>CM049924.1:19945000-21195000 GCA_027405835.1 Asclepias syriaca | reverse complement strand
CTTTTTGCGCCCTTACAGTTCCATAATAGTAGCAGCATCAGCGGTGTTTGTTGAATATTCTCCTCCAATGTTAATGATCGATCCTAGTGATCGGATAGAGTTAACGTCATATCCAGTGTGTCCATTGGTGAGACCGCCTGTGGGATGATTACCGCCACCGAGTGTCATTGCAAGCATAGGTCGGTGTATTTCCTTAGCACGAATGATAGGTGATATACCATTGGAGGAAAGCAGAAGATGAACATCTTCTGGCTTGTCGGTGAGTATTGATCTTTGGAAAAGTGCTCCCTTATAGCTTAAATTTGATTGATGGCTCGTAACCTAGAAGTGGATAGATGTATAGATCCTCCAGAAGTGAGTTGAGTAGTTGATCCAAATCTAGGGCTTGATCGTCTTGAAGGGGTGACAAATGAGGGGATGTTTGTGTCAGAGAAATCGCATTTACCTGTATTAGAGCAAGTACTTGCGTTGGGGATGACTGTTGTTGCATGTGTAGCAGAGGTTGTGAGTCATCCACTTCCATCTAAATTACTGTTTGTGTTTGTGGTGTAGCGAGGCTGAGTTGAAGATGCGTCTGAAGCTCTGATGTCTAGGTACCAAGAGTTTCAAGACAGAAGTTCAGGGATAGTTATTGTGATGGTTCTATCTGACTTAGATAGTCTTGGGGAGCCACCATAAAGAAGTCCACCTAATTCTTGTAGTTGTCTTGTTGTTGTTGTGTCTATATGTGTTGCATTCGTCGATGAGCATGCATAGTCATTGGCCAATATAGTTGCATCTAGGCCCATGTATTCGGTATCTGAATGAATACATATGTTGGAATGATAGGGTGTTGAAAGTTTGTCATGTGGATGCTTGGTTGGTAATGAGAGGGATAAGCCATATGTAGTATGGCATTGTTGTATCCTATCGTCATGGCAATACTGTTTTGGAGAATTTGCGAGATTTAAGTCATGGTTTGGGAGCTTGTTAGACAGAAACTGGAAGTGTTGACCGCTTGTTGTGGTGTCCATTGGCGTCGATTCTACATCTTTGTTTGATATTACTGATGTTGGTGTTGTTGAACTTGGTGATGTCGTCTTCTTTTTTCATCGAGATGGCTTGTGTTGAACCGATAGTGACTTGGGTATCTCAATTGTATTTGTGACAATGGAGTAGTAGAAGATGAGGAGGTCCGATGGTCAAGAGTTCTATCTTGAGCTTTGTAATTTTCTTCAGTTGAGTTTGGGGTGACTTCAATAACCATGACTGATGAGTTGACATTTTGAGTATGATTTGAAGAGTGATCATTATTGGTATTTTTAGTGATGTTACCCAATTTTAAAGTATTTGGCAGTGTAGTTTTTCCTAGTAGTGTAATCAATGTTGTGGTCGTAGGTACATTACTAGGTTCAGGTGTAGGGGAGGATAGTATAGGTAACTTCGAGGTATGTGATAGTGTGGGTAAATTTGATTGTGTAGCATTGGTATATTGGGTTGACCTTTTGATCCAAGCAGATTTGGATAGGGTTTTCTTAGGGCTAGGAGATGAATGGGAGAATGTCTCATTAGGGTTTGGTATATTTTTTTCTTTTGGTATGAGGGATCGGCATGTGGCATGGCTTGAGTTTTGTTTTGTCTTTTCCTTGGGTATTCCACAATCATCCATGGTCCATGATTGCCTTCCAATGTGTTAGAAGGAGTATCTTGAGGAAGAGATTTTGCAATGAAAGATATGGTGAGGATTTTGTGCATTATGGTTGCGTGTGGTTTTGGTTAAAGAATGAGTGGGAAGAGAAGGGTGTAAAGTAGGGTTGCGTTCCTCGAAAATTTCTAAATCTGAATTGAATCCTGGAAGTTTCTGTCTCTGTAGTTGTGTTGTCATCTATGGATTGCCAAAGTTAGCACATGAAGGCTATGCGTGTGTATAATGTGTCGCTTGATGTCCAATTCGCCCACAATTATAGCATAGTAGTTGTATACCTTCATAAGTAATCTGTTGGTGGTAGTCTCCAATATACAGAGAGGTAATGAGAGGTTGATCTATAGGTACTTGGAGACATAAACGAGTGTACTGTCCTCTATTGGCATCCTTTGTGCATATATCTATCCGAAGTAGTTGTCCTATGGTGTTACCAATTTTGTCTAATATTAGTTGATCATAGAACTCTGTTAGAAGTTCTGGCAAACGTACCTAGAGCGCCGTGTAGCTAAAAGTTGCTTGAGAGGGTCTGAAACATGATTGCCATTGGCGAATGGCCAAGAAGTAGCCACTGATGAACCATAGACCACCGTACAGTGCATGACTGTAATTTGCAATATTAGAAAATTTAATCAGATAAAAGTCGTAACCTAAATCTATGAGAGTCGGTTGCCACATAGCTTGAAGTTTTTTCAGCAGGAATTTGTAACCACTATTTAACCATATATTTTAACAATTAACGCATGTTCCCATTTCCCATACATTCTTTTTTTGTCTTCGACAGTAATTGGAATAAATGTTGCACTTGCATGGGTGGGAGTAGTCTCATCGTTTAAATATAACTCGTATAAGGTTGTTGTATGTGTGGTGATAGAAGGGATATCAGCTTTTTAGGAGTTAATCAAGGAATCTTTGTAAAATGATATATTTTGTTGTAAAGGTTTTGGTGGAATTGTTTGGTTTGTTTTTGCTAAAACATCTGTTTCTTCAGAAAATAGTGATATGGAGACTGTTTCAGTAGAGAGAGAATTTTTCTCCATTATACTTATGGTTATAATTAATAAATTTAAATAATTTTTAAAAATAAAACAATTAATTTTTTTTATTAAATTGATTTAACACGTGACGGGAGTTTTTATGAATGACAACATAGATCTACAGTGGAAACCATTCCCGATCTACACGAAACACCCATTTTGTCAAAAAATAAATGTTTTTTAAAAATAAAAAATTTACATATAATAGTTTAATTTTGATCTTAAAATTGTTAAAAATGAGATATTAAAATTGGTAAGTTATATTTTTATTAATAAAAATATAACTTACCAACCTTTTTAAATTTAAAATTAACAATTTCTAGGATAATTATATACATCAACATTAAAAAAAATCAACAAGATAGACTATTTAAAAGGTAAATTTTATTCTGAATAGTAAAATTTGTTATTTTATAATTTGAATTTATTATTTCAATTGTGTTGCTTGTTATTGACGTGGCTCTTTGGTTGATATTATCATGACCTGTTAATCCATATTGAAATTCCTACAATATTCCTCAAATATTTTATATTATTTTATTTAAATTTTATATATTTCTATATTTTAATCTGAATTTAAATATCATAAATTTCAATAAAATGTAATTGAATCGGGAACAATAACATTTTGAGAGGTTTCAAGACATGGAGAGAAATATATCTTAAAATTTCAAAAAAAAAATCAAAATTTATTATATTTTTTATTTTGCAGTCTAATTTCATAGAAAATATATATAGATTAAATTGAAGGAAGAAAAAGGTATATGTTTTTATACGATAGAAATTTTCTTTTAAAATTATTTTTGGGACATTTTTCTATCCTAAATGTTTATATTTATGTAAAATTATTTGTCATATAGTATCACTAGTTCTCTATTCCTTATTTAAAAATTAAAGCAAGAATTGTTTTTTAAAAAATAAGATTTAATTTTTAGAACACAATTCAGATCCAATTCAAATCAGGCGAAAGCAACTTCATACATATATGTTGTGATCAAGCTTCATTTCAATTTTCTTAATTAATAAATCTGTTTCATAATTTAAATTCGTTTCTAACAAAGAATTAAAAGAATTAGATAGATTAGAATAGAAATTTATTGTACCCTTAAAGAGAGAGACAAGGAGGGAAAAAAAAAGACAAAAACAATAAGAACAAATAAATATGTCTTTAAGTAAACACAAAAAAAAAAATTTAAAGACAAAACAAAAGATAATTATATTAAGTAAATAAATTCAGCATAAAATTAAGATTACATCAAAGATCTAATCATAATCATATAAAGAAATCTAAACTTAATTTTTTCTTAACTATTACATATGTGTTACTCGGATGGACGAAAATACTTAGCGATTTCTTCATTCAAATTAAAGCTAACATTAAGCTACTCAAAAATTGATTCAGAAGTCAAATTCTGAGTCGGAACAAAGGTCTGAGGTTGTGGTAGTGATGGTGATGGTGATGGGGGATAAGTCTGAATAGAACTAGGTGCAAGTGTTGATGCGGATGAGGATGCGGGTGCGGGTCGTGGAATTGAATTAGTCTCCAAAACACCAACAATAGAGGTTCTAGTTTCATTTACCAGCCATTCAATCGTTTGACCAAGACATTGATGACAAAGTTTGTCACCAATTTCAAACACTGATTTTGCACAATCATATGACAGACAGATTCTTCTATTCCCATGGTAGCGAGAAAGAGCTCCCTTCTTCGGAAAAGAAGAATTCGACCCCTTTGTTTTTTATTAAACTTCATCGGAATTTCTTTGAGAGTTGAATTTCACTTTGTTTGTTGGAAGTAGTTTTCATTCCTTGGAGCACTATTTATAATCAATTCTTGACTACACTCTTCTTCATTCTTTTTTTTTCTTTTTTTAAAATAAATATAATACTTATCCCTCTTAATGACACTTTTTTGTAATACTTGAGAAAATAAATAAACAAAATTATGTATCTTTTAAGCTATAAAGATTAATTGATGATTGACTTTACTATTTTTAATAGTAATAATTAATAAGTATTAGTTGTAAAATTTTAATTATAAGGAGAATGAATATCACACGACTAAAACTTTAAATATAGATATGATAACATATCCATCAAAAAGTGAAGTGAAATTAATATGTAATGATATATAAGAATAAATTTAGATATTCATAGTTAATTCAAGATTTCCGTTTTAGTATAATTGAAGAAAATACTAAGTAGTTAATAATAGATACAGACTTGTACATCTAAATTGCTATAGTTGGTACTAGAACCAACTCCGAAAGTGTTTATAGTTGCGGCTCCAATTCATGATAATAAAATAAAAAAACAGTAATAAATACATTTTAATTTTTTTAATATCACATTAAAAGAAATTGTTAAAAAGACGTATCATCAGTTGGTATAACACCTCTAAAAATTAAAACTCATGTAAGATTTTCTTTTTTCTTTTTTTTCTATGCATATAATATATAAAATAATTTATTAACTAAACTTAAAATTTTAATTTCAAATAAATTAATCATCTTCTTATTAATGTCTTTATTTTTTATTTTTAAATTGGTGATTTGAATTAATTAAAATTAATGAATATCAAATAATATTTTGACACATAATCCGCTTGTATAGACTTCTTCCTCATCTCTAAAGTAAACTAGACATGCCATTGGAAATGACAATTAGGATTGTAATTTTAGTTTTGGGGTGATTTAATATAACCAAATTTAATTTTGTATCAGAAGTCCATCTCCTTGTCTGACCAAAAATCCATTCAATTAATATCAAATCTCTTTTCATTGGTTTTGAAATAAATAAAATTCTAATTGTATTTAAATTCTATCTCTTAATTACCTTTCCTTCTTCATAAAATATCCATAAAATTCATTCACAAAATTTTCATTTCAGTTCAAAACAACACACATATAAAAATCTTTTCCAAGTCGTACAACCAAATAATCACCTAAAATCAATTCAACATTCAGTTCCACGACATGATCACCTTTCACCCCACATTCTTCAATTTCTTTCTCAATGTTTTCCTTTCTCGGAGCAATAAGTTCTTCAAAATTAAACCCGCCACCATCTTAAGGATACACATTTTCTTCTGTAACTTTCATCAATGCTTGAAAACTTTTTGACAATTCATAGTTGGGATTAGACTTCTGGTAATAGTCCTTTAATACTCATAGAACATCACCGACAACAGGAGCAGCCACACGAGAAAACAAATTATAACACCTTTTATTAGCCAAAAAAGACGTTATAACTTCTTTTTTCGTAGCCGCATTGATGAAACTTTTTGGGGTTTCATACCGCTCTAGAAGCCACAAAGCTTCTCATTCCATCTATTCTTGGTTAGTTCCAGCCCACCAAGCCTCAGTTTTTCCATTGCCATTTCTTGCCACAAGTTCTCTATTTCATCCTCTTTCTCCTTCATCTTCGCCACCACATCCTCCTTTTCCTTATGCAAAGTCTCTTTTTTAGATTCAATAAATTCATAATTATGGTATTATAAAATATATTATTAGATAAACTCCATCCCCGATACCAAAGTCTCCTACCACCTTTGTTGTCTTTAAAGCCTCAAGTTTGTGGCTTTCTTTTTTATTCTTCTTCTCCTTCTCAAATTCATGAAATATACCTGGAATATAATATTTGTGAGTTCTAATTATGAAGTTAAAATTTCTAGATTCAGGCATAACCGTAACAACAGTAATCTTACCCATAGTGTGCCTCTTCTTCTTCTCAACATTGTTTTACATCATGTCTATCACAAGACTTTTCCCCACAAATATAACATGACAGAAGTTAGCTTTCGGTCAATAAATTATTAAAATAATAAAAACTCCAATTCCTTTGAACTCATACTCAATTTCTGAATGTCAACCGAGTTTCAATTCCAATCCTACAAATCTCATCAATAGTTTCAACCAGTCTTCTCCAAGAGATCAAACCGATAAGTCATCAACGTCACTGCATCTTGAGCATCACGACCATGACCTTCGAGATATTCATTACTCAAAAATTTTCTATTATTCTAAGGCACTAACATCCCACTATTCTCAAAACTATTGTGTTTTATATAAAAAACTCATTCTTCCAAGAATGAATACTTGATGGAGCGGTAAATCATTAGTCTCTAACTTCAACGTGTAATATAAAAAAATCCTCGACCTTCAGAAGTTGCACATTTTTTACTTAGATAATATAACCTCCTCCATAACTCTAATCTCACTTCATATCTGAATGCTCTACACGCTATTATAAAACCAATTGTTCTACGAATCACATTTGGCATTAGTTGACCTAATTGGATCTTATAATATTTACAAATATCAACAAATAAAGGATGTTAATGGTTGTTTTCTAGCCTATATTTTCTTAGATTAAATTGAGACTTTTGATTATCATCTTAGGGGAGTATTAAACACCATCGTTTTAAAAATTTATAAATCGTTTCCCAAGGATGTTAGGATTCCTCTACTAATGATGGACTTAGAGAAAACTAAAGTTTAGGTTCCAACAAATGAAGAAAGGAGCAAGGTCTAATCTAGAAAGCAAGTAAAAGGGAAGTAATAAAAGAAAGCAAGTACAAGGAAGCAATAAAAGAAAGCAATAGATGAAAAACAATCTTAGGACCTTTAAGAAATCAAGCAAGCATACATAACTATTGAGAGATTCTCAGCAAAATAAACTCTAATGAATTGAGTCTCCAAACTTAGGTCTAAGACATAGATATCCAACTCAAGGTTGTATTGACCTCTACCCTTAGAGCTCACCAAATTGCCCTATAGGGATATGGTAGCCTATATCAAAATTGTAAGGAAGTTCACATCTATTAAGATGGAATCCTTTAAACACATAGATGCAAAAATCAAAGATCAATTGATATAGATTAGCATGGAAATACTCCACCATGAAACATCAAAGAGTTCTCAACAATTATTTCTAAAGTAATGTAGAACAAGAAGGGATCCTAAATGAGAATTAATGTTGAAACACATACATACAAGATCAAAAGGAAATCAAAGAGGTAAGAGATCTGTACAAGTAAACTAGGACTCTTGAGATCTCCAAGCTCTTGTCTATGTTCTTCCTCCACCTTTTCTTCAATACATCATCACACTCCCACCAAGGGAAATCAACAAAATTGAAGTCCTAGTGGGTTTGGGACCATTTCAATTTGCTAATCTTTAGGAGGAGGGATGATATTGATATCAATCTCACTCCTAAGAATGTAAAAGTGCAACCCCTTGGTTTGTGGACCTAGAACTCTCACACTCTTAAAAGAAGATTAAAATTCACTCCCTACTTGAAGAACTCCCTAAACTCTCTCCTTGGTTTGCAAACAAGAATTCAAAGAGAAATAAAAGAAGAGAATCACAATTGAAAGCAAAATAAATCTTGTATTGAGAAGTTTCAAAGTACAAAGAATACAATGAAACAAAACCTATAATTCTCTCTATGATTTGTGGTTCTACACATATTTTACAAATGGAAAACCCAATATTTATAGGTAAATTAAATGGGGTAAAAGTGGAAATTCACCAAATAAAAAATTGAAAAAAAAATAAAAATTCTGAGTGAAGTGTCCTTGACGGCAGTCAAGAACACGTTCTTGACAGCCGTCAAGGGCATTACGGTGACAACCATCAAGAGTGTTACGGTGACGGCCATCAAGACCCTCCACATGGCGTGCTACAATGCTGTGATGTGGCATCTCGGTAACTCTTCACAAATAATTGCATTTTGACCCCAAAACTTGCTATTTTGTGCAATTTTACCCCAACAACTTCCTGAAATCACTTTTTTCAAAGAATTAGTAAATTCAAACCAAAAGTGTTAAAATTAATCAAATTGATCAAGAATTAATCACAAAATGCCACTAAAATATATGAATATTTTAGTTTTATCAAATGTAGTAAAAACCGCAACCCAACTCTCAGATGTGCCACATATGTTGTCACACATTTTTTGGTGGAGTGTGGATCCGTTCTACTTTCGGACAACATATTTTATAACAAATTGGAAAATGATATGTTTCCCGAATCCCATCTAAATTTTGGCTTTTTGACGCTGTCTTCATTGCTTTAGAATCCTTTTGATTTGGAGCATATTCATCTTGAGGCCTTCGGTAAGCTAGACCAAAACTTGGATCATCCTCTTCTATCAAAGGAAAATAAAAATCTTCACCATCCAATGTATACCTTAGACTTGCATACACACCTACGGTAGACATAACCGGACCTTTCCATTCCACTAGCTCTTCAAACCCTAAAGTTTCTTCTGAAGATTCTCTTACTTCAACTGAACTTATTTCTGCCACTAAAACAGTCCTCTCAGACGAGTTCATCTCAAAATCTTCCAAAAATTAAGAAACAAAAATTAACCTATCTATTTCCCAAAATTCAAGACAAAGAAAGTAATACTTGTCGAACGGCGAGGACTTGTATTTAGAGTAAGGTAATTCCAAGCAAATAAACACAGAATAAAAAATTAGATAATATAACCTCCTCCATAACTCTAATCTCACTTCATATCTGAATGCTCTACACGCTATTATAAAACCAACTATTCTACGAATCACATTTGGCATCAGTTGACCGAGTTGGATCTTATAATATTTACAAATATCAACAAATAAAGGATGTAGCAAAAACCGCAACCCAACTCTCAGATGTGCCACATATGTTATCACACATTTTTTTGGTGGAGTGTGGATCCGTTGTTCTACTTTCAGGCAATATGTTTTATAACAAATTGGAAAATGATATGTTTCTCGAATCCCATCTAAATATCGGCTTTTTGATACTATTTTCACTACTTTAGAATCCTTTTGATTTGGAGCATATTCATCTTGAGGCCTTCGGTAAGCTTGACCAAAACTTGGATCATCCTCTTCTATCAAAGGAAAATAAAAATCTTCACCATCCAATGTATACCTTAGACTTGCATACAAACCTACAGTAGACATAACCGGACCTTTCCATTCCACTAGCTCTTCAAACCCTAAAGTTTCTTCTAACGATTCTCTTACTTCAACTGAACTTATTTATTCCACCAAAACAGTCCTTTCAGATGAGTTCATCTCAAAATCTTCCACAAATTAAAAAACAAAAATTAACCTATCTATTTCCCAAAATGCAAGGCAAAGAAAGGCGACGACTTATATTTAGAGTAAGGTAATTCCAAGCAAATAAACACAGAATAAAAAATTAGCACCACTGCACATAGACAAGACCCAAATGTCAATGACAGTTCTACGCAACAACAAAACTACTTTAAGAACACAAAATTTATTTCTTCAAATAGAAAAAATAGTACTATAACAAATATGACAATCGAAATAACAGAAGATGAAACAATACCCGAAAATTTAGTGAGCTTCTTGAAATCTCTTTGCAAGAACGATAATCCTAGCCGCTAACAAATCCTCTCAGAACAATGAAGCCAAAAAACTTTCGAATCAAATGAATAAAAATGGTTCACAGTTCAAACAGAAGCATTTCTGTTTAAAGAAAGAGAAAAATTAAGAAAATGAAAACTTCTCCGTACTGTACCTAGCCAAAAAAGTGAAATCTGCACAAGTCTTTCAATATATATTATATATATATATATATTTGTTATATATACACACACAATATATACATATTATTATTATTATTTAAATTTAGCATAGAAATCCATAAAACTCATTATAATGTAGTTCCCTTTCTTAAATGCATAAACCCCTATATCTTACGTAGCAGAATATGAACAGTTTCTTCTTTCTTTAAAAAAACCACAGTTCACACCGAATGCTAACATTAGACAATCAACTTGGAACCTTAAAAAAATTGCTTTTGGTATACGTCCCTTAACGGCTAATTTAGGAAAATCACATATCAAATAAAATATTTATTTCAATTCCTTATTAAGAGGGGATATGTTATTATTAATTAGTAGAATGATTAATTTCTTTTATGCATGTATATATATATATGTGAAACATTTGTTGATGGCGTGGAGTGTCAGTTGTCTAAGGAATGATAAAAAGTGACGGTTATTATGATAGTTGTCTGGGGACAAATATTTGGCCTAGTAAAAGTCAAGTATTGAAATGTCCCAAAAAGATGTATATATAAAAACCTTCTCCGTACTGTACCTAGCAAAAAAAGTGAAATCTGCACACTACTTTCTATATATATTATATATGTATTTGTTATATATACACACATAATATATACATATTATTATTATTTAAATTTAGCAAAGAAATCCTTAAAACTCATTATAATGTAGTTGCCTTTTTTAAATGCATAAACCCCCTATATCTTACGTGGAAGAATATGAACAATTTCTTCTTTCTTTAAAAAAAACCATAGTTCACACCGAATGCTAACATCCGGCAATCAACCTGGAACCTTAAAAAAAATGCCTATGGTATACGTCCCTTAATGGCTAATTTAGGAAAATCACGTGTCAAATAAAATACTTATTTCAGTTTCTTATTAAGAGGGGATATATTATTATTAATTAGTAGAATTATTAATTTCTTTTATGCCTTTCAGTGTTATTTATATAAGTATGTAAAACATTTGTTGATGACGTAGAGTGTCAGTTGTCTAAGGAATGATAAAAAGTGATAGTTATTATGATAGTTGTCTGAGGACAAATATTTGACCTTGTAAAAGTCAAGTATTGAAAAGTCCCAACAAGACTTCTATATAAAAACCTTCTTCGTACTGTACCTAGCAAAAAAAGTGAAATCTGCACACTTCTTCCTATATATATTATTATATATTTGTTATATATACACACAATATATACATATTATTATTATTATTTACATTTAGCAATGAAATTTTTAAAACTCATTGTAATGTAGTTGCCTTTTTTAAATGCATAAACCCCTATATCTTAATGTGGCAGAATATGAACGATTTCTTCTTCCTTTAAAAAAACCATAATTCACACCGAATGCTAACATCCGGCCATCAATCTGGAACCTTACAAAAAATGCCTATAGAATACGTCCCTTAACGGCTAATTTAGGAAAATCACATATAAAACAAAATATTTATTTTATTTTCTTATTAAGAGGGGATATATTATTATTAATTAGTAGAATTATTAATTTCTTTTATGCCTTTCAATTTTATATATATACGTATGTGAAACATTTGTTTATGATGTGGATTGTCAGTTATCTGAGAAAGGATAAAAAGTGACGATTATTATGATAGTTGTCTGAGGACAAATATTTGGCCTTGTAAAAGTCAAGTATTGAAAAGCCCCAACAAGAAGTCTATATAAAAACCTTCTTCGTACTGTACCTAGCAAAAAAAGTGAAATCTGCACACTTCTTTTTATATATTATATATATATAATATATATATATATATTTGTTATATAAACACACAATATATACTTATTATTATTATCATTATTTATGTTTAGCAAAGAAATCCTTAAAACTCATTATAATGTAGTTGTCTTTTTTAAATGCATAAACCCCTATATCTTACATTCCAGAATATGAACGATTTCTTCTTTCTTTAAAAAAAAAGCATAGTTCACACCGAATGCTAACAAACGACAATAGACATGAAACCTTAACAAAAATGCCTATTGTATACATCCCTTAACAGCTAATTTAGGAAAATCACGTATCAAATAAAATATTTATTTCATTTTCTTATTAAGAGGGGATATATTAATATTAATTAGTAGAATTATTAATATTTTATGCCTTTCAGTCTTTTATATATATATATATATATATATATATATATATATATATATATATATATATAAAAGTATGTGACACAATTGTTGATGAGGTGTAGTGTCAGTTATCTGAGGAAGGATAAAAAGTGACAGTTAGTATGATAGTTGTCTGAGAGACAAATATTTGGCCTTGTAAAAGTCAAGTATTGAAATGTCCCAACAAGACGTCTATATAAAAACCTTCTTCGTACTGTACCTAGCTAAAACAGTGAAATCTGCACACTTCTTTCTATATATATTATGTATATTGTTTTATATATATACACACAATATATACATATTATTATTATTATTTAAATTTAGCAAAGAAATCCTTAAAACTCATTATAATGTAGTTGCATTTTTTGAATGCATAAAGCCCTATATCTTACGTGGCAGAATATGAACGATTTCTTCTTTCTTTAAAAAAAAATACAGTTCACACTGAATGGTAATATTCGGCAATCAACGTGGAACCTTAAAAAATGCCTATGGTATACGTCCCTTAACAACTTATTTAGGAAAATCACATATCAAATAAAAATATTTATTTCATTTTCTTATTAAGAGGGGATATATTATTATTAATCAGTAGAATTATTAATTTCTTTTATGCCTTTCAGTCTTATATAAATAAGTATGTGACACATTTGTTGATGAAGTGGAGTGTCAGCTATTTGAGGAAGGATAAAAAGTGACGGTTATTATGATAATTGTCTGAGAACAAATATTTGGCTTTGTAAAATTCAAGTATTGAAAAGTCCCAACAAGACGTCTATATAAAAACCTTCTTTGTACTGTACCTAGCCAAAAAAATAAAATCTGGACACTTCTTTCTATATATATTATATATATATTTGTTATATACACACACAATAAATACATATTATTATTATTATTTAAATTTAGCAAAGAAATCCTTACAATTCTTTTTAATGTAGTTGCCTTTTTTAAATGCATAAACCCTAATATCTTACGTGGCAAAATATGAACGATTTCTTCTTTCTTAAAAAAAAAACCACAGTTCACACCGAATGCTAACATCCGGCAATCAACCTGGAACCTTGAAAAAAATGCCTATGATATACGTCCCAGAACGGCTAATTTAGGAAACTCACATATCAAATAAAATATTTATTTCCTTTAATATTAAGAGGGGATATATTATTATTAATTAGTAGAATTATTATTTTCTTTTATGCCTTTCAGTCTTATATATATAAGTATGTGAAACATTTGTTGATGACGTGGAGTGTCAGTTATCTGAAGAAGGATAAAAAGTGACGGTTATTATGATAGTTGAATGAGGACAAATATTTGGCCTTGTAAAAGTCAAGTATTGAAAAGTCCCAACAAGAAGTCTATATAAAAACTTTCTCCGTATTGTACCTAGCAAAAAAAGTGAAATCTGCACACTTCTTTTTATATATTATATATATATATATATATATTTGTTATATAAACACACAATATATACTTGTTATTATTATCATTATTTATGTTTAGCAAATAAATCCTTAAAACTCATTATAATGTAGTTGTCTTTTTTAAATGCATAAACCCCTATATCTTACATTCCAGAATATGAACGATTTCTTCTTTCTTAAAAAAAAAAAGCATAGTTCACACCGAATGCTAACATCCGAAAATAGACCTGAAACCTTAGCAAAAATGCCTATTGTATACATCCCTTAACGGCTAATTTAGGAAAATCACGTATCAAATAAAATATTTATTTCATTTTCTTATTAAGAGGGGATATATTAATATTAATTAGTAGAATTATTAATATCTTTTATGCCTTTCAGTCTTATATATATATATATAAAAGTATGTGAAACAATTGTTGATGAGCTGTAGTGTCAGTTATCTGAGGAAGGATAAAAAGTGACAGTTAGTATGATAGTTGTCTGAGAGACAAATATTTGGCCTTGTAAAAGTCAAGTATTGAAATGTCCCAACAAGACGTCTATATAAAAACCTTCTTCGTACTGTACCTAGCTAAAAAAGTGAAATATGCACACTTCTTTCTATATATATTATGTATATTTTTTTATATATACACACACAATATATACATATTATTATTATTATTTAAATTTAGCAAAGAAATCCTTAAAACTCATTATAATGTAGTTGCCTTTTTTGAATGCATAAATCCCTATATCTTATGTGGCAGAATATGAACAATTTCTTCTTTCTTAAAAAAAAAAACCACAGTTCACACTGAATGCTAATATTCGGCAATCAACGTGGAACCTTAAAAAAATGCCTATGGTATACGTCCCTTAACAACTAATTTAGGAAAATCACATATCAAATAAAAATATTTATTTCATTTTCTTATTAAGAGGGGATATATTATAATTAATCAGTAGAATAATTAATTTCTTTTATGCCTTTCAAACTTTTATATATATAAGTATGTGACACATTTGCTGATGAAGTGGAGTGTCAGCTATCTGAGGAAGGATAAAAAGTGACGGTTATTATCATAATTGTTTGAGGACAAATATTTGGCTTTGTAAAATTCAAGTATTGAAAAGTCCCAACAAGACGTCTATATAAAAACCTTCTTTGTACTGTACCTAGCCAAAAAAATAAAATCTGGACACTTCTTTCTATATATATGATATATATATTTGTTATATACACACACACAATATATACATATTATTATTATTATTTAAATTTAGCAAAGAAATCCTTACAATTCATTTTAATGTAGTTGCCTTTTTTAAATGCATAAACCCTTATATCTTACGTGGAAAAATATGAACGATTTCTTCTTTGTTTAAAAAAAACTACAGTTCACACCGAATGCTAACATCCGGCAATCAACCTGGAACCTTAAAAAAATGCCTATGGTATACGTCCCAGAACGGCTAATTTAGGAAACTCACGTATCAAATAAAATATTTATTTCCTTTAATATTAAGAGGGGATATATTATTATTAATTAGTAGAATTATTATTTTCTTTTATGCCTTTCAGTCTTATATATATATAAGTATGTGAAACATTTGTTGATGACGTGGAGTGTCAGTTATCTGAAGAAGGATAAAAAGTGACGGTTATTATGATAGTTGTCTGAGGACAAATATATAGCCTTGTAAAAGTCAAGTATTGAAAAGTCCCAACCAGACGTCTATATAAAAACCTTCTCCGTACTGTACCTAGCCAAAAAAATAAAATATGGACACTTCTTTCTATATATATTATATATATATTTGTTATATATACACACACATTATATAAATATTATTATTATTATTTAAATTTAACAAAGAAAACCTTAAAACTAATTATAATGTAGTTGCCTTTTTTAAATGCATAAACCCCTATATCTTACGTGGCAGAATATGAACGATTTCTTCTTTCTTTAAAAAAAATCACAGTTCACACCGAATGCTAACATCTGACAATCAACCTGGAACTATAAAAAAATTCCTATGGTATACGTCCCTTAAACCTCATTATAATGTAATTTCCTTTTTTACACACACAATATATATATATATATATATATATATATATGTTATATATACACACACAATATATACATATTATTATTATTTAAATTTAGCAAAGAAATCCTTAAACCTCATTATAATGTAATTTCCTTTTTTAAATGCATAAACCCCTATATCTTATGTGGTAAAATACGAACGATTTCTTCTTTCTTTAAATAAAACAACAATTCACACCGAATACTTACATTCGACAATCAACCAAGAACCTTAAAACAATGCCTATGGTATACGTCCCTTAAAGGCTAATTTAGGAAAATCACGTATCAAATAAAATATTTATTTCATTTTCTTATTAAGAGGGGATATATTATTATTAATTAGTCGAATTATTAATTTCTTTTATGCCTTTCAGTCTTATATAAATAAGTATGTGAGACATTTGTTGATGACGTGGAGTGTCAGTTATCTGAGGAAGGATAAAAAGTTACGATTATTATGATAGTTGTCTGATGACAAATATTTGGCCTTGTAAAAGTCAAGTATTGAAAAGTCCCAACAAGATGTCTATATAAAAACCTTCTTTGTACTTTACCTAACCAAAAAAGTGAAATCTGCACACTTCTTTCTATATATATTATATATATATTTGTTATATATACACAATATATACATATTATTATTATTATTATTTATATTTAGCAAAGAAATCCTTAAAACTCATTATAATGTAGTTGCCTTTTTTAAATGCATAAACCCCTATATCTTACGTGGTAGAATATGAACGATTTCTTCTTTCTTGAAAAAAAAACCACAGTTCACACCGAATGCTAACATCCGGCAATCAACCTGGAACCTTAACAAAAATGCCTATGGTATACGTCCCTTAACGGCTAATTTAAGAAATTCACGTATCAAATAAAATATTTATTTCCTTTTCTTATTAAGAGGGGATATATTATTATTAATTAGTAGAATTAATAATTTCTTTTATGTCTTCCAGTCTTATATATATATATATATAAGAATGTGAAACATTTGTTGATGACGTGTAGTGTTAGTTATCTGAGGAAGGATAAAAAGTGAAGGTTATTATGACAGTTGTCTGAGAGACAAATATTTGGCCTTGTAAAAGTCAAGTATTGAAAAGTCCCAATAAGACGTCTATATAAAAACCTTCTTCGTACTGTACCTAGCCAAAAAGTGAAATCTGCACACTTCTTTCTATATATATTAGATATATATTTGTTGTATATACACACACAATATATACATATTATTATTATTATTTAAATTTAGCAAAGAAATCCTTAAAACTCATTATAATGTAGTTGCCTTTTTTAAATGCATAAACCCCTGTATCTTACGTGGTAGAATATGAACGATTTCTTCTTTCTTTTAAAAAAACCACAATTCACACCTAATGCTAACATCCGGCAATCAACCTGGAACCTTAAAAAAATGCCTATGGTATACGTCCCTTAACGACTAATTTAGGAAAATCACGTATCAAATAAAATATTTATTTCATTTTCTTATTAAGATGGGATATATTATTATTAATTTGTAGAATTATTAATTTCTTTTATGTCTTTCAGTATTATATATATATATATATATATATAGATATATATATAAGTATATATATAGATATATATATATAAGTATATATATGTATGTGAAACCTTTGTTAATGGCGTGGAGTGTCAGTTATCTAAGGAAGGATAAAAAGTGACGGTTATTATGATAGTTGCCTGAGGACAAATATTTGGCCTTGTAAAAGTCAATACTTGATAAGTCCCAACAAGACGTCTATATTTAGTAGGATCATGATATTGATTACTTGATGATGCACTAAACTTAGATTTGGTATCCACGTGTGTGGAGGAGTGTTTGCATGAAGACATGTAGAACGATCAATGATTTTTTGAGCATATTTCTTTTGAGATTAAAAAGAGACCAGAAGATGTACGTTCTACAGAAATTCCTGAAAAATAACTTAGGAGACCTACGTCTTTCATAGCAAACTCAGAACTTAATTTGGTCATAATAGTGTCACGAAGATCCTTAGAAGACGTAGTGAGAATGGTATCATAAACATATAAAAGTAGATAAACCATCTATGTACCTTTTTGGTAGATAAACAAGGAGTGATCGGAGAAGTTATGACAAAATTCTAAAGTGTAGATAAAATCTGCAAGTCGTTGACAACACTCACGGGGAAACTATTTAAGACCATAAAGAGATTTCTTGAGTAAACAGACATAGTCATGATGATTAGAGTTACGAAAACCTGAAGGTTATGCATGTAGACTGTTTCAGATAGATTGTCATGCAGAAAAATATTCTTTACATTGTGCTGATGAATGCACCAAGACTTAGAAATTGCCAAACTAAGAACAATTTGAATTTTGGGTGGTTTGACCTCTGGACTGAAAGTGTCACCACACTCAATGCTAGTCTACTGCCCTACACCATCATCCACAAGATGAGCTTTATGCCTTTCAAAAGAACCATCAGACTTGGTTTTGTGTCTAAAAATTAATAAACTTCAAATAATATTAGCATTAGCAAGACAGGGCACAAGTTCCCGCGTCTTATTTTCAATAATAGCATCAAACTCATCTTTCATGGAAATTTCCAATTAGTATCATGAAAAGTATGGAAGGGATATGTGGGTAAAGGAAATATATTAAAAGAGAAAGTGTGAAGATTAAATAAATTTTTTGGTTTAAAAATACCATGTTAAGTCCGAGTGACCATTTGAGGAGAGGATAGAGTTCAATCACGAGGGAAAGTGAATCGACCAGATAGAAATTGTAGTGGACTTGAATTTTGAGAAGTGACTGGTGAATGGACTGTGATTGGCCCAGAAGAAGAAAGAAGTGGGTTGGAATTTGGAGAGGGGAGCTGTGGGTAGGCTGAGGTTGGCCAAAATGTGGAGGAAGTATAATTTGAAGTGGAACTGGACCAATCTGAAGAGGAGTTTGGGCTAGCAATATGTGATGGAATCTAGGCTGGCTAGGCTTGAGCATTAGGAAGAGAAGAAATGAATGAAGGATGAATTTGGGCTTGGCCTAGATTGTGAAAGTAGAAAAGAGGATGAAATCATGAGAGGTAGTAGGCTGAGATCGGAAACCACTCTGCACAGGAATAAAATTAGAAACAGAATTAAGAGAATTAAAAAAAGGAAAATGAATTCATTAAATAAAATATGACTCGAGGTATAAATATTATTATTTGATAAATCCAAATATTTGTAACCTCGATGATTTGAAGGATACCCAAAAATACACATGGTCTAGATCTATCCTGTAATTTATGACGAGATGACCAATAAATAAGAGGATAGCATAGACACCCATAAACACGAAGATGAGAGTAAGATGGAAATTTATTGCAAAGAAGTTATGTAGGTGTATTGAAATTATGAGATTTGGAAGGAAGAATATTTAAAAGATATGTTGTCATGTAAAGACTGTGAGACAAAAAAGAGAATGGAATTGAGGCATGAGAGAGAAGAGTATGGAGAATATTGTTTATTATGCGAATTATTCTCTTAGCTTTCCCATTATGAGGAGAAGAATAAGGACAAGAAAAACGAAGGTAAGATCATTAGAGGCAAAAAAATTGGCGCAAAAGGCCATTATCAAATTCATTACCATTATCACATTGTAAGTTTTTAATGTGTCTTTCAAATTGAGTAGCAACATAGACATGGAAAAGTAGTAGAAGTTATAGGAGAATTAAAAGGTAATTTAGCTTGTTTCTCATGGGGACAAGAATGACAAATTTTCTCAAAAATCACTATAGGAAAAAAAATAGCGTTGACAAAATATGCGTGCTGTAGTAGAACAAGGGTGACCGAGTCAATTATGCCACAACGTTGGAGATATCAGAACAAAGGAAGATGGGGAAGAAGAGCCAATTTGAGGACAGATGGAAATGGAGTAAAGATAGCCGAGGCTATTACATCACATTATCGGTGTCCCTTTTTGAAAATTCTTCACGAAAAAATCAAAATGATCAAAATCTATAGAAACATTATTATCAACAGTAAATTGAGGCATAAAGACAAGATTTTTAATTAAAAGAGGAGCATGTAGAACATTATTTAAAGAAAGAGGAGGATATGGAGTAGGTAAAATAGTATGTCCACAACCCTGAATCGAATAGCCTGACCATTGCCAACAATAATTTTCTTAGGATTGCTCAAATTGAAATAAGATGAGAGGTTACCTCCATTAGCAATCATGTGTGATGTAGCCCCAATGTCCATGTACCATTACTCATTTGGATGAGATAGATAATGTATTTCGTGCCTTAGAGATGTTCGTGGGTGCATAAGTAGAAGATTGACATGGTCTAGAAGCCAAATGGACCTGAGGAGAGTGAGGTGGGTGCGAGCCCAAGATGCTAGAAGACTGCCTTGTGGAAGAGGTTCCCAACCTATGTGGAAGTTGGATAGGGACATAGTTGTTGGAGTTGGTAAATATTTCGAGGACACTTCGGGGGCAAAGCCCCCGCCTCGGGGGTCCCGCTGCCCAGACATGACAACATATGATATGTAAGGTTTAGATGCCTATATATAGGGATATCATTGTAACGAATTAATTGAACTAAGAAATAATAATAGAGAATTTCGTTTGCAGGATGTAGCCCTAATTGGGGTGAACTTGGGTAAATCGTATGTTCCTATTTTATTATTGTTTTCGATTTCGTCTATCAAATTCATATTCTGCATCGTTAAAATCCTACAAGTGGTATCAGAGCCAGGGTTTTATTAGAGATGTCAGGAGGGTCGCGAATTGAGATAGAGAAATTCGATGGAAAGCGGTTTGATCTGTGGAAGATGAAGATGGAGGATCTTCTTTGTGATCGAGATCTATGGCCAGCAATCGAATCAGAAAGGCCTGTTGCTGAGGAAACGGGTTTGGCTTCCGAAAAGAGGGTTGAAGACTGGGATCGAATCGATCGAAAAGCAAAGGGCTTGATCCGGCTTTGTGTCGCAGACAACATTCTGACGAATGTGATGAGCGAACCAACAACCAAGGCTTTATGGTGGAAATTGGAGTCGCTATACCAAAGTAAGTCACTCGTCAATAAATTATTCTTGAGGAAGAAGTTGTATAACCTTAGGATGCAGGAGGGTAATTCGTTCGCTGCACATTTGAACGAATTTAACACATTGATCGGTCAACTTGTTTCTATTGGCGTTAAGTTTGAAGATGACGATAAGGTAATAACACTACTTTGTTCATTGCTGGATTCATGGGATACCCTCATTGTGGTTATTGGTGGTGGGAACAAAGAACTCTCGTATGAAACTGTGTGTGCGGCCTTATTATCAAAGGAGACACGTAGAAGGGGATCAGGGAATTCCAGTAAAGAGGCTCTTGCAGCTAGGGGTAGACCTACAGAGAAATCTCAAAATTGGAAAGGGTCCCGATCTAAATTTCGTGGGCGATCAAAGAGTAGAGAACGGAAGGTAAAATGCTGGAAGTGTGAAGAGTGGGGCCATATGAAACGAGACTGTAAAAATAAGGCGGTTCATAAAAGGGAAGAAGGTTCATCCTCTGGAAAGGAAGTCGAGACGACAGGAGATATGTATGTGGCCACTGCGTGTATGGCGCAGTTAGATAAATACATCTGGTACATTGACACCGGTGCTTCATTCTACATGACACCTCATAGACACTGGTTTTGTGAATATGAGCAGTATGATGGTGGAGACGTCATGCTAGGAGATGATACTGCAGTTCAGGTTACTGGGCGTGGTCGCGTGAAGCTGAGGATGAAAGACGGCACAATAAAAACTCTTCCGAATGTGATGCACATACCTTCTATGAGTAAAAATCTGTTATAAGTTGGCATGATGGCCGACTCAGGGGTTAACTTCAGTTGCAATAAGGATTCGTGCAAAATGACTCGAGGTTCCATTGTAATTGCACGAGGAATCCGTTATGGGACGTTATACAAATTGCTTGCGGAAATAGTCACTCTCAGTGGCAATTTCATGTCCAAAGAGGCGAAGGAAGATAAGCATGATACTTCTCTATTATGGCATCAGAGGATGGGACACATTGGAGAAAAGGGTTTATCTACCTTGTGTTCGAGCCAAATGGTGGAGGGAGTACCAGAGTGCTCTATAGGTTTCGGGTTCTGTGAACATTGCATTTACGGAAAATAGAATCGAGTTAGTTTTCCACAGAATGATTCAAGAACGTCAGAGCTTCTGGGACTAATCCACAGTGATGTTTTTGGACCTACTCCTACACTATCTATAGCAGGATCCAGGTATTATGTATCTTTCATAGATGACCTCTCACGATACAGTTGGATTTATTTTCTTAAAAGTAAATCTGAGGTGTTTGAAAAATTTCAAGAGTTTAAGGCTTTGATTGAAAATCAATTGGCCAGGAAAATCAAAGGAGTTCGCACAGATAACGGAGGTGAATTCTGCTCAAACGAGTTTGAGCAGTTCTGTGTGAAAAATGGTATAGCAAGGCAAAAGACGACCCCATATATGCCTCAGCAGAATGGAGTGGCCGAAAGACTAAACCGGACACTCATGGAAAAGGCGAGGTGCATGCTAAGTTGGGCAGGGTTAGAACCTGAATTTTGGGCAGAAGTAGTTGCCACAACTTGTCACCTGAAGAACAGGTCACCAACCACATCAGTGAAGAATCGTACACCATACAAGGTAGTATTTGGGAAGAAGCCAAACCTGTCATACCTTCGCGTGTTCGGGTGTGATGCATATACTCATGTACCTAAGGAGAAGAGGGGGAAACTTGACAACAAGTCCGAGAAGAATATATTCAATGGATACAAGGAAGGGGTCAAAGGCTATAAGTTGTGGAATCTTGAAACAAGATCTATAGTCTACAGCAGGGATGTTATCTTTCGTGAAACTCAATCTCAGGCTGGTACACAGAAGCGGGATGAGCAAAACAAAGCAGTGGTGCTTGAAGAAGACATGAGAAATGAAGCTGAGGAAGTGGTGACACAAAGCACATCAGTTGAGAACCATTCTAATTCTAATTCTGACTTTGATTCTGATCAAGTCAGCTTGGTTGATGATATTGATGAAGCTCCTGATACAGGTAATACACCGGCTCTCAGGAGATCAACAAGGAACAGACGGGCACCTCTACGCTACGGGTTCAGTGCTTTGAGTACAGGTGAAGACCCTACTTCTGTAAAAGATGCGAGATCAAGGGATGATGCAAATCAGTGGGAGCTCGCAATGATAGATGAGATACAGTCACTTGATAAAAATGAGACATGGCTTGTTGGGCCAACATATACCCACAAGGTTGGGCTTCCACCACTCAACTCCACATTAGTATGATATTGTCCGCTTTGGGCCTAAGCCCTCACGGTTTTGTTCTTGGGCAACTTCCCAAAAGGCCTCATACTAATAGAGTTAGTGGTATTATTTAATGCTAGTCAACTCTAGCATTATCTTCAGATGTGAGACATGGGTTGCAACCCCAACAATCCTCCCCTCAAACCAAGGACCACATACCCGTGTCCTCCCTTAGAGGGACAATCTTCTTGCATCTCCGCAAGCACTAGACTGGGCCCGAATGATCGCAAGCCCAAGCCCACCAACCTTGGGCTCTAATACCACTTGTTGGGCCAACATATACCCATAAGATTGGGCTTCCACCACTCAACTCCACATTAGTATGATATTGTCCGCTTTGGGCCTAAGCCCTTACGGTTTTGTTCTTGGGCAACTTCCCAAAAGGCCTCATACTAATAGAGTTAGTGGTATTCTTTAATGCTAGTCAACTCTAGCATTATCTTCAGATGTGAGACATGGGTTGAAATCCCAACAATAGTGGGCTGGCCCATGGTGCAGACCAAGTTGGGATTTGGGCCCAGTAAGGCTAGCGGGTGAGTTGACCAGTGTAGGAAGAACCGGGCTGAAATTTGGATCCATTAAAGAAATTTCTAGAATTGATTTGAGGATGTTGTGGTTTTTGATTTCCACCATTTTCACGTTGTCCTTTGTCGTTGCGTCCTCCATTGTCGTCTCTTCGACCACCGAAACGACCTCCATGTTGACCAAAATTGTATGGACCATGATGGCCATTGTTGCTGTTGGTGATAATTTTGCCGAATCCGCAAGAAGATGACTCAAAAAAATGTAATTTGCTCATGTGGAGTATCAGCCCTCTTAGCACGAGTTGTTTCTTCGAGGACCAACATGGAGCGAGCCTTATAAAATAAATGCAACATATCACCATGTCTGATTTGCGTACCTACGTGGGCGTAAGCATTAGTTAAACTTGCAATTAATTGGAGAACTAACCAATCACTTGAAGTCGAGGTGCTAACGTTGGACAATTGATAAAAGTTCCATGCCTAAGATAAAAAGGTAGGGTGACAAGGGATCGCCTTGTCTAATCTCCCAAGATGGTTCAAAGTAGTCCGTAGATTTTCCATTAATCATAATGGCTAATTTGAATGAGGATATGCAAGAAATGATGATTGAAATAAGTTGTTGGGGGATATTGATAGAGAGTGGCATTTGTCTAATGAAACTCCATTCTATTTATTAAATGCTTTTTTTAGGTCAATTTTTATAGCCATAAAGTCAATTTAAAGTCTCTTGAACAATGATGTAATTGTCCGAAGCTCGGTATTTGAGAATAAAACTACTCTAAGGTGGATCAATAATATTATTAAGAAGAGGCATAAGCCATGCAACTAAAATTTTCGTGAAAATTTTGTAAATGGTGTTGCACAAACCAATTGGGCGAAATTGGTTGATAGTTTTAGGTGCAGAAGATTTAGGAATAAGTGTTATGAAAGTGTTATTGAGATTAACTGGAAATTTGGTTGAATTAAAGGTTTCATTGAATAAAATTCTGATAGCAAGCAAGGTTTTGTTGATGTATTTTTGGAAGAAAAAAAGGTGTATCCCATCTTGTTCAGGAACCTTAAGTGGCTTAAAAAATTGGTAGATGCAATGATTTCACTAAAAGATATTGGATGACATAAGGTGCCTTCAGAATCAGTGATTCGAAGGGAGTGCAAGGGTAGGGGTTTTTGAAAAGGAACATTGGACAAAGAAATGGCATAAATATCTTGGAAATAGGCCGAGATATGGTGTACTAGATTGGAGTGGCCAGTGATCCAAGAACCTGAATTTTTCCTAATGCTAAAAATTCTATTGAATCTCCTTCTTTTAAGAGTTGAAATGTGAAAGAATCTACTATTGGCATCCCCAAATTGGATCCAATTTAATCTTGATTTTAGAGCCCACAATTGTCTTTCCTACGTTAGAATTAGGTTAAGATCATCATTTTAACTTAAGTTATAGTTTCATAAGGAAGGAGCTAGATGTGTAATTCAGGCTATTCTGGATTACCTTAATCCTTGCTAAGAGAATTTTTTCTTTGAGAAAATGTTGCCAAATACCGTATGTTTCCATGCACAAGCAGAAGAGATAAAACGATTAAAGGCTAGAGCGTAGTTGGTTTCAGAAGAAGGCCAAGAATTATGAACAACCAAATCAAAAGATGGGTTTGTTAATCACATGGTTTCTAGTTTGAAAAGTCCAGAAGTTGGTGTTGGGCTAGCTAGAAAGAGAGTTAAAGTAAGGCTGGAGTGGTCAGAATGTATTCTCGTGAGATGAATGAGCTAAGCATTATAAAATAACTTAATCGAGTCATGGTTGGCAAGGCAATGATCAAGTCTTTCCATGATACGGTTCTTAGGTTGTCTTAAATTGGACCAGGTGAAACGTAGTCCAGAAAAGCCTAAGTCTAATAATTACACTCATCGAGATTTTTCTTAAAAGCTTGCATTTTCTTTTCCGAAGGTTTGAGACCCCCAATTTTCTTTTCCGAAGGTTTGAATCTCAAAAGTTCCTATCTCTGTAGTCGTCTCCTTGTTTGTGGATTGCCAAAGTTAGCGAAGGAAGGCTTGCGTGTGTGCAATGTGTCGCCTGATGTCCAATTTGCCCACAATTATAGCATAGTAGCCGTATACCTTAGTAAGTAATATGTTTGTGGTAGTCTCCAATATACAGAGAGGTAATGAGAGGTTGATCTATAGGTACTTGGAGACATAAATGAGCATACTGTCCTCTTTTAGCATCCTTTGTGCATATATCCATATGAAGTAGTTATCATATGGTGTTACCAATTTTGTCTAATATTAGTTGATCATAGAACTATGTTGGAAGTTCTGGAAAATGTACCTAGAGCGCTATGTAGCTTAAAGTTTCTTGAGAGGGTCTGAAACATGGTTGGCATTGGCGAATGGCCAAGAAGTAGCCATTGATGAACCAGAGACCACCGTATAGTGCATGACTGTAATTTGCAATTTTAGCAAATTTAATCAGATAAAAGTTGTAACCTATCTATGAGATTGAGTTCATCAGTCGGTTGCCACAAATCTTGAAGTTTTTCAATAGGAATTTGCAACCACTATTTGACCATAAATTTTAACAATTAAGGCATGTTCCCATTTCCCATACATTCTTTTTTATCTTCGACGGTAATTGGAATAAATGTTGCACCTGCATGGATGAGAGTAGTCTCATCGTTTAAATATGACTCGTATAAGGTTTGTTGTATGTGTGGTGATAGAAGGGATATCATCTTTTTTGGAGTTAATCAAGGAATCTCTATAAGATGGTGTATTTTGTTGTAAAGGTTTTGGAGGAATTGTTTGGTTTGTTCTGGTTAAAACATCTATTTCTTCAAATGATAGTGGTATGGAGACGGTTTCAGTAGAGAGAGAATTTTTCTTCATTATACTTATGGTTATAATTAATAATTTTAAAAAATAAAAAATCAATTTTTTTTTATTAAATTGATTTAACACGTGAAGGGCATTTTTATGAATGACAACAGAGATCTACCGTGGAACCCATTCTAGATCTACATGAAACACCCATCTTGTTGAAAAATACATTTTAAAAAAAAATTATATATAGTAGTTTAATTTTGGTTATAAAATTGTTAAAAAGGAGATATTAAAGATGGTTAAATATGGTAAGTTATATTTTTAGTAATAAAAATTGTCAATCAACCTTTTAAATTTTAAATTAACAATTTCTAGGATAATTATATACATCAGCATTAAAAAAAATCATCAAGATTGACTATTTAAATGGTAAATCAAAATTTACTGTATTTTTTATTTTACGGTCTAATTTCATAGATAATATATATAGATTAAATTGAAGGGAAAAAAGTATATATTCTTATAAGATAAATGTTTTTAAAAAATTATTTTTGGCAGATTTTTCTATCCTAAATATTTATATTTATGTAAAATTGTTTGTTATACCATATCACTAGTTTTGTATTCCGTAATTAAATATTAAAGCAAGATTTTTCTAAAAAATAAGAATTAATTTTGAGAACACAATTGAGATCCAATCCGAATCCGGCGAAAGCAACTTCATACTTATATCATGTGATCAAGCTTCATTTTAATTTTCTTAATTAATAAATATGTTTTATAATTTAAAGTTCTTTCTAACAAAGAATTAAAAAAAAAGATAAAAACAAATAAATATGTCTTTTTAAGTAAACACAACACAAAATTTTTAAAGACAAAACAAAAAATTATTATATAAAGTAAATAAATTCAGCATAAAATTAAGATTACATCAAAGATCTAATCATAATCATGTAAAGAAATCAAAACTTAATTTTTTCCGTAACTATTACATATGTGTTACTCAGATGGGCGAAAATACTAAGCAATTTCTTCATTGAAATTAAAGTTAATATTAAGCAACTTAGAAATTGATTCAGAAGTCAAATTCAGAGTCGGAACAAAGGTCTGAGGTGGTGGTAGTGATGGGGGTGGTGATGGGGGGTAAGTCTGAACAGAACCAAGTGCAAGTGCTAATGCGGATATGGACGCGGGTGCGGATGGTGGAATTGAATTAGTTTCCAAAACACCAACAATTGAGGGTTTAGTTTCATTTATGAGTCATTCAATTGTTTGATCGGGACGTTGATGACAATGTTTGTCACCAATTTCAAATACTGATTTTGCACAATCGTATGGCAGACAGATTCTTCTATTCCTATGGTAGCGAGAAGGAGCTCTCTTCTTCGGAAAAGAAGAATTCGACCCTTTGAAACTTTTTGATTGAACTTCATCGTAATTTCTTTGAGAGTTGAATTCCATTTTGTTTGTTGGAAGTAGTTTTCATTCCTTGGAGCACTATTTATAATCAATTCTTGACGACACTCTTCTTCTTCTTTTATTTCTTTTTTAAAAATAAAATATAATACTTATCCTTCTTAATGACACTTTTTTTAATACTTGAGAAAATAAATAAACAAAATTATGTATCTTTTAAGCTATAAAGATTAATTGATGATTGACTTTAGTGTTTTTAATAGTAATAATTAATAAGTATTAGTTGTAAAATTTTAATTATAAGGAGAATGAATATCACACGACTAAAACTTCAAATATAGATATGACAACATATCCATCAAAAAGTGAAGTGAAATTAATATGTAATGGTATATAAGAATAAATTTAAATACTCATAGTTAATTCAAGATTTCCGTTTTAGTATAATTGAAGAAAATACTAAGTAGTTAATCATAGATGTCAGACTTATACATCTAAATTGCTATAGTTGGTACTAGAACCAACTCCGAAAGTGTTTATAGTTGTGGCTCCGATTCATGATAATAAAATGGAAAAACAATAATAAATACATTTATTTTTTTTAATATCACATTAGAAAAATTATTAAAAGGACGTATCATCAGTTGGTATAGCACCTCTAAAAATTAAAACTCATGTATAATTTTCTTTTTTCTTTTTTTTCTATGCATATAATATATAAAATAATTTATTGGCTAAATTTCAAATAAATTAATCATTTTCTTGTTAATGTCTTTATTTTTTATTTTTAAATTGCTGATTTGAATGAATTAAAATTGATGAATATTTAATAATATTTTCACACATAATCCGTGTGATCTAGGATTAGACATGCCATTGGGAATGAGAACTAGGATTGCAATTTTGGTTTTGGGATGATTTAATATAACTAAATTTAATTTTTTATCAGAAGTCCCTCTCCTTGTCTGTCCAAAAATCCCTTCAATTAATATCAAATATCTTTTCATTTGTTTTGAAATAAATAGAATTCTAATTGTATTTGAATTATATCTCTTACTTACCATTCCTTCTTCATAAATTATCCATAAAATTCATTTACAAAATTTTCATTTCAGTTCAAAAACACACATATATAAATCTTTTTCAAGTCATACAACCGAATCATCACCTAAAATCGATTCAACATTCGGTTCCACGACATGATGACCTTCACCCCACTTGCTTCAATTTCTTCTTCAATTTTTTCCTTTTTCGGAGCAATAAGTTCATCAAAATTAAACTCGCTACCATCTTAAGAATGCACATTTTCTTCCAAAACTTTCATCAATGCTTGAAAACTTTTTGACAATTCATAGTTGAGATTAGACTTCCGGTAATAGTCCTTCAATACTCATAGAACATCACCGACAATAGGAGCAGCCACACGAGAAAACAAATTATAACACTTTTTATTAGCCAAAAAGACGTTATAACTTCTTTTTTGGTAGCCGCATTGATGAAACTTTCTGGGGTTTCATACCGCTCTAGAAGCCACAAAACTTCTCTTTCCATCTATTCTTGGCTAGTTCCAACTCACTCAATTTCTCCATAGCCATTTCTTGCCACAAGTTCTCTATTTCACCTCTTTCTTCTTCATCTTCGCCACCACATCCTCTTTTTCCTTATGCAAAGTCTCTTTTTTAGATTCAATAATTTCATAATTATGGTATTATAAAATATATCGTTCGATAAGCTCCATCCCAGATACCAAAGTCTCTTACCACCTTTGTTATCTTTGAAGCCTCAGGTTTGTGGCCTTCTGTCTTATTCTTCTTCTCCTTCTTCTCAAATTCATGAAATATACCTGGAATATAATATTTGTGAGTTCCAATTATGAAGTCAAAGCTTCTAGATTCGGGCATAACTGTAACAACAGTAATCTTACCCATAGTGTGCCTCTTCTTCTTCTCAACATTGTTCTGCATCATGTCCATCACAAGACTTTTCCCTACAAATATAACATGACATAAAGTTAGCTTTCGGTCAATAAATTATTAAAATAATAAAATCTCCAATCCCTTTGAACCCATACTCAATTTTTGAATGTCCAACCGAGTTTCAAATTCCAATCCTACAAATCTCATCAATGGTTTCAACCACTCTTCTCCAAAAGATCAAATCAATAAGTCATCAACGTCACTACATCTCTAGCATCACGACCATAACCTTTGGGATATTCATTACTCGAATTTTTTCGATTATTCCAAGGCACTAACATCCCACTACTCTCAAAACTATTGTGTTTTATATAAAAAACTCATTCTTCCAAGAATGAATACTGGACGGAGTGGTAATTCATTAATCTTTAACTTCACCGTGTAATATAAAAAAAATCCTCGACCTTCAAAAGTTGCACATTTTTTACTTAGATAATATAACCTCCTCTATAACTCTAATCTCACTTCATATTCGAATGCTCTACACGCTATTATAAAACAAATTATTGTACGAATCACATTCGGCATCAGTTGACCGAGTTGGATCTTATAATATTTACAAAAATCAACAAATAAAGGATGTAGCATAAACCGCAATCCTGCTCTCAGATGTGCCACATATGTTGTCACACATTTTTTTGATGGAGTGTGGATCTGTTGTTCTGCTTTCGGACAATATGTTTTATAACAAATTGGGAAATGATATGTTTCCTGAATCCCATCTAAATATTCGCTTTCAGACATTGTCTTCATTTCTTTAGAATCCTTTTGATCTGGAGCATATTCATCTTGAGGCCTTCGGTAAGTTAGACTAGAACTTAGATCATCCTCTTCTGTCAAAGGAAAATAAAAATCTTCACCATCCAATGTATACCTTAGACTTGCATACAGACCTATGGTAGACATAATCGGACCTTTCCATTCCACCAGCTCTTCAAACCCTAAAGTTTCTTCTCACGATTCTCTTTCTTCAACTGAGCTTATTTCTTCCACCAAAACAGTCCTCTCAGACGAGTTCATCTCAAAATCTTCCAAAAATTAAGAAACAAAAATTAACCTATCTATTTCCCAAATTGCAAGACAAAGAAAGTAATACTTGTCGAACGGCAAGGACTTATATTTAGAGTAAGGTAATTCCAAGCAAGTAAGCACATAATAAAAAATTAGCACCACTGCACATAGACAACACCCAAATGTCAATGACAGTTCTATTCAACAACAAAACTACTTTAAGAACACAAAATTTATTTCTTCAAATAGAAAAATAGTACTATAACAAATATGACAATCGAAATAATAGAAGATGAAGCAATACCCGAACAATTAGTGACCTCTTGAAATCTCTTTGCAAGAACGATAATCCTAGCCGTTTAACAAATCTTCTCAGAAAAATGAAGCAAAAAACTTTCGAATCAAATGAATAGAAATGGTTCACATTTCAAATAGAAGCTTTCCTGTTTAAAGAAAGAGAGAAATTAAGAAAATAAAACCTTCTCCGTATTGTACCTAGCCAAAAAAGTGAAATATGCACACATCCTTCTATATATATTATATATATTTGTTATATATACACACACAGTATATACATATTAGTATTATTATTATTTAAATTTAGCATAGAAATCTATAAAACTCATCATAATGTAGTTGCCTTTTTAAATGCATAAACCCCTATATCATACGTGGCAAAATATGAACGGTTTCTTCTTTCTTTAAAAAAACCACAGTTCACATCGAATGCTAACATCCGGCAATCAACCTGGAACCTTAAAAAAATGTTTATAGTATACGTCCCTTAACGGCTAATTTAGGAAAATCACGTATGAAATAAAATATTTATTTCATTGACTTATTAAGAGGGGATATATTATTATTAATTAGTAGAATTATTAATTTCTTTTGTGCCTTTAAGTCTTATATATATATATATATGTATGTGAAACGTTTGTTGTTGATGTGGAGTGTTAGTTGTCTGAGGAAGGATAAAAAGTGACAGTTATTATGATAGTTGTCTGAGGACAAATATTTGGCCTTGTAAAAGTCAAGTATTGAAAAGTCCCAACAAGACGTCTATATTTAGTACGATCATGACATTGATTACTTGATGATGCACTAAACTTAGATTTGGCGTCTACGGGTGTGGAGGAGCGCTGCATGAAGACATATAGAACAATCAATGATTTCTTGAGCATATTTCTTTTGAGATTAAAATAAGACCAGAAGATGTACGTTCCATGGAAATTCCTGAAAAATAACTTTGGATGCCTAAGTCTTTCATAGCAAACTAAGAACTTAACTTGGTCATAATAGTGTCACGAAGAGCCTTAGAAGTCGTAGTGAGAATAATATCATCAACATATAAAAGTAGATAAACCATATATGTACCTTTTTGGTAGATAAACAATGAGTGATCAAAGATGTTATGACAAAATTCCAAAGTGTAGACAAAATCTACAAATCGTTGATAACACACACGGAAAACCTATTTAAGACCATAAATAGATTTCTTGAGTAAACAGACATAGCCATGATGATTAGAGTTACGAAAACCTAGAGGTTATGCATGTAGACTATTTCAGATAGATTGTCATGGAGAAAAGCATTCTTTACATTGAGCTTATGAATGCACCAAGACTTCGAAATTGCCTAACTAAGAACAATCCAAATTTTGGCTGGTTTAACCACCGAACTAAAAGTGTTGCCACAATCAATGCTAGTCTGCTGCCCTACACCATCACCCACAAGACGAGCTTTATGTCTTTCAAAAGAACCATCAGACTTAATTTTGTGTCTAAAAATTCATAAATTTCAAATAATATTAGCATTAGCAAGACGGTGCATAAGTTCCCACATTTTATTTTTAATAATAGCATCAAACTCATCTTTCATGGCAATTTCTAATTAGGATCATGAAAAGCATGGAAGGGATTTGTGGGTAAAGGAAAGATATTAGAAGAGGAAGTATGAAGATCAAATAAATTTTTGGGTTTAAAAATACCATGTTAAGTCCAAGTGACCATTTGAGGAGAGGATAGAGTTCAATCACAAGGAAAAGTGAATCGACCAGATAGAAATTGTAGTGGACTCAAATTTTGAGAAGTGATTGGTGAATGGACTGTGACTGGCCTAGAAGGAGAATGAAGTGGATTGGAATTTGGAGAGGGGAGCTGTGGGTAGGTTGAGGCTGGCCCAAATGTGGAGGAAGTTTGATTTGAAGTGGAAGTGGACCAATCTGAAGAAGAGTCTGAGCTGGCAATTTGTGATGGAATCTAGGCCAGCTAGGCTTGAGCATTAGGAAGAGAAGAAATGAATGAATGATGAATTTGGGCTTGACCTAGATTGTGAAAGTAGACAAGAGGATGAAATCATGAGAGATAGTAGGCTGAGATCGGGAACCCCTCTGCACAGGAATAAAATTAGAAAAAGAATTAAGAGAATTAGAAAAAGGAAAAATGAATTCATTAAATAAAATACGACTAGAGATATAAATTTTATTATTTGATAAATCTAAATATTTGTAACCTCGATGATTTGAAGGATACCCAAAAATACACAGTGTAGATCAAGCTTGTAATTTATGACGCGATGACCAAGGAATAAGAGGGTAGCATAGACACCCGTAAACACAAAGGTGGGAGTAAGATGAAATTTTACTGTAAAGATATTGAAATTATGAGATTTGGAATGAAGAATATTTAAAAGATATGTTGTCATGTGAAGACTGTGAGACCAAAAAGAGAATGGAATTGAGGCATGCGAGATAAGAGTACGGAGAATATTATTTATTATGAAAATTTTTCTCTTAGCTTTCCCACTCCGAGGAGAAGAATAAGGACAAGAAAAATGAATGTAACATCATTAGAGGCACAAAATTGGTGCAAAAAGCCATTATCAAATCCTTTACCATTATCACATTGTATGTTTTTAATGTGTCTTTCAAATTGAGTAGCAACATAGACATGAAATTTAATAAAAATGGAAGCAATTTGAGATTTATGAGAAATAATAAAAGTCCATAAAAAATTAATAAAATCATCAAGAAATAAAAGATAATAACGATACTTACCGGAACTAGGGACTAGAGAAGTTCAAATGTCACTATGCACAATATCAAATGGTAAAGTAGTAGAAGTTATAGCAGAATTAAAAGGTAATTTAGTTTGTTTCCCAAGGGGACAAGAATGACAAATTTTTTCTAAAATCACTATAGGAAATAAAATAACGATGGCAAAGTACGCGTAATATAGTAGAACAAGGGTGACTGAGTCAATTATGCCACAATGTTGGAGATATCGCAATAAAGAAAGATGGGGAAGAAGTGCTATTTTGAGGACAGTTGGAAATGGGGTAAAGATCGTCGAGGCTATTACATCGCATTATTGGTGTCCCTGTTTGAAAATTCTTTATGAAAAAATCGAACTGATCAAAATCTGTAGAAACATTATTATCAACAGTAAATTGTGGCACAAAGACAAGATTTTTAATTAAAAGAGGAGCATGTAGAACATTATTTAAAGAAAGAGAAGGATATGGAGTAGGTAAAACGGTATATCCACAACCCTGAATCGAATAGCCTGACCATTGCCAAACTAATTTTCTCAGGATTGCTCAAATTGAAATAAGACGAGAGGTTACCTCCATTAGCAGTCATGTGTGATGTAGGCCCAATGTCCATGTACCATTACTCATTTGGATGAGAGAGATAATGTATTTAGTGCCTTGGAGATGTAGGTGGGTGCATAAGTAGATGATTGACATGGTCCAGAAGCCAAATGGGCCTGGAGAAAGTGAGGTGGGTGCAAGCCAAAGATGCTAGAAGACTGCCTTGTGGAAGAGGTTCCCAGCCCATGTTGAAGTTGGATAGGGACACAGTGGGTTGGCCCATGGTGCAAACCAAGTTGGGATTTGGGCCCAGTAAGGCTGGTGGGTGAGTTGACCAACGTAGGAAGAACCGGGCTGAAATTCGGATCCATTAAAAAAATTTCCAGAATTGATTTGTGATTTCCACCATTTTCAGGTTTGCCTTTGTTGTTGCGTCCTCCATTGTCGCCGCTTCGACCACCGAAACGACCTCCATGTTGATCGGAATTGTGGACCATGGCAGCCATTGTTGTTGTTGGTGATTATTTCGCCGAATCCGTCAGAAGATGATGCAAAAAAATGCAATTTGATCATGAGGAGTATCAACCCTCTCAGCACGAGTTGTTTCTTTGAGGACCAACATGGAGCAAGCATTATAAAATAAATGCAATATATTACCATGTCAGATTTGCGTACCTGCATGAGATTAAGCATCAGTTAAACTTGCAATTAATTAGAGAACTAACCAATCACTTGAAGTCGAGGTGCTAACGTTGGACTATTGATCTGCCAATGACTTGAGGTGTTGGCAGTAGGAGGAAGCATCTGCAAAATTCTCCATGTGAATATTAGAGAATTCTTGCTCAAGATAGAGAACCTAAAAATTTTTGTGTCCGAGAAGATGTCATGTAAGCAATTCCATGCAATTCAATATAGTGTTGAGGAGATCATTGTAGATAGTGTCATAGATCTATTGCATAGGATCACATCAATACATGAACAGAGATCAAGATCTATGGATTGCAACGAAGATCCTGAGGGAGTATCAGTAGGAATAATATGATTTAAAACTTCATAGGCCCAAGCATGGATTTTGAAGAGGGTAGGCCACATAATGTACTAACCCATTTGATGGTCTAACGTAACTTTAATGAAATTAGTAATATTATACACTACAAGAGCAGGATGAGGAAGGAGAGAAGGTGATTTTCAATCTTTGTGGCCTGACATGGTAACAAGGATAAGAGTAGAAAAGAAAGAAAAAAATTATTTTATAGAGCTATGATACCATGAAAATATATAATTCCTTGAGGATGATTGTGTTATACATCAAAGTATATATATACAAAAGTGTATCTATTACAAAAAGAAAAAATATATCTAAATATTATCGAGATTCTATCAAATCATACAAAATATACAAGAAATGATAAATATATATACAATATCAAAAATATATTTATAAAGATAATATCAATTTAAAAAGTAAAATTATTATAAATTATTAAATACGGTAAAATAATTAATTATATCGGTTAGTTAGAGTGATGATATATATAAATTACGTAATGCATGCATGCACTTTTACGTAATCCAGAAAACATTATTGACATTATTGTAATTTATCATTTTTTCCCTTTAAATACTTAGTAGGTATTTAAATTTAATTATATATTTAAAATATATAATTAAATTTTATTTTAATATAAAAATATAAAAATATTTATATATTAAAATTATGAGAGATTTGGTGACACTTGACATCATAATAACCATTAATTGTTATCTTCTCATCTATAAATAGAGGATCAAATTCACTTTTGAAAAAAATGAATAGGGAGTTGAGATGTAGAAGCTTTGAAAAAAAATGGACAAAGAGATGGACAGAGAGTTTGAGATGTAAAAGCTCTAAAAGAGAGAGAAGCTGATACAGAAGTCACTGAAACTCTGTCAAAGTCCATTCCGAGATAATCAAAGGCATCTGAAGAAATCTCCAAAAGTCCTCGGAAGAAATCTATAATTGTTCAATGTATCGAGATCAAGCCAACGACCTTCAAAGTTGAATCTATCTCAAGATAAGCTCAAAACGCCTCTCGAATAAATTAAATCTCATTGAATCGAGTTCAAACCCAAAAGAACCCTTGAGCCCACGACGGATCAAATTAGCGAATTGATAGAAATAGGAGCTTATAAAAATTATTTGTAATTTTATTACACGTAATCTATTTTTTCTATAATTTTTAATTTACAAAAATTACAGGAAATATACAAAGAAAATTTGTTTACAATGAGTTGAAAATCGGTGGGAATGTATCTAATATTTCTTTACAATGTAATTGAAGATTTGAAATCGAACCTTTTATATATGTAAACACACAACATGATTAGGTCTACGATCCATCAATGGATCTCAAAGAAAGATTCAGCATATTGTGAGTTTGAATGGCAGGGAAAATCTCCTTTGGCTAGAAAAAAGAACAAGTATATTGTGTGCATTATAGGAATGTTTACATGGTATATAAATAGTAATTAATTTATAGAAAATAAGAGGGATAAAATAATTCATCAGATAAAATGTCTTCTTTTTTTTTTACTTTTTTTTAAGAGAACTAGAAAAGCTTATAAGAGGTAGTGATTTAAGGTATATCCAACAAATTTTTACCTTTGTAAAAGGTTGAATTTTCTGATAATGTTGGCGACACTAAATTAACTTCTATAAAATATATTTCCTTAGGGACTATGATGCGTTCCGATTGGTATGCTGAAAGATAATATTTATTTACCTATATTGATTATGAGTAATTAAGGACTTAGTCTAACTAACTGTTACTTTAGCATTTAATTGTTGTCACTTAATCAATCAGAACATAAGGCAGAGTACTTATCGTGTAGCTAGTTCTTGGAAAGTATCTACGATTTTAAAATATAAATATCGTACTCCTAGGGAACTAATAATGGCTTAATATCAACTATCCCTTAATCCTAACAATCCTCTTATTATTCAATCAGTCAATCGATTATCAATCTTTTGGAGATTGATTTGTGATCCCAATCACACATAACAAGCATTTATCAAGCATGCAAGAATTATCCTCTAGACATATATTCTGATATATATTTACTGTTTCTACAAGTTGGTTGACCTATCTTCGAACATTTTAAATATATCTTGGTCTGGAATGCAATTATGAATTGTATCTGCTTGTGTGCCACATCTGAGTTACCTTATGTATTCACCCTAATACCGGCATAGCGCCCAAACTCAGCCTCATTAGGCTACTCTAACAAACATGGTGATCTATGGGTTATTTTACCTAATATGGTAGACCTTAATATATTCTACCCTAACTTAAGGCTTGTTAAACTATGATGTAGACCATGGTTAGGAATTGTCTATAACCGTCCATTTAGTTTAAAAGAGCAAACAAATAATCAGACATAATGTTAATTTAGCAAGTGACCTTTCCAGAAAAATGAGTATAACCTCAACGTGCAAAACATGTAAATATAACAATCATAATTCAGTACTCAAACAAATGTTTAGACAAACACAACACAAAGATATAAAGAGAAGATCTAGGGAACCACCACCATAAAGTATTCACCCTTTATCAGGTCCGCTGGCATTGCCAATACTTGTATCCTTTAGGTTGCTCGACCTAACTTTGACCAACAGAACCTTCAGAGAACGCTTCCTTAACCTAGTAGCAATATTTTTACCTTACATCTTGGGCTTAAGCAATGCCCTGTTGACTAGCTATTCGCTCACCTAATGCTCTCTTAGGATCTCCTAATGAAATCTCGGGTATTCTATGAATACCAAAAACAAATACTATCTAATCAAATTCTCAGAATTTGAAATAAACACTCAGAAAACAAAGAAAATGAGACACTCTTTATTGCTAGATGGCTTGTGTTGAATGCTGAGGGATATAGGGGTGAAAAGGAAGAGGTTTTACATGAATTTTTGAAGTGGGAAAAAACATTTCTACTCGGGACGCCCGTCCCGAAGCTTTGACCTGGTCAGGACGCCCGTCCTAGCTTGGGGACGCTCGCCCCGAGCCCTTGACTCGGTCAAAACTTCCGAAAATCGCATTTTTGCCCTGATATTTGCTGTTTTCTTGCAATTTACTCATGAAACTTCCAAAATCACAAATTATGCAAAAATATATCAATTTCAATCAATTAAAATCGATTTGGTTCCAATTATACGCTAATTTGTGTCTAAAAACATGCAAAGTGATATAATTTGTGTATATCAGACTATTAACTATTGGGCTTTCACTAGGCTGGTGTTATTGTATGGGTTCATTTTCATACACAACATATACACCTAGAATTTTCTCTCAAGAATAGTAAGTTGAAATAGCAACCGATATCCTTATCTTCTAGCTCCAATTTTTCAAAGGAAATTGAATCAGCGAACACTCTTTCATCAGATGAAATTGACGGTTTGGTCCACAGTACTAAAAAAATTAAGGATCCTTCCACAAATGCGCCAATGCAGGATGCAGTTCTACATACGGGTGATTCTACCATTCCTTCTTATAAAGGCTCTCTGGTAAAGGATTCATTAGATGGTTCTTGTATGTCTCTCTCTCATATTTTTTCAGCTTTTGATTATAGTCCAGAAATTGTGAATTCTTCAAATTCAGACTCCTTCATCCCACTGGATTCTTCTGAGAAAATCAGACTTTACCAACCGTGGGCTAGTGCTTTGATGATTAAAGTCTTTGGAAGAAGGGTTGACAATAAGTATTTACCTTTTAAACTAAATGCAATATGGAAAGTTTCTGAAAATATAAGATTAATGGATCTAGGCAATGACTTCTATTTGGTTCGTTTTAATTTGGATGCAAATTATCATAAGATTCTACATGATGGTTCGTGGTTCATAAGTCAATATTTCTTGTTTATTCGTAAATGATAACCCAAATTTAATCCTCATAAGGCTGACTATTTAGAACTTGCAATCTGAGCTAGATTCCCAGAATTACCTACAAAATTTTATGACAAGAAGACCTTTTAATATATGGGTTCCAAGATAGGCAAGACACTGAAAATTGATGCACATACAAATCATTAGTTATGTATTCGTTATCTAAAAATTAAAGCAAGATTTTTTAAAAATAAAAATTAATTTTGAGAACACAATTAAGATCCAATCCAAATCAGGCTAAAGTAACTTCATACATATACGATATGATCAAGCTTCATTTCAATTTTCTTAATTAATAAATTTGGTTCATAATTTAAATTCGTTTCTAACAAAGAATTAACAAAGAATTAAAAGAATTAGATAGATTTGAATAGATATTTATTGCACCCTCAAAGAGAGACAAAGTGAAAAAAAAAGACAAAAAAAGATAACAACAAATAAATATGTCTTTAAGTAAACACAACAAAAAAATTGTAAAGACAAAACAAAAGATGATTATATTAAATAAATAAATTCAGCATAAAATTAAGAGTACATCAATGATCTAATCATAATCATGTAAAGAAATCTAAACTTACTTTTTTCTTAACTATTACACATGAGAGATTACGCAGATGGACGAAAATACTTAGCGATTTCTTCATCCAAATTAAAGTTAACATTAAGCAACTCAAAAATTGATTCAGGAACCCTTGGAACTTTTTGACTGAACTTCATCGGAATTGCTTTGACAGCTGAATTCCATTTTGTTTGTTGCAAGTAGTTTTCATGTCTAGGGGAGCACTATTTATAATTAATTTTTGATGGCACTCTTCTTTTATTTTTTAATAAAATATAATAATTTTTCTTCTTACTGTCACTTTTTCTTTTTCTTTTTTTAAATATTTGAGAAAAAAAGTATATATCTTTTAGTTATAGAGATTAATTGATGATTTGATTTCACTGTGTTTTTAATAGTAATAGTTAATAAGTATGAGTTGCAAAATATTAATTATAAGGAGAATAAATATCACACGACTAAGACTTCACCTATAGATATGATAACTTACCCATCAAAAAATGAAATTAATGTGTAATGATATATAAGAATAAATTTAGATATTCATATTTAATTGAGGATATATCAGTTTTAGTACAGTTGAAGAAAATATTAAATAGTTAATCATAGATGTTAGTGGATCCAAGCTGCTAAAGTTGGTACTAGAACAATACAAGTTAGGAATTTCCAAAGTGCTTATAGTCGCGGCACGAGATTACGGGTCCGATTCATGATAATAAAATGAAAAACAACAATAAATACATTTTATTTTTTTAATATGACATTAAAAAAAATAATGAAAAAGACGTAACATCAATCGATAACAACCTCATCTGAAAGAATAAAATTCATGTATAATTTTCTATTTTTTTATATAAACATATGATATAATTCTCTTCTATAATTCTCAAATAATTTATTAACTAAACTTAAAATTTTAATTTCAAAGAAATTAATCATCTCTCTCTCTTTTTTTTTTTTTTGAGTGTCTTTAATTTTTTTTAAGATGAAATAATATTTTGATAAGTGACTCCTTCCTCATCTCTTAGGAATAAATTAGATATGTCATTCAATTTTAATACTAATACAACTGTTGTTGACGTTATAATTATAATTTTACATACATTAGGTAACAAGGTGGGAATGAGAATTAAATTTTCAATTTTGGTTTTGGGGTGATTTAATTTACTAAATTTAATTTTGTAATTAAAATTCCCTCTCCCTTGTCTAGTCAAAAAGTCCCTTCAATTAATATCAAACATCTTTTTCATTGGTTTTGAAATAAATAAAATTATAATTGTATATAAATTCTATCTCTTAATAACCTTTCCTTCTTCATAAAGGATTCTTTTCCTGATTAAGATGTGATATATTATTATAAATTAGTAGAATTATTAATTTCTTTTATGCCTTTCAGTCTTATATATATATATATAAGTATGTGAAATATTTGTTGATGACGTGGAGTGTCAGCTGTTTGAGGAAGGATAAAAAGTTACGGTATTATGATAATTGTCGGAGGACAAATATGTGGCCTTGTAAAAGTCAAGTATTGAAAAGTCTCAACAAGGCGTCTATATTTAGTAGGATCATGATATTGATTACTTGATGATGCACAAAACTTAGATTTAGCATCCATGGGTGTGAAGGAGGATTTTCATGAAGACATGTAGAACGATCAATGATTTCTTGAGTATATTTCTTTTGAGATTAAAAAGAGACCAGGAGATGTACGTTCCACAGAAATTCCCGAAAAATAACTTAGGAGGCAGTAAATAGCAGTTAAGATGAAAGTTAAAAAAGTACTAACCTGAACTTTAAGATGTACCACTTCTCTAGTGGCTCCTAGCTCTTCTAGATGTATGTCTGAATTCCATAAGACCAGAATACCACCTGATAATCCTTCAAAAGGCACACTAGTATGATGAGGGAAACCCAGTTTGGGGATTATATCTCTTTCTCTGTCTTTTTTAAGTCTAAGTTCATTGAGGATAATAATTTCAGGCTTAAGGCATTATTTTAGATCATGAAAAACCAACATGAAATTTGAATTAAGGACCCCTCTACAGTTCCAAAGAATGACATTCATTCTAACAGTTTGTAGATTGTTGTCCTCCTGCGGAGGATCTTGATATACACAAATCATATCCCCTTTTAGCATGTTTTTAGACACAAATTAGGGCAATATTTGAATGTATTTGATCTTAATTGAATCAAATTGACATAAAATTGCGGAAATTATGATTTTGCAAGTTTCAGGAGTAAATTGCATGAAAATAATAATTTTTGGGGCTAAAGTGCAATTTTGGAAAAGCTAGATTCGGGACGGGCGTCCCAACCCAGTCAAAGCACCGAGACGGGAGTCCTGAGCACCAGAACTTTTCCCATATCAGAAATTTTGGAGAAATTCACTATAGAAACCTGCTATAAATACCCCAAGCCTCCAATAGTCGAAAGCATCCCTCTTCACTCAATCTGAGTCATTTAGTGACTTCAAGTGTACATTTTTACACTCAATACAAGTCATTTAGTGATCTCAGGTACATCACACGAGTAGTTTAGCAATACGAGAGTGTCTCATTTTCTTTGCTTTCTGACTGTTTATCTCAGAATCATAGAATTCGAATAGATAGGGTTCGTTTTTTGTATTCATACAATACCCAGGATTTCGTTAGAAGATCCTAAGAGGGCATTAGGTGAGTGAAGATCTAGTCAACAGGGCTTTGCTTAAGCCCAGGATGTAAGGTAAAGCAATTGCTACTACGCTAAGGAAGCGTGCTCCGAAAGTTCTGTCAAACAGAGTCAGGTCAAGCAATCCAGAATATACAAGTAGTCACTTCGTCGGTGCACCTGATAAAAGGTGAATACTTTATGGTAGTGGTTCCCTAGATCCTCTCTTTATATTCTGTATTGTGTTTGTCTAAATAACAATTTGAGTATTAAATTATGATGCTAAGTTATATATGTTTTGCTTGTTGAAGTTGCATTCATTTTTTCGGAAAGGTCACCTGCTTAATTAAACATTATGACTGAATATTTGCTTGCTCTTTTAAACTAGATGAACGGTTATAGATAATTCCTAACCACGGTCTAATCATAACCTGTTTAGTTTAACAGACCTTAATTTAGGATGAAAAAGCATTAAGGTCTGCCATATTAGGTGAAATAACTTATAGATCACCATGTTTGTTAGAGTAGTCTAATGAGGCTGTGTTTGGGTGTTTATGCCGGTGTTAGGGTGAGTGGCATGATTTTCTGAGTGACACAGGCTTTCATGGATACCTTTAACTCGAACCGTGAGTAGGACCGTCAATGGCGATGGGGAGGGGGGGGGTTTATCAAGTAACTCAGATGTGGTACACAAGTAAGATACAGTCTATAATTACATTCTAGACCAAGATATATCTAAAATATTCGAAGATAGGCCAATCAACATGTTGGAACAATAGAACATACATCAGAATACTTGTTTATAAAATACTCTTGCATGCTTAATGAACTCATGTCTTGTGTAGTAAGGATCACCAACTCATCAAAGATTTAGATGAACAATTGCATAACTAGATAATAAAATGAAAGTTAGGGTAAAGGATAGTTGCTACTAAGCCGTTACCACTTTCGTAGGATTACAATATTTTCTAAATTAAAATCGTAGGTACTTTCCAATAGACTAGCTACACGATAGGTACTCTGCCTTAGGTTCTGATTGATTAAGTAACAAACATAGATGCTAAAAGTAACAATTAGTAAGTCTCCGTTCTTAATTATTCATAATCGATATACGGTAATAAATCCTATCTTTTAGCATACCAATCAGAACTACATTAGATCCAGATTGATGATTGGAGTCATTGATTCCATTAGACTCTCATGTATTTCTTTGAACATTGTAGGTATTAGAAGCATTATATATTTGTATTGGTTTGGGGTTAAAGTTGGAGATAACCTAATTATGATTGACAGTTTTGAGACAGTCTTCACTAAGGAGAAGATGTAGACGACTTTGTTGGGGGAGTGAAATTGAATAGCCTTTATTTTTTGTATATTGTTATGAATTCCAAGGAAGTGAACAAGTTCATTGGTTCTAGGCGATTGTTTAGGTATGGTAAGAGAGATTGGTAAGTGGAAGTTTGATTCATTGGAGTGATTAGAGGTATTAGGTGTTGAGGGTAAAATGGAGTGGCTGCAGGATTGAGGGATGAGGCCTGGTTGAGTGGGAGGATTAGTGGATAGGAAAAAGAGGGAGCTCTATTCGAGGAGTAAGGTTGGACCACTATGGTAGAGTTTGAAGGTTCTGTCCCATGGCAGTTCTGAACATCCATGGGTTGTGCATTAAGTTCTGCATACTTATTTTCATTATTTCCACTAATACTTGTGCTAGAAAATGGGGGTTCTTGAATGTTCAGAATTAAATGATGTTGGTGTACCTTGAAGCAAAATTTCAGTGTTTTACCCATTAAGGCCCATTCCAGTATTAATGTTGGAACAAAGGCTGCTGGTTGGGGGATTTGGATGTGAGTGTCCGCTAGCAATTGTGAAACTGGGGAGTTATGCTGAAGAGGAGGCCGCCTTATCAGAATTTTATCATGCTGAGAGGTAATAAATGCATTTAATGAGTGAGGATGTATGTTATGCTGATGTAATGAACTAGATTTTAAAATAATAGATGCATTCTTTTTATGCAGAGAATGAGAAATAGAAAAGTTATTCACGTGGGGTCTGACACTTGAATATCTGCGGGTTGAAGATTGTGTGTAGAATTTGGAGGATATAAGTCATCAATTTCATCTTCCAGTGCTACAAAAGTATTAATGGTCAAAGGTGAAAGTTTAGGAGTCCATTTTTGTTTATTTTTTGTATCGATGGACTTTGATATGGGTTGGGTTTTAATAGATGATTGTTTTTGTAATTTAGAAGTGGGCTTTCTTTGTACAACCATCCATGGGCCAAACTTTGAAAAGTCAGGGTTAATAATTTTAGTTGGTAGGTGGGATTTGAGAAAAATATTTTGGGTTGGTAGGTGGGAATTGGGAAGATTTGTCAAAGTTGGTGGGCGAGAGAGTGTTCAACAATTAGAATAGGGACAAACATTATTTAGATGTCCTAATTTTCCATATAAGAAACATATTTGATTAAGTCCCTCATAAACAACTGGCTGAGCATGATCGCCAACATGAACTAAAGTTTTGAGGGGCTTATTCACTTGAACTTGAACACATATTCGGGCAAACTGACCTCTTAAAGAGTGATTTGTATATGCATCAATTTTCAGTGTCTTGCCTATCTTGGAACCCATACGTTCAAGGGTCTTCCTGTCATAAAATTTTGTAGGTAATCTTGGGAATCTAGCCCAAATTGTAGTTTCTAAACAGTCAGCTTTATGAGCATTAAATTTAGGTTCCTATTTACGAATAAACAAGAAATGTTGACTTATGAACCACGGACCATCATGCCGAATATTATGATAATTTGCATCCAAATTAAAACGAACCAAATAGAAGTCATTGCCTAAATCCATTAATCTTATATTTTCAGAAACTTTCCATATCGCATTTAGTTTAAAAGGTAAATATTTATAGCCAACCCTTCTTCTAAAGACTTTAATTATCAAAGCTTTAGCCCACAGTTGGTAAAGTCTGATTTTCTCAGAAGAATCCAGTGGGATGAAAGAGTCTGAATTTGAAGAATTTACAATTTCTGGACTATAATCAAAAGCTGAACAAATATGAGAGAGAGGCATACCAAAACTATCTAATGAATCCTTTACCAGAGAGTCTTTATAAGAAGAAATGGTAGAATCACCTGTATGTAGAACTGCATCCTGCATTTGCGCATCTATGGAAGGATCCTTAATTTTTTTAGTACTGCGGACCAAATCGTCAATTTCTTCCAATGAAAAAGTGTTCACTTATTCAATTTCCATTGAAAAATTAGAGCTAGAAGATAAAGATGTCGGTTGCTATTTCAACTTACTATTCTTGAGAGAAAATTCTAGTGAGAGAAAATTCTATGCTCACGGATTCAATTTAATCTTTCTATGTGTATATGTTGTGTATGAAAATGAACCTATACAATAACACCAACATAGTGAAAGCCCAATAGTTAATAGTTCCTAAGGAAATATATTTTATAGAAGTTAATTTAGTGTCGCCAACATTATCAGAAAATTCAACTTTTTACAAGGGTAAAAATTTGTTGCATATGCCTTAAATCACTACCTCTTATAAACTTTTCTAGTTCTCTTCAAAAAAAAAAAAAAAGAAAAGAAAAGAAAAAAAGAAGACATTTTATCATAATGATGAATTATTTTATCCCTCTTATTTCCTATGAATTAATTACTATTTATATAATATGTAAACATAGTATATATTGTAATGAAGTTTAATAATACCTATAATGCACACAATATACTTGTTCTTTTTTCTTGCCAAAAAGAGAATTGCCCTGCCATTGAAACTCACAATATGCTGAATCTTTCTTTGAGATCCATTGATGGATCGCAGACCTAATCATGTTGTGTGTTTATATATATAAAAGGTTTGATTTCAAATCTTCAATTACATTGTAAAGAAATATTGGATACATTTCCACCGATCTTCAATTCATTGTAAATAAATTTTCTTTGAATATTTCCTATAATTTTCGTAAATTAAAAATTACAGAAAAAATAGGTTAGGTGTAATAAAATTACAAATAATTTTTATATGGTATTATTTCTATCAATCTGCTGATTTGATCCGTCGTGGGCTCAAGAGTTCATTTGGGCTTGAACTCGATTCAATTGGATTTAAATTCTTTGAGAGGCGTTTTAGACTGATCTCGAGATAGATTCAACTTCGAGATTCGTTGCTTTGATCTCGATACATAGAACAATTACAATTTTTTTTTTGAGGACTTCTAGAGATTTCTTTAGATGCCTTTGATTATCTCGGAATAGACTTTGACAAAGTTTCAGTAACTTCTGTATCAGCTTCTCTCTCTTTTAGAGCTTTTATATCTCAAGCTCTCTATCCATCTCTTTGTCTTTTTTTTTTGAGAGTTTCTACATCTCAACTCCATGTTCATTTTTCATAAGAAAATTTGACCCTCTATTTATAGATGAGAAGATAACAATTAATGGTTATTATGATGCCATGTGTCTCGAGAGATAAATCTTTCAATATCTTAATATATAAATATTTTATAAAATATTTATTTAATTATATATTTTAAATATATAATTAAATTTAAATGCGTACTAAGTATTTAAAGAGAAGAAAAACAATAAATTACAATAATGTCTTCTCGATTACGTAAAAGTGCAGGCATGCATTAAGTAATTTATATATAGCATCACTCTAACTAACTGATCTAATTAATTATTTTACCGTAGGTAATAATTTATAATAATTTTACTTATTAAATTGATATTATCTTTATAAATATAATTTTGATATTGTATATATATATTTATGATTTCTTGTATATTTTGTATGATTCGATAGAATCTCGATAATATTTAGATATATTTTTTCCTTTTGTAATAGATACACTTTTGTATATATATACTTCCATGCATAATACAATCATCCTCAAAGAATTATATTCTTTCATGTTATAAGAGCTCTATAAAATATTTTTTTTTCTTTCTTTTCTACTCTTATCCTTGTTCCCATGTTAGGCCACAAAGATTCAAAATCAGGTTTTCTCCTTCATCATCGTGCCCTTGTAGTGTATAATATTACTAATTTAATTAAAGTTACGCTAGACCATCAAATGGGTAAGTACATTATGTGGTCTACTCTCTTCAAAATTCATGCTCGGGCCTATGAAGTTTTAAATCATATTATTCCTATTGATACTCCCTTAGGATCTTCGTTGCAATCCACATATCTTGATCTCTAGTCACGTATTGATGCTATCCTATGCAATAGATCTATGACACTATCTACAATGATCTCCTCAACACTATATTGGAGTAAGACACGACTAATGCTATTGCATGGAATTTCTTACATGACATCTTCTCGGACAAAAATAATCCCGGGCTCTCTATCATGAACAAGAATTCTCTAATATTCAAATGAGAATTTTGTATATGCTTCCTCCTACTGCCAACACCTCAAGTCATTGGCAAATAAATTGTCTAACATTAGCACCTCGACTTCAAGTGATTGGTTAGTTCTCCAATTAATTGCAAGTTTAACTGATGCTTACCCCATGTAGGTACGCAAATCTGGCATGGTGATATGTTGCATTTATTATATAAGGCTCGCTCCATGTTGGTCCTCGAAGAAACAACTCGTGCTAAGAGGGCTGATACTCCTCATGAGCAAAATGCATTTTTTTGTGTCATCTTTTGACGGATTCGGCAAAATTATCACCAACAACAACAATGGCTGCCATGGTCCACACAATTCCGGTCAACATGGAGGTCATTTCGGTGGTCGAAGGGGCAACAATGGAGGACGCAATGGCAAAAGCAAACGTGAAAACGGTGGAAATCACAAACCACAACATCCTCAAATAAATTCTGGAAATTTCTTTAATGGATCCGAATTTTAGCCAGGTTCTTCCCACGCTGGTCAACTCACCCGCCAGCCTTACTAGGCCAGAATCCCAAATTGGTCGGCACCATATGCTAGCCCACTGTGTTCCTATCCAACTTCAACATGGATCGGGAACCTCTTCCACGAGGCAGTCTTCAAGCATCTTGGGCTCGTGCCCCCCTCACTCTCCTCAGGCCCATTTGGCTTTTAGACCATGTCAATCTTCTACCTATGCACCCACAGACATCTCCAAGGCACTAAATACATTATCTCTCTCATCCAAATGAGTAATAGTACATGGACATTGGGGCTACATCACACATGATTGCTAATGGAGGTAATCTCTCGTTCCAAGAGAAGGCGCTATACTATAGAATAAGTACTTATCAGACTCCTTTTATTTCAATTTGAGCAATCTTGAGAAAATTATTGTTGGCAATGGTCAGGCTATTTGATTCAGGGTTGCAGACATACTATTTTACCTACTCCATATCCTCCTCTTTCTTTAAATAATGTTCTACATGCTCCTCTTTTAATTAAAAATCTTGTCTTTGTGCCTCCATTTACTATTGATAATAATATTTCTGTAGATTTTGATCATTTTGATTTTTTCGTGAAGAATTTTCAAACAAGGACACCAATAATGCGATGTAATAGCCTCGACGATCTTTACCTCCATTTCCAACTATCCTCAAATGTGCTCTTCTTCGTCATCTTCCTTTGTTGCGATATCTCCAACGTTGTGGCATAATCGACTCGATCACCCTTGTTCTACTATATTACGCGTACTTTGCCAAAGTTATTTTATTTCCTATAGTGATTTTTGAGAAAATTTGTCATTCTTGTCCCCTTGGGAAACAAACTAAATTACCTTTTAATTATTCTATAACTTCTACTACTTTGCCATTTGATATTGTGCATAGTGACATTTGGACTTCTCCACTCCCTAGTTCTGGTAAGCATCGTTATTATCTTCTATTTCTTTATGATTTATCGGTTTGATCTTTTGGAGAAAACTGGTCGAGACCATTAATGAGATTTGTAGGATTGGAATTTGAAACTCGGTTGGACATTCAAAAACTGAGCATGGGTTCAAAGGGATTGGAGTTTTTATTATTTTAATAATTTATTGACCAAAAGCTAACTTTCTGTCATGTTATATTTGTAGGGAAAAGTCTTGTGATGGACATGATGCAGAACAATGTTGAGAAGAAGAAGAGGCACACTATGGGTAAGATTACTGTTGTTACAATTATGCCCGAATCTAGAAGCTTTAACTTCATAATTGGAACTCACAAATATTATATTTTATGTATATTTCATGAATTTGAGAAGAAGGAGAAGAAGAATAAGACAGAAGGCGACAAACCTGAGGCTTCAAAGACAACAAAGGTGGTAGGAGACTTTGGTATCCGGGATGGAGCTTATCGAACGATATATTTTATAATACCATAATTATGAATTTATTGAATCTAAAAAGAGACTTTGCAGAAGGAAAAGGAGGATGTGGTGGCGAAGATGAAGGAGAAAGAGGATGAAATATATGGCTATGGAAAAAGTGAGGGTTGGTGAGCTGGAACTAGCCAAGAATAGATGGAAAGAGAAGCTTTGTGGCTTCTAGAGCAGTATGAAACCCCAGAAAGTTTCATAAATCCGGCTACGAAAAAAGAAGTTATAACGTCTTTTATGGCTGATAAAAGGTGTTATAATTTATTTTTTTGTGTGGCTGCTCTTGTTGACAGTGATGTTCTGAGTATTGAATGACTATTACCAGAAGTCTGATCCCAACTATGAATTGTCAAAAAGTTTTCAAGCATTGATGAAAGTTACGAACGAAAATGTGTATCCTTAAGATGGTGGCGAGTTTAATTTTGATGAACTTATTGCTTCGAGAAAGGAAAACATTTAAGAAGAAATTGAAGCAAGTGGGGTGAAAGGTGGTCATGTCGTGGAACCGAATGTTGAATAGATTGTAGGTGATGATTCAGTTGTATGACCTGAAAAAGATTTTTATATGTGTGTTGTTTTGAACTGAAATGAAAATGCTGTGAATTAATTTTATTGATATTTTATGAAGAAGGAAGGTAATTAAGAGATTGAATTCAAATACAATTAGAATTCTATTTATTTCAAAACCAATGAAAAGAGATTTGACATTAATTGAACGGATTTTTGGCCAGAGAAGGAGAGGGACTTCTGATTCAAAATTAAATTTGGTTATATTAAATCTCTCCAAAACTAAAATTACAGTCCTAGTTCTCATTTTCAATGGCATGTCTAATTTACCTTTAGAGATGAAGAAGAAGTCTATACACGCGGATTATGTGTCAAAATATTATTAGATATTCATCAATTTTAATTAATTCAAATCAAGAATTTAAAAATAAAAAATAAAGACATTAACAAGAAGATGATTAATTTATTTGAAATTAAAAATTTAAGTTTAGTTAATAAATTATTTTATATATTATATGCATAGAAAAAAAAAAGAAAAAAGAAAATCATACATGAGTTTTAAGTTTTAGAGGTGCTATGCCAACTGATGATATGTCTTTTTACAAAAAAATTTTAATGTGACATTAAAATAAAATAAAATGTATTTATTGCTTTTTTTCATTTTATTATCATGAATCGGAGCCGCAACTATAAGTACTTTTGGAGTTGGTTCTAATACCAACTATAGCAATTTAGATGTATAAGTTTGACATCTATGATTAACTATTTAGTATTTTCTTTAATTATACTAAAACAAAAATCTTGAATTAACTATGAGTATCTAAATTTATTCTTATATATCATTGTCGCAAATTATGGGGACACACGCCCTTTTGTTAGGGACACAGTCCAATTTGTTAGGGACGCACCCGCTTTTGTTAGGGACACACTTTTTCGTTAGGGTCACACTTGTTTGAATTTTCAATTTTTTAATGATTCAAAGACCTTGCCGGCAATACTCACCACAACAATTGGCAGTTTTCCATCATGGGAACCTAGGCATTAGTGTCGTCACGGTGTCGGATGCGCACTGAGCTGAAGGGATGTTAATATTTGCAGCTTTCAGTGGACAATGCTTCGAATTGCTCCTGTGCCCGTGTTCCCCGCATCCTCCACATTTTTCAATCTGCCTCCTCCTTTGAATCGGATCCACGTATTCAAAACCAGAAGGGTCTCACCTTGTGGATGAATCATTGCGTCTCCGAGCGGCATCAGCATTGGTTGGCTTCCTTTTGTTCGAGAAACATCTGGTTCACGCAATGGTTGAGGGGCTTGCTGAGAAAGTCTGTTCAGGTCTTCAACCATGGCCTGTTGCTGGTGTGTGGGAAGCTGGGTGAAGTTGGCCGTCACGTTTTCCAAAACAGTTGGGAGAGTTGCTTCAGGTTGCTCTACCTGCGCTGGGAGGAGTGCATCATTTTGCTGAAGGTACCAGTGGTCATCAAAGTGGTGCAGTTCCAGTTGTTTGCCTTCGACAAGCAGCTGGCGCAGGACATGCTCGCAGGGTAAGCCCTAGACAGTTTGAAAGGAATTTGAGCAGGGGGGATCTTCAGCACGTGCTTGTTGCCTGGCTCTCTCCAACTAAAAAAAAGCGAAGTAGGACAGCAATTAGAATATTGGACGTCATTCTAAAGTCGTCGAAAGCATTTTACTGTACATGCTGATTAGTTTTCTTGAGGGCAAAAAATGACACTCTCCTGACCACTCTCTGGAAAATATTTGTCTTTGGGCCCAGAACAGCCTGAGCAAAACTTGGAACTTTCATTTGTTGTGTAGCCAGATCCGATCTGTGTTTAGTGAGAAAGTTTTCGATTGATTGCTTGATACATTCGGAAGTAGTTCGCAAATTGAAAGTGCTCTTCCCAATGTATGATTTTAGGCGGGAGTGTGCACCTTCCCCTCGTGATGTAACAACATGTCCGAAATGGCGGACCCTGTTGGTCCACGCAGCCACAAATTTTTCTTTGTGCGGAGCAATCCACTGATTGGTAATGTACTGAACAACGTTGCCTTGTAATTCATAATTTTGCGAGAAGGAATCCCATGCAGTTTCAAATTCGCACTCAGTTGTTGCATAAACAACCTGGAAGAAGATTCATTTCTTAGTCTCCCTGTTTGGCAAAGGTGTACAAGGGCAAGTGAGTAACTTACCAAGTTCCAATGTTTTAAGAATGCGTCCCAGTGCTCCTTCTCAGGAAATTCAGCCTTACAATTTTTGACCAAATTCTTCTCGATGTGCCAAATGCAGAGGAAAATGGCAGCACTTGGGAAATGCTGGCGTAAAGCAGCTATCAGAGCATCTTCACAATCGACAACAAAAACAAAAGGAAGTCCATCGTCATTGAACATTCCACGAAGGTAACCGACAGCAATCATGTAGGACGCAACATCCTCGTTTTTCATGAAGCAAAATGCACCATAAAAAGTCTTATATAGAGCGGTGGATCCAACAACATGTAACAGAGGTAATTTTTTGTTGTTAGTTCTATACGTGCTGTCCATCACAATCACTTTGTGATTTTTCCTCATCAGGTCCGCAGATTCCGGATGTGCAAAAACAATATGCGTAACTTTTCCGTCAGCATCAACTGTAAAATGAATCTCATAATTTCCTCCTTGGAAAGCTTCCCTGAGAGCGTCCAAAGGTGCCTTTCCATCTAACTCATCCTGCACCATTCTATTTCGTTCATTGTACAGCTTTCGAGCAGGAACTGTTGTACCTTGATTTTGTAAGACGGTTTGAATATTTTTTATTGGAACGTGGGACCCAAGCATTCCACGTACGGCCGTTTCTTGATCGGGCTCTAGGCGCTGGTGAATTGCGTGGCCGGATGCGTGCCCTGAAGGCTCGTGATTATGAGAGGGGTTTGAAATGGTGAAAGTGAATCTTCCCTCCACATTTTCTGTCGCGACAAGCAGGAACTGACATCCACATTTCCGGCTGGCCGATTGCCTTTTCCGTTTGTTCTCGTCAACCTTATGCGTGTTTCTGTACTCTCCTCCGCGGTCACATTGAAAGTAGATCTTCAAATGTCCTCACAAGACCCCCTTTTTTTCCTTCTTTGACGTCTTCACAGAGATTGCATAGCCTTGCGTGGCAGCAAATGCGTTCAGTGCTTGTACAAGCTCCTTCCTCGTGGCAAATGTGGTCCCTAACAGACTTGTTGGAGGCTCCAAAGGCATTTTAGAGAGGTGGAGTCTAGGTGTTCACTGTTTGCTTCCCCTTGCAGTATTGTGATTATCGGCAATGTTCCCTTTGATTTCGAGGGAAGGAAAGGAAGGTCAGAGTTCTTAGAGGTAAAGTGCGGTAAATGATATCTTGATTGTCAAGCGGAAACTCCAAGATGCGTCACGTTCACAGAAGACAAGTATGTACCCGATGACCCAGACGGAGCTACAGATTTACAAGCGGGATGGAAAAGGAGACAACGGAACGAGGGATGTTAATTGCTTAGATTTGAAAGGTGTTGAAGGGTGGGATGGACGGCAAGGGACTTTCCTATTATATTAATTCAAGATTTGCTATGCATCCTTTGCGCTGTTAATAAAATTTTTTACCATAAAAAAAGTGTGTCCCTAACAAATTAGAGTGTGTCCCTAACAAAAGGGGGTGTGTCCCCATAATTTGCCTATATTAATTTCACTTCACTTTTTGATGGATATATTATCATATCTATATTTAAAGTTTTAGTCGTGTGGTATTCATTCTCCTTATAATTAAAATTTTACTACTAATACTTATTAATTATTACTATTAAAAACAGCAAAGTCAATCATCAATTAATCTTTATAGCTTAAAAGATACATAATTGTTTTAATTTATTTTCTGAAGTATTAAAAAACAGTGTCATTAAGAATGATAAGTATTATATTTTATTTCAAAAAAGAAAAAAAAGAAGAAGAAGAGTGTCATCAAGAATTGATTATAAATAGTACTCCAAGGCATTAAAACTACTTCCAACAAACAAAATAGAATTCAACTCTCAAAGAAATTCCGATGAAGTTTAGTCAAAAAGTTCCAAGGGTTCCAACTTTTCTTTTCCGAAGAAGAGAGCCCCTTCTCGCTACCATGGTAATAGAAGAATCGATCTACCATACGATTGTGCAAAATTAGTGTTTGAAATTGGTGACAAACTTGTTATCAACGTCCTGGTCAAACTATTGAATTACTCATAAATGAAACCAAACATCTATTGTTGGTGTTTTTGGAGACTAGTCTAATTCCACAACCCGCACCAGCGTCCACATCTGCATCAACACTTGCACTTTATTTTATTCAGGCTTATCCCCATCACCATCACCACCACCCCCTCTAACCTTTGTTCCGATTCATAATTTGACTCCTAAGTCAATTTCTGAATTGCTTAATGTTAGCTTTAATTTGGATGAACAAATCGCTAAATATTTTCATCCAAGTAATCTCATACTTAATAGTTAAGAAAAAATTAAGTTTAGATAATTTTATATGATTATGATTAGATCTTTGATGTAATCTTAATTTTATGCTGAATTTATTTACTTAATATAATCATCTTTTGTTTTGTCTTTAAATTTTTTTTTGTTGTGTTTACTTAAGTCACAAACAATAAAACATAGAAATATATAAAAATTTAAATAAAATAAAATAAAACATTTGAGGGATATTGTAGGAATTTCAATATTGATTAACAGGTCACGATAATATCAATAAAAAAGCCACCTGAATAACAAGTTGGAATAATAAATTAAAATTATAAAATTACAATTTTTATTATTCAAAATAAAATTTATTATTTAAATAGTCAATCTTGTCGATTATTTTTTTAATGTTGATGTATATAATTACCGTAGAAATGGTAAATTTTACATTTAAAAAAGTTGATTGACAATTTTTATCACTAAAAATATAAAATACCATTTTTAATATATCCTTTTAAACAATTTTAAGACCAAAATTAAATAACTATATATAAATTATTTTTTATTTAAAAAAATTGTATTTTAAGACAAGATGGGTGTATCCTGAGAAAAGAAATAGAACGAGTAATATACTCAAAATTCGTGAATGAGTCCCACTGTAGATCTCTGTTGTCATTATTAAAAAAGGCGTTCACGTGTTAAATCAATTTAATAAAAAAATTTGATTATTTTATTTTTTAAAATTATTTAAATTTATTAATTATTACCATAAGTAAAATGGAGAAAAATTCTCTCTCTACTGAAACGCTCTCCATGCCACAATTATCTGAAGAAATAGATGTTTTAGCTAGAACAAATCAAAAAATTCCACCAAAACCTTTACAACAAAATACACCATCTTACAGAGATTCCTAGATTAACTCCAAAAGAGCTGATATCCCTTCTATCACCACACATACAACAACCTTATACGAGTCATATTTAAATGATGAGACTACTCCCACCCATGCAGGTGGGACATTTATTCCAATTACAGTCAAAGACAAAAAAAGAATGTATGGTAAATGGGAACATGCATTAATTGTTAAAATTTATGGTCGAATAGTGGTTACAAATTCCTACTGAAAAAACTTCAAGATTTGTGGCAATCGACTGAGGAACTCAATCTCATAGATTTAGGTTATGACTTTTATCTGATTTAATTTGCTAATATTACAAATTATAGTCATGCACTATACCGTGGTCTCTAGTTCATCAGTTGCTACTTCTTAGCCATTCGCCAATGGCAACCATGTTTCAGACCCTCTCAAGCAACTTTTAGCTACACGACGCTCTAGGCACATTTGCCAGAACTTTCAATAGAGTTCTATGATCAACTAATATTAGACAAAATTAGTAACACCACAGGACAACTACTTGGGATGGATATATACACAAAGGATGCCAAAAGAGGACAGTACGGTTGTTTAAGTCTCCAAGTACCTATAGATCAACCTATCATTATCTCTCTGTATATTGGAGACTACCACCAACAGATTACTTACGAAGGTATACCACTACTATGCTATAATTGTGGGCAAATTAGACATCAGGCCATACATTGCACATAGGCATAGCCTTCTTGCGTTAACATTGGCAATACACAGACGACGACACGACTACAGAGACAAGAACTTCCGGGATTCAACTCAGATTTGGAAATTTCCGGGGAATGCAACCTTACTTCACACACTTCTCTTCCCACTCATTCTTTAACCAAAAGCACACACAACCATAATCCATAAAATCCTCACCATATCTCTCATTGCAAAATCTCTTCCTCAAGATACTCCTTCTGACACATTGGAAGACAATCATGGACCATGGACGATTGTACAATATCCCAAGAAAAGACAAAACAAAACTCAAGCCATGCAATGTGCTAATCCCTCATACCAAAAAAAAAAACTATACCAAACCTAATTAGAATTTCTCCCATTAATCTCCTGACCCTAAGAAAACCCTATCCAAATCACCCGAATTTAAGCTTGGTTCATCCTAAGCTGGTCAACTCACCTGCCAGCCTTATTGGGCCCAAATTCAAACTTGGTATGCACCATGGGCCAGCCCACTGTGTCCCTATCCAACTTCAACATGGGCTGGGAACCTCTTCCACAAGGCAGTCTTCTAGCATCTTGAGCTCGCTAACACGGCCTAGAAGGTTCCGGCCTATTCCAAGCCTCATAGAGGCTTGCCCCTTTTGAAGGAACATTCTAGAATATGGTTGGGGATTCTTGTACATATAGAATTCCTTTCCCTTCCTTGTATATTCTAGGTTATGGTAGAAGTTTCTAGAATAGTGTAGGTGATAGAGAGAGACCTAGAAAGCTCTCCTTTTCTTGAGGGACCTAGAAGGTTCCCTCCCTTGTATAAATAGGGCCTTTGGCCTCCCATTTGTAATCATCAAGCATTCAAGCAATACAAGTGACATTCTCTCCAAGCTATCAAAGTTCCCTTTCTTTCAAAGTTCTCTTGCATACTTAGCATTGAGGCAATCTAGTCTAGTGCCGCACGGGGTCGAAGCAAGTCGAGTGCTCAAGTTCTAGCCCGTGATAAGTGGTATCAGAGCCAAGTTTGTGCCAAGCTTGGTATCTTGCTAGAAGAAGAGTTCGTGCAAGAGAAGATGGAGTTCGGTTCTAGCGTCACCGTTGCTGCGGCCGAGAAGTCCAAGAGGGGAAAATCCGTCGAGAGAGGTGCTGCCATGGAAGCACGAATGGCCCAACTTGAGGAGATCATGGCCAAACACCACGAGGCTCTTGAGGTCATGGACAAGGTGGCCGACAAGTTAACAGCCGTGGAAGAGGCGGGTGAAGAGTTGGAGAATCGGGTACTAGAGACGCTCAACACCATGAATCGGGGGATCCAAGAGGAGGTGCTTGAGGTGGTCCGCGGGGAGGTCCGGACCATGGTCGAAGGATTTCGAAGGGAGATCATGGGGAGAATTGAGGCAATTGAAGGGAGGACGACCCTGTACGAGAGAGCCATGGCCAACGGAGGGGAACAACGAGGTACAGCACCTCATCGAATAGAAGTTCCCAAGCCTAGTTCGTTTAAGGGATCAAGGAATGCACGGGAAGTGGATGACTTCCTATGGAACGTGGAGCGGTACTTCACAGCGTCCATCATACGAGATAACACCACAAAGTTGCAGACCGCTCCCTTTTTCTTGACGGACATGGCGCTTCTATGGTGGAGAAGGCGCGAGGGCGACATTGAACGAGGCGTGCTGCGAATGGAGACATGGGACGATTTTAAGGCCTAGTTCAAGCTTCAATTCTACCCAGAGAATGCAGAATTTGAGGCCCGGACCAGGCTCAAGCAACTCGTACACAACAAGACGATCAAGGAGTACGTAAAGGAGTTCCAAGAGATCTTGCTCGAGTTGCCTAGCCTTACGGAGCAAGAGACACTATTTGCATTTATTGATGGTCTACGACCATGAGCCAAGCTTGAGATTCAAAGGGCCAAGGCACAGACTGTGTCCGAGGCCATTACGGTAGCGGAGCGGCTGATCGAGTTAAAGCCTTCCGGAGACAAGTCGAAGTTCTGGAAGGATGGCAAGGAGAAAGGCGGGGGAGACCGCCCGCCTAGGCCAGGGCAGCAAGCCAACGCTCCGGGGAAGCCAACCGACGAATAGGGTAAGCCTAGATCTTGTCATATATGTGGTGCTACCAATCACTTAAAATATACTTGCCCGTTCATAGGAAAGAAAGTTGCAGCAGTGTAAGGGTCCAAGTCTTCCGACGAGGAAGAAGGGACACAAATGGGGTCCCTCAAATTACTTAGTGCCGTCAAAGCCAATGTGGTGAAGCCGGTCAAGGGAACAAAGAGGGCCTCGATGTTTGTAAGGGCCTTGATCGAGGGAAGGCACCTTAATGCCCTAGTCGATATGGGGGCAACTCATAATTTCATGAGGGAAGGGGTAGCCAAGGCGTTGGGCCTACCCGTTAATCCAACAAAAGGCTTAATCAAGTCCGTCAACACCCCGGCCAAGCCGGTGGCCAGAAAGGCCAGAGGAGTAAGGACGCGCATAGGAAATTGGCAGGGAATGGTCTCCTTTACGGTAGTCCCTATGGATGATTACGATGTAGTATTTGGACTACAATGGTTTGATCAGGTACGCGCTTGCATCGTTCCTTATTCCGACTCACTAATCATTTTAGATCATGATAAGACTAGCGCGATACCCACAAGGAGGGAGTCTAAGGGGGCCGGGATGCTGTCAGCCATCCAATTCAGCCGAGGCCTCAAGTAATGCGAGGAGACCTTTGCCGCCTTTTCAATGCCCTATGATGACGAGGGCTTCGTGGGGAAAGCTGAGGCACCCACAGAAGTGAAGGGCGTTCTAGAAGAGTTCAAGGACGTGATGCCAGACGAACTCCCAAAGAAGCTACCTCCTAGGCGGGACGTGGATCATAAGATCGAGTTGACTACCCGATGCTTAGAGTAGTTGAGAACACCAAGATCACTTATGGCAATTTAGGCAGAAGATTGAAGAGTACCGAGCAAAGGTCGAGCCGAGGACGGCTGCGACTTAGGCGGGGGAGATTTACACGGCCTAGAAGGTTCCGGCCTATTCCAAGCCTCATAGAGGCTTGCCCCTTTTGAAGGAACATTCTAGAATATGGTAGGGGATTCTTGTACATATAGAATTCCTTTCCCTTCCTTGTATATTCTAGATTATGGTAGAAGTTTCTAGAATAGTGTAGGTGATAGAGAGAGACCTAGAAGACTCTCCTTTTCTTGAGGGACCTAGAAGGTTCCCTCCCTTGTATAAATAGGGCATTTGCCCTCCCATTTGTAATCATCAAGCATTCAAGCAATACAAGTGACATTCTCTCCAAGCTATCAAAGTTCCCTTTCTTTCAAAGTTCTCTTGCATACTTAGTCATTCTCAAGTAGGCTTACTAGCTAGCATTGAGGCAATCTAGTCTAGCGCCGCACGGGGTCGAAGCAAGTCGACTGCTCAAGTTCTAGCCCGTGACATCGCGCCCACCTCATTCTCCTCAAGCTCATTTGGCTTCTGGACCATTTTAATCTTCTACTTATGCACCCACAGCCATCTCCAAGGAACTAAATACATTATCTCTCTCATCCAAATAAGTAATGGTACATGGACATCGGGGCTATATCACACGTGATTGCTAATGGAGGTAACCTCTCGTCTTATTTCAATTTGAGCAATCATGAGAAAATTTTTGTTGGCAATAGTCAGGCTATTCGATTCAGGGTTGCGGACATACTATTTTACCTACTCCATATCCTCCTCTTTCTTTAAATAATGTTCTACATGCTCCTCTGATGCGGTTTCCGACCGATGTGCTAAATAGGTGTTATTTTACCCTATGTTGATTATGAATAATTAAGGACTGTGATTGACTAATTGTCACATTTAGTCTCTATGGTGTCACTTAATTAGCCAGAACCTAAGGCAGAGTACCTATCGTGTAGCTAGTCTGTTGGAAAGTATCTACGATTTTATTAAATAAATATCGTACTCCCAGGGAAGTGGCAACGGCTTAGTAGTAACTAGCCTTTCTTCCTAACTCTTATCTTATAATCCAGTTATGCAATCTTCATCAATAATTTTGATGAGAAGGTGATTCATTCTCCACTAGGTTTTAAGTCTAGCTAAACCTGAAAGTGTTTTAAAGATTAGATCCTGATGTTATGTTATACTGTTACTATACGTTGATTGACCTATATTCGAGTGTTTTAGACATGTCTTGGCCTGGATTGCAATTATGCTCTGTGTCTAAAGGCTACCACATCTGAGTTTCTACGCTACCGCCCCACCGTTAAGGGTAACGGCCCTACTCACGGCTCGGACTAAAGTCAGCAATGACCGCCCTATGTCACTTTGGGGATCATACTGCTCGTCGCATAACCGACGGCATAAAACTCTACTCAGCCTACCTAGACTACTTTCAACCAACGGGGTGTTCCGCAGATTATTTTATCTAGTATGGCAGACACCAATACTAATTGATGTCTGTTAAACTAAACAGGTTATGAATAGACCGTGGTTAGGAATTGTCTATAACCCTAATTTCAGTTTAAAAGAACGGCAATAAACATGCAGACATAATGGATATTTAAGCAGGTGGCCATTTCTAGAAAAACATAATACTTCAACATAAATAACAAATATTCATAAAAACATAATCTGGTATTCAAACAGTTATTTGGACAAACACAATAACAACATATAAGAGAGGGACAGGGGGACCGATGCCAATAAGAATTCACCCTTCATGAAGTCTCGCCGATGGAGCGTACTGCTGTATATGCCGTATTGCTTGACCTAACTCTGCTCGCCAGAACCGTCGGAGGACGCTTCCTCAGCCTAGTAACTGGGCTTTACCTTAATACCCAGCTTAAGCCCAGCCCTGTGGACTGACTCTTCGAACGGCTAGAGCCCTCTTAGGATCTCCTAACGAAATCCCGGGTATTCTATGAATACCAGAAACGAACCTATCTATAGAAACCTAAGATCTGAGACTATTTCTCAGAAACTAAAACAAAACACTAACAAGAAAGAAAACTGAGATCCGAGTCTCTGAGTGAGTTGTGTACTAGAGAATTGTACACTGGACACCACTAAATGACTCAGATCGAGTGGAGAGGAATGAATTCAATTGCTGGAGGCCTGGGGTATTTATAGCAGCTTCCCGGAGTGAAAATCTCTGAAAAATTCGATGTGGGACAGCTTCTGGCGGCTCGGGATGCCCATCCCGGATTGGGACGCCCGTCCTGGTCTGTTGACCAGGTCGGGACGCCCGTCCCGGGTCCTGGACGCCCGTCCAGGTGCCTTGACTTGGTCGGGACGCCCGTCCCGGACCTTTGACCGAGTCAACATTTCCAAAAATTACGTTTTTGCCCCAAAATTTGCTGTTTTCGTCTACTTTGCACCTGACACTTCCAAAATCATAAAAACTATGAAATTAAGTGAATAATGCACAATCAAGATCAAATTGCCCTTGATTTCACCCAAATTCATATGTAAAAACATGCTAAAAAGGTGATACGATTTTCGCGTATCAAATAACCCCACACTTAGCCTTTTGCTTGTCCTCAAGCAAAGTCTACCTGAAGTTACTTAAATTCCTAGTCATGTTTTTATTCCAAAAATTCTTCAGACAAGTCTTAATACAGGTCTGTCTGGTTAGGTTGCTATGACAAGGTCTCAGATGTTTTTAGTAGCTTGTTATGATCAGGCAGAAAACAAATCAACAACTAGGTTGGACTTTTTTCTTAGTCGTAGGGTCTTCTTGATGTGTAGTGTGTGTACTAGTCTAGACCAAATAGTCAACACAATGTACTCTTATCTTAACTACTACTAGATAACACTTTGACCTATCGCTAGATATATTAACAACAGACAACTTTTTGAGTTCTGAGCTTTGGTGATCAGATTTTTGATGTTTTAGCACTTAGTTATTTTCTTTATAGATTTAGGGTATTTTGAGTCTGCTTAGAACACGTCAACTTCAACTACCCATGTAGCGAGTCCCACTCCGATGACTCCCAGATCTACACGACCTTAGGGCATCAAGCTTTAAATTCCCCGAAGGAGTGGTGCTCGAGTAGCGAAGGTCGCTGGCAAACTACCCTTATTTGATTAACTTCTTTTAATTTCTTTTCACTTCTAGCTCAGAGTCTCATCTAGTCATCCTAACTGCCAATATATCCACAACTGGTCTAATTTTATCTAGTTAAGTCTCGAACAAGTAATTGGTTGAGGTCTTTAATCCAGACAAAGTTGTGCTCAGTTATCAGGAATTCCCTATTCCTAATCAATTAGTCCAAGATAGCTATCAATTATCTCCTACTAACCATAACATACTACCTACATATCATAGACATAAGCAATTGTTTAACCAAGCATACTGCATTTAGACGTCTGAAAGACGGAAAATTTTTGAAAAAATTTTGGAAGGGTGTGAAAGTATGTGAAAAACAAGAAAAATCATGCGAAAAATTTTGCAAACTGCTACAGTGCACCGTGCACTGCTACCCCACACTTAAGTCTGGCACTGTCCTCAGTGTTCATGCATATCTAGCTACCCCACACTTATTTGAAAATAAGAAATAAAAATAAAACAAAGAACTCTTACCCCACACTTATTCGACTAACTAAGGGTAAGAGAGAAAATAAGGCAACAAAACAAGAAGGATAGCAAAACAGAACACAAAACAAATAAAATAAAAGTAAAGTAAAGGAATATGAGGATTAGAAAAACTCCCTTCATGTCGCGAGCAGAAGGGTCTTCTCTGATATGTCAATTGGCTCTTCACCTTAGCCATGTGCTATTGCTGAGGTGTTCTTGACACTGCAAGCTCTAGATATTGGAACGGATGACGTCAGTTCCGATCCTTCATTGTCGAGCTCCAGGTAGTGGCATATCCATTTGAGGAATGGCTCAATCCCCACGGACTGCTTCCTCGAATCATTTGTAAGATTTCTCACAATCATAGCAACGTGTCTGAAGTTTTGGCGAAGATATGGTGGTAGGGGCTCCAGTTGTATAGATCTGGGCCCAAGTATTTGAGACTTCCTCGGGGAAGTTAGCTGATTGGTATGCAGGGAATGCAAGCTCCTCCATTGCTATGCTCCTGATACAATGCTAAATTCCTCTATATCCTTCGACCGTTAGATACCACTTGGTATATCACTTGCTTGCACTGGTCTGGCTTTAATTGTTGCCAGTATCTCATCTGTTGATTCTGCGGGTAGGGGTTTTGCTGTGGTAGTATCTTCTGAAAGTTTCCAGCTTCCGAATTATTCCTCAGCTAAATCTCGTACGATTATTCTAGTTGGGATTGTATGCATTTCCCATTGGAGTAGCATTCTGCAGTAACCTACTCCTACCTCTTTTTGGAATGGTCAGTCATTCCCATAGCAATCCCTGCTAAAGTGTGGTACTTAGCAGACTTCACAGATTTGATACACAGGCTGAATAATTCTTCCTAAGACATCGGCACTCTGAATCTGGAAAATAACTAGAATCTGTTATTTGGCAAGCATCGCAAGACTGTATCAGAGATAAAAATCCTTGAATATAGTGGGTCAACAAGATCCTGCTTTCAACACTTTCCGGACAGTGTTGATAGCCATCAATTGGTTTCCCGTAGATGCTTTAGGGCAATGCTCCAAAATCTTGTGTCCTTCATCTTCTGAGACACATCTTTTGATCAACTGATCTGCAAAAATTTGAAATAGAAGAGAAACTGCCCAGTAGTAATATTTCAAATCAGCAAAGAATTTCTTCTTTTGCTGATAAGTCATATCACTTGGAACTTATTCAGTGACTAGATAATTTGAAATAAACCACATATGAGAATTATTATACATAGCAAACAATGCAAATAAGTTTTCATCCAAAAATTTATCAGTATTACACTAGCCTCTAACTCGGGGTTTTCTAATATAGACCAATGGTTTGCTTTCTAGATTTTCAACCCTTTTTCTTACCCCTTCTTTCTATATCAAACTCAGGTAATAATAAAACCTAACTTAATCAATTATGGTTCAGTATCAGTTTTATTGAACACAGACATCTCAGAGTGATCAGTGTAACCTATTGTTTTTAGACAAGACTAGATAAGATTAGGATTTATCATACATGAACTTTCTTATCATGTTTCTGTCTAAAACAATTCTTACTACATCACATATTCATTCAAAAAGCAGATTTCAATCAAGTGATGTCATAATTGGTGCAATAATTCCTTTTGGTTTTAAAAATTCTCATGCAATCATCAGCAAAACAAAAGGAACATCCTTTTTCCAATAGAACATTCAAAGGTCTGGCTATTAAGGAAAAACTATTTCATAACTCATCCTAATAAGGCCGGCACGACTCTAAGAAAATTCTAAAATAGAGTTTCTTCCCGATAAAAATCTAAGCCAACATTTTACAACTCAGAAGAAAATATATTTTATCCCCATTTCCATTTTTATTTCTTCGAAGAAAAACACGAAAAAGAGCAACTAAGAGAACAACTAAAAAAACAAGAGATAGGGAAAGGGAACAACTCACCGTTGAGCAAGAAAGATACATTCTTTTTGGGATTTTAAATTTTTAACATTTTTTTTTCTTTTTATGTTGAAAGCAGGTAAATTTCCTTAATATGGTTTTAGAATAATTTTCTAAAATTTGATTATCCTAAGTGTCTTAATTCCAGATATTATCTAAAATTAATTAGTTATGATAATCCTATATTTAGGAAAGTGATTGTCTAACTAGTATAAGATAAGTGTAGGTCAAAAGTCTAGGTTACTACCGCTACCTATCATAAGTTTCTAGAATTGTGGCTAATAATCCTAAATTCATTATGATATTTCCCCGGCAACGGCGCCAAAAATCTGATGCGGTTTCCGACCGATGTGCTAAATAGGTGTTATTTTACCCTATGTTGATTATGAATAATTAAGGACTGTGATTGACTAATTGTCACATTTAGTCTCTATGGTGTCACTTAATCAGCCAGAACCTAAGGCAGAGTACCTATCGTGTAGCTAGTCTGTTGGAAAGTATCTACGATTTTATTAAATAAATATCGTACTACCAGGGAAGTGGCAACGGCTTAGTAGTAACTAGCCTTTCTTCCTAACTCTTATCTTATAATCCAGTTATGCAATCTTCATCAATAATTTTGATGAGAGGGTGATTCATTCTCCACTAGGTTTAAGTCTAGCTAAACCTGAAAGTGTTTTAAAGATTAGATCTTGATGTTATGTTATACTGTTACTATACGTTGATTGACCTATATTCGAGTGTTTTAGACATGTCTTGGCCTGGATTGCAATTATGCTCTGTGTCTAAAGGCTACCACATCTGAGTTTCTACGCTACCGCCCCACCGTTAAGGGTAACGGCCCTACTCACGGCTCGGACTAAAGTCAGCAATGACCGCCCTATGTCACTTTGGGGATCATACTGCTCGTCGCATAACCGACGGCATAAAACTCTACTCAGCCTACCTAGACTACTTTCAACCAACGGGGTGTTCCGCAGATTATTTTATCTAGTATGGCAGACACCAATACTAATTGATGTCTGTTAAACTAAACAGGTTATGAATAGACCGTGGTTAGGAATTGTCTATAACCCTAATTTCAGTTTAAAAGAACGGCAATAAACATGCAGACATAATGGATATTTAAGCAGGTGCCATTTCTAGAAAACTAATACTTCAACATAAATAACAAATATTCATAAAAACATAATCTGGTATTCAAACAGTTATTTGGACAAACACAATAACAACATATAAGAGAGGGACAGGGGGACCGATGCCAAAGAATTCACCCTTCATGAAGTCTCGCCGATGGAGCGTACTGCTGTATATGCCGTATTGCTTGACCTAACTCTGCTCGCCAGAACCGTCGGAGGACGCTTCCTCAGCCTAGTAACTGGGCTTTACCTTAATACCCAGCTTAAGCCCAGCCCTGTGGACTGACTCTTCGAACGGCTAGAGCCCTCTTAGGATCTCCTAACGAAATCCCGGGTATTCTATGAATACCAGAAACAAACCTATCTATAGAAACCTAAGATCTGAGACTATTTCTCAGAAACTAAAACAAAACACTAACAAGAAAGAAAACTGAGATCCGAGTCTCTGAGTGAGTTGTGTACTAGAGAATTGTACACTGGACACCACTAAATGACTCAGATCGAGTGGAGAGGAATGAATTCAACTGCTGGAGGCCTGGGGTATTTATAGCAGCTTCCCGGAGTGAAAATCTCTGAAAAATTCGATGTGGGACAACTTCTGGCGGCTCGGGACGCCCGTCCTGGTCTGTTGACCAGGTTGGGACGCCCGTCCTGGGTCCTGGACGCCCGTCCAGGTGCCTTGACTTGGTCGGGACGCCCGTCCCGGACCTTTGACCGAGTCAACATTTCCAAAAATTGCGTTTTTGCCCCAAAATTTGCTGTTTTCGTCTACTTTGCACCTGACACTTCCAAAATCATAAAAACTGTGAAATTAAGTGAATAATGCACAATCAAGATCAAATTGCCCTTGATTTCACCCAAATTCATACGTAAAAACATGCTAAAAATGTGATACGATTTTCGCGTATCATCCTCTTTTAATTAAAAATATTGTCTTTGTGCCTGAATAATTTTCAAACAAGGACACCAATAATGCGATGTAATAGCCTCGACGATCTTTACCCTATTTCCAACTGTCCTCAAATTGGCTCTTCTTCCCCAACTTCCTTTGTTGCGATATCTCCAGCGTTGTGGCATAATCGACTCGGTCACTCTTGTTTTACTATATTACGCGTACTTGGCCAACGTTATTTTATTTTCTATAGTGATTTTTGAAAAACTTTGTCATTCTTGTCCCCTTGGGAAACAAACTAAATTACCTTTTAATTCTTCAATAACTTCTACTACTTTGACATTTGATATTGTGCATAGTGACATTTGGACTTCTCCAATCCCTTGTTCTAGTAGGCATCGTTTTTTTCTTCTATTTCTTGATTATTCTACTATTTTTTATGGACTTTTATTATTTCTCATAAATCTCAATATGCTTCCATTTTTTATTAAATTTCAATGTCTATGTTGCTACTCAATTTGAAAGACACATTAAAAACTTACAGTGTGATAATGGTACAGAATTTGATAAATTATTAATATCGTACTCCCAGGAAACTAGTAACGGTTTAGTAGCAACTATCACTTAATTCTAAAAATCATCTTATTCACAAATCAGTCAATTGATTATCAATATCTCCGAGATTGATTTTGTGTCCTAACTACACATAACAAGCACTTATCAAGCATGTAAGAGTTATCACCGAGACATGAATTCTGATGTATGTTACTATTTCCACAACTTGGCTTACCTATCTTCGAATATTTTAGATATATCTTGGTCTGGAATGCAATTATGAACTGTATCTGTCTGTGTACCATATCTGAGTTACCTTATGTATTCACACTACCTTAATGATGACCCTTCTCACGTTTCGGGTTAAAATATCCATGAAAGCCTGTGTCACTCAAAAAATCATACCACTCACCCTAATATCGGCATAGCGCCCAAACTCAGCCTCATTAGGTTACTTTAACAAACATGATGATCTGTAAGTTATTTTACCTATCTGATAGACCTTAATATATTCTACCATAACTTAAGGTCTGTTAAACTAAACAGGTTATGCTGTAAATCATGGTTAGAAATTGTCTATAATCGTTTATTTAGTTTAATAGAGCAAACAGATTATCAGACATAATATTAATTTAGCAGGTGACCTTTCCGTAAAAATGAGCAGAACTTGAACTTGGAAAATATGTATAACATAGCAATCATAATTTAGTATCCAAATAAATATTTAGACGAACACAACTTAAAGATATACAAAGAGGATCTAGGGGACCATATCTATAGAATAGTCACCACTTTATGAGGTCCGCCGATGTTGCCAAACTTGGATCTTTTGGGTTGCTCAACCTGACTATGATCGACAAAACCTTCGGAGAATGCTTTCTTGGCCTAGTAGCAATTGTTTTACCTTACGTCATGGGCTTAAGCAATGCCCTGTTGACTAACTATTCGCTCACCTAATGCTCTCTTAGGATCTCCTAACAAAGTTTCGGATATTCTATGAATACCAAATATGAACACTAATCGAATTCTCAGAATTTGAGACAAACACTTAGAAAACAAAGAAAATGAGACACTCTTTATTTCTAGATGACTTATGTTGAGTGCTGAGGGATATTTTTCCATATTCCAACCCCTGGGGTATTTATAGGGGTGAATTGGAAGGGTTTTTACATAGAAAACCGATGTGGGACAAATTTTTGATGTTCGGGATGCCCGTCCTGATGTTGGGACGCCCGTCCTGAGCCCTTGACTTGGTCAAGTGTTGCGTTGTGTGCGTACGTCACAAATGGTAAAGATAAGAAAATGAAATAATTCAACGCAATCTTAACAAGTGCAAGTATACACCGGTCAACAAGTAATATATGTACCTAAATACAAACTTATCGATCTCACAGAGACTAAGTATGTCAATTAAGAGTGTAAACGTGATTGTGCAAATGATTATCCAAACCAAACAAAAGAATGATGATGAGGGTGATCTAATACTATGACAAAGTAAATCTAATCTAAATGTTAGATGTTATCCTAATAGAGATAACCACAAGAGCATATAGGTAATAAAATGTTGGAGGCATACAAGCCTAAACTGCAAGTATAAACCAGAAATGAATCAAAACACACCAGAAAAATGTCCCCAGTTTTCAGATCAATGCTACAGTGATCTGGTTAAAACCAGATTACTTGACGTACTAGTTCAGAGCACAAATATCATCGTCTCATGGAGTACGACATACCGTGGTCTAAAGCAACACTAGGTAGAGGATTTGGTCATGTCTCCCTACAATATTGAGCACAAGGTCTTGCAACTCAAGCTAATGCCACTCGATTATCTTGTCAACTAGCTCCCTTTCTCTCGAATGATAGATACTAGTTCGATGTGCAATTTGGACAATCGTAACCACAAATAAAATAAAACTTTTAAGTAATAAAGTGAATACATCAAGCATGCCCCATACAAGTATTGATCATAAAAATTGAATACAATGTCACAACATGTTCATCAGCATTTATAACAATGTAAAAATTTGCTCATACTCAACTAAGCAGCAGCAATTCAGATTAAAAACTGTGCATTACAATGCTAGAAATAACAAAGTACAAAGGTTAAAGTAATGGAATAAAAAAAACCCTAAGGTCTTAGCGAGTAGTTCTAATCCAAAACAAATTTAATTAACCCAAGTACTTCTTAAATTCATAACCAAAATTGAAGTATAAATTCATAACAAACAGTAGATAAAATGAAGAAATGAAGAGAAAGTTACCATGGTCTTAGATCACTTTCTGCCCAAATCGATTTAATCATCAAACCCACTGATTTTTCCTCTTCCGAATTAAATTGCAGCTTCCTTGTTTGCTCAACCCGTAAATTCCTCAGCAAAATTCTCCTTCTTCCTCTCAGGTTTCTCTCTACAAAAAGTTAAACTATGTTAGTCTAATGCCTATTCTCTCTACAGTCAACTCTATGTGTATCTCTATGTGCTGACTATATTCCAGTAATTCTCTCGGGTCTTCCTTGATGCTTTTTATATATCCCCTCTTGATCTCCCGATTAATCCCGTTTTCTCTTCTCCCGAATTTTCCATTTTTCCCAAAACCTACAAATGTCCATTATTTGTTTTGTTGTTTTCTCTTTCCATGGTGAGTCATAGTGCAAGTTGGAATTTCTGGATTTTATAAAAATAAAATCCAGAAATTATCACTAGATTCCGCAAAGCTTCACCCAATTTTTCAGCTGCAATTCTATTTTTGTTTTGCATCTTTTGTCATGCTAGAATTGAATTGGTCTTATATATATATATATATATATATATATATATATATATATATATATATAATTATAGGATAAAATTCCAGCTTTATATAATTTCCCTCCGCCCATTCTACTTGACTTTGTCTCTTCCTTCCGTGAAATCAGTACCTGAATGTCCAACTGAATTTTATATATATAGATAAAATCTAGAATAAATTCCAGCTCATACAATTAATTTTCCTCAAATAAATCATCCAATTTTAATTGTCAATCTCTTTCGATGACACACTTCCTCATTCGGTCAAAGTTTCGCCAAATCTCCAATTTCTTTTACCATTTTTTAGCTGGCAAAATTCCCTTTTTACCCTTGGCAATTAAATCCAAAAACTCCATGTGTAATCCTGCACAAATTTCAATTTTAACGATGGAATTCAATCATAATAAAATTTAGGAATTTCTTCAATTAAAATGGACTTTTTAACACTTAATCCACAAAATTGCAATTGAGAGAAGAATTATGCAAATTAACAAAATCGAACCCAAAATCAAAAGATAAATCAAGCAAATCAAGCTAGAGAATAGGTAAAACACGTGCAAATAACTCTACTATCGTAGAGTTATCACACCACCAAACTTAAACCATTGCTCGTCCCGAGCAATGCTACAACAGATAGGAGATCAAGATAATCAAACAATCAGTTCAGGATATTGATTCAAATTCATCCAGCAATCATGGTCAAACTTGGGACTCATACTTTCAGATCAAAGATGGTGATAAAAAATTTAAGTATGCATAATGATCCAAATTTCCCCAAATAATAAAACATTAACTGAATTTAAGTTCAAGAAATTTACTCCCGTGTGTGTGCTTAGTCTGTCCTTTTTTATTTCTCATTCATAAATCAACATATGGTAATTCTAAGATGCATTTTGTATCTTCAAACTCAATCGATCATACCACTCTCCACTAATGTAGTCAATTCAGCAATAAAGATCAAAGATGTCTTACTTCGGTTGTAATGTAGGCTAAGGCCAAGGTAGGAAAAATATAGATAAAAAGTAGGCTCAAAACTCAGTCCTAATTTGCCATGAACTTCACCCAATGCTATCACTCTTTCTCTTTTTCACCTTCCTTAAACATAGTGGGCATAAATGTTCCCCCCTACTTCAGTAGTAGATGAGACATATAGCCATGAATATCAGCATACATGACTTCCCTTTCCCGTTTGATGCGACTCACCAAGGCAGCTATGGAGATAGAGACTTGAATATGTCATTGGGTCCAAGGTCACACTCCAACAAGCTTAAAGCACAATTTCAGAATTATGTTCAATCTTTGATTTCTCAAGAACTTCAAGAAATCACATTGGTCAAGCTTGGAGAAGAGTTTAAGGAGATGCCAAGATACTTATGCACATTAGAGCACTCAAGTCTTGAAGGCTAATAAATGGGCATAATTCAATAAGTTAAAGCCTTATTTTGGGTTGTTTGTTTTAAGCCCAACGTTTTAAAAGGAAGGGCTTGTTTGGGAACATGTTTAAATTCTATTTTTAGTGTGTTTTACTAAAAGACTCAGCCCAACATGTCCATTGCAGAATTTAGGTCATCTTCTCTTCAGAATAGTTATGACAATCAAAAATCAGCTCCACTTTCCTCTCCCATTCCAAGTAAGCTTCAGCATCATTCTTACCTTGGAAAGATGAAATTTTCATTTTTATACTATCGATATTCCTATCAACACAATCAGCCCTTTCTTCCTTCCTTGCAAAGTTTTAGACTCTATTACCTCGACCTCTTACTCTATAATTTTGTCCTCCTCGTCCACCCATCCTGACCCCATGCCATTCTCCCTCATCATCTCCATCATCAAAGTCATCACCTTCATACCCAAAATGATGAGTATTTGGCTCTCTTAAATTCTGCCTTCTTGTTGCACCACCATTCATTGTCCCCTCTTGTAATTCTCTAATGCATGGTCTTGCTTCTCAAATTTATCACTAACATCTCTAAAAAGGTTTTCAAACCTTTGAAATTACTGTTGCATAGCCTGTAAAGTGAAGGCTAGGTTATGTTCAGTAACACTAACTTTCCCATCACTTTCTTTGCTTTCGTTTGATTAGGACATGATGTAAAACTTGCAAAAACATTGTTAGCAATCCTCACAAACACTCCCTCATGTGTTTCACTCAAATTTGATTGGAAACCCTCGTGTTTCACTCAAAGTATTGACTTTTACCCTTTAATGAGCTCACAATTTTCTGCCTTTTTCCACTCCAGATTCAAGCAATAGTTTTACTTGTCCGGACCAATCAAACAACACAAAATAAGCAAATCAGCAACCCTAATTCAATGGAAAACAAATAAATCCTAAAGAAAGAAAGATGTCACAAAACTAGATGTAATATGATGTAAAGAAGCAAGAGATGGAAAATTTGCATGAAATCTGATTGCGTGCACACAAATTTCAAATTTCTTTATATATATATTGAACAACCAAAAAAATATCTCAGGGATAAAACAGTATTTTTTCCACGTAATAATCGCCCCTGACCTCACCGGACATCATAAGTCCAAATTCATGGGCCTCATAAAGAGCAGACGTTACCTCTCTTTAAAGGCCATATTCAAAGCCCGTTATCTACAACGGTTAAAACGGCCTAAAGCTCCAACGGGAAGCTCATGAATAACTAAGACACCTTCAAACAAACTCCTATAAAAGGGAGATCTGAACAAAAGGTAAGACAAGTTCCAGATATCCAAAAATACTCACATAATACTCTACTGACTTAAGAATCGGAGAGTTCACGAGGAACAAACCCCCCATTGAACTTACTTGTTTTGTAGGTACTCGGCATCGCGAAGTACAATCATCCAGGCGCCGCTCCACGAAGAGCCGCTTCCCGAATTATAGCTCATCGAGGGGCCACTTCCCGAAGTACCGATTTCATTGACTTTGACCAATTCAAAATCTCCAAACGACCAATCCATTCAAACATTTCCTGAATTCCTGTCCTTTCAAATTACCTTTTTACCCCTGACAAATTTTTGCTAAATCAGTTTGATTCCGTTACCGGGAACTTTTAGCCAGGATATTCATCTTTCCTTCACACTGTCCGACAATCATCATTCCGAGGAACTGGGACAAGAATATCACATTCTTCGTCCTCACCTAGTTCCAGTCGCCGTCCCATCTCGTAAAGATTGGGACCACAGCCAGAAGCTTCCAAACGTTCTCAGGATTTGAGAGAACAACTCAATTCAAAGAGAATTGAGGATACAAAAAAAGAGTTACAGAGGTTGCAAAAAGAAAATGAACAATTAAAACAAGATCAAGAGCTTTCGCGACAATGGTTAAAGTTAAGGGCTGAATTCAGGAAGGTCGCGCGTGGATCTACCCCCTCCAAGATTCTCAGGGGATCCCTCGAAACTTCCACAATGAACACAAACAGCCACTAAAAGAGATGAGAGGCTGGAACATGGACTGGTAGAAAGCAAACGGTCAGCGAAGTAGGGGAAAGTCATCATTCCTCGAAACCTGTTCATAAAAGAGGGGGCAAAAAGCATTCCCCCGAATATAGTCTGGAGAAAGGAAAGAACACGACTAAAGTTCATAAATCAAGGTCGATTGAATTGGGACCCTTCGCCAAGTGGATCCAAAATGTCTCCCCCGACCCAAGCCTCAAAATTAAGCAATTCGTCCAATATTCAAGGCTATCTCGACCCCTCGAGCACGTGTGCCGCTACAAATCGGCCATGGGGCTAGTCACAAATGACGAAGCCATCCTATACAAAGCATTTCCGAGCACTCTGTCTGACAAAGCTCTGACCTGGTTCACATCTCTAAAAGCAGGTACCATTGATTCTTGGCATACCTTGGAGAAAGTGTTCCTAGACAAATTCAGTACTGCAGGAACTATACCGAAAACGAGAGGAGACTTGGCTAACATCAAACAGCGAGAAGATGAAACTCTCCTCTCCTCTTGGAACGAGTCAAGAAGACTTACGATGACATCAAAGGAATTAGCCAAGACACTATCATCACCTGTTTCGAAGGAAGATTTAGATTCAGGATGCTATACACCGAGCTTCAACTGAGAAAGCCAGAAATCATTGGTGAAATGTTCAGCGTTGCTAAAAAAGTAGAATTAGCACAAAGTAGTGCGCTCGAATCCACCTCAAAAAGAAAGGATAAGCAACACGGGCATCCAAAGGATATCGCCTCGAGCTTCTCATAACGAAGAGACAAAAATTGAGGTAAGAAATTCGAAACTTTCACGCCTTTGAATGTTCCAAAGGAAAGTTTGATAACAGTAATCAAAGAGAAATACGGAGTAAGGGATCCGGCCCCGATGAAGTCGCATTCTTTCTCCACACGGGATAAGACCAAGTTTTGTGAATTCCACAGAGACTACGGTCACACCACGGATGAATGCTTCCAATTGAAAAGAGCAATTGAAAAGCTCATCCAAGAAGGGTATTTGAAAAAGTATGTTACCGGTATGCAACAGCAGAAGGATAAGGGGGAGAGTGTGATCAATATGATTAACCCAGAGTTATCTTCTGTCAAGAAAACCAAGAAGAGGATATACAATCTTACCAAATCATACCTCGTTCTGAAGTATGAGTTTGAACATACGGAAGTCATCACTTTCACTAACAAGGAATTAGAGAACAATGAAGAGGCCAAAGCCACTCCTATTGTCCTAGAAATGTGCATGACACGAGAGGGATTCGACAAATGCACAGTGAAAAAGGTTCTGGTTGACACTAAAGCTACAAAGAACATTATGTACTTGCGATGTTTCGAAGAAATGAGCTTGAAAGAAGAACATCTCAAGACTAGCAGAATAGTACTGGAGTGATTCATGCCACATAAGGTACCAGTTAAAGGAACAGTAAGGATGCAAGTCACCCTCAACGAAGGGGACAAAGCACGAACAGAGGAGATCAAGTTCTATGTTGTGGACTTGGAACCCCCCTACAATGTCATAGTGGGGACATCTTTCCACACAGCTTTTGACTTAGTAATCTCTACATCTCACCAACAAGTGAAGTTCAACACTTCGCGAGGTGTTGATTTTGTGAAAAGCAGCCCACAAAGTCTACTAGGGCAAATCATGAAGATAAAAAGGAAAAGGGACTCTCCCTCTGAAGTCGAGTACATCAATTCAGTGACGGAAGATCATGACCTAAGGATACAAAGAATACTGGAAAAGCAAATCTACGACCTAGTCATCGAAGTATCGTGAGAGAGCGAATTTGACGAAGTAGCAATAAATCTGAACTATCCTCAGCAACTTGTCAAAATTGGAAGGGAGATGCCGGATCAACTCCGGCAAGACATCATCAAGTTCTTAAAAGATTATCAATACAACTTCGTCTGGTATACAGAGGATATGCCAGTTATTGACACCTCCATTGTCGAGCACGCATTGAACATAAGCCCGACATGCCGCCCAATAAAACAGAAATCCAGACAATTCAAAGAGGAGAAAATACAAGGCATGAAGGAAGAGGTAGATAAATTCCTGAAAGCAGGATTCATACGTGAAGTAAAGTACCCCACATGGCTGGTTAACGTAGTAATGGTCAGAAAATCTACTGGAAAATGGAGGATATGCATTGATTATACCGACCTCAACAAGGCATGCCCTGAAGACTGCTACATGTTGCCTCAAATTGAAGCACTAGTAAATTCAACAGCGGGATACGAGTTTCTAAGCTTCATGTACACTTTTTCAGGATACCATCAAATAAAAATGAAGCAAAGTGATCAGGTACACACTTTGTTCCGAGCTGCATGGGCCATATATAGCTATAATGTTATGCCATTCTGATTGAAGAATGCAGGGGCCACATACCAACGAACGATGAATTACATCCTCCGAAGCCAAATTGGAAGGAACATAGAAGCATATGTCGATGATATAGTTTTCAAAACCAAACATGGTGCTTCACACCTAGAAGATATGGAAGAAACCTTTTCCAACTTGGCGAGGTTCAACCTCAAGCTTAACCCGACGAAGTACACTTTTGGAGTGAAATCTGGCAAATAATTGGGTTTTATGACATCTGAGCGAGGAATCGAAGCCAATCCGGAGAAATTGGAAGCTATAGCTCGGCTCATCGAGCCCCGATGTGTCAAAGACATCCAAAGGCTAAACAGATGTATTACTGCATTAGGACATTTCATTTCAAAATCAGCAGAGAAATATTTTCAATTCTTCAAAGCCTTGAAGAATTCGAAGAATGATTTTGTGTGGACTCAAGAATGCAGCCATTCTTGGAAAAGTCTGAAGGACCATCTGTTAGACCTTCCCCTGCTACGACCTCCAAGCACAGGAAAAACACTCTTCCTATACTTATCCTTCTCAAATTTGATCGTGACATCAGTATTAATAAAAGATGAAGGAGCGAAGCAGTATCCCGTATACTTCGTCAGCAAGGTGCTGAATGACGCTGAGTCTAGGTATTCAAATATTGAAAAGTTGGCATACGCATTAGTGATTTCCACATGGAAACTCAGACCATACTTCGAATCTCACCCTATTATGGTCTACACTAATGCCCGCTCAAGCAAATTTTTCATAAGTTGGATCAATCCGAAAGAATATTGCGATGGTCTATCGAATTATGCGGGCAAGAAATCACATTTAAGCCCCGAACAGTAATCAAGGCACAGGCTCTTGCAGACTTCCTCTTAGAAGGATCCTTCAAGGAAATGAACATGGAGGTGGTTGAGTCAACAAAAGAACCATGGGAACTAAGAATAGATGGAGCAGCCAACTCCAGCAGAGTCGGAGCAGGAATTATCCTAACCTCGCCCAACAAAGAATACACCGAAATGCGGGCCATCAAGTTAAAGCCATATCTTTCGAATAACCAAGCGGAGTATAAAGCGTTGCTGAATGGATTAGAGTGAGCCCATGGAGCTAACATAAAAGCTTTGAAGGTATACAGTGATTCGTAGTTCGTAGTAAATCAGGTCCAAGGCACCTATGCAGTACAATCGGAGGGACTACAATCATATGTGGACGGGGACAGAAAATGGAGGGAGAAATTATACCCTTTCACATTATCTTTGATCAACAGAAAAGAAAATCAGCAAGTAGATAAACTCGCAAAAATTGCCTCCGGAGAAACTTCAAACGAGGAAGGCATCCCTATAGAAAGAGCAGCCACAAGTTCGAAAGAAACGAACTTAATTCAATGCCTACGTTCCACTTCGGAAAATTAGGATGAGGAAATAAAGAATTTTATTCAACAAGGGATCCTCCCAAATGACACTACTCGGGCTAGACAAATCAGACGACAGTCTGCCAAGTACACAATTCATGAAGATGTATTGTATATACAGTCTTTTTCAAGGTCTTTACTTTGTTGCATTCCTCCACCTCAAGTTAACGAGTATGTGGAGGACACCTTGGTGCCCGAGCTCTGGCTGAAAGAATAATCAACCAAGGGTATTATTGGCCAACGCTTAGAGAAGATGCCAAAAGATATGTCAAGAAATGCGAGACATGCCAAATTTTTGGAACTATTCCACAACTGCCTTCCATTGAACAAACTCCGGTGGTGGCAGCCTGACCATTCGACATGTGGGGTATAGATCTAATGGGAAAGTTTCCGAAAACAAGAAATGGCTATGAATACTTGGTAGTGGCAGTGGATTATTTCTCAAAATGGGTAGAAGCAAAAGCCCTCACACATCTAACAGAGGAAAATGTTTCTAAGTTCTTTAGAGACAATGTCATATGCCGCTTCGGAATACCTAGGGCAGTGATTACCGATCACGGAGTTCAATTTTCAACCAAGTTCACCCCAAAATGTCAAAGGTTGCACATCAAACATTAGAAAGCACACCCTCAGGGGAATGGTCAAGCAGAAGCTGCCAACAAGCTGGTACTAATGGCCCTAAGGAAAAACTTGGAAGGAAAATCCAACAAATGGGCTGATGAGTTGAACCTAACTCTATGGGCAATCCACATTTCGACTAGGGGCTACGGGAGAAACGTCATACACATTGGTGTACTGTTTCGAAACAGTAGCATCTAGTTGTGTTGCATGTAGGCAAGCCTAGTCTAAGGTGCAACCTCATGTGTTGTACACGCCACTACCTGTTCCTCATAGCCCTTGGACTGATATATCTATGGAATTTGTGTTGGGATTGCCTAGGACTAGGAAAGGACGTGATAACATCTTTGTTGTAGTTGATAGATTTAGGAAAATAGCTCATTTTATTGCATGTCATAAATCTGATGATATCATTCATGTCGCCGATTTGTTCTTTAGGGATGTGGTAAGGTTGCATGGAATTCCTAGAACAATTGTTTCTGATAGGGACTCTAAATTCTTAAGTCATTTTTAGCGTGTTTTATGAAGTAAATTGGGGACTAAATTGTTGTTTTCTACTACTTGTCATCCTCAAACTGATGGCCAAACTAAAGTGGTTAATAGAATTTTAGGATCCTTACTGCAAGCTGTTGTGGGAAAGAATTTAAAAACTTGGGAAGATTATTTGCCTTTGATCAAGTTTGCATATAATAGAAGCATTTATTCTTCTACTTGTTACTCCCCATTTGAAATTGTGTATGGTTTTAATCCACTAACACCATTGGATTTATTACCTTTACCATTAAATGAGATCGTTAATGTGGATGGACAACACATGGCAGATTTGGTTAAGTCCATATATAACAAAGCTAGGCAGCATATTGAGGAAAAGAATAAAAAGTATGCTCAAAGAGCTAATCAAGGGTTTGGGTACACTTTAGGAAGGAAAGATTTCCTTAGCAAAGGAAGTCCAAACTTGATCCTAGAGGCAATGTACCATTTCATATGCTTGAACGCATCAATAATAATGCCTATAAAGTGGACTTGCCAGGTGAGTATGGTGTTAGTGCAACTTTTAATGTTTCTGATCTATCTCCATTTGATAACATAGGTTTTAATTCGAGGACGAATCCTTTTGAAGAGGGAGAGAATGATGCAACTCACCAAGGCAGCTATGTAGATGGAGACTTGAAGATGCCATTTGGTCCAATTATAAGGTCACACTCCAACAAGCTTAAAGCACAATTGCATAATTATGTTCAATCTTTGATTTCTGAAGAACTTCAAGAAATCACATTGGTCAAGCTTGGAGAAGAGTTTAAGGAGATGCCAAGATACTTATGCACATTAGAGCACTCAAGTATTGAAAGCTAATAAATAGGCATAATTCAATAAGTTAAAGCCTTATTTTGGGTTGTTTGTTTTAAGCCTAACGTTATAAAAGGAAGGGCTTTGTTTGATAACATGTTTAAATTCTATTTTTAGTGTGATTTACTAAAAGATTTATCCCAACATGTCCATTACAGAATTTAGGTCATCTTCTCTTCTTTTAGACTATAAATAGAATAAGATGGGGGTTGTTTTGGGTGATGGGAAAAAAACGAAATTTATAATTTTTGAAACAAATTAGATTCATGCTTGTTTTACCTTAAGGATTGATTCAACTTATCAAGTAAACTTGTGGCGTTAATTCAATTCTCTTTGTCTTTGATTTTCTATTTGTTACCATTTCGTTGCTGATTTGAGGGTGAAGAGATTCTGTGAGTTTAACAAGGGTTGATTGAGTTTAGATTATGGACAATTTTTAATTCAGATGTGATTCTTGCTCAATTCTTGAATTATTGTTGTATCACCATTTTTTATAGCAATGTAAAGAGGGTTGCTCATTTTTCATCATTTAAGCTTTCTTTATACACATACCCTCAAATACATAAAGTATTCAATACTTAGTCAAAACTTAAATCAACTGCCACTGGTTCAACAAAACTGAAATTACTACAGCATTAGGCTACAACATTACCATGCTCTTTAATACAGCATTCTCCTTATACCTCCAAACTTATGTTCAGCAGTGTTCATAGCAAACTAAGATCAAGTTTAGGGAAAACAAAGAATGGATACATGCAAACATTTAGGATAAGTGGCTATCATTTAATAAGTGTGTCAAAAAATTCGGCTTAAGCTCAACTTAGTTTAACTAAGGGAATAAAAATGCATTAGGGTAAGTTAGAAAGGCTCAAACGTTTCAAGAACATGCCTTAATCATTTCTAAATTGTCAAATTATGCTAGGATTTCGCCTCAAGAGATATAATAGACGTGTCCAAAAATTTTGAACCTTCATACCATAATTTATTTGTTTTGTTGGAGCAAAAAATTATCACTTAAATCTAGCCAATATCCATATATTCTAAAAAACTGGTTCATTATCATACAAGAATATCAATCATCACTAAGAATTGTCATCACAAATAAGTTTCCCAAATTTAACACAATCATGCTAAAATGATTCAATCAAGCTAAAATGATTTAATAGATATTAAAGGAGCAATAACACATTCATTCAACATATTCATTAAAACCATAGCAATAAATGCATTCATTCATCTTAATAGAAAAATTACAAGAAATGAGTTGGACTTGCAAAAGGACATCCTCCCCCAAACTTAAAGAGGAGCAATGTCCCCCAAAACAAAGGGAAAGCATGCAATTGTACTGATAATAAAAGGGAAAACTAGTTCAACCCTAAGCACAGGAAATGAACGAAAGTAAAAACTTAAGAGTACCAATTATTGAAATGAAAAAGAGGTCAGGGGCAATAAGACTGCAAGAAATAAACCACTCCCCAAGAGTGTCCTCATTCATTGTCACCGTCATCCTCCATGTTTTGAGGAATGTCCGGCAAGATATGGAGTGGGAAAGGTGGCCATGGTGCCCCGGCCTGTTAGCGATGTCGTGGTAGAGAGCGAAAGTGCGCAGCATCTCTGTCGCGAGCATACTGCCAGTATAATTGCTGGTGGTCATACATCTAGGTGAGGGTTGATGCTACTGTATCAAATGCTGTGGATGTTGCAACTTGTTGGTATGTCGAGGGAGATGGAGATGTGAATAGGGTCCTAGCATAAGGCGTTTGGGATTCAACCTGTGGCAGATGCATTATTGATGATGACACGATGTGGCTGAGATCAGAGGTGGAGATGGTGCCGTCAAGATAGTAATCCTCATCTTCAATAGTTGTGACAACTCTTCAAGCATGACAAAGTAAGCAAATGAGGGTAGAAAAAAATAACTCTCCACTTCTTTTGTTGGCACAAACACGAATGCGGTTGACAATGATTTTGCCAACATTAATGGATCTCCCCTTTATGCAAGCAAGCAAAAACATTCGTTCCATGTTCAATGATGAGATATGCCCTATAGGCATCAAGGAGTGTCGAATGAAATAAAACCAAACTTTAGCCTCAGTTGTTAAATGATCCCGACGGTAAGTAAGGTTGCCATTCTTGGAACGTATCCATTGGGTGCCAGGTATAGTCACCTCCCGCAGCAATCTCTCACTCATTTCTTCAGTGTTGTTGGCAAAGAGAGTAGAATAATCATCGTTGTTGTCGTCTGGTACGTTAAATAGTTGATTTATGACCTTGGAGTTCAAAGGCACATGTCTGACCTAACAAAAACTGTGTAAACATTGTTAGGTCATAAGTTAGCATAAAACTCTCTTACCACAGAGGGGTCCGACTCAATTCTTTGGTTACAAAATCTCTCCCAATTCAGCCTCCGTATGGCCTCTAGGTTGTCCAAGGGCATAGTGTATGGTGCATCTCCAATCAAGATGAAGCCTAAGTAAGCCAACAATGACCTATCACTGTATAATTCCTCATATCTAGTCTCGGCATCAAGGGAAGCAAATTTTTCCATGATAACAGTCTTTCGTGCAACCTGTTTAACTTTTGGCATTTTTACATTGTCCAAACATAAAATATATAAATTCAATGTAGGAGTAGGACAGGAGAATGTAAAGCAATTGTATTAGTTGCACATAGGTCTTCTCAACTCTCGAGTGAGAATAAATCAAGCACAAAAAATACCTACTACTCAAGCGACATTGTTACTAAATGAAATCATGAAGACCACCAAGACATGTATTACATTTCAGCACAAACATTCCTTCTACCAACCACCATAAACAGAAAAGAAGACACAAAATGGCAAACCTTCCATTTCTATAAAACATGCTCCGAAATACATACCAAGATAAACATCACAAGGGAACAATTGCTTCAATTAAAAATCCTAAACCCAGCCAAGATATTCAATTATCTGTCGGTAATGAAATGTTCTATTCTATACATGCTATGAAAGGATGCATACTCGCATTAAGATTAGAGAAATGCACCAGAAATTCTGCAAGTATCATACATTCTAATGAACACAAACTCATATTACCGAAAAGAAATAAAGTGAGCACTAACCTTGAATCTTCTGGTTTGTTGAAGGTTGAAAATAAAGCTTGAAGGGAAGGAAAGGTTGTGTGTAGATAGGTTGAGATATAATGAAAGAATGGAGTTGTGGCTTGAAGATATTTAAAGAACACTTATCTGGCGATTACAAGAAAGGGAAAAGTTGTAACTCATTCCCAATAAAGGAGTTATGTCTCTTGATAACTTTCCACTTTTTTTCTCATTGTCTTTTTAACTCACACAACACCTCTCATAGAGAATACAATAAATATACTAACCTTTTTTATCTCCCAACAAGTCCTAGTTACATGCCACCGACTAGAATTTTTGAAAATGAAAATGAACTAAAGCTAAAAGAGGAATTGAAATTTTATGGATTAATTCATAAAAGGTAAAAGAGGAATTTAGCTAGATGAAATTGGTGAAAGAAAAATTGGAGATTGGAAAAATGGGAATTGACCGATTGAGAAGGATGTCTTAGGAGGAATTAGAGATTAATGACTGATTTATTTGAAAGAAATTAATTATATAAGCTAACATTTATTATTTATATATATATATATATATGCAAAGTGCCAAACAAAATCCAATTAGACATTCAGGTGCTGATTTCCCAGAAAGAAGAGACAAAATCAAGTAGAATGGGAAGAGGGAAATTATATAAAGCTGAAATTTTGTCATATCCTATATATATATATATAATTCCAGTTGGACAAAAGAGACAAAACGACAAAACAAAAATAAAATTGCAACTGAAAATCGGGTGAAGCCTTGCAAAATTTATTGACCATTTTTGGATTTTATTTTTATTAAATCCAGAAATTCCAACTTGCACTATGACTCACCATGGAAAGAGAAAACAACAAAACAAATGATGGACAACTGTAGGTTTTTGGGGAAAATTTTGGAGAGTAAATAAAAAGTTTGGGAGAAGAGAAAAGGAATTAATCAGGAGATCAAAAAGATATATAAAAATATCAAGGAAAACCCGAGAGAAGAGGGCGGCACAGAGACACATAGAGATAAACATAAAGTCATCAGTAGAGAAGGCAATAGGCAGTGGGTATTTTCTTGCCTAGACTAACTTTTTGAAGAGAGAAACCCGAGAGGAAGAAGGAGATTTTGCTGAGAAATTTACAGGCTGAGCATAGAAGGAAGATGCGGTTCAATTCGAAAGAGAAAAAATCAGTGGGTTTGGTGATTAAATTGATTTGGGCAAAAAGTGATCTAAGACCATAGTAACTTTCTCTTCATTTCTTCACTTTATCTATTGTTTGTTATGAATTTATACTTCAATTTTGGGCATGAATGTGAGAAGCACTTGGGTTAATTAAATTTGTTTTGGATTAGAACTACTCGCTAAGACCTTATGGGTTTCTTATTCCATTACTTTAACATGTGTACTTTGTCATTTTCAGCATTGTAATGCACAATTTTTAGTCTGAATTTGATGCTGCTTAGTTGAGTATGAACAGATTTTTACATTGTTATAAAATGCTGATGAACATGTTGTAACATTGTATTAAGTTTTTATGATCAATACTTGTATGGGACATGCTTGATGTATTCACTTTATTACTTAAAAGTTTAGTGTTATTTGCGGTTACGACTGTCCAAATTGCACATCGAACTAATAAATATCATTCGAGAGAAAGGAAGCTAGTTGACAAGAAAATTGAGTGACATTAGCTTGAGTTGCAAGACCTTGTGCACAATATTGTAGGGATACATGACCAAATCCTCTGCTTAGTGTTGTTTTAGACTACGGTACATTATACTCATGAGACGATATTTGTGTTTTGAATTAGTACATCAAGTAATTTGGTTTTAACTAGATCGCTGTAGCATTGATCTGAAAACTGGGAACATTTGTTGGTGTGTTTTGTTTCGCTTCTAGTTTATACTTGTAGTATAGGCCTATATGCCTCCAACATTTTATTACCTATATTGCTCTTGTAGTTATCTCTATTAGGCTAACATCTAACATTTAGATTAGATTTACTTTGTCGTAGCATTAGATTACCATTCATCATTCTTTTGTTTGGTTTGTATAACCATTTACACAATCATGTATGCATTCTTAATTGGCATACTTAATCCATGTGGGATCGATAATCTTGTACTTAAGTACATATATTACTTATTGACCTGTGTATACTTGCACTTGTTAAGATTGCGTTGAATTATTTCATTTTCTTATCTTTACAATTTGTGACACACGCACACAACGCAACAAATTTTTGACACTGTTGCCGGGGACTTCGGAGTCAATTGTTTGTGAATATTGATTATTTATATTTGGTTACTTTTATTTTTAAGTTTTTGTGTGCTCATACTTGCGCTTAATATTCTATTGATTTGGTGTATGAGTAACGGAGATTTGTACATAGGCTGAATTTTGTTTGTAAACTATTAAGATTGATCATTTGTTAATTTTCAACTTGTGTATATCATATATTTTTTAACGTGTTCTAATTTTGCATGAGTAAAACGCGAATGGGCTCTTAATCTAAATTACTGCCACTAGATCCTGAAATTGAGAAAACAACCAAAACGTTAAGAAAGAAGAAGCAAACTACAGATAAGGCAGTCATGGCAGAACAACAAGTCATTCAAACTGAACCCATCCACAATCCTGTAGTAATGGCAGATTATAGGGACCATATTATCCGACAGTATGCTGTCCCGATGTTCAACAAGCTGAATCCAAGCATTGTGCGACCAGAGATTGTCGCAGCACAGTTTGAACTGAAACCAATAATATTTCAGATGCTACAGACATTAGGGCAATTTAGTGGATTACCAGCTGAAGATCCACACTTACACCTACGATTATTCATGGAAGTAAGTAACTGCTTTAAGTTTCCAGGGGTTTTGGATGATACTTTGAAGCTAGAATTATTTCCGTATTGTCTGAGAGATAAAGCTAGAACATGGCTGAATTCTTTACCCTCTAGTAGTGTGACTACATAGCAGCAGCACACAATCTATAAGTGAACACTTTCATTTATTGTTTTATTGCAATTCTTTCTTTTGATTTATTTCGTCTTGTTTGTTTTTATTTTTCTTAGCTTTCAATTTTTCTTCCCTTGTTTTAATTGTTGTTCTTTCATTTTCAGGTGCTTAAATTGGGAATTAATGGTAGTGTAGCCATCAATTTTTCAGATTTTTTACCATTCAATTTTGTCTCTTTGTGAGACTTCAATTTCACAATTTATTGCCCTGAATTCCTCTTTCTTTCTTGTCTATTCTTCTGCGAATAGATGCAAATGTGCCTGCAATCAAAGAGAAAAGAAAAGTCAAGGTGGTGCTTTTAAGAAAAAAAAAAGGGAGAACAAGATGAGACTTATTACTACCTCTCGGCAGAAACCTTTGCTGCGACAGACTGCAAGGCAACCTTATTCCATTTTCATTTCCAAAGTCTCAGTCAATGGCATGCAACAAGGAGCTGTTGGGAGTCACAAAGAATCCTCTGATGCGGCAGACCGCAGGATTGCTATGAACAAGATATTTCATGAAAGCAGCCTTATTCCATTTTTATTTTCAAAATTCCAATCGGTAGCATGCAACTAGGACTTGTTGGGAGACAAAAAATGTTAATGTATTTATTGTATTCTTTATGAGAGGTGTTGTGTGAGTTGAAAAGACAAAGAGAAAAAGAATTGGGAAGTTACCAAGAGACATAACTCCTATATATATATATATATATATATATATATATATATATATATATATATATAATTTCAAATTTATTGGAAAGGAGTTACAACTCTTCCCCCTTCTTGTAACTGCTCGAGAAGTGCTCTTTAAATATCTCCAAACCACAACTCCTTTCTTCCATTATATCTCAACTTACCTACACATAACCTCTCCTTCCCTTCAAGCTCTATTTTCAGCCTTTTACAAACTTGAAGATTTAAGGTCAGTGCTCATCTTTCTACATTTTTCTTTTTTGGTATTATGAGTTTGTAGATTTATGTGTTCATTAGGATGCATGATACTTACAGAATATTTTGTGTATTTTTATTAGCCTAATAAGATTATGCATCCTTGAAAAAAATTTATTGATTGAAATATTTCATTACTGATGGTTAGTTGCTTGTCTTGGCTGGATTTAGGGTTTTAGTTGCGTATTTGTTCTTATGTGGGAGCATGTTGTGTAGTAATGGCAGATCTGCCCGTTTATGTTTGTTTCTCGGCCTATTTTAGTTGGCAAAACGATGGTTGAGATGAAATTTTAGTACATATCTTTGTGGTCTTCATGATTTCATTTAGTAGTAATGTCACACGAGTAGTATGTGTTGTATATGCTTTATTGATTTTCACCCGAAAGTTGAGAAGACATATTTGCTACTAATGCAGTTGCTTACATTCTCCTTTACTACTCATACATTGAATTTATATCTTTTATGTTTGGACAATGTAAAGATGCCAAGAGTCCAACAAGTTGCACAAAAGATTGGAGTCATGGAAAAATTTAATTCTCTTGATGTCGAGACTAGATATGAGGAACTGAATTGGGAGACCTTGTGTAGCCAAAGAATCGAGTCGGACCCCTCTGTAGTAAGAGAGTTTTATGCTAACTTATGGCCTAACAACGTTTATATAGTTTTTGTTATGGGAAGGCATGTGCCTTTGAACTCCAAGGCCATAAATTAACTCTTTAACCTATCGGACAACAACAACGATGATTATTCTACTCTCTTTGCCAACAACACTAAAGAAATGAGTGAGAGATTACTGCGGGAGGTGACTATACCTAGCACCCAACAGTTATGTTCCAAGAATAGCAACCTTGCCGCCGGGAGCATTTAACAACTGATGCTAAGATTTGGTTTTATTTCATTCAACACTCCTTGATGCCTACATGGCATATCTCATCATTGAACATAGAACGGGTGTTTTTGCTTGCTTGCATAGTAAAAGAAAAATCTATTAATGTTGGCAAAATCATTGTCAACAACATTCATGCTTTTGCCAACAAAAGAAGTGTAGAGTTATTTTTTCCTACCCTCATTTGCTTACTTTGTCGTGCTTCGAGAGTTGTCACAACTATTGAAAATGAGAATTACTATCCTGACTGCACCATCTCCACCTCTGATCTCAGTCGCATCGTCCCATCATTATCAATGCATACATCACGGGCTGAATCCCAAACACCCTCTGCTAGGACCCCGTTCACATCTCTATCTCCATCGACATACCAACGAAATGCAACATCCACTACATTTGATACAGCAGCATCAACCCTCACCCAGATGCATGTCCACCAACAATTATACTGGTAGTATGCTCGCGATAGAGATGCTGCACACTTTCGCTCCTTGTCGCGGCAACACCAACAGGCGGGGCACCATGGCCACCTTTCCCACTCCATATCTTGCTAGACACTCCTCAAAACATGGAGAATGATGATGATAATGAATGAGGACACTCCTGACTCTTGGGGAGTGATTTATTTCTTGCAGTCTTACTGCCCCTGAACTCTTTTTCATTTCAATAATTTGTAATCTTAAATTTTTGCATGTATCCATTCTTTGTTTTCCATAAACTTAATCTTAATTTGCTATGAACACTGCTGCACATAAATTTAAAGGTATGCGGAGAATGCTACATTAAAGAGCATAGTAATGTCGTAACTTAATGCTGCAACAATTTCATTTTTGTTGAACCAGTGACAATTGATCGAAGTTTTGACTAAGTATTAAATGCTTTATGTATTGAGAGTGTGTATAAAGAAAGATCAAATGATGAAAGATGAACAACCCTCTTTACATTGTTGGAAAAAAAAGGGAAAGGGAAATCTTGTATGCTGATATTCATGGCTATATGTCTCATCTACTACTGAAGTATGGGTAAACATTTATGCTCACTATGTTTAAGGAATGTGAAAAAGAGAAAGAGTGATAGCATTTGGTGAAGTTCATGACTAACTAAGACTAAGTTTTGAGCTTACTTTTTATCTATATTTTTCCTACCTTAACCTTAGCCTACATTACAACTAAATTAAAACATCTTTGATCTTTATTGCTGAATTGACTACATTAGTGGAGAATGGTATGATCGATTGAGTTTAAAAATACAAACGTGTTTGTGTAAATGATTATCCAAACCAAACAAAAGAATGATAGATAGTGATCTAATGCTACGGCAAAATAAATCTAATCTAAATGTTAGTTGTTAGCTTAATAGAGATAACCACAAGAGTAATATATGTAATAAAATGCTGGAGGCATACATGCCAATACTGCAAGTATAAATCAGAAGCGAATCAAAACACGCCAACAAATGTCACCAATTTTCAAATCAATGCTACAGTTATCTGGTTAAAACTAGATTACTTGACGTACTAATTTAGAGCACAAATACCATCATCTCATGAAATACTATGTACCATGGTCTAATGCAAACTAGGCAGAGAATTTGGTCATGTCTCCCTGCAATATTGGGCACAAGGTTTTGCAACTCAAGCTAATGCCATTCGATTATCTTGTCAACTAGCTTCATTTCTCTCAAATGATAGATACTAGTTCGATGTGCAATTTAGATAGTCGTAATAGCATATAACACTAAACTTTTAAGTAATAAAGTGAATACATCAAGTATGCCTCATACATGTATTGATCATAAAAATTGAATATAATGTCACAACATGTTCATCGGTATTTATAATAATGTAAAAATTTGTTCATACTCAACTAAGCAACAGTAAATTCAGACTAAAAATTGTACATTACAATGCTGAAAATGACAAAGTACAAAAGTTAAAGTAATGGAATAAGATGTACTACAAACACGAGAGGTAAGAGAATTTGCTGAGGATTTGGGCAGAAAATAATCTAAAACCATTGTAATTTTCTCTTCATTTCTTCACTTTATCTACTATTTGTTATGAATTTATACTTCAATTTTGGGTATGAATTTGGAGTCTTTTCCTAAAATGATCTAACTTTTTAAAAATTGTCTCGATTTAACCTAGTTTATAAAACTATTTCCCAAACTAACTTGAACTCATTCGCAAAATGAGTTCTAATAGGACCTACTAAAAAAAATTTAAAATTTTCTCTTTTCTCTTTTTCTCTTTTTCTATTTTTCTATCTTTTTTTTAATTTTTTAAATTCTCTCCGTTTCCCCTCTCCTTCCCTTTTCTTTTCATTTTTTTTTTATTTCTTTTCCCTTCCAAACCCACCTTACCCCCACTTTCCCTTTTCTTTTCATTTTTTTCTCTTCTCCATTCCACATCTCCACATAAACCCTAGCACACTCAAGTCAACAAAACACTCAGCATAGGATGCATTCTGAGCATGAGTTCTAATGTTCCACATAATTTTCAAACCAGTACTAAATTGTAGAACACATTCTGGCCACGAGTCATAATGTTCCAGATAATTTTTAAACGTGATGAATTCCAGTACTGAATTATAGGACGTATTGAGAAGATGAGTCCTAATATTCCACATAATTTTCAAACGTGATAAATTCTAGTACTGAATTATAGAACGCGTTGTGGCCATGAATCATAATGTTCCACATAATTTTCAAACGTAATAAATTCCAGTACTACATTATAGAACACATTCTGGCCACGAGTCATAATATTCTAGATATTTTTTAAACGTGATAAATTTCAGTACTGAATTATAAGACGCATTGAGAAGATGAGTCCTAATGTTCCACATAATTTTCAAACGTGATAAATTATAGAACGCATTATAGCCATGAATCATAATGTTCCACATAATTTTCAAACGTGATAAATTTCAGTACTAAATTGTAGAACGCATTCTGGTCACGAATCATAATGTCCAAATAATTTTTAAACGTGATGAATTCCAGTACTAAATTATAGGACGCATTGAGAAGATGAGTCCTAATGTTTCACATAATTTTCAAACATGATAAATTTCAATACTGAATTATAGAACGCATTTTGAAGATGAGTCAAAATGTTCCACATAATTTTCAAACATGATAAATTTCAGTACTAAATTGTAGAACGAATTCTGATCACGAGTCATAATGTTCCAGATAATTTTTAAACGTGATGAATTCCAATACTAAATTATAGGACGCAGTTTGAAGATGAATCATAATGTTCCACATAATTTTCAAACGTGATGAATTCTAATACTGAATTATATGATGTATTTTGAAGATGAGTACTAATGTTCCACATAATTTTTAAACGTGATAAATTCCAATACTGAATTATATGACGCAATTTGAAGATGAGTCCTAATATTTCACATAATTTTCAAACGTGATAAATTTTAATACTAAATTATAGAACGCATTTTAAAAATGGGTCCTAATATTCCACATAATTTTTAAACGTGATAAATTTCAATACTAAATTATAGAACACATTTTGAAGATGAGTGTTTTGTTGACTTGAGTGGGCTAAGGTTTCTATGGAGAGGTGAAATTGAGAAGAGAAAAAATGAAAAGAAAAGAGAAAGTGGGGGGAATGTGGGTTTGGAAGGGAAAAAAAATAAAAAAAATGAAAAGAAAAGGAAAGGAGAGGGGAAACAGAGAGAATTTAAAAATTTAAAAAAAAATAGAAAAAGAGAAAAAGAGAAGAAAAATTTTAAAATTTTGTTTAGTAGGTCCTATTAGAACTCATTTTGCGAATGAGTTCAAGTTAGTTTGGAAAATAGTTTTATAAACTAAGTTAAACCGGAACAATTTTTTAAAAGTTAGATCATTTTAGGAAAAGACTCATGAATTTGAGAAGCACTTGAATTAATTAAATTTGTTTTGGATTAAAACTACTCCCTAAGTTAATTAACTCAAGTGCTTCTCAAATTCATACCCAAAATTGAAGTATAAATTCATAACAAACAGTAAATAAAGTGAAGAAATGAAGAGAAAATTACTATAGTTTTAGATTACTTTATGCCCAAATCGATTTAATCACCAAACCCATTGATTTTTCCTCACTACTCCCTAAGTTAATTAACTCAAGTGCTTCTCAAATTCATACCCAACATTGAAGTATAAATTCATAACAAATAGTAGATAAAGTGATGAAATGAATAGAAAATTACTATAGTTTTAGATTACTTTCTGCCCAAATCAATTTAATCACCAAACACATTGACTTTTCCTCTTCTGAATTGAACCACAGCTTTCTTCTTTTTTCAGCCCGCAATTCTTCAACAAATTCTCATACCTCTCAGGTTTCTCTCTACAAAAAGTTAGTCTAAGTTAAAAACTACCCACTGCCTACTGCCTTCTCTACTGTCGACTCTATGTTTATCTCTATGTGCCTCTGTGATGCCCTCTTCTCCCGATTAATCCCTTATCTCTTCTCCCGAATTTTCCATTTTCCCTCTAGAATTTTCCCCAAAAACCTACAGATGTCCATCATTTGTTTTGTTGTTTTATCTTACCATGGTGAGTCATTGCGTAAGTTGGAATTTCTAAATTTTATAAAAATAAAATTCTGAAATTGTCACTAAATTCCGCAAAGCTTCACCCGATTTTCAGTTGCAATTCTATTTTTGTTTTGTTTCTTTGTTCAATTAGAATTAAATTGGTCTTATATATATATATATATTATATATATATATATATATATAATTATATATATATATAATTGGATAGGACAAATTTTCAGCTTTATATAATTTCCCGCTGCCCATTCTACTTGATTTATCTCTTCCTTCCTGGGATTTATATAATTGTCACGAAATGCCTCTTCCTGGGATGACCACCAGTTCACGGCACTCAACCCAACTTGCACAAGCACGTGCGCAAGCACAAGTACACGCAACACTTGTCACGGGTTCCAATTCACAACATGCCCGCGCGACGCCTTTATCTCAGAGGCCACACCTTGACCGCCGAACATGTACTAGTTTCGCCCTGCCTTGGGCTCTTCAGGGGATCGGCTCCAGACCCCGACCAAATTTGGCTAGGGTTGGTTCTACGCCACAATATTTCTGGAACCTTTCTTGCACATTCAAATACACTCACCAGCAATTGTCCTTCTTTAGACACCACTATCACGCAGGGTCTAACATTCTCCCCCACCCAATTCCGTGTACACCCTCGTACACATCCACTCGCCCGACGTGCCCGACTCTTGCGGCCCCGCACCGCTCGAATGTGCATCTTGCACAACTTACACGCTCGGATGACTTCTTCATGGGTGTCATTGAGGAGATTTCCAAGACCGTCCAACAATGCCCGCCCCTTGCCAAACTCCACACTATGATGTGAGTGCACTCCCACGCTACTCCGACACCGCCTCCAATTGAGTGCAGGACGATACGACGCTACGTGCTGGTCGGCTCTGATACCAATTGTTGGAGAAACACAAATAGAAAACGCAACGAAAGCAATAAAATAAAGTCCACAAAAATAGCACCACACCAAAATCAATCTCAATGACAAAAATAAAGAACACAAATATTAATGTGAAAAACTCCAAATCGAGTAAAAACTACGAGACCGTATAACAACGGTACCAAAACTTCCACTAATCAACAATAACCAAATGGGTACAACCAGTTCTCATCTCTAGTAAGCACTAGAGATAAATACAATCATCAAAGAACCTCCTTGGCACCACAACAATCAACAATTTCTCCATAAACATAAATAAATATCCTAAAAATATAGTCTGACAAAAACAACTTAAAAACACTTTTTAAGCATCAAAACGAGAATCTAACCGTAGAATGTGAAGAAGAGAATGTGAGAAACAACATACTAAAATTTAAGCATGATCGGACTTCGTTTGATATTCGATCTGTGCCAGAAACAGTCTGTTGTCACTCTCTTTCTTTCCCACGTTCTTTCTCCTCTGCTCTCTGGTTCTTTTTTTTTTTTTTTTTGATCCAAAAAAATATATATTTTCTTAAAATGTGTCATCCACTAAATATAGTGAAACGGGCTGGACCCACACGGGCTGGACTCCCAACAATCTCCCCCTCCAGCCCAATTCGGAGAAGATCATACGCAAACCACGTCAAGCAGACATACCTGCAAGCTTGGAACAAAACTCAAGCTTGCCTCCGAGAACCACCTTTGTCAGCATATCAGCGTTATTCCTGTTTGAGCAAGCATTGTTGTCCTACTTCTGAGAAAGAGAAGGAAAGCATGTCTCATATTTCTTACTCTTCTGCTGTTGGTTCGTTGATATACGCTATGATGTGTACAAGGCCGGATATAGCACATGCTGTTGGATTGGTTAACAGATTCTTGGCTAATCCAGGCAAGGTTCACTAGGAAGCTGTAGAGTGGATATTGAGATATTTGCAGGGCACCTCAAAGCTGAGTTTGTGTTTTGGAGGCAGTGAGCCTATTCTTGAAGGATTTACAGATGCTGACATGGCTGGAAATCTTGATAACATAAAGTCTACCTCAGGTTACTTGTTTACATTTGCAGGGGGAGCCATTTCATGGCAATCCAAGCTACAAAAGTGTGTAGCTTTGTCAACAATTGAGGCAGAATATATAGCAGTAGTGGAAGCATGCAAAGAGATGATTTAGTTGAAGCGTTTCCTTCAAGAGTTTTGAAGCAAAATGAGTATGTTGTGTTTTGCGATAGTCAAAGTGCTATAGACTTGAGCAAAAACACCATGTACCATGCTCGCACAAAGCATATTGATGTAAGGTATCATTGGTTGTGTAATATCATTGATAAGCAACTAATGAAGTTGAAGAAGGTTCACACAAACAGGAATGACGCTGATATACTGACAAAGGTGGTTCCCGAAGGCACGCTTGAGTTTTGTTCCAAGCTTGCAGGCATGTCTGATTGACGTGGTTTGCGTATGATATTCTCCGAATTGGACTAGAGGGTGAGATTGTTGGGAGTCCAGCCTGTGTGGGTCTAGCCCGTTCCACTAATTTTAGTGGAGGGCACATTTTAAGAAAATATATTTTTTTTTTTTGGACTTTCCTTTTTCTTTTTGGGTCAACAAAAAAAAGAACCATAGAGCAGATGAGAAAGAACTCAAAGAAAGGAGAAGAAAGAGAGTGGCAGCATACTGTTTCTGGCACAGATCGAAGATCAAACGAAGTCCGATCATGCTCAAATTGTAGTATGTTGTTCCTTACATCCTCCTTTTCACATCCTACGATTAGATTCTCATTTTTATGCCTAGAAAGTGTTTTTTAGGTTATTTTTGTCAGACTGTATTTTTGAAATATTTATTTATATTTATGGAGAAATTGTTGATTGTTGTGGTGCCAAAGAGGTTCCTTAATGATTGTATTTACCTCTAATGGTTACTAGAGATGAAAACTGGTTGTACCCACTTGGTTATTGTTGATTAGTGGAAGTTTTGGTACCGTTGTTATACAATTCCGTGGTTTTTATCGAGTTTTCCACGTTAATATTTGTGTTATCTATTTTTGTCATTTAGATTGATTTTGGTGTGGTGCTATTTTTGTGAACTTTATTTTATTGCTTCCATTGCGTTTTCTGTTTGTACTTCTCCAACAATTCGTGTATATATATATATATTCAAATTCATCCAGCAATCATCGTCAAACTTGTGACTCATACTTTTAGATCAAAGATGGTGATAAAAAAATTCAAGTATGTCTCATGATCCAAATTTCCTCAAATAATAAAACATTAACTGAATATAAGTTCAAGAAATTTACTCCCGTGTGTGTGCATAGTCTATCCTTTTCTATTTCTCATTCATAAATCAACATATGATAATCTTAAGATCAATACTTAGCTACATATATTACTTGTTGACCGGTATATACTTGCACTTGTTAAGATTGCGTTGAATTATTTCATTTTCTTATCTTTACAATTTGTGACACACGCACACAACGCAACAGGCTTAAGCAATGCCCGTTGACTAACTATTCGCTCACCTAATGCTCTCTTAGAATATCCTAACAAAATTCTGAGTATTCTATAAATACCAAAGATGAACACAATTTAATCAAATTCTCAAAATCTGAGATAAACACTTGAAAACAAAAAAAACGATACACTTTTTATTTCTAGATGACTTGTGTTGAGTGTTGAGGGATATTTTTCCACCTTCCAACCCCTTGGGTATTTATAGGGGTGAATTGGAAGGGTTTTTACATAGAAAACCAATGTGGAACAAATTTCTAATGTTCGAGATGCCCGTCCCGAGCCCTTGACTTGGTCAGGACGGGCGTTCTGACCTCTGCGTTTTAGCTTCTGGGACACCCACCCCGATCTCAAAACTTTCAAAAATTGTACTTTTACTCCAATATTTACTGTTTTCATACAATTTACTTCTGAAACTACCAAAATCACAAATTATGCAAAAAGATGTTAATTTTAATCAATTACGATCAATTCAGTTCCAATATTGTCCTAATTTGTGTTTAAAAATATGATAAAAGTGTGATATGATTTGTGCATATCACATTTATTACCTCTCAACATGATAAAATTCTGATAAGCATCACTTTGAAAATATTTTCTATAAAAAAATAAGGCTACTAGCTAGACTCACCGTATTGAAAAGTATACCAAATATAGTTCATTCCTAGCTAATTTGCACTTTACTCTATCAAAAGAATACATGCAAATTTTAAGAAATAAAGATGATTTTTGGAAATTAAAATCTAGACTTTCTTGGCTACAATTTGGTGACCAAAACACTTCTTTTTTTTTCATAAAACAACTATTAATACACGTAGAAAAAACAAAATTCTAGAAATAAAAATTCCTAACCTTAATCCAGATTGGACTTTTTACATGCATATCATTTATAAGCATATTGTTTCATATTACAAAACACTTGTCACAACTAATCATGCTTTTTCTAATAAAATCCCTAAACTATACCCTATTCCACACCCTTTTTTAAGCATAGATGCTTCTACACACCTTTCCTTACCTGTTACTGCAGAGGAAATTAAAAATGCATTATTTCTGATGCATCCCCATAAACGTCTAGGTCCTGATGGCCTGCACCCCTTCTTTTTCCAGAAATTCTGGAATATTACAAATCAAAAACTCATTCCCCTGGTTACTGAAGTGTTCCTGCACAATAAAATACCAACCTTTTTAAATAAAATATTTATTTCACTTATTCCAAAAATTAATAATCCTGAATTCATACACCATTATAAACCAATCAGTTTATGTAATACAGGTTACAAACTCATTACAAAAATCATCTCCTTAAGACTTAGGAAATGACTACCTTCCCTTATATCTCCTATGCAAGCAGCTTTTCTTCCACAATGTCGTTCTTCAAATAACACTACCCTAATTCAGGAAGCCATTCATCATATACATCATAATAGATAAAAAAAGTATATGATTATTAAAACTGATATGGCTAAAGCATTTGACAGATTAGAATGGTCATTTGTTAAGTTTGTCCTTCATTTTTTTAAGTTCCCTGACTCTTTAATCACCTTAATTCTATCCTGCATATCCACTGTTACTCTGTCCATTTTGATTAATGGAACACCTACCGAATATTTCTCACCAAGTAAAGGCATAAGACAAGGATCTCCTTTCTCCCTACATCTCTTTATCCTTTATATGGATTATCTCTCACTTCTAATTACTCATGTTGTTTCAGAAAAAAAAATGGCACCCTCTCTATTTAGGACCTTCAACTTCTTCATTAGGGCTTTCTCACCTATTCTTCGCTGATGATATTATTTTATTATCTGATGATACTACATAATCTACTATCACTATCTCCAAAATCCTAACCTACTTCTCTAGAGTCTCTGGACAAATGATAAATCATCAGAAATCCAGAATTCTATTTTCCTCTAACACTGATAAAAATTTTATTTCTTTTGTAACTAGTACCTTAAATATGAAGAGTACTAATAACTTAGGTTCTTATCTAGGTTTTCCCCTTTTCTCTTCAAGAATTACTAAATCTTCTTTTGTTGTTGTTATAGATAAAATTAAAAACAAACTTCAATGTTGGGATAACAAATTCCTCAATTTAGTAGGCCGTTGCACGCTCATCAAATCTACATTATGCAGTATTAATGCAAACAATACTCCTTCCACAAATTACCCTCACATCTATTAACTCTATGGTAAGACGTTTCTTTTGGAGTGGTTCTCTATCTTAGGCCAAACTCAGCATGGTAAAATGGTCCCAACTTACTCTACCTTATGATAAGTTTGGTCTTAATATTCCAGATTCTATTCTTAGAAACAAAGCACACATCATGAATCTTTCTTGGAGGTATTTTACTGTCTCTTCCCATTGGTCTTCCATTATGCATACTAAATACCAGAATTATCAACAATTACCAAACCGTAAGTTATCCCCTATTTTTTAAAGTATATTGCTAGGTTAGAATCTCTGTCAAGAAGGGATTAGACGTGCTATTGGGAATGGTTTAAATACTAAATTTTGGACAAATAACTGGTGTTGTCCTAAACCATTATTCCATTTACTCTATGACCCTTTCTCTACAGCTGATTTGGCACTCACAATTGCAGATGTATATTCATGTAATTCATGGCATCTTGATAAACTATCATACATTCTGCCTCAACATTTACTTGATAAGATTTTTAGTACTTGCATACCTTCTATACACCCTTTCCTTCCTGATAAATGCTTCTGGTTGTACACTTCAGATGGTCACTTTTCAACATCCTCTACTACCACTTGCCTCAACCTGCATGTACAAATCAACCTACCATTAGCCCTATCTGGATTTGGCAAACAATAAAAACTTACCCTAAAATTCAGACTTTCCTTTGGCTTGCTTGTCAAGATCGTCTTCCTTGTTTCTCCCAGCTCCATTCACGTAAAATCATCTCTTCACCTGCTTGCACAATCTGTAACCACCAAGTAGAAGATACATTACATATTTTGCGTGATTGTAGTATAGCAAGAACTTTCTGGACTCAATACTTACCTTGCATAATCACTTTTGTACCAGATTTTAATACATGCATCTCTCCTTATGATTGACTTCATACAAACTATCATGTTGCATTTGACATTTCACCTTCGATCTCTTGGAAAATCTTCTTCCCTCTTGCATGTTGGTTCTTATGGTTAAATCGTAACTAAATAGTTTATAGATCTGCACCCACTCAACCTATTTCTTTAGTACTCATCACTACAAGAGCCCTAGAATTCCAATTATTTGGACCCCTTCTTCTTCTGCCCAAATTTCTAAATCTAAAACCACCCATTACATTATATGGAAACACCCAAAAACCTCTTTTATAAATCTCAACACAGATGGGTCAGCAATCCCTAATCCTGGAAGGATTGGGATTGGGGTTTGTTTAGAGACAGTTCGTGTAAATGGATTTTGGGTTTCACAAGGAAAATTCCATGGGGATCAAACCTTTTTGCTGAATTAATGGCTATCAGAGATGGATTATTCATAACAAGACAAAGAAACTTTCAATTCTTGGAGGTGGAATCAGATTCTAAAGTAGCTTTGAAACTGCTCCATGACTATGCTAACCTAAGACTTTTGAATCTTGTGCTCGAATGCAGATTACTGATGACGAGCTTTCAAAATATCACATTCACTCATATCTACAGGGAGGGGAATGGCTCAGTAGACGCTCTAGCGGGGAGTGTTCACGCCAATTCAACCCTAGCTCTCCCTCACCATGAAGACCACCCTCAATCGTTTTGCAGGCCCTCAAGATGGACCATCAAATTATCCATCACCCCATATCCATATCTGCTCTACTAAAGCCACCTTGAAATAGGCTTTATGAATTTAGGACCTTTTTGGATCATTTTTTGACTCTTATTTTTTGTTATATTCAAATGTGTTTTGTTTGTAATTCGTGGTCCATTCTAGTTAGGCTTTTTATTCTTTTTGTATTTTTTGGGCCTAGCTCTAGTAGTTTGATCTTATAACCATTTTATGGTTGGGCCTCTCTTGTATAAAGATATTCCTCTCTTTTCAACAAAAAAAAGAGATTAAATTGATTGAAAAACATACCAAAAAGAAACAATCAATACAGTAATGAATATTAATTATTTTGACAAACAAAAAAAATGGAAAAACGTGATGATATTTTTTTTGTTAGATTATCTAGTATATAAAGTTGGTATTTTAACTTTTTTCGGATATAACTTAGATTATACACTAGTTTACAAGAAAGTCACATTCTAATTGTTTAAGTGGAATTCACAAAAAATATCAATTTTATAATTATGTGTTATAGTACAATCTATTTATCTACTTGAATCAAATTAAAATAAGATACCACTCGAAGATAAACTTAGAACGGACGTATTATAAGCACTGATTTTGCATTAAAATGGTCCATAGTAATTTAAGGTATATGCCTCAAATATCCATCAATCAAAGAATGTACCATACAATCTTACTATTATCTCTTATACACAATATATATATATATATATATATATATATATGTGTGTGTGGTGTGTGTGTGTGAACTTGGAATTGAATAGTGCTGAGCAAGAAGAGAATGAACAAATCCATTGAAATTGAATAGATGAAGCCTAACTGTAAAGGAGATTTGCTCGGCAATTCAATTTTCTTTTGTCTTTTGTTTTTAATTACGAGACAAAACATTTTTTCATTATGTTAGCATCTCAAGGTGTGCCACTATCTTTTTCATCTTACGTTACATTTTGACTTTTCCTTTTCCTCAATAATTATTAAAATATTTCATTGCATATATATATATATATAATTTTTTGTGAGAAATATATAGTAAATATTTTTTCTTAATTGCATTTATGGGAGATTATTCACATGTTTGGTCACATGTAAGGGCCTTATAAATATAATATTATTCTATAATTATTTATAATTATCTCACTTGTTTTTCTCTTTAATATTTTAAATAATTCTATAATATGGTCCTATGTTTTATATGGTAATTTTGTTTAGAGTATTTTGGAGGTTGGACTTAACCTCTTTTTACCGTCAAAAATATTTAGAAAGAAACAAAAAATATTTCACATTTATTTATTAAAGTTTAACGTTTTTATCTAGAATCTTATTTCAATTTTGTCTAGAAAAAACTTATATTATTTTAATGTATATATATATAATCATTATTAAACATTAGTCAAAGTTTTTTTACATTATTAAATTTATATTAGGGTGAGTGGTATGATTCTTGAATGACACAGGCTTTTATGGATACTTTAACCCAAACGTGGAAAATGTCATTCATTAAGGTACGGTGAATACATAAGGTAACTTAGATGTGGTACACAGGCAGATATAGTTCATAATTGCATTCTAGATCAAGATATATTTAAAATGTTCGAATATATGTCAACTAATTTGTAGAAACAGTAATATACATCAGAATACATGTCTAGAGGATAACTCTTGCATGCTTGATAAGTACTTGTTATGTGTTGTTGAGATCTCACTTCAATCTCCAAGATATTGATAATCGATTCATTGATTGAATAATAAGATGATTGTTAGGATTAAGTGATAGTTGCTACTAAGTCATTACCAGTTCTGGGAGTACGATATTAATAATTTAAAATCGTAGATACTTTCCAAGAACTAACTACACGATAGGTACTCTACCTTAGGTTCTGATTGATTAAGTGACAACAAATAAATGCTAAAGTGACAGTTAGTGAGATTACGATCCTTAATTATTCATAATCAATATATGGTAATAAATCTTATGTTTTAGCATACCATTCAAAACGCATCACCCGTTAATCAAACTGAAATTCCTACGTTATCTCTCAAATGTTTTATTTTATTTTATTTTATTTAAATTTTCATATATTTCTATATTTTAATTTCGTGACTTTAACTATCATAAATTTTAATAAAATGTAATTGAATTCGTAGCAATAATATTTTGAGAGGTTTCAAGAAATGGAGAGAAATACATCTTAAAATTAAAAAAAATCAAAATTTACTGTATATTTTATTTTACAGTCTAATTTCATAGATAATATATATAGATTGAATTGAAGGGAAAAAAGTATATGTTTTTATAGGATAGAAATTTTCTTTTAAAATTATTTTTGGCAAATTTTTTTCAAAAAAAATAAAATAAAATAAACTTTCATGTAATCCTTATTCAATATTTCAAGGTGGGATTATTCAATATTGACGAAGAGTTTTGATACATATAATAATATTTTTTGTAGTGAATAGTAAATATTTTTAAGTATTAAAGATTTTTCTATTATTTTTTAAGTGAAATGTACATTTATCATTTTTAAACTGTGTAGAAATAAGGCCAGCTCCACCGTCTTGAAAGGAGATGATTTATCCACATCAGCTATCATTTTTAATTTGACTTGCCAGATTATAATTCTTTGGTTAAACATTTTAGAATTAAAAATAGAGTAATGGACCTAATTTCTTATAAAAAGTTCAATATTCAGGTTTTTTTATTTGTTAAAAAAAGGACCAACTCCAATAAAAAAAAAGGCTAAGAATCTAAGGACTCCATTGCAAAATGTATAAAACCAAATAAAAAATAAAATATTATTTTGTATAATATATTATGTACTTTATTTATCATTTTGTGATCCTTTGTCTTTTTTCTTGTTCTAAAAATTAATAATTGGAGAATGATAACTTATAGATTTAAGGTTTTATATAATAATTTTTTATACACTTAATACAAAAAATATAAAAATGATATATACAATGAACGTTATGTTATAATCAAAATATAATCATATATAAAAAATTTATTAATATAAAAAGAAGTGTTTAATTGTACAAATTTTTTTAATTAAAAAAAACATAATAAATAAGCACAAAAGGAAAAATTATAAGTATACACATACTTACAGAAGAATAATGCATTGTAAAGCATAAAGGAGACGTCCTAACAGCAAATTTGGTAAAAATCTATGAAATAATATTACATTTATTTTCTACATTATTGTTTTATTAAATAGCATTACTTCTCAAGGCTATAAATATGATGTTTTAGTCCTTTTTCATATTCAACAAAAAAGAAGAATAGCAAAGCAAAGAATCTATAAACATTTCTCTCTACTTTAGTCTTCTTTCCAAAGGTATGTTTTACTCTCTTTTTCTTTTTCTTCTTTTTTTATGTGAGAATTTGTTGATGAACTTTGGGGATAACAAGGTTTTGGTTAGGGTTTAGATCAACATATATTTTTTCCATCTAATAAATCTATACTTTTCCTTACACTATCTTTATCTAATTTACTTGTTTTTATGTATTTTTTTTAATTTATTAAAAAAATTTGAAAATATATTTATTATAATTATTATATACGTATTTTAAATTTGTCATATATAGAGATAAGAATATATATATATATATATATATATATATATATATATTGTCATATTAAGAAATTAAGTGATATTTATTAATATTTTATTTTATTTTTTTATAGAATAGCATAAAATCCATCAATATATAAACCATAGTTTTTGCCATATGAAATGTAAAATTTGAAAAAACATTTTGCCATTTTCGATGGTTTTAAGGTCTATATAAACCATGAAATAAATGAGATAGTTGATTTTCTTTTTAAAAAATTATTATTATAATTATTATTTTAATAATATTTTTTTAAATATTATATATTTTAGGAGAGTCTAAAAAAGACATGTTAGACGTAAGAAATATTTGTCCTCTTTAGATATTATTTACAATTTGATTTGCAAGATTTAATTTTTTTTTTTTGACAAAAGATTTAAAATTTCTACATACATATATATATATATGTATATGTAACCATCACATGAAAGATTTAAAAAGACATGAATTTTTCATTGTCCCGTGAACAAGTACCATCACATGAAAGGTGAGTAGTTGGATGCATTGCTCATCAGTGAGTCCGTCAGCAGTTGAATCACTGCCATCAACCAGGCTGCAAGCACCGATATTTTCCTTGTCTTCACCATCTTTTGTCAGAATATATCAACAAGGAATTGCAGTGCTGAAGTTTCTCTCACTGCCTCAAGACCCTTGGCATTAAGACAACTTGCACCAAGACCATAAGGTACAGACGTAAGAGCCTTTGGTGAAGGAATTATACCAGCAACCACTCCAAACTTTTCCGCATTAGTAAAAATATCACCTAAAGTGCTTGATTTTGCTCTTTATCGAGCTGATGAAAGGCAGTTTGCCTTCTGTTTTACAATTCTACCATGAGCTGGCTGGATCTGGCAATCAAGAAATTTTTGCAGCTACATTACCTACTCTTTTGGATGAATTTGTATACTTTACAGATGAGGATGATTTTCAGTACTTGTGTATCAAAACTTATGGTTCTTCTCATGCATGCAGTCAAGGAGTATCTCCAGGGTGATGGTCTATCTGTCTTGCACTTTTTTGTAAAACAGCTGACTGAGGTATCTCCTTCCAGCATCAAGCATGTTGTCTCTCAAGTATTTGTTGCTCTTGTACCATTCTTGGAGAGAGAGAAAGAGAATTCCTCTTTGCATTTTGATAAAGTTGTGGAGATCTTGGAAGAGATTGTGCTTCAAAATACATTTATTTTAAGGCAGCATATACGTGAGTTCCCTCCATTGTCCAGCATTCCAGCCTTATCATAGTTGATGACTTTGAAGGAGCTACAAATTTTCTGGTAGTCGTGGAGAAGCCTCCACACTGGGGAAATGTGGATCAGCAATGGTGCAAGCACTTTTGCAAGTAGCTTCTTTGCTCAACGTATATTTCAGCAGGAACAAGTGTCAGACAGAAAGCTCATATTCAGTCTGACACCATTCAAGGATGGGATCCATTCAATTGAATTTGACTCTTCTCCGAAACTTTTACAAGCATTCTCCGTATGCATCGCACTTCTGAATGGCCAGAAACCTGCAATTCCACCAGGCTGCTGCTGCTGCTGCTGCTACTGCTGCTGCTGCCGCTGCTGCTTTTTGCAAAGCACAATACAGAGTATCGTATTATCATGGGGAAGTGTGGAGCTATTCCACCACTAACTGAGCTGTTACAGTCAGATGTGAGGGCAATCCAGGAGCATGCTGTAACTGCATTGTTGAATATGTCCATTGATAGAAACATTAAAAGAAGGATGGGAGGAAGTGGTGCTCTTGAACCATTAATCCATGTTTTGAGGACAGGAAATGATGGAGCGAAAGAGAATGTTGCTGCATGCATTTTTAGTCTCTCTGTTGCAGTGAAAGCGTTGGTTGATCTTCTGAGTTCAGGAAGCATTAGAGGGAAGAAAGATGCTGCCACGACCTTATTCAATCTGTCTATCTTTCACGAAAACAAGGCTCATATAGTTCAAGCACCCCATAGTACTTTGATGCACTAGATACAAAGCATTCAAAAGATGCTTGTCTTATATCCACTTCTCTAGCCGCTGCTGCCCTCACAAATCACCTTCATGATGCAGTCCTGCTTCATTTTGTTTTCAAAGTTAGTTTGGGCAAAATCAAGGGCGTTGCATAAAGCCCTAATTGCAGCAAGTCTTATAGCAGAATTTTGCTCAGCAGCACTCATGCCTTGTACAACAGCAGCCAAAATTGAATTTACTTCATCCTGTACCAAATCAGGGTGAGAAATCTCTTCACACACATAACCAAGTGACTCAAGGGTGGCCTGTTTAAGTGCTGGTGTGCCATCTTGTTGGGTCATGTTGTGAAGCAATATGCCAATCAGTTCTGGCCATTCCTTGCGTGGAACTTCTATGGAAGCTATCTTGGCAATGACTTGGGCAGCAGTGTGATTTGCCTCCCGTACCGAAGACCCAAGAGTGTTATAAAGCAAGATTTTGTAATATGTGATTGCAGGATGAGCTGACATTGTTCTGGAACCAGGTCCATGAAGCCACAAGCCTGAGTTCTCATTCTGCTGCTACTGTTGCTGCTGAAGAGATATCAAATGGTTGTTTTCCTTAAACTGAGCACTCAAAACATCATCATATCCTAAATTTGTTCCAGAAGGTGCAGCAGGTGGATTCATGGGAAAATTCCCGGGAATTGTTGTTGTGCTACCAAAACCACCATATCCAGAAGGAACAGCAGCTGATTGTGGCAAGCTTCTCACTGACACGCTATTTTTGTATTGAGGAAGCATGGCTGCAAGAGATTGATGATATGTGGTGTTACCAATAAATGCTTGTTGGAAACCACTAGGCACATATGCATAACTCTGAGGCAAGAAAGGGTAGCCAATCATGTTGGTAAAAGGTCCAACAGGAAGTGTGGGTTGTGAATATGGATGTGCAGCTAGGTGCTGAGGAAGAGCAGGTCCTGTAGCAACACTAGTTCCAGGAATAGTTTGTTGAGTAGGCTGAGCTGATGAAAAATTGGCAACCTTCAGTGCCTCCGCCATAGAAATTATTGGACCACCAATAGATGAAACAGTGTTTCCATACTTTCTTGTTGTTGACTGTGATGCTGGAAACGGTGAGTAAGGAAAATCAGCCTCTCTACTAGGGGGTGCATTCACAGCAAGTAGAGTATTTTGAAGTGAATTTGTAGAAGATGGCATAACACTTGGGAAGACCGCAAGGTTTTGCATTTGGGAGTTAGAATGAGATTGACTGAACCCAATGTTTAGTTGTTGAGAATTTTCATAAGCATAACCAGGTGCAGCTGAAGGAAAGGAATATTGATTTCCTTGTTCCACCTCCTCTGGGTTTTCCACTTTCAATGACTCTGGTTGTGAAGGAGATGCTGAATCATAATTCCCAGAATTTGTACCAGTTCTGTGGAACAAATGGCTATCTGAGGCATTTCTTAGAGATTCATCCGCATAGTACTCGGAATTTATAGTCTCCGAGTGACCAACTGATGGTGCTTCTGTTTCTAGTGAGATAAAGCATCGTGCTAGATATTTAAGTACAGTAGGTAAAACCTTTGGAATGATATGCCCATGGTCACTGTACTCACCTACCATCCAAATAACCATAGCTCGAGCTGTAGGCACTCGCATGGTATCTAGATTTCGAATCAAATGAGCAATAACCTTCTCATGACTTGAAGGATCTTTCATTATGATCACTTTGATTGACTGTATTGCCTGAATTAAAACCATATCTTCTTCATTCATAGATGGTACATCACCTTTTGACAATTCAGGTGACGTCAGTGCTAAAAGCCCTTCCAGACACGTATCTGCCACTTTTGGAAATTGATGTGCACATGAACCAATAGTAGCAACAGCATCTGCAGCAAATCTTCTGTCTGAATCTCTGACATAATCCTGGAACTCTTGAAAAATAACGGAAATTGATGAGTCCGTGGCAATTGAGGATAATATCTCAAGTTTCAAAAACTTTGTTTGGTAGGAGTCTGAAGTACTAATGTAGAAGTCTTCAAAATGTGGAGCAAAAAGAGAAGGCATTGCTTTAGCAAACACTTGGATGTTGCAAAGAACCACATATTTTGAGGACTTAGATGATCTTAAGAGGAAAAGAAGTGGTTTAACAATTCTTTTGATATCTTCCAGTGGTGCCATAATCCAGTGCACCCCTGCAGCTGCAAGAACTACATCACTGTTATTACTCCACAACAAGGGTGAAGTACATTGTAGCAGGATCTTAACATCGTCATTATCTCTGGCAGATGTGAAATGTATCCCATCTAATCTAGATACCCCTTCGGCAAGAGTAGACCTAGATACATATCTGCAAGCGCAGGTGTAAATAACACTGTAGTGTTTTCTTTTATTCCAAAATAAGTGTTAGAACCCTCATTTCCAGATGCATCCTTATCGTCAGAATGAGAAGGTGCCATGATGGATTCTTTAACAAGTCCATGCTTTGCAATTGCATATCTCAAAAGAATTCCAATTAAAACAATCTGACCCCATTCTTCCACGTCAGGAAGAGTTTCACATAGCCTTCTGTATTTTCTTCCTATCAGAGACAAGTTACTTGGACAAACAGAAGCAAATGCTGCTGCAGCAGCTCCTATTACGGCGGGAGAATTGTCATTCAGCAAAATTCCAACAGGCTCTTCAATGTTAGCAGTGTTTTCCTCCAAGTGTAAGTCGTGCAATTTAGGCAAAGCATTAGCAGCACACTTTCTAACGTACACTGATGGATCCCTGGCAGCTTTACTCACCGCTACAAGAACAATTGGGGCAATATCGTGCAACCTGATACCTGCCATAATGCGCAAAGCCCAAGCCCGCACCAATGGATTTGGATCCCCCAAATCCTTCTGGAAATAATTTATTGAGAGCAATGCCTCGTTTGGGTGCTTCTCAGCGTAATGAAGTAGGTACAAGTATACTAGCTTCTTCGCTTCTAGAGACTGTGAGGCAACATTTTTCACAACTTGAGGAAAGAAATTTGAGACATCGAATCCTTGGGCTATGAGAGCAAGTAAAAGCTTGAGAGCTTCGCACTTCTCCGAATCAAGTTTACTATCCAGCAATGGTGCAATGTTGACATCATCGGGGTTATCATAGAGATGAGCATCCGTCCCGATCCGAAAAACCATGGTGGAAGCTTTGCTCAACGACTCTGCCGTCGCCCCAAATAGAAAATTCGATGACCCTCACGGATCACTGATTAAGGGGGTAAGGTGATGAACAGATTTGGAAGGCAAGGGTTTACTTTCACCGCCTTTCTTGAAAATCTTTCCAAATTTAACTGAATTCTATTTTTACATTCCTTTTTCTTTCTTTTTTTTTTTTTTGCGTGGGGGAGGAAGCATGTGTTTTGGAGGAGTTTGCTTGAGTTTCTGAAGCATTTGCTTCATCCTTGAAAGATCGGTTGGTTTTCCAGGTTTCAGGGCCTGAATCACCACAACTGATGCCTTCCTCTCTTCTTCTCTCGACGTTAGCTACTTCACGTGGTATGATTTCAGCTATGGCTTTCCAGTATTGTTTGTCTGCTATGACTTCTAAATTTCTCTTTTACTTTCCTAGCTGGTAAAAACAGTCTGGTGGAGGTACTGCTACGATCATCAGGCGAACCAGGGAATACTGTCTCGACGACCATGGCAGGCACACCTTCAGTAATGTGTTCATCGGTAGCGCGGCCGCCATCAGCAGCTGCAGCTGTAATGGCTTGCTGAAAATCGACGGCGCCAACAAGTGTGAGCCGGGCCAAGTCATTTTCATAAGTCCTCACAACAGGAAGAAACTTATCACTCGATTCCGCTATGGCTGCAAGCATGTAAACCTGTTGCTCCGTAAATGGCTCCGCTGCTACGAAAATTAAATCCTCGTTACTCGTGACGGAGAATTTTGTTTTTTGAACTTGGAAGCCGAGTTGAGCTTTAATTTGGGACGTTGGTTCTGCTGTATCGGTGTTCCATGCCTCCGGAAAAGATTCATCAGCCTGGGTACCAATCCACGTGGCAAGCATGAGATCTTCCTTGTGAGCCCCACCATTATTAGTTCCATTTTTGTTGGAAATGCGGACAAGTTCAAAAAAATATATATTTGAATTAAAAACAAACACTGCAACTAATTTTTTTCTTCTAGAGCTTCACCTCTTTCTGCTCCCTTTTTACAACTAATTATGTATAACTATATATATATATCTTTCTTTCTCTCTGCTTTTTCTTTTTCTCCTTTTTTTTTCTTTTTGCTCTCCTGCTCTCTCTTCTCTACCTCATTTATTGCTCTCTCCACTTATTGCTTTCTCTTTATACATACACACACATATATATATATAGATAGATAATATATAGATATATATAGATATATATAGATATATAGATATATATAGATATATATATATATATATATATATATATAGATATATATAGATATAGGAAGGATCTTCTTCTTCCTCCTTCATCAACAAAAACGGCTTGGTATGATTCAAAGATGGTGGCGCCTTCTTCTTCTTCTTCCTCCTTCATCAACAAAAACGGCTTCAAACTCAACGATGGTGGCGCCAACTTCAAACTCAACGATTGTGGCGCCGGAGAGTTTGAATTCTAACACTCCCCCTCAAACTCGACTTTCATTCCAAGCTTTTCTTTCATTTTTTGAAACACTTCCGGCTTCAATGGCTTCGTAAAAATATCCGCTAAATTTTCTTCGGTCCTGCAGTGCACCAGCTCCACGATTTTATCGTTTACCTGTTTTCGAATAAAATGATATTTTATATTGATGTGCTTGCTTCGACTGTGTGATACCGGATTCTTCGCGAGTGAAATAGCAGAATTATTATCAACATAGATAGTAATCGGATTTTTCTTTGTAAGATTTAAATCGCCCAATATGTAGCCTAGCCACATTGCTTGACACGCGCACGCTGCTGCTGCGATGTATTCTGCCTCACATGTTGAGAGAGCAACTGTTTGTTGCTTTTTCGATGACCACGAAAATATCACTGAACCGATATGAAAAGCATATCCTGAAGTGCTTTTTCCATCATCCAAGTCACCACCATAATCACTGTCTGAGTAGCCAACTAATTTTGAATCTTGAGAATGTGTATAAAATAATCCATGATCAAGCTTACCTTTAATGTATCTCAAAATTCTTTTAGCTGCCATGAAGTGATCTTGCTTCGGATTCTCCATGTACCTACTAACCAGTCCCACTGCATACATAATATCTGGACGAGTGAAAGTTAGGTACCTCAAACTTCCTACCAAACTTTTGAACAATGTCGGATTTACCGACTCTCTTGTTGAATCAATTCTGAGCTTTAAGCTTGCTTCTGTTGGTGTACTCACCGGCTTGCATTCTTCCATTCTGAATTTTTTAAGAATTTGCTCAGCATATTTTTTCTGCGACATAAAAATCCCATCTTTGCTTTGTTTGACTTCAACTCCAAGAAAGTATGACATTTGACCAATATCTGTCATCTCAAATTCGTTAGTCATAACTTTCTTAAAATCATTGAACATACCAGGATTGTTGCCAGTAAAGATCATGTCATCCACGTACAAGCACACGATCATAATATCTCCCTCTGAATTTGTTTTTGTGTAGAGAGCATGCTCGTATGAACTTTTCACAAAATCATTCTTTTGAAAATATTCATCAACTCTTGTGTTCCAAGCTCGAGGGGCTTGCTTCAATCCGTACAGTGCTTTCTTTAGACGATAGACTTTATCTTCCTGACCTTTTTGAACATATCCAGGAGGTTGCTCGATGTAAACTTCTTCTTCGAGATAACCATTTAGAAATGCTGACTTCACGTCCATCTGATAAATCTTCCACTGTTTTTGAGCCGCAATTGCTGTAAGAAGTCTTATGGTATCAACTCTTGCAACTGGAGCAAAAACCTCATCATAGTCAATCCCGTATCTTTGCTTGTAGCCTTTAGCAACTAGCCTTGCCTTGTATTTTTCCACTTTCCCGTCTTGATTGGTCTTTGTCTTGTAGACCCATTTGACACCAATTGCCTTGTGTCCTTCTGGAAGTTCTGTGAGCTTCCAAGTATCATTCCTTTTAATTGCACTAATTTCTTCATCCATGGCCTTATTCCATTTGCTTTCTTCAGAAGCTTCCTCAAATGTCACTGGATCACATTCAGCCATTAAACAAAATAAAGAATAATCAAATGAGGTTTGTACCGGATTTGTTGCATCATAAATGTCATTCAGACTTCTCATTTTCCTTGGCTCTCCCCCTGAATTGTTGCTACTACTGCTTCCTGAACTTGATGGTGTTGAGGCAGGAGTTCTTTGAGTTGGACTTTGTGGAGGAGTTGGATCATCATCTTCTTCATTTTCAATGTTGGAGTCATCACCGTCATCATCATCATTAAAGAACACACCTGCAACTTTTCTTTCTTCCTCGCTCCATCTCCAGTACTCTGATTCATCGAACTCAACGTCACGCGAAATGATTAACTTCTTTGTGAGAGGATTATAGAGTCTGTACACCTTGCTCCTTTTGTCATATCCGGTAAAGATGCATTTCTCGCCTTTATCATCCAGCTTCTTTCTTTTCTGATCAGGAACATGTGCATATGCAATGCACCCGAAAATTCTGAGATGTCCAACTGATAGTTTGCTACCACTCCATGCTTCATTTGGAGTTTTGTTTCTGACACTTTTTGTTGGACACCGATTCAGTAAATAAATAGCACACAGCACAGCTTCTGCCCAAAAAGTTCTTGGCATGTGCTTTGCTTTCACCATACTCCTTGCCATGTCAAGAATGGTGCGATTTTTCCTTTCCGCAACGCCATTTTGTTGAGGAGTATACGCCGTTGTCAACTGATGATTGATTCCATGTGCTATGCAGAAGCTTTTGAATAGATTTGAAGTATACTCGCCTCCTCTGTCTGATCTGAGTATCTTCACATAATGACCACTTTATTTCTCCGCCATTACCTTGAACTCCTTGAATTTATCAAGAGCCTCCGCCTTTTCTTTCAGAATGTATACCCAACTTTTCCTGCTAAAATCATCAATAAATGTTAGGTAATACCTGTTTCCGCCAAGTGATGCAACATCAAATGGACCAGCTATATCAGTGTGAACAATCTCTAATGGCCTCCTGGCTCTCCATGATTTTTCAACAGGAAGACTTTGTAGATGTTGCTTCCCTTTGACACATGCTTCACACAATTTATTTGGTTCATTGATTAGTGGCAAACCATTCACCATATTTGTCTTTGACAATAATTTCAAGCCAGAAAAACCAAGATGACCAAATCTCAAGTGCCATAACCACGAATCATTTTTAATGACTGACTTTAAGCATTTTTGCACCTTCGTCTGCATGTCAAGAGTGAACAGACGATTCCGTGACATCTCCACATTTGCGATTAATTCTCGAACTTGATTTCTGATAATGAGAGAATTATCCTGCATCTGTATATTATATCCTTTCTCCACGAGTTGGCCAAGACTAATGATGTTATTTTTCAAAGCAGGTATAAAATACACATCATTGATATATTTCTTTTCACCATTTTTTAATACAATCGAAATTGTACCTTTGCCTTTCACCGGAATTTTTGATGAGTCACCAAAAGTAACTTCCCCATTGACAGTCTCATCTATCTCTGTAAAAAATTCCTTGTGACCGCACATATGATTGCTGGCACCTGAATCAAGATACCAAATATTTTTCTTGTCTTCTTCGTCTCCTTTGTATGTGAGAAACATAGCAGAACCCACATCTTTATCTTCTTTTGCTGCTGCAAAATGACTGCTTTCTTCCACCTTTGGGGATCTACACTCATAACTGAAATGACCATATCTATTACAGTTATAACATTGAAACTGAGACTTATCACCTCGTTGTTGGAATCCACCTCGTTGTTGGAATCCACCTCTTCCTCGGCCTCTGAAATTTTGACCGTTGTTGACTCTGTTGAGATTCTGACCTCTGTTGAACGGTTGTCTTCCACGTCCTCGTCCACCTCGGTAGCCTCCTCTAAAACCACCTCTTCCACGAACATAACTGCTACTGCTTGAACTTTCACCTATGGAAACCTTACTTTGCAACGCCTTTTCCAAATGGCTTGTATCATCATACTGGTTCATCCGGGACTCGTGAGCTTGAAGAGAGCCTACGAGCTCATCAATTGAAATTTCAGACAAATCTTTTGACTCCTCGATAGATGTAACAACATAATCAAATTTTCGTATTAACGAGCGTAAAAGTTTTTCCATCACCCGAACATCATCGAGACTTTCGCCGTTCCTTTTCATTTCATTTGTCACCGTTTTCAAACGCGTAACAAATTCTCCAATATTTTCTGAATTTTTCATTTTTAAATTTTCGAACTCGCCGCGTAGTACCTGGAGCCGCACCTTTTTAACTTTTTCGACTCCTTGGAAAGATTTCTGCAAAATCTCCCACGCCTCTTTTGCAGTTTTGGCTTCAGAAATTTTTTCAAAGGTTGATTCGTCAATACCTTGAAAAATAGTGAACAACGCCTTTTTATCTTTTTTCGAGACTCCTTTAACATCGTCTTCTCGGCATTAGGAAGAGCTGCTTCTGCGGTAGCGTTTGGGCTCGTTGTATCCACTTTCAACAATATCCCAGTTATCGTAGGAACCGAGTAACACCTTCATTTGGATACTCCAGTTCCATAATTTGTTGCCGTCAATTTCGGGATTTGCAGTTGCATTGTATTTCGCCATTTTATCGGACAGAACCTTAGCTCTGATACCACTGTGGAAATGCGGACAAGTTCAACAAAAATATATTTGAATTAAAAACAAACACTGCAACTAATTTTTTTCTTCTAGAGCTTTGGCTCTTTTTGCTCCCTTTTTACAACTAATTATGTATAACTATATATATATATATATATATATATATATATATATATATATATAGCACACCTTTCTTTTCTCTCTGCTTTTTCTCCTTTTTTTTTCTTTTTGCTCTCCTCGGTTCTCTACCTCACTTATTGCTTTCTCTTTATACATACATACTACATATTATATATATATATATATATATATATATATATATATATATAGATATAGGAAGGATCTTCTTCTTCCTCTTTCATCAACAAAAACGGCTTCAAACTCAACGATGGTGGCGCCGGAGAGTTTGAATTCTAACAATTTTGTCCATGCCATTAATGGAAAGATTAGAAGGTAACGTGCAAGAAGTTGCAGAGGCGATCACAATTAGAACCATAGCATGGCTTTCAGCTGCAGTTTCTTCAGGAGCTCCGCTGGTATTTGTTAACATCCAAACCGAGCAAATCCTCTCTCCCTGGAATTGCAGAGCTGCTACTCAAATTATCACCAGAAGGAGAGTACAGTAAAGGAGGCTTAGGACTACCCATAAATTTATTGCGTCTCTGTGCACATGATTCGAGGTGATCTAAGATTGGAGCAGCGATGCATGTTTGGATATTCTGAAACACGTTACAGTTTTGAACATTGCTTCCACAAGTTGAAGGAACTCTCCTTGACATGCATGGCGCAAAATTCTTCGGATGACCGTAAATGGGTGAATTATTGTCACCCCATTTCTCTCAGTTGACTCTCGCCCACTTTGCTGCTGATAGAGCGAAGTGGCTTCTTTGTGGTGGCGATTTGGCCCCTAGTCTGTCGGCTCACCCCGTTCTTAGACTGCGGGGTCGGCTCAGACCTCGGGAGTCTGATGGCTCAGACCACGGGAGTCGGCTCAGACCGCGGGAGACGTGGGGACCGTGGTGTCAGGGCGGCTCCTCCGTTCACTCGATCGTTGTGACATTCTGAGTTTCAGAAACGGGAATGTAAGATGTTTATCGTTTCTCGGTAACGAAACCAAACTAATTCTTCAAAAAATGGTCTGATGCCACTTGTCAGTGATCCGACGTCGCTTGATGGTATTGCAATGCTAGGCCTGCAAAATAATAAAGTTTATCCAGAGGGTGGAAGGTCTCCGAGTAAACCCTCCGATGCTTAAGTCATCAGTGGTGTGACTGTGAGATAGGTAATTAGAGAGAGATGAGTAGAATAATCTGGTCTTACCCTCGTTACCTGTACGGGGGTGGTATTTTTAAGAATTTTTCCACCCTTGTCAAGTAGCTTGGGTGATTTGTTAGTGAAATCTGATGGTTACCGGATTTTGTGGAAAAGATATGAGATCCCCCTTTTTAGTAAGACGTTGGGGGATCTTTGACTGTGATTGAGTCAAACGTTGACCATGTTACGTGTATAGACACGCAAGCCCGGTGGGTCCCGTTTGCCTTGTATAATTTGCCTTGTCAGCATGGGGGTATTTTCATACCTCTCAATATATATATATATATATATATATATATATATATATATATATTAAGCATTTGGTTTTTCGAACCATTACAATTTGACTATTTTAGATTTGGCTATCAAATTGTATTTATAGAGTTTAAATTTCATTCGATTGAAAATCTTACTATAGTTCTTAATTTTATTCAGATGCAATGACAAGAAGAAGAGCAAGCAAAAGAAGATTGCATAAGCATTTCCCTCTATTTCCTCGTAGGTATGTTTTACTTTTCTTTGTTTATGTAAGAAGTGGATGAAGAACATTTTGATAAATTAATTGATGAGGATATTCATTTTTTTAAGTATATATTTTTTTGAATATGATAAATTAGCTGATGAGAATATATGATAATAATAATAAAATTTAAATTTCCGTACGATTTGAAATTTTGCCCCAAATAAACAATGAAAAAGGAATATTAAAATTTTAATTTCAAATTTTAGTTATTATTTAGAGTGTTATGGTTTATTGATGAGCATGCGACATTTGATTAAAAAAATGTGAATTAGGGTTTTTATATAAAAGTTGTCTACCAAATTTTTATTAGTAGAAAGAAAACAAAATTGCTTAATTATATCAAATTTTCAATTATAAAAAAAAAAGCAAAGAATATCATAGCAAACAAAAGGAAAAATAAATGTATTCACATACATACAAATCCAAGGATAACAGCTTGTAAAGTAAAAGGAAAATATTAACTTCAAAATTTATAAAATTTATTATGGTAAGAATATCACATTTCACATTTCAAAATTGGTTAAATTTAAGTTAATTTACATTTATACTAATTTTCGTTTTAGCCAATTGGTCTTACTTAAGTTAGGAAAGCTTTTAGCTCAAATTTTAAACATGTGCATATATAAATTAGAGATTAACTCCTTAGAAATGAATGTTGTGCCTGAATCGCGATTCTCAACTGGAGAAATTGACCAATTTCGTAGAGTTTGAAGAAGCATAAACGGAATGAATCATACATAAATGTCTTGTGATGAGGAAATGGATGCTAAACATGGTGCCGCTACTTGGGGTGGTAGTCCTCTGTGGACATCGTTCGAAACCCTAAACTCAAATGGGAATTGTACATTGGGAAAGTCGAGGAAGATGTCACTAATGACCTAAGTATGACAGATGTAATACAACTCCAGAGTATGAAAGTTGACCCTGCAACTTGCCCAATAGTAGATATTCCATGCGATGAGTCAATACAGTGTTAGAGAAACCATGGAGGAGGGCATTGGTGCTGAATACTCGTGACCTTGCTTAAGTTAGTAGAGCTCTTTATCAGTTCATTTGCGCCTTTCGAATTAACTTTAACATTTAAAAAAAATTCATGTAATCCTTATTCAATATTTCAAGGTGGGATTATTCAATATTGACGAAGAGTTTTGATACATATAATAATATTTTTTTGTAGTAAATAGTAATTATTTATTTAAGTATTAAAGATTTTTATATTATTTTTCTAAAGTGAAATGTACATTTATCATTTTTAAACTGTGTAGAAACAAGGCTAGCTCGACCGTATTGAAAGGAGAAGATTTATCCATGTCAGCTATCATTTTTAATTTGACTTGCCAGATTATAATTATTTGGTTAAACATTTTAGAATTAAAAATAGAGTAATGCACCTAATTTCTCATAAAAGGTTCGATATTCAGGTTTTTTTATTTGTTAAAAAAAAAGACCAGCACCAATAAACCTAAAAAAAGGCTAAGAATCTAAGGACTCCATTGGAAAATGTATAAAATCAAATAAAAATAAAGTATTATTTTGTATAATATATTATGTACTTTATTTATCATTCTGTGATCCTTTGTTGTTTTTTTCTTGTTCTAAAAATTAATAATTGGAGAATGATAACTTATAGATTTACGGTTTTATATAATAATTTTTTATATACTTAATACAAAAACTATAAAAATAATATATACAATGAAAGTCAGGTTATAATCAAAATATAAATCATATATAAAATTTTATTAATATAAAAGGAAAGTGTTTAATTGTACTTTTTTTTTAATTAAAAAAAACATAATACGTAAGCACGGAAAAACTATAAGTATACACATAAATGCAAAAGAATAATGCATTGTAAAGAATAAAGGAGACGTCCTAACAGAAAATTTGGTAAAAAATCTATGAAATAATATTACATTTCTTTTCTTCATTATTGTTTTATTGAATAGCATTACTTCTCAAGGCTATAAATATGATGCTTTAGTCTTTTCTCATATTCAACAAAAAAGAAAAATAGCAAAGCAAAGAAGATCTAATAAGCATTTCTCTCTACTTTAGTCTTCTTTCCAAAGGTATGTTTTACTCTCTTTTTCTTTTTTTTCTTTTTTTTTATGTGAGAATTTGTTGATGAACTTTGGGGATAACAAGGTTTTGGTTAGGGTTTAGATCAACACATATTTTTTCCATCTAATAAATTTATACTTTTCCTTACACTATCTTTATCTAATTTACTTGTTTTTATGTATTTTCTTTAATTCAATAAAAAAAATTCAAAAATATTTATTATAATATATTATATACGTATTTTAAAATTTTCATATTATAGAGATAAGAATATATATATATATATATATATATATATATATATATATTGTCATATTAAGAAATTAAGTGATATTTATTAATATTTTATTTTAATTTTTTATAGAATAGCATAAAATCAATCAATATATAAACCATAGTTTTTACCATATGAAATGTAAAATTTAAATTTTTGTTTTTTTTTCCGGCCATTTTCGATGGTTTTAGGGTCTATAAAACCATGAAATAAATGAGATAGTTGATTTTTTTTAAAAAACAAATTATTATATAAATATTATTTTTAATAATATTTTTTTAAAAGATATTATATATTTTAGGAGAGTCTAAAAAAGACATGTTAAACGTAAAAAATATTTTTCCTCTTTAGATATTATTTACAATTTGATTTGCAAGATTTTAACTTTTTTATTTTTTGGACAAAAGATTTAAAATTTCTATATATATATATATATACATATATTGATTATGGTTTTAAATAATATTTTTAAATATAATTACAAATAAGTGCAATATATACAATAAAAATGTTATATTGTAAATAAAATATATAAAAATTACTGTATAGGATTTTTATTGTTACAAGAAAAAAGTGTTTAATTGTATTAGGGAGTAAAAACAAGAAAGGAAGAATATCTCTGGGTAGAAAAGGAAAACTATGTATAACACATACATACATATAGATACAAGAATATGTTGTCAAATGTTTTTATATATATATTTATATATATATATATATATATATAAAAGTAGTTTCAAGGATGAGAATTGGTTTTGATTTTAATTGCTATTCTTGAATTAAACCAAAGCCAATTTTCACTCATTAAATCTTATATTGGCAAATGGTTTTGATTAGGTGATTTCATTGAGAAATTTGTGAATTTTGTTTTTTGTCACAAATTTGATAAAATAACCAAATAAAAAGTAAAAATTACTTTTGAATTTGTTAAAAGTTTTTTTAATTTGAATCAGTGTACCATTTAGATACAAAATTGTGAAAATACAAAGGTTTTGGATTTTATTATTATTATTTTTTTACTTTTTTCAAATTTAAACATAATAATTTTAGTTCAAATATCTCAACTTTTAAAGAATATAGAAATAATTTTTTTAAAAAATTACAAAATATAAATAATTTAGTTTATTATATCATATCTTAAACAATATTATTTATGAATGTTTGTAATAAAGATTCTACTTTCCTTATTTTAAAAACCTAATCTAACTTATTTATTACAGTTTATGATTTAAAATAAATTTTAAATTTTAAATATAATATTTGAAAATTTGAATATCAATAAGTTATATTTGTGAGAAAATAATTTTAGAATTTTCTTGTTAGCCTAAATCCCACGTGGAATAGTTAATCAAGAATTAATTATGTAATAATTTTTCTTTAGTGTTGTTCCCGGTTACCGTGTTTGTTAAAAGTTTTTTTTATTTGAATCAGTGTACCATTTAGATACAAAATTGTGAAAATACAAAGGTTTTGGATTTTATTATTATTATTTTTTTACTTTTTTCAAATTTAAACATAATAATTTTAGTTCAAATATCTCAACTTTTAAAGAATATAGAAATAATTTTTTTAAAAAATTACAAAATATAAATAATTTAGTTTATTACATCATATCTTAAACAATATTATTTATGAATGTTTGTAATAAAGATTCTACTTTCCTTATTTTAAAAACCTAATCTAACTTATTTATTACAGTTTATGATTTAAAATAAATTTTAAATTTTAAATATAATATTTGAAAATTTAAATATCAATAAGTTATATTTGGGAGAAAATAATTTTAGAATTTTCTTGTTAGCCTAAATCCCACGTGGAATAGTTAATCAAGAATTAATTATGTAATAATTTTTCTTTAGTGTTGTTCCCGGTTACCGTGTTTGTTAAAAGTTTTTTTATTTGAATCAGTGTACCATTTAGATACAAAATTGTGAAAATACAAAGGTTTTGGATTTTATTATTATTATTTTTTTACTTTTTTCAAATTTAAACATAATAATTTTAGTTCAAATATCTCAACTTTTAAAGAATATAGAAATAATTTTTTAAAAAAAATTACAAAATATAAATAATTTAGTTTATTACATCATATCTTAAACAACATTATTTATGAATGTTTGTAATAAAGATTCTACTTTCCTTATTTTAAAAACCTAATCTAACTTATTTATTACAGTTTATGATTTAAAATAAATTTTAAAATTTAAATATAATATTTGAAAATTTAAATATCAATAAGTTATATTTGTGAGAAAATAATTTTAGAATTTTCTTGTTAGCCTAAATCCCACGTGGAATAGTTAATCAAGAATTAATTATGTAATAATTTTTCTTTAGTGTTGTTCCCGGTTACCGTGTTTGTTAAAAGCTTTTTTTTATTTGAATCAGTGTACCATTTAGATACAAAATTGTGAAAATACAAAGGTTTTGGATTTTATTATTATTATTTTTTTACTTTTTTCAAATTTAAACATAATAATTTTAGTTCAAATATCTCAACTTTTAAAGAATATAGAAATAATTTTTTTAAAAAAATTACAAAATATAAATAATTTAGTTTATTACATCATATCTTAAACAACATTATTTATGAACGTTTGTAATACAGATTCTACTTTCCTTATTTTAAAAACCTAATCTAACTTATTTATTACAGTTTATAATTTAAAATAAATTTTAAATTTTAAATATAATATTTGAAAATTTAAATATCAATAAGTTATATTTGTGAGAAAATAATTTTAGAATTTTCTTGTTAGCCTAAATCCCACGTGGAATAGTTAATCAAGAATTAATTATGTAATAATTTTTCTTTAGTGTTGTTCCCGGTTACCGTGTTTGTAATAGCAATTTTTCACTTTTACCTATCAATTCGGCCCACTACATACAATTAGATGGATTTTCCTAATGCTAAATTATTAATTTTAAAAACTTTTCCCTCAAAAAATAACATTTTAATTTTTGAAATATTAAAAATAAATATATATATATATTTATATAAATTGACAAATTTTGGGTTTTAAAAAACAAGACAAATTTTATGATAAATAATAATTTTATTTAGTTATTTATTGGAAAGTTTTTATATATATTTATTGGATGTTTATCTAATGAAAAATTATGAAAAACAAATTGTAACTACTTAATAATAATCTCACTTATAATTTTAAAAAATAATATATTTGACAGAAATAAAAGTGCTTCAAAATTTTAAAATGAAATATTATATTTTTTATTAAAATAATAATACATAATTATTGAATTTCTTTTCAATAATTAGTGTATATTTCACTTATTATTTTTATTAAAATAAATTTAAAAATAGATGTAAAAAATATAACATAATTTACATAACTTAAAATATTAAATAAACAAGAAAAAAACAAAAATAAAAAATTATTATTTTAAATAAAAACCATTCCAAAAAATTGTAATACCTTTAATAAAAAAATTCGAGAAATTAAATTTTAAAAATAATGAATAAATTTATCAATAATCGAATCTTATAATAAAAATATTTGAATAGAAAATTTTTAATAAAATTCAAAATTATATAAATTTTAAAAACTAATATATAATAACTTAAAGAAGAAAAAAAAGTTAAAATGATTGAACTTAAAAACTTAATATGAAATAACTAATATGAAAAAACATAATGTTTGATAAATTAGTTTAATTAAATGCAGTTGTTAAAGGAAATAAATCATAAATGTAATATTTATTTGAAAATTTATATATGTTATTATGAAATACATATATTTTCGAAGATCTTTTGGACGAAATTGAAAACCAACTCTTTCCTCTTTTTCTTGCAAATATTTTATTTGTTTTAAGTACATTAATTATCAATTTGTTTGAAAGGAAAATAATATTATATTAAATTATTTTCTAAAAGTCCCGGATGAAACATTTGGGAATTGAACAAACTATTCCTGAAAGATTCGTAAGTCAAGACCAACAATCGCTAATAAATGAGTGGGTATATTATAAATCGGATAATAAACTTAAGAGAAAAACTATCAAAAGCAACCAAAATGCAACGAATTAGCTCAACTAAATGACCCGTAGAAGTAAAATTTTGTGCTCAAGATTATAGATTCTAAATTAACACCTGACAATCACGACGCAATTTGACGTGTTTAAATACATTATGATGAACCCAACGATGGATTGCATAGAGTAAGGCTAAGGCTTTAATAAATTCAACACTTCCATGGTAAAGTTTATATTCTGTAAATTAAGAAAAGATAATGAGAATGAGACCAAACCTTACACGCTAACTAACAGGTGAATTTTGTTGGATTTATTTTAATAAATTCATGTGAGCTTATGTCTCAATTATATATTTAAGGTTATCATATTTTATTAAGTTTTATTAAAATGATTTAATTAAGTTTATTGGTCTAATATGCATTAAAAATGAAATAAAATAAGTACATGTGACCAATCAACATGTCAAATACGACACGTGGCAAGTCAAAAAAGAAATATTCAAAGTACGGCGATGAATGAATAAGAGATAATGTTTTATTGAGCGACTACAAATAAAATGTATATCCCTATGAATAAGAGATTGAATTACATAGGGAGCGGGGTATATCTCATATTTCACCTCGCAAACGATAATAATACTGATGGGTCCCAAAACGAATAATCTGTTGAGGAATGTCTATCTAAAGGAAAAAACTTAATAACGACAAAAAGCCTATAATCAATTTTCTTTTGGCAGAAACGGCTATGGGACTCACTCTCAAGAAAGTTATTATTCTCGTGGCAAAGAGCTTTTGACACTTCAAATATGACAACCAATAACAATTTACACGTGGTATTAATAAATTTTCTTCTAAAAAGGGAACAATAATAGCTTATAGAGCTAAAGGAAAAACACTAACATCAAAACTCATAACGTTTATTATGGTAACTTCTTAGTACATTATATATAAATAGTTGATGATTTAATCTTTTTTCATATGCAACAACAAGAAGGAGAGCAAAGCAAAAAAAGATTGCATAAGCATTTCTCTCTACTTCATCATAGATATGTTTTACTTTTCTTTCTTTATGTAAGAAGTTGATGATCAACTTATCACCAATATTTTCCTAATAGAATAGTCAATGATGATATGTACTTTCTCGGATACATTTTTGTTTTGTTTTTGGATCTGATAAATTAGTCGATAAAGATATTTGATTATTAAAAAAAACCTTATATCTTAATACCATTTTGGATTTTGCCCCAAATAAACAATGAAAAAGAATGTTAAAATTCTAGTTTCAAGTTTTCGTTATTCTTTAGTGTTATGGTCCATTGATGAGAATGCGGCATTGGATTGAAAATTGTGAATTGGGAACTTCGGCATTGGATTAGAAAATGGAGGAGGGCACTGGTACTGAAAATTCATGACCTTACTTAAGTTAAGAAAGCTCCTTATCAGCTCATATGCGCCTTTCAAATTAACATTAACATTTTCAAAAAAAGCTTTCATGTAATCTTTAGTCAAAATTTTAAGGTGAAATTATGCAAGAAACGAAAATCTAAAACAACATTTCAATCATTCATGTTGACAAAGAGTTTTGATCCATACAATAATATTTTTTTAGTGAATAGTAATTATTCATTTAAGTATTAAAGATTTTTATATTAATTTTTAAAAATGAAATGTACATTTATCATTTTTAAATTGTGTTTCTATACTCTAGAAACAAGGCCAGTTCAACCGTCTTCAAAGGAGGAGATTTATCCACGCCAGCTTTCATTTTTAATTTGACTTATCATATTATAATTCTTTGCTCAAGTTTTAAAATTAAAAATAAATTAATGCACCTAATTTCTTATAAAAAGTTCAATATCCAGTTCTTTTATTTGTTAAAAAACATGATCAACACCAATAAATCTAAGAAAAAGAAAAAAAAGAAAAAAAAAGAAAAAGCTAAGAATCTAAGTAATGTGTTGCATGCACTCCATTGCAAAATGTATAAAACCAAATAAAAAATAAAATACAATTTTGTGTAATGTATTATGTACTTTATTTATCATTTGTGAGCCTTTATTTATTTTATTTATCTTGTTCTGAAAATAAATAATTGATAATTTATATATAAGGTTTAATGTTTTGTATAATAATTTTGATACACTTAATAAAAAAATATAAAATTGATATTTACAATGAATGTTAGATCATAATTAAAATATAAACCATATACAGAAATTTTCATTAGTATAAAAGGAAAGTATTTAATTGTACAAATTATTTTTAATTAAAAAAAACATAATAACTAAGCACAAAAGAAAAGCGTCCTAACAGCAAATTTGATAAAAAATCTATGAAATAATATCACATTTCTTTTCTACATTATTTTTTTCATAAATAGCTTTACTTCTCAAGACTATATATATATATATATATATATATTATATATAATATATATATATGATGCTTTGATGTTTTTTGGGATTCAACAAAAACGAAGAAGATCAAAGCAAAATAAGATCTTATAAACATTTTTCTATGCCAGTGTCGGTGCCGTATCAAAGCAAAATAAGATCTAAACCTTTTATCCTTATCCCTTTAAACTTTTTTGCACTAAAATAATTTGTCCGTATTAATTATTAATACAACTTGGATATTAGCCACATATACCTAGCCAATGCCAAAATGGATATATTTATAATAGTCAACTATATTTTTTTATTTATAATTTACAAGTTATATATAATATACATTTATCTTTTTTTTCTTAAAACTAAGTGTAACTTAGTTTATAATAGTCTCATTTATAACTTTTCAAAGTCATGAGTTCGATATAAAGATAAAAATATGTTAAAATTATCATTTTGTTTAAAAGAAAAAATAATATTCTTCTATTTAATTGATAGCAATGATAAATTTATATATAATTATAAAGTAAAAAAAGTCATGAGTTCGGAAGTCACTTTCGGAGCAGTTTTGAGTAATAAAGTTGGAGCCTTTATTTTAAGAATATCAATATATTTTTAAGTAAAGTAGAGAATTTTATTTTTTACTAAAGTCGGAAGTCACATTCAGAGCAGTTTTGTGTAATAAAGTTGGTGCCCTTATTTTAGGAATATATATATTTTTAAGTGAAGTCGAGACTTTTATTTTTTACTAAAGTCGCAAGTCACTTTCGGAGTAGTTTTGAGTAATAAAGTTGGACCCCTTATTTTAGGTATATATGTATATTTTTAAGTAAAGTTGAGACTTTCATTTTTTAATAAAGCAAGAAGTAACTTTTGGAGTAGTTTTGAATAATAAAGTTGGAGCCTTTATTTTAGGAATATAAATATATTCTTAAGTAAAGTCAAGACTTTTATTTTTTGCTAAAGTCGCAAGTTACTTTCGGAGCAGTTTTGAGTAATAATGTTGGAGCTTTTATTTTAGGAATATATATATATATTTAAGTAAAGTCGAGACTTTTATTTTTTACTAAAGTCGCAAGTCACTTTCGGAGTAGTTTTGAGTAATAAAGTTGGAGCCCTTATTTTAGGTACATATGTATATTTTTAAGTAAAGTCGAGACTTTCATTTTTTAATAAAGCAAGAAGTAACTTTCGGAGTAGTTTTGAGTAAAAGTTGGAGCCTTTATATTAGGAATAAAGGTGAGACTTTAAAAGTAAAGGTGAGACTTTTATTTTTTTACTAAAGTCGGAAATCACTTTCGGAGCAGTTTTGAGTAATAATGTTGGAGCCTTTATTTTAGAAATATATGTATATTTTAAAGTAAAATCGAGACTTTTATTTTTTACTAAAGTTTGAAGTCACATTCGAAGCAATTTTGAGTAAGAGTTGGAACATTTATTTTAGTATATATATATTTAAGTAAAGTCGAGACTTTTATTTTTACTAAGTTCTAAAGTCACTTTCAAAGCAGTTTTGAGTAAAAGTTGGGGCCTTAATATTAGGAATATAAATATATTTTTAAGTAAAGTCGAGACTTTTATTTTTTACTAAAGTCGGAAGTCACTTTCGAAGCAATTTTGAGTAATAATGTTGGAGCCTTTATTTTAGGAATATATGTATATTTTGAAGTAAAAACGAGACTTTTAGTTTTTACTAAAGTTTGAAGTCACTTTCGAAGCAATTTTGAGTAAGAGTTGAAACATTTATTTTTGGTATATATATATTTTTATGTAAAGTCGAGACTTTTATTTTTTACTAAATTCTAAAGTCACTTTCGGAGTAGTTTTGAGTAAAAGTTGGAGCCGGTATTTTAGGAATATATATATATTTTTAAGTAAAGTCGAGACTATTATTTTTTACTAAAGGTGAATGTCATTTTCAGAGCAATTTTGAGAAATAAAGTTGGAGCCTTTATTTTAGGAACATATGTATATTTTTAAAGTAAAGTCGAGGCTTTCATTTTTACTAAAGCCGAAAGTAACTTTTGGAGCACTTTTGAGTAACAGTTGAAGCATTTATTTTTGGAATATAAATATATTATTAAGTAAAGTCAAGACTTTCATTTTTTACTAAAGTCAGAAGTCACTTTCGGTGCAGTTTTGAGTAATATAGTTGGATCCTTTATTTTATGAATATATATATATATACTTTTAAGTAAAGTCGAGACTTTTATTTTTTACTAAAGTATGAAGTCACTTTCAGAGCAGTTTTGAGTAATAAAGTTGCAGCTTTTATTTTAGGAATATATTTATATTTTTAAATAAAGTCAATACTTTTGTTTTTTACTAAAGTCGGAAGTCACTTTCGGAGCAGGTTTTAGTAAAAGTCGAAACCTTAATTTTAGGAATATATATATTATATATATATATATATATATATTAAAGTAAATTCGAGACTTTTATTTTTTACTAACCTCAGAAGTCACTTTCAGAGCAGTTTTGAGTAATAAAGTTGGAGTCTTTATTTTAGAAATAAATGTATATTTTTAAATAAAGTCGAGACTTTCATTTTTTACTAATGCCGAAAGTTACTTTTGGAGCAGTTTTAAGTAATAAAGTTTGAGCCTTTATTTTAGAAATATATATATATATATTTTTATGTAAAATCTAGACTTATTTTATACTAAAGTCTGAAGTCACTTTCAGAGCAATTTTGAGTAATAAAGTTGGAGCCTTTATTTTAGGAATATATATATATATTTAAGTAAAGTTGATGCGTTTCGATTGGTATACTAAAGTAGGAAGTGACTTTCGGAGAAGTTTTGAGTAATAAAGTTGGAGCTTTATTTTAGGAATATATATATATTTTTAAGTAAAGTTGAGACTTTTATTTTTTACTAAAGTTTGAAGTCACTTTCAGAGCAGTTTTGAGTAATAAAATTGTAGCCTTTATTTTAGGAATATATTTATATTTTTAAATAAAGTCAATATTTTCTTTTTTTACTAAAGTCGGAAGTCACTTTCGGAGTAATTTTTAGTAAAAGTCGGAGCTTTTATTTTAGGAATATATATATATTTTAAAGTAAATTCGAGACTTTTATTTTTTACTAACGTCAGAAGTCACTTTTAGAGCAGTTTTGAGTAATAAAGTTGGAACCTTTATTTTAGGAATATATGCATATTTTTCAGTAAAGTCGAGACATGCTTTTTTTACTAAAGCCGGAAATCACTTTCGGACTAGTTTTGAGTAAAAGTTGGAGCCTTTATTTTAGGAATATATGTATATTTTAAATAATGTCGGGACTTTTATTTTTTACTAAAGTTGGAAGTCACTTTCGGAGCAATTTTGAGTAATAAAGTTGGAGCCTTTATTTTAGGAATATATGTATATTTTAAATTAAAGTCGAGACTTTCATGTTTTACTAAAGTCCGAAATCACTTTTGGAGATGTGTTGAGTAATAAAGTTGGAGCCTTTATTTTAGGAATATATATATATATATTCTTAAGTAAAATCGAGAATGTTTTACTAACATTTGAAGTCACTTTTGGAGAAGTTTTAAGTAATAAAGTTGGAGCCTTTATTTTAGTAGTATATATATATTTTTTAAGTAAAGTCGAAACTTTAATTTTTTACTAAAGCCGAAAGTCACTTTCGGAGATGTTTTGAGTTATAAAGTTTGAGCCTTTATTTTAGGAATATATATATATTCTTAAGTAAAATCGACACTTTTTTACTAACGTCTGAAGACACTTATGGAATAGTTTTAAGTAATAAAGTTAGAGCCTTTATTTTAGTAATATATGTATATTTTTAAGTAAAGTCGAGACATTCATTTTTTACTAAAGCCAGAACTCTCTTTCGGAGAAGTTTTGAGTTATAAAGTTAGAGCCTTTATTTTAGGAATATATATATTTTTAAGTAAAAAATCGAGAGTTTTTTACTAACATCATAAGTCACTTTTGGAGCAGTTTTAAGTAATAACGTTGGAGCCTTTATTTTAGTAATGTATGTATATTTTTAAGTAAAGTTGAGACTTTCATTTTTTTACTAAAGCCAGAAGTCACTTTCGGAGAAGTTTTGAATAATAAAGTTGGAGCTTTTATTTTAGGTATATATATATAAGTAAAGTCGAGACTTTTATTTTTTACTAAAGTCTGAAGTCACTTTTGTTGCATTTTTGAGTAATAAAGTTAGAGCCTTTATTTTAGCAATATATGTATATTTTTAAGTAAAGTAGAGACTTTTATTTTATACTAAAGTCAGAAGTCAATTTCGGAGCGGTTTTTAGTAAAAGTTGGAGCCTTTATTTAGGAATATAAATATATTTTTAAGTAAACTCGAGACTTTTATTTTTTACTAAAGCCAGAAGTAACTTTCGGAGCAGTTTTGAGTAATAAAGTTGGAGCCTTTATTTTAGGAATATATATATTTTAAAGTAAAATCGAGACTTTTATTTTTTATTCTAATGGATTTGCCATGTACTGACTCACTTTGTTGACAGCAAAACTAATATCAGGTCTTGTGATAGTAGCATAATGAAGTCCCCCAACAATGCTCCTGTACATTTGTGGATTCTGAATTGGATCTCCATTATATCTAGACAGATGTGGACTTGTGATCATAGGTGTAGAACTTGACTTTGCTTGTAGCATCTTTGCTCTATCCAGCAGCTTCTTTACATACTGCTTTTGGCAAAGATGATACCCTTCTGGGGTTTTATTTACTTCAATTCCTAGAAAGTGGTGAACATTTCCCAGATCCTTCAATGTAAAATACTTCTTCAACCTTTCAATAAATTTATGTACTGCCTGATCATTATTCCCAGTAACCAATATATCATCCACATATATCAAAACAAAGATCTTTATTCCATTCTTATTGAACATGAAGAGAGAATTATTAGCCTTTGAGCTTATGAACTCAAGTAATGACAGAGTTTCTCTTACCTTTGTGAACCATGCTCTAGCAGCTTGCTTTAAACCATAGATAGCTTTATGCAACCTGCATACATAATCTTCCTTCTTCTCAAAACCTCTTGGTTGACACATGTAAATCTCATCTGAAAGTTCTCCATTCAAGAAAGCATTTGAAACATCCAATTGCTTCACATTCCAACAGTAGTTAAGAGCAATTGAAAATATGATTCTTATTATGGTTGGTTTAACTACTGGAGAAAAGGTCTCCTGGAAGTCAAAACCTGCTGTTTGAGTAAATCCTTGTGCCACCAACCTAGCTTTATGCCTCTCAACACTGCCATCTGCCTTTGTTTTCACTTTAAAAACCCATTTGTTGCCAACTACATGTGCACCCTTAGGAAGTGGAACAAGTGTCCAGGTTCTATTTTTAATAAGAGCATCATATTCTTCTTTCATTGCTTTTCTCCAGACAGGATTCATTAAAGCATCCTCTACCTTTTTAGGCTCTTCATTTTCAACCAAATTGGTTGACATCACCTTAGGCTTGTATATTCCTGCTTTACCCCTGGTAATCATGGGATGTTGGTTCACTGTAACAGGTCTTTCTTCTTGAGCATACTGATAACTCTAAAATAATAGAGTTATTCACATCTAATTTGCCACATTTTATTCCTGTATTAACTGATTTTATTTGGAAAATGGAATAAAAATGTGTTGATTTTATATTTTCTCTCTTTTTACCTAAAAATGTGGATTTATTGTTAAAAGTCAATTTAATTGAATAAATTTCTCAACATGTGGATGATCTGTATTATTTGTTATTATTTGGGAATTTATTTGAATTGATTTATTGTGAAAAGGGTAAAAAGGGAATGTGGATGGTTGACATTGTTGAAATAAAGTTGGATAAAAGTAACCGAGAAGAAAGTGAAGAATGTGTGGATAATTTGCATCTATACATATATATGTATATATCTATCTATCTCTCTCTCTCTCTCTCTATATATATATATAATATACACCCACACACTATTTGTCACTTAAAATCCAGCTGAGCATATTTAAAGATGGACACTTTCGGTCCTATGTATTTATTTCTTTGGTCCCATCCATTATACATATATATATATATATATATATATATATACATATATATATATAAAGTACACATGCTGAAATCGTTGTTATATGTGTATATATATATATATATATACATATATATATACATACATGATGAGATTCCTCTCAATTTTCTGGCAGATTTTCAGGAGAAAAGGTGCAGTGGCAGCTGCATTATACAAAAAAGAAGAAGCATATTTCCTAGTGGGTATATATATATTGTATATACATACACATGATGACAACTCTCAATTGCTGGCTGGTTTTGTGAGAGTACGTGGAGAAAAGGGACAGCCTTGGTGTCAATTGCTATATATATATATATATATATATATATATATATATATATATATATATATATATATATGTATATATATATGGGAGGGGAGAGAAGAAGTGACGGGAAGAGAGGAGGAGAAATAGAGTAGTACCATAGCTTTTGTATGTTTGTGTTTAGTTAAGGGCAGCTTAGGACTTAGGCAGTAGGTAGCTTGTTTTGAGTTGTTTTTGAGCTTAGATTAGGGTGGAAAATAATGTTTGTATGTTTGTATGTGTTTAGTTACTGGCAGCTTAGGACTTAGGCAGTAGGTAGCTTGTTTTGAGTTGTTTTTTAGCTTAGATTAGAGAGGAAAATACCTGAGAAGGCTGGGGTGACATTGCTGGATTCTTGTAAGCTGGACAGAACCGAAGGGAGGAGCATCACGCAGAGGAAACGAAGGACAGCAGTAGCTTGGTTAAATCCGATTTGGGGCAGTAGGGTGATCTCCGACCCGAGTAACCCTCTTTCCATTTCTTCAATTTGCTTACTGTTTTGTAATTGAATGTTCTTCAATTTGTTACTGTTTTGTAATTAAAAGATCTTTGTGATATGAGAATGTTTACATGTTTTCAAGGATTAATTAAAAGTGTTTTGGGATTGATATGTTTTCCGTCTTGGGATTGACTGGTGTCACTATGGACCTAGGGACTGTTTTTCCTATTACTTTAATCCTTGTCTTTCATGATTCGTTTCAGCAAAATAAATATTCATATCCTGAAGGTGTTGTAGTCTAGTAAATTATAAACATGTGGAAAAACGTAATGTGGCATAAGATGAATAGAATGCATAAGTTTTGTGTATCGTTTTCTTTATTGATGCTTGTATGGGGCATGCTTAGTTTATTCATGCAATTACTTAAACGGATTAGGAATAACTTGCGGTTACGATTGTCCAAGTTATGTATCGAACTAGTATCTGGCTTTCTAACCGGAAAGGATCTAGTTGACACGTTAATTGCATGGCACTTGCTTGAAGCGCATGACCGTGCGGTCAATATTTCAGGGGACACGACCAATTTCACTGCCTTGTGTTGTTCTAGGTTCATGGTACTTCGTACTCCATGAGACGATGTTATCGGGGGTTTAGACTAGTAGGCTAAGTAGTCTGGGTAGAACCAGACCGCTGTAGTGTTAATTTGGAAACCGAAAAGCATGCTTAACATTCTTGGATTCACTATTGGTTTGTATTTGCATTTTTGGCTTGATTTTTACAGCATTGTATTACCTGTTGTATTCTCATGGTGATTTTCCAGTAGGCTGACCTGTAGTAGTAGTTAGGTAGAATTGCTGCGGCATTGGTGATGCTGCAGCATTTCCGTTGCTGCAGCAATATCTTAGCAGTAGCTTAACCTCCGAATCTCCACCCAATATTCATCATTCTTTATTCTTTTATTCTTTTAACCAAATGTAAATCATGTTTGCATATATAATTGGCATACAAAATCTCTGTGGGATCGATAATCTTGTACTTAGGTACATATATTACTTGTTGACCGGTGTAAACTTGCACTTGTTAAGATTGCGTTGATTTATTCTATTTTATTATCTTCTCAATTTGTGATACACGCACACAACGCAACACATACTGAGGTGACTGATCTGGTAAGATGTGTTCTGGACTCATAATGGGTAAATCTATTCTCAGGGGAATAGTGTCATAACTTTCTGATGAAGAGGATAAACTCTCATTGGAATGAGGTGTTTCAAACTGATTGTCTCCTTTTGTATCTTCATTCTCCACAAATGTTGATGATAAATTTGGAAAATTCATCACAGTAGTCTCCAATGATGTGAATACAGAATCAGCATGTTCTTTTCTTTGCATCTCAGAATAATCTTTCTTGGAGAAGGGAAAAACACTTTCTTCAAAAACTACATGCCTTGAGACAATTACTTTTCATGTTGACAGAAGAATCTTATATCCCTTATACTGAGAGCTATATCCAATAAACACTCCTGCAGTAGCCCTAAATTCCAGTTTATGATCATTATAAGGTCTAACATGAGGATATGCTAGACAACCAAAAACCTTCAGGGAAAAATAGGTTGGCTTTTGTTTTGTAAGTTTCTCATAAGGAGATACATATTGAATGGATCTTGTTGGCAGTCTATTGATCAAATACACAGCTGTGGTGAAAGCATCATCCTAATATTTCAAAGGCATACAAGATTGAGCCAGCAAAGCCAAACTAATCTCCACAACATGTATATGCTTTCTCTCAGCACAACCATCTTGTTCAGGTATATAAGGACATGAGATCCTCTGTATGATTCAATTTTCCTTGAAAAAATTATTTAAGGGCTTATACTCAGTACCTCCATCACTTTGCACCATCTTTATCTTTGTTTGAAACTGTGTTTGCACCAGACTATGAAAGTGAATAAAGGTACCAACAACTTCTGACTTCAACTTCAACAAATATATCCAAGTGTGTTTAGTGTAATCATCTATGTAAGTCACATAATACTTGTATCCATTTACAGATTTTAAAGGAGATGGACCCCATAGATCAGTGTGCACTAAATCAAAAGCTGCATTAGTTTGAGTTTTAGAATTTCCAAAAGGCAACTTATGACTTTTTGCGAGAATACAAGGATGACAAATTTTTGAATCATGATCTCTATTATCAAATGGAATCTTACAATCTCTCAAAGCCCTCTTAACAATTTCATAACTACAATGACCAAATCTCTTGTGCCATAAGCTGACATCCAAGTTATTACAAACAGCATTAAAACCATAAGGCTGATCTTGAAGGATTGCTTCCTTATTTCCAGAATCTCCCTGATGAACCAAGTGAAATCTGTAGAGACCATCCTTAAGCATTCGTCCGAGAAGGACCTGATGAGTAGCTTGATCCTTTACAAGACAGATCAAAGGATGAAACTCAAAGAACACATCATTGTTAAGGGTAAATTTTGAAACACTTATGAGATTCTTAGTTATACTAGGCACATGTAACAAGTCCTTAAGTTGAAATAATTTATCAGTTTTACTAGAATGAAGGGTGGTGTTACCTATGTGATTGATATTCTCACTTTGCTAATTTCCGAACTGCGGCTTGTTGGATCCATTATATTCTGAGGCAGAAGTCATATTATTGAGTTCACTGGTGACATGTGTGGAAGCTCCAGAGTCTGGATACCTTCATTATTTGAAAAGTTGCTATTAGGGATATGCACCATGTTTAGTGAATGATTCTTGTTCTGATAGTTCTCCACAACACCACCTGCACTATTCTGACTATTGTTTGATGTGCCATAACTTTGATCATATCTATGCCAACATCTGTCAGCATTGTGTCCTGGAACATGACAAACTTGGCACACAACCTTTGAGCCTTGTGACCTGCCACCTCTTCCGCTAAAGGCACATCTTCTTCCTCGGAAATTATAGTTCCTTCTGCCTCTTGAACCATTTTCTTGACCATTGAAATTTCTCCTTTGATTGTTATCATGAGCCATGAAGTTCACAGTAGGCTGAGAACCATCAGTATTTATTGCTCCAGTACCACTCATACTGCTAGAAGATTCCAACCTAGCTTCAAAGCTTAACAACAGTGCTTGAATATCACTCAAGGTAAAAGAATTAATGCTAGCAGTAACTGTGACCACCACTGGATCATATTCAGGACCTAAACCAGCTAAAATGTGCATTATATGATCATTTTGATTTACAAGATTTCCAGTAGTTGCAAGTAAATCACAGCACATCTTGATTTTTGCCAAATACTCAGTCATACTTAAGTTACCATTTCTTGTAGTTTGCAGCTGCAACTTGTATTGTAAGGTCTTTACCTTGGATTGACTTGCGAAATTTTTCTCAAGGGCACTCCAAATCTCAGAAGAGGTATTCAAACCAATAATCAAAGGAAAAACATTTTCTGACATTGATGAAAGAATCCAATAAGCCAAGATCTGATCTTGGCGATTCCACAAAATAAAAGATGAATTAATGGTCTGAATTTGAGAGTTACCTGGAATATATTTTTGTGGAGGTGGTGTTTCAGAGGTCAGGTAATCTTCAAGGCCATAGCCTTTAATAGCAGTAAGGATCTGCATTTTCCACACCAAGAAATTTCCTTCAGCTAGCTTTATAGAAACCAGTTGACTCTGGGGATAGATAAGTTGGATCTTTACTCCATCTATGGTTGTAGATGGAGCTGTGTAAGCTAAGGTTGCCTCGTCTGCCATATCTTTAAAGGAAAAAGAATATCAAAGTCATTAATGGCTCTGATACCATGAAAGAAAATTTTCCGATTTTGAAGAAAATTTTCTGATTTCAGTTTAAAAGGTTTTTGTTTGTTTACAATGTATACGTATGAATTTTATCTACGTATCATGTGAATTGTCACATACACTATATATATATATATAGTATATTGGATATTTCTCTAGATATTACTTAGGTAGTTACAACTCACTTAGGTAGTTACAACTCTACCTCTAACCGTTAGTAATATCTCAATAATATCAATATGCAATCTCAATAATATCAATCCTAATATCTCAATAATATCAATATTATTATTGAGAACACACGAGAACACATGGCAGCTGATGTGGAAATGCTTTTAACTCTTTCAGACTTGAAGAATTCTTGAAATGTTTAAAAAACTCCAATATCCAAATGTCGTATGAGTTTCAGAAAACTCCCCCAATACCACCTTGTCATGGGTTTAGCTTCACAGATCCATTAGTATTGAGCTTGACAAATGGATGAGGCGGTGCTCCCCAAGAGATACAGAAGCTTGTGTTGCGGGCAGAAGTATGGTCCAGACAATCATTATAGAAGAGATATTCATGAGATCTAGCAAGAATTTGCTTGGTTTCCTTCAATTGATTCAGACGGGAAATATCATGAGGCCTAAATATGCTACAATTCCTGACGTGCCACATAGCCCAGCAAGTAAAAGAGAAGATAGTAGCCCAACTTGAAAAAGATTTACAAGGTTTAGTGATGGAGCAGTTATGATGAAGCCAAACGGTAAGTGAGGTTTCAAAGAAGAAGTTAATATTTATATCTTGAATATTGCCTAAACTAAGCCATAATTCTATTGCATGTTTACAATCACGCAAAATATGGATGATGGATTTATCACTAGAGCAGACATGACATAGAGGGGATGAGGCTATGTCTCTGTGAAAAAGGAAGAGTCTAATGAAAATGTGATTATGGTAGCAAAGCCAAAAAAAGTATTTAATCATGTGCCTAGTTCTAAGGTATTTCCAGAGTCAGGTAAAATCAGTTGTATGGCTAGTATCATAGTAGTAGGAGTGAAGAAACTTAGTAGCACTAGTAGTACTAAACATACCGTTGTTAGTGAAGAGCCAGTAAACTTACCGTTGTTAGGTAAATGCATACTAGTAATGGCATCAAAGAGATGATCAGGTAACTGAAAAGGTAAAATATTGAAATGGCAGGCTCCCTCTTGAAGATAGTCACAACTTTCTTATAGATTTCATTTTCAGGGAGAGGGCCTTCTAAAATATTCTGCAGAGGAGAAGGGGAAAACCATTTATCTTGTCAAAAGCTAGTTGTCTACCATCGCCAATTAGAAAAGCCAGACCCTTCTTGCAGAGGGACCAACTGATGCGTTCCGATTGGTATGCTAAAAGATAGGCTTTATTTACCTATGTCGATTATGAGTAATTAAGGACTGAGTCTTACTAACTGTCACTTTAGCATTCAATTGTTGTCACTTAATCAATCAGAACCTAAGGCAGAGTACCTATCGTGTAGCTAGTTCTTGGAAAGTGTCTACGATTTTACTAAGTTAATTATCGTACTCCCAGGGAACTGGTAACGGCTTAGTAGTAACTAGCCTCTTATCCTAACTCTTATCTTATGATCCAGTTATGCAATCTTCATCAAATACTTTGATGAGAGGGTGATCCATTCTCCACTAGGTTTAAGTCTAATTAATCCCAAAAGTGTTTGTAGATGAGTCCTGATTCTATGTTATACTATTCCTATATGTTGATTGACCTATATTCGAGTATTTTAGACATGTCTTGGCCTGGATTGCAACTATGTTCTGTGTCTAAAGGCTACCACATCTGAGTTTCTATGCTACCGCCCCATCGTTAAGGGTAACGGCCCTACTCACGGCTCGGACTAAAGTCAGCAATGAACGGTACCCTATGTCACTTCGGTATCATGCTGCTCGTCTCATAACCGCCGGCATAACACTCTACTTAGCCTACCTAGACTACTTTCAACCAACAGGGTTCCGCAGATTATTTTATCTAGTATGGCAGACACCAATACTAATTGATGCATGTTAAACTAAACAGGTTATGAATAGACCGTGGTTAGGAATTGTCTATAACCTTAAATTCAGTTTAAAAGAACGACAATAGACATGCAGACATAATGAATATTTAAGCAGATGGCCATTTCCGGAAAAACATAACAACTTCAACATATATAACAAATATTCATAAAAACATAATCTGGTATTCAAATTAATATTTAGATAAAACAATTCGTAAACATACAGAACCTCGTCTAGGGGACCCACTGTCATAAAGTAATCACCACTCTATGCAGGTCCAGCCGGCGCTGCAGCTCCTGTATGCTCCTGACTGCTCGATCCTACTCTGCTTGGCAGAGCCTTCGGAGAACGCTCCTCAGACCTAGTAGCAATTGCTTTACCTTACATCCCGGGCTTAAGCAAATTGCCCTAATCTGACTAAGAACACGCACCCTATCTCTCTCTTAGGATCTCCTAACGAAATCCAGGTATTCTATGAATACCAAAAACGAACCTATCTATAGAAACCTAAGATCTGAGACTATTTCTCAGAAACTAAAACAAAACACTAATAAGAAAGAAAACTGAGATCCGAGTCTCTGAGTGAGTTGTGTACTAGAGAATTGTACACTGGACACCACTAAATGACTCAGATCGAGTGGAGAGGAATGATTTCAACTCCTGGAGGCCTGGGGTATTTATAGCAGCTTTCTGGAGTGAAAAATTCCAAAAAATTCGATGTGGGACAAATTCTGGTGCTTCGGGACGCCCGTCCTGGATTGGGACGCCCGTCCTGGTGGCTTGACTGGGTCGGGACGCCTGTCCCGGACCGTTGACCAAGTCAACATTTCCAACCCAAAATTTGCTGTTTTCGTCCAATTTGCTCCTGAAACTTCCAAAATCGAAATTTAAGCAATTTTATGTCAATTTGATTCAATTAAGATCAAATACATTCAAATATTGCCCTAATTTATGTCTAAAAACATGCTAAAAAGGGTATATGATTTGTGCACATCAAATAACCCCACACTTAGCTTTTTGCTTGTCCTCAAGCAAAGTCTACTTGAAGTTAGTGATTTTAAATCATATGTGTAGTCACTTAAATTTTCTAGTCATGTTTTTATTCCAAAAATTATTCAGATAATTCTTAAGACATGTCTGACTGGTTAGGTTGCTATGACAAGGTCTCAAATGTCTCTAGTAGATTGTTAGGATTGAGCAGAAAACAATTTAACAACTAGGTTGAACTCTTCTCTTAGTCATAAGGTCTTCCTGATGTGTAGTGTGTGTACTAGTCCAGACCAGATAGTCAACACAATAAACTCTTGTCTTAACTATTACCAGATAACACTTCGACCTATTGCTAGACATACTGACAACAGATAACTTTTTGAGTTCTGAGCTTTGGTGATCAGATTCTATCATTTAGCATTTTATTGATTTTTCTTTTATAGATCTTTCAGGGTATTTTGAGTCTGCTTAGAACACGTCAACTTCAACTACCCATGTAGCGAGTCCCACTCCGATGACTCCCAGATCTACACGACCTTAGGGCATCAGGCTTTAAGTTCCCCGAAGGAGTGGTGCTCGAGTAGCGAAGGCCGCTGGCAAACTACCCTTATTTAATTTACTCTCTTTTGTTTCTTTTCACTTTTAGCTCAGAGTCTCATCTAGTCATTCTAATTGTCAATACATCCTCAACTGGTCTAATCTTATCTAGTTAAGTTTTGAAAAGGTAATTGGTCGAGGTCTCTAATCCAGACTAAGTTGTGCTCATTTATCAAGAATTCCCTATTCCTAATCAATAAGTTCAAAATAGTCATCACATTGTCTCCTACTAACCATAACATTCTACCTACATATCATGGACATAAGCAACATTTAACCAATCATACTACATTTTGAAGTATGAAAGAATGAAAAATTTTGAAAAATTTTGGAAGGGTGTGAAAATACGGGAAAAACAAGCAAAATCATGCAAAAATTTTCTCAAACTACTACAGTGCACTGTGCACTGCTACCCCACACTTAAGCCTGACACTGTCCTCAGTGTTCATGCATATCTAATCTACCCCACACTTATTTGAAAACAGGAAACAAAAACAAAACAGAACAACTCTTACCCCACACTTATTCGACTAACTAAGGGCAATAAGGGAAATAAAGCAATGAAAGAAATAACAAATAAGAAAACGCGAAATAAAATGAAAGAGATACTCCCTTTACTCGTTGAGCAGAAGGACTTGCTCAGATCTGTCCATTGGCTCTCGGTATGGTTTTAAACGTTGTCCGTTTACTTTCTGAGAGATGTTATCTTGATCCACAATGATGACTGCTCCAAATGGTGACACCTCTGTAATGGTAAACGGACCTGACCAATAACTGTTTAGTTTTCCTGGAAACAATTTCAAACATGAGTTGTATAATAACACTTTATCACCTGGTTCAAAATTTTTCTGGGATCTAAGTCTGTTATCATGTCGAATTTTACTCCTCATTTTAAATTGGAGAGAATTCTCATATGCATTAAACCTCCACTCATCCAATTCATTGAGTTGTAACATCCTATTTTCCTTAGACAAATTATCATCTAGATTGCATTTCTGCAAAGCCCAAAATGCTTTATGCTCTAGTTCAACAGGCAAATGGCATGCTTTTCCGTAAACCAATTTGTAAGGTGAAAATCCTGTAGAGGTTCTATATGCCGTACGGAAGGCCCATAAGGCATCATCTAATTTTATGGCCCAATCTTTACGGTTAACTCCTACAGTTTTTTCTAAAATTCTTTTGATACCTCTATTGGTTACCTCAACCTGCCCATTGGTCTGTGGGTGATAGGCCGTGGAAAAGTGATGATGAACTCCATATTGCTTGAGTGCTTTCTGCAATTGTGAGTTGCAGAAGTGCGCACCTCTGTCGCTTATGAGGGCTTTGGGACATCCAAATCTGGAAAACAATTTCTTAAGGAATCTGCACACAGCTATAGCATCATTAGTAGGCAATGCCTGTGCTTCAGGCCATTTTGAAAAATAATCTACAGCTACTATGATGTAATTATTTCCAAAGGAAGAAGGAAAAGGACCCATGAAGTCAATACCCCAGATATCAAATATTTCGACACTTTGTATCACCTGCTGGGGTAGACCGTCTCTAGAAGAAATATTACCTGTTCTCTGGCAAGCATCACAGGACTGAATGTATGCTGCTGCATCCTTGAAAATAGTAGGCCAATAGAATCCTGCTTCCAACACTTTCCTGGTAGTGTTGGTGGCAGCCAGATGGCCTCCAGTAGGTCCACAATGACAATGCTCCAGGATCTTATATCCTTCTTCTTCTGAAACGCACCTTCTGATCATCTGATCTTTACAAATTCGAAATAGAAAAGGATCTTCCCAATAGTAATTTTTCAATTCAGCAAAGAATTTCTTTCTTTGCTGCTTATCCATATTACTTGGGGGGAGTGAGCAACTAAGTAATTGGCAATGTCAGCAAACCACGGAGGAGAAAGGATAGTAGATAATGCAAATAAGTTCTCATCCGGAAATTTATCTGATATTACTGTTTCATCTATTGCTCCTAATCCAGGGTTTTCTAATCTAGATAGATGATCTGCAGCTAAATTTTCAGCCCCTTTCTTATCTCTTATTTCTATATCAAATTCCTGTAGCAATAAAACCCATCTAATCAATCTTGGTTTTGCATCAGTTTTACTGAACATGTATTTTAAAGCAGAATAATCAGTGTAAACTATTGTTTTAGACAAGACTAGATAAGATCTAAATTTATCGAAAGCATATACTACAGCTAGTAATTCCTTTTTAGTAGTTGTGTAATTCTCTTGAGCATCAATTAAGGTTTTACTAGCATAGTAAATTACATGAAATTTCTTATCATGTCTTTGTCCTAAAACAACTCCTACTGCATAATCACTAGCATCACACATCAATTCGAAGGGTAAACTCCAATCAGGTGATGTCATAATAGGTGCAGTAGTTAACAGTTCCTTAAGTTTATTAAATGATTTCATGCATTTCTCATCAAAAACGAAAGGAACATCTTTACCCAATAAGTTTGTCAAAGGTCTGGCTATTACTGAAAAATCTTTTATGAAACGCCTATAAAAGCCAGCATGACCTAAGAAACTTCTCACAGATCTTACAGATTTAGGCGGAGGTAGTTTTGAGATCACTTCAATTTTAGCTTTATCTACCTCCATACCCTCTGCGAAATCTTATGTCCTAAACAATTCCTTCTTTAACCATGAAATGACATTTCTCCCAGTTTAGAACCAAATTAGATTTTATACAACGTTTAAGCATAGATTCCAGGTTATTCAAACAGATAACAAATGAGTCACCGAACACTGAGAAATCATCCATAAATACTTCCATAGACTCTCCTAACATGTCATCAAAAATAGAGGTCATGCAACGCTGAAATGTAGCAGGGGCATTACATAATCCAAAAGGCATCCTTCTATATGCAAATGTTCCAAAAGGGCAAGTAAACGTAGTTTTATGCTGATCTTCAGGAAAGATAGGAATTTGAAAATAACCAGAAAATCCATCAAGAAAGCAATAAAACATGTGTCCCGATAACCTTTCTAACATTTGGTCAATAAAAGGAAGGGGGAAGTGATCTTTTCGTGTGGCAGTATTTAGTTTCCTATAATCAATGCATACACGATGACCAGTGACAGTTCTAGTAGGAATTAGTTCATCATTTTCATTCCTAATAACTGTTATTCCTCCTCTTTTTGGGTACTACTTGCACTGGGCTAACCCATTCACTATCAGAAATAGGATAGATTAATCCGGCATCTAGTAATTTAATTACCTCTTTCTTCCACATCACACACATTAGGATTCAACCTCCTTTGAGGTTGCACACAAGGCTTATACTCATTTTCTAAAAGGATCTTATGCGAACAAAAACTAGGATTTATACCTGGTATATCCGCAATTTTGTATGCAAAGGCTCTTTTATTCCTTCTGAGTATGTCCAGTGTTGACTTCTTTTGTTCTGCAGTCAGGTCTGCTGCAAGAATAATGGGAAGCTTTTGTTCAGCGTCTAGGAAGTCGTAACACAGATGGCTTGGTAATTCCTTCAATTCCACTTCTGGGGGCTCTTCTAAAGAGATCTTTTCTAATCCCAACTCATGAGCACCTATCTCAACGAAATCGTTAGTACTGGTTTCATAATCAGAAGTGTCAAAGTCAGGTTTTTCCAGGGCCAAAGAGTCTATATTTAAGACTGGATAATCGGAGATTAAGTCCAACAGGTTAGTTCCAATCAAATGGTCAAATGCATCCACAGAATAACAATCATCATCTAAATGCATAGGATACTTAAGGGTTTCATTCAAGTTGAAAGTCATATCTTCATTTTCTACCCTTAGTTTTATTTGACCATTGTTGACGTCAATCAATGCCTTAGAGGTAGCTAGAAAAGGTCGACCTAGAATCAAGGGTACATCACTTTCACCATTCATATCCATGACAACAAAATCCACAGGAAAGACAAATTTTCCAACCTTTACTAAGAGATCTTCAATTATCCCCCTAGGAATTTTTACTGTCCTATCAGCAAGTTGTATGCACATTCTAGTCGTTTTCAAATCATGCAAACCTAATTTATCAAATAAACTAGATGGCATTACATTTATGCTAGCTCCTAAGTCTGCTAATGCATGCATATTAGTAATATTGCCTATTGTACATGGCAAAGTGAAACAACCTGGATCCTTCTTTTTGGAAGGCAATTTGTTCAAGAGAACTGCCGAACATCCTTCATTAAGAATTACTTTGTCCATGTCAATCTTTCTTTTATTACTAATAATATCCTTCAGAAATTTAGCATATTTAGGCATTTCAGAAATAACGTCAAGAAAAGGTAAATTAACATGAATTTTACCAAAAGTTTTAAGAAACTTCTCAAGTTGCTCCTTATCTTTATTCTGCATTAGTCTTGTAGGGTAAGGTACTCTTGGCCGGTACTCAAGGATGGACTCGTTCTTCTCTTTCTCTGCTACATTGTTTTCAACTACTGTCGGCGTTAATTCCTCGGAGCTATCTTCTTTTTCCTGTACAAAAGTAGAAGTGTGAGAAGATTTTGGGAAAGAAGGATTTAGAGTTTTACCAGATCTCAGAGTTAAGGTCTTGCAATCATTTAATGGGTCGGTCCCAGTGTTGCTGAATAGCGTTCCTTGTGACTGATGGGTTGATAACTGTCCCATTTGTCTTTCTAATATCTGCAAGGAGGCTTGTGTGTCCCTGACTATCTGCTCAATCTGCATCTGCCTATTCTCATTTTGTTGAATTCTTTCTGCATGAGCTTCCTGGACCTTCCTGTTTGACTCTATCATCTCCTTGTTAGAGTCGGCAATGCCTTGCAGTATGTCCCTGAATTCTTGCATGGGGTCGATTGGAATGATGTAATTCCTTGGTGCGGGCAGAGCGACTTGATATACTGGCTGAACGCTTTTCCCTTGTTGAAAAGCATTCAATTGATTAGTAATGCTGGCCTTCAGTGCCTCAAATTGATCATCAGTGGATGCGATGGCCGCATTTACTAGTTGCTTCTTAGCTCGATCACTTGTCCGCCAGTTCTTGCTATTCCTATATAGTCTCTCCAGAGCGTTTCTAGCATCTACATCACTCATTCCATTGAAACCGCTCTGGGGATTGAGTCTATCAAGAACTTGCTTGCCCATGTCCGTCATACCCCCGTAGAATTACTGGATCAGCAAGGCTTCGGTAAGTCCATGTTGGGGGCAGAGCCTGAGTAGCTCCTTGAATCTGTCCCAAGCTTCGATCACTGTCTCATCAGCAGCTTGAGTAAAACTGGACAGAGCCCTTCGGTATTCTAGGACTCTTGCTGCAGAGTAGTACTCTTCTAGGAAGGCTTTGCTTAACTCGTCCCAAGAGGTGATGGAGTTATTGGGTAGCTGGGCCAACCATCTCTTAGCTCTGTCCCTCAGTGAGTAGGGAAAAAGGTTGAGTTTGGTTACTTCTGCAGTATGATCTCCCTTGAGGCCTTCGCAGAGAGAAGAGAAATCAGATAGGTGTTCCAGTGGATTCTCGGTTGCAGTTCCTCCAAACTGAACTCGATTAATGATCAACTGGATCACATTCGGTTTAAGATCATAGCGAGGGTTCCCAGGGATTTGGATGGCCGATGATACTGGAACAGTCTGTGGCTGGATGTAGGATTCGAGGGGAGGTCTTTCAGCAGCCATTTCTGTTCTTCGTCTATTAGCTGTACGAATGAGACGTTCAGGATTCTCAACTGGTGTTTCAAGGTTAGCTTCTGAAGTTCGAGTCATGCAACTACAGAGAAGAATACGTTTGAGCCTGAGCAAACTGGTTAGTGGAGTTACACGGGAAGTGAAAAAAAATCGGAAGCAAAACAACTATTTAACTATGAAAGGGAAAAAGAAAAAAAATAATATAAAAATAGGAAACTTACCATTGAACAAGAAAAATACAATCTTTTTGGATTTTAAATTTTTAACATTTTTTTTCTTTTTATGTTTAATTTCGAAAGCAATTAAATTCCCTCAATATGGTTTTAGAATAATTTTCTAAAATTTGATTATCCTAAGTGTCTTAATTCCAGATAATATCTAAAATTAATTAGTTATGATAACCCTATATTTGGAAAGTGATTGTCTAACCAGTATAAATAAGTGTAGGTCCAAAGTCTAGGTTACTACCGTTACCTATCATAAGTCTCTAGAATTTTGATCAGGAATCCTAAATTCATTATGATATTTCCCCGGCAACGGCGCCAAAAATCTGATGCGTTCCGATTGGTATGCTAAAAGATAGGCTTTATTTACCTATGTCGATTATGAGTAATTAAGGACTGAGTCTTACTAACTGTCACTTTAGCATTCAATTGTTGTCACTTAATCAATCAGAACCTAAGGCAGAGTACCTATCGTGTAGCTAGTCTTGGAAAGTATCTACGATTTTATAAGTTAATTATCGTACTCCCAGGGAAGTGGCAACGGCTTAGTAGTAACTAGCCTTTTATCCTAACTCTTATCTTATGATCCAGTTATGCAATCTTCATCAAATACTTTGATGAGAGGGTGATCCATTCTCCACTAGGTTTAAGTCTAATTAATCCCAAAAGTGTTTTTAGATGAGTCCTGATTCTATGTTATACTGTTCCTATATGTTGATTGACCTATATTCGAGTATTTTAGACATGTCTTGGCCTGGATTGCAACTATGTTCTGTGTCTAAAGGCTACCACATCTGAGTTTCTATGCTACCACCGCCCCATCGTTAAGGGTAACGGCCCTACTCACGGCTCGGACTAAAGTCAGCAATGAACGGTACCCTATGTCACTTCGGTATCATGCTGCTCGTCTCATAACCGCCGGCATAACACTCTACTCAGCCTACCTAGACTACTTTCAACCAACAGGGTGTTCCGCAGATTATTTTATCTAGTATGGCAGACACCAATACTAATTGATGCCTGTTAAACTAAACAGGTTATGAATAGACCGTGGTTAGGAATTGTCTATAACCTAATTCAGTTTAAAAGAACGGCAATAGACATGCAGACATAATGAATATTTAAGCAGGTGGCCATTTCCGGAAAAACATAACAACTTCAACATATAACAATATTCATAAAATAATCTGATATTCAAATTAATATTTAGATAAAACAATTCGTAAACATACAGAACCTCGTCTAGGGGACCCACTGTCATAAAGTAATCACCACTCTATGCAGGTCCAGCCGGCGCTGCAGCTCCTATATGCTCCTGACTGCTCGATCCTACTCTGCTCGGCAGAGCCTTCGGAGAACGCTCATCAGACCTAGTAGCAATTGCTTTACCTTACATCCCGGGCTTAAGCAAATTGCCCTAATCTGACTAAGAACACGCACCCTATCTCTCTCTTAGGATCTCCTAACTAAATCCCGGTATTCTATGAATACCAAAAACGAACCTATCTATAGAAACCTAAGATCTGAGACTATTTCTCAGAAACTAAAACAAAACACTAATAAGAAAGAAAACTGAGATCCGAGTCTCTGAGTGAGTTGTGTACTAGAGAATTGTACACTGGACACCACTAAATGACTCAGATCGAGTGGAGAGGAATGATTTCAACTCCTGGAGGCCTGGGGTATTTATAGCAGCTTTCTGGAGTGAAAAATTCCAAAAAATTCGATGTGGGACAAATTCTGGTGCTTCGGGACGCCCGTCCTGGATTGGGACGCCCGTCCTGGTGGCTTGACTGGGTCGGGACGCCCGTCCCGAACCGTTGACCAAGTCAACATTTCCAAAAATTGCATTTTTGCCCCAAAATTTGCTGTTTTCGTCCAATTTGCTCCTGAAACTTCCAAAATCGAAATTTAAGCAATTTTATGTCAATTTGATTCAATTAAGATCAAATACATTCAAATATTGCCCTAATTTATGTCTAAAAACATGCTAAAAATGGTATATGATTTGTGCACATCACCAACCAAGCCTAAGACTTCTTGTTGCGTTGTGTGTGTGTCACAAATTGTAAAGATAAGAAAATGAATTAATTCAACGCAATCTTAATAAGTGCAAGTATACACAGGTCAACAAGTAATATATGTAGCTAAGTACAAGATTATCGATCCACAAGGACTAAGTATGCCAATTAAAAATGTAAACATGATTGTGCAAATGATTATCCAAACCAAACAAAATGATGATGGACGGTAATTTAATGCTACGGAAAAGTAAATCTAATCTAAATGTTAGACGTTAGACTAATTGAGATAACCACAAGAGCAATATAGGTAATAAAATGTTGGAGGAATGCAAGCCTAAACTGTAAGTATAAACCAGAAGTGAATCAAAATACACTAGAAAATATCCCCAGTTTTTAGGTCAATGCTACAACAATTACCTGACACCATCGTCTCATGGAGTACGACGTACCGTGGTCTAAAGCAACATTAGGCAGAGGATTTGGTCATGTCTCCATGCAGTATTGAGCACAAGGTCTTGCTACTCAAGCTAATGCCACTCAATTATCTTGTCAACTAGCTCTATTATTCTTGAATGATATATACTAGTTCGATGTGCAATTTGAGTAGTCGTAACCGCAAATAACACTAAGCTTTTAAGTAATTAATTGAGTAAATCAAGCATGCCCCATACAAGTATTGAACATAAAAACTGAGTACAATGTTACAACAAGTTTATCAGCATTTATAACAATGTAAAAATCTGTTCATACTTAACTAAGCAGCAGCAAATTCTGATTGTAAACTGTGTTACAAGGCTGGAAATAACAAGTACATAGGTTAAAGTAATAGATAAGAAATCCCTAAGGTCTTAGCGAGTAATTCTAATCCAAAACAAATTTAATTAACCCAAGTGCTTCTCAAATTCATACAAAAAAATTGAAGTATAAATTCATAAACAACATTAGATAAAATAAAGAAATTAATAGAGAATTACTAAGTTCTTAGACAATTCTGCTGCCCAAATCGATTAAATCACAAACCTACTGATTTTCCTCTTCCAAATTGCGCCGCAGCTTCCTTCTTTGCTCAGCCCGTAAATTCCTCACCAAATTCCCTTTCTTCCTCTTGGGTTCTCTCTCTAAAAACTGTTAATCTAAAGTTAGAAAATTACCTACTGTCTACTGCGTTCTCTTCTGATTTTCTCTCCCGATTTCTTCTTTCCTGCTCTCCCCCGATTCCATATATTTCCCTCATTCCGAATTGCTTCTCTTTGCTTCCAGAATTTTTCAAAACAACCTACAGCTGTCCAGAATTTTTGTTGTTTTCTCTTACTGCAGAATATTCCTTTGGTGAGTAATAGTGCCAGCTGGATTTTCTTGATTATTTCTGGGTTTTATAAGAGTAAATTCCAAAGACTTCAATTTAATTTCTCTCCTCTTTGCTTGATTCCCGACTGAATGTAATCTCCATTTCTTCTCTTTGATTCCCGAATATTCTCCTCTTCATAACAGTTGTCCAGATTTTGTTTTGTCATTTTCCTACTTTGCTGCAAAATTGGTACCTGAATGTCCAGCTGGATTTTTAATTGGAAACGTTGCGCGTATATATATATATATATTGGAATAAATACTAAATTGCCGCTTGTACAATCTAATTTCCCTCAAATAAATCATCCAATTTAATTTCCAATTACCCTCCCATAACACACTCCTCAATCGGTCAATTTTTTTCTCCAAATTTCATTCACCAATTCCAGCTAGCAAAATTCCTTTTTTTTTTTACCCTTTGCAATTAAATCCAAAAATTCCATACTCTTTTAAGTGTAATCCTGCACAAATTTCAGTTTCAACAGTTTAATTCAATTATAATCAAATTCGGGAATTTCTTCAATTAAAATGGGTTTTTTCGTGCAAATCAAGCTAGAAAATAGGCAAAACATGTGCAAATAACTCTACTATCATAGAGTTATCACTTCTCCAGGTGAGAGAAGAATTTTTATTAGAATTACGATTATGATTTAATTGGTTCAATTGATTATATTTATGATGAAGGATAGATGCCTAGAGTGAATCTTTATTTGTGTAATTAAAATACCATGCCAAAGTGAAAGAGATATTATTGAGATATTGAGATTGATATTATTGAGATTGCATTTTGATATTATTGATATATAACTAACGGTTAGATATTATTGAGATATTACTAACGGTTAGAGGTAGAGTTGTAACTACCTAAGCAATATATATATATATATATATATATAGTGTATGTGATAATTCATATGATACGTAGATAAAATTCATACGTATACATTGTAAACAAACAAAAACCTTTTAAACTGAAATCAGAAAATATTCTTCAAAATCAGAAAATATTCTTTCATGGTATCAGAGCTATTAATGACTCTGATATTCTTTTTCCTTTAAAGATATGACAGACGAGGCAACCTCAGCTTACACAGCTCCATCTACAACCATAGATGGAGTCAAGATCCAACTTATCTATCCCAGAGTCAACTGGTTTCTGTAAAGCTAGCTGAAGGAAATTTCTTGGTGTGGAAAATGCAGATCCTTACTGCTATTAAAGGCTATGGCCTTGAAGATTACATGACCTCTAAAACACCACCTCCAGACAAATATATTCCAGGTAAATCTCAAATTCAGACCATTAATTCATCTTTTATTTTGTGGAATCGCCAAGATCAGATCTTGGCTTCTTGGATTCTTTCATCACTGTCAGAAAATATTTTGCATTTGATTATTGGCTTGAATACCTCTTCTGAGATTTGGAGTGCCCTTGAGAAATATTTCGCAAGCCAATCCAAGGTAAAGACCTTACAATACAAGTTGCAGCTGCAAACTACAAGAAAAGGTAACTTAAGTATGACTGAGTATTTGGCAAAAATTAAGATGTGTTGTGATTTACTTGCAACTATTGGAAATCTTGTAAATCAAAATGATCATATAATGCACATTTTAGCTGGTTTAGGTCCTGAATATGATCCAGTGGTGGTCACAGTTATTGCTAGCATTAATTCTTTTACCTTGAGTGATATTCAAGCACTGTTGTTAAGCTTTGAAGCTAGGTTGGAATCTTCTAGCAGTATGAGTGGTACTAGAGCAATAAATATTGATGGTTCTCAGCCTACTGTGAACATCGTGGCTCAAGATAACAATCAAAGGAGAAATTTCAATGGTCAAGGATATGGTTCAAGAGGTAGAGGAAGAAGAGGTGCCTTTAGAGGAAGAGGTGGCAGGTCACAAGGCTCAAAGGTTGTGTGCCAAGTTTGTCATGTTCTAGGACACAGTGTTGACAGATGTTGGCATAGATATGATCAAAGTTATGGCACATCAAACAATAGTCAAAATAGTGCAGGTGGTGTTGTGGAGAACTATCAGAACAAGAATCATTCACCAAACATGGTGCATATCCCTAATAACAACTTTTCAAATAATGAAGGATGGTGGTATCCAGACTCTGGAGCTTCCACACATCTCACCAGTGAACTCAATAATATGACTTCTGCATCAGAATATAATGGATCCAACAAGGTGCAGTTAGGAAATGGGCAAAGTGAGAATATCAGTCACATAGGTAACAACACCCTTCATTCTAGTCAAATTGATAAATTATTTCAAGTTAAGGACTTGTTACATGTGCTTAGTATAACTAAGAATCTCATAAGTGTTTCAAAATTTGCCCTTGACAATGATGTGTTCTTTGAGTTTCATCCTTTGATCTGTCTTGTAAAGGATCAAGCTACTCATCAGGTCCTTCTCAGAGGAATGCTTAAGGATGGTCTCTACAGATTTCACTTGGTTCATCATGGAGATTCTGGAAATAAGGAAGCAATCCTTCAAGATCAGCATTATGGTTTTAATGTTTCTGTTTGTAATAACTTGGATGTCAGTTTATGGCACAAGAGATTTGGTCATTGTAGTTATGAAATTGTTAAGAGGGCTTTGAGAGATTGTAAGATTCCATTTGATAATAGAGATCATGATTCAAAAATTTGTCATCCTTGTATTCTCGCTAAAAGTCATAAGTTGCCTTTTGGCTCCTTTACAATCTGTAAATGGATACAAGTATTATGTGACTTACATAGATGATTACACTATACACACTTGGATATATCTGTTGAAGTTGAAGTTAGAAGTTACTGGTACCTTTATTCACTTTCATAGTCTGGTGCAAACACAGTTTCAAACAAAGATAAAGATGGTGCAAAGTGATGGAGCTACTGACTATAAGCCCTTAAATAATTTTTTCAAGGAAAATGGAATCATATAGAGGATCTCATGTCCTTATACACCTGAACAAAATGGCTGTGCTGAGAGAGAGCACAGACATGTTGTGGAGATTGGTTTGGCTTTACTGGCTCAATCTTGTATCCCTTTGAAATATTGGGATGATGCTTTCACCACAGCTGTGTATTTGATCAATAGACTGCCAACAAGATCCATTCAATATGTATCTCCTTATGAGAAACTTACAAAGCAAAAGCCAGCCTATTCTGCCCTAAATGTTTTTGTTTGTCTAGCATATCCTCATGTTAGACCATATAATGATCATAAATTGGAATTTAGGGCTGTTGCAGGAGTGTTTATTGGATATAGTTCTCAGTATAAGGGATATAAGATTCTTCTATCAACAGGAAAAGTAATTGTCTCAAGGCATGTAGTTTTTGAAGAAAGTGTTTTTCCCTTCTCCAAGAAAGATTGTTCTGAGATGCAAAGAAAAGAATATGATGGTTCTGTATTCACATCATTGGAGCCTACTGTGATGAGTTTTCCAAATTTGTCATCAACATTTGTGGAGAATGAAGATACAAAAGGAGATAATCAGTTTGAAACACCTCATTCCAGTAAGAGTTTATCCTCTTCATCAGAAAGTTATGACACTATTCCCCTGAGAATAGATTTACCCATTATGAGTCCAGAACACATCTTATCAGATCAGTCACCTCAGTATGCTCCAGAAGAAAGACCTGTTACAGTGAACCAACATCCCATGGTTACCAGGGTAAAGCAAGAATATACAAGCCTAAGGTGATGTCAACCATTTTGGTTGAAAATGAAGAGCCTAAAAAGGTAGAGGATGCTTTAATGAATTATGTTTGGAGAAAAGCAATGAAAGAAGAATATGATGCTCTTATTAAGAACAAAACCTGGACACTTGTTCCACTTCCTAAGGATGCACATGTAGTTGGCAACAAATGGGTTTTTAAAGTGAAAACAAAGGCAGATGGCAGTGTTGAGAGGCATAAAGCTAGGTTGGTGGCACAAGGATTTACTCAAACAGCAGGTTTTGACTTCCATGAGACCTTTTCTCCAGTAGTTAAACCAACCACAATAAGAATCATATTTTCAATTGCTCTTAACTACTGTTGGAATGTGAAGTAGTTGGATGTTTCAAATGCTCTCTTGAATGGAGAACTTCAGAGGAGATTTACATGTGTCAACCAAGAGGTTTTGAGAAGAAGGAAGGTTATGTATGCAGGTTGCATAAAGTTATCTCTGGTTTAAAGCGAGCTGCTAGAGCATGGTTCACAAAGGTAAGAGAAACTCTGTCATCACTGGAGTTCATAAGCTCAAAGGCTGATAATTCTCTCTTCATGTTCAATAATAAGGGAATAAAGATCTTTGTTTTAATATATGTGGATGATATATTGGTTACTGGGAATAATGATCAGGCAGTATAGAAATTTATTGAAAGGTAGAAGAAGTATTTTACATTGAAGGATCTGGGAAATGTTCACCACTTTCTAGGAATTGAAGTAAATAAAACCTCTGAAGGGTATCATCTTTGCCAAAAGCAGTATGTAAAGAAGCTGCTGGATAGAGCAAATATGCTACAAGCAAAGTCAAGTTCTACACCTATGATCACAAGTCCACATCTGTCTAGACATAATGGAGATCCAATTCATAATCCACAAATGTACAGGAGCATTGTTGGGGGACTTCATTATGCTACTATCACAAGACCTGATATTAGTTTTGCTGTCAACAAAGTGAGTCAATACATGGAAAATCCATTAGAACCTCATGTCAAAGATGTTAAAAGGATACTGGGATATCTGGTTGAAACATTAGACTATGGTCTGAATTTTAGCAGGTCCAATGATTTAAATGTGACAGCCTTTTCAGAAAGTGATTGGGCTACTGATTTGGATGATAGAAAGTCTGTTACTGGCTACTGTGTTTACATAGGAAGGAATTTAGTTTCTTGGTCCAGCAAGAAGCAACAAAGTGTATCAAGATCAAGCACAGAGGCTGAGTATAGAAGTCTTGGGCTAGCCACTGCTGAAATCACTTGGATCAGGTATCTTCTTAGTGAATTGAACATAGAGCAGACTAGAGTTCCTCAAGTATGGATAGACAATCAAAGTGCTATCTACTTATCTGCAAATCCAATTCTACATGCAAGAACTAAGCACATTGAGCTTGATTTTCATTTCATTAGAGAAAAGGTGGCCAAAGGAGAGATGCAGGTTAATTATGTTCCTTCAATTGATCAAAATGCAGATATTCTTACCAAGGCTTTAGGTTGCAATTCTTCACACGGCTTAGAGGAAAGTTAACTGTTGTAGTAAGGCCGAGTTCGAATTGAGGGGGCGTGAAAGAGATATTTTTGAGATATTGAGATTGATATTATTGAGATTGCATTTTGATATTATTGAGATATTACTAACGGTTAGAGGTAGAGTTGTAACTACCTAAGTAATATCTTAAGAAATATCCAATATACTATATATATATATATTATATATATATATATATATAGTGTATGTGATAATTCATATGATACGTAGATAAAATTCATACGTATACATTGTAAACAAACAAAAACCTTTTAAATTGAAATCAGAAAATATTCTTCAAAATCAGAAAATATTCTTTCACAAAGACACGAGTAGAGATAGGTTTATGATGTTTGATTTGGGAATATTAATGCCCCCTTGATTGAAAGTTGCACACACTACTTTTGAACTGATAGGATGCATTTTGCATCTGTCCAACTTAGCACCCGAAAGAAAATTCCTAGAAAGTTTTTCTGGACAGTTAAGAATGTACCCTAGGAGTTTAAACATATGCATGATATGAAGAGGGAGATTGGACAAGGTAGTTTTTATGAGAGTGGCTCTTCCACGTAAGGAGAGAAACTTATTCTCCCAAACCTAAAGCTTAGCTTTAACTTTGTCTAAGAGGAAAACAAAAAGTAGAATAGTTTAGCTTAGAGGAAGATAAAGGGAAACCTAGGTAAACACCCAGGTTTTTAGAAATGGGGATATTGAAAGAAGTGAGCAAGAAGTTTCTTAAATTAGCATTAGTATTCTTGGAACAAAAGACTTTTGATTTGGATTGGCTAATCCTTTAACGAGAGATGTTTGAGAAAAGAGAAAAAATTGTAGACAAAGTAGCAATGGTTTTGGGTTTAGTCTTAGCAAATAAGATGACATCATCAACAAAGAATTCTTAGATATTTTAATAGGGGACCATCTGTTATTTCTGACAACTTCATAAATAAGTAGTGAAAGGTATTTCATGCACATGATGAAAATGTAGGGAGATATCGAATCTCTTTGCCTAATACCTTTGCTAGGATAGAAAAAGGAAGTAGGATGGTGATGGGTTTCCAGCCGATATGCTAAATAGGTGTTATTTTACCCTATGTTGATTATGAGTAATTAAGGACTGAGATTGACTAATTGTCACATTTAGTCTCTATGGTGTCACTTAATCAGCCAGAACCTAAGGCAGAGTACCTATCGTTTAGCTAATCTGTTGGAAAGTATCTACGATTTTATTAAATAATTATCGTACTCCCAGGGAAGTGGTAACGGCTTAGTAGTAGCTAGCCTTTTATCCTAACTCCTATCTTATGATCCAGTTATGCAATCTTCATCAATGACTTTGATGAGAGGGTGATCCATTCTCCACTAGGTTTAAGTCTAATCAGGCCTAAAAGTATTTATAGACAAAGTCTTGATTCTATGTTATATTGTTCCTATATGTTGATTGACCTATCTTCGAGTGTTTTAGATATATCTTTGCCTGAATTGCAACTATGTTCTGAGTCCAAAGGTGTACCACATCTGAGTAATCTGATATACCGCCCCATCGCCAAGGTAAACGGCCCTACTCACGGTTACTACTAAAGACAACAATGAAAGCCTATGTCACTTCGGGGATCATGCCTCTTGCCCATAACCACAGGCATAAACGCTCTACTCAGCCTACCTAGACTACTCTAACAAATAGGGTGTTCCGCAGGTTATTTTATCTAGTATGGCAAACACCAATACTAATTGATGCCTGTTAAACTAAACAGGTTATGAATAGACCGTGGTTATGAATTGTCTATAACCCTAATTTTAGTTTAAAAGAAACTACATTAGACATGCAGACATAATGAATATTTAAGCAGGTGGCTATTTCTGGAAAAACATAACAACTTCAACAAATATAACAAATATTCATAACAATCGTAATCTAGTATTCATAATCGATATTTGGACAACACAATAACAACATATAAGAGAGGGACAGGGGGGACTGATGCCATAAAGAAATCACCCTTTACGTAGTCGCGTCGTTGGAGCGTACTGCTGTATATGTCGTATTGCTTGACCCGACTCTGCTCGCCAGAACCTTCGGAGGACGCTTCCTCAACCTAGTAGCTGGACTTTACCTTACGTCCTGGGCTTAAGCCCAGCCCTGTGGACTGACTCTTCAAATGCCTAGAGCCCTCTTAGGATCTCCTAACGAAATCCCGGGTATTCTATGAATACCAGAAACGAACCTATCTATCTCACCCTAGGATCTGAGACTATTTCTCAGAAACTAAGAAAAACGAAACACAAAAAGGAAAGAAAGAAAACTTATACTGAAATCTGAGTCTCCGAGTGAGTTGTGTACTCAAGAATTGTACACTGGAAACCACTGAATGACTCAGATCGAGTGGAGAGGGATGATTTCAACTGAGGAAGGCCTGGGGTATTTATAGCAGCTTTCTGGAGTGATTTTCTCTCAAATATTCAATGTGGGACTTGAATTTCTGGTTCGAGATGCCCGTCCCGGTCTATTGACCAGGTCAGGACGGCCGTCCCGAGTCCTGGACGCCCATCCCGACCTGTTGACCAGGTCAGGATGCCCGTCCTAAACCTGAAAAATTGTGTTTTTGCCCCGAAATTTGTCATTTTCTTTCACTTTTCACCTGACACTTCCAAAATCATAAAAATTGTGAAATTGAGTTAATAATGAACAATTAAGACCAATTTACCCTCAATTTCACCCTAAATCATACCTAAAAACATGCTAAAAATGTAATATGATTTATGCATATCATATAACCCCACACTTAGCTTTTTGCTTATCCTCAAGCAAAGTCTACTTGAAGTTAGTGATTCTAAATCATAGTGCAGTCACTTAAATTCCTAGTCATGTTTTTATTCCAAAATTTATTCAGACAATTCTTAACACAGGTCTGACTGGTCAGGTTGCTATGACAAGGTCTCAAATGTCTCTAGCAGATTGCTATAGTCAAGCAGAAAACAACTTAACAACTAGGTTGAACTCCTTTCTTAGTCACAAGGTCTTTCTGATGTGTAGTGTGTGTACTAGTCTAGACCAAATAGTCAACACAATATACTCTCGTCTTAACTACTACCAGATAATATTTCGACCCTGTTGCTAGACATAATAACAAAAGACAACTTTCTGAGTTCTGAGCCTTGGTGATCAGATTTTTAATGATTTAGCATTTATTGATTTTCTTTATAGATGTAGGGTATTTTGAGTCTTCTTAGAACACGTCAACTTCAACTACCCATGTAGCGAGTCCCACTCCGATGACTCCCAGACCTACACGACCTTAGGGCATCAGGCTTTAAGTTCCCCGAAGGAGTGGTGCTCGAGTAGCGAAGGCCACTGGCAAACTACCCTTATTTAATTAACTTTCTTTTATTTCTTTTCACTTTTAGCTCAGAGTCTCATCTAGTCATTCTAATTATCAAAACATCCACAACTTGTCTTAATTTTATCTAGTTAAGTCTCGAAAAGGTAATTAGCTGAGGTTTCTAATCCAGACTAAGTTGTGCTCAGTTATCAAGAATTCGTTATTCCTAATCAATTAGTTCAAGATAGCTATCACATTACTTCCTATTAACCATAACATTCTACTTACATATCATAGACATAAGCAAAGTTTAACCAATCATACCATATTTAGAAGTATGAAGGAATGAGAATTTTGAAAAAAAAAAATTTGGAAGGGTGAAAACAAGCGAAATCATGCAAAAAATTTTTCAAACCATTACAGTGACAGTGCACTGTGCACTGCTACCCCACACTTAAGTCTGACACTGTCCTCCGTGTTCATGCATAGCTAAACTACCCCACACTTATTTGAAAACAAGAAATAAAACAAAACAACACACAGAATTCTTACCCCACACTTATTCAACTAACTACGGGTAAGAAGAAACATAGAGTACTGAAAGAAATAACAAAACATGAAATAGAATGAAAGAGATACTCCCTTATTCTGTGAAGTCCACAGTCTGCTCAGACGAGTCAAACGGTTCTCTGTAAATCTTCAGACATTGTCCGTTTACTTTTTGAATAATGCCGTCAGAATCCATGATGTCACATGCTCCGAAAGGTGATACTTTCGTGATTGTGAATGGTCCTGACCAATAGCTACGCAGCTTTCCTGGGAAAAATTTTAAACGTGAGTTGTATAGCAATACCTTATCTCCTGGTTCAAAATTCTTCTGGGTTCTGAGTCGCCTGTCGTGCCGGAGTTTACTTGTCATCTTGAATTGGTGTGAGTTTTCATAGGCTTTGAGCCTCCACTCATCCAATTCATTGAGTTGTAGAATCCGGCGTTCCTTAGTTAAATTATCGTCGAGGTTGTATTTTTGTACCGCCCAATAAGCTCTGTGTTCAAGTTCAACTGGAAGGTGACATGCTTTTCCATAGACTAATCGATAGGGTGAGAATCCCGTAGTGGTCTTGTATGCTGTACGAAAGGCCCATAATGCGTCCTCCAGCTTATTGGCCCAATCCTTACGATTAACACCCACAGTCTTTTCTAGGATTCTCTTTATACCCCTATTGGTTACCTCAGCCTGCCCATTGGTTTAGGGATGGTAGGCTGTGGAAATGCAATGCTGAACTCCGTACTGCTGAAGTACCTTCTGTAATTGAGAGTTGCAGAAGTGCGTACCTCGATCACTGATTAGGGCTTTTGGATATCCAAATCTGGCGAAAATCTGCTTATGGAATTTGCATATGACTCTAGCATCATTAGTAGGTAGGGCCTGTGCCTCAGGCCATTTTGGAAAATATTCCACAGCTACTATGATGTACTGCTTACCAAAAGAGGGAGGGAATGGACCCATGAAGTCTATACCCCATATGTCAAATATTTCTACACTTTGAATTACCTATTGGAGTAGACTGTCTCGAGAAGAAATGGTTCCAGTTTTCTGATAGGCATCGCACGATCCTGTGAATGCTGCAACATCCTTGAATATGGTAGGCTAGTAGAAGCCTGCTTCTAATACTTTTCGGGCGGTATTAGCTGCAGCTAAGTAACCGCCTGTTGGTCTGCAGTGACAATGTTCCAGTATTTGGAAGCCTTCTTCTTGAGAGACACATCTCCTGATCATCTGATCTGCACATATTCGAAATAGATAAGGATCTTCCCAATAGTAACATTTCAGGTCAGCAAAGAATTTGTTTTCTTTGTTCAGCAGTGATATCACTAGGGAGAGTCCGGGCTGCCAAGTAATTTGCTATATCTGCAAACCAAGGGGGTGAGAAAATAGCAAACAATGCACATAGATTCTCATCCGGAAATTTATCAGATATGATTGTTTCATCAATGGCTTCTAGGGTCGGATTCTCTAGCTTGGACATGTGGTCTGCGGCTAAGTTTTCTGCCCCTTTCTTATCCCGAATTTCTATGTCGAATTCTTGAAGCAATAAAACCCATCTAATTAATCTTGGTTTTGCGTCGATTTTATTGAACAGGTACTTTAATGCAGAATGATCAGTATAAACAATTGTTTTAGACAGGACTAGATAAGATCGAAACTTATCAAATGCATATACTACTGCTAATAATTCCTTTTCTGTCGTAGTGTAATTTTCCTGAGCATTAGTTAAGGTTTTACTAGCATAATATATTACCCGAAATTTCTTATCATGTCTTTGTCCTAAAACTACTCCTACTGCATAGTCACTAGCATCACACATCAGTTCAAAAGGTAAACTCCAGTCCGGTGACGTCATGATAGGTGCAGTAGTTAAGAGTTCCTTAAGTCTATTAAAAGCTTTCAGACATTTTTCATCAAAGACAAATGGAACATCTTTTCCGAGTAAATTGGTCAACGGCCTGGCTATTAATGAAAAATCTTTTATAAACCTACGATAAAAGCCAGCGTGTCCCAAAAAACTTCTAATGGCTCTCACATTTTTGGGAGGAGGTAGTTTCGAAATAACTTCAATTTTTGCCTTGTCTACTTCCATACCTAGGTGTGAGATCTTATGTCCTAAAACGATTCCCTCTTTTACCATGAAGTGGCATTTTTCCCAATTTAAAACAAGGTTAGATTTTATACAATGTTTCAACATTAACTCCAAGTTCTTTAGACAAACCTCAAATGAATTACCAAAAACAGAAAAGTCATCCATAAATACTTCCATAGATTTTCCTAACATGTCCTCAAAGATAGCAGTCATACAACGTTGAAATGTAGCAGGTGCATTACACAAACCAAAAGGCATCCTTCTATATGCAAATGTTCCAAAAGGGCATGTGAAAGTAGTTTTATGCTGGTCCTCAGGGGAAATAGGAATTTGAAAATAACCAGAAAACCCATCCAGAAAGCAATAAAACATGTGTCCAGATAATCTTTCTAACATTTGGTCAATAAAAGGAAGGGGGAAGTGATCTTTTCGTGTGGCCGTATTTAGTTTTCTATAGTCTATGCATACACGATGACCAGTTACAATTCTCGTAGGGATTAGTTCATTATGTTCATTCCTAACAACTGTTATACCGCCTTTCTTAGGTACTACCTACATCTAATAGTTTAATGACTTCTTTCTTAACAACATCACACACATTAGGATTCAACCTCCTTTGAGGTTGCACACATGGCTTATACTCATTTTCTAGAAGAATCTTATGCGAACAAAAGCTTGGATTAATACCTGGGATGTCTGCAATTTTGTAGGCAAAGGCTCTTCTATACTTTCTGCACATGTCCACAGTCAGCTTCCTTTGTTCTGCAGTCAGATCAGCTGCAAGAATAATGGGAAGTTTCTTGTTGTCATCTAGGAATTCGTAGCACAGATGAGTGGGTAGTTCCTTCAGCTCTAAGTCTGGTGGATCTTCAAACGAGGTTCGTTCTTTCTTCATCTCATCATCACCTATCTCAGTGAAACTATCAGACGTATTTTCATTTTCAGAAGAGCTAAGTTCAGGCTCCTCTAATTCTAGGGAGTCCTCACTCAGGACTTGATAGTTTGAGCATAGGTCTGTCACGTTAATTGCAATCAAGTGTTCCATGGCATCCACACAAAAACAAGTATCATCTAAATGCATGGGATACCTAAGGGTCTCATTTAGATCAAAAGTGATGTCATCATTTCCTACCCTTAACTTGATTTGACCATTACTGACGTCTATTAATGCTTTTGAGGTAGCTAGAAATGCTCGACCTAGGATCAGGGGCACTCCTCCTTCCCCATTCATATCCATGACAACAAAATCCACAGGAAACACAAATTTTCCGACCTTTACTAAGAGATCTTCAATTATTCCTTTGGGGATTTTGACTGTCCTATCTGCAAGTTGTATGCACATCCTAGTCGTTTTCAAATCATGCAATCCTAATTTATCAAATAAACTAGATGGCATAAGATTGATACTAGCTCCTAAGTCTGCTAATGCATGCATGTTAGTAATATTTCCAATTGTACATGGCAAGGTAAAACAACCAGGATCTTTCTGTTTAGACGGTAGTTTATTCAACAGGACCGCCGAACATTCTTCATTAAGAACCACCTTGTCCATGTCAAATTTTCTTTTATTACTAACAACTTCTTTTAAAAACTTAGCATACTTTGGCATTTAAGAAATAACATCAAGTAAAGGCAAATTAACATGAATCTGACTAAAATTCTTAAGAAATTTTTCAAATTGCTCCTTATCTTTATTGTGCATAATTCTGGCAGGGTAAGGTACTTTTAGCCGGTACTCAGGAATAAACTCCTTCTTCCCTTTCCTTGCTGATGCGTTCCGATTGGTATGCTAAAAGATAGGCTTTATTTACCTATGTCGATTATGAGTAATTAAGGACTGAGTCTTACTAACTGTCACTTTAGCATTCAATTGTTGTCACTTAATCAATCAGAACCTAAGGTAGAGTACCTATCGTGTAGCTAGTTCTTGGAAAGTATCTACGATTTTAATTTATTAATATCGTACTCCCAGGGAACTGGTAACGACTTAGTAGTAACTATCCCTTAATCCTAACATTCATCTTATTATCTAGTCAGTCAATCGATAATCAATACTTTGAGATTGATTGGTGATCCCACTCACCCATAACAAGCAATTAGTATTCAAGATTAGACATGCATTCATCAGTTTAAGCTCAGTTATTACAATTTATTTGACCTTAACTTCGAACATTTTAGATATATCTTGATCTCTAAGGCAATTATGAAATGTAACCATCTGTTTACCATATCCGAGTTACCTAGTGTATTCACCCCTACCTTGGGATGATCCTTCTCATCTGTCGGATTAAAGTATCCATGAACGGTACCCTATGTCACTTTGGTGTCATGCCACTTAACCCTAGGATTGGCCTAGCGTACAAACTCAGCTTTATTAGGGTACTCTAACAAATATGGTGATCTGTTTTGTTATTTCTTCCTAATCTGGCAGACCTTTTACAGTCTGTTAAACTAAACCGGTTATGATTCAAACCTTGGTTAGGAGTTGTCTATAACCCTAGTTTAATTTAAAAGGACACGACAGTTCAACATTCATAATGATAACTCTAGCTCTATGATCTTCCCGGGAAAATGAACAGTATCTCAAATTGTAAAACATGTATGATAATAAATTCAGTATCAAATTAATATTCAGATAAAACAATTCAAAAACATACAGAACCTTGTCTAGGGGACCCACTATCATAAAGTAGTCACCGCTTTATGCAGGTCCAGCCGGCGCTGCAGCTCCTGTATGCTTCTGACTGCTCGACCCTACTCTGCTCGGCAGAGCCTTCGGAGAACGCTCCTCAGACCTAGTAGCAATTGCTTTACCTTACATCCTGGGCTTAAGTAAACTGCCCTAATCTGACTAAGAACACGCACCCTATCTCTCTCTTAGGATCTCCTAACGAAATTCCGGTATTTTGTGATACCGAACACGAACCATATCTAGTCGTAATCTAAGATTCTGAGACAGACTCTCAGAAAACAAAGAAAACGAGAAATTCTCTAAGAATAGAAATAAACTTATACTGAGCCCGAGTCTCTCAGTGACTTTTGTACTCGAGAAAAATGTACAATCGAAGTCACTAAATGACTCAGATCGAGTGGAGAGGGATGAATTCAACTCTTGGAGGCATGTGGTATTTATAGCAGCTTTCTAGAGTGAAAATCTCCAAAACTTTCGATGTGGGACAAATTTTGGTGCTTCGGGACGCCCGTCCTGGATTGGTACGGCCGTCCTAGTGCTTTGACTGGGCCAGGACGCCCGTCCTGAACCATTGACCAAGTCAGCATTTCCAAATATTGCATTTTGCCCCAAAATTTGCTGTTTTCGTCCAATTTGCTCCTGAAACTTCCAAAATAGAAATTTAAGCAATTTTATGTCAATTTGATTCAATTAAGATCAAATACATTCAAATATTGCCCTAATTTATGTCTAAAAACATGCTAAAAAGGTATACGATTTGTGCATATCAAATAACCCCACACTTAGCTTTTTGCTTGTCCTCAAGCAAACTCTACCTGAAGTTAGTGATTTTAAATCATATGTGCAGTCACTTAAATTTTCTAGTCATGTTTTTACTCCAAAAATTATTTAGACAATTCACAACACAGGTCTGACTGGTTAGGTTGCTATGACAAGGTCTCAAATGTCTCTAGTAGATTATTATGATCAATCAGGTTTAACAACTTAACAACTAGATTGAACTCTTTTCTCAGTCACAAGGTTTCCCAGATGTGTAGTGTGTGTACTAGGCTAGACCAGATAGTTAACACAATATACTCTCATCTTAACTACTACCAGATAACATTTCGACGCATCGCTAGACATACTAACAACAGATAACTTTCTGAGTTCTGAGCCTTGGTGATCAGATTTTTAATTATTTAGCATTTTATTGATATTTCTTTTATAGATCTTTCAGGGTATTTTGAGTCTGCTTAGAACACGTCAACTTCATCTACCCATGTAGCGAGTCCCACTCCGATGACTCCCAGATCTACACGACCTTAGGGCATCAGGCTTTAAGTTCCCCGAAGGAGTGGTGCTCGAGTAGCGAAGGCCGCTAGCAAACTACCCTTATTTAATTAACTTTCTTTTATTTCTTTTCACTTTTAGCTCAGAGTCTCATCTAGTCATTCTAATTGTCAATACATCTACAACTGATCTAATTTTATCTAGTTAAGTCTTGAAAAGGTGATTGGCTGAGGTCTCTAATCCAGACTAAGTTGTGCTCAGTTATCAGGAATTCCCTATTCCTAATTAATGAGTTCAAAATAGTCCTCAATTGTCTCCTACTAACCATAACATTCTACCTACATATCATGGACATCAGCAAATGTTCACCAATCATACTGCATTTAGAATTCTGAAAGAGTGAAAAATTTCGAATTTTTTTTTGGAATGGTGTGAAATTACGGGGAAACATGCAAAATCATGCAAAAATTTTCTCAACTGCTACAGTGCACCGTGCACTGCTACCCCACACTTAAGTCTAACACTGTCCTCAGTGTTCATGCATAGCTAAACTACCCCACACTTATTTGAAAACAAGAACAAAAACAAAACAAAGAACTCAAGAACAAGATAGAGAACTCTTACCCCACACTTATTCGACTAATTAAGGGTAAGAGAGAAAATAAGGCAACAAAACAAGAAGGATAGCAAAACAAAACACAAAACAAATAAAATAAAAGGAATATGAGGATTAGAAAAACTCCCTTCATGTCGCGAGCAGAAGGGTCTTCTCTGATCTGTCAATTGGCTCTTCACCTTAGCCATGCGCTATTGATGAGGTGTTCTTGACTCTGCAAGCTCTAGATATTGGAACGGATGACGTCAACTCCGATCCATCAATGTCGAGCTCCAGGTAGTGGCCTATCCATTTGATGAATGACTCGAGCCCCAAGGACTGATTCCTCGAATCATTTGCAAAGTTTCTCGTAATCGTAGCAACGTACCCAGACGGAACGTGTCTAGGAATGAGACTTCTTTGGATTGGTGTGCCTACCTGCCAATGTCAGTAAAGGTATTACATGCAATTTTTGAATGGCAGAAAAGATACCTGAAGCTTTGGCGAAGCCTTGGTGGTAGGAGGCTCCAGTGGTGTGGATCTGGGCCCAAGTATTTGGGACTTCCTCGGGGAAGTTTCTCACAGCTGATTGTATGCAGGGGATGCAAGCTCCTCCATTGCTATGCTCCTGATACAATACCAAATTCCTCTATATCCTTCGACCGTTCGATATCACTTGGTAGATCACTTGCTTGCACTGGTCTGGCTTTAATTGTTGTCAGTATCTCATCTGTTGATTCTGCGGGTAGGGGTTTTGCTGTGGTGGTATCTTCTGAAAGTTTCCAGCTTCTGAATTATTCCTCAGCTAAATCCCGTACGATTCCTCTAGTTGGGATTTTATTCATTTCCCATTGGAGCAGCATTCTGCAGTAACCTACTCCTACCTCTTTTTGGAATGGTTCGTATTTCGTTCCCATAGCAATCCCTGCTAAAGTGTGGTACTTGGAAGACTCCACAAATTTGATACACAGACTGAACGTTTCTTCCTAAGACATTAGCACTCTGCATCTGGAAAACAACTTCTCATAGAATATGCACATGACTTTAACATCATTAGTAGGTAATGCCTGTGGTTCAGGCCATTTTTTGAAAAGTGTCCCTCGACTACTATGATGTAAATGTTTGCACAGGAAGAAAAAGAAAAGGATTCGATACCCCAGATATCAAAGTTTGCAATACTCTGTATACGTCGCTGGGGTAGACGATCTCTGGAAAGACGTGTTACCTTTTATTTTGCAAGCATCGCAGGACTGTATCAGAGATACAAAATCCTTGAATATGGTGGGTCAACAAGATTCTACTTCCAACGCTTTCCGGACAGTGTTGATAGCAGTTAATTGGTCTCCTGTAGATTCCTGCAATGCTTCAGAATCATGTGGTCTTCGCCTTCCGAGATACATCTTCTGATCAACTAATCTGCAAAAATTTGAAATAGAAGAGAAATCTGCCCAGTAGTAATATTTCAAATCAGCGAAGAATTTCTTCTTTTGCTGATAAGTCATATCACTTGGGAATAATTAGCAGCTAGATAATTAGTAACATCAGTAAACCACGGAAGAGAATCATTACTCATAGCAAACAATGAAAATAGATCCTCATTCAGAAATTTATCAGATACTACTGTCTCGTCAGTAGCCTCTAACTCAGGGTTTCCTAATCTAGACCAAAGGTTTGCTTTCTAGATTCTTAACCCTTTTTCTTACCTCTTCATTCTATATCAAATTCAAGTAACAATAAAACCTAACTTAATCAATTATGGTTCAGCATCAGTTTTATTGAACACAGATATCTCAGAGTGATCAGTGTATCCTATTGTTTTTTACAAGACTAGATAAGATTAGGATTTATCATACATGAACTTTCTTATCATGTTTCTGTCCTAAAACAATTCTTACTACATCATTACATCACATATTCATTCAAAAAGCAGATTTCAATCAGGTGATGCCATAATGGGTGCAGTAATTCCTTTTGGTTTAAAAGATCTCATGCAATTATCAGCAAAACAAAAGGAACATCCTTTTTTCAATAGAACATTCAAAGGTCTGGCTATTAAGGAAAAATTATTTCATAATTCGTCCTAATAAAGCCTGCATGACTCTAAGAAAATTCTAAAATGGAATTTCTTCCTAATAAAAATCTAAGCCAAAATTTTACAACTCAGAAGAAAATATATTTTATCCTCATTTCCATTTTTATTTCTTCGAAATTAAATAATAGAGGAAAAACACGAAAAAGAGAAACTAAGAAAATAACTAAGAAAGAACAAGAGATAGGGAAAAGAACAACTTACCATTGAGCAAGAAAAATACATTTTTTTCGGGTTTTAAATTTTTCAAATTTTTTTTCTTTTTTTTTTTAAAGCAGTTAAATTTCCTTAATATGGTTTTAGAATGATTTTCTAAAATTTGATTATCCTAAATGTCTTAATTCCAGATAATATCTAAAATTAATTAGTTATGATAACCCTATATTTCGGAAGGTGATTGTCCAACTAGCGTAAAACAAGTGTTAGGTTTAAAATCTAGGTTACTACGGTTACCTATCATAAGTCTCTAGAATTTTGATCAGGAATCCTAAATTCATTATGATATTTCCCCGGCAACGGTGCCAAAAATCTGATGCGTTCCGATTGGTATGCTAAAAGATAGGCTTTATTTACCTATGTCGATTATGAGTAATTAAGGACTGAGTCTTACTAACTGTCACTTTAGCATTCAATTGTTGTCACTTAATCAATAAGAACCTAAGGCAGAGTACCTATTGTGTAGCTAGTTCTTGGAAAGTATCTACGATTTTAATTTATTAATATCGTACTCCCAGGGAACTGGTAACGGCTTAGTAGTAACTATCCCTTAATCCTAACATTCATCTTATTATCTAGTCAGTCAATCGATAATCAATACTTTGAGATTGATTGGTGATCCCACTCACCCATAACAAGCAATTAGTATTCAAGATTAGACAGGCATTCATCAGTTTAAGCTCAGTTATTACAATTTATTTGACCTTAACTTCGAACATTTTAGATATATCTTGATCTCTAAGGCAATTATGAAATGTAACCATCTGTTTACCATATCCGAGTTACCTAGTGTATTCACCCCTACCTTGGGATGATCCTTCTCATCTGTCGGATTAAAGTATCCATGAACGGTACCCTATGTCACTTTGGTATCATGCCACTTAACCCTAGGATTGGCCTAGCGTACAAACTCAACTTTATTAGGGTACTCTAACAAACATGGTGATCTATTTTGTTATTTCTTCCTAATCTGGTAGACCTTTTACAGGCTGTTAAACTAAACCGGTTATGATTCAGACCTTGGTTAGGAGTTGTCTATAACCCTAGTTTAATTTAAAAGGACACGACAGTTCAACATTCATAATGATAACTCTAGCTCTATGATCTTCCCGGGAAAATGAACAGTATCTCAAATTGTAAAACATGTATGATAATAAATTCAGTATCAAATTAATATTCAGATAAAACAATTCAAAAACATACAGAACCTCGTCTAGGGGACCCACTATCATAAAGTAGTCACCGCTTTATGCAGGTCCAGCCGGCGCTGCAGCTCCTGTATGCTTCTGACTGCTCGATCCTACTCTGCTCGGCAGAGCCTTCGGAGAATGCTCCTCAGACCTAGTAGCAATTGCTTTACCTTGCATCCCGGGCTTAAGCAAACTACCCTAATCTGACTAAGAACACGCACCCTATCTCTCTCTTAGGATCTCCTAACGAAATCCCGGTATTCTGTGATACCGAACACGAACCCTATCTAGTCGTAATCTAAGATTCTGAGACAGACTCTCAGAAAACAAAGAAAACGAGAAACTCTCTAAGAATAGAAATAAACTTATACTGAGCCCGAGTCTCTCAGTGACTTATGTACTCGAGAAAAATGTACAATCGAAGTCACTAAATGACTCAGATCGAGTGGAGAGGGATGAATTCAACTCCTGGAGGCCTGTGGTATTTATAGCAGCTTTCTGGAGTGAAAATCTCCAAATATTTCAATGTGGGACAAATTCTGGTGCTTCGGGACACCCGTCCTGGATTGGGACGGCCGTCCTGGTGCTTTGACTGGGTCGGGACGCCCGTCCTGAACCGTTGACCAAGTCAGCATTTCCAAAAATTGTATTTTTGTCCCAAAATTTACTGTTTTCGTCCAATTTGCTCCTGAAACTTCCAAAATCGAAATTTAAGAAATTTTATGTCAATTTGATTCAATTAAGATCAAATACATTCAAATATTGCGCTAATTGATATTTAAAAACATGCTAAAAAAGGTATACGATTTGTGCATATCACTTGCTACTTCGATTTCGACATCCGTTGGCGTGGGTCCTTGGAGCCTTCTTCTGGTTCCTGCACAAGAATAGGAGGGTCAGATGGTTTGGGTGGAGATGGAGATAGAATTTTACCAAATCTTAGAGTGATAGTCTTGCATTCAGTTTGAGGGTTGGTCTCAGTGTTGCTTGGTAGCGTTCCCTGGGACCTGTGAGAGAAATGGGTGGATAGCTGACCCATTTGTCTCTCTAAAGTTTGTATAGCAGCTTGTGTGTTTCTGATTGTTTGCTCGGTCTGCTTCTGTCTGTTCTCGTTCTGCTGGATTCTTTCTGCGTGACCTTCCTGGATTTTCCTGTTGGATTCTATCATTTCCGTGTTAGAGTCGGAAATGCTCTTCAGCATGTCTCTGAATTCTTGCATGGGGTCAGTTGGAACGATGTAGTTCCTTGGTGCATGCAGAGTGACTTGCTGGTTCTGCGGATATGGCAGTTGCTGAGGTGCGCTTTTCTGGAAGTTAATAGTCCCGACATTGTTTCTCCAGCTAAATCCCAGATGGTTCTTCCAAGTGGGATTGTAGGTATTTCCTATAGGAGCAGAATTCACTGCATCCACTTGTTCCATATCCTCTGGAATAGTTAATATCCCATTACCATAACAATCTCCACTGAAATGTGTCCTTGGCAAAATTCGCAAATTTGGTATACTGACTGAACGCTTTTCCCATGTTGGAAGGCATTCAGCTGATTAGTAATGCTGGCCTTCAGTGCCTCAAATTGATCATCAGTGGAGGCAACGGCCGCATTTACTGGTTGCTTGTTAGCTCGGCCACTTGTGCGCCAGTTCTTGCTATTCCTGTAGAGTCTCTCCAGAGCGTTTCTAGCATCTACATCACTCATTCCATTGAAACCGCTCTGGGGATTGAGTCCATCAAGAATTTGCTTACCCATGTCTGACATACCCCCGTAAAATTGCTGGATCAGCAATGCTTCGGTTAGTCCATGATGCAACTAACCAAGGCAACTATGGAGATGGATACTTGAAGATGCCAACGTTTTAAAAGGAAGGGCCTTGTTTGGGAATATGTTTAAATTCTTTTTTAGTGGGTTTTAAATTATATTTTTAGGGGTTTTTAAATTTTATTTTTAGTGGGCTTTACTAAAAGACTCAGCCCAACATATCTATTGTAGAATTAGGTCATCTTCTCTTCTATAAATAGAATAAGATGGGGCTGTTTTGAGGGAGGAGAGAAAAATTAAATTTGTGAGTTTTTTTTAACAAATCAGATTCAAGTTTGTTTTACCTTAAGGATTGATTCAACTTATCAAGTAAGTAAACTTGTGGAGTTAATTCAATTCTCTTTCTCTTTGATTTCTCTTTGTTACCATTTCCTTGATGATTTGGGGGTGAAGGGATTCGAGGAGTTTACCAAGGGTTGGTTGAGTTTAGATCAGGGACAATTTTTGATGCAGAGGTGATTCTTGCTCAGTTCTTGAATTGTTGATGTATCATTTTTGGTATCAGAGCTAAGTTCAAATTCAATCTATATATCCTTTAAATTTCTTTTTATTTTTCATTATTATTGTCAGTTTCTCATATATATAAAAAAAGTTGTGTTCTTTATCTCGGAATTTCAGATCTGAGATATATATATATATATATATATATATATATATATAAAATTGTGTTCTTTATCTCAGAATTTCAGATCTGAGATATATATATATATATATAAAAGTTGTGTTCTTTATCTCGGAATTTCAGATCTGAGATATATATATCTATATAAAAAAAAGGGAACTTTCCAAAATTTATGTGCCCACAAATCAGATTTCATTCCAAATTCGTCATCTCTTGCCTCTTTACATCATATTACATCTAGTTTTGTGACATCTTTCTTTCTTTAGGATTTATTTGTTTTCCATTGAATTAAGGTTGCTAATTTGCTTATTTGGTATTGTTTGATTGGTCCGGACAAGTAAAACTACTGCTTGAATCTAGAGTGGAAAAAGGCAGAAAATTGTGAGCACATTAAAGGGTAAAAGCCAATACTTGGAGTGAAACACGTGAGGGAGTGTTTGTGAGGATTGCTAACAATTTTTTTGCAGGTTTTACATCATGACAAAATCAAACGAAAGCAAAGAAAGTGACGAGAAAGTTAATGTTACTGAACATAACCTAGCCTTCACTTTACAGGCTATGCAACAGCAATTTCGAAGGTTTGAAAACCTTTTTAGAGATGTTAGTGATAGATTTGAGAAGCAAGACCAGGTCATTAGAGAATTGCAAGAGGGGACAATGAATGGTGGTGCAACAAGAAGGCAGAATTTAAGAGAGCCTAATACTCATCATTTTGGGTATGAAGGTGATGGCTTTGATGATGGAGATGATGAGGGAGAATGGCATGGGGTCAGGATGGGTGGAAGAGAAGGACAAAATTATAGAATAAGAGGTCGAGGTAATAGAGTCCAAAACTTTGCAAGGGAGGAAGAAAGGGCTGATCGTGTTGATAGGAATATTGGTAGTATAAAAATGAAAATTCCATCTTTCCAAGGTAAGAATGATGCTGAAGCTTACTTGGAATGGGAGAGGAAAGTGGAGCTGATTTTTTATTGTCATAACTATTCTGAAGAGAAGGTAAAGCTTGCTGCAGTGGAATTTAAAGATTATGCACTTGTTTGGTGGGATCAACTAGTTTTAAACAGGAGAAGAAATGGAGAGGAACCTGTCAATACTTGGGCAGAAATGAAGAGAATTATGAAAAAGAGATTTGTACCTAGTTATTTTTATAGAGAGCTACATCAAAAACTTCAAACTTTGAGACAAGGCTATATGAGTGTTGAAGAGTACCATAAGGAGATGGAGATAGTCATGATAAGGGCTAATGTTGAAGAAGATAGGGAGGCTACCATGGCACGTTTCTTGGCTGGTTTGAACAAGGATATTGCAAATGTTATCGAATTATACCATTATGTGGAGCTGGAAGAAATGGTAAACATGGCAATGAAAGTGGAGAAACAACTCAAATACAAAGGGTCCAGCAAGAATTCCTATTCTAGTTCTACTACAAATTGGAACTCCAAATGGTCTAAGAAGGATGAGAAGACCAAGGACAAGCCAAAAGAAGTGAAGAGCAATTCAGACCCAAAAGGTAACTTAAAACCTTCAAGTTCTTCTACTTCTAATTCTGATAAGCATAGAAATATTAAGTGCTTTAAATGTCTTGGTATTGGCCATATTTCTTCTCAATGTCCCAATAAGAAAACAATGGTTTTGAGGGGTGCTGAAGTTATTTCTGAAGATGAGGATCATGTTGAGAGTGATTCTGATTCCATGCATGAATTAGAGTATTGTTCTGATGTAGAAGCTGAAAATGCACCTAAGGGTGAATTACTTGTTACTAGGCGTGTACTAAATGCTCAAGTAAAAGAGGATGAAATTGAGCAAAGGGAGAATATCTTTCATTCAAGATGCTTAGTGAATGGGAAGATTTGTAGCATTATAATTGATGGTGGGAGCTACACAAATGTAGCTAGCACATTAATGGTGGAGAAGCTAGGGCTGGATTGTTTGAGGCACCCTAGGCCATATAAGCTACAATGGCTTAATGATATGGGAGAAATCAAGGTGAATAAACAAGTTATTGTATCTTTCTCCATTGGTAAGTATTCTGATCAAGTTCTTTGTGATGTTGTGCCTAGGCATGCTAGTTATATATTGCTTGGAAGACCTTGGAAATGTGATAGGAAGGTGTTGCATGATGGTTTTAAGAATAGGTACTCATTCTTTATGGGAGATCAGAAAGTTATTCTTGCTCCTCTAGCTCCAAGCGAGGTGTATGAAGACCAAATGCAATTAAAAAGGAGTATTGAAGCTATGCATCAAAGAGGGATAGAAACACCTCAGAAAAAACAAGTGGAATCAAATTTTGAAGGAAAGGCTGAGAGCCTTGCAAAAGGAGAGCTGAGATAAAAAATAGAGGGGAAGGCTGATAGCCTTGCAAAAGGAGAGTTGAGCTCAAAAATACAAAAAAAAAGAGTGAGTGAGGTTGAGAGTGTGAAAAGAAAAGAGGGGAAAGAGGCCTTAAAAGAAAGTCAATTTAAGGGCCCAAATGAGAGAGAGGGCAAAAAAAAACAAAACTTTTATACAAAAATGAGAGATGCAAGGGTTGCTTGTGAGGAAGGGAGATGCTTAGTTGTACTTTTTTTCAAAGAAGCTTATCTTAATGAATCTGACCTTAACCCTTGTTTGCCTAGTGGTGTTGTTTCTCTTTTGCAGGAATATGGTGATGTCTTCCCTGAAGAATTACCTAAGGAGTTGCCGCCTATTAGAGGGATAGAGCATCAAATTGATTTCATTCCAGGAGCACAAATTCCAAATAGGCCAGCCTATAGAGCAAATCCAGAAGAGACTAAGGAACTCCAAAAGCAAGTGGAAGAGTTACTACAAAAGGGACACATAAGAGAAAGCTTGAGTCCGTGTGCCGTACCAGTCATTTTGGTCCCAAAGAAGGATGGGAGTTGGCGTATGTGTGTTGATTGTAGGGCTGTTAACAAACTTACGGTAAAGTATCGCCATCCTATTCCTAGACTGGATGATATGCTTGATGAATTGCATGGTGCATGTGTGTTTACCAAAATTGATCTTATGAGTGGTTACCATCAAATTAGAATGAAGGTTGGTGATGAATGGAAAACTGCTTTTAAAACAAAACATGGTTTATATGAGTGGCTTGTGATGCCTTTTGGTTTATCTAATGCTCCTAGTACCTTTATGCGCTTGATGAATCATGTTTTGAGATCATTTATTGGTAAGTTTGTTGTGGTTTGCCTTGATGACATTCTGATCTTTAGCAAAAGCATTAAAGAGCATGTTGAACATCTTAGACTTGTCTTAGATGCACTTAGGGCAGAAAAGTTGTATGCTAAACTGAAAAAGTGCACATTTTGCATGGATCGAGTCATATTTCTTGGTTATGTTGTTTCTTCTAATGGAATTGAGATGGATCAAGAAAAAGTCAAGGCAATAAAGGAATGGCCAAGACCTACAAGTATTACTCAGGTTTTGATTCGAGGACGAATCCTTTTGAAGAGGGAGAGAATGATGCAACTAACCAAGGCAACTATGGAGATGGATACTTGAAGATGCCAACGTTTTAAAAGGAAGGGCCTTGTTTGGGAATATGTTTAAATTCTTTTTTAGTGGGTTTTAAATTATATTTTTAGGGGTTTTTAAATTTTATTTTTAGTGGGCTTTACTAAAAGACTCAGCCCAACATATCTATTGTAGAATTAGGTCATCTTCTCTTCTATAAATAGAATAAGATGGGGCTGTTTTGAGGGAGGAGAGAAAAATTAAATTTGTGAGTTTTTTTTAACAAATCAGATTCAGGTTTGTTTTACCTTAAGGATTGATTCAACTTATCAAGTAAGTAAACTTGTGGCGTTAATTCAATTCTCTTTCTCTTTGATTTCTCTTTGTTACCATTTCCTTGCTGATTTGGGGGTGAAGGGATTCGAGGAGTTTACCAAGGGTTGGTTGAGTTTAGATCAGGGACAATTTTTGATGCAGAGGTGATTCTTGCTCAGTTCTTGAATTGTTGCTGTATCAGTCCATGTTGGGGGCAGAGCCTGAGTAGCTCCTTGAATCTGTCCCAAGCTTCGATCACTGTCTCATCAGCAGCTTGAGTAAAACTAGACAGAGCCCTTCGATATTCTAGGACTCTCGCTGCAGAGTAGTATTCTTCTAGGAAGGCTTCGCTTAACTCGTCCCAAGAGGTGATGGAGTTAGTAGGTAGTTGGGCCAACCATCTCTTAGCTCTGTCCCTCAGTGAGTAGGGAAAGAGGTTGAGTTTAGTTACTTCTGCAGTATGATCTCCCTTGAGGCCTTCGCAGAGAGAAGAGAAATCAGATAAGTGTTCCAGCGGATTCTCGGCTGCAGTTCCTCTAAACTGAACCCGATTTATAATCAGCTGGATCACATTCGGTTTAAGATCATAGCGAGGGTTCCCAGGGATTTGGATGGTAGATGAGACTGGATCAGTCTATGGCTGGATGTAGGATTCGAGGGTAGGTCTTTCAGCAACCCTCTCTGTTCTTCGCCTATTAGCTATACGAATGAGACGTTCAGGATTCTCAACTGGTGTTTCAAGGTTAGCTTCTGAAGTTCGAGTCATACAACTATAGAGAAGAATACGTTTTAGCCTGAGCAAACTGGTTAGTGGGGTTACAGGGTAAGTGAAAAATTAAAAATTTGGAAGAAAAACAACTATTCAATTACGAAATGGAAATAACACAAAAGGTAGGGAAAAGAACAACTTACCATCGAACAAGAAAAGTACATTTTTTTCGGATTTTTAAATTTTAACAAATGTTTTTTTTCTCTTTTTATATATTTCGAAAGCACTTAAATTCCCTCAATATGGTTTTAGAATGATTTTCTAAAATTTGATTATCTTAAGTGTCTTAATTCTAGATAACATCTAAAATTAATTAGTTATGATAACCCTATATTTTGGAAAGTGATTGTCTAACTAGTGTAAGACAAGTGTTGGGTCTAAAGTCTAGGTTACTACCGTTACCTATCATAAGTCTCTAGAATTTTGATCAGGAATCCTAAATTCATTATGATATTTCCCCGGCAACGGCGCCAAAAATCTGATGGGTTTCCAGCCGATATGTTAAATAGGTGTTATTTTACCCTATGTTGATTATGAGTAATTAAGGACTGAGATTGACTAATTGTCACATTTAGTCTCTATGGTGTCACTTAATCAGCCAGAACCCAAGACAGAGTACCTATCGTGTAGCTAGTCTGTTGGAAAGTATCTACGATTTTATTAAATAATCATTGTACTCCCAAGAAAGTGGTAACGGCTTAGTAGTAGCTAGCCTTTTATCCTAACTCCTATCTTATGATCCAGTTATGCAATCTTCATCAATGACTTTGATGAGAGGGTGATCCATTCTCCACTAGGTTTAAGTCTAATCAGGCCTAAAAGTGTTTATAGACAAAGTCCTGAATCTATGTTATATTGTTCCTATATGTTGATTGACCTATCTTTGAGTGTTTTAGATATATCTTAGCCTGGATTCCAACTATGTTCTGAATCCAAAGGTGTACCACATCTGAGTAATCTGATATACCGCCCCATCGCCAAGGTAAACGGCCCTACTCACGGTTACTAATAAAGACAGCTATGAAAGCCTATGTCACTTCGGGGATCATGCCGCTTGCCCATAACCGCAGGCATAAACGCTCTACTCAGCCTACCTAGACTACTCTAACAAACAGGGTGTTCCGCAGGTTATTTTATCTAGTATGGCAAACACCAATACTAATTGATGCCTGTTAAACTAAACAGGTTATGAATAGACCGTGGTTAGGAATTGTCTATAACCCTAATTTTAGTTTAAAAGAAACTACATTAGACATGCAGACATAATGAATATTTAAGCAGGTGGCTATTTCCGGAAAAACATAACAACTTCAACAAATATAACAAATATTCATAACAATCGTAATCTAGTATTCATAATCAATATTTGGACAACACAATAACAACATATAAGAGAGGGACAGGGGGGGACTGATGTCATAAAGAAATCACCCTTTACGTAGTCGCGCCGTTGGAGCATACTGTTGTATATGTCGTATTGCTTGACCCGACTCTGCTCGCCAGAACCTTCGGAGGACGCTTCCTCAGCCTAGTAGCTGGACTTTACCTTACGTCCTGGGCTTAAGCCCAGCCCTGTGGACTGACTCTTCGAACGCCTAGAGCCCTCTTAGGATCTCCTAACGAAATTCTGGGTATTCTATGAATACCAGAAACGAACCTATCTATCTCACCCTAGGATCTGAGACTATTTCTCAGAAACTAAGAAAAACGAAACACAAAAAGGAAAGAAAGAAAACTTATACTGAAATCTGAGTCTCCGAGTGAGTTGTGTACTCGAGAATTGTACACTGGAAACCACTGAATGACTCAGATCTAGTGGAGAGGGATGATTTCAACTGAGGAAGACCTGGGGTATTTATAGCAGCTTTCTGGAGTGATTTTCTCTCAAAAATTCGATGTGGGACTTGAATTTCTGGTTCGGGATGCCTGTCCCGGATTGGGACGCCCATCCCGGTCTGTTAACCAGGTCAGGACGCCCGTCCTGAACCAGGACGCCCTCCCTGAAGTCCGAACTTCTGAAAATTGCATTTTTGCCCCGAAATTTGCCATTTTCTTTCACTTTTCACCTGACACTTCCAAAATCATAAAAATTGTGAAATTGAGTTTATAATGAACAATTAAGACCAATTTACCCTCAATTTCACCCTAAATCATGCTTAAAAACATGCTAAATATGTGATATGATTTATGCATATCAGATGGCCATTAATGAGGATAGAAAGAGAGGAAGAACTTAGACATGTCATGATTAAGTTAATAAAATGAACAGGAAAGTGGAAAAAATTTAGAGCATCCCTAATAAAAGACCATTCTAACCTATCAAAAGCTTCTTGCATATCTCATTTAAGAATAAAGTGAGATTTTCTAGATTTAGAAAAGTGAAGATGATGAAGAACCTCTTGCACAATTATGGTGTTGTCAGCAGCTCTTCTAGAAGGAAGAAAAGTAGCTTGGGTAGGAGAGATGATGTGGTCTAAGAAAGGGTTAATACGATTAGCAAGATTTTTAGTGAAAACTTTATACATGGTATTACACAAACTAATAGGTCTGAGCTAAGTGATTTTATGAGTATTCTCAGTTTTAGGTATAAGAGTAATGTAGGTTTTATTTAATTCTGGAGGGACAACAACAGAATTCCAGATCTTAAAAATAGTGGAACAAACACTCTGTTGAGTTAAGTTCCAAAATTTTTGAAAAAATTAAAGGATGAAGGCCATCTGGTCTCGGAGTCTTTAACGGGCTAAGATCAAATTAGGCTTCAGTTATTTCATTTAAGGTGCAAGGGGCAACCAGGAAGGACTGGTCACCAGTAGAAAGCGTAGGATGAGGAATATGAAATAAGTCCTTATTGAAAAAGGAATAAGAGTGAGTAGTAGTGTAAGCATTAGTGAAGTGGTTAAGAATTTAATCAGAGATGCCTTCCTGGTTGAAAGACTAGGACTAATCACTCAACTTTAAGCCAAGAATTTTGTTTTTCCTCATCCTGTTAACAATTAATTTATGGAAAAAAGAGGTGTTATGGGTCACCATTCTGCAACCATTGAATTCTGGACATAATTTTCCAGAATTCTTCCTCAATCTTGAGGATTTGGTTATATTACAAATTCAGATTTTGTTGCAATTTAACAAGATAGCTATTCTGAGATCTATCAAGGTAGTTACTTATGTCTTGAAGTCTAGCCATGATTTTTCTTTTGCAAAAGATATTCCCGAAATGATGTTTATTCTAGAGCTACACATTAGTGTGAAAATGATTAAGGTTCTGGAAGCAATCAGTAGATGTGATACCCCGTCCCACATCGATAAGTAAAGTAAGTATGCAATGGTATGTAAGAATAAGCCTAGATACTCATAGTCAACTAGGGGTATCCCTTTTGGTATAGTGAGGACCATACCAAGTAGTTGATTATGGGTATTGCTAGGCCTATAGTTACTGCACGGGCCTAAGGGTCTGGGTCGTGACAATTGGTATCAGAGTAGGTAACTAGCTCAAACTATGGGAACTAAGTGCTACACTCGAGGGTGGAAGCCACCTCTAGAATCCCGGACGTCCACTGGTTGATCTTGGGTCGAGGCCTATTATGTTCGAGTGACAATTGGTATCAGAGCAGGTAACTAGCTCGAACTATGGGAACTAAGTGCTACACTTGAGGGTGGGAGCCACCTCTAGAATCCTGGACGTCCACTGGTTGATCTTGGGTCGAGGCCTATTATGTTCGAGTGGACCCTAGCGAGGACGCTAGGCCTTAAGGAGGGGGGGTGAATGTGATACCCCGCCCATTAGAGAAGGTTAAGCATTTGTTTATGGAAGCAAGATTACCTCCATTTTTCTTTCTAAGGCTAGAGATTTCATTGAAATCTCCAGCTACAAGCCACGGTAGCACATGCAAGGTACATAAATAGTGCAGATTAGTCCAAGGAATATTTTTAGCATGAATAGAAGAAACAGTGTAGATGGCAATGAGAAGAAAAGAGAAAGAATTAGCTACTTTTACTTTCAGATGAAGTTCTTGAAAAATAAGGCCCATCACTTCAGTTTGAATGTCAGCCGTCCATAGAACCAAAATGCCACCAAAGCTCCTCTAAGCCTCAACAAGGTCATGGTTAGGAAATCCCAAATTAGGAAGGTAAGAAGGAAGCTTTTCCTTGGTAATCTTAATCTCAGTTAAAACCACAATGATAGGTTTGTGGTAATCTACAAGTTCCTTAAAAGCCATATAGAAATTAGGCTTGTTCATGCCCCTATAGTTCCATAGAAGTGTATTCATTGGATATGGTTGAGGGGTCTTGAGCACATGCTTCATTTTGCCCATCCTGGACTGCATTTCCTTCAGAGTGGTTATGAGGGGAAAATGAATGAGTACTATGTAGAGCTGTTAACGAGTCGAGTCGAACCGAACATGGGATATTTTGAGTTTATTTGATTATTATTCGAGCGTGTTTGAGTTTGCTCTTTTAGTATTTCGAACAAAAAATTATTCGAGTTTGATTGATAATTTTTTTTATTGTTTGAGTTCGAGCTCGAGTTCGCTCGATTAAGTTTAAAAAAATTTCAAATTTAAATTTAAATATTAATTTATTTATCAAATTTTTAAATCTATAAAATAATAAAAACATTTATAATTTAAATATTTAACTATTCAATAAATTCTTATAAAAATATTGAATCACAATTTTTAGGAAAAAAATTTAAAATATTTCTAATTTAAATATTATATATTATTAAAAATAATATATATAATATATATAAATATTTATAATTTGTTTGCGAATGCTCGATAATGTTCGCAAATAGTGTTTGAATAAATTAAAATTTAATTGAATCTAAAATTTTGTTCGAGTTTGTTTGTTTAATAAATGAACGAGCCCGAATCAAACATAAACGAGCTCGAACGAGCCTTGTTCGCGAACAGTTTGGTTTGTTTACAGCTCTAGTACTATGGTGTACTTGTTTAGAAGTTGAAGCTCCAATTGTTGAACTCTCATTACCAATAAGAATTTGGAGACTGCTTGGTGGCAAGATAAGATGCAAGTCTTCGGAATGTTGGATAGAAACTAGACATCGTTGATGTTTTGGTGAACTCCAAGTCTGGGGTTTCCCTCACTCTTGGAGGGCTTATGTTTTGTGTGTTTGGACTTTGGTGTTGTTGCATAAGTTGACACTGGACTAGGGTTCTCATGCTGTGTTGATGTAGTGTGCATCGATTGCACATGTAGGCCTATTATTGGGGGAATATAGGCATTTGAAGAGGAAAGAGACGGTTCTAAGGCCAGAACTGGTTTTGGATAGGTGCTATGTGTTGGTAGGGTAGTCAAGGATGGCTGGCTACCAACTGGAACAACCATGGATTCTGCTGGAAGTTCTCTAGACACATCTTTAGTGTCTCTACCATAAGGAATAACATTGATACGCGAAAATCGTATCACCTTTTTAGCATGTTTTTATGTATGAATTTAGGTGAAAATGAAGGTAATTTGATCTTGATTGTTCATTATTTACTTAATTTCACAGTTTTTATTAGTTTGGAAGTGTCATGTGAAAAGTAGACGAAAACAGCAAATTTTTGGGTAAAAACACAATTTTTGGAAATATTGACTTAGTCAACGGGTCAGGACGAGCGTCCCGACCCAGTCAACCCGCCGGGACGGGAGTCCAGGACTCGGGACGGGCGTCCCAATCCGGGACGGGCGTCCTGAACCCCTAGATCCAGTCCCACATCGAATTTTTGTTGAAAAATCACCCCGGGAAGCTGCTATAAATACACCAGGCCTCCAGCAGTTGAATTCATTCCTCTCCACTCGATCTGAGTCATTTAGTGGTTTCCAATGTACTCTTCTCTAGTACACAACTCACTTAGAGACTCGGATCTCAGTTTTCTTTCTTATTAGTGTTTTGTTTTAGTTTCTGAGAAATAGTCTCAGATCTTAGGCTTCTATAGATAGGTTCGTTTCTGGTATTCATAGAATACCCGGGATTTTGTTAGGAGATCCTAAGAGGGCTCTAGGCGTTCGAAGAGACAGTCCACAGGGCTGGGCTTAAGCTGGGTATTAAGGTAAAGCCCAGTTACTAGGCTGAGGAAGCGTCCTCCGAAGGTTCTGGTGAGCAGAGTCAGGGCGAGCAATAAGACATATACAGCAGTACGCTCCGTCGGCGAGACTACGTAAAGGGTGATTTCTTTATGGCATCAGTCCCCATGTCCCTCTCTTATATGTTCTTATTGTTTTGTTCTAAATACTTATTATGAATACAAGATTACGATTCTTTATGAATAGCCATGTTGACGTTATTATATGTTTCCGGAAATAGCCACCTGCTAAATATTCACTATGTTTGCATGTTTAATGTGCTCTTTTAAACTAAAGTTAGGGTTATAGACAATTCCTAACCACGGTCTAATTATAACCCGTTTAGTTTAACAGGCATCAATTAGTATTGGTGTCTGCCATGCTAGATAAAATAACATGTTGAACACCCTGCCTGTTAAAATAGTCTAGGTAGGGGCTGAGCTGAGTCCGATTATGCCGGCGGCTAGGGCAAGCGGTATGATCCCCGAAGTGACATAGGGCTTTCATGGATGCATTCGTCCCGAACCGTGAGTAAGGCCGTCATTAAGGTAGGGTGGTTTATTAGAAACCTCGGATGTGGTACGCCTTTAGACACAGAACATAGTTGCAATCCAGGCTAAGACATGTCTAAAATATTCGAATTTAGGTCATTCAACATATAGGAACAGTATAACATAGAATCAGAACTCATCTATAAAACACTTCTAGGATTAATTAGACTTAAACCTAGTGGAGAACGAATCACCCTCTCATCAAAGTATTTGATGAAGATTGCATAACTGGATCATAAGATAGGAGTTAGGATAACAGGCTAGTTACTACTAAGTCGTTGCCACTTCCCTGGGAGTACGATATTTAACTTAATAAAATCGTAGATACTTTCCAACAGACTAGCTACACGATAGGTACTCTGCCTTAGGTTCTGACTGATTAAGTGACACCATAGAGACTAAATGTGACAATTAGTTAATCACAGTCCTTAATTATTCATAATCAACATAGGGTAAAATAACACCTATTTAGCACGTCAACCGGAATCGCATCAGATTTTTGGCGCCGTTGCCGGGGAAATATCATAATGAATTTAGGATTAAAGGCCACAATTCTAGAGACTTATGATAGGTAACGGTAGTAACCTGGACTTTTGAATCACACTTATCTTATACTAGTTAGACAATCACTTTCCTAAATATAGGATTATCATAACTAATTAATTTTAGATAATATCTGGAATTAAGACACTTAGGATAATCAAATTTTAGAAAATTATTCTAAAACCATATTGAGGAAATTTACCCGCTTTCTAAATAAAAATCAAAATCCATAAAAATATCTCTCTTGCTTTATTATTTCACTGTCCTACTTTTTGCTATTTGTTATTTCCAACCAGACTTTGCACTCAAAGATGAAGAGAACAAGAGCAGCTACTAACCAGGCAAAGAAAACCGAAAACCCTGACACTCCAGGACCGAAGAAGACAAAGCCAGAGGGCCCCTCTAGGCCTGCACCAGAAGTACCCCGAGGAACTCTTCCTTCACAACCAGTGGAAGTAAACTCAAGCCCTGATGCCAGTGAACTAGTGAGACGATTCCTGAACACCCGTGAGCATAGTCCCACGGAAGAAGATCCTTCTGAGGATACCTTCCCTCCTAGAGAAGTACCCCAGAGATCTCTAATTCACCCTCCTGCCCAGAGAGTTCCTATAAATCCACCCCCTACTGACCAAACCCAAAATTCACCAACCTCTCCTGCATACACCCCAACACCTAACGAGCGCACCCCTTCATCTGCGGGGAGTACTAACGGTTATTATTCAATGTTGTCCGTGCAGATAGACACGTTAGCTCAAAGGGTCTATGAGATGGACCAAGGGATTGCCAGCAGACTGTGTCATTTAGACCAACTCAGTCTGAATATCACAACTAACGTGGACCGACTCAGAGCCACGGTCAATCTTCAGGAGAACCAAGGTGCACAACTACTCCGAGAGATGGCTGATTTACGCAGTGAGCAGAACAGGCAGAGGGATGAGATGAGAACCATACGCATAGAAATGCGAAGCATTCGAATAGAACTACAGGAGATCAGAGATAGGAGTCGTTAAAAAGGGAAGATTCTTTTACTCTCAACAAATAATTCGTTTGAACTGAAACTTGAATAATTGACCCATATTTTTCTATTTTCAAACATTTTTAAAAGGGTCCTTTATATTCAACAATTTTCTTCAGACATTTTATTTCGAATTTCTATGAAAAACAACATTTTTGCAAATACAGTTTATTTTCCACTAATTACATTGCACAAACTCAGTTTTTGTTTTTCTGAAATTCTTGCTGAATTTAAGTTGGGATAAAATTAGGGTAGTCACAATTTTCGAAAAAAGACTGAGGAATTTTTGCATAGAGTTTTTAACAACTTCTGAATTTCATTGGATAAACATGAAGCCTTGTTAAGAATTATGATTATTTTTGGTATCTTGAGATTTTCAGGGAATTAAGAAAAAAAACTTTTTTCGGAATTGGCACGCGTCCCGATGCAACCCGGGACGGGCGTCCCGAAGGCCGCCCCCTCTATAAAAGCTCAATTTTTTTCATTTTCTCTCAAATCTAAAACCAAAAATTCATCTCTCTAAATATTTCTCTCTACCTTCTCTCTACAAATTTTTGGAAAACTCTTCAAAGTTTAAAAATTTGAATTTCCCTCCAAAATTTGAATTTTAAACTTCACCCAAAAATTCGATTTTCCCTCCAAAATTTGATTTTCCCGCCAAAAATTCAAAATCCTTCCCTAACCTAATTTCATCCTTCTGAATTCAAATTCACCTCCAGAATTTGAGTTTAAAGCTTTCTTTCCCACCTAAACTCTCTCGTACGTTTTTAATGGCTCCCAAACGTGCTCGTACCACATCTACCATGACAGTTACCTCAGTGGCACATCCTTTTATGTTGTTTCCCTCCAACACAGCATACCAAGAAAGATACACTGGGTACATCGGGCGTACGATACTGACGGGCAGAACGCTGGATTGGGCAGCAGTACAGACGCTGGGAGTAGCGCCGGAAGTCAGACGCATACTCGACGTGCCACCTTATAGTCGAGTATTCATCGTCACAGAGCCCACATACCTGGAGCTGGTATGTGAGTTCTATGCGTCTTTTACTTGCCACCAGGAGCAGATCACATTCCGTTTAGGCGGAATAGATCGGTCGATGAGCATGGCCGAGTTCGGCATCGCCCTAGGTATCTGGTAGAGAGATGAGCTGGATACGCCCGCATACACCACAACAGTTCGAGACTTCACGTCTGCAGACGTCTCCACTGCTTGGGCTCAGATCTGCATGATGGGTGTCCCATACCAGCATGGCTTTGCAAAAGCCACGGGTATTTATCCTACTCTTCGTTACCTGCACGCTATCATTGCACACACATTGTCAGGACGACTGACAGCGCCCGGAACTGTCACCCGGATGGAGATATTCCTTCTAGCCAACATGCACATGGGATCTACAGTAGAGATGGCTAGACTCATAGCGGTCGTCATGCGAGGATTCGCTACAGACACCAGGAAACAGTGTCTGGGGCTCAGACCATACATCACCAGGCTAGCCCGCTACCTGGAGTTGGACATAGAGGGCTCGGAACTTACTCTGGTCGCCCCGACCACCATTCCCACAGATGTTACCATTCTACGGAACATGGGAATGGTTGTCCGGGATGGGAATGGTTGTCCGGGATGCGAATGGCCGCGACACCATCCACACTGAGCAGACAGGATAGGCATCGGCATCGGAAGCATTTCCAGCACATATCCCTCCGCCCGAGATGTTCGTGCCACGTACTGCCTTCGAACGACACATGTCGCACGGATTGGCAGAACTATCAGCCCGATACAGTTGAGACATGGACAGGATTGACAGACGGCTGACGATGATGGAGGACAGGATTGATAGACGGTTGGCGATGATAGATGACAGGATCGCCATGAACACCAGCAGGATTGAGGAGATACATCAGCAGACTTCCCGAGTGGCGGAAAACTTCGAGTTTGACTTAGCATACTTAGGTCCACTGGACGACGATCCGCCTGGTTCTTAGTCCCTCTCTCCTTCTTTCCTTTCATTTCCTTTCCTTTCTTTTGCTTTTGTTTTTCTTGTTCTATGTGTATAAACATGTCCGGGCTGTATGACGTATGAATCTATGTACAAAATTGATCTATATGACATACAGAATTGTTTGCATTATTTTTTTTATATCTTACTTACCCATACAGAATCCTTTCTTTTCTGTTTTACTTCTTATTTTCAAATAAGTGTGGGGTAAGAATCTTTTCTGTTTTATTTCTTATTTTCAAGTAAGTGTGGGGTAGCTAGATATGCATGAACACTGAGGACAGTGCCAGACTTAAGTGTGGGGTAGCAGTGCACGGTGCACTGTAGCAGTTTTTGTATGCTTTTGCTTGTTTTTCACGTACTTTCACACCCTTCCAAAAAAATTTCAAAATGTTTTCCGTCTTTCAAACGTCTAAATGCAGTATGCTTGGTTAAACAATTGCTTATGTCTATGATATGTAGGTAGTATGTTATGGTTAGTAGGAGATAATTGATAGCTATCTTGGACTAATTGATTAGGAATAGGGAATTCCTGATAACTGAGCACAACTTTGTCTGGATTAGAGACCTCAACCAATTACATGTTCGAGACTTGACTAGATAAAATTAGACCAGTTGTGGATATATTGGCAGTTAGAATGACTAGATGAGACTCTGAGCTAGAAGTGAAAAGGAATTAAAGGAAGTTAATCAAATAAGGGTAGTTTGCCAGTGGCCTTCGCTATTCGAGCACCACTCCTTCGGGGAACTTAAGGCCTGATGCCCTAAGGTCGTGTAGATCTGGGAGTCATCGGAGTGGGACTCGCTACATGGGTAGTTGAAGTTGACGTGTTCTAAGCAGACTCAAAATACCCTGAATCTATAAAGAAAATAACTAAATGCTAAAACATTAAAAATCTGATCACCAAAGCTCAGAACTCAAACAGTTGTCTGTTGTTAATATGTCTAGCGATAGGTCGAAGTGTTATCTGGTAGTAGTTAAGACAATAGTACATTGTGTTGACTATCTGGTCTGGACTAGTACACACACTACACATCAGGAAGACCCTGTGACTAAGAAAAAAAAAGTTCAACCTAGTTGTTGATTTGTTTCCTGCCTAATCATAACAAGCTACTAAAAACATCTGAGACCTTGTCATAGCAACCTAACCAGTCAGACCTGTGTTAAGACTTGTCTGAAGAATTTTTGGAATAAAAACATGACTAGGAATTTAAGTAACTTCAGGTAGACTTTGCTTGAGGACAAGCAAAAAGCTAAGTGTGGGGTTATCTGATGCGCGAAAATTGTATCACCTTTTTAGCATGTTTTTATGTATGAATTTAGGTGAAATTGAAGGTAATTTGATCTTGATTGTTCATTATTTACTTCATTTCACAGTTTTTATGAGTTTGGAAGTGTCAGGTGAAAAGTAGACGAAAACAGCAAATTTTGGGGCAAAAACGCAATTTTTGGAAATATTGACTTAGTCAACTGATCAGGACGGGCGTCCCGAACCCGGGACGGGCGTCCAAGACTCGGGACGGGCATCCCGACCTGGTCAACAGATCAGGATGGGCGTCCCAATCTGGGACGGGCGTCCCGAACCCCCAGATCCAGTCCCACATCGAATTTTTGCTGAAAAATCACCCCAGGAAGCTGCTATAAATACACCAGGCCTCCAGCAGTTGAATTCATTCCTCTCCACTCGATCTGAGTCATTTAGTGGTTTCCAGTGTACTCTTCTCTAGTACACAACTCACTTAGAGACTCGGATCTCAGTTTTCTTTCTTATTAGTGTTTTGTTTTAGTTTCTGAGAAATAGTCTCAGATCTTAGGCTTCTATAGATAGGTTCGTTTCTGGTATTCATAGAATACCCGGGATTTCGTTAGGAGATCCTAAGAGGGCTCTAGGCGTTCGAAGAGACAGTCCACAGGGCTGGGCTTAAGCTGGGTATTAAGGTAAAGCCCAGTTACTAGGCTGAGGAAGCGTCCTCCGAAGGTTCTGGTGAGCAGAGTCAGGGCGAGCAATACGACATATACAGCAGTACGCTCCGTCGGCGAGACTACGTATAGGGTGATTTCTTTATGGCATCAGTCCCCATGTCCCTCTCTTATATGTTGTTATTGTTTTGTTCTAAATACTTATAATGAATACAAGATTACGATTCTTTATGAATAGTTGCTTTATATGTTGACGTTATTATATGTTTTCGGAAATAGCCACCTGCTAAATATTCACTATGTCTGCATGTTTAATGTGCTCTTTTAAACTAAAGTTAGGGTTATAGACAATTCCTAACCACGGTCTAATCATAACCCGTTTAGTTTAACAGGCATCAATTAGTATTGGTGTCTGCCATGCTAGATAAAATAACATGTTGAACACCCTGCCTGTTAAAGTAGTCTAGGTAGGGGCTGAGCTGAGTCCGATTATGCCGGCGGTTAGGGCAAGCGGTATGATCCCCGAAGTGACATAAGGCTTTCATGGATGCCTTCGTCCCGAACCGTGAGTAGGGTCGTCATTAAGGTAGGGTGGTTTATTAGAAACCTCGGATGTGGTACGCCTTTAGACACGGAACATAGTTGCAATCCAGGCTAAGACATGTCTAAAATATTCGAATTTAGGTCATTCAACATATAGGAACAGTATAACATAGAATCAGAACTCATCTATAAAACACTTCTAGGATTAATTAGACTTAAACCTAGTGGAGAACGAATCACCCTCTCATCAAAGTATTTGATGAAGATTGCATAACTGGATCATAAGATAGGAGTTAGGATAATAGGCTAGTTACTACTAAGCCGTTGCCACTTCCCTGGGAGTACGATATTTAACTTAATAAAATCGTAGATACTTTCCAACAGACTAGCTACACGATAGGTACTCTGCCTTAGGTTCTGGCTGATTAAGTGACACCATAGAGACTAAATGTGACAATTAGTTAATCACAGTCCTTAATTATTCATAATCAACATAGGGTAAAATAACACCTATTTAGCATGTCAACCGGAATCGCATCAGCCATGTATTGGGGTCTTAGATATGATTATAAGGTTATTATTTTTGACTCTGAACTGAAGCGTCAGATGTGTTCCCATCAGTCCCATTTCATTAATGAGCTGGAGAGATAAGCCAGGGGTTGCAGAACAATTAGAATAGTGTCCCCATTTCGTTGGAGGAATGAGGATGTTGATGTTGGTGTCTGAGCATGTGCATTGAATGGATTCCTCCTTCTATTGGAGGTTTGTGGAATTTTGGAGGAGTTTCTCTTGTGGGACATGTTTAACAGGGAGGGAGCATGGAGGGAGTGTTGTTGAGTAGTTGGAGTAAATGCACAAGTGATTGCAGAGTTAACTAGTTTGGGAATGTCAGAAGTTTCTTTTAGAAGAGTAATAAATGTTGTTTTTTATTGAATTACTAACAATTTTTGAATTATGTGGTGGTTGGAAACCTTTTAATGCACCTTCCTTTTCAGTACAAGAAGTGCTAAATAAGACATTCTGATTATCAGGAGTTTGTGAACTAATGTGACTTGTTAAGTTGCTAGAAGTACAAGCATTTAATGTAATCGAACTTAAATTTTACTAGGTAGTAGTCATTCCCCAGTTCCATGAGCTTTAATTCTTTATCTAATTTCTAAAGTTGATATAGTTTTTGTAAGAGATATATGTATCCCACCTTGCGGCCAAAAACTTTTATGATAGGAGATTTGATCCATGGCTCATATATGCATTTTTTCCCTTTATATCTAGAGGTATGAAGGCTTCATTTCCAGGCACATTATCTTCTTCGGAATAGACGTTTAGTTGATCTAAGCTCGGGAAGACGGTTTCATTGATTATACAGTTGTCAATACTAACTAACTTGGCTTTATATGAAGAAAACTTAACTTCTCCATTTGATGCAGCCGGTTGGTAGGTCCGTCGGCATTGCAATACTTGTATCATTTGGGTTGCTCGACCTGACTCTGATTGGCAGAACCTTCGGAGAACGCTTCCTTGGCCTAGTAGCAATTGCTTTACCTTACATCCTGGGCTTAAGCAATGCCCTGTTGACTAACTATTCGCTCACCTAATGCTCTCTTAGGATCTCCTAACGAAATCCCAGATATTCTATGAATACCAAAGACGAACGCTATCTAATCAAATTCTCAAAATCTGAGATAAACACTCAAAAAACAGAGAAAATGAGACACTCTATGTTGCTAGATAGCTTGTGTTGAGTGTTGAGTGATATCCCTAACCTTCCAACCCCTGGGGTATTTATAAGTGTGAAAAGGAAGGGATTTTACATGAAAAATCGATGTGGGACAAAGTTCTGCTGCTCGGGACGCCTGCCCCGAAGTTGGGACGCCCGCCCCAAGGTTGGGACGCCTGTCCCGAGCCTTTGACTGGGCCGAGGCAGCCGTTCAGGTTCTGGGACGCCTGCCCCGAGCTCAAAACTTCTAAAAATCACATTTTTGCCCCGATATTTGCTGTTTTCATGCGATTTACTCCTGAAACTTCCAAAATCATAAATTATGCAAAAAGATGTCAATTTCAATCAATTAAGATCAATTTGGTTCTAATTATGCCCTAATTTGTGTCTAAAACATGCTAAAAATGTGATATAATTTGTGCATATCATATAATCCCACACTTAGCTTTTTGCTTGTTCTCAACAATGTTTTTAGCAAAATCTCTCACTCAGTCAGATAATTCAAAAAATAGGCATGGACTGATAGAGTTTCTATGTAAAGGTCTCAATTATCCAGTAAACGTGTCATGACCATATAGGCTGAAAACAGTTCAAAAGTTTTACTGAACTCTAGCTCTACTTTAGTCACATGGTCTTTCTGATGTGTAGTGTGTGAACTAGTCCAGATTAGATTATCAACTCATAATACACTTTCCAGGCAGTCACCAGATAATAATTCGACCAATTTTTCTTAACATAAGCAGCATAATAAACGATTTTCTAGTTTCTGAGTTTTTGGTGCCATCACTTTCTTTTTATGATAAAAATACACTGGGTGTATGTTTTAATTTACTTTCGGGGTATTTTGTATTTGCTTTCACAGATCAACTTTAACTACCCAGGTATCGAGCTCCGCTCTGATGACTCCCAAATCTACACAACCTTAGGGCATTAGGCATTAAATTCCCTTCAGAAGGGGTGCTCGAGTAGCAAAGGATACTTGCAAACTACCATTTTTACATTTAAACTATGACACTTTTATCTCAGAATTCCATCTAATCATTCAAGTTGCTATCACATTCTCAAACGGTCTAATATTATTTAGTTTAGCTCAAAAAGATATTCTGTTGATTTTTATAATCTAAACTAGGTTGTGCTCAAAAATCAGGAATTCCCTACTTCTAAGTGATGAATTCAACAAAGCAATCGAAATGTCCCTAATGGTCATAACACTCTACTGAATACATATCACATACAGAAGAAGTTTTTCAATCAGTCAATACTGTTTTAGAAGTCTGAAAGAGTGAAAAATTTTTGAAATTTTTTGGAAGGGTGCAATTTCAGTGAAAATCAAAGGAAAACTTGCAAAAAAATCTGAAATTTGAGTGCACTGTGCACTACTACCACACACTTAAGATTTACATTGTCCTCAGTGTTCATGCATATCCTATCACCCCACACTTATTTGAAAAATAAGAATTTTAAAAAATAAAAAGTTGTAAAAACAAACAAAATACGAAATGAAAAAAAAGAAAAGATAAAACAATAAAATAGCAAAGAAAGATGAGGATTAGAAAAACTCCCTTCATGTCTTGAGCTGAAGGGTCTGCTTTGATCTGTCAATTGGTTGTTCACCTCAGCCATGTGCTATCGCTGAAGTGTCCTTGACTCTGTAAGCTCTGGATGCTGGAGCGGATGACTCTGCAGTGTGCTTCTTATGGAGGGTGTATCTACCCTCTAAGTCGCGAACTATGATCCACATGTTCCAAAGATAGTCAGTCGGTGGGAATGGTAGATGGAGCTATCCTCGTCAGCTCCGATCCCTCAATGTCGAGCTTCAAGTAGTGGGCTATCTGTGTGATGAATGGCCCGAGCCCCATGAAATGCTTCCTCGAATCATTTGCTAAGTTTCTCGCAATCAAAGCAACGTGTCCAGGAGGAACGTATCCAGGAACGTGACGTTTCTTGGAGTGGTGCGCCTACCTGCCAATGTATGTGAAGGTATTGTATGGAAGTATCGAAGGGTAGAAAAGATACCTGAAGCTTTGGCAAAAGTCGTGACGATAGGGGGCTCCAGTAGTGCAAATTTGGGCCCAACTAGTTGAGAATTCCTCGGGGAAGTCCCGCACAGCCGACTGGTACGCTGGGGACGCAAGCTCCTCCGTTGTTATACTCTTGATACAATGCTAAACTCCTCTGTATCCATCGACCCGTCGATACCACTTGGTCGGTAGGTTACTTGCTCGCACTTGTATGACTTTTAATTGTTGCACGTTTACCTTTTGAGTAGTGCCGTCTTGATCCATTATAACATAGGCTCCATATGACGACACTTCTACAGCGGTAAACGGGCCTGACCAATAACAACATCTCATTTGTTGATTCTACAGATAGGGACTTTGTTGTGGTGGTATCTTCTGGAAGTTTTCAGCTCCAGAATTATTCCTCCAACTAAATTCCGGATAATTTCTCCAGTAGGGATTGTATGTGTTTAGCATTGGAGAAGCATAGAGTGCAGCAACCTGCTCCTACCTCTTTTGGAATAGTCAGTATTCCATTCCCATAGCAATCCCCGCTAAAGTGAGGTACTTAGCAGACTTCACAGAGTTGACACATAGGCTGAACATTTCTTCCTGGCTGTTTAATTGATAACCCTCTATAGTTTATCAAGACATTGGGACATTTGACTCTGGAAAACAATCTCTTAAGGAATCTTGCTAGGGTAGATAATTTCTGCCAAATGTGTTACTTGTTAATTGGCAAGCATCGCGGGACTGTATCAAGGATACAAAATCTTTGAATAGTGGGCCAATAATATCCTGCTTCCAACACTTTCCGGACAGTGTTGCTAGCAGTCAAATAGCCTTTGTAGGTCTTCGATGGCAATGCTCCAGAATCTTGTGGCCTTCGTCTTTCGAGACACATCTTCTGATCAACTAATCTGCACAAATTTGAAATAGAAAAGAAATCTTCCCAGTAGTAATATTTCAAATCAGCAAAGAATTTCTTCTTTTGCTGATAAGTCATATCACTCGGGGAAATTTTTAGCTACTAGATAATTTGCAATATCAAAAAACTATAGAGGAGAATTATTATACATAACAAACAATGAAAATAAATTCTCATCCAAAATTTATCAGATATTACTGTCTCATTAACAGTCTCTAACTCGAGGTTTTCTAATCTAGACCAATTGTTTGCTTTCTAGATAGTCAGCCCCTTTTCTTTTCCCTTATTTCTATATCAAATTCTTGTAACAATAAAACTTAACTTAATTAATCATGGTTCAACATCAATTTTATTGAACAAATATCTCAGAGCAGAGTGATCAGTGTATACTATTGTTTTAGATGAAACTAGGTATGATATGAATCTAACTAGTAATCCCTTTTCAGTAGTGGTATGGTTCTACTGGGCATCAATAAAGGTTTTACTTGCATAGTATATAACATGAAATTTCTAATCATGCCTTTGTCCTAAAATAATTCATACTGCATAGTTACTAACATCACATATTAATTCGAAAGCAAACTCCAAACAGGTGATGTCATAATGGGTGCAGTAATGAACAATTCCTATAGGTTTTTTTAAAAAAATCTCATGCATTTATCATCAAAAACAAAAGGAACATCCTTTCTCAATAGAATATTCAAAGGTCTGGCTATTAAGGAAAAATTATTTCATGACCTAAGAAAATTCTAACGTAAAATGGCATTTCTTCCAAATTAAAACCTCATCCAAAATTTTGACATTTCAAAAGAAAATATTTTCTCCTAATTTTTTTTTAATTTTTTTAATTTTAATTTCCATAGTATGGTTTTAGAATAATTTTCTAAACTTTGATTAACCTAAATTTCTTGATTTCAGATAATTTCTAAAATTAATTATTTAAGATAACCCTATAGTTCAGAAAATTGATTGACTAATTCAGATAAGTGTGATTGTTTACTAAGGTATAGATTACTACCGTTATCTAACATAATCTTCTAGAATTTTTATCAGGAATCCTAAAATTTTATGAATGTCCCCGGCAACGGCGCAAAAAATCTGATGCGTTCCGATTGGTATGCTAAAAGATAGAATTTATTACCCTATATTGATTATGAATAATTAAGGACCTAGTCTTACTAACTGTCACTTTAGTATTTATTGATTGTCACTTAATCAATCAGAACCTAAGTCAGAGTACCTATCGTGTAGCTAGTTCTTGGAAAGTATCTACGATTTTAAATTATTAATATCATACTCCTAGGGAATCGGTAACAGCTTAGTAGTAAATATCCCTTAATCCTAACAATCATCTCATTTATCAATCAGTCAATCGATTATCAATATCTTGAAGGTGGATTTTGTATCCCAATAACACATAACAAGCACTTATCAAGCATGCAAGGGTTATTCTCTAGACATGTATTATGATGTATTTTTACTGTTTCTACAAGTTGGTTGACCTATCTTCGAACATTTTAGATATATTTTGGTCTGGAATGCAATTATGAACTCTATCAGCTTGTGTGCCACATTTGAGTTACCTTGTGTATTCACCCTACCTTAATGATGACCCTTCTCACATTTCAGGTTAAAGTATCTATGAAAACTTGTGTCACTCAGGAAATCTTACCACTCACCCTAATGCCGGCATAGCGCCCAAACTCAGTCTCATTAGGCTACTTTAACAAACATGATGATCTGTAAGTTATTTTACCTAATATGGAAAACCTTAATATATTCTACCCTAACTTAAGACCTGTTAAGATAAACAGGTTATGATGTAGACCATGGGTTGGAATTATCTATAACCGTTCATTTAGTTTAAAAGAGCAAACATATTATCAGGCATAATGTTAATTTAGCAGGTGACCTTTCCGGAAAAATGAGTATAATCTCAACGTGCAAAACATGTATAATAGAGCATCATAATTCAGTATTCAAATAGATGTTTAGATGAACACAACACAAAGATATACAGAGAGGATCTAGGGGACCACCACCATAAAGTATTCACCCTTTATCAGGTCCGCCGATGTTGCCAATACTTGTATCCTTTGGGTTGCGCGATCTGACTTTGATTGGCAGAACCATCGGAGAACGCTTCCTTGGTCTAGTAGCAATTGTTTTACCTTACATCCTGGGCTTAAGCAATGCCCTGTTGACTAACTATTCGCTCACCTAATGCCCTCTTAGGATCTCCTAACGAAATCTCGGGTATTCTATGAATACCGAAGACGAACACTATCTAATCTAATTCCCAGAATCTGAGATAAACACTCAAAAAGCAGAAAACATGAGACACTCTATGTTGCTAGATGGCTTGTGTTGAGTGTTGAGGGATATCCCTAACCTTCCATCCCTTGGGGTATTTATAGGGGTGAAAAGGAAGGGATGTTGCATGAAAAATCAATGTTTGACAAAGTTCTGCTGCTCGGGACGCCCGCCTCGAGCCCTTGACTAGGTCAGGGCGGGCGTTCTGGCTTGGGAATGCCCGCCTTGAGCTCAAAATTTCCGAAAATCGTATTTTTTCCGTTTTCATGCAATTTACTCCTGAAACTTCTAAAATCATATATTATGCAAAAAGATGTCAATTTCAACCAATTAAGATCAATTTGGTTCTAATTATGCCCTAATTTGTGTCTAAAAACATGTTAAAATGTGATATGATTTGTGCATATCAAGGATAACATGTAAAGTGACCAAATTTACTGAGATTATGGAAGAGATTAAAAGAAGGAACGTTGAAGCGTATGACTGTTTGAAAGAGATTGACCCTAAAAAGTGGACACTTGCATATGATGGTGGTTATAGGTATGGTTGTATGACAACTAATCTCTCTGAATCGTTGAATAGTGTATTAAAAAAATATTGTGCATTACCGCTTAAGGCATAGGTTGAGTTTACATATGACAAACTTGTTCCATACTTTTGTCAATGTCGAGAAGAAGCTTCTCGCACTAGACATCCATTCCGTTCTAGCATTTGGAAAAATGTACTAAAAATGAGAAGAAATCACATGGACATATTATAGTACAATATAATATACAATCCGGCATATTTAGTGTGAAGTCCCCCACTAGAGGAGATGGAAGAGGTAACATAGTTTACACTGTAAACTTTATTGATCAAATCTTGCAGTTGTCATAAGTGGTCAGTTTTTTGGTATTCCGTGTTCCCATTGTTTTGGCAGTTTGTCAACATAGAGATTTGGATCCAACCACATTTGTTTGAGTATATATTCAAAACAAAATTATAAGATGGCTTATGGTGCTAATCTTTATCGTGTTGCAAGTGAAGAGTTATGGATTGATGCTTCTTTTTCTCTTTAGTATTATAAGCCAAATATGGAAGGTGATCAACCATGTCGACTACAAACTATTAGAGATCATTGTTCTATGGATGCTTGAGATCTAGATTCACCTCCAAGATGTAGTAATTGTGAAGTGTCTGGACACAATAAAAGAACATGTCCAAATATTTTAAGAACAAATAATTAAATATTTTTAATGTACTCTTTTTATTTCTTTTCTTCCCACAAACTTTAAGTTATTTTTGAACTTTTGATTGATGTACTTCGTGAGTTTATGTATTTTCTATAAATTTAGCGTTTGTATTAAATGAACTTGTGTACAATTTCATATATTAAATCTAATGTCAATTTTTAATCATGAATTCTTGAAACATGTTTGAATTGTTATTCTTTTTTTACTCAAGAGCATCAATATTCTATCTTCTAATGAAATTATTTAAATAACATTTTGCAATTCGTAAAGCACGAGGAAACATCCTATTGAAGTACTCGTCACAAAAATAAAAGAAATTATTAATTATTTATATAAAAAATAATTTTAATCTATCTATTGCATTTAATTTTGAAATGTATTATATTGTATTCAGCAAATGCAACAAGACTATTTTCATACAAATTTTTAAAAGTGGGCCAAAAATAGTATTTTTATGAAAAAGTGAATCATTCTTATCAATAATAGTTGAAGATAAATTCAAGTAATACATATGATTTATTATTTTATTAGTTAAGATATTTTATATTTAAATTTTTATTTTATTTTCTTTTAAAATAAGTTATTATCTTATTAGGACTCTTTAAAGAAAAGTTAGAAATAATTTTATAAATAGAGATATTTCTTCCTAGAAGAAGAGAACGAGCAATTAAGGAAAAAATAAGTTGAGAGAATATTTAGACGATGGTTATTTAAGCCTCGATTCAGTTTAGCAATGATTTCAAGATGAGTTCTAAATTTCCGAGGGACAAAATTTTGAATTTAATTACTTGAAAATTCAATGTTTTATATTTTAATTGAATATTAAAGAGATTTTGCTTGATTCTTTTAAAACTTTTTAATGAATTGAGTTGTGTTTTCATTATTATAATTGAATTCAATTTTGGACAGTTATGTGGCTTCACAAATTACTTTAATTTTTATCACAGAGTTTTAGATTAAACTTAAATTAATTATTTGCCGCTTGTCTTAAATTTTTTTATTGTTTAATCTAACGGCTTCATTAGTAGGTGATTCAAATTCTGATAACTTCATTAGAATTCAATTAAATAATTAATTTTTAATTAGAAAAATTAATTTAGAAGCCAGGAAAAACTTGAATTAAATGACTGAAGTTTTCTCATACTTGAATTTCTTCAAAAATTCCATTAAAATATGTTGGTCGACTCTCTTATTTGGTTCAAGTAGAGAATTTATTTTTTCTAACATGCATAATTTATTTATTTATAGATTAAAATCTTGTAATCTCATACTTTTAGGAAAAATAATCATCTTCGAGTAGTCAAAAAGAAGTTTAAGTAATTTTTCCAATAATTCAATATTTTATATTGATAGTATCTATTGGACACATCATGATTATGATTAGATGAATTTTATACATAATTTTCATAACAAATAATTTCATCTACTAATCTCAAGAGTCACAAATTCAAACTTAATAAAAATTGACATTAGTAGAAGTAACATATCTTTTAATCTCAAGTCCAACTTCATCCAATATATTAAAACGGTAAAACTTCGTGTTATAAATTATTATTAATAAAAGAAAAAATTAAAAGAAAAGTAAAATAAAGATCAAAGGTAAAATAAGAAAATATATTCTTTTTATATATATATATATATATATATATATATTTATATGTTTCTTGTATTCACAAATTATATATATAAACATGTAATTTTTCATCATTCATCATGAATAAAAAGTAACAAAAAATTATAATCATTTATCATGAATAATAAGTTAAAAAAATTATAATCATAAAAGGTTATGGGAATTAGAAAAAAGTTCAATACATCTACAAATAATGAGGAATTTATCAAAATATTTTAATTTTAATATTTTGTTAAGGAACTTGTCAAATACCGAATAAAGACAAATCGAGGGAGGATAGCGCTACAATAGTTAGTTGCGGAATAAATTGGAGTAATCTGTTGGGGAGCACAACGGTTCAGCATTAATTTGACGCGCATAATCTTTTGACATAAATTTCTTACCGCTCTTCATTATTATAGCATAATAATGAGATAAATCTGCCACCTATCTTAATTATTACTATAATAAAGACAAACTTTTGCCACCTATCTTAAACGTATATATCTATCTATAAAGTATATTAATTTACTTATTTGTTAAGTAAAAGCAAAATATTAATTTGTTTTCCAATCAAATATACATTGTTCAATCGTCCTTTTTTTTTAAAAAAAAAAAACTATAAAAATTAATATATTAAGAGACGGAAAATTATTAATATGAAAAAAAATTTGTTCGTTTCCTTTTATTTATTATTAATTTTTTTAATAAAATTATACTTTCTGTTATTAATTTTTTTTGATTTAGGAACTGTCAGAAAGTTTATAATTTTTATATATATATATATATATATATAAAATATTAAATATATTAAAATAATATCTAAAAGTACGTGTATAAATATTATATATTATTAAATATATTTTAATAATAAAAATATAAATGTCTTTGTTTTTTAATTTAATTAATTATTTAATAAAAGTTTAATAAAATGATTAATAATACAATATTTTTTAATTTTAAAATTAACTTTATCAAAAAAATAAATAAATAAAATTGGAGATCAATATTACCAAAGGTAATAATTTAGAAAATATTTGTGCCAATTTGCCCTTTTTCTTTTTTAAGGTGTGCGTCCTACCATTATTAATTATCTAATTTTACCATCAAAAATTTCTCCTACTTTTTCTTTATATTATTTTATATATATATATATATATATATTCTTTTATAAATATTTATGGGACGATTTATACCATGACCTATTAATTATAAGTGATTATAATTATTATATATTTTTTTCCGAGCAACCCTTATTGACATATTATATATATTAAAAAATTCTTTCAAAATATATATTTTATTAAATATATTTAAATAATATTGTAAATAAATTTCGTTTGATATTTACTGTAAATTGAAATTACAATAAAAATGTGTTACATGTAATAAATTACAAATAATTTCTTTTTAACTAGTCCTATTTTTATCAATTATTTGATTCGATTCATCATGGGTTCGAGGGTTTTGTTGGCTTGAACTCTAAGTTCTATTTTTATCAATTCGCTAGTTCAATCCGTCGTGGATTAAAGGTTTTTTTTTGTTTGAATTTGATCAAGTGGATTCTGATTTCTCCGATGAAGGTTTTGAACTTCTGCACTTTTTGTTTCAGAGGTCTTTGATTATTAGAGTTACTATATGATTCTCTCAGCTTCTTTTTTCTCTTTTTCTAAAACGAATTTGACCAACTGTTTATAGATGGAGAGGATGACAATAAATGACTATTATGATGCCAAATATCACTCACATAAATCTCTCAATATCTTAATATATGAATATTTATATATTAAAATAAAATTAAAATATATATTTCAAATATATAATTAAATTTAAATGCTTACAATGTATTGAAATTAATTTTGTTTATATATATTTTTTAAAACTTAACGGATAATTTAATATAATTTTAAACGAAATTAATCTCAACTTTTAAGTATTATAGGAACTATTCTTAAAATTAAATAAATAAATAAATTTGTTAATCAATTTAGAGATTATTTTTGTCAATTTAACTTTTAAAACGAATATAGAAGAGCAAAAAGTATTTACTATCTTTTAGTACATAAACTATTATTTTTTTATTTTTTAAAAAAAATTTATGCGACATTTTATCTCTATTATGTCTTAATCACAAATAAAATAACTATCAGAGCAATGCCTTCATCACCTTAAACTAACACTTTGAAAGTGAACATGTCTCAAGTTTCCCATCTGCAATGTCTCTTATTTGACTTCACCTATAAAAAAATAGGTGTAACAACTTCCTCCAATACGGATCCCACTTTACTTGAATATAGTTTAGTTGGTCTCTTACAGTGGTCTGCACTTTGAAGAGGCCAATATTACACTTCTGCTGTCAACGATGCTTTACCCAGCGTTTTTCAACATTTACTTACCAAATTTTGTTTTTTCTTTTTCTCTTTTTTGCTTTATTTATTTTTTTTTTGTTTTTTGTTTTTTGTTCCTTCTTCTTTTTATCTCTTATTATTATAATTTTAATTAAAAAATCAAATTAAAGTGGTCATTTATCTGTTCAATAACTCAATATTAACTATATTTTTATCAACTCAAAATATAATTAAATATTGGCATCATTTATATTTTATATCTTGAAAAAATATGTCCCTCTTATTAATATTTTTTTTATCCCTAAATAATTATCAGAAAATTATCTGTTTTATAAGAGAAAACAATTAAACTAATCGTCTACAAGGGTCCCTCTTCATAACTATCATCAATAGTTATTGTAAACTTTTGTGGTAGTTTCTTGTTATTCGATGAGAAATTTTTTGTCAAGTATGAAACTTAATATTTTATATTTTCCTACATTTTATATTTCATATACCAAACACTTTATATTTTCTTGTTCTCATTACCAAATATTTTTAGTGTTTGATTTGTCGCATTTGCTATATTAATAAAAGTTGATTGATAGTAAACTGTGAATAAATGATGGAATTGCAAAATTTATATAATTTAAGTATTAATTTGTATGAAGAGATAGTTTATACAAAGACATAGTTTAATTGGTATTTTTTATTTTAAAAAATTATAAGTGGTAGATATTATAAAAATAATTAGAGTTTTACAAATATTTTAAATATATATATATATGTCAAATTTGACAATTTACTTATTTATATATCATATAAATATTTTTTTTTTATCAAGAGTACATTATTTTAGTCACTGTCCAATAATGTCCAAAGATATTATATAATTTAATTAAAAATCTACCTAGCCTACTTGCCAAAACAGGAAAAAGAAATCAAGCGAAAATCTATCTCAACATTTAATGAAATTGGTGGGTCAAACATTTATAGATAAGATTGTAAACTTCAAATCAACAACATGATCGACAAATTAGTTTAATTTTAGGTACGTTTCCATATACTTAAAAATCAATAGTTTATTATATTCATATTTCAATTGAAAAGATTTAGTCAAAACGATGCATACATTCATCAATGTAAAATTTGTATTCAATTTCTTAAAAATTATTAAAAACTTGGACATATTGACCCTTCAACTAAGATTTTGTATTCCTTCCTCAAATGATGTGGAATATGTATCTATATTGTTTGTTGTGTACGTTTCCCATTTTCATTGCTCTTTCCCTACTTTTATCTGCTTATTTCATTGGTGAGTTTACTAATGTATCAGGTGCCATGAAATTATTAGATTTTCCAAATTGACTTTTGTAATTTTATTATCAAAGAATAAAGTCTATTGGGATATTAATGTAAGTCTCATATTTAATATGAGATCTTTTGAAAAAGTAAAAAAAAAATTATGAATATTATATTAAAATAAGAGTTAAATAAGATACTAACTTAACATGTACAGTATAAGGCCCTATAAAGACAAAATAGGTATAAATAAATAAAAAACCTGCAAAGTCAACTTTTGTAAACATATAATATTATATATATATATATATATATATATATATTATTTAATGAAATTCCATATGGTGCTGTCGAGCACTAAAACGTTTTGTTTACGTTGAAGGTGTTTTAAATAAGTGTTAATTATAAAAGAATTTTTTAAGTAAATTTACATTTAAATTAATTTATGTTTGAGTCAGGTTGGTTAGTTGTGGGAAGAAGTTTTACTTCAAATTTTAAGTAACTGTATATATAAGTTACAAACACACATTTGATTTTAGTAAATATTAAATATTAAAAAATTACACTTTGAAGTTAAATATTAAAAAATTTTGTTCAATGGAAATTATGTAACCAAGGACTCTTATACATCAAATTATATAGCATTTTAAGTACTTCCAAATTTAAGAATCTCATGTTCTACAAGAGCTTGGATTATGCTCGTTTGAAAGATATATATGTAGCGATCCATTAGACCGTTTTTGCTTTATATATGATTGTATTTATAAGATTTTATGCTGATTTATTTAATATGACTTTTTAGTGGAACAATTATATTTTTTAATGAGAAATAAATTTTTTAAATCTTGACAGAATAGGTGTAATATCAAATTTAAATCATAAATAAGTATTGTCTCGACATTTAAAAAGACTTAAAAAAATAATGAAAAATAACTCATTAGGTAATATATATATATATATATATTGATTGGTTCAAAATCGGTCTGAAGCTACGTGTAGGTGAAGCGGCGTCGTTTGTGAGATCTCTGCCAAGTATCAGTGTCGAAGTGGAGGTGTGGGGCCTGCAAAAGAGAGAGAAGTTCGAAATGGAGGGTGAGGGACCTCTGACGAACCCTCCGATGGTTAAGTCAGTGTTCTGAAATCTGACTAGAGAGAGAGAGAAAGAACTGAATTTGGCAGAGAGTTTGTTGAGTTATCTGGCCTTACATTTTATCCTCATGAGGGGGGTATTTATAAGAATAAATGACCCTGAGAAATAGGTACGTAGTGAAGAGTCTGATAGTTGTCAGATTCTGAAATATCCTACTGTTATAGGGATATTCAGTGAGATACTTAAGATAAAATGTCGGTCACAAGATATTCTTTGGGGAGTAGTCTGGAATAATCTCGACTAGCTGGTCGTCGGACCTCGGGCGATGTGGGTTGCCCTAAGAGGCGTAGCCCCTTACTTCGCCATCTTGCGTGACAGGACTATAAGTCCCGTTTTGCATGGTGGATGGACACTTGGCAGAGCTGCGGGCCCCACCGTGTTGGTTGGACTGACACGTCAGATCGCCATGTCAACTTTCGTGCCATGTTAGCATAGGATATTTTTATACCTCTCAGTGTCCCCTCGTCGAAGTGGAAGAGTGATTTTCTTTTACTTCGACCTAATTGAAAAATCCATTTATTCTCGTGTGAACTCGTGGGAGTGTTTGCTACAATCGGAGTGAAAAAAGTTGAACCTGGTGACAAATTGTGTTGCCTTAACGTCAACGGGACTTTCCAAACGACGACTGTAATGATGTTGTTTTCACTTCCCGAGATTTAGGTAATGATGGATACTGTATCCCTCAATACGGACGCGACATTTAGTGTGACTGGACCCGCCTAGAGGTTGGTTCGGGCGAAGCGTGTTCGAGAAGCTTCCTAATTTATTATTATTTTATTTACCCCTTCGGCTTCTTCTTCAGCAATAAATACCTCCTCCCGCCTATTGAGTTGCTTTTTACCTTTTCTCCTAATTTCTCTGCAACTTAAAATCTTCATCTTCTTGCTCGACTTGATTTTGTCCCGACATTCCTTTTAACTCCCTCAATAACCCTTTCAACCGTTCTTATCAAGTAATGGTTGTTTATATCTTGGCTTTCCTTTGTCAGTGATTCACGCAAAACCCTGTTTTGGAAAATGAAAGGGATGATGTTCATCGAGTTTTTTTTGTTGGGGGGTTTGTTTCCTATTTTACCTTGGTGGGTGCCTTTAGAATGCTTCTTCCTTTGCGTTTTATTTTAAGAACATAGTCAGTTTTTTGCAAAGGCATAGTCTAGCAAGGTAGGATAGGTTTTTTGTGAAAGTTTTTCTGGGGGGAAATTTTCTGGGTTTAAGAACTCTTTGAAGGCGGAGTGATGGATTAGAATTGATAGGGTTTTTTATCTCAGGTCATAATATCAAAGTCGAGATGCCCTTTAATTGAAGTAGAGTATAGCTCCTCAACATCCACTTCGGTGGGTAGACCAGCTAATCCAAGTCCCATCACTTCGAATAGCAGTAATTCGAATGACGAGAGACCGAGTGCTGGAAATAGACAAGACCCTCAGATTGGTCAGGAGATGAATGATGGGGTTTTTCGAGTACCGACCATCTAGACTACAACCAGCGGTGCTGTCAAGGACCCCACCTTTCCTGCTTCAGCCCCTAGGGTTAGGAATTTAGCCACGGTCAGAGCCCTCCAAGGGGAGGACTCTGACTCCAATAACTTAGAAGACCTTCCAACTACCAAAAGACAATTGTCGGGGGACTTCGCCCTAAAACCTAATACCATTAGTCTTGAGTTCCCTGTGATATCACTAGAAGTCGACTGAAGTAGGTTTAAGATGTTTATAGTGAAGTCATGCGGGGTCATGGCTGATGCTTATGTCCATATTCCTTTTGACCACTTCATTTCTGGTCTTGCTTTACCCTTAGACCCTGCATTCTGTGACTTCTTAAACTTAGTGAAGTGTCAACCTGCCCATGTCCATCCCAATGGAGTTTGGTACTTCTTGGCCCTAACCATTTTGTGTAGGAGAATAGGAATAGAGATTTCGGAGTTGATCTTGAGAACCTTTTTCACCATACTTAGGATGAACAACCTTACACTATCCTTGAGACCTCGCCCAAGTAGGGTTACACTTTTTGAACCCCCTCCCAATAAGGTCAATCAGTGGAGAGAGCGATGGGTTTCCGTGGAGTCCAGATTGGGCTTCCTGTTTTACCCGAAGTGTAAGACACTTTGCACTTGGCCACCTGTAAAGAAAAACACCCAATATTCTGACTCCGATAGGAAATTTTTAGATATATTCTGAGTGAGTTAGGCGACAACCCTAAAACCCAGTCCTAAGTCTTCCCTGACTAGCGAACTTATCGCTAACGACAGTCGTTACCCTGCGGGATCGATGGACAGTCGATAGATTCTCGCTGGAGGGAGCTGGGCTTGGAGGATAATAATGAGTACCCTGTATGGAGATTGCACCTGGGGAGAGTATTTTTTGATGAATGCCCGGAGTGCGCCAATTTGGAAAGCGCGGGCTATCCTGTAGCCAAGGGTAGATTAGGATGAGTTTTTATATTATAAGCTTACATACCTTAACCTTCACTTCGATGTCTGACTTTGTTTCCTTTTTAGCAGACATGACTATGGATTTCACCGAAAGACGTGAAGTGGAGAGGCGTGCCCGAGGTGCTATTTTCCGACAGGCAGGCCTTACTCCAGCAAGGCCCGTAGACCGCTCCTCAATCTCTGCAGCTGCTGGCACTTCGTTGGAGGGTACCTCCTCTACCTCAGCGACCCCTCAAGTCCAAACAACCCGAAGTCCTCTACCACCAAGGGCCAGTGACCGGTCGAAGGGGAAGGAGCCCGTTGTAGTCACGTCGAGCCCTGGCACTTCTTGCCTCACGGGAGGAAGGCTCTTCGGGGTCTTCTTCTCTTCCTTGGATGAGGGAAGGGTTCAAACTTCCGGAGTCCAGGAGGGACTTGGAAGGTCTTGCCCAGGAGATCCAACTGGCCTTCCCACCCTTAACTAACTTGTAGCTGTTGAACTCCCGGGTGGGGAGATTTCTTGGCAAGACCGTACTGCACAGAGTGATGGACCACGATCTGTCACAAAACCTTCGCCGTGCTTTGATGGGGGTAGGTGACACGATGGGACACATTGGGGCCCATTTATCACTAGTAAATTTGCTTTAGTGTAATATTTTTTTTAAAATTAGCTCTGACTTCGTTGTTCTTTTCAAGTAGGTGCCTACATTGGGCACCTCGGTATGATGGCTGCGTCGGCGAATACTTCTCGGATGATGCAGCTAAATATGAAGAAGAAGTGCACCGACTTGGAGGGGCAACTGTCGGCAAAGAACAAAGCTCTTGACTCCGCCGAAGACTAACTTCGGACTGCTGAGGAGAATGTGGCCCTGGTCGTTGCTGAGAAGGACAAACAGTCCTCAGATCTGATGTCTTTCCAAAAGGCAAATGAGGATCTTAAAGCCCAACTGAGAGACTTTGACCAACGGTTGAAGGATGCGGAGTAGAGGTGCCTAGCTTTGGACTCTAAGGTGGTTTATTATGAATCAACCGAATACACCGCCAAGGTTGTGGATATTTATCGCAACTCCCCAGCGTTCGAGGATGAACTCTACTCGAAGTGCAGCAGATTCTATGAGAGGGGGTGTGCGCACATACTTCGCCAATTCCACCACCTTATTGCAGACAAGGCACTGATATGCAGGGTCTTTGAAGGGTCATACTCCAATCCCGAGTTCAGGAACGGCTGTGACTTCATTCCGTTCACAAAAAGTGAATTGGCAGAGATTGCAGCTGCTGACCAGAAAGCGGGAAGGCAGTGGACTCCGCCAGCACCAGTGCACCCAAATTTGGCGAAATTGTGCGATCAGCTAAGGGAAGAGCCGGAAGAGTCTGAGGTCATGCAAGTGGAGCCTTTGTCGACGGTCGGACCTGTTCCAGAGTTCGAGGTTGTTGAGGATGAGAGGCCCACCCTGGTGGTGGATGAAATTATTTTTCCTAGTGAGGATGCTCCAGTTGAAGCTGCTCCTCCTTCAACCGAGGCCCCTCCTACTCTGTAATAGAGTAGGGCCTTTTGTAGGTAAATTCATTTTTTGTAACTTTTGTCTTGATTTCGTTATTTTCGTAATTTTTGTCTCCAAGTATTCTGACTTCGCGAATGTCTCCTGATATGTTTTGAAAACCTTTTAACTTTGGACAAATTGAAGTAAACCTTAAGTTAAAATTGAAACACAAGGTTAACTCAAAGTAATCATAACTCCGTAATTAACTTCAAATTTTAACAATCGTGATTGATTCCCAAAATATTAACTCCAAGATTGCCTCGAAGTGAGAGTGAGTTCCACGATTAAGTTTGAAATTCATGAGTTCCTTGATTTACTCGAAACTTTAACTCCAAGATTGACCCGAAGTGAGGGCTCATTCTGTGATTAACTTTGAAATTCATGAGTTCCGTGATTTACTTGAAACTTTAACTCCATGATTGATTCGAAGTGAGGGCGAATTCCATGATTAACTTTGAAATTCATGAGTTCCGTGATTTACTCGAAACTTTAACTCCATGATTGATTCGAAGTGAGGGCGAATTCCATGATTAACTTTGAAATTCATGAGTTCCGTGATTTACTCGAAACTTTAACTCCAAGATTGACTCAAAATGAGGGGGAATTCCATTATTAACTTTGAAATTCATGAGTTCCGTGATTTACTCGAAACTTTAACTCCAAGATTGACTCGAAGTGAGGGAGAATTCCATGATTAACTTTGAAATTCATGAGTTCCGCGATTTACTCGAAACTTAACTCCAAGATTAACTCGAATTGAGGGCGAATTCCATGATTAACTTTGAAATTCATGAGTTCTGTGATTTACTCGAAACTTTAACTTCAAGATTGACTCGAAATGAAGGAGAATTCCATGATTAACTTTGAAATTCATGAGTTCCGTGATTTACTCGAAACTTTAACTCCAAGATTGACTCGAAGTGAGGGAGAATTCCATGATTAACTTTGAAATTCATGAGTTTCGTGATTTACTCGAAACTTTAACTCCAAGATTGACTCGAAGTAAGGGAGAATTCCATGATTAACTTTGAAGTTCATGAGTTCCGTGATTTACTCGAAACTTTAACTCCCAGATTAACTCGAAGTAATGGAGAATTCCATGATTAACTTTGAAATTCATGAGTTCCGTGATTTACTCGAAACTTTAACTCCAAGATTGACTCGAAGTGAGGGCGAATTTTATTGAATACCGGTAGCCCTGAAATTAATTCAAAGTACATTTCAAATTGATCATAGTGAAGTGAATTATTGGTGAGTTTACCTTGTTATCTAAACAATATATTTTTTCATGTGATTGATATGCCATGGGTTGGGTAGTATTTTTCCTTCTTGATCCATAAGACGAAAGGTCCTTGGGCGCACTTCGCCTTTGATCAAATAAGGGCTTTCCCAGTTCGGTGATAGTTTGTTTGCTTTGATTTACCTGGCTGTTCCCTCGATCTTCCTTAATACCCAGTCTCCAACGCGTAGCAGTCTTCTCACCAAATTTTTGTCATGAGCCAGCTTGGTTTTTTGCTTAAAACCTTCCATTCATAGTCGAGCTGCTATCCTTCTTTCCTCCAGTAAGTCCAGATCTAAGCATCGCATTTGTTGCTTTCTGTGTCGTAGGTGGAAACTCTGTATGATGGGAGTGCGAGTTCGGCTGGAGATATGGCTTCTAACCCGAACACCAAGGCATACTTTGTTTCTCCTATGGGGCCCCTAACTAAAGCTCGAACTACCCATAGTGTTGCCGGGCGCTCGTCGACCCATTTATTAGATTTTCCTTCTAAGTTTCTCTTTAACGTTGTGAGAACTATCTTATTTGCTGCTTCTGCCTGTCAATTGCCTTTGGGATGGGCGACAAATGATTTCCAATGCTTGATTCCCAAGCGGGTACACTCTGTCGTGAACTTGGTGGAAAACTGGGTGCCATGGTTAGTTACCACGGCTCGAGGTACTCCATACTTGCAAAGCACAGAGTCATGAAAAGAGTTAAGAGTGTTTTCCTCCGTGGGGGCCGCCAATGACTTTGCCTCTACCCACTTGGAAAAGTAATCTACGGCTACTACCAAATACTCGCTTCCTCTAGACTTGGGGAACTTGCCCATCAAGTCAATTCCCCACATGTTGAAAGATCATACGGCTAGGACAGGAATTTGAGGAACGGACGTTAGTCGAGGTATCTTGCCAAAATTTTGGCAGACGTTGCAATGCTTAACGAAGTCTGATGTGCATAAATCATATCACTTTTTTACCATGTTTTAAGCATAAATTAGGGCAAAATTGGAGATAAATCATTCTAAATTGCAGTTTTTGTGATTTTGGAAGTTTCAGGTGAAATATGCAAGAAAATGGCAAATATTGGGGCAAAAATGTTATTTTCGGAAGTTTATGGATCAGGACGGGCGTTCCAAGGTCAGGACGGGCATCCCGACCCGGTCAAAGACCCGGGACGGGCGTTCCGGACTTGGGATGGGCATCCTGACCAGGTCAAAGCACCGGGACAGGCGTCCCGAGCCCTTGCACAGAATCCCACATCGATTTCTACATCAAAAATTAACTCAGCTTACCTACTATAAATAGCCCAGGCCTTCCTCAGTTGAAACCATCCCTCTCCACTTGATCTGAATCATTCAGTGACTTCAAGTATACATTTTTCTACAGTATACAAGTCATTTAGTGATCTCAAGTATTTCATTCAAGTAGTTTAGTATACGAGAGTTTCTCGGTTTCTTTGCTTTCTGAGAGTCCGTCTCAGAATCTTAGAATACGACTAGATATGGTTCATTTTTGGTATTCATAGAATACCTGAGATTTCGTTAGGAGATCCTAAGAGGGCATTAGGGGAGCAAAGAGCTAGTCAACAAGGCTTTGCTTAAGCCCGGGACGTAAGGTAAAGCAATAGCTGCTAGGCTAAGGAGGCGTTCTCCGAAGGTTTTGTCGAGCAGAGTCGGGTCAAGCAGTCCAGGATATACAAGTAGTCACTCCATCGGCGGACCTGATAAAGGGTGAATACTTTATGGTGGTGGTTCCCTAGATCCTCTTCGTATATTCTGTACTGTGTTTGTCTAAAGATTAATTTGATTATCAAATTATGATGATATAAATATGTGTTTTGCATGCTGAAGTTATTTACATTTTTCCGGAAAGGTCACCAGCTTAATTATCATTATGATCTACTTGCTCTTTTAAATTAGATGAATGGTTATAGACAATTCCTAACCATGGTCTAATCATAACCTGTCTAGTTTAATAGGCCTTAATTTAGGGCTTTGTGTGAGGACGGAAGCATTAAGGTCTGCCATATTAGATAAAATAACCTATAGATCACCATGTTTGTTAGAGTAATCTAATGAGGCTGAGTTCGTGTGTTTATGTCAGCGTTATGGTGAGCGGCATGATCGCCTGAGTGACATAGGACTTTCATGGATGCCTTTAGCTCGAACTGTGAGTAGGGCCGTCAATGGCGATGGGGCAGTTTATCAGATAACTCAAATGTGGTTCACAAGTAAAATCAGTACATAATTGCAATATAGACCAATGTATATCTAAAATACTCGAAGATAGGTCAGTCAACATGTAGAAACAGTATAACATACATCAGAATACTTGTTTGTAAAATACTCTTGCATGCCTAATGAACTTGAATCTTGTGTAGAAAGGATCCCCCACTCATTAAAGATATTGATGAATGATTGCATAACTAAGTAATAAAATGAGAGTTAGGGTAAAAGGATAGTTGCTACTAAGCCGTTACCACTTCCCTAGGAGTATGATAAATTCTTTAATTAAAATCGTAGATACTTTCCAATAGACTAGCTACACGATAGGTACTTTGCCTTAGGTTCTGATTGATTAAGTGACAACATAGATACTAAATGTGACAATTAGTAAGTCTCAGTCCTTAATTATTCATAATCGATATAGGGTAAATAAAGCTTATTTTTAGCATATCAATCGGAAACCCATCAGTTTTTACGCCGTTGCAGGGGAAATATCATAAAATTTTAGGATTTCTCATCAAAATTCTAGAGGCTTATGATAGGTAGCGATAGTAATCTATTCCTTAGACATAACATTCATTTTATTCTAGTTAGACAATCAGTTTCCTTAAATATAGGGTTATCATAACTAATTAATTTTAGAAATTATCTAAAATTAAGAAATTTAGGATAATCAAATTTTAGAAAATAATTCTAAAACCTTATTAAGGAAATTTGCATTGCTTTTGAAAAAAAATTTTAAAAATTTTAAAATTTTAAAAATTTAAATTAAATCTTTCTTTTCTTTTCTTCTATAAATTTTATTTTCTGAAAAATATTATTTTCGAGAAAATAAAAGAAATAAATTTTTCATGTTTATAGTTTTCTTGTTTGCTTGTTATTTTTATTATCTATTTAATTTCGGGGAAAAAATGGAAATGAGGAAAGAATATTTTTCTTCTGAGTTGTCAAATTTTGGCTTAGGTTTTAATTTGGAAAGAATGCCATGTTAGAATTTTCTTAGGTCATGCTGGCTTTATTCAACAAGTTATGAAATAAATTTTTCTGTAGCCAGATCTTTGAGTATTCTATTAAGAAAGGATGTTCCTTTTGTTTTTGATAATAAATGCATGACATCTTTTAAAACACCCAAAAGGAACTACTGCACCCATTATGACATCACCTGATTGGAATTTGGTTTTTGAATTTATATGTATGATGTGTGTAATGATGCAGTAAGAATTGTTTTAGGAAAAAGGCATGATTAGAGATTTCATGTTATATACTATGCAAGTATGACCTTTACTGATGCCCAGTAGAACCATACCACTACTGAAAAGGGATTACTAGTCATTGTATATGATGATAGATTCATATCATATCTAGTTTCATCTAAAATAATAGCATACACTAATCACTCTGCTATGAAATACATGTTCAATAAAATGAAGCTAAACCATGATTGATTAAGTTGAGTTTTATTGTTACTAGAATTTGATATAGAAATAAGGGAAAAGAAAAGTGGATGAATATCTAGAAAGCAAACTATTGGTCTAGATTAGAAAACCCTGAGTTAGAAGCTATTGATGAGACAGTATATCTGATAAATTATTTTTTGGATGAGAACATGTTTTCATTGCTTGCCATGTATAATAATTCTCCTCCTTGGTTTATCGATACTATAACTTATCTAGTCGCTAAGATATTCCTGAGTGATATGACCTATCAACAAGAGAAATTCTTTGTTGATTTGAAATATTACTATTGGGGAGATCCCTTTTCTATTTTTTTCGTTGCAGAGTAAGTGATCGAAAGATGTATCTCGGAAGGCGAAGGCCACAAGATTTTGGAGCATTGCCATAAAAAATCTGCGGGAGACCAATTGACTGCTATCAACACTGTCCGGAAAGTGTTGAAAGCAGGATCTTGTTGGTCCACAATATTCAAGAATTATGTATCCTTGATGTAGTCCTGCGATGCTTGCCAAATAATAGGTAAGACATCCTCCAGAGATCGTCTACCTTAGCAAGGTACACAAAGTGTTGCAATCTTTTGATATTTGGGGTATTCATTGAATTCTTTTTCTTTCTTCCTTTTTGCAACAAGTACATCATAGTAGCTGTAGAACACTTTTCAAAATGGCCTAAACCACAAACATTACCTATTAATGATGTTAAAGTCATGTGCAGATCCCTTGAGAAACTGTTTTTCAGATTTAGATGTGCCAATTTCTTGATAAGCAATAAAGGGTTGTCAACCAGCTAATGCTTCTTCTGATGTGTAATTGGAGGCAGTAAAGGCTAATAACAACAATTAAATTAATGCCTTTCAACAAGGAAGAAACGTTCAGTCTGTGTATCAAATCTGTGAAGTCTGCTAAGTACCTCACTTTAGCGGGGATTGTTATGGGAATGGAATACTGACCATTCCAAAAGAGGCAGGAGCAGGTTGCTACAGTCAATGCTGCTCCAATGGGAAACACATATAATCCCAACTGGAGAAATCATATGGGATTTAGCTGAGGAATAATTCTGAAGCTGAAAACCTCCAGAAGATACCACCACAACAAAGTCCCTACCCGCAGAATCAACATATGAGATACTGTTATTGGTCAAACCCGTTTACTGTTATAGAAGTGTCGCCATACGGAGCATGTGTTATAATGGATCAAGACGTCACTTCTCAAAAAGTAAACGGGCAACAATTAAAGCCATACCAGTGCAAGCAAGTGACCTACCAAGTGGTATCGAACGGTCGATGGATATGGAGGAATTTGGCATCGTATTAGGAGCATAGCAATGGAGGAGCTTGCATCCCCTGCATACCAATCAGCTGTGAGAAACTTCCTCGAGGAAGTCTCAAATACTTAGGCTCAGATCTACACCACTGGAGCCTCCTACCACCACGGCTTCGCCAAAACTTTAGGTATCTTTTCTGCCATTCGAAACTTGCATGAAATGCCTTCACAGACATTGGCAGGTAGGCTCACCAATCCAAGGAATGTCACGCTCCTAGACACATTCCTCCTGGAAACGTTGCTATGATTGCGAGAAACTTTGCAAATGTGTTGAAGAAGTTAATTCGAGGAAGCAGTTCTTGGGACTCGAGCCAAGAGTCGAGGACATTTCAGCAACAACACATGGCTGAGGTGAACAACCAATTGACATATCAGAGCAAACCCTTCTACTCGATACATGAAGGGAGTTTTTCTAATCCTCATCTTCCTCTACTTTTATTTTGTTTTCTTTTTATCCTCATTTCGTGTTTTTGTTTTTCCTGTTTTAATTTTTAAACTCTTATTTCTCAAATAAGTGTGGGGTAAGAGTTTTGTTTGTCTTTTCTGTCTCTTCATCATATTTAGTCACATAAGTTTGGGGTAAGAGTTTTTTTGTGTTTTTTTCCCAGCTTTTATTTTTCAAATAAGTGTGGGGTAATAGGATATGCATGAACACTGAGGACAGTGTAAACCTTAAGTGTTGGGTAACAGTGCACTGTGCACTATAGTAGTCAATATTTGCATGTTTTCTCATATTTCTCACTAAAATTGCACCCTTCCAAAAAAAATTCAAAAAATTTCACTCTTTCAGACTTCAAATTAAGTATTGATCGGTTTAAGAAATGCTTATGTCTATGATATATGTTGATTAGATAATTATGATAAGTAGGGAACAAGTTGACAACTTTATTGAATTCCGCAATTAGAAATAGAGAATTCCTAATAATTGAGCACAACCTAGTTTGGATTAGAGACATCAACCAAATACCTTTTCGAGACTTAACTAAATAATATTAGACCATTTGAGAATATGTTAGGGATTTAAATGACTAGATGATGCTCTGAGCTGGAAGTGAAAAAGTTAAACAAATAGGATAGTTTGCAAGCGTCCTTTGCTACTCGAGCACCACTTCTTAAGGGAACTTAATGTCTGATGCCCTAAGGTCATATAGATCTGGGAGTCATCGGAGTGGGACTCACTACCTGGATAGTTAAAGTTGATGTGTGAAAGCAAACACAGAAATACATTGAACAATCAATCTAAAAATGCATTGCCCAATGTGTTCTTTTATTGAAAATTATAATTGAAAAGCCTTGACACCAAAGCTCAGAACTCAGAAGGTTGTTTGTTGCTATTATGTTCAACGATTGGTTGAAGTATTATCTGGTAAGAGTTAAGAGAAGACTATATTGTGTTGACAATCTAGTCTAGATTAGTTCACACACTACACATCAGGAGGACCTCGTGACTAAGAGTAGAGTTCAGTCTAGTTATTGAGTTGTTACACCTGCATGACCATGATAATTTACTAAGACATTTTAGACCTTGTCATAGCAACTTGACCAGTTAGGCTTATTTTGTGAATCATTTGACCCAGTGATTAATTTTGGCTAAAAACATTGCTAGGACTTTTGAGTGATTGCACCTATGATTTAGAATTTCAATAATTTCATATAGACTTGCTTGAGGACAAGCAAAGAGCTAAGTGTGGGATTATATGATGGGCATAAATCATATCACTTTTTCAGCATGTTTTTAGGCACAAAATAGGGCAAAATTGGAGATAAATCATTCTTAATTGACTATTATTAATACAATTTTGTAGTTTTTTGTGATTTTGGAAGTTTTAGGTGAAATGTGCAAGAAAATGGCAAATATTGGGGCAAAAATGTGATTTTTGGAAGTTCGTGGATCAGGACGGGCGTCCTGACCCGGTCAAAGCACCAGGACGGGCGTCCCGGACCCTGGACGGGCGTCTTGACCCAATCAACAAAATAGGACGGGCGTCCCGAGCCCTTGCACAAAATCCCACATCGATTTCTGCATCAAAAATCACTCAGCTTACCTGCTATAAATACCTCAGGCCTGCCTCAGTTGAAATCATCCCTCTCCACTTGAACTGAATCATTCAATGACTTCAAGTATACATTTTTCTTCAGTATACAAGTCATTTAGTGATCTCAGGTGTTTCATTCAAGTAGTTTAGTATACGAGAGTTTCTCGTTTTCTTTGCTTTCTGAGAGTCTGTCTCAGAATCTTAGAATACGACTAGATAGGGTTCATTTTTTGTATTCATAGAATACCCAGAATTTCGTTAGGAGATCCTAAGAGGGCATTAGGGGAGCGATGAACTAGTCAACAGGGCTTTGCTTAAGCCCGAGACATAAGGTAAAGCAATAGTTGCTAGGCTAAGGAGGTGTTCTCCGAAGGTTCTATCGAGCAGTGTCGGGTTAAGCAGTCCAGGATATACAAATAGTCGCTCCATCGGTGGACCTGATAAAGGGTGAATACTTTATGGTGGTGGTTCCCTAGATCCTCTATGTATATTATGTACTGTGTTTGTCTAAAGATTAATTTGATTATAAAATTATGATGATATGAATATGAGTTCTGCATGCTGAAGTTGTTGGGCTTGTGGAGGCTTGTTGTTGGCCCGGCCCAATAATCTGAAACCCTAGGTTTTGTTTCCTATAAATAGATAGCTTATACTTGTAATCTCTACACCACAAGTGAAATAAACCTCCTAGTTGATCCCGTGGACGTAGGTTGCAGTTGGCGACCGAACCACGTAAATTTTTGTGTGTCGTTTGTGTTCTGTTTCTCTTTATTCTTGCAGATTATTTGTGTGTGTTGTGTGTTTAAATCCCAACAAGTGGTATCAGAGCTTTGGTTGTACAACACGAGAGCACAAATTGTGAGAAAATTTGGTCACCTAGTTTTTTTTGTGAAGAACCGTGTGCAGATCTGGGAAAATCGCCGCCGGTTCACCGCGCACAACACCACCGTTGCCGGAGGACACCGGAGGAGCAGCGGGCAGAATTCCAGCAGCCGCCGCAGACCCTCGCCGAGTTGCCGCGCACCGCCGTTCAGTTCAGCTCGTGCCGCCGCCGTTTCCAGTCGCGCCGCTTCGCCGTCCAGAGCCTTTCAGCCGTCGCTGAGTTCCAGCAACCGCCGCTGAGTTCCTGCAAAAAGAAAAAAAAATTTGAAATTCAGTTCTAGCAGCCGCCGCTGCGTTCCTGAAATTTGCAAAAATTTGTAAGGAATTTCAAATTTTCCTTTTTTCTTTTTTGTGGATTGTGGGCCCGCCATTGAAAAAAAAAGGAGAAATTTAGTATATTTTTTTTGTTTGGTGGGTGGTGGGCCCTGCCGTGTTTTGGTGGGTGGTGGGCCATAGTGTTTGTTTTGTGTGGTGCACAGTATTTTGTCCAAATTTTCAGATGAAATTACCTAGATCTAAAATTAGTTGTACCGGATATCTAGTCTAGTTTTTTGATATGGCTGAAGATGGGAAGTACCGAATTGAGAAATTTGATGGTACAGATTTCAGTTGGTGGAAGATGCAAATTGAAGATTTGCTAGTTCAAAAAGATTTGGACGTGGTATTAGGTGACAAACCAGAAAAGATGTCAGATGCAGATTGGGCAGGTTTGGTTCGGAAAGCAATGTCCGTGATCCGTCTCTCGTTGACCAAGAATGTTGCATTCAACATTCTGAAGGAGAAGACAGCAAAAGGCATTATGGAAGCGCTGTCTAACATATACGAGAAGCCATCTGCAGCAAACAAGGTTTTTCTGATTAGAGAGCTGGTGAACACAAGAATGAAAGAAGGCACTTCAGTTACCGAGCATATCAACAAGTTGAATTCGATCTTAACCAGACTTGTGCCAGTGAAGATTAAGTTCGATGATGAAGTTCAAGCTTTGCTACTGCTATCGTCTTTGCCTGATAGTTTGTCCGGAACGGTTACAGCGGTTACCGGTTCAGTGGGACCCGATGGGTTCACTTTCGATAAGATTCGAGATCTCGTTCTTGGCGAGGACGTCAGAAGAAAGAGTTTTGGAGAGTCATCTGGTGAATTGTTACATGTTGGCAGAAGCAGAAGGAATAGCAGAGGTAGTGGGAGCAGGAACAGACAAAGGAGTCAGTCGAAGACTCGTGATAGCTCAGGTGTAACGTGCTGGAAGTGCAAGGAGGTGGGACATTTTAGGAATCAATGCCCGAAAATCAAAGTGAACATTGCAGAAGACTCCGCGGACGAGGATCTCTTTATTTGTTGTGTGGAGAGCAATGTGGATTCTTGGGTCATGGATTCTGGTGCTTCATTTCATGCTACCCACAGCGGTGAAGCATTGCAGAATCTGGTTATTGGGGACTTTGGAAAGGTACACCGGTAGAATCAGTACATAATTGCAATCTAGACCAAGGTATATCTAAAATACTCGAAGATAGGTCAGTCAACATGTAGAAACAATATAACATACATCAGAATACTTGTCTGTAAAATACTCTTGCATGCCTAATGAACTTGAATCTTGTGTAGAAAGGATCCCCCACTTATCAAAGATATTGATGAATGATTGCATAACTAAGTAATAAAATGAGAGTTAGGGTAAAAGGATAGTTGCTACTAAGCCGTTACCACTTCCCTGGGAGTACGATAAATTCTTTAATTAAAATCGTAGATACTTTCCAATAGACTAGCTACACGATAGGTATTCTGCCTTAGGTTCTGATTGATTAAGTGACAACATAGATACTAAATGTGACAATTAGTAAGTCTCAGTCCTTAATTATTCATAATCAATATAGGGTAAATAAAGCTTATTTTTAGCATATCAATCGGAGACCCATGTTGGAACTGAGTAATCAAACGGTCGACCCTCTCCGCATATTCTTTTAGATTATTGGAGTTCACAGAGTACTCGTGGTTCACCTGTCCAATGACAACCCATGAGTCGCTGAAGACTTCTAGGGCTTCTACGTCGACCTCCAAAGCCCATTGTAGGCCGAGGATAAGGGCTTCATACTCAGCCTGGTTATTGGACAAGGAATAATCGAGCCTTACACTTTGGATTTCTTGATATTGTCCGGAGGGAGACTTCATCGTGATACCGACTCCAGCGCTCTGAGAGTTTACCGCTCCGTCCACCATCATCGTCCAGGTGCTCTCCTTCGTAGGTGAAGGTACTAGATCTCCGGGGGGAGGTGCTTCCGTGAAAGAGAGCTCGGCTAGAAAATCTGATAGGGCTTGTGCCTTAATTGTTGTTCTCAGTGCGAACTTGAGATTGTAACCGCACAGCTCGATGGACCATCGTAGCATCCTTCTAGACTGATCTAATTTGTGAAAAACTTGTTTCAGTGGGTTATTGGTGTAGACAACGACGATGTGGGATTCGAAATATGCGCGAAGTTTGCGTGTGCTAATGACCAGTGCGTACGCCAACTTCTCGATCTGTGAATAACGTACTTTGGTGTCTCGCAAAACTCGACTGACGAAGTAAACTGGCAGTTGCTTATCTTTTGAGTCTCTGACCAGGACTGATGCTACCACCTGCTGTGAAACGGATAAATACATATACAGCACTTCGCCCGAAATAGGCGCACTTAGCAAGGGCAACCTTTCCAAGTAATCCTTCAAATCTTCCCAAGCCTTCGCACACTCTTCACTCCATAGGAACGCTTTTCCTGAAAATTTTAGGGTTTTAAAAAATGATATTGATACGCGAAAATCGTATCACATTTTTAGCATGTTTTTATATATGTTTTAATGTGAAATTGAGAGTAAATTGACATTAATTGTTTACTATTTACTTGATTTCACGGTTTTTATTATTTTGGAAGTGTCAGGTGAAAAGTAGACGAAAACAGCAAATTCTGGGGCAAAAACGCAATTTTTGGAAATGTTGACCCGGTCAAAGGTCCGGGACGGGCGTCCCGAACCCGGGACGGGCGTCCCGACCCGGTCAAACCGCCAGGACGGGCGTCCTGAACCTGGTCAACAAATCAGGACGGGCGTCCCGAGCCGCCAGAAGCTGTCCCACATCGAATTTTTCAGAATTTTTCACTCCGGGAAGCTGCTATAAATACCCCAGGCCTCCAGCAGTTGAATTCATCCCTCTCCACTCGATCTGAGTCATTAAGTGGTTTCCAGTGTACAGTTTTCCAGTACACAACTCACTCAGAGACTCAGATCTCAGTTTTCTTTCTTATTAGTGTTTTGTTTTAGTTTCTGAGAAATAGTCTCAGATCTTAGGTTTCTATAGATAGGTTCGTTTCTGGTATTCATAGAATACCCGGGGTTTCGTTAGGAGACCCTAAGAGAGCTCTAGGCGTTCGAAGAGTCAGTCCACAGGGCTAGGCTTAAGCCCAGGACGTAAGGTAAAGTCTAGTTACTAGGCTGAGGAAGCGTCCTCCGAAGGTTCTGGCGAGCAGAGTCAGGGCGGGCAATACGACGTATACAGCAGTACGCTCTGTAGGCGAGACTAAGTAAAGGGTGATTTCTTTATGGCATCAGTCCCCATACCCCTCTCTTATATGTTTTATTGCTTTGTCCTAAACATCAATTATGAATATCAGATTATGATTTTATGAATAGTTGTTTTGTATGTTGAAGTTATTATGTTTTTCCGAAAATAGCCACCTGCTAAATAATCATTATGTCTGCATGTCTAATGTAGTTTCTTTTAAACTAAAATAGGGTTATAGACAATTCCTAACCACGGTCTATTCATAACCTGTTTAGTTTAACAGGCATCAATTAGTATTGGTGTCTGCCATACTAGATAAAATAACATGCTGAACACCTGGCTTGTTAGAGTAGTCTAGGTAGGCTGAGTAGAGCGTTATGCCAGCGATTACGAGCCTTCAGAGTGATCCCCGAAAGTGACATAGGGCTTTCATAACTGTCTTTGTTCGTACCGTGAGTAGGGCCGTTTACCTTAATGATAGGGGGCGGTAGCATAGAGACTCAGATGTGGTACACCTTTAGACACAGAACATAGTTGCATTCCAGGCTAAGATATATCTAAAACACTCGAATATAGGTCAATCAACATATAGGAACAGTATAACATAGAATCAGAATTTATCTTTAAAACACTTCTAGGGTTAATTAGACTTGAACCTAGTGGAGAATGGATCACCCTCTCATCAAAGTATTTGATGAAGATTGCATAACTGGATCATAAGATAAGAGTTAGGATAAGAGGCTAGTTACTACTAAGTCGTTGCCACTTCCCTGGGAGTACGATAATTAACTTAGTAAAATCGTAGATACTTTCCAATAGACTAGCTACACGATAGGTACTCTGCCTTAGATTCTGGCTGATTAAGTGACACTATAAGACTAAACGTGACAATTAGTCAATCACAGTCCTTAATTAATCATAATCGACATAGGGTAAAATAACACCTATTTAGTACGTCAACCGGAATCGCATCAGATTTTTGGCGCCGTTGCCGGGGAAATATCATAATGAATTTAGGATTATTGGCCACAATTCTAGAGACTTATGATAGGTAACGGTAGTAACCTAGACTTTTGATTAACACTTATGTTATACCAGTTAGACAATCACTTTCCTGAATATAGGATTATCATAACTAATTAATTTTAGATAATATCTGGAATTAAGAGACTTAGGATAATCATATTTTAGAAAATTATTCTAGAACCATATTGAGGAAATTTACCTGCTTTCTAAATAAATTTTAAAATCCATAAAAATATTTTTCTCGTTTGTCTTCACTTTCCTATGTTTGTTATTTGTTATTTCTAACCAGACTTTGCACTCAGAGATGAAGAGAACAAGAGCAGCTACTAACCAGGCAAAGAAAACAGAAAACCCTGACACTCCAGGACCAAAGAAGACGAAACCAGAAGGCCCCTCTAGACCCGCACCAGAAGTACCACGAGGGACTCTTCCTTCACAACCAGTAGAAGTAAACTCGAGCCCTGATGCCAGTGAACTAGTGAGACGATTCCTGAACACCCGTGAGCATAGTCCCACGGAAGAAGATCCTTCTGAGGATACCTTCCCTCCTAGAGAAGTACCCCAGAGATCTCCAATTCACCCTCCTACCCAGAGAGTTCCTCTAAATCCACCCCCTACTGATCAAACCCAAATTCACCACCTCTCCTGCATACACCCCAACACCTCACGAGCGCACCCCTTCATCTGCGGGGAGTACTAACGGTTATTATTCACTGTTGTCCGTGCAGATAGACACACTAACTCAAAGGGTCTATGAGATGGACCAAGGGATTGCCAGCAGACTGTGTCATTTAGACCAACTCAGTCTGAACATCACAACTAACGTAGACCGACTCAGAGCCACGGTCAATCTCCAGGAGAACCAAGGTGCACAACTACTCCGAGAGATGGCTGATCTACGCAGTGAGCAAAACAGGCAGAGGGATGAGATGCGAACAATACGCATAGAAATGCGAAGCATTCGGACAGAACTACAGGAGATCAGAGACAGGATTCGTTAAAAAGGGAAGATTCTTTTACTTTTATTTTCAGCAAATAATTCGTTTGAACTGAAACTTGAATAATTGACCCATATTTTTCTATTTTTCAAACATTTTTAAAGGGTCCTTTATTTTCAACAATTTTCTTCAGACATTTTATTTCTATGAAAAACGAAAAGTTTACAATTGCAGTTTATTTTTCATTAACTAAATTGTATAAATTCAAATTTTTGTTTTTCTTGCTGAATTTAAATAGGAATAAAATTAGGGTAGTATGATTTTCGAAAAAGTGAGACTGAGGAATTTTTGCATAGAGTGTTTTTTTTACAACTTCTGAATTTCATTGGATAAACAGGAAGCCTTGTTAAAAATTATGATTATTTTTGGTATACTGAGATTTGCAGGAATTAAGAAAAAAAAAATAAATTTTCAGAATTGGCACGCGTCCCGAGGCAACCCGGGACGGGAGTCCTACCTCCGGGACGGGCGTCCCGAAGGCCTCCCCTTCTATAAAATCTCAATTTTTTCATTTTTCCCTCAAAATTCACTTCCAAAAATCCACCTCTCTCAAATAACTCTCTCTCTTTACCTTTGGCAAACTTTTCAAATTTAAAATTTAAAATTTCCCTCCAAAATTTAAATTTTAAATTTCCTTCCAAATTCGAATTTCCCTCCAAAATTCGAATTTCCCGCCAAAAATTTCGAAATCTTTCCCTAGCCTAATTTCACCCTTTTGAATTCAAATTCACCTCCAGAATTCGAATTCGAACCTTCCTTCCTACCTAAAACTCCCAAAAGTCTCTCAAACACTTTCAAACCAAATGGCTGCCAAACGTGCTCGTACCCCATCCACCATGACAGTTACCTCAGTGACACATCCTTTTATGCTGTTTCCCTCCAGCACAGCACATCAGGAGAGATGTCACGGATACATCGGACGCACGATACTGACGGGCAAAACGTTGGATTGGGCAGCAGTACAGACACTGGGAGTAGAGGCTGAGGTCAGACGCATACTCGATGTACTACCCTACAGTCGAGTATTCATCGTCACAGAGCCCACGTACCTGGAGCTGGTATGTGAGTTCTATGCATCCTTTGCATGCCATCAGGAGCAGATCACATTCCGCTTAGGCGGAATAGATCGGTCGATGAGCATGGCCGAGTTCGGCATCGCTTTGGGTATCTGGCAGAGAGAGGAGCTGGATACGCCCGCCTACACCACAGCAGTTCGGGACTTCACTTCTGCAGAGGTCTCCACTGCTTGGGCTCAGATCTGTATGACGGGTGTTCCCTACCAGCATGGCTTTGCGAAAGCCACAGGTATCTATCCTGCTCTTCGCTACTTACATGCCATTATTGCACACACTTTGTCAGGACGACGGACGGCCCCCGGGAATGTCACCCAGATGGAGACATTCCTCTTGGCCAACATGCATATGGGATCCACAGTAGAGATGGCTCGACTTATCACAGTCATCATGCGGGGTTTTGCTACGGACACTCGGAAACAGTGTCTGGGGCTCGGGCCATTCATCACCAGGATAGCCCGCTACCTGGAGTTGGACATAGAGGGCTCGGAGCTTACTCTGGTCGCCCCAACCACTATTCCCACAGACGTTACCATCCTACGGAACATGGGAATGGTTGTCCGGGATGCGAGCGGCCGCTACACCATCCACACAGAGCAGCCAGGACAGGCTTCGGCATCAGAAGCAGCTCCACCGCATATCCCTCCATCCGAGACGTTCGTGCCACGTACTGCCTTCGAACGACACATGTCGCACGGATTGGCAGAACTATCGGCACGATACAGTCGAGACATGGACCGGATTGACAGCCGGCTGGCCATGATGGATGACCGGATTGACAGACGACTGGCGGTGATGGATGACAGGATCGCCATGATCACCAGTAGGATTGAGGAGATACATCAGCAGACTGCCCGAGTAGCGGAGAACTTCGAGTTTGACCTAACAGACCTCGGTCCACTGGATGGCGACCCGCCGGGTTCTTAGTCTCTCTCTCCCCTTCTTTTCTTTCTTTTTCTTTTGTCTTTTGTTTATCTTGTTCTTTGTGTATGTCTGGGCTGTATGACTATGAATCTTTGTACAAAATTGATTTATATGACATACAGAATTGTTGCATTATTTTGTTTTTGTTTTTTTTTTCTTGTTTTATTATGTTTTATTTCTTGTTTTCAAATAAGTGTGGGGTAATTAGCTATGCATGAACACTGAGGACAGTGCCAAACTTAAGTGTGGGGTAGCAGTGCACGGTGCACTGTAGCAGTTTGAAGCAGTTTGAAAAATTTTCGCATGCTTTTGCTTGTTTTCCCTGTATTTTCACACCCTTCCAAAAAAAATTTCAAAATTTTTCCGTCTTTCAGACTTCTAAATGCAGTATGCTTGGTTAAACAAATTGCTTATGTCTATGATATGTAGGTAGTATGTTATGGTTAGTAGGAGATAATTGATAGCTATCTTGGACTAATTGATTAGGAATAGGGAATTCCTGATAACTGAGCACAACCTTGTCTGGATTAGAGACCTCAACCAATTGCCTATTCGAGACTTAACTAGATAAAATTAGACCAGTTGTGGATATATTGGCAGTTAGAATGACTAGATGAGACTCTGAGCTAAAAGTGAAAAGAACTTAAGGAAGTTAATTACAATAGGGTAGTTTGCCAGCGGCCTTCGCTACTCGAGCACCACTCCTTCGGGGAACTTAAAGCCTGATGCCCTAAGGTCGTGTAGATCTGGGAGTCATCGGAGTGGGACTCGCTACATGGGTAGTTGAAGTTGACGTGTTCTAAGCAAACTCGAAATACCCTGAATCTATAAAGAAAATAACTAAGTGCTAAAACATTAAAAATCTGATCACCAAAGCTCAGAACTCAGAAAGTTATCTGTTGTCAGTATGTCTAGCGATAGGTCGAAGTATTATCTGGTAGCAGTTAAGATAAGAGTTCATTGTGTTGACTATCTGGTCTAGACTAGTACACACACTACACATCAGGAAGACCCTGTGACTAAGAAAAAAGTCCAACCTAGTTGTTGATTTATTTTCTGCCTGATCATAACAAACTACTAGAGACATGTGAGACCTTGTCATAGCAACCTAACCAATCAGACCTGTGTTAAGAATTGTCTGAAGAATTTTTGGAATAAAAACATGATTAGGAATTTAAGTGACTGCACTACGGTTTAAAATCACTAACTCCATGTAGACTTTGCTTGAGGACAAGCAAAAAGCTAAGTGTGGGGTTATCTGATACGCGAAAATCGTATCACATTTTTAGCATGTTTTTATATATGTTTTAATGTGAAATTGAGAGTAAATTGACATTAATTGTTTACTATTTACTTGATTTCACGGTTTTTATGATTTTGGAAGTGTCAGGTGAAAAGTAGACGAAAACAGCAAATTCTGGGGCAAAAACGCAATTTTTGGAAATGTTGACCCGGTCAAAGGTCCGGGACGGGCGTCCCGAACCCGGGACGGGCGTCCCGACCCGGTCAAACCGCCAGGACGGGCGTCCTGAACCTGGTCAACGAATCAGGACGGGCGTCCCGAGCCGCCAGAAGCTGTCCCACATCGAATTTTTCAGAATTTTTCACTCCGGGAAGCTGCTATAAATACCCCAGGCCTCCAGCAGTTGAATTCATCCCTCTCCACTCGATCTGAGTCATTAAGTGGTTTCCAGTGTACAGTTTTCCAGTACACAACTCACTCAGAGACTCGATCTCAGTTTTCTTTCTTATTAGTGTTTTGTTTTAGTTTCTGAGAAATAGTCTCAGATCTTAGGTTTCTATAGATAGGTTCGTTTCCGGTATTCATAGAATACCCGGGGTTTCGTTAGGAGACCCTAAGAGAGCTCTAGGCGTTCGAAGAGTCAGTCCACAGGGCTAGGCTTAAGCCCAGGACGTAAGGTAAAGTCTAGTACTAGGCTGAGGAAGCGTCCTCCGAAGGTTCTGGCGAGCAGAGTCAGGGCGGGCAATACGTATACAGCAGTACGCTCTGTAGGCGAGACTAAGTAAAGGGTGATTTCTTTATGGCATCAGTCCCCATACCCCTCTCTTATATGTTTTATTGCTTTGTCCTAAACATCAATTATGAATATCAGATTATGATTTTATGAATAGTTGTTTTGTATGTTGAAGTTATTATGTTTTTCCGGAAATAGCCACCTGCTAAATAATCATTATGTCTGCATGTCTAATGTAGTTTCTTTTAAACTAAAATAGGGTTATAGACAATTCCTAACCACGGTCTATTCATAACCTGTTTAGTTTAACAGGCATCAATTAGTATTGGTGTCTGCCATACTAGATAAAATAACATGCTGAACACCTGGCTTGTTAGAGTAGTCTAGGTAGGCTGAGTAGAGCGTTATGCCAGCGATTACGAGCCTTCAGAGTGATCCCCGAAAGTGACATAGGGCTTTCATAACTGTCTTTGTTCGTACCGTGAGTAGGGCCGTTTACCTTAATGATAGGGGGCGGTAGCATAGAGACTCAGATGTGGTACACCTTTAGACATAGAACATAGTTGCATTCCAGGCTAAGATATATCTAAAACACTCGAATATAGGTCAATCAACATATAGGAACAGTATAACATAGAATCAGAATTTATCTTTAAAACACTTCTAGGGTTAATTAGACTTGAACCTAGTGGAGAATGGATCACCCTCTCATCAAAGTATTTGATGAAGATTGCATAACTGGATCATAAGATAAGAGTTAGGATAAGAGGCTAGTTACTACTAAGCCGTTGCCACTTCCCTGGGAGTACGATAATTAACTTAGTAAAATCGTAGATACTTTCCAATAGACTAGCTACACGATAGGTACTCTGCCTTAGATTCTGGCTGATTAAGTGACACCATAAGACTAAACGTGACAATTAGTCAATCACAGTCCTTAATTAATCATAATCGACATAGGGTAAAATAACACCTATTTAGTACGTCAACCGGAATCGCACCAGATATGCACCTTTCGGCAGATTTCGAAATAAATCTCCCCAACGCAGCTATGCATCCATTTAGCCTTTGGATGTCCTTGACGCAGCGAGGCTCAGCGAGTGCCAATACTGCCTCAACCTTGAGTGGATTGGCCTCGATGCCCCGCTCTGACATCATGAATCCTAAGAATTTACCAGATTTTACTCCGAAAGTGCACTTCGTTGGATTGAGCATCAACCCGTACTCTGACAAGGTGGTGAACGTTTCTCTTAGGTCCTCTAGATGGGAACTCCCGCGCTTTGTTTTAATGACCATGTCATCTACATACGTCTCTACGTTCCTACCAACTTGTTGCAGCAAGATTTTATTCATCATCCTTTGATAGGTTGCTCTGGCATTCTTCAGTCCGAAAGGCATCACGTTGTAGCAGTAGGTGCCTCTGGCCGCCAAAAAAGAAGTATGGATCTGGTTCTGAGGCCACATGTTGATTTGGTGATACCTTGAGAAAGCATCCATAAAATTAAGGAATTCATATCTTGACGTTGATTCCACAAGTGCGTCGATGCGGGGAAGTGGATAACAGTCCTTGGGGCAGGCCTTGTTCAAATCTGTGTAATCTACACACATCCTCCACTTCCCGTTTGATTTTCTCACCATTACTACATTTGCTAACCAAGAAGGGTAATCTACCTCCCGTATGAAGTTGGACTCCAACAGTTTCTGTACTTCGGTTCGCATGTCCTTGATCTTGTCTTCACCAAATTGTCGTGATTTTTGTCTAACGGGTTTAAACGTAGGATCGATGTTGAGCCTGTGCTCCATGATGTCTAGTGATATTCCCGGCATGTCCTCGGCACACCAGGCGAAATTACGGAGGTGATCCGAAAGGAAATGAACCACCTGCTCTCTCATGGATGGTGGCATCTCATTCCCTATTCAGACCTTTTGATCTAGGTAATCGGGGTGGATCGTGACTTCGTCGTATTCCTCCGACTCTGACTCGATGTTGTCAGTAAAACGCGCTTGGGACGAAGTGGTGTTCGCTCTCGTCTGCTTCACTATTAACACGGGTGCTCCCATAGTAGATAGTGACTCGGTTTCTTGCTTCCGAGACTTGAAAATATGCGCTAAGAGGCTTTTGGGGCTGCTCTTGACACAACTGATCCCGTTCCTTGTTGCAAATCGTACTTGTTGATGTGAAGTTGATATGATTAGTTCAAACACCGAGTGTGCCGGTGTGCCCAAGATGGCATTGTAAGGGGAGTTAACGTCTTCTACGTAAAATTTGATCTCTTCTTCGCGGGAACAGACGTCAGATCCCAAAGTCACGTTAATCTTAACAGTTCCTTTGATTCCGATTTTGTGTGCTGTAAATCCTTCTAGGACCATGTTGTTGGGTTTCAAGTGAGTGTCATTCATGCCCATTTCTTTGAAACGTTTGAAGTAGAGTATATTCTTGGTCACGCCCGTGTTGTTCAAAACTCTCCTTACTCGACATTTATCGATTCCCTTCGTGGCCATGCCTACCTCCAGGATGATGGGGGTAATTCGCGCTTCCTCATTCAGCTCCAGATCTTGATCGAAAAAAGTTATGGGTTCTTAGGATAACCGTTGGAGTGAGACATCGACACATGTTTGTTCAAGTTCTAAATCTTCCTCTTAATTTGCTTAATGGAAGAGAATTGGGGAGTTATGACTTCGATTACTCTTTCGGTTTTCTCCTTAGGTTGCCCCACAAGATATTCTTTAAGGTGGCCTTCACGTATCAATTTTTCAATTGCACGCTTTAGTTGGATGAAATTCTCCATCGTGTGGCCATAATCTTGGTGGAAACCACAGTACTTTGTATTATCCCTAGAGGGGGCGTTCTGAGTTCGCATAGGCGGTGGATTGTGAACTCCGTACTTTTGTTTGATAATCGTGACTAGGCTCTCTTTTGGGATGTTTAACGATGTAAATGATATGCATAAATCATATCACATTTTTAGCATGTTTTAGGCATAATTTAAGGTGAAATTGAGGGTAAATCGGTCTTAATTGATTGTTATTAACTCAATTTCACAGTTTTTGTGATTTTGGAAGTGTTAGGTGAAAAGTAGAAGAAAATGGCAAATTTCGGGGCAAAAACGCGATTTTCAGAAGTTCAGACATCGGGGTGGGCGTCCCGAGCCGCAGTTCAGAATCCCACATCGAAATTTTGAGAGAAATTCACTCCAGAAAGCTGCTATAAATACCCCAGGCCTTCCTCAGTTGAAATCATTCCTCTCCACTCGATCTGAGTTATTTAGTGACTTCAAGTATACAGTTTTCCAGTATACAAGTCACTTAGAGACTCAGGTTTCAGTATAAGTTTCTTTTTTCTAGATAGTGTTTTCGTGTCCTTTGTTTCTGAGAGTTAGTCTCAGATCCTAGGATACAACTAGATAGGTTCGTTTATGGTATTCATAGAATACCCGGGGTTTCGTTAGGAGATCTTAAAGAGGGCTCTAGGCGTTCGAAGAGTCAGTCCACAGGGCTGGGCTTAAACTGGGTATTAAGGTAAAGTCCAGCTACTAGGCTGAGGAAGCGTCCTCCGAAGGTTCTGTCCAGCAGAGTCGGGTCGAGCAGTCCAACATATATAAGTAGTTGCTCCATCGGTGAGACTTCGTAAAGGGTGATTACTTTATGGCATCGGTCCCCCTGTCCCTCTCTTTATATGTCTGTACTGTGTTCGTCCAAACATTTGTTATGATTACTAGATTATGATTTTATGAATAATTGTTATGCATGTTGAAGTACTGTATGATTTTCCAGAAATGGCCACCAGTTTAATATTCATTATGTCTGCATGTTTAATCTAGTTTCTTTTAAACTAAATATAGGGTTATAGACAATTCCTAACCACGGTCTAATCATAACCTGTTTAGTTTAACAGGCATCAATTTAGGACTTTCCCGTTGGAAAGCATTGGTGTCTGCCATATTAGATGAAATAATTAATAGATCACCATGTTTGTTAGAGTTGTCTAAGTAGGCTGAGTTTGTGCGTTTATGCCAGCGTTAGGGCGAGCGGCATGATCTCCTAAGTGACATAGGTTTTCATGGATGCCTTTAGCTCGAACCGTGAGTAGGGCCGTCATTAAGGTAGGGCGGTTTATCAGGTAACTCAGATGTGACACACCTTTAGACTCAGTACATAATTGCAATCTAGGTCAAGATATATCTAAAACACTCGAAGATAGGTCAATCAACATGTAGGAACAGTATAACATAGAATCAGGACATTATCTATAAAACACTCTTAGGCTTAAATAGACTTAAACCTAGTGGAGAACGAATCAACCTTTCATCAAAGTTATTGATGAACGATTGCATAACTGGATCATAAGATAAGAGTTAGGGTAAGATGATAGTTACTACTAAGTCGTTACCACTTCCCTGGGAGTACGATATTTAATTTAAATAAAATTGTAGATACTTTCCAACAGACTAGCTACACGATAGGTACTCTGTCTTAGGCTCTGGTTGATTAAGTGACAGTATAGAGACTAATGTGACAATTAGTCAGGATAAGTCCTTAATTACTCATAATCAACATAGGGTAAAATAACACCTATTTTAGCATACCAATCGGAACGCATCAGATTTTTTGCGCCGTTGCCGGGGACATATCATAATGAATTTAGGATTCCTGATCAAAATTCTAGAGACTTATGATAGGTAACGGTAGTAACCTAGACCTTGGAGCTACACTTATTTTATGATAGTTAGACAATCAATTTCCGAAATATAGTGTTATCATAACTATTTGATTTTAGATATCATCTGAAATTAAGATATTTAGGATAATCAAATTTTAGAAAATTATTCTAAAACCAAATTGAGGAAATTTAACTGCTTTCTAAATAAAATATAAAAAGAAAAAAAATGTTAAAATTTAAAACCTGAAAAAAAAGAATGTATTTTTCTTGCTCAATGGTGAGTTGTTCTTTTCCCCTATCTCTTGTACTATTTGTTTTCTTGTTGAATATCTGTTTTCTTCGAAATTTTTCTAATTTTTCACTTTCTGTGTTACTCCACTAACCAGTTTGCTCAGACTTAAACATATTCTTCTCTGTAGTTGCATGACTCGAACTTCAGAAGCTAACCTTGAAACCCCAGTTGAGAACCCTGAATGTCTCATCCGTACAGCTAATAGGCGAAGAACAGAGATGGCTGCCGAAAGACCTCCCCTCGAATCCTACATCCAGCCACAGACTGTTCTAGTATCATCCGCCATTCAAATCCCTGGAAACCCTCGCTATGATCTTAAACCGAATGTGATCAAGTTGATTATTAATCGGGTTCAGTTTGGAGGAACTGCAGCTGAGAATCCGCTAGAACACTTATCCGATTTCTCCTCTCTCTGCGAAGGCCTCAAGGGAGATCATACTGCAGAAGTAACCAAACTAAACTTCTTTCCCTACTAACTGAGGGACAGAGCCAAGAGATGGTTGGCCCAACTACCTACTAACTCCATAACCTCATGGGATGAGTTAAGCAAAGCCTTCCTGGAAGAGTACTACTCTGCAGCAAGGGTCCTAGAATATCGAAGGGCTCTATCTAGTTTTACTCAAGCTGCTGATGAGATAGTGATCGAAGCTTGGGACAGATTCAAGGAGCTACTCAGGCTCTGCCCCCAACATGGACTTACCGAAGCACTGCTGATCCAGCAATTCTACGGGGGTATGACGGACATGGGCAAACAAGTTCTTGATGGACTCAACCCCCAGAGCGGTTTTAATGGAATGAGTGATGTAAATGCTATGGGGAAGGAGGAGTGCCCATGATCCTAGGTCGACCATTTCTAGCTACCTCGAAAGCGTTAATAGACGTCAGTAATGGTCAAATCCAGTTAAGGGTAGGTAATGAGGACATCACTTTTGATCTGAATGAAACCCTTAGGTATCCCATGCATTTAGATGATACTTGCTTTTGTGTGGATGCTATTGAGCACTTGATTGCAATTAATGTGACAGACCTATGCTCAAACTATCAAGTCTTGAGTGAGGACCCCCTAGAATTAGAGGAGACTGAACTTAGCTCTTCTGAATATGAAATTAACTCTGATAGTTTCACTGAGATAGGTGATGATGAGATGAAGAAAGAACAGACTTCATTTGAAGATTCACCAGACTTGGAACTGAAGGAACTGCCCACTCATCTGTGCTATGAATTCCTAGACGACAACATGAAACTTCCCATTATTCTTGCAGCTGATCTGACTGCAGAACAACAGAAGCTGACCGTGGACATGTGCAGAAAGTATAGAAGAGCCTTTGCCTACAAAATTGCAAACATTCCAGGTATTAATCCAAGCTTTTGTTCGCATAAGATTCTTCTAGAAAATGATTATAAGCCATGTGTGCAACCTCAAAGGAGGTGGAATCCTAATGTCTGTGATGTTGTTAAGAAAGAAGTAATCAAACTGTTAGATGCAGGACTTATCTACCCTATCTCAGATAGTGAGTGGGTAAGCCCGGTGTAGGTAGTACCTAAGAAAGGCGGTATAACAGTTGTCAGAAATGAACATAATGAACTAATTCCTACGAGAACTGTAACTGGTCATCGTGTATGCATAGACTATAGGAAACTAAATACGGCCACACGAAAAGACCACTTCCCCCTTCCTTTTATTGACCAAATGTTAGAAAGATTGTCTGGACATATGTTTTACTGTTTCCTTGATGGGTTTTCTGGTTATTTTCAAATTCCTATTTCCCTTGAGGACCAGCATAAAACTACTTTCACGTGCCCTTTTGGAACATTTGCATATAGAAGGATGCCTTTTGGTTTGTGTAATGCACCTGCTACATTTCAACGTTGTATGACTGCTATCTTTGAGGACAGGTTAGGAAAGTCTGTGGAAGTATTCATGGATGACTTTTCTGTTTTTGGTAATTCATTTGAGGTTTGTCTAAAGAACTTGGAACTAATGTTGAAACGTTGTATAAAGATTAACTTGGTTTTAAATTGGGAAAAATGCCACTTCATGGTAAAAGAGGGAATCGTATTAGGACATAAGATCTCTCACACCTAGGTATGGAAGTAGATAAGGCCAAAATTGAAGTTATTTCAAAACTGCCTCTACCCAAGAATGTGAGAGCCGTTAGAAGTTTTTTGGGACACGCTGGCTTTTATCGTAGGTTTATAAAAGATTTCTCATTAATAGCCAAGCCGTTGACCAATTTACTCGGAAAAGATGTTCTATTTGTCTTTGATGAAAAATGTCTAAAAACCTTTAATAGACTTAAGGAACTTTTAACTACTGCACATATCATGACGTCACCTGACTGGAGTCTACCTTTTGAACTAATGTGTGATGCTAGTGACTATGCAATAGGAGTTGTTTTAGGACAAAGACATAATAAGAAATTTCATGTAATATATTATGCTGGTAAAACCTTAACTGATGCTCAGGAAAATTACACTACGACAGAAAAGGAATTATTAGCAGTAGTATATGCATTTGACAAATTTCGATCTTATCTTGTCCTGTCTAAAACCATTGTTTATACTGATCATTTTGCATTAAAGTACTTGTTCAATAAAACCGATGCAAAGCCAAGATTAATCAGATGGGTTCTATTGCTTCAAGAATTCGACATAGAAATTCGGGATAAGAAAGGGCCAAAAAACTTAGTCGCAGACCACTTGTCCAAGCTAGAGAATCAGACCCTAGAAGCTATTGATGAATCAATTATATTTGATAAATTTCTGGATGAGAATCTATGTGCATTGTTTGCTATTTTCTCACCCCTTGGTTTGTAGATATAGCAAATTACTTGGCAGCTCAGACTCTTCCTAGTGATATCACTGGTCAGCAGCGGAAAAAATTCTTTGCTGACCTGAAATATTACTATTGGGAAGATCCCTTTCTGTTTTGAATATGTGCAGATCAGATGATCAGGAGATGTGTCTCTCAAGAAGAAGGTTTCCAAATTCTGGAACATTGTCACTGCGGACCAGTAGGCGGTCACTTAGCTGCATCTAATACAGCCCAGAAAGTATTAGAAGTAGACTTCTACTGGCCTACCATATTCAAGGATGCCGCAACGTTCACAGGATCGTGCGATGCCTATCAGAAAGTTGGAAACATATCTTCTCGAGACTGTCTACCCCAACAGGTAATTCAAAGTGTAGAGATATTTGACATATGGGGTATAGATTTTATGGGTCCATTTCCTCCCTCTTTTGGTAAGAAGTACATCATAGTAGCTGTAGAATATTTCTCAAAATGGCCTGAGGCACAGGCCCTACCTACTAATGATGCTAGAGTCGTGTGCAGATTCCTTAAGCAGATTTTTGCCAGATTTGGATGTCCGAAAGCCCTAATCAGTGACCGATATACGCACTTCTACAACTCTCAATTACATAAGGTACTACAGCAATATGGAGTTCAGCATCGCTTTTCCACAGCTTATCATCCTCAAACCAATGGACAGGCTGAGGTAACCAATAGCGGAATAAAGAGAATCCTAGAAAAGACTGTGGGTGTTAACCGTAAAGATTGGGCCATAAAGCTGGATGATGCATTATGGGCCTTCCGTACAGCATACAAGACCACTATGGGGTTCTCACCTTATCGACTAGTCTATGGAAAAGCATGCCACCTTCCGGTTGAACTAGAACATAGAGCCTACTGGGCAGTGCAAAAATGCAATCTCGACGATAACTTAACTAAGGAACACCGGATTCTACAACTCAACAAATTGGATGAGTGGAGGCTCAAAGCCTATGAAAACTCACATCAGTTCAAGATGACAAGTAAACTCCGACATGACAGGCGACTCAGAGCCCAGAAGAATTTTGAACTAGGAGATAAGGTATTGTTGTACAACTCACGTTTAAAATTTTCCCCAGGAAAGTTGCGTAGCTGTTGGTCAGGCCCGTTCACCATTACGGAAGTATCACCCTTCGGAGCATCCGTCATCATGGATTCTGACGGCACTACTCAAAAAGTGAACGAACAACGCTTAAATATCTACAGAGAGCCTTTCGACTTGTCCGAGCAGACTATTGACTTCGCAGAATAAGGGAGTATCTCTTTCATTTTATTTCGTGTTTTGTTATTTTTTATTTCGTTCATTGCTTTATTTCCCTTCTTACCCTTAGTTAGTCGAATAAGTGTGGGGTAAGAGTTTTTCTGTTTTGTTTTATTTCTTCTTGTTTTCAAATAAATGTGGGGTAATTTAGATATGCATGAACACTGAGGATAGTGTCAGACTTAAGTGTGGGGTAGCAGTGCACAGTGTACTGTAGTAGATTGCATAATTTTTGCATGTTTTCCCCGTATTTACACACCCTTCCAAAAAAATTTCAAAATTTTTCATTCTTTCAGACTTCAAAATGCAGTATGATTGGTAAAACATTGCTGATGTCTATGATATGTGTGTAGAATGTTATGATTAGTAGGAGACAATGTGATGGCTATCTTGAACTTATTGATTAGGAATAGGGAATTCCTGATAATTGAGCACAACTTAGTCTGGATTAGAGACCTCAGCCAATTACCTTTTCAAAACTTAACTAGATAAGATTAGACCAGTGGAGGATGTATTGGCAATCAAAATGACTAGATGATGCTCTGAGCTGAAAGTGAAAACAAAAAAAAGAGAGTTAATTAAATAGGGTAGTTTGCTAGCGGCCTTTGCTACTCGAGCACCACTCCTTAGGGGAACTTAAAGCCTTATATCCTAAGGTCGTGTAGGTCTAGGAGTCATCGGAGTGGGACTCGCTACATGGGTAGTTAAAGTTGACGTGTTAAAGCAGACTCAAAATACCCTGAAAAATCTATAAAAGGAAAAAATCAATAAATGCTAAATAATTAAAAATCTGATCACCAAGGCTCAGAACTCAGAAAGTTGTCTGTTGTTAGTATGTCTAGCAACAGGTCGAAGTGTTATCTGGTAGTAGTTGAGATGAGAGTATATTGTGTTGACTATCTGGTCTAGACTAGTACACACACTACACATCAAGAAGACCTTGTGACTGAGAGAAGCGTTCAATCTAGTTGTTAAGTTGTTAAACCTGCTTGATCATAATAATCTACTAGAGACATCTGAGACCTTGTCATAGCAACCTAACCAGTCAGACCTGTGTTGTGAATTGTCTGAATAATTTTTGGAGTAAAAACATGACTAGAAAATTTTAAGTGACTGCACCTATGATTTAAAATCACTAACTTCAGGTAGACTTTGCTTGAGGTCAAGCAAAAAGCTAAGTGTGGGGTTATATGATATGCATAAATCATATCACATTTTTAGCATGTTTTTAGGCATAATTTAGGGTGAAATTGAGGGTAAATCGGTCTTAATTGATTGTTATTAACTCAATTTCACAGTTTTTGTGATTTTGGAAGTGTTAGGTGAAAAGTAGAAGAAAATGGCAAATTTCGGGGCAAAAACACGATTTTCAGAAGTTCAGACGTCGGGGTGGGCGTCCCGAATTAGGATGGCCGTCCTAACCTGGTCAACAGGCTGGGACGTGCGTTCAGGACTCGGGACGGCCGTCCTGACCTGGTTAACAGGCCGGGACGGGCGTCCCAATCCAGGACAGGCATCCCGAGCCGCAGTTCAGAATCCCACATCGAATGTTTGAGAGAAATTCATTCCAGAAAGCTGCTATAAATACCCAGGCCTTCCTCAGTTGAAATCATTCCTCTCCACTCGATCTGAGTCATTTAGTGACTTCAAGTATACGGTTTTCCAATATACAAGTCACTTAGAGACTCAGGTTTCAGTATAAGTTTCTTTTTGCTAGATAGTGTTTTCGTTTCCTTTATTTCTGAGAGTTAGTCTCAGATCCTAGGATACAACTAGATAGGTTCGTTTCTGATATTCATAGAATACCCGAGGTTTCGTTAGGATATCCTAAGAGTGCTCTATGCGTTCGAAGAGTCAGTCCACAGGGTTGGGCTTAAGCTGGGTATTAAGGTAAAGTCCAGCTACTAGGCTAAGGAAGCGTCCTTCGAAGGTTCTGTCTATCAGAGTCGGGTCGAGCAGTCCAACATATATAAGTAGTTGCTCCATCGGCGAGACTTCGTAAAGGGTGATTACTTTATGGCATCGGTCCCCCTGTCCCTCTCTTTATATGTCTGTACTGTGTTCGTCCAAACATTTGTTATGATTACTAGATTATGATTTTATGAATAATTGTTATGCATGTTGAAGTACTGTATGATTTTCCGGAAATGGCCACCATCTTAATATTCATTATGTCTGCATGTTTAATGTAGTTTCTTTTAAACTAAATATAGGGTTATAGACAATTCCTAACCACGGTCTAATCATAACCTGTTTAGTTTAACAAGCATCAATTTAGGACTTTCCCGTTGGAAAGTATTGGTGTCTGCCATATTAGATGAAATAACTAATAGATCACCATGTTTGTTAGAGTTGTCTAAGTAGGCTGAGTTTGTGCGTTTATGCCGGCGTTAGGGCGAGCGACATGATCTCCTAAGTGACATAGGTTTTCATGGATGCCTTTAGCTCGAACCGTGAATAGGGCCATCATTAAGGTAGGGCGGTTTATCAGGTAACTCAGATGTGGTACACCTTTAGACTCAGTACATAATTGCAATCTAGGTCAAGATATATCTAAAACACTCGAAGATAGGTCAATCAACATGTAGGAACAGTATAACATAGAATCAGGACATTATCTATAAAATACTCTTAGGCTTAAATAGACTAAAACCTAGTGGAGAACGAATCAACCTTTCATCAAAGATATTGATGAACGATTGCATAACTGGATCATAAGATAAGAGTTAGGGTAAGAGGATAGTTACTACTAAGCCGTTACCACTTCCCTGGGAGTACGATATTTAATTTAAATAAAATCGTAGATACTTTCCAACAGACTAGCTACACTATAGGTACTCTGCCTTAGGTTCTGGTTGATTAAGTGACAGTATAGAGACTAAATGTGACAATTAGTCAGGATAAGTCCTTAATTACTCATAAGCAACATAGGGTAAAATAACACCTATTTTAGCATACCAATCGGAACGCATCAGTAAACGACTCAGTCTTCCTCGTTCTATTCTTTCCTCTTTGATCTCGAGGGGAGGTTTCCGTATGTCTTTCCTTTCTTTTGTTCTGCGACTCCTGTCCACTATCTTCGGTTAGAGTGACTTTTCGTGCTACGCTGAAGACCTCGCCAATTGTTTCGGGTTTCATCATATATTCGCTTGAAACGCTCGAGATAAGCAAGGAGTGTCTCGCCCTCCCTTTGCTTAATGTTGGCGAGGTCCCCTCTTGCCTTCGGAATTTTTCGGCAGTACTGAATTTGTCCAAGAAGGACATTTCTAGGTCACGCCATGAATTTATAGTTTCGGGTTTAAGCAATGCGGACCAAGTTAAAGCTTTATCGGATAGGGTGTTGGGGAAAGCTTTGCATAGGACGGCCTCATCGTTAGTTACCAATCCCAAGGCATACTTTAAGCGACAGACATGTTCCTAGGGCCTGCTCAATCCGGAATACAGGACGAACTGGGGAATTTTTAGCGAAGGGTCTGGAATGGCGGAGTGGATCCACTTAGTGAACGGGCCCGTCTCTGCCAGACAGTCCCTCATGGATCGGTCCTTGTGCACTCTATCCGGACTATGCTCCTTTCTGTGTCTTTTCAAGCGAAGTTTATGTCTGTGGCCTTTTTCTCTCGCCTACTTGCCTATCGGTTAACTCTCACCGACTTCGCTAACTGATGGAAATGCTGTCTTTTTGGAGGGGGCATTTCGGCCCTTAGTGTGCTTGCTCATCGTGGTAGGTGACTTCTGCGGTAGGGGTCGGTAACGATCCCCATCGTCGTCTGGAATAGCTGGCGGTGTTAAGCCTTGTCTAAGGAACTCCGCTTGAAATTGTAACCATTGTCGTGAGAGATCGCGCTCCCTCCGAAGTTCCTCAACCTCCTTCCGTAGATCGTTAAGGTATCTATCGTACTCGACATTACTGTGCTTCCTCTCGTTCAATCTTTTGCGAAGGTCGAGCACTTCGCGAGAGACATCCTGAAGTCCAACACGCTCAATGACAGAGCGGCAGCGCAATTTTCCACGGGGAGATGACTGCGCCGCTCGATAAGCCTCCTGATGAGTTGTGGGAGCTGTGGTATCGAATTGATGTCCACGTTCAGCAGATCGTCCAGACATTTCCTGTCTTGGGGAGAGAGAGATAGAAAAGGTTTTTTCGTTCCCGGTAACGGAACCAAACTAATTGGTTCAAAATCGATCTGACGCCACGTGTCGGTGAAGCGGCGTCGTTTGTGAGATCTCTACCAAGTATCAGTGCAGAAGTGGAGGCGTGGGGCCTGCAAAAGAGAGAGAAGTTCGAAACGGAGGGTGACGGACCTCCGATGAACCCTCTGATGGTTAAGTCAGTGTTATGAAATCTGACTAGAGAGAGAGAGTAACTGAATTTGGCAGAGACTTTGTTGAGTTATCTGACCTTACCTTTTATCCTCATGAAGGGGGTATTTATAGAAATAAATGACCCTGAGAAATAGGTACATAGTGAAGAGTTTGATAGTTGTCAGATTCTGAAATATCCCACTGTTATAGGAATATTCAGTGAGATACTTAAGATAAAATATCGGTCACAAGATATTCTTCGGAGAGTAGTCTGGAAGAATCTCGACTAGCTGGCCGTCGGACCTCGGGCGAGGTGGGTTGCCCTAAGAGGCGTAGCCATTTACTTCGCCGTCTTGCGTGACGGGACTATAAGTCCCATTTTGCTTGGTGGATGGACACTTGGCGGAGCTACATGCCTCACCGTGTTGGTTGGACTGACACGTTAGATCACCATGTCAACTTTCATGCCATGTCAGCATAGAATATTTTTAAACCTCTCAATATATATATATATTTTAAAAATAGCAAACATTTTAAAGATTTGCATGATATATTTTATTTAATTTTTAAATATTATCAAGGAAAAAGTGTAAATACAATTAGTAGCATGGAAAAATCTTTAAAATATTTTGAAAAAAAAAATATTGTTCTTGTTTTAGTTAGAAACATATAATGTCCATTTCCATAACTAGTTACTTTATTATAATATAAATATTTTTATATATTAACATATTATATGTAAATTTCTACAAATATATTAAAAAAATTTAAAATTTAACTATATATTTGAGTTTTCTTTTAAAAAAATCAATATAGATTGGAAATTAGCTTAAATATTTTTGTTCCTATTTTTGAAACATATTAACAAGAATACCTATTTTTATTATAATTTATCATAAATATATTTTTATACCTTTATATATATATATATATATAAATATTTATTCCCTTATATAGCAATTGCAATAAAAGCTTTGAAAAATATATTTCAATAAGGAGGGAAGTAAGAAAATTGAAGAGGAAAATTTAAGTTTAAATTCAACAAACATAAATTTATTTGATACTAAATTTACAAAATTACTCTTAAAAATTAAAATATACAAATATTTTATTTTTAGAAGATGGCGCCATATCACTGCAAACTAGTTAATAAAGTTGATAAAGAATGTGCAAAAAGGCAGTCTATATAACTACTGCTTCCTCGTCTTACAATTTCAAATCTTGGAGGCTGTTTCAACGCCTTCATTTTTTATTCTCTCCTTTTCTCTTTCTGTTTTTCAAAGTCAGGCTCTTTCTTGAGCCTCAGAAGTTTTGAGCTTTCATCGCGGGTATATATATATATATATTTTCTTTCAGCTTTCTTTTTCTTCTAATTTCGTAGATAATTTGTTTATTTATAATAATAATAAAAAAATTTGAAAAAATAATACATATTCAAATTTCAACTCGAATTATAAATATTCTGATAAATTATTAAAAGTATAATAAAATTTATAGATTGATTTTAATTTATTGTCTTAACAAATTAAATATTACAATGTTGATTTTTTTTCGTTTAATATTATTACTAAATGAAACATTGAAATAATAGTGAAAGGAGCATTGTTTTTTTCTTTGAGGAAATAAGTAGGTTTCCTTTGCATGACGAGGGGTAAACAGAAATGCTCTACTTTCTCTATTATAGCATTAAATTTATTTTATTTATATGTGCATTTATTATCTCTTCTTGAAGTGTGTGCCACTGTTTCGTTATAAATTCTTGAATCCAACTTCAGAAGTTAAGAAGGAAGATGTGGAAGCTTAAAATTGCAGAAGGTAACGGGCCGTATCTATACAGCACAAACAATTTTGTGGGTAGACAAATTTGGGAATATGATCCCAACGGTGGAACCCCGGAAGAACGAGAAGAACTGGAGAAGGCCCGAGAAGAATACACAAACAACAAGAAAAAGGGTGTTCGTCCGTGCGGTGATTTGTTCATGAGAATGCAGGTAATTAATCATCTGGCCCGGCCCGTTTCTATTTCCCGGCTTCTTAATATTAATTTTTATCTCAAAATTTTTTAATTAAATTAATCATTTGTCTATATATTTATATAATTTAGCCAATATTCGTTCATGACTTTGAATATAATCATTTAGCCATTCCGTTCTTCAAAATTAAGTTAAATAATAATTATTATGTCAAGAACAACATAGAATGCTTTGAGTTTAATTAAAGATTGATCAATTTTAAAATGAAAAAAAAAGCAAGAAGAAAAAAAGGAATACTAACTTGTTTTTATCGGCATTTAGCTTATCAAAGAAAGCGGTTTGGATCTGCTGAGCATGTCACCGGTTCGAATGGCAAATAATGAAGACGTTACATTTGAAGCTGCAACAACGGCTGTCAAGAAAGCACTTCGATTAAACCGAGCTATACAAGCTAGCGACGGTCATTGGCCGGCCGAGAATACTGGTCCCATGTTCTTCACACCGCCACTGGTAATTTATATATACAAAAACCATTTCCTCTTCTTATTTGTTTCCCTACAAAAATACCTTTTTATTTTTAATTTTATTATCTTTAAGTAATTATTTTATCTCTCATATTTCTGTAGCTTATTGCCTTATATATCAGTGGTGCAATTAATAGAATCCTAACAGCAGCACATAGAAAGGAGATGGTTCGATACATTTACAACCAACAAGTACGAATTTTACTATTCTCAGTATCTTTAATTGAAATAATTAATATATAGATTTTTTAAAAATTAATAATTATTTTGATGGTGATGAGTATGAAAATGAGTAAATTAATGCAGAATGATGATGGAGGTTGGGGATTTTATATAGAAGGACACAGTACAATGATTGGTTCAGCCCTCAACTATGTGGCATTGCGATTACTAGGGGAAGGGCCTGACGGTGGTGACGGTGCAGTTACCAAAGCCAGACAATGGATTCTTGATCATGGTGGTGCCACAGGCATACCCTCTTGGGGAAAGACTTATCTTTCGGTATAAATCTATATATTTTTATCTTCCTCAAAATGATAATTAGCACAATAACAATAAAAAAAAAATTTAAAAGTGTATTGTAAATATTAAATAAAATTTTGGGTAAGATTTTTTTCAAAATATGAATTAAATTTTGTTTATTTTAATTAATCAAAATCATGATAACTTCAAATTAATAGAAGAAAGAAAAACCCTTTATTCTAAAATTTAAAGTTAACTAATTATTTAATAAAAAGTATTATATATTGGACCCGTAGGAAAGTGATTGAAAATGTAAAATATAAGAAAACAATTATTAGAAAATTCTCCCTCTGTAAAAACTATTATTTATAATTATATATTTATTATGAGTAGATACATTTAAATAAATCTAAAATTATGGATAAATTTTTTTCCAATCATTTTAGGTACTTGGGGTTTACGAGTGGGATGGATGCAATCCATTGCCTCCAGAATTCTGGCTTTTTCCATCAATATTTCCATTCCATCCAGCCAAGATGTGGTGTTATTGTCGAACAACATACATGCCTATGTCTTATTTATATGGACGCAAATATCACGGTCCTCTTACCGACCTTGTTATGCAATTACGTCAAGAAATTCACGTAAACCCATATGACCAAATAGATTGGAACAAAGCTCGCCATGACTGTTGTAAGGTCGGTTAAATTTATTTACTACACACACGTCGAATTTCTTATTGTTGTCTAAATGCTAATTAATGTTTTGTTTCAGGATGACTTGTATTATCCACATTCCTTCGTACAAGATCTTCTTTGGGATACACTTAATTATATGAGTGAGCCATTTATGAGACGGTGGCCTTGTAACAAAATTAGAGACAAAGCTCTGCAAAAAATAATTAAATACTTGCGGTATGAAGCAGAAGTGACAAGATATATTACAATTGGATGCGTTGAAAAGGTTTGTGGTATTTTTTAAACAATCAACTATAATTAAAATTCATATATTTCACATACCACAATTATTCATGTATGTATGTATGTATATGTGTGAAAATAAATAGTGAAAATAAATAGTGAAAATATAGGATTAGAAAATGAATCACAACTCCTTCTACGGATCCGGCATTATGCAAACGTTTTTGGTTGTTTCCTAATTTATTTTTTAAAATGGTACAGAGTTTGCAAATGATGTGTTGGTGGGCACATGATCCAAATTGTGATGAATTTAAGTACCATCTTGCTAGGGTTCCTGATTACTTGTGGCTTGCTGAAGATGGCATGAAAATGCAGGTTTGTCTATATATATATATAGAGAGAGAGAGAGAGAGAGAGAGTTTGACATAATATTTTTGGAATAATATTGTGTGAAATTAATATTTCTTTTTAAAAGCATGAAGATATATCTTAGTAGATTTTGATTTAATTCTTGAAGAGCTTTGGAAGTCAATTGTGGGATTGCACACTTGCCACCCAAGCAATTATGGCAACTGGAATGGTGGATGAATATGGAGATTCTCTTAAGAAAGCACATTTCTACATAAAAGAATCACAGGTTCATGGAAACTAAACGGCATTATTGAAATAAAGCTTTTTTTTTTTTTTTTTTTTATTTTCTCAGCAATATAATAATAATAATAATATAACTACTGATTTAGGTTAAAGAAAATCCAAAAGGAGACTTCAAGGCAATGTATCGTCACTTCACCAAAGGTTCATGGACATTTTCTGATCAAGATCAAGGGTGGGTTGTGTCTGACTGCACAGCTGAAGCACTAAAGGTAGAAACTATTTAACATAAAACAACTAAATATAGAAAGTTATAATCTTTTATATACTAATCCTTTCTCTCTCTCTCTCTCTATATATATATATGTCAGTACTTGTTGTTATGCTCACAAATGCCACAAGATCTTGTCGGAGAAAAAGCTGATGTTCAACGCCTTTACGATGCTGTTAATATCCTTCTATATCTACAAGTAATCATTTATATATTGATTTATTTTTTGAACTTTGTAAAACCAAATGAACTAACAAATAATCATTTATACATTGATTTATTTATTTCCATATTTAAAGAGTCCAAAGAGCGGTGGTTTTGCAATTTGGGAGCCTCCAATTCCACAACCATATCTCCAAATTCTTAATCCTTCTGAACTTTTTGCTGACATTGTTGTTGAACAAGAGTAAGACAATATATACCTATTTTTAAACCTTAGATTCAATTGGTTTAACTTTTGATTATTGGGCAAATTAAAATGCAGGCATGTTGAAAACACAGCTTCTATAATCCAAACACTTATCCTATTCAAGCGTCTACATCCAGGCTATTATGAGAAAGAGATAGAAATTGCTATCTCTAAAGCAGTATGTTTTCTCGAAGGAAGACAATGGCCTAATGGTTCATGGTGAGTAAAATTATAAACAAATATTGTAAAAGAACAAAGAATTAATGCAAAACTAACTAAACTATTTATTACAAAATTAATAGGTACGGATACTGGGGAATTTGCTTTCTTTATGGTACGTTTTTTGCCATAGGAGGTCTAATTGCAGCTGGAAAGACCTACGAAAATAGCCAAGCCATCAGAAAAGCTGTTAACTTCTATCTATCAACTCAAAACGAGGAGGGTGGTTGGGGTGAAAGCTACAAATCTTGCCCCAATGTGGTATAATTTTTACCTATCCAAATTCAAAGCATAGTAGAAAAATAAAAGAAAAAAAAATGATACATTATTGTCTTAATGAACAGAGATACATACCACTCGAAGGCAATCAAACAAATTTAGTACAAACATCATGGGCTATGTTAGGTCTAATTCATTCAGGACAGGTGAGAATCACACACGTAGACATATATATATATTATAATATTATATATATATATATATATATATAATAAATAGATACAGAAAAGACTCTAAATATGATTCTCCTCTATCATTAATTAGGCTAAGAGAGATCCAACGCCATTGCACAAGGCAGCCAAGCTATTGATAAATGCCCAAATGGACAATGGAGATTTCCCTCAACAGGTAACTTATTCGCCCCATGAAGGATTTTAATTTTTTTTTTCTTCAGAAAAAAAAAATCTTCATAAAAAATGAATATACGGATAACAGGGAGTCATTGGAGTTTACATGAAGAACTGCATGCAGCACTATGCCGAATATAGAAATATCTTTCCATTGTGGGCGCTTGCAGAGTATCGTAAACACATTTGGCCAATGCAATCTTTATAAATTGGTCTTTTTTATTTACTAAGAAAGAAGATATAGAAGTATTTCATTTAAAATGTTCCCATATATATATATTGTTATCGTTGTTATTTTCTTAAATTTTTGCTCATTTATGGTTTGAGAAAGGGATCAGAATGATAATAGAATAATTAAGTTTTAGAAAGTAATTTATTCCAATTATACTTTGTTTGTTATATATATACACTAGTTTAAACATTTCCCACATCCAAGACAACTTTTTAAATTTTTTACTCTATGTTAATTTATTTTCATTGATGTATCAATTATATAAATATTTTAATATTTAAAATATATTATTTAATTATAATTAATAAAAAGCTTTAAAAAATTAAAAATTAAAATACTAATATATAAAACTTATTGTAAACATTTAAATTTAATTATATATAATTAAATTTTATTTAAATATTTTAAATATTAAAATATTAATACATTAAAAGATTTACCTTGAGTGACACTCAGGATTGGTCCATTGTGGGAGGAAACTCTGGCTCGAAATTGAAACAGCTGCATACATGAGTAATGTAGGAATTTAACCCTTGAGCTCACTTAAGTTAGGAGAACTCCTTAACTCACCTACCCCTTCCGGTTAAAAGGTATTGTAATTTATTTACACGTAATCTATTTTCTATGTAATTTTTAATTTTACAAGAAAATTTATTTACAAATTTTGGCACACTCGATTAGACAATTGCTACCGCTCATCTCTTTCCGTTAAAGATCAATCAATGGAGTCAAAGAAGGATGTCAACAAAGTTAATTTAGAGAACGTTGCTGCAAACGTGAGTGTTAGCATTTCAACATTCAAAGCATATGTTGGTCCGACCACTCGAAGCAAAGGTAGAATATTTCTTTGATTTGCAAAAGAAATCGATTGGAAATGCATATCTCAAGTACAAAAAGTCATGCTTTGATGTGGCTTCAATACAAGATCAACCTCAAGGTATTGTAGATGGAATGGTGCAAAAGAAGCTTGCAATGTTGGAAGGCAAATATGGTGAGGATAAGTCAGTGTTAGAAAATGAAGATGTTGATTCTACAAGTTCCTTCGAACATGATCAGATAAATATTGACGATGACTATGAAGAATCTTCTACAAATATCTCTGTAATGTCTGTGATGATGACGGATGCGTCAACAATAGAAGAGAAATTAGCAAATTTGACAAAATTGGTGGAAGGTCTCGCAATGCATTCAACGAAGCAAGATCATATCCTTGCTCAATTGATGAACAACACTATGGAGTCAAGTAAAAAACACACAGAGGAGGCAAATAAAGGTGTCACCTTCAATCAAGAAGAAGGATCAAGTAATCTCGAAGCTGTCAAAGTTACTGAAAATCAATCAAAATATGTTGACAGATTTGAAACTGTCAAACAAGAAAGGACTATTCACGTTTCATCAGGCAGATTCATCCCTATTGATGAACTAAAGAACTTTATCGAAGAAACAATAAAAGATAAGTACGAAGGAAGTTCTAAATCTTCCTTTACATACTCCAAACCTTATTCAAGGAGAATCGATAACCTGAAAAGGGCGATGGGCTAACAACCTCCAAAGTTGCAGCAATTCAATGGTAAAGGTAATCCAAAACAACATTTTGCTCATTTTGTTGAAACATGTAGCAACGCAGGGACTGAAGGTGATCACCTGGTCAAGCAATTTTTCATATCTCTCAAAGGAAATGCATTCTATTGGTACACTGACTTGGCTCCAAGATCAATTGACAGATGGCATCAACTTGAAGCTGAATTCTTAAATCGCTTCTACAGCACCTGGAGAATTGTAAGTATGCTTAAATTGAGTCACACAAAGTAGTGGAAAGATGAACCTGGCATCGACTACATCAATCGATGAAGGAGTTTGAGCTTGGATTCCAGAGATCGATTATGTGAGAAATCTGCAATTAAAATGTGCATTTAAGGGATGCAATGGAACCTTAAATACATCTTGAAAGGCATTCAACCAAATACGTTTGAAGAGTTAGCCATTTGTAGCCAAGACATGGAATTGAGTATCAAGACTTACGGGGATCAAGGGACCTTTGTTGCTGAACCTCACAAAAGAGCGGAGCAAACTTCAAGAAAACAAGTAAACAACTATCAAAGCCAAATATAAAAGAGTCTCATACAACAACTATTTTCTCCAGTCAAAATTGCAACAAAAGTAAGTAGGAACTCTACATAGAGAAACAACATTCCATCAAGTTTACCGAGAAGGAGGCCGACATTGGAGTAAAGACAAGAGAAGAGTTATCCTTTCCTTGATTCAGATGTGTCAGAAATATTCGATGATTTAATGATCGTCGGTTTGATTGAGTTACTTGAAATGAAACGACCACAACAAGCAAAATATACAGATGTTCCAAACTACATCAAATACCATCGTCTCATCAGTCATCCTATTGAACAATGTTTTATCTTAAAAAATAAAGTAATGGAGTTGGTTGCAAAGGAAAAATAGTGTTGGAGGAAGAAAATGTAACAACTAATAAAATAAGTGCATGTTTTACTATTCATTCAAAAAAAGCTGACAATGTTCTTGGAATGCTACTTGGCGAATATTCAATAAAGAAAAATGATTCCTCTATGTTGGAAATATAAATAAGAGAGATGCTTTTAATAAGAAGATGATTAACTTAATTGATTAAAATGAAAGACAAGTGAGACCTATTTATAGATTTACAAAATAAGAAATAGAAACCTACATAACCACTACATTTAACATTATCTCATTACTCATATTAACTACCCACTAACTATCCACAACTACCCACTACATAACTAATCATAACTACCCACTAACATTGAGTAGTTACCCACTAACATAGAAGTTTCAGCCCTAAAGCATTATTCTAGCACTCGTCCTTGTTTTAGGAGCTGCAAACACACAAGTTGTCCTCAAGTTTTGTGAGGATGATAAATTTTGTAGGCTTTAGAAGAAGAACTATAGTCCACAAAGATATTTGGTTTAACCATCTTGTCAAGTTTATCACGCTTGACCTTTTTCATGATGAACCTATTTCTCCTCTCACTGATTCTATTTTGTTGAGGAGTATAAAGAATTTTTAGTTGATGCTCAATCCCTGCTTCTCCACAAAATTTATTGAATTTTACTGATGTATACTCTTTCTCATTGGTAGACTTGTCAATTTCAAGACCTGAGTTATCTGTGTGAATCAAATTTAGCTTCTTCATTGCTTTGCTTTTCATCTTTGAGAAAGGTTTCCTATTATGTTTTCCAAACTGACATGCTTTAGAACTTGAAATCCGATCATCCAATTTTGGAAGGTCATTTGTCATCATCTTGAACTTCATTTGCAACAACTCTTGGTGATGGTAGTGCCCTAGCCTTTTATGACACACTTATGTAGTATTTTCTTTAATTGAGAAAGTGTTTTGCTCCTCCTCCAATGGATTTAGAGCAAAACTTTTCCCCTTCATTTTCACTTTGAAAATATCTTGATTTGCTGCATCTTTAATCAGACAATATTTGTCTTCAAAAATAACCTTAAATCCTTTTTCAATCAATTGGCCAAAACTTAACAAATTTTGCTGGATTTCAGGGACATAAAGGACATTAGAAATTAGTTTTATACATGAACAGCTTGTTATAGCAATTGTTCCCTTTCCTTTAACTGAAATGTATTCACCATTCCCAATTCTGACTTTGTAGATGTTGGTTGGCTTCAAATATCTAAACAACTCTTTGTCATGGGTCATATGGTTGGTACAACCACTGTCAATCAACCAGCTTTTATTAATTTACTCCCCACAAAGCACGTAGCCACAAACAGTTGATCCTCCTCCTCCTTATCTGCAATCTTAGCCTCTTCACTTTGATATTGATTAGTGTTAATGCAAATTACAGCTTCATGCCCCATTTGGTTACATTTGGTACATTTGTCATCTAGTCTTCTCCAACATTTAAAAGGATGACCCTTTCTATTGCAATGTTGACATGGAGGGTAGGATCCTTTCTTGAAAAACTTCTTCTTGTTTTTGTTTTTCTCATTCTCATGATGCTTGGCTGGCAAGACACCTTCAACCACACCTTCTTGTCTCATGGCTTTTCTTTGCTCCTGTGCTTGCAAAACATTTAAAATTTCTACAAGAGTAATTTTAGTTAAATCCTTGATATTTTTCAAGCCTGAAATAGATGTCTCCAATTTTTCAAGCACAGTTACGAAAACTTTTTCAACAATTTTTGAATGCATAAACACAGAACTAGGTAATTTGATTTGGTTTGCAATATTCAATAACCTATCAGAATACTCATTAATTGATTCTGTTTTCTTCATCTTCTGCAACTCAAATTCTCGAATCAAGTTTAACACATGCATTCCTTTGATTCTTTCATTTCCTTCATACTATGTCTTGAGATAATTCCATATCTCATATGCTGACTTCAAAATCATTATTCGAGTGAAGATGGTATATGAGACTGCAACAAATAAACATGCATTTGCCTTGGATTTCTTTATCTTTTTCTCCTTCTGCAATTTGATTTGCGCCAGGGTATGATTATTTGGAAGAGCTGGAATTTCATAATCTTCTTCCACTACTTCCCAAATATCCAAAGCTTCCCATATACGCCTCCATACTAACTACCCAAAATTGGTAGTTATCTCCATCAAACACTTGTGGAGAAATTGAAGAAGAAATTGAAGAGGAAAAACTAGAATTTTCCATGGCTTAACAACCTCACACACTCACTCACAGATCCCTTAAGAATAAGGCTTTGATACCAATTGAAACTTCTATGTTAGTGGGTAACCATTCAATGTTAGTGGGTAGTTATGGTTAGTTATTTAGTGGGTAGTCATAAAAAGTTAGTGGGTAGTTAATATGAGTAATGAGATAATATGAAATATAGTGCTTATGTGGGTATCTATTTCTTATTTTGTAAGTCTATAAATAGGTCTCACTTGTCTTTCATTTTAATCAATTAAGTTAATCATCTTCTTATTAAAAGCATCTCTCTTATTTATATTTCCAACAATTGGTATCAGAGCCATGTTCTTAAGGGATCTGTGAGTGAGTGTGTGAGGTTGTTAAGCCATGGAAAATTCTAGTTTCTCCTCTTCAATTTCTTCTTCAATTTCTGCACAAGTGTTTGATGGAGATAAGTACCAATTTTGGGCAGTTCGTATGGAGGGGTATATCGAAGCTTTGGATATTTGGGAAGTAGTGGAAGAAGATTATGAAATTCCAGCACTTCCAAATAATCCTACCCTAGAGCAAATCAAATTGCAGAAGGAGAAAAAGACAAAGAAATCCAAGGCAAAGACATGTTTATTTGTTGTAGTCTCATCTACCATCTTCACTCGAATAATGATTTTGTACAGTCAGCATATGAGATATGGAATTATCTCAAGGCAAAGTATGAAGGAAATGAAAGAATCAAAGGAATACGTGTGCTAAACATGATTCGAGAATTTGAGTTGCAGAAGATGAAGGAAACAAAATCAATTAAAGAGTATTCTGATCGGTTATTGAATATTGCAAACCAAATCAGATTAACCACTACATTTAACATTATCTCATTACTCATATTAACTGCCCACTAACTATCCATAACTACCTACTAAATAACTAACCATAACTACCCACTAACATTGAGTAGTTACCCACTAACATAGAAGTTTCAGCCCTAAAGCATTATTCTAACACTCTCCAATAGTAGACACTTGCGTAACTACAATTAACTTCACAGATGATGACTTGTTATTGAGATCAACGCCACATAATAGACCATTATTGGTGTCTGGCTACGTGCGATAGAGGAGGATGAATCGAATATTACTTGATGGGGCTCTACCGTTAATATTCTTCCCTTATGTATGTTGAAGGAATTCGATATTCCTACCAAAGAACTCTCGCATAGTCGTCTCATGGTCTAAGGCCTTAATGAAGGAGGGCAAAGAGCTATTTGTACACTATGACTTGACCTTCAGATTGAAGAAATGGCTACAAGTGTACTTCTACACCTAGTGGATTGCAAAACTTCCTACAACATGTTACTCGGGAGACCATGGTTGCATGACAATGGTGTGGTACCATCAACATTGCACCAATGCTTCAAATATGTAAGTAATGGAGCAGTAAAGTAGGTTGTTGCAGATGATAAGTCTTTCACGGAAGCTAAAGCATACATTGCAAATGCTAAATTCTATTTGCACTACAACACTCTTCAATGAATAGTTGATACCGTCAACAAAAATGCATCAGAAAGACAATCCATCTTCCAACAAAGAAGCTTTGTCAACAAAGAAAGTTTTGACTAAAACAAGCTTGCAAAAATAAGGTAAGGATGAAAACAATATGTCTGCTTCAAATGTCCTAAGTTACGTTCCTAAATCAAGGAGGAAGGAAGGACAACAACCTTTCACAAAGATTAAAGCATTGAAAGACCTTACTGTACCGTTGATGAAAATTGCAACAATCAAGAAGACAAGTTCAACTCTGAAAGGCTTCATACAACCTGTAGAAGGGAAGAAAGTCGAGCATGGTCAATTACCTGATCGAAAAACCGAAGAAGGCTTTAAACCCAATGCTTAGAAATTTTTGACAAAAGCATGATACAATAATGAATCTAAAGGTATGTTATGAAAACTTCCTATGATAGCGAAGAATGCAAAAATTCAAAGAGGCAATTGATCCAGCAAAATTCATGAAGCGGCCTTGGGTATGTTCAACCTCCTCCAGTTCGGATCATGATAATACGTGCATCTAATTACTACATCTACGTTGAAGATGAAGAGTCATGCATAGTAGGGAAGTGATGTGTTCCGATTGGTATGCTAAAAGATATGGTTTATTAACCTATGTTGATTATGAATAATTAAGGACTTAGTATTACTAACTGTCACTTTAGCATTTATTGGTTGTCACCTAATCAATCAGAACCTAAGGCAAAGTACCTATCATGTAGCTAGTTGTTGGAAAGTATCTATGATTTTAAATTAATAATATCGTACTCCTAGGGAACTGGCAACGGTTTAGTAGCAACTATCACTTAATCCTAACAATCATCTTATCAACGAATCAGTCAATCTATTATCATTAGTTGGAGAGTTGTTTTATCACAACAGCACAAGCAAGTATCAAGCATGTAGGAGATATCACATAGACATGTATTCTGATGTATACTCATGTTTCTACAATTTGGTTGACCTAGCTTCAAATATTTGAGATATATCTGGGTCTGGAATGCAATTATGAATTGTATATGTTTGTGTACCATATTTGAGTTACATGGTGTATTCATCCCTACTGTAGGATGATTCTTCTCACATTTTGGGTTAAAGTATCCATGAAAGCCTATGTTACTTAAAAAATCATACCACTCACCCTAGGACTGGCCTAGGGCACAAACTTAGCCTCATTAGGTTACTGTAAACAAACATGGTGATCTGTATTGTCATTTTACCTAATTTGGAAGACCTTAAGGTCTGTTAAACAAAACAGGTTATGATGTAGACCGTGGTTAGGAGTTTTCTATAACCATGCATTTAGTTTAAAAGAGCAAACAGATAATCAGGCATAATGTCAATTAAGCAGGTGACCTTTTCGGAAAAATGAATAGAACCTCAACTTGCAAAAAATGCATAATATAGCAATCATAATTCAGTATTCAAATAAGTATCTAGATGAACACAATTTAAAGATATACAGAAAGGATCTAGGGAACCATGTCCATAGAGTAGTCACCACTTTATGTGGTCCATCAGTGTTGCCAAACTTGTATCCTTTGCGTTGCTCGATCTTACTTTGATCGGCAGAACCTTCGGAGAATGCTTCCTTAGCCTCGTAGCAATTGCTTTACCTTACGTCATGGGCTTAAGCAATGCCATGTGGACTAAGTCTACTCTAACCTATTGCTCTTTAATGCATTCCGATTGGTATGCTAAAAGATAGACTTTTATTTACCTATTTCGATTATGAGTAATTAAGGACTGTGTCTTACTAACTGTCACTTTAGCATTAATTGTCGTCACTTAATCAATCAGAACCTAAGGCAGAGTACCTATCGTGCAACTATCCTTGGAAAGTATCTACGATTTCAAAATTATTAACATCATACTCCCATGGAACTAGCAACGGCTTAGTATCAACTATCCCTTAATCCTGACATTCATCTTATTTATTTAATTAATCAATCGTTTAATCAATATCCTTGAGATTGATTGGTGATCTCAATCACACATAACAAGCAAATAGCATTCAAGAGTAGACATGCATTCATCAAATAAGCTCAGTTATTACAACTTGTTTGACCTTATCTTCGAACATTTCAGATATATCTTGATCTCTAAGGCAATTATGAAATTGCTACTAGAAAAATCAATTTTAGCGACGAATATTTGCGACGACCTCATAGCCTTTGCTAATAGGGACCGAATTTGCGAGCGCCTACTAAGCCGTCGCAAATTGCAACAGAATTTGCGACCACCTACTAAACCGTCGCGATATGCAACCGAATTTGCGGCCGCCTACTAACCCGTCGCAAATTGTAACAGAATTTGCGACCGCCTACTATAACCCGTCGCAAATTGCAACAAAATTTGCGACTGCCTACTAACCCGTCGCAAATTGCAAACGAATTTGCGACTGCCTACTAACTCGTCACAAATTGCAATAGAATTTGCGACCGCCTACTAAACCGTCGCGAATTGCGACATAATTAGTGACAACTTTTTAAATCGTTGCCATTTTCGACGGATTTTGTGATGAATCACTAAGCCGTTGTAATTAGCCACACCCATTTGCGACGACCTTCTGAGTCGTTGCAATTACCGACAAATATTTGCGACAACGGATCACTAAGCCGTTGTTCCTCTATAATTTACCTCAAACATAGAAAACATATCATTTTTCTTCAACTCAAAGAAAACATGTACTCATCATCATCATCACCATTTTGACAATGCAATAAATGCAATAAAACTCCCTCAACATACATACATACATACATATATACTAATAATTTAAATGTCGATCTAGTTTAAACGGATATAAAGAGCTTTTATAGTTTAAATAAAAGAGTTCTTATAGTTTAAATGTCGATCCAGGTTAAGCGGATATAAAGAATTTTTATAGTTTAAATGTGGATTCAGTTTAAAGATATAATAATATAAATAAAGAGGTGTTATCATAGTTTAGAATTGGTGACTATGAAAAAAATGTTAATAAGAATGAAGTAATTTTAATTAATGTTATGAGTTTGAATCGTGTTAATAAGAGGGATTTCAAGATTAAAAGAAGAGGAAAAATAGAAATAAAAATGAAGATCAAATATGGTACAAAAATCTGTCTAAGGAAAAAAAGAAAAACATAAGAGAAACTAAGAAGATGATGATCCAGTCATCATCATCATCATCAACATTCATGAATGTTAATACAAATTATAATATGAACTAAAACTACACAACCAGCAACCCTTTGGCTATGGCCTGATTTATTTTCAGATTTGTAGTTCCATAGAATGACAATTCCTCCCTATTACCGCCTCCAAATCCAATGTTCTCCAGCTCAAACAGATCCGAACTCGTACAACTCTTATCATCATCGTAACTATCGTGGTCGTCGTCGTCGACATTGTAGAATCCTCTGTATTTATGTTTTTTCTTCGGATATATATTATACTTATATATATTATGTACACATCGAAATGAAAAAGAAGTACAAATTTTTAATTAAAATTCTTTTCAATTAATGTTTAAGTTAAAAAACTTTTCAATTCTACTTTAAAAAAATTTCATTTCTAATTAAAAAATTCAAGTTAATAACTTTCTAATTATATATAAGTATAATATATAGAATATAATATATGCACTAAAAAAACTCTGTTTACCAAAAAGAAAAAAAGAAAAAAAAATACAAAATTTTTTTCCCTCTCAAACTAAAAACATCTTCATCTTCTTTCCCTCTCAAACCAAACCCATCTTCCTCTCCCCCCCAAAAAAACCCTTTCCCTTTCAAACCCAAACTTCAACTAGTGGAGAAATCAACCTCAAGTGTTCAATTTCAAGTTAAAAAGGTAATTCATTTTTGGCTATTGCTTGATATTTCAATTTCAAGCGTTCAATTTCAAGTTTAAAAGGTAATTTCAACTTGGCTTTTTTTTTTTTGTAGGAAGAGAGAAATTATTTAGTGAAGAATAGAAACTAAGAGCACATAGATATGGTAGGTTTACTGTTGTATGTCATGATCGGCCATTATACTCAGTTTTGTTCTACATTAGTTCCCTATAATGTTTTTGAAATCTTCCCTTAATGGAGGATGGATTTGGGACCCTTTTGGGCTTTAAATGCACACGAGCAGAAGTACTCAATAAAACTTTGTCCATGAACTTAAAGTCTATTCTGTGTGTTTTTGAAAGAATAGTGAAGTTGTGACAACAAGGGAAACTTAAAATGAACGGTAATCTCTCTATCTTCTTCTTCTTCTTCCAACTGGATTTGTTACTTCTCTGCTTCTGCTTCTGCTTCTGCTTCAATTTCAGCTTTTGTCTCTCTCTGTCTTAAGGCCTTTTATGTTACTTTAACCTTTCCTTTATTAAAAAAAAAAATATTTTAGATATTCCGATGGTCAATTTACCGACTTACTTTGTACAAATCTATAGTCTACCATCTACGAGTACGAATATGCATATATATATATATATATATATATAACTAGTATTATTAATAATAACCATAAAAAGGCCAAACAGGAGGAGTGTAATGGAGTTAAACTCGGTGAAATAGTGAGAGTTGGTCAATTGGATAGTAGGGTTATTAATGGACTAATTATATATATTTACGTGCTAGATGGTAACTTTTGAGTCAATCGATGTGTAAGTATATATATACACATTATCCATCTTTGCCATACCTAAAAGATCTTTACCATCTAGCACCTAGCTGTATGTATATATTTATGTATGTATGTATAAATACAAGGATTTTGATGTATATAAAGATAATTTGTTGTAAATTAAATAAGGATATGTTTGATAATAACTATAGTCCTGCTGGATTTTCAATCGTTCATGAACTGCACCTAGTTTTGTATTGGGATAAATTTTGGTTATTTAGTATTTAAATAAGATCCTAACAAAAACTTTTCGGTGATTTGATTGAAGTTTTTAATCAAGAAAATGTCATTTCTTCATAGGTGGATTGCTCGACTGCATGTTGTACTCAGTTTAATTAGTCTTCTTTTGTGCAGCCTACTTAGTTGAAGTCATTATTGGACTATAGTTACTCTTACAAGAAAAGAGAGAAGGGTTAAAGGTAAGATTTCTTCTAAATTCAAATTATAATTAGTATAATTATATATATATATATATATTATCTTGGGTGAGACCAATCCTATGATTAGTATCTTAGTTTTTTATAAGGTTATATTGGAAGAGTTTACTTGAATTCGCATACTCAAATATAGAATTTTCTTTTCTATTTCTTGTGATATTGTTAAATATATTTTATTATAAATGGAGAATCGTAGTTGGATGCATAGAAGATATGTTACTGGAATAAGGGGTATTACTATTGAATTCGAAAGAGGAGTTAAAGCTTTCATCTCTTTTGCTGTGTCTAATTCCATATCCAGTAAAATTAGATGTCCTTGTGCAAAGTGTAAGAACATGAAATTTGAAGAACCGAATATAGTGGAGAGTCACTTGTATAGGAAGGGGTTTGTTACTAATTACTATGAATGGACATGTCGTCGTGAATAATCCAGGTCATATGCACATACTTCTTCGACACCAATATCATCGAGGGAATCAAATTCAAGTGATATGATTCGAGAATTGGTATTTGAAGGAGTACAACAGGATTTCAATATAGATGCTACGGAGGAGTCTCCTAATAGAGAAGCTAAGAAGTTCTATGATATGTTGGAGGCGGCTGATGTTCCTATATGGGATGGTTGTACAAAGGACTCTCAATTATCCTTAGTTTCCCAACTTTTACACATAAAGTCAGAGAATAATATGTCTGAGAAGTGTTTTAATCAAATAGTCCAATTATTGAAGGACGTTGTTCCAACTGATAACAATATTCCTAATGATTTATATGAAATGAAGAAGATGATATCAAGTCTTGGGTTGCCAGTTCAAAAGATTGATGTTTGCCCAAATGGTTGCATGTTATACTGGAAGGATGATTTTGAAAGAAGGGAATGCAAATTTTGTGGGCATGCTAGGTATATCCTAAAAAAAAAGGGTAGAAAGAAAAAAAAACAAAATGAGGTTACACAGTCAAAGATGTTTCACTTTCCTATTACACCTAGATTGCAAAGACTTTATAAATCTAAAACAACAGCTCAACATATGAGATGGCATTTTGAAAGTAAACATGAAGAAGACTATATGAGTCATCCAAGGGATGGTCAAGCTTGGAAACATTTTGATCAAATTCATGGTGACTTTTCTAATGAGATGAGAAATGTAAGACTTGGTTTGTGTACAGATGGGTTTTCACCTTTTGGAATATCAGGAAAGCAGTACTCATGTTGGCCTGTTATTATTGTTCCGTATAACCTTCCACCTTGGATGTGCATGAAAGATGAATTCATGTTTCTAACTGTTATTGTACCAGGGCCAAAAAATCCAAAACAAAAAATAGATGTTTATTTGCAACCTTTGGTGGATGAATTGAAATATCTACGGGTTGAAGGTGTCCCAACGTATGATATTTCAAAGAAACAAAACTTCCATATGCGTGCAACATTGCTTTGGACTATTAATGATTTTCCTGCATATGGTATGTTGAGTGGTTGGAGCACGGCTGGAAAATTTGTGTGTCCATATTGCATGGAAAAGTTAAAATCTTTTCATTTAAAGAATGGTTGTAAGCACTCTTGGTTTGATTGTCATCGACAATTCCTTTTAAGTGATCATCCATATAGGAAAGACACAAGATCTTTTAGTAGAAATAGAGGAAAAGAAACGTCAAAATCACCTACCAATGTAACTCGTACACAATTGTGGAATAGAGTATGTCAATTTCCAAAGATAACTGAATCAGGAGCTGAACTTGGGAAGATTGATGGAAGAGGGAAATATCACAATTGGACAAAATGTAGCATCTTTTGGGATTTGCCTTATTGGCCAACAAATTTGATTCGTCATAATATAAATGTCATGCATAATGAAAAAAATGTCTTTGACAATGTTTTTAACACTGTTATGAATGTGAAAGGAAAGACGAAAGATAATATAAAGTCTCGAAGAGATTTGGAAATATATTGTAATCGTCCTGAACTATGTGTCCAAAGAGTTCGAGATGGGAAGGCATCAATTCCAAAAGCATGTTATGCATTAACAAATGACCAAAAGAAACTTTTGCTTGAGTGGATAAAAGAGTCAAGGTTTCTGATGGATATGTTTCTAATTTAGCAAGATGTGTTGACTTGAAAGAATTGAAGATGTCTGGTATGAAAAGTCATGATTGTCATGTGTTCATGGAGCGGTTGCTTCCAATTACATTGAAAGAATTTCTTCCAAGTAATGTGTGGTCAATATTAACAGAGTTGAGTATGTTCTACCGTGATTTATGTGCACCTAAATTTTCAATTAAACACATGAATAAGTTGAATGAAGATATATCAATCTTACTTTGCAAGTTCGAAAAGATATTCCCTCCATCATTTTTTGATGTTATGGAACATTTGATGATTCATTTACCTTATGAGGCACTAGTTGGTGGTCCAGTCCAATATAGATGGATGTATCCATTTGAGAGGTAATGTTAGAATTCACATATTATTATGTATATAATATACTTTATTTAAATATTATTTCCTAACTTCAACAATATGTCATTTTAAATTTAGGTTTCTATATCGTTGGAAAATAAAAGTGAAGAATAAGGCACATATAGAAGGGTCAATTTCTAGTGCATATTTAGTTGAAGAAGCATCAACTTTATTCTCTTACTATTTTCAACCGCATGTTTAAACAAGACACTCTTCTACTACTCGAAATAAAGAAGGTGTGTTAGAAGCTAAAGATGTTGGAGGATTATCAATATGTAATATACCTAGTAGAAAAATTGGCAAGATTCAATCAAGGTTCCTAACAGATGAGGAATATAAAGCAGCCAATAATTACATTCTACAAAATTGCAAAGAAGTGCAACCATATATCAAGTATGTAACTCTTAAATTATATATAGTTTACTACATTTACTATAAGGTAAAAAAGATTGAATTTAATATATATGTTTCTCAAATGCAGGAAATTTACAACAAATTTACAAGTTCAATCTCTGTCTATAAGTCAAGAGGAGATCGATATAAGAATGGAAAATGATTTTGCGTGTTGGTTTCATTCATATGTAAGTTCTATAGAAATTTAAGATAATAATCCTTTTTTTGATATAATACTTTCATTCACTAACTTTATTAAACTTAATATTTTTGTTTTAGGTAACTGATTCCCCAAATCAAGTAAACAATGTTTGTTTGCGAAACTTGTCTTGGGGACCATCAAGACAAGTAAAGTCATTTCATGGCATATTTGTCAATGGTTATAGGTTTCACACTTCTGAACATGCAGAAGGAAATAAAACACTAAACAATGGAGTTTGTGTTAAAGGATGTAATGATGATGCTACTTCCACTTTTTATTATTATGGAATTTTGAGGGAAATTGTTGAACTTCAATTGATGGGTGATCTCAACCAAAATATCATCCTTTTCAAATGTGATTGGTTTGATCCAACACCAAATTTAGGTGTTAGGATTCATCCTCAGTACAAGCTTATTGATATTAACCACAAGAGGAGGTATCCAAAATATGATCCATTTGTATTAGCTCAACAAGCTACTCAAGTTTACTATGCAAGTTATCTCGGGAGTAAAAGATCACATTGTGATTGGTTTTTAGTATGTAAAACTAAACCTCGACATGTGGTAGAAGTACTTGCTTATCAAGAGGATGTAGGTGATGAAGATGCCATGATAATTACAAATGAGGTGCACCCAATTGAAGATTTAACACATGAATCGAATGAAGTTCAAATGGTGGATATTGATGAAAATCAAATTGAGAATTTATCAGTCGGTGTCGAAGATGAAATGAAAGATTGGACAACTGATTCTGAAACTAATGAAGTTGATGAAGATTCTTTATCAGATGAAGATTCTTTGCCATATGAAGATTCTTGATATGATGATTTAAGTTTTGTATTGAAATTTTAGTTTTACAGTTAGCTTAAAACAGATGAATCAGAGAGAACATTGCATGTTTTTGACTGCTTTATATGTGAATTTTATATTTACATTTTGGATCATGTTTGGATCATGCATCTTTTTTTAAGTAAAAAAGACTTTTATTGGGTTTAAACACTAAAAAACTTCTTAATTATGACTTTATTTATCTTGATTTTATTAATGTTTAACTTTGTATTATAGCAATGAGTGGCAATATGCATACCCCTTCTAGTAGTCAGGCTCCTAGTGTGCAGATCCTACAACACACACTCATCAGTTGATTCAACTAATAATTTGACAGAAATTTCAGATTTTCGACCACTTATAAGGCCACGAAGTTTTGGGTATTTATAACTTTCTTAACTTATAGATATACTTTTGTATGGTTTATTAATTTTTATAGTGTTTATTGATTCATATATAAAATGTTGTGCATATATTTTATTAGTAAGTTCATTAATTAAATTTTTTTTCCTTTCCTTTTCTGTTTCTACTTTCTTTGTCTATGAAATTTGGTTTGAAGGGTCCAAAAATTGTGTTGCTACAATTACACAATCTTTCAAGTCCAATTTTGTAGGACCATATCCCTCATTTTCTGATGTGACCAACGATGTGAAAGATATTTGGTTTCAATCTTTTAGCGTAAGTTATGTAATTTTCTATAATTCGTTTTTAACATAAGGAGCTTTACTATTATAAAATCATTCAATTTTTGAAATTACTTAATCTATTATCCTTCTTTATTTATTATGAGTATCATTTTTAAAGTCTAATAATTTTATATGTTTTGTAGAAATCATTTCGATGTGATAAGAAAGATAGTGCATTGATTCGAAGGAATTGGGAGAAGATTTGTCGAAAAAGGCTATCTGATCATCTTTGTAGGATTAAAGCGAAGTATGCAAAATCTTGTACTCCATGGATAGACTCACAACACTTGAATCAACTTCTTTCTCATTGGAATACTGTAGAATTCAAGAAAATCTCATCAACTGCAAAACAATATATAGATCTTTAGCTGGTCCTACCTATACTGATGGATCAATTTCTTTTACAGAGCATGAAGAATGTGTGGTTAGTAACTAATTTACTACGACACATTAACTAGTTAATAGAATTCTTATTATATCTATATCTATATATATATATCTGTGTGTGTGTGTGTATTTCTTGGTTTTCCTTTAATGAAGCTTTGTGTGCATTGGATACTCCAAGTATACTTGGAATTATTTTTTATTACATTGTATTTTTATTGGATTGGATACTTCATGTATAATTGGGGTTATTTTTTATCACATTGTGTTTTTGTTGAACTAGATACTCCATGTGTAGTTGGAGTTATTTTTTATCACATTGTGTTTTTGTTGGATCGGATACTCCATGTATAGTTGGAGTTATTTTTTATCACATTGTATTTTTGTTGGATTAGATATTCCATGTGTAGTTGGAGTTATTTTTTATCATATTGTGTTTTTGTTGGATTGGATACTTCATGCATAGTTGGAGTTATTTTTTATCACATTATGTTTTTGTTGGATTAGATACTCCATGTGTAGTTGGAGTTATTTTTTATCACATTGTATTTTTGTTGGATTGGATACTCCATCCATAGATGGAGTTATTTTTTATCATATTATATTTTTGTTGGATTGGAATATTTCATGTATAGTTGAAATTATTTTTTATCATATTGTTTTTTTGTTGGATTGGGATACTCCATGTATAGTTGAAATTATTTTTTATCTATTTTTGTTGGATTGGATACTCCATGTATAGTTGGAGTTATTTCTTAAACTAGTTCTTGATAAAATTTTCTTATCTCTTTTGAGTAATACAACGACATGAAAATAGAGAAAATTTTGAATATACCGACTTGTTTTACCGTTTGCATGTATTTCAATCCGGGCCGATGAAGGGTGAGTTTATCAATGAGCGCTCCAAGAAGGCAATGGTAATATTCTCTTCTCTATTTAATATCATGATTAGTATTTACAATTATTTTATACATATAGTTACTATTTTTTTTACTAACATCGTCTTAATCATTTGATAATACATTTCAGAATGACGTTAATCAACTTAAAGAGCATTATTCACAAGTTTCTTCATCATTGGGCTCCATTGAGAGTTCTGTCATTCCTGATGATAAATAATTGTTTATTGAGGCATGTGGTAGTTTCAAGAAAGGTCGAGCTTTTGGTTTAGGATCGGAATCTGTTCTATTAAGGTCTCAATTAAACAATTCTACAACTACTCCACCAATAGTAATGGAGATTGCAAACAAAGTAGCTGAATTGGAAGAGAAAGTCAAGAATCTAGAGAAGCAAGCACAACATACTACAAATGTTAGTGATGAAGGTAATGATCATACTTTACTTGATAAATCCATCTCCTAGTGCTCAAGATGATTATCATCGGGCTCTTCTAAAATACTATGTACTATTTGATATTATTGCAATGATACTTAAAATGTTTTTAATATTTGGATACTACTATATATTTATTATTATTATAATAACATTTTAGAATGTTTTATTATTTGGACTTTATATATATATATTGTAATAGAAATATTATTATTAATGAATTTTATTGTTATTTTTATTTAAATATAAATTATGTCTTTGGATATATATATATATATTATATATATATATATTTAAAATTTTATGTATTTAATTAAAAATAAAAAATAATCAAAATAAATTCGTCGCAAATTAATTGCAAAATAGCGACGGATTTTATCGTCGCAAATTTGTTGCTATTTGCGACGGATTTTTGTATCGTCACAATTAGCAACTAAGATATTGCGAGGGTCAAATTCGTAGCAAAGCTGTTGCAAAATAGCGATGCCGAAATACTGTCGCAAAATTGTCGCAAACATAGCAACGGATTTGACCGTCGCAAATTCGTCACTATTTTGTGACGGCCAAATTCGTCGCAAATCCGTTGCAAAATAGCGACGCCCAAATGTCGTCGCAAATCAATTGCAAAATAGCGACGGATTTGCCTGTCGCAAATACGTTGCTATTTGTGACGGATTCTGTGTGCTGTCGCAATCAGCGGCAAAGATATTTGCAACGGATTTGACCGTCGCAAAACTTGATTTTTCTAGTAGTGAATGTAACCATCTGTATACTATATCTGAGTTACCTGGTATATTCACCCCTACCTTGGGATGATCCTTCTCATCTGTCGGATTAAACTATCTATGAACGGTCCCCTATGTCACTTCGGTATCATGCCACTTAACCCTAGGATTGCCCTAGCGTACAAACTCAGCTTTATTAGGGTACTCTAACAAACATGGTGATCTATTTTGTTATTTCTTCCTAATCTGGCAGTTCTTTTACTGTCTGTTAAACTAAACCGGCTATGATTCAGACCTTAGTTAGGAGTTGTCTATAACTCTAGTTTAATTTAAAAGGACAAGACAGTTCAACATTCATAATGATAATTTTAGCTCTATGATCTTCCCGGGAAAATGGATAGTATCTCAAATTGTAAAACATGTATGATATATGAATTCAGTATCAAATCAATATCCAGATAAAACAATTCATAAACATATAGAAACTCGTCTAGGGCACCCAATATCATAAAGTAGTCACCACTTTATGCAGGTCCAGCCGGAGCTGCAGCTCCTGTATGCTTCTGATTGCTCGATCCTACTCTGCTCTGCAGAGCCTTCGGAGAACGCTTTTTAGACCTAGTAGCAATTGTTTTACTTTACATCCCGGGCTTAAGCAAATTGCCCTAATCTGACTAAGAACACGCACCCTATCTCTCTCTTAGGATCTCCTAACGAAATTGCCCTAATCTGAATACTAATCTAATCGAATTCTCAAATACTGAGATAAACACTCAGAGATAAGAGAAAATGATGCACTCGAAGTTGCTAAATGACTTGTATTGAGTGCTGAGGAATGATTTCAACTATTGGAAGCCTGGGGTATTTAGCAAGTTTTTGGAGTGAATTTCTTCGAAATTTCCGATGTAGAACAAGTTCTGGTGCTTTGAAAAATATAAATTCTTTTAATAGGGTGAAAAGTTTGTGGTTTAAACAAAGAAATGGTAAATTTGCTTGTGATGTAGTTTAAAATCAAACAAAAAGGTATATATAGGTTTAAAGGGACTGACTAGTGGATATAATAATCAAGGTAGATAAATAAGAAACGAAACAAAGAGGTTTTAAAAAATTTAAAATTCAAGTGTTCAATTCCTAATTTGCCCTTATCACATTAAAGCATCAATTTAAATATATGGTTCTAAAATGCTTTCACCAGAAAGTTATAAAATAAACACACTAAATCCCATAGCAGACATTAAAGAAAGAATGAAACAGAATATGATAAATTGCTCATAGGCTCAAAAGCTCGCAAAAATGGTTTGTTGGCACAAAGACTCGTGCACTTTTCATTCAACCATTTAACGAGACACTATTATATAAATTTAAAGAAAATTCTAATCATACTTATTTCTAATCATATATTAAAACTCAAAACAAAAAATATATCAGGAATTCAAGTATTTGAGAACAATCAAGAAACTCAAGGATTCCAAAGGCTACGCAAAAAGTTTTTTTGAATTTTTCCATATATAACAAAATAATAAAAAAAATGTAACAATCAAAAATACGAAAAATAAAAACTAAATTTTCTTTTTAATAAATATATAATCGAATGACATAAATGATGTAGGCATGATAAGAAAATTAGCATATTTGATTCGCTAATAATATTATTGTAGTGAAAATTTCAAAATAAAAAAAAATTAAATTTTTTTTAAGGGCACAAAATATTTTAGATAATTTTTAAATTATGGAAGATACCTTTACACTAATCTTTTTTTTTTCTTTTTGGTATACAATTGAAGCACCCGGTATCCCTACCTTTACGATGAAACTAATCCATACTCATTCTGCAAAACATTCGCAGAGTTCAACTCTTACTTAAAGGTTAGTTCTGGCCCATAACTTTTAATATTGAAGTTATCACACTAAAAAAGAATTCAAACCCTCGATCATCTATCCTAAAGAAAGTTATTAGGAGTCTGTTATCAACTCTCCCAAACTATTGAGTTAAACTAATCTTCATTCCATTGGCATTGGAGCCTTTCAAAATAAAATTTTAATCACAAATTTTAATTAATTCAAAAGTTGAAACTTTCATGCTTAAAAAAAGTTAGAAAAAATTCTTACCAATTCACGTATATATAACCAACTTAGATATCTTTGAGTCCCCATCAAATGAATTGGGGGATTTAACGTGTATCTTGCAATCCTTTCCTCCCAAATTTTCACAACTAATATTTATTCGTACAAACAAATTGGCTCATGAATGAATCTTTTTCTCTATACAACTCCTATATATTTGTGCCGCGTATCTTATGTACCATTTTAAATAAAAATTTATAGAATATAAAAAAATTTATAGTTATTAATATATAAAATAAAAATTTGTTGTATATACATAAACTAATAAAATGTATAAACTATACATTAGCTGGTAGGGTCCCAAATTAAGAGATTTCTCTTTCTCACATGTAACATACATTTTTTAAAAGTTCTTATCAGAAAAATATAAAGAAATAAAAATAAATAAAAAGAAAAGGACAAAAAAAAATAAAAATAAAAAAAGAAAGAAAGGAAAAAGATGTCATGTCCCTTATAACTCTAGCCGTATTATTTGGCCTTAGCGGAGATTCTTGCCCCCACATGTACTTTGTTAATTAGTGAAACACATTTTTTTGGAATAAATTAATCATACTTTCTATTCATAGAAATTATATATTTCTTTTTTCTTTTTTTTTTCCCGTTTATTTAAAATTTGTTAGGAAACAAACATGAATTTATACGGATAATTATCAATTTCCTTCCTTCTTTTTTCTTTGCAGAAAGGTCCTTGCCCATTTCAACACTAAAACTTTAAAAAAAATTTATTCAATATGAAATTTTTAAAGTTTAGTTTCAAAAATTTTAATATCATTAGGGACCAAAAGTATAAGTTATTCATACATATACATATATAATATATATATATATATATATATATATATATATAAACATGTGTAAACATGTTTAACAAGTAGCTGTCCCCTACGGATCATTCCTTTTTATTAAATACTAAAGTCAATAACAACCAACCAATAATTTATAATCTATCAAAAATACTTATGGAGTTAAAATAAATAATTTAAATACTAATAAAATAACATGTTTTTTTATTAAAAATTAAAATAATATTTATTATATAAATATTTTTAAATTTCAACCATTTTATAAACCAGACTATTATCAACTAAATTACGCTTTCTTGATTATTAATTAAAATACTTTTGACTTCTATTATATCTCCAATTTATTCATAACTTAATTTGCTATCTACTAAATTATACTATTTTTACATTTAAAATTAAATATTTGTGTAATATATATGGTATTTGTTTTATGTTAGTTAGAATTATTTGTTTGATTAGGTTAGAAAAACCATTAGAATACTAAATTTATTCATTAAACCTTTTTTTCCACTATTATTATATCTTGAATTCATAATTTTTATTAAATGAGACTATTACTTAATAAATTATGCCTTAGTTAAGTATATGGAGTTTGTATTTTTATTTTAATCTAATTTATATGAATAACAAAAAACTATTTTTAAATTACATTAGTAATAATATGAAAATGATTATTTTTTTCTCAACTTTTGTATGTTGTAATCTTCGTCTCTCCAATATGAATTAACATATTTTTAAATTTTATTTTTGATATTTATATATTAAAAATAATGGTTTATTTTTAAAATTTTAATAAAAGTAAGTTCAAATAAAAAAGAAAGATATATATTTTTAAAAGTAGTAGTAATTTTATCGAAATGAGCCTTCAATTTTTATTTTTTGGGGCTGAAAGCCTTGTAGATTCACTCTTTTTTTTTTTTAATTTACTTTATAATAATAATATTGAAAAGATTGGATTCCTGAAATTGACAAGTTGAACCGGACACATTGCCACGTCGACAAATAATGACTGTAACATGTGTGTGTATATAACTGCTACCATCAAAATGCTGAGAAGCACAGTTTCCAACGCAAGGGTCACTTACTTTGGTTGATCAATCTCAGGTACTTTTCCTTCTGAATAAAATCATCATAGCATGTTTACCATCTCTCTCTTTCTTGAGTTTCATCTATGGTGGAATTCTATTGATGATTTGAATTCAATAGCTGTTTCTTGTTAATATTTTGAGTTCAATTAAAATTATACTTTTTAATTTTATATTTATTATTTTAGTTTTTAACCCAAAAGAAAAAAAAAAAGAAAAGAAGTGAAACAGCAATCGAGCCGTGATTCATATATATATATTTTATAAAAAGGTAAAAATGTTGGGCTATCCTTGTCCAATAGCCCTAATAATAATTTATTACTGTACCCATGGCCATGACATGGTGAATTCTTCTTGAATGCAATTGCAGAATTATATAGTAAAGAAGCGCGGAGGATGTGGAAGCTTAAGATAGCGGAAGGCAACGGGCCCTATCTATACAGCACCAACAATTTTGTAGGCAGACAAATTTGGGAATACGATCCCCATGCCGGAACCCCTCAAGAACGAGAAGCCTTCGAAAAGGCCCGACAAGAATACAGAAACAACAAGAAAAAGGGCGTTCGCCCATGCGGTGATTTGCTCATGAGAATGCAGGTAATTCTCCCTCGATAAAACAACAATCTTTAGGCCCCGATAAACAGAAAAGAAAAGATACGATTTCTTTGATTATGAATTATTATACGGATGCAGCTAATTAAAGAAAGCGGTTTGGATCTTCTGAGCACCCCACCAATTCGACTGGCTCATAATGAAGACGTGACTTTTGAAGCGGCGACAACAGCAGTGAAGAAAGCTCTCCGGTTAAACCGTGCCATCCAAGCCAGCGACGGTCACTGGCCGGCGGAGAATGCTGGTCCACTGTTCTTCACACCGCCACTGGTAATAATTAATTTTGAAAATAGAAATCAAAGTGAAGAAAAAACAAAAAGGTTCAAGTGGGATCTTCAACTACTTGTTTAATAATTTGAATATTAACTTCCATAATAATTGAATATTATAATAATATCAATATATATATCTCTCCTTTAAGAATTAGTAGAATTAGAATCTGGACTAACATAACTTTAAATTGAATCCAACTTTAGTATTGCGAGGGGAGACAAAGATATAGAAAATAGAGAGTTTTGAATTCCCTTCATATTCAAAACATATTTAATGATTATTAAAGAATTTCAGGAATAATTAAGTATGCTTCTATAAACTATTTAATTAATTAATTGTTATTTATTATATAAAATTATGTAATTATTTTATAAAATTACGTGCTTATAATTTAAAAAGTTAAATTCTAAATTTTATTTATTTACATTTACTTATATAAAGTCACGTGCTTACGTAAGAGGTTTAATTGTGAACTGTATTCATTACATAAAGCTACCTGCTTACTACTTAAAGTCACGTGCTTATATACTTACTATCTAGGAGGTTCAACTCTAAACCCTATTTATTACATAAAATTACGTGTTTAAGTGTTTACTATCTAATAGGATTACATAAAACTAGGTGCTAACTACATAAAGCCACGTGCTTACTCTCTAAGAGGTTCGGTTCTTAAACTCTATTTATTACATAAAGGCATATGTTGACTACATAAAGCTACGTGCTTACGTGTTTACTATGTAAAAAGTTTAACTCTGAACTTTATTTATTACATAAAGCTACGTATTTACTACATAAAGTCATGTGTTTACTATCTAAGAGATTTAACTATGAACTTTATTACTAAATAAAGCTACATGTTTACTATGTAAAAGGTTCAATTCTGAAACCATTTTTTTACATAAAGCAATGCCTTTACTATGTAAAAGGTTCAACTATGAACCCTATTTATTACATAAATTATAGGTTTATACAAAAGGTACCTGCTTACTATTTAAAAGACTCAACTTTGAGCCATATTTATTACATTAAGTTATAATAAAGTTCAACTATAAACCTTATCTCTTACATAAAACTATGTGTTTACTATTTAAGATGTTCAATTATGAACCAAATTTATTACATCCGTCACATGTTGCTAGTAATCGAATTCAAATATTTGATCATTAAAAATTTTCATTTTAGATAGATAATCCTAAAAAAAAAGGCATATAGTGTATAAGAATATTATTTAATAATATCAAGATATATATAAGTCTCCTTGATTTTAATTAGAATTTACATTAAGATACCCCATAAATTTAACCCAACTTCAGTATTGAGAGAGGAGTCAAAAGATATAGAAAATAGAAAGTTTTAAGAGTTAGAAAAAGGGTGTTTAGATAACATCACTTACTTTTTATCTACCAATGAAAATTTTCTTTCATTTTGCTTCATTTCCTTTCTTTATTTATTTAATATTATTTTTAACTAAAGAAGAGTTAATTTCTAACAAAGAAAAAAAAAAGTTTATTTCTAACAAAGAAAAAAAGAAAAGAAAGAGTTTATTTATTTAAAAGTATTACTCATATAATATTGTAGCATATTTTATTGACATACTTTCTTCCCGTGTAAAATATCTCTCCTTTTTCTGTTTTCGTACGTTATTGTTATATTATTAGGAACGAACAGCCCACAAAAATTATTAAATTTCTGACCGGTTGCAAAAATGATTTCGTAATATTTTATATAATATTATTTATATAATTTCAAAAAAATTAAATATTATATATATTCAATTTAAATTGCCATTAAGGAATTGTAATGATTGAAATAGGAGAAAATTTATGAAGAAAAAAGGAATTTTTATTTTTATTTCTGTATATTTAGCTATGTATTTTTTACATTTGAAGTAATACTTATATTTTTATATGTGACAATTTTGTCTACAGCTAATTGCGTTGTATATCAGTGGAACAATTAATACAACCCTTACATCAGAACATAGAAAGGAGATGGTTCGGTATATCTACAATCATCAAGTATGTTCATCGCTTTATTCTGTTCTTTCTTTTTTCTTTATTTTTATTATTATTTTTTGTTTTAAAAAAAACAATTGCTTAATTATTATGTCATTTTGAGAGTCAGAAATAATAATAATTTTGATGGCAATGGATATGATGCAGAACGATGATGGAGGTTGGGGATTCTACATAGAAGGACACAGTACAATGATTGGTTCAGCTCTCAGTTATGTTGCATTAAGGTTACTTGGTGAAGGGCCTGATGATGGTGATGGTGCAGTTGCTAGAGCTAGGAAATGGATTCTTGATCATGGTGGTGCCACTGGCATTCCCTCTTGGGGAAAGACTTATCTTTCTGTAAGAAATCTATTTTTATCTTTCCAAATTGAGTAACACCCAACAACAATATACTTCCAAGAAATTTCTAAATTTGTTTTATATTGAAAATTAATTTGAATATGTGATGTGTTAAAGATTAATAGATTGTCACATATTTTAAAAGTTTAAACTGATAAAAATATGTCATTTGATATATTATTAGGTACTTGGAGTGTATGAGTGGGATGGATGCAATCCATTGCCCCCAGAATTCTGGCTTTTCCCTTCAATTTTTCCTTACCATCCAGCCAAGATGTGGTGCTACTGTCGAACAACATACATGCCCATGTCATATTTATATGGTAGGAAATATCATGGTCCCCTTACGGACCTTGTTATGCAATTACGTGAAGAAATTCACGTAAAGCCATATGGCCAAATTGACTGGAACAAAGCTCGCCATGATTGTTGTAAGGTTGGTGAAATTTATTTACTGCACATTACTTATTTGAAAATATGCCATTTCTTTTTTTTTTTCTTTTTTTCTCTTTTGGGTCTAAAGGAAAATTCTTGGTTTTAGGATGACTTGTATTATCCCCATTCCTTGGTGCAAGATCTTCTTTGGGATACACTTAATTATATTAGTGAGCCATTTATGAGACGATGGCCTTGTAACAAGATTAGAGAAAGAGCTTTGCAAAAGTCAATTAAATACATGCGGTATGGAGCAGAAGAAAGCAGATATATAACTATTGGATGCGTTGAAAAGGTTGGTTGTTATTTGATTCAAATAAAACTGTTATTTGAATCAATTTAATATTTTGAAGGTGAAAAAAAGATATATTTTGAGAGTAGGAGAATCAATAATGAAAATACTGACTAAAAAATTAATCAAAAATCCTTGAGTAGATTTCCTGAATTAATTAGTAACTTTGTGATTTCCTTGTTTTTCTTCCTTTTTTTTTTTTTAAATGGTACAGAGTTTGCAAATGATGTGTTGGTGGGCACATGACCAAAATTGTGATGAGTTTAAGTATCACCTTGCTAGAGTTCCTGATTATTTGTGGCTTGCTGAGGATGGAATGAAAATGCAGGTTGGTCTATGCCTATATAATAAATAAATAAATAAATAAATATATATATATATATAAAATTTATATATTCATTTATACAGAGCTTTGGAAGTCAATTGTGGGATTGTACACTTGCCACTCAAGCAATTATGGCAACTGGAATGGTGGAAGAATATGGAGACAGTATTAAGAAAGCACACTTCTACATAAAAGAATCACAGGTTCATTTCTATAGCTATGTTAAGAATATGACATTATTGAAGAAAAGTTTTATTTTTTGAATATTATTGTATCATCACTAATGACTTAGGTTAAAGAAAATCCAAAAGGAGATTTCAAGGCCATGTATCGTCACTTCACAAAAGGTTCATGGACATTTTCAGATCAAGATCAAGGGTGGGTTGTGTCTGACTGCACAGCTGAAGCACTTAAGGTAATTAGTTTTAATTTTGAGAAACAATTTATGCATAAAACACATAAACTTACCAAACTATCTTTATATGTTAGTGTTTGCTATTATGTTCACAAATGCCGCAAGATCTTGCTGGAGAGAAGGCTAATGTTGAGCGTCTCTACGATGCTGTGAACGTCCTTCTGTATCTTCAAGTATATATCATTTCAATTACATATACCTTCTCATCCTATTTTTCCACATTTGGGAAAACTAACTAGCTATGATTTCAATTTTTCCATCCAAAAATAGAGTCCTGAGAGCGGTGGTTTTGCTATTTGGGAGCCACCAATTCCACAACCATATCTTCAAGTTTTAAATCCTTCAGAACTTTTTGCTGATATTGTTGTTGAACAAGAGTAAGTTTAAGTCTTGATTTGTATGTTAAAAGGGTTATATTTTATACATGTTTACTAACCTTTTGTTAATTTGAAAATCAGGCATGTTGAAAATACAGCATCTATAATCCAATCACTCGTGCTATTTAAACGTTTATATCCAGGCCATCGCGAGAAAGAGATAGAAGTTACTATCTCAAAGGCAGTACGTTTTCTTGAAGGAAGACAATGGCCTGATGGTTCATGGTATGGCTACTGGGGAATCTGCTTTCTCTATGGTACTATGTTTGTGATTGGAGGTCTAACAGCAGCTGGAAAGACATACGAAAACAGTGAAGCCATTAGAAAAGCTGTTAACTTCTATTTGTCCACTCAAAATGAAGAGGGTGGTTGGGGAGAATCCCTTGAATCTTGTCCTAGCATGGTAAGTTTTTAGCTATCTCTAGTACAAACAAAAGGGTTGTTGTCTAAGTAATTTAGTCTCGTGCTAAATCTCTTGTCTTGATGAACAGAAATACACACCCCTCGAAGGTAATCGTACAAATTTAGTACAAACATCGTGGGCTATGTTAGGTCTAATGTATGGAGGACAGGTGAGATAATCACTATTCATGTTGTATCAAATCCATATCCTTTTGTTTTCTCTTACCGCATCCACACTAGTTGAATGTTGTGTCTCTTCTGTTACTAACTAGGTGGAGAGAGATCCAGCACCATTGCACAAGGCAGCCAAGCTACTAATGAATGCTCAAATGGACAATGGTGATTTTCCACAACAGGTAAATTGTTAGCCAGCCACATGCAACCTTTTTTTTTTTTCTTTTCTTTTCTTTTGTTTTTTTTTTGTTTTTTTGTTTTTTTTTTTTTGTTTCTTTTGTTTATTTTGGAAAGAAACATTTTTGGTCTCCACTGTCACCACCAATATGCATATACTATTTGCTAATTTATTGAATTTCTTTCTTGATAAAAGGAAATTACAGGAGTGTATATGAAGAACTGCATGTTGCATTATGCAGAATACAGAAATATCTTCCCATTGTGGGCTCTTGCAGAGTATCGTAAACGCTTGTGGCCAACACAATCTTTGTAAATAAAAACTTTCTAATCACAAGGAGAGAAATAGTAATATTGTCAACTCCATGGATATGTTTCAATATTATTTTGTTTATATGGGTGTTTATTTGTATGTAAGAAAGTTCCAAGGAGCATTGATGCTTTGAGAAAGAGAGAATGTCAATTTGGAATAATGAAATCCATGAAACTAATGTGTAATATCATGTCACTCTTTTTTCCACATTTTATAAATGTGCATAAAGAAATATTTGAACAAATTGTTGAAAATTTAATTTCAAATATTGATTTATATAATTTAGGTAATTGATAATTGCTATTGTTATATACACAGTGATGATTAATGTTGTATTGAATTATCAATTATTCAATGTAAATTCCTCTGTGCCAATTGGTAAAAATTGAAGTGTGGAAGGGGTTTTTTTTTAATATTTGTAAAAGTTGAAAGAATATTTTGGTAATTCAATGACACAAAGTATAATAGACAAATTTTGTTCATATTTGAGTTGAAAGGTTTTCTTATTCTTTTTTTTTGTTTTTGAAAACAAGAATTCTCTTCTACAAAAGAGTTAAAGACTCAAATTTTAACAAGTCCTTATATCATCAAAGGCTCAATTGAAGGTATCACAAGTTTGATTTAGGAAAACAGTTGATGATTAATTGAACAACAAAGAAGGTTATAGAATCTCCAAGTTACATGGATATAATTTGATTGATTTAATTATCCTATTAGGATCCTTGATTGTTAATTACATTTGTATTTAAGTTTAATGGAATGGATTAGCACAAATTTCATCTACTTCTCATTATCAAGATTAGGAGTGGATTGTGGCTAAATACCCAACCAAAAGCCGTAAAAGTGAATTTAATTAGCTGAAAAGTTTTTTGAGAACAAAAGGAAATAATATTATTAAACACAAAGATAGGTCATTGCAGCCAAATGAACATCTTTAGGAATATCCAGAGTCCACTCACGAAAACCATGGACAGAATGTCCATCAACTGCTAGCAAGTGAGCTGATTTATTAAAACAATGTTTGACATAATGAAGAGAAAAACGTGTAAAAGATGACAAATGGTAGAATCTTAAAAAATATTTAGGGAAGAGAAAAGGACTAGAAGAATGAACATTCATTATATTTGCTTCAAGATTTTTTCTTTCATTCAACTTACAATGAAATACAATGTCACTATTTATAAACACATATTAGATCCTTCAAATTACAACAATTATAATAATAAATAAATTCAAAACAAACAAATTAATGAACAGTGCATAAATCAATGGACAGTCTTTACAAAACTGTAATAACTTTTCCTAGGAGACTCCAAACATTCTGATATTTTATCCACCCGAAACTAAATATTCAGAGATTCAAATCCATAGGCCATACATTGAATTTAGTTACCATTTGACATTTCAAATTTTGTGTGAAACAATGTACCCGAAGCTGAAAAAATTGAGCTAATATTCAACAAATTTCTCCCTTAAGCTCAAACTTTTTCGATCTTTATCCCAAGAATCTTCTTAAAGTTTTCAAATAAAATTGTTGGTAAAGGCTTTGTAAAATTATCTGCAAGTTGGTCATTACTTGCAATATGACTCATCTTCACTTCTCCATTATTCACACGTTCCCTAAGAAAATGAAAAAGGACATCTATATGCTTGCTTCTCTCATGATGAACGGGATTCTTTGCCAAGTCAATAGTTGATTTGTTGTCAATCCGTATTTTAGTTGCTTCATGCTGTTGTAGATTTAACTTACGTAGGACGTTCCTTAGCCAAATTGTGTGACATACTCATAACTCTAAAATAATAGAGTTATTCACATCCAATTTGCCACATTTTATTCGGGAATTAACTGAATTTATTTGGAAAATGGAATAAAAATGTGTTGATTTGATATTTTCTCTCTTTTTACCTAAAAATGTGGATTTATTGTTAAAAGTCAATTTAATTGAATAAATTTCTCAACATGTGGATGATCTGTATTATTTGTTATTATTTGAGAATTTATTTGAATTGATTTATTGTAACAAGGGTAAAAAGGGAATGTGGATGGTTGACATTGTTGAAAGAAAGTTGGATAAAAGTAACCGAGAAGAAAGTGAAGAATGTGTGGATAATTTGCATCTAACATATATATATTATATATAAATAATATAATATACACTCAAACACTATTTGTCACTTAAAATCCAGCTAGGCATATTAAAGATGGACACTTTCGGTCCTATGTATTTATTTCTTTGGTCCTATCCATTATACACACACATATATATATATAAGGTACACATGCTGAAATCTTTGTTATATATATATATATATTGTTGGACAACAACTATCTTCTATCTTTTTGTCCACCTTGCCAATATATATATATATATATATACACACACACGAATGATGAGATTCCTCTCAATTTTCTGGCAGATTTTCAGGAAAAAAAGAGGAAGTGGCAGCTGCACTATACAAAAAAGAAGAAGCATATTTCCTAGTGGGTATATATATATATATGTATATACATACATATGAGGATATCTTTGCAGAATTTTTGGCAGGTTTTGAGGAAATAAAGAGAAGTGGCAGTTGCACTATCTATCTATATATATATGTGTGTGTGTGTGTGCGTGTGTGTGTGTGTATATATATGGGAAAAAAAAGAAGTAGACGGGAAGAGAGGAGGAGAAAAAGATAGTAGTATGTTTGTATGTTTGTATGTGTTTAGTTACGGACAGCTTAGGACTTAGGCAGTAGGTAGCTTGTTTTGAGTTTTTTTTGAGCTTAGATTAGAGAGGAAAATACCTGAGAAGGCAGGGGTGACATTGCTGGATTCTTGTAAGCTGGACAGAACCGAAGGCAGCAGCATCACGCGGAGGAAACGAAGGACAGCAGCAGCTTGATTAAATCCGATTTGGGGCAGTAGGGTGATCTCCGACCCGAGTAACCCTCTTTCTATTTCTTCAATTTGCTTACTGTTTTGTAATTGAATGTTCTTCAATTTGTTACTGTTTTGTAATTAAAAGATCTTTGTGATATGAGAATGTTTACATGTTTTCAAGGATTAATTAAAAGTGTTTTGGGATTGATATGTTTTCCGTCTTGGGATTGACTGGTGTCACTATGGACCTAGGGACTGTTTTTCCTATTACTTTAATCCTTGCCTTTCATGATTCGTTTCAACAAAATATATATTCATAACCTGAAGGTGTTGTAGTCTAGTAAATTATAAACATGTGGAAAAACGTAATGTGGCATAAGATGAATAGAATGCATAAGTTTTGTGTATCGTTTTCTTTGTTGATGCTTGTATGAGGCATGCTTAGTTTATTCATGCAATTACTTAAACGGATTAGGAATAACTTGCGGTTACGACTGTCCAAGTTATGTATCGAACTAGAATCTGGCTTTCTAACCGGAAGGGGTCTAGTTGACACGTTAATTGCATGGCACTTGCTTGGGACGCATGACCGTGCGGTCAATATTGCAGGGGACACGACCAATTTCATTGCATTGTGTTGTTCTAGGTTCACGGTACTTCGTACTCCATGAGACGATGTTATCGGGGGTTTAGACTAGTAGGCTAAGTAGTCTAGGTAGAACCAGACCGCTGTAGTGTTAATTTGGAAACCGAAAAGCATGCTTAGCATTCTTGGATTCACTATTGGTTTGTATTTACATTTTTGGCTTGATTTTTACAGCATTGTATTACCTGTTGTATTCTCATGGTGATTTTCCAGTAGGCTGACCTATAGTAGTAGTTAGGTAGAATTGCTGCGGCATTGGTGATGCTGCAGCAATATCTTAGCAGTAGCTTAACCTCCGAATCTCCACCTAATATTCATCATTCTTTATTCTTTTATTCTTTTAACCAAATGTAAATCATGTTTGCATGCATAATTGGCATACAAAATCTCTGTGGGATCGATAATCTTGTACTTAGGTACATATATTACTTGTTGACCGGTGTATACTTGCACTTGTTAAGATTGCGTTGATTTATTCTATTTTATTATCTTCTCAATTTGTGACAGACGCAAACAAACGCAACACATACACACCAAGAAGCTGCCACATATTTAGCTTCACATGTTGACAACGTCATAATTGGTTACTTTTTCAAAAGCCAAGTGAATTTCGCGTTCCTCATACAGAACACGTTTCATGTTGTACTTTTCCTATCATCAACATCTCTACATCGATCACTATCAGAATATCCCACTAGTTTGAATTCATTTACCTTTGAGTAAAGTAACATGAGCGACTCTGTTCCTGGAATGTATCAAAGAATTCTCTTAATAGCTTGGAGATGTGATTGTCTTGGATCTTTCATGTATCTACTTACTATGCCAACACTATATGCAATGTCTAGCCTTGTGCATATGAGATATTGTAGACTCCCAAACTACGATAGTTGCTTGCATTCACTTGATTTCCTCCCTCAAATCTAGAGAGTTTCATACCAAGCTCCATTAGAGTTCTTATAGGCTTGCAATCATCCATCTTATTTTTCTTCAAAATATCCTTTGCATATGCTTCTTGTGACACAAAAAATCCGAAATTTCCTTGTCTAATCTCTAGATTAAGAAAGTATTTCATCAATCCCAAATTCGTCATTTCAAATAACTGCATCATAGCGTCTTTAAAATCTTCTATCATCTTCTTATTGTTTCCCATGAAAATAATATCATTAACATAAAGAGCAACAAGAAGAAAATTACATTCTTCCTTCTTCACATATAATGCATGCTCATAAGGACATTGAACAAATTTTTTCTTCTTCAAATATGTGTCAGTTAAGGTATTCCATTCTCGTGGGGTTTACTTTAGCCCATAGAGTGCCTTCTTCAACTTCAACACTTTGTTCTTCTCTCCGGGTTTCATGTATTAGTTGCTCTACATAAACCTCCTCTTCAAGCACTCCATTTAAAAATACATATTTGACGTCCATTTGGTAGATATACCACTCAAATTGTGCAGTTTGAGACAAAAGAAGTCGAATTGTCTCCATTCTTGCAACATGAGCAAACACTTCATCATAATCTATTCCCGCCTTTTGTTTGTAACCTTTTATAACTAGGTGCACTTTGTACCTTTCAATCTCCCCTTGGGCATTCATCTTTTCCTTGTATACCCATTTTACACATATGTGTCTATGTCCTTCTAGTAAGTCCACCAAGTCTCATGTTTGATTTCTTTCAATGACCTTCATCTCTATATCCATTGTGCCTTTCCACTTCTTGTCTCATATAGCCTCCTCAAAAGAAATGTCTTGTACATCTCGAATGCTTCTGACTTTTCTTTCAAAAAATAGACCCAAGTCTTCCATGTGTAGTCATCAATGAAAGTAATAAAATATATTTTCTCGCTAAACGAATTTAGTGTGATTGGGTCATAAATGTCACTGTGTACCAATTCGAGAGATCTCCTTACATGATATTCTGTCTTCTTTTGAAATGTTGTCCTTGCTTTTTTGTCAAGTACACATCCTTCACAAAATTTTGTGTTGTAATCCATGTTTAGTAGTCTATGGACCATTTCCTTTTTTGCTAACTTTTTAGTCCACCGTAACACAATTGTCCAAATCGTAAATGCCATAGCCATGCTTTGTCCTTCATATCAACTTGCAAGCACCTCTCTTCAGGTTCTTTAAATTGAGTTTGAACATACAATTTTTAGTCATCTCCACATGTGCGATCAAGCGGTCATTTTTATCCTTCATGTATATCATTCGATTTTCATTAAGACCGAACATCCTTTCTCCAACAATTGACTCATACTAAGAATGTTATTCTTCAAGTTAGGTACATAATAGACATTCTCCATCGTAACTTCTTTTCCATCTTTTTGGATAAAAACATATTTTTCCTTGGCCTTTGACTTGAACCTTGGATGATGATAACACTAAATTATATCACATTTTTAGCATGTATTTAAGCTTGATTTATGTCAATTTGGAAAGTATTTGGACTCAATTGCATTAAATTAATATTTAATTGTGAAATTTTTGTTTTGAAAAGTTTAAGGGGTTGAATTGCAAAAAATAGCAAAATTTGGGGTAAATATGCAATTTAGTAGAAGTTCAAAACGGCCGTCCCCAAGCCCAGTCAATGTCCCACATCGAAAAATTATGATTTTTCAACTCCAGATCACTCCTATAAGTGCCCTAGGCCTCCGCACTTCAACTCATCCCTTCTCCACTCAATACAGAGCATCTAACAGCTCAAAGTAACTCAATTCCCCTTGTTCTGAGTGTTTATCTTAAGTGTCGAGAACTCGTGTAGCATAGTGTTTGAGTTCGGTTTATATAGATGATACGCGAAAATCATATACCTTTTTTAGCATGTTTTTATGTATGATTTAGGATGAAATTGATAGGAAATCAATCTTAATTGATTGTTATTTACTCAATTTCACAGTTTTTATGATTTTGGAAGTGTCATGTGAAAAGTAGACGAAAACATCAAATTTTGGGGTAAAAATGCAATTTTTGGAAATTTTGACTTGGTCAACGGTCTGGGACGGGCCTCCCGAATTCGGGACGGGATTCCCGACCCAGTCAAACCACCAGGACGGGCGTCCCGAAGCACCAGAAGTTGTCCCACATCGAAAGTTTTGGAGATTTTCACTCCAGAAAGCTGCTATAAATACCCCAGGCCTCCAGTAGTTGATTTCATTCCTCTCCACTCGATCTGAGTCATTTAGAGACTTCCAGTATACAATTCTCGAGTACACAAGTCACTAAGAGACTCGGGTTTCAGTTTCAGTTTTCTTTCTTTCTTTAGTGTTTCGTTTTCTTAGTTTCTGAGAAATAGTCTCAGATCTTAGGCTTCGATAGATAGGTTCGTTTTTGGTATTCATAGAATACCGGGATTTCGTTAGGAGATCCTAAGAGAGAGATAGGGTGCGTGTTCTTAGTCAAATTAGGGCAATTTGCTTAAGCCTGGTATGTAAGGTAAAGCAATTGCTACTAGGTCTAAGGAGCGTTCTCCGAAGGCTCTGCCGAGCAAAGTAGGATCGAGAAGTCAAGAGCATACAGGAGCTGTAGCGCCGGCTAGACCTGCATAGAGTGTTGATTACTTTATGATAGTGGGTCCCCTAGACGAGGTTCTGTATGTTTACGAATTGTTTTATCTAAATATTAATTTGAATATTAGATTACGATTCTTATGAATATCTGTTTTATATGTTGAAGTTCTTATGATTTTCCGGAAATAGCCACCTGCTGAATATTCGTTATGTCTGCATGTCTAATGTGCTCTTTTAAACTAATGTTAGGGTTATAGACAATTCCTAACCACGGTCTATTCATAACCTGTTTAGTTTAACAGGCATCAATTGGTGCCTGCCATGCTAGATAAAATAACTTGCGGAACACCCTGCTTGTTAGAGTAGTCTAGGTAGGCCGAGCCGAGTCCGATTATGCCAGCGGCTAGGACAAGCGGTATGATCCCCGAAGTGACATAGGGCTTTCATGGATGCCTTCGTCCCGAACCGTGAGTAGGGCCGTCATTAAGGTAGGGCGGTTTATTAGAGACCTCGGATGTGGTACGCCTTTAGACACAGAACATAGTTGCAATCCAGGCTAAGATGCATCTAAAATACTCGAAGATAGGTCAATCAACATGTAGGAACAGTATAACATAGAATCAGGACATTATCTATAAAACACTTTTAGGCTTAATTAAACTTATACCTAGTGGAGAATGGATCACCCTCTCATCAAAGTTATTGATGAAGATTGCATAACTGGATCATAAGATAAGAGTTAGGATTAAAAGGCTAGTTACTACTAAGCCGTTGCCACTTTCCTGGGAGTACGATATTTACTTAATAAAATCGTAGATACTTTCCAACAGACTAGCTACACGATAGGTACTCTGCCTTAGGTTCTGATTGATTAAGTGACAATAATTGAATGCTAAGTGACAGTTAGTAAGACTCAGTCCTTAATTACTCATAATCGACATAGGTAAATAAAGCCTATCTTTTAGCATACCAATCGGAACCCATCAGATTTTTGGCGCCGTTGCCGGGGAAATATCATAATGAATTTAGGATTCCTGATCAAAATTCTAGAGACTTATGATAGGTAACGGTAGTAACCTAGACCTTAGACCTACACTTATCTTATACTAGTTAGACAATCAATTTCCGAAATATAGGGTTATCATAACTAATTGATTTTAGATATTATCTGGAATTAAGACACTTAGGATAACCCAATTTTAGAAAATTATTCTAAAACCATATTGAGGGAATTTAATGGCTTTCGAAATTAAACATAAAAAGAAAAAAAATGTTAAAAATTTAAAATCCAAAAAAAAAATTGTAGTTTTCTTGTTCAAATGGTAAGTTGTTCTTTTCCCTATCTCTTGTTCTTTCTTAGTTGTTTTCCTAGTTGCTCTTTTCCGTATTTTTCTATTATTTCGAAGAAAAAAATAAAAATGGAAATGAGGATAAAATATATTTTCTTCTGAGTTGTAAAATTTTGGCTTAGATTTTTATCGGAAAGAAATTCCATTTTAGAATTTTCTTAGAGTCATGCCTGCTTTATTAGGATGAGTTATGAAATAGTGTTTCCTTAATAGCCAGACCTTCGAATGTTCTATTGGAAAAAAAAAGGATGTTCCTTTTTTTTTGCTGATAATTGCATGAGAACTTTTAAACCAAAAGGAATTACTGCACCCATCATGGCATCACCTGATTGGAATCTGCTTTTTGAATTAATATGTGATGTAATGATGTAGTACGAATTGTTTTAGGACAGAAACATGATAAGAAAGTCCATGCATGATAAATTCCGATCTTATCTAGTCTTGTCTAGAAACAATAGGTGACACTGATCACTCCAAGATATCCGTGTTCAATAAAACTAATGTTGAACCATACTTGATTAAGTTAAGTTTTATTGTTACTTGAACTTGATATAGAATAAAGGGATAAGAAAAAGGGTTGAAAATCTAGAAAGCAAACCATTGGTCTAGATTAGAAAACCCCGAGTTAGAGGCTAGTGTAATACTGATAAATTTTTGGATGAAAACTTATTTGCATTGTTTGCTATGTATAATAATTCTCATCTGTGGTTTATTTCAAATTATCTAGTCACTGAATAAGTTCCAAGTGATATGACTTATCAGCAAAAGAAGAAATTCTTTTCTGATTTGAAATATTACTACTGGGCAGTTTCTCTTCTATTTCAAATTTTTGGCAGATCAGTTGATCAGAAGACGTGTCTCGAAAGACGAAGGCCACAAAATTTTGGAGCATTGTCATCAAGGATCTACAGGAGACCAATTGACTGCTATCAACACTGTCCGGAAAGTGTTGAAAGCAGGATCTTGTTGACCCACCATATTCAAGGATTTTGTATCTCTGATACAGTCCTGCGATGCTTGCCAAATAATAGGTAACACATCTTCCAGAGATCGTCTACCCCAGCAACGTACACAGAATGTTGCAACCTTTGATATCAGGGGTATTTCAAATCCTTTTCCTTTCTTCCTTTGACACTAATTACCTCATAGTAGTCGTGGAACACTTTTCGAAAATAGCCTGAACCACAGGCATTACCTACTAATGATGGTAAAGTCATGTGCAGATTCTAGTTGTTTTCCAGATTCAGAGTGCCAATGTTTTAGGAAGAAATGTTCAGCCTGTGTATCAGATCTGTGAAGTCTGCTAAGTACCACACTTTAGCAGGGATTGCTATGGGAATGACTAACCATTCCAAAAGAGGTAGGAGTAGGTTACTGCAGAATGCTGCTCCAATGGGAAATGCATACAATTCCAACTAGAGGAATCATACGGGATTTAGCTGAGGAGTAAGTCAGAAGCTGGAAACTTTCAGAAGACACCACCACAGCAAAACCCCTACTCACAGAAGCAATAGATGAGATACTGGCAACAATTAAAGCCAGACCAGTGCAAGCAAGTGATATACCAAGTGGTATCGAACGGTCGCAGGATATAGAGGAATTTAGCATTGTATCATGAGCATAGTAATGGAGGAGCTTGCATTCCCTGCATACCAATCAGCTGTGAGAAACTTCCCCAAGGAAGTCTCAAATACTTGGGCCCAGATCTATACAACTGGAGCCCCTACCACCACAGCTTTGCCAAAACTTCAGGTATCTTTTCTTCCATTCGAGACTTGCATGCCATACCTTCACTAACATTGGCAGGTAGGCACACCAATCCAAAGAAGTCTCATTCCTAGACACGTTCCTTCTAGACACGTTGCTACGATTACGAGAGACTTTACAGATGATTCGAGGAAACAATCCTTGGGACTTGAGTCATTCATCAAATGGATATGCCACTACCTAGAGCTCGACAATGAAGGATCGGAGCTGGCGTCATCCGTTCCAATATCTAGAGCTTGCAGAGTCAAGAACACCTCAGCAATAGCACATGGCTAAGGTGAAGAGCTAATTGACAGATCAGAGAAGACCCTTCTGCTCGCGACATGAAGGGAGTTTTTCTAATCCTCATGATCCTTTACTTTTGTTTTCTTTATTTTGTGTTCTGTTTTGTTATTTCCATTATCCTTCTTGTTTTATTTTCTCTCTTACCCTTAATTAGTCAAATAAGTGTGGGGTAAGAGTTCTTTGTTTTGTTTTCATTTCTTCTTGTTTGCAAATAAGTGTGGGGTAGTTTAGCTATGCATGAACACTGAGGACAGTGTCAGACTTAAGTGTGGGGTAGCAGTGTACGGTGTACTGTAGCAGTTGGCAAAATTTTTGCATGATTTTGCTTGTTTTCCCCGTATTTTCACACCCTTCCAAAAAAATTTCAAAATTTTTCCGTCTTTCAGACTTCTAAATGCAGTATGCTTGGTTAAACAATTGCTTATGTCTATGATGTAGGAATGTTATGGTTAGTAGGAGATAATTGATGACTATTTTTGAACTTATTGATTAGGAGTAAGGAATTCCTGATAATTAAGCACAACTTAGTCTGGGTTAGAGACCTCAGCCAATTACCTTTTCAAGACTTAACTAGATAAAATTAGACCAGTTGTAGGATGCATTGACAATTAGAATGACTAGATGAGACTCTGAGCTAAAAGTGAAAAGAAAAGAAAAAAAATTGATGATGAAAATAAAAATAGGGTAGTTTGCCAGTGGCCTTCGCTACTCGAGCACCACTCCTTCGGGGAACTTAAAGCCTGATGCCCTAAGGTCGTGTAGGTCTGGGAGTCATCGGAGTGGGACTCGCTACATGGGTAGTTGAAGTTGACGTGTTCAAAGCAGACTCAAAATACCCTGAATCTATAAACGAAAGAAATCAATAAGAGCTAAATAATTAAAATCTGATCACCAAGGCTCAGAACTCAGAAAGTTATCTGTTGTCAGTGTCTAGTGACAGGTCGAAGTGTTATCTGGTAATAGTTAAGACAAGAGTTTATTGTGTTGACTATCTGGTCTGGACTAGTACACACACTACACATCAGGAAGACCTTATGACTAAGAGAAGAGTTCAACCTAGTTGTTAAATTGTTTTCTACTCAATCCTAACAATCTACTAGAGACATTTGAGACCTTGTCATAGCAACCTAACCAGTCAGACCTGTGTTAAGAATTATCTGAATAATGTTTGGAATAAAAACATGACTAGAAATTTAAGTGACTGCACATATGATTTAGAATCACTAACTTCAGGTAGACTTTGCTTGAGGACAGGCAAAAAGCTAAGTGTGGGGTTCTCTGATACGCGAAAATCATATACCTTTTTTAGCATGTTTTTATGTATGATTTAGGATGAAATTGATAGAAAAACGATCTTAATTGATTGTTATTTACTCAATTTCACAGTTTTTATGATTTTGGAAGTGTCAGGTGAAAAGTAGACGAAAACAGCAAATTTTGGGGTAAAAATGCAATTTTTGGAAATGCTGACTTGGTCAACGGTCCGGGACGGGCGTCCTGACCCAGTCAAACCACCAGGACGGGCGGCCCGAAGCACCAGAAGTTGTCCCACATCGAAATTTTTGGAGATTTTCACTCCAGAAAGCTGCTATAAATACCCCAGGCCTCCAACAGTTGATTTCATTCCTCTCCACTCGATCTGAGTCATTCAGAGACTTCCAATGTACAATTCTCAAGTACACAAGTCACTGAGAGACTCGGGTTTCAGTTTCAGTTTTCTTTCTTTCTTTAGTGTTTCATTTTCTTAGTTTCTAAGAAATAGTCTTAGATCTTAGGCTTCGATAGATAGGTTCATTTTTTGTATTCATAGAATACCAGGATTTCGTTAGGAGATCCTAAGAGAGAGATAGGGTGCGTGTTCTTAGTCAAATTAGGGCAATTTGCTTAAGCCCGGGATGTAAGGTAAAGCAATTGCTACTAGGTCTAAGGAGCGTTCTCCGAAGGCTCTGCCGAGCAGAGTAGGATCGAGCAGTCAGGAGCATACAGGAGCTGCAGCGCCGGCTGGACCTGCATAGAGTGGTGATTACTTTATGATAGTGGGTCCCCTAGACGAGGTTCTGTATGTTTACGAATTGTTTTATCTAAATATTAATTTGAATATTAGATTACGATTCTTATGAATATCTGTTTTATATGTTGAAGTTCTTATGATTTTTCGGAAATAGCCACATGCTGAATATTCATTATGTCTGCATGTCTAATGTGCTCTTTTAAACTAAAGTTAGGGTTATAGATAATTCCTAACCACGGTCTATTCATAACCTGTTTAGTTTAACAGGCATCAATTAGTGTCTGCCATGCTAGATAAAATAACTTGCGGAACACCCTGCTTGTTAGAGTAGTCTAGGTAGGCCGAGCCGAGTCCGATTATGCCAGTGGCTAGGGCAAGCGGTATGATCCCCGAAGTGACATAGGGCTTTCATGGATGCCTTCGTCCCGAACCGTGAGTAGGGTCGTCATTAAGGTAGGGCGGTTTATTAGAGACCTCGGATGTGGTACGCCTTTAGACACAGAACATAGTTGCAATCCAGGCTAAGATGCATCTAAAATACTCGAAGATAGGTCAATCAACATGTAGGAACAGTATAACATAGAATCAGGACATTATCTATAAAATACTTTTAGGCTTAATTAACTTAAACCTAGTGGAGAATGGATCACCCTCTCATCAAAGTTATTGATGAAGATTGCATAACTGGATCATAAGATAAGAGTTAGGATTAAAAGGCTAGTTACTACTAAGTCGTTGCCACTTTCCTGGGAGTACGATATTTATTTAATAAAATCGTAGATACTTTCCAACAGACTAGCTACACGATAGGTACTCTGCCTTAGGTTCTGATTGATTAAGTGACAATAATTGAATGCTAAGTGACAGTTAGTAAGACTCAGTCCTTAATTACTCATAATCGACATAGGTAAATAAAGCCTATCTTTTAGCATACCAATCGGAACGCATCAATAGAATATCAAGATTTCGATAGAAAATCTCCAAGAGCTCTAGGTTCTCTTTGTCTTAGTTCATAGAGTAGTGCTTGAGTCCTGATCGGAAGGTGAAGCATTGCTACTAGATCGAGGAGACATACCCCAAAGGTTCGGACGTCCAGATTAGGGACAACTCCCGAAAGCAAAGGAGATCGCAACAAGTAGAATATCGTATAGTAGTGACAAGTGACAGCCTTACGATAAATATTCTCTAAACTCTGTCTTTAATGTTTGGTGTAGTTTATCTAAATAATTGTTTGAATTCTGGAACTCGAGATGTTTAATTTTATATGTTTGCAATTTGAGGTTATCATTTACTTATTCCCGGGAAGATCATGAAGTTGAAATTATTATTATGCTTTGATTAATTGTTTGTGCTTTAAGTTAAAACTATGATTATGAAACATGTCATAATGTGTTCAACTTAACAACTCTACTTTAAGCCCTGACTAGAATGTAATTGTAAATATTGCCAGATTAGGATGATTAATATGATAGACACCATGTATGTTAGAAACCTAATAATGCTGAGTTAGTTTTCTATGCTAGTCTTAAAGTGAGGCAGTAACACGATGCTTACTAAGTAACTCGAAAGATATTTAGGATTATCACCACTGACCAATACCAAAATAATTAACTTAAGTAACTCAAATATGGTAACAAGCAGATAACAAATCATAATTGTCTTAAATCCAGACTAGTCAATTATTCGAATATTAGGTCAAGCAAATTGTCTAAACTGCGGTTATAAACTCTTTGTGAATGCTTAACTACCGAAGTGCTCTTTGTCTGTTATTTATCTATTGAGTATGATTGTGATCAAATCACTCCATCATCTAAGAAAAATCATTGATTAATTCTTGATAGATAAATAACGAGACTAAGTAATAGATGCTACTAAGTTGTTGCCACGTTCTTGGGCCATACGATAATTACAAATGTAAAATCGTTGATGCTACCAATAGACTAGCTGCACGATCGGTACTTTGCCTTAGCTTCTATTTGATTAAGTGACAACACTATTTGCTATGTGCTGATCTAAGTTCTTAATTATTCATAATCAACATAGGTTATAAATCCTATCTTTAGCACACTATCAAAAGTACACATCAAATTTTTGGCGCCGTTGCAGGGAAACACTCATAAAATTTTAGGATTTCAAATCAAAATTCTAAAAATTTATGATAGGTAACGTGTGACGCCTCGAATCTGGGCCTAGTTCGTGAATTAAATTCCTAAATTCAAAATATAACACGGCTACATTCCCTTTATTTCTCCAAAGAATGTCAAGTCACTTACTTTCAATTATTACTTTCAATTAACTAAAACAATTAAATAAACTATTAATTTGAAACAATCTATAAAATATCATCTCGAATTTTAAACTTTATTTAATAACAAATATCTAACTCAATAAATTCAAACTCTCAATACAATAAGAAGTTTATTTTAACAAGAAAAACAAACTAAAAATACTCTAAAACTCTTATTCAAAGTCATCCATCCAGTAATCATCATTCTTTAACTCAATATCTTCACTGTCATCAGTAAGGTGAGAAATATAGGGGGTGAATATAAAATACAGTAGGCAGTACAATCCTTCTTTTAAAAATCTTCAATTCAAAGATAAATATGTTTATAAAAATAATAATAACTTTTCAAATACTTTTTATCTATAAATCAGAAAATGATAAAATATAATAAATTTTAAAATAATAATACCAATAAATACTTTTCAATACTTTTATCTATAAATAGAAAATAATAAAAGATAATAAATAATAAAATAATAATAATAACAATAAATATTTTTCAATACTTTTATATATAAATAGAAAATAAATCTTTCATAATAATTTATTCAAAAATCTGCATCATTCAGAACAATAGAAAACAAACATTCAATCAATATCTTTTCTTTTCTTTTTATTTGATTTTTCTTTAACTATTGGAGAATAATTGAATGTTTCGCAATACTAAAATATTTCACAATACTAAAAATAATAAAAATATTCTTTATTTTAAAATAATAACTTAATCAAAACTGTATGAAAAGCATATACACTCTCTGTAATTTAAAACTTAATTTAAAAAATATATATACACACACACACACCACACACACATATATATATATATATATATATATATATATTATAAAGTTGGTTAGAACGATTCATAATACCGCTTGTAAACATATTTCAAAAAAATATTTCAGAATACTGATTAAAACATCAAAATATCAAAACATCAGTATGCTTAAATTTATAAAATCCTAAATTTTTAATAACCATAACTAAAAAATAAACTTTTTCCTAATAGTAAAAATTACACGATTTGAGAAACCAAAAGCCAATTCAAAATCCTAAATCTCCAAAACAATTAAAACTTGTTAAAAAACGCAAATTAAAAAATATCAAATAATTCCTTTCGCAATTCGTTACCTTCAAATTCAATATTTTTTAAAATATTGTATTCTAACAAGATTCATAATAAAAAAACGGAGAATGATAGTCTACCTACCTCAATTGATTGCTTGCGTAAATTCAAATCAGGTTAGGTATTTTGCTCCTATATGTCCTTCAGACTCTACCAACAATCTATTTAATAAAAATTAGAACTTAATCTATAATTATATCTTAATCATATGATCTTGCTGTCTCATCATAATTAAAAATATTAAAAAGAACTTACTTTTTTCACGAACTTTTAGATATTTAGAAAATCCTAATTCTAACCCTAATTTTGAATGGTAATAATAATGAGGGGGACCTCAAGACATTATCATTATTTGTAATTAAGATATTTGATTTCAACGTGCGGGGAATTCTTATGCTTTCTTTCTTTCATTTCTCTATTCAACCAAATAAATTAAACGTCCTCTCCTTCTAACAATATTACATTGCTGATTTCATTTTACCCCATCTACCATCATGTCAATACAAAAGCAAGAATTAATGAACAATTTTTTTTTTCTTTTGTTAAATAATCCAAATGGAATCGAAAGAAAAATTGCAGGCAACCAAGCAACCAATATGCCATGGAGTGGTATATTGCTAGTGGGAGTAGCCTGGCATGGACCTGACAAAATATTGCTACGTACTGCACAAAGACAAAGTACACCATTGGGCCACATTGTTATTTCAATTCTTCTTGGCACACCAAAAAGTTTAGCTCCAACTCTATAATACTTATAATAGTATTTCTCTTTACCCTACTCTCTATTAAAATATTATTATAAATTCGAATTACAAAGAATAATTATTATAATTAAAATATTAGTTTAAAGAGATGACAAAAAATTAAGGAAAGAAAAACATAAAGATAAAGATTGAAAGATGTGTTTGGGGAGGGAAAAAAGGAAGGAGGATAAGGGTAAATTGATTAATATGGAACGAAATTGAAATAGTTGACCCCCATTAATTAATATCATATCACTCTTTTTTCACATTTTATAAATGTGCATAAAGAAATATTTGAACAAATTGTTGAAAATTTAATTTCTAATATTAATTTATATAATTTAAATACTTGATAATTTTTATTGTTGTACATACGGTGATGATTAATGTTACATTAAAGAGGTAATTATTGATTGTAAATTCCTCCATGTCAATTGATAAAAATTTAAGTGCGGAGGAGTGGTTTTTTTTTTAATACTAGTAAAAGTTAAAAGAATATTTTTGATAATTCAACAAAATATGACAAAGTATAATAGACAAATTTTGTTCTTATTTGAGTTGAAGGGTTTTCTTTTTTTTTTTTTTTTAGGAAGAAGAAATATATTATAAAAAAGAAATAAAATAAAAGAGTTTACATCCCATAAAAGGGAGACACAAAAACCCCAAATCAAAGGTTCAGAATTGGATAATTCGTACAAAAAGACCAACAAGACTCATAAATATAAAAATAACACTTTTTTTTAAAAAAAAACTCCAAACAGACTAGATACGGCGCCGTCTTGTTCTTTCAGAAAATAGAGGTACAATATCTTGGAAGAGGAACTTTCGAAGTTCTCTAGAGAGTTTCGTCACCAAGATCAAGTTATTGCCCCTTTTCCGCTAGATGATCCGCCACTTGGTTGCCTACCCTGTGAATGTGTTTTAATCATACCTGTTGAAACCATCATCAAAGATCTGCATTCATCGATAATAAAACAAAGTTAGTCATTTCAATTTTCTTTAAATAAGCCTATGGTAATTTTTGAATCCGATTCTAAAATCAGATAAGTAATCCTTTTCGCTATGATTGTAGAAGCCCCTCCCTAACTGTTAGAATTTCAGCCATAAGACTTTGAAAGAATATTTTCTGATTTTATCTACGTATCATGTGAATTATCACATACACTATATTATATATATATATATATATATATATATAGTATATTGGATATTTCTCTAGATATTATTTAGGTAGTTACAACTCACTTATGTAGTTAAAACTCTACATCTAACAGTTAGTAATATCTCAATAATATCAATATGCAATCTCAATAATATCAATCTCAATATCTCAATAATATCAATATTATTATTGAGAACACACGAGAACACATGTCAGCTGATGTGGAAATCCTTTTAACTCTTTCACACCCCCTCAATTCGAGCTCAGCCTTACTACAACAGTTAACTTTTCTCTAAGTCGTGTGAAGAATTGCAAACCTAAAGCCTTGGTAAGAATATTTGCATTTTGATCAATTGAAGGAACATAATTAACCTGCATCTCTCCTTTGGCCACCTTTTCTCTAATGAAATGAAAATCAAGCTCAATGTGCTTAGTTCTTGCATGTAGAATTGGATTTGCAGATAAGTAGATAGTACTTTGATTGTCTATCCATACTTGAGGAACTCTAGTCTGCTCTATGTTCAATTCACTAAGAAGATACATGATCCAAGTGATTTCAGCAGTGGGTAGCCCAAGACTTCTATACTCAGCCTCTGTGCTTGATCTTGATACACTTTGTTGCTTCTTGTTGGACCAAGAAACTAAATTCCTTCCTATGTAAACACAGTAGCCAGTAACATACTTTCTATCATCCAAATCAGTAGCCCAATCACTGTCTGAAAAGGTTGTCACATTTAAATCCTTGGACCTGCTAAAATTCAGACCATAGTCTAATGTTCCAACCAAACATCTCAGTATCCTTTTAACAGCTTTGAGATGAGGTTCTAATGGATTTGCCATGTACTGACTCACTTTGTTGACAACAAAACTAATATCAGGTCTTGTGATAGTAGCATAATGAAGTCCCCCAACAATGCTCCTGTACATTTGTGGATTCTGGATTGGATCTCCATTATATCTAGACAGATGTGGACTTGTGATCATAGGTGTAGAACTTGACTTTGCTTGTAGCATATTTGCTCTATCCAGCAGCTTCTTTACATACTTCTTTTGGCAAAGATGATACCCTTCACGGGTTTTATTTACTTCAATTCCTAGAAAGTGGTGAACATTTCCCAAATCCTTCAATGTAAAATACTTCTTCAACCTTTCAATAAATTTTTGTACTGCCTGAGCATTATTCCCAGTAACCAATATATAATCCACATATATCAAAACAAAGATCTTTATTCCATTCTTATTGAACATGAAGAGAGAATTATCAGCCTTTGAGCTTATGAACTCCAGTGATGATGCAGTTTCTCTTACCTTTGTGAACCATGCTCTAGCAGCTTTCTTTAAACCATAGATAGCTTTATGCAACCTGCATACATAACCTTCCTTCTTCTCAAAACCTCTTGGTTGACACATGTAAATCTCCTCTGAAAGTTCTCCATTCAAGAAAGCATTTGAAACATCCAACTGCTTCACATTCCAACAGTAGTTAAGAGCAATTGAAAATATGATTCTTATTGTGGTTGGTTTAACTACTAGAGAAAAGGTCTCATGGAAGTCAAAACAAGCTGTTTGAGTAAATCCTTGTGCCACCAATCTAGCTTTATGCCTCTCAACACTGCCATCTGCCTTTGTTTTCACTTTAAAAACCCATTTGTTGCCAACTACATGTGCACCCTTAGGAAGTGGAACAAGTGTCCAGGTTCTGTTTTTAATAAGAGCATCATATTCTTCTTTCATTGCTTTTCTCCAAACAGGATTCATTAAAGCATCCTTTACCTTTTTAGGCTCTTCATTTTCAACCAAATTGGTTGACATCACCTTAAGCTTGTATATTCCTACTTTACCCCTGGTAATCATGGGATGTTGGTTCACTATAACAGGTCTTTCTTCTGGAGCATACTGAGGTGACTGATCTGGTAAGATGTGTTCTGGACTCATAATGGGTGATGCGTTCCGACTGATATGCTAAAATAGGCGTTATTTTACCTTATGTTGATTATGAATAACTAAGGACTTAGAATGACTAATTGTCACATTTAGTCTCTATGTTGTCACTTAATCAATAAGAACCTAAGGCAGAGTACCTATCGTGTAGCTAGTCTGTTGGAAAGTATCTACGATTTTAATGTAATCAATTTATCGTACTCCCAGGGAAGTGGTAACGACTTAGTAGTAACTATCCTCTTACCATAACTCTTATCTTATGATCCAGTTATGCAATCGTTCATCAAATTCTTTGATGAGAGGGTGATTCATTCTCCACTAGGTTCAAGTCTATTTAAGCCAAAAAAAGTGTTTTACAGATAATGTTCTCATTTTATGTTATACTGTTCCTAACATGTTGATTGACCTATCTTCGAATATTTTAGATATATCTGGGTCTAGATTGCAATTATGTACTGATTCTACCGGTGTACCACATCTGAGTTACCTAATAAACCGCCCTACCTTAATGACGACCCTACTCACGGTTCGAGCTAAAGGCATCCATGAAAATCCTGTGTCACTCAGGAGATCATGCCGCTCGCCCTAAATCCAGCATGAACACACAAACTCAGCCTACTTAGACTACTTTAACAAACATGGTGATCTATAGGTTATTTCATCTAATACGGCAGACATTAATGCTTCCAACGGGAAGTCCTAAATTAATGCCTATTAAACTAAACAGGTTATGATTAGACCGTGGTTAGGAATTGTCTATAACCATTCATCTAGTTTAAAAGAAACTACAGTAGACATGCACTCATAATGATAGTTAAGCTGGTGACCATTTCCGGAAAAATATAAATGACTTCAACATGCAAAACACATATTCATACAATCATAGTTTAATATTCATAACAATTATTTGGACGAACACATTACAGACATATAAAGAGAGGGACAAGGGGACCGATGCCATAAAGTATTCACCATTTACGTAGTCCACTGATGGAGCAACTGCTTGTATATGTTGGACTGCTTGATCCGACTCTACTCGGTAGAACTTTCAGAGGACGCTTCCTCAGCCTAGTAGCTATGCTTTACCTTAATACCCAGCTTAAGCACAGCCTTGTTGACTGACTCTTCGAACGCCAAGTGCTATCTTAGGATCTCCTAACGAAATCCCGGGTATTCTATGAATACAAAAAATGAACCTATCTAGTCGTATTCTAAGATCTAAGACAAACTCTCAAAAACGAAGAACACGAGACACTCTCTAAAACTATAAATATACCTATACTAAAACCTGAAATCACTAAGTGACTTGTATATTATAGAAAATTGTATACTTGAAGTCACTAAATGACTCAAATCGAGTGGAGAGGAATGATTTCAACTGGGGAAGGTCTGGGGTATTTATAGCAGTGGAACTGGGTGAAATTCTCTCAAAATTTCGATGTGGGACTTTGACCAGGCATTCGGGACACCCGTCCTGGATTTGGGACACCCGTCCCGGCCTGTTGACCAGGTCAAGACGGCCGTCCCAAGTCCTGGACGCCCGTCCTGGTCTGTTGACTAGGTCAGGACGCCTGTCCTGGGTTCTGGATGCCCATCCTGACTTCCGAACTTCTAAAAATCACGTTTTTGCCCCGAAATTTGCCATTTTCTTGCACTTTTCACCTGACACTTCCAAAATCACAAAACCTGCGAAATCGAATTAATAACAGTCAATTGATAACGAGTTAACACCAATTTTGCCCTAAATTGTGCCTAAAAACATGCTAAAAAGTGATATGATTTATGCATGTCATATAACCCCACACTTAGCTTTTTTGCTTGTCCTCAAGCAAAGTCTACCTGAAGTTATTGATTTTAAATCATAGGTGCAGTCACTTATAATTTCTAGCAATGTTTTTATTCCAAAATTTATCATTGAGTCAGATAATTCACAACACAGGTCTGACTGGTTAAGTTGCCATGACAAGGTCTCAAATGTCTCTAGTAGATTATCATGGTCAAGCAGGGTTAACAACTTAATAACTAGATTGAACTCTTCTCTCAGTCACAAGGTCTTCCCGATGTGTAGTGTGTGTACTAGTCCAGACTAGATTGTCAACACAATATACTCTTATCTTGACTCTTACCAGATAATACTTCGACCGGTCGCTAGACATACCAGCAACAAACAACCTTCTAAGTTCTGAGCTTTGGTGACAAGATTTTCAATTAAGCATTTCAATATAAGAATACACTAGGCTATGTATTTTTAGATTGATTTTTCAGGGTATTTTGTGTTTGCTTTCACACGTCAACTTTAACTACCCATCTAGTGAGTCCCACTCCGATGACTCCCAGACCTACACGACCTTAGGGCATCAGGCTTTAAGTTCCCTTAAGGAGTGGTGCTCGAGTAGCAAAGGCCGCTTGCAAACTACCCTATTTATTTAACTTTTTTCACTTTCAGCTAAGAGCATTATCTAGTCATTTAGACTGCTAATATATCCTCAACTGGTTTAATATTATTTAGCTAAGTCTTAAAAAGGTATTTGGTTGAGGTCTCTAATCCAAACTAACTTGTGCTCAAGTATCAGGAATTCCTTATTTATAATCGATAAATTCAAGAAAGTTATCACGTTGTTTCCTATTGATCATAATATTCTACATACATATTATAGACATCAGCATTTCTCTACCAATCATAACTGCATTTTGAAGTCCGAAAGAGTGAAAATTTTTGAAATTTTTTTGGAAGGGTGTAATTCTAGTGAAAATATGGGAAAACATGCAAAACTTTTACTGCTACAGTACACTGTGCACTGCTACCCCACACTTAAGTTTGACACTGCCCTCAGTGTCCATGCATATCTAAATTACCCCACACTTATTTGAAAAACTAAGGGGAAGAGAGAAAATAAAACAACAAAAGGAAAGAAATAATAAAATAACAAAAAACAAAAAAAATGAAAGAAATACTCCCTTATTCTGCGAAGTCAACAGTCTGCTCGGACAAGTCGAATTGTTCTCTATAGATCTTTAAGCGTTGCCTGTTCACTTTTTGAGTAGTGGCGTCAGAATCCATGATGACACATGCTCCAAAGGGCGATACTTCTGTGATAGTGAACGGTCCTGACCAGCAGCTACGTAACTTTCCTGGGAAAAGTTTGAATCGCGAGTTGTATAACAGTACTTTATCCCTTGGTTCAAAATTCTTGTAGGCTCTGAGTCGCCTGTCATGCCGGAGTTTACTTGTCATCTTGAATTGATGTGAGTTTTCATAGGCTTTGAGACTCCACTCATCCAATTCATTGAGTTGTAAAATCCGGTGTTCCTTAGTTAAGTTATCGTCTAGATTGCATTTTCGCACTGCCTAGTAAGCTCTATGTTCAAGTTCAACAGGAAGGTGACATGCTTTTCCATAGACTAGTCTATAAGGTGAAAATCCCGTAGTGGTTCTGTATGCCTTACGGAAGGCCCATAATGCAGCATCCAGCTTCATGGCCTAATCCTTACGGTTAACACCTATAGTCTTTTCTAGGATTCTCTTTATTCCTCTATTGGTTACCTCAGCCTGCCCATTGGTTTGAGGATGGTATGCTATGGAAAAGCGATGTTGAACTCCATATTGCTGAAGTACCTTCTGCAATTGAGAGTTGCAGAAGTGTGTACCTTGGTCACTAATTAGAGCTTTCGGGCATCCAAATCTAGCGAATAGCTGTCTAAGGTATCTGGAATATCTGCAATTTTGTAGGCAAAGGCTCTTCTGTACTTTTTGCATATGTCCACGGTCAACTTCCGTTGTTCTGCAATCAAATCAGCTGCGAGAATGATGGGAAGTTTCTTGTTTTCGTCTAGGAATTCATAGCACAGATGAGTGGGCAATTCCTTCAGTTCCAAGTCTGGTGGATCTTCAAATGAAGTCTGTTCTTTCTTCATCTCATCATCACCTATCTCAGTGAAACTATCAGATTTAATTTCATACTCGGAGGAGCTGAGTTCAGTCTCCTCTAGTTCTAGAGAGTCTTCTCTCAAGACTTGATAGTTTGAGCATAGGTCTGTCACGTTAACTTCAATCAAGTGTTCAATAGCATCCACACAAAAACAAACATCATCTAAATGCATGGGATATCTAAGGGTTTCATTTAGATCAAAGGTGATGTCCTCATTACCTACCATTAACTTGATTTGACCATTACTGACGTCTATTAGTGCTTTTGAGGTAGCTAGAAATGGTCGACCTAGGATCAGGGGCACTCCTCCTTCCCCATTCATGTCCATGACAACAAAGTCCACAGGGAACACAAATTTTCCAACCTTTACTAAGAGATCTTCAATTATTCCCTTGGGGATTTTGACTGTCCTGTCTGCAAGTAGTATGCACATCCTAGTCGTTTTCAATTCATGCAATCCTAATTTATCAAATAAACTAGATGGTATGAGATTAATACTAGCTCCTAAGTCTGCTAGTGCATGCATGTTAGTAATATTTCCAATTGTACATGGCAAGGTAAAACAACCTGGATCTTTCTATTTGGAAGGCAGTTTATTCAGTAAAACTGCCGAGCATTCTTCATTAAGAACCACCTTGTCCATGTCAAATTTCTTTTATTACTAACGACTTCTTTTAAAAACTTAGCATACTTTGGCATTTCAGATATAACATTAAGTAAAGGTAAATTAACATGAATCTGACTAAAATTCTTAAGAAACTTTTCAAACTGGTCCTTATCTTTATTCTGCATAAGTCTGGCAGGGTAAGGTACTTTTGGTCGGTACTCAAGAATAAACTCCGTGTTCCCTTTCCTTGCTACTTCTGTTTCGACATCCAACGGCGTTGGGTCCTGGGAGCCTTCTTTTGGTTCCTGCACAAGAATAGGAGGGTCAAATGGTTTAGGAAGAGATGGAGATAGAACTTTACCAGATCTTAGAGTAATGGTCTTGCATTCAGTTTGGGGGTTGGTCTTAGTGTTGCTTGGTAGCGTTCCCTGTGACCTGTGAGAGAGATGGGTGGATAGCTGGCCAATTTGTCTCTCCAAAGTTTGTATAGCAGCTTGCGTGTTCCTGATTGTTTGCTCGGTCGGCTTCTGTCTGTTCTCGTTCTGCTGGATTCTTTCTGCATGAGCTTCCTGGACTTTCCTATTTGACTCTATCATCTCTTTGTTAGAGTCAGCAATCCCTTTCAGTATGTCCTGGAATTCTTGCATGGGGTCGACTGGAACTATGTAGTTCCTTGGTGCGGGTAGAGCGACTTGCTGGTTCTGCGGATATGGCAATTGTTGAGGCACTCTTTTCTAGAAGTTAGGAGTCCCAGAATTGTTTCTCCAACTAAATCCTGGATGGTTCTTCCAGGTGGGATTGTAGGTATTTCCCATAGGGGCAGAGTTAACTGCGTCCACTTGTTCCATATCTTCTGGAATAGTCAGTATTCCATTACCATAACAATCTCCACTAAAATGCGGTCCTTGGCAAAATTCGCAGACTTGATATACTGGCTGAACGCTTTTGCCTTGTTGGAAAGCATTCAGTTGATTAGTAATGCTGGCCTTCAGTGCCTCAAATTGATCATCAGTGGATGCGAGGGCCACATTTACTGGTTATTTCTTAGCTCGGTCACTCGTGCGCCAGTTCTTGCTATTCCTATAGAGCCTCTCTAGAGCGTTTCTAGCGTCTACATCACTCATTCCATTGAAACCGCTATGGGGATTGAGTCCATCAAGAACTTGCTTGCCCATGTCCGTCATACCCCCGTAGAATTGCTGGATCAGCAGTGCTTCGGTAAGTCCATGTTGGGGGCAGAGCTTGAGTAGCTCCTTGAATCTGTCCCAAGCTTCGATCACTGTCTCATCAGCAGCTTGGACTCTTGCTGCAGAGTAGTATTCTTCCAGGAAGGATTTTCTTAACTCATCCCATGATGTGATTGAGTTAGTGGGTAACTGTGCCAACCATCTCTTAGTTCTGTCCCTGAGTGAGTAGGGAAAGAGGTTTAGCTTGGTTACTTCTGCAGTGTGATCTCCCTTGAGACCTTCGCAAAGAGAGGAGAAGTCGGATAAGTGTTCTAGCGGATTCTCGGCTGCAGTTCCTCCAAACTGGACCCGATTTATAATCAACTGGATCACATTCGGCTTAAGATCATAGCAAGGGTTTCCAGCGATTTGAATGGCGGATGACACTGGAACAGTCTGTGGTTGGATGTAGGATTCGAGGGGAGGCCTTTCAGCACCCATCTCTGTTCTTCGCCTATTAGCTGTACGGATGAGGCGTTCGGGATTTTCAATTGGGGGTTCAAGGTTAGCTTCTGAAGTTCGAGTCATGCAACTACAGAGAAGAATACGTTAAGCCTGAGCAAACTGGTTAGTGGAGTAAAACAGAAGTGAAATTATAAAAAAACGAAAAAGAGCAACAAATGTAGAACTAAGAAAGAATAAATAATACAAGAGATAGGGAGGAAGAACAACTTACGGATGAACAAGAAAAATACAATTTTTTTCGGGTTTTAAATTTAAAATTTTTTTCTTTTTATATTCTATTTCGAAAGCAGTTAAATTTCCTCAATATGGTTTTAGAATAATTTTCTAAAATTTGATTATCCTAAATGTCTTAATTTCAGATAATGTCTAAAATTAATTAGTTATGATAACCCTATATTTCGGAAACTGATTGTCTAACTAGCATAAAATAAGTGTTGGGTCTAAGGTATAGATTACTACTGTTACCTATCATAAGTTTCTAGATTTATGGTCAATAATCCTAAATTCATTATGATATTTCCCCAGCAACGACGCCAAAAATCTGATGTGTTTCGACTGATATGCTAAAATAGGCGTTATTTTACCTTATGTTGATTATGAATAACTAAGGACTTAGAATGACTAATTGTCACATTTAGTCTCTATGTTGTCACTTAATCAATCAGAACCTAAGGCAGAGTACCTATCGTGTAGCTAGTCTGTTGGAAAGTATCTACGATTTTAATTTAATTAATTTATCGTACTCCCAGGGAAGTGGTAACGGCTTAGTAGTAACTATCCTCTTACCCTAACTCTTATCTTATGATCCAGCTATGCAATCGTTCATCAAATTCTTTGATGAGAGGGTGATTCATTCTCCACTAGGTTCAAGTCTATTTAAGCCAAAAAAAGTGTTTTACAAATAATGTTCTCATTTTATGTTATACTGTTCCTACATGTTGATTGACCTATCTTCGAATATTTTAGATATATCTTGGTCTAGATTGGTACTGATTCTACCGGTGTACCACATCTGATTTACCTAATAAACCACCCTACCTTAATGACGGCCCTACTCACGGTTCAGGCTAAAGGCATCCATGAAAGTCCTGTGTCACTCAGGAGATCATGTCGCTCGCCCTAACGCTGGCATAAACACAAAAACTCAGCCTACTTAGACTACTTTAACAAACATGGTGATCTATAGGTTATTTCATCTAATATGGTAGACATTAATGCTTCCAATGGGAAGTCCTAAATTAATGCCTATTAAACTAAACAGGTTATGATTAGACAGTGGTTAGGAATTGTCTATAACCATTCATCTAGTTTAAAAGAAACTACAGTAGACATGCAGTCATAATGATAGTTAAGTTGGTGACCATTTCCGGAAGAATATAAATGACTTCAACATGCAAAACACATATTCATACAATCATAGTTTAATATTCATAATAATAATTTGGACGAACACAGTACAGACATATAAAGAGAGGGACAAGGGGACCGATGCCATAAAGTATTCACCATTTACGTAGTCCGCTGATGGAGCAACTGCTGGTATATGTTGGACTGCTCGACCCGACTCTGCTCGGTAGAACCTTCGGAGGACGCTTCCTCAGCCAAGTAGGTATGGTTTACCTTAATACCTAACTTAAGCACAGCCATGTTTACTGACTCTTCGAACGCCTTGTGCTCTCTTAGGATCTCCTAACGAAATCTTGAGTATTCTATGAATACAAAAAATGAACCTATCTAGTCGTATTCTAAGATTTGAGACAGACTCTCAGAAACGAAGAACACGAGACACTCTATAAAACTATAAATATACCTTATACTAAAACCTGAAATCACTAAGTGACTTGTATATTATAGAAAATTGTATACTTGAAGTCACTAAATGACTCAGATCGAGTGGAGAGGAATGATTTCAACTGAGGAAGGCCTGAGGTATTTATAGCAGGGGAACTGGGTGAAATTCTCTCAAAAATTCGATGTGGGACTTTGACCAGGCATTCGGGACACCCGTCCTGGATCTGGGACGTCCGTCCCGGCCTGTTGACCAGGTCAGGATGGCCATCACAAGTCCTGGACGCCCGTCCTGGGTTCTAGACGCCCATCCTGACTTTCGATCTTCTGAAAATCACGTTTTTGCCCCGAAATTTGCCATTTTCTTGCACTTTTCACCTGACACTTCCAAAATCACAAAAACTGCGAAATCAAGTTAATAACAGTCAATTGATAATGATTTAACACCAATTTCACCCTAAATTGTGCTTAAACATATGCTAAAAAAGTGATATGATTTATGCATATCAATGGGTAAATCTATTCTCAGGGCAATAGTGTCATAACTTTCTGATGAAGAGGATAAACTCTCACTGGAATGAGGTGTTTCAAACTGATTATCCCCTTTTGTATCTTCATTCTCCACAAATGTTGATGACAAATTTGGAAAACTCATCACAGTAGGCTCCAATGATGTGAATCCAGAACCAGCATGTTCTTTTCTTTGCATCTCAGAATAATCTTTCTTGGAGAAGGGAAAAACACTTTCTTCAAAAACTACATGCCTTGAGACAATTACTTTTCCTGTTGACAGAAGAATCTTATATCCCTTATACTGAGAGCTATATCCAATAAACACTACTGCAGTAGCCCTAAATTCCACTTTATGATTATTATAAGGTCTAACATGAGGATATGCTAGACAGCCAAAAACATTTAGGGCAGAATAGGCTGACTTTTACTTTGTATGTTTCTCATAAGGAGATACATATTGAATGGATCTTGTTAGTAGTCTATTGATCAAATACACAGCTGTGGTGAAAGCATCATCCCAATATTTCAAAGGCATACAAGATTGAGCCAGTAAAGCCAAACCAATCTCCACAACATGTCTGTGCTTTCTCTCAGCACAGTCATTTAGTTCAGGTGTATAAGGACATGAGATCCTCTGTATGATTCCATTTTCCTTAAAAAAATTATTTAAGGGCTTATACTCAGTACCTCCATCACTTTGCACCATCTTTATCTTTGTTTGAAACTGTGTTTGTACCAGACTATGAAAGTGAATAAAGGTACCAGCAACTTCTAACTTCAACTTCAACATATATATCCAAGTGTGTTTAGTGTAATCATCTATGTAAGTCACATAATACTTGTATCCATTTACAGATTGTAAAGGAGTTGGACCCCATAGATCAGTGTACACTAAATCAAAAGCTGCATTAGTTTGAGTTTCAGAATTTCCAAAAGGCAACTTATAACTTTTAGCGAGAATACAAGGATGACAAATTTTTGAATCATGATCTCTATTATCAAATGGAATCTTACAATCTCTCAAAGCCCTCTTAACAATTTCATAACTACAATGACCAAATCTCTTGTGCCATAAGCTGACATCCAAGTTATTACAAACAGAAACATTAAAACCATAAGGCTGATCTTGAAGGATTGCTTCCTTATTTCCAGAATCTCCCTGATGAACCAAGTGAAATCTGTAGAGACCATCCTTAAGCATTCCTCTGAGAAGGACCTGATGAGTAGCTTGATCCTTTACAAGACAGATCAAAGGATGAAACTCAAAGAACACATCATTGTCAATGGCAAATTTTGAAACACTTATGAGATTCTTAGTTATACTAGGCACATGTAACAAGTCCTTAAGTTGAAATAATTTATCAGTTTGACTAGAATGAAGGGTGGTGTTACCTATGTGACTGATATTCTCACTTTGCCCATTTCCTAACTGCAGCTTGTTGGATCCATTATATTCTGATGCATAAGTCATATTATTGAGTTCACTGGTGACATGTGTGGAAGCTCCAGAGTCTGGATACCACCATCCTTCATTATTTGAAAAGTTGCTATTAGGGATATGCACCATGTTTAGTGAATAATTCTTGTTCTGATAGTTCTCCACGACACCACCTGCACTATTCTGACTATTGTTTGATGTGCCATAACTTTGATCATATCTATGCCAACATCTGTCAGCACTGTGTCCTGGAACATGACAAACTTGGCACACAACCTTTGAGCCTTGTGACCTGCCACCTCTTCCTCTAAAGGCACCTCTTCTTCCTCTGAAATTATAGTTCCCTCTGCCTCTTGAACTATATCCTTGACCATTGAAATTTCTCCTTTGATTGTTATCATGAGCCATGAAGTTCACAGTAGGCTGAGAACCATCAGTATTTATTGCTCCAGTACCACTCATACTGCTAGAAGATTCCAACCTAGCTTCAAAGCTTAACAATAGTGCTTGAATATCACTCAAGGTAAAAGAATTAATGCTAGAAGTAACTGTGACCACCACTGGATCATATTCAGGACCTAAACCAGCTAAAATGTGCATTATATGATCATTTTGATTTACAAGATTTCCAGTAGTTACAAGTAAATCACAGCACATCTTGATTTTTGCCAAATACTCAGTCATACTTAAGTTACCCTTTCTTGTAGTTTGCAGCTGCAACTTGTATTGTAAGGTCTTTGCCTTGGATTGGCTTGCGAAAGTTTTCTCAAGGGCACTCCAAATCTCAGAAGAGGTATTCAAGCCAATAATCAAAGGCAAAACATTTTCTGACATTGATGAAAGAATCCAAGAAGCCAAGATCTGATCTTGGCGATTCCACAAAATAAAAGATGAATTAATGGTCTGAATTTGAGAGTTACCTGGAATATATTTGTCTGGAGGTGGTGTTTCAGAGGTCATGTAATCTTCAAGGCCATAGCCTTTAATAGCAGTAAGGATCTGCATTTTCCACACCAAGAAATTTCCTTCAACTAGCTTTACAGAAACCAGTTGACTCTGGGGATAGATAAGTTGGATCTTGACTCCATCTATGGTTGTAGATGGAGCTGTGTAAGATGAGGTTGCCTCGTCTGCCATATCTTTAATGGAAAAAGAATATCAGAGTCATTAATGGCTCTGATACCATGAAAGAAAATTTTCTGATTTTGAAGAATATTTTCTAATTTCAGTTTAAAAAGTTTTTGTTTGTTTACAATGTATACGTATGAATTTTATCTACGTATCATGTGAATTATTACATACACTATATATATATATATATATATATATATAGTATATTAGATATTTCTCTAGATATTACTTAGGTAGTTACAACTCACTTAGGTAGTTACAACTCTACCTCTAACCGTTAGTAATATTTCAATAATATCAATATGCAATCTCAATAATATCAATTTCAATATCTCAATAATATCAATATTATTATTGAGAACACACGAGAACACATGGCAGCTAATGTGGAAATCCTTTTAACTCTTTCATACTTGAAGAATTCTTGAAATGTTTAAAAAACTCCAATATCCAAATATCGTCTGAGTTTCGGAAAACTCCCCCAATACCACCTTGTCATGGGTTTAGCTTCACAGATCCATCAGTATTGAGCTTGACAAATGGATGAGGCGGTGCTCCACAAGAGACACTGAAGCTTGTGTTGCGGGCAGAAGTATGGTCCAGACAATCATTATAGAAGAGATATTCATGAGATATAGCAAGAATTTGCTTGGTTTCCTTCAATTGATTCAGACGGGAAATATCATGAGGCCGAAATATGCTACAATTCCTGATGTGCCACAAAGCCCAGCAAGTAAAAGAGAAGACAGTAGCCCAACTTGAAAAAGATTTACTCGGTTTAGTGATGGAGCAGTTATGATGAAGCCAAACGGTAAGTGAGGTTTCAAAGAAGAAGTTAACATTTATATCTTGAATATTGCCTAAACTAAGCCATAATTCTATTGCATGTTTACAATCACGCAAAATATGGATGATGGATTTATCACTAGAGCAGAAATGACAAAGAGGGGATGAGGCTATGTCTCTGTGAAAAAGGAAGAGTCTAATGAAAATGTGATTATGGTAGCAAAGCCAAAGAAAGTATTTAATCATGTGCGTAGTTCTAAGGTATTTCCAGAGCCAGGTAAAATCAGTTGTATGGCTAGTGTCATAGTAGTAGGAGTGAAGAAACTCAGTAGCACTAGTAGTACTAAACATACCGTTGTTAGTGAAGGGCCAATAAACTTACCGTTGTTAGGTAAATGCATACTAGTAATGGCATCAAAGAGATGATCAGGTAACTGAAAAGGTAAAATATTGAAATGGCAGGCTCCCTCTTGAAGATAGTCACAACTTTCTTATAGATTTCATTTTCAGGGAGAGGGCCTTCAAAAATATTCTGCAGAGGAGAAGGGGAAAACCATTTATCTTGTCAAAAGCTAGTTGTCTACCATCGCCAATTAGAAAAGCCAGACCCTTCTTGCAGAGGGACCAACCAAGCCTAAGACTTCTTGTTGCGTTGTGTGTGTGTCACAAATTGTAAAGATAAGAAAATGAATTAATTCAATGAAATCTTAACAAGTGCAAGTATACACAGGTCAACAAGTAATATATGTAGCTAAGTACAAGATTATCGATCCACAAGGACTAAGTATGCCAATTAAAAATGTAAACATGATTGTGCAAATGATTATCCAAACCAAACAAAATGATGATGGACGGTAATTTAATGCTACGACAAAGTAAATCTAATCTAAATGTTAGACGTTAGCCTAATTGAGATAACCACAAGAGCAATAGAGGTAATAAAATGCTGGAGGAATGCAAGCCTAAACTGTAAGTATAAACCAGAAGTGAATCAAAACACACTAGAAAATGTCCCCAGTTTTTAGGTCAATGCTACAACAATTACCCGACACCATCGTCTCATGGAGTACGACATACCGTGGTCTAAAGCAACATTAGGCAGAGGATTTGGTCATGTCTCCCTGCAGTATTGAGCACAAGGTCTTGCTACTCAAGCTAATGCCACTCAATTATCTTGTCAACTAGCTCTATTTCTCTTGAATGATGGATACTAATTTGATGTGCAATTTGAGTAGTCGTAACCGCAAATAACACTAAGCTTTTAAGTAATTAATTGAGTAAATCAAGCATGCCCCATACAAGTATTGATCATAAAAACTGAGTACAATGTCACAACAAGTTTATCAGCATTTATAACAATGTAAAAATCTGTTCATACTTAACTAAGCAGCAGCAAATTCAAATTGTAAATTGTGCATTACAAGGTTGGAAATAACAAGTACATAGGTTAAAGTAATAGATAAGAAACCCCTAAGGTCTTAGCGAGTAATTATAATCCAAAACAAATTTAATTAACCCAAGTGCTTCTCAAATTCATATAAAAAAATTGAAGTATAAATTCATAAACAACATTAAATAAAATAAAGAAATGAATAGAGAATTACTAAGTTCTTAGACAATTCTGCTGCCTAAATCGATTTAATCACAAAACCTACTGATTTTCCTCTTCCAAATTGCGCCGCAACTTCCTTCTTTGCTCAGCCCGTAAATTCCTCAGCAAATTCCCCTTCTTCCTCTTGGGTTCTCTCTCTAAAAACTGTTAATCTAAAGTTAGAAAATTACCTACTGTCTACTGCGTTCTCTTCTGATTTTCTCTCCGGATTTCTTCTTTCCTGCTCTCCCCCGATTCCATATATTTCCCTCATTCCGAATTACTTCTCTTTGCTTCCAGAATTTTTCAAAACAACCTACAGCTGTCCAAATTTTTTGTTGTTTTCTCTTACTGCAGAATATTCCTTTGGTGAGTAATAGTGCTAGCTGGAGTATCTTGAATATTTCTAGGTTTTATAAGAGTAAATTCCAAAGACTTCAATTTAATTTCTCTCCTCTTTGCTTGATTCCCGACTGAATGTAATCTCCATTTCTCCTCTTTGATTCCCGAATATTCTCCTCTTCATAATAGTTGTCCAGAATTTGTTTTGTCATTTTCCTACTTTGCTGCAAAATTGGTACCTAAATGTCCAGCTGGATTTTTAATTGGAAACTTTGCGCGTATATATATTTATATATATATATATATATATATATATATATTGGAATAAATACTAAATTGCCGCTTGTACAATCTAATTTCCCTCAAATAAACCATCCAATTTAATTTCCAATTACCCTCCGATAACACACTCCTCAATCGGTCAATTTTTTTCTCCAAATTTCATTCACCAATTCCAGCTAGCAAAAATCCTTTTTTTTTTACCCTTTGCGATTAAATCCAAAAATTCCATACTCTTTTATGTGTAATCGTACACAAATTTCAGCTTCAACAGTTTAATTCAATTATAATCAAATTCGGAAATTTCTTCAATTAAAATAGACTTTTTAACAATTAATCCATAAAATCAAAATTGAAAAAAGAATTATGCAAATTAACAAAATCTAACCCAAAATCTAAAGACAAGTCGTGCAAATAAAGCTAGAAAATAGGCAAAACATGTGCAAATAACTCTACTATCATAGAGTTATCACTTCTCCATGTGAGAGAAGAATTTTTATTAGAATTACGATTATGATTTAATTGGTTCAATTGATTATATTTATGATGAAGGATAGATGCCTAGAGAGAATCTTTATTTGTGTAATTAAAATACCATGCCAAAGACACGAGTAGAGATAGGTCTGTGATGTTTGATTTGGGAATATCAATGCCCCCTTGATTGAAAGTTGCACACAGTACTTTTGAACTGATAGGATGCATTTTGCATTTGTCCAACTTAGCACCCCAAAGAAAATTCCTAGAAAGTTTTTTGGATAGTTAAGAATGTACCCTGGGAGTTTAAACATATGCATGATATGAAGAGGGAGATTGGACAAGGTAGTTTTTATGAGAGTGGCTCTTCCACGTAAGGAGAGAAACTTATTCTCCCAAACCTAAGGCTTGGCTTTAACTTTGTCTAAGAGGAAAACAAAAAGTAGAATAGTTCAGCTTAGAGGAAGATAAAGGGAAACCTAGGTAAACACCCAGGTTATTAGAAATGGGGATATTGAAAGAAGTGAGCAAGAAGTTTCTTAAATTAGCATTAGTATTCTTGGAACAAAAGACTTTTGATTTGGATTGGCTAATCCTTTAACGAGAGATGTTTGAGAAAAGAGAAAAAATTGTAGACATAGTAGCAATGGTTTTGCAGTCTTAGCAAATAAGATGACATCATCAGCAAAGAAGAAATGGGAAATAGGGGAACCATTCTTAGATATTTTAATAGGGGACCATCTGTTATTTCTGACAACTTCATAAATAAGTAGTGAAAGGTATTTCATGCAGATGATGAAAATGTAGGGAGATATCGAATCTCTTTGCCTAATACCTTTGCTAGGATAGAAAAAGGAAGTAGGATGGCCATTAATGAGGATAGAAAGAGAGGAAGAACTTAGACATGTCATGATTAAGTTAATAAAATGAACAGGAAAGTGGAAAAAATTTATAGCAGCCCTAATAAAAGACCATTCTAACCTATCAAAAGCTTTTTCCATGTCTCATTTAAGAATAAAGTGAGATTTCCTAGATTTAGAAAAGTGAAGATGATGAAGAACCTCTTGCACAATTATGGTATTGTCAGCAGCTCTTCTAGAAGGAAGAAAAGTAGCTTGGGTAGGAGAGATGATGTGGTCTAAGAAAGGGTTAATACGATTAGCAAGATTTTTAGTGAAAACTTTATACATGGTATTACACAAACTAATAGGTCTGAGCTAAGTGATTTTATGAGTATTCTCTGTTTTAGGTATAAGAGTAATGTAGGTTTTATTTAATTCTGGAGGGACAACAACAGAATTCCAGATCTTAAACACTCTGCTGAGTTAAGTTCCAAAATTTTTGAAAAAATTAAAGGATGAAGGCCATCTGGTCTCGGAGTCTTTAAGGGGCTAAGATCAAATTAGGCTTCAGTTATTTCATTTAAGGTGCAAGGGGCAACCAGGTAGGACTGGTCACCAGTAGAAAGCGTAGGATGAGGAATATGAAATAAGTCCTTATTGAAAAAGGAATAAGAGTGATTAGTAGTGTAAGCATTAGTGAAGTGGTTAAGAATTTGATCAAAGATGCCTTCCTGGTTGAAAGACTAGGACTAATCACTCAACTTTAAGCCAAGAATTTTGTTTTTCCTCCTCCTGTTAACAATGGATTTATGGAAAAAATAGGTGTTATGGGTCACCATTCTGCAACCATTGAATTCTGGACTTAATTTTCCAGAATTCTTCCTCAATCTTGAGGATTTGGTTATATTACAAATTCAGATTTTGTTGCAATTTAACAAGATAGCTATTCTGAGATCTATCAAGGTAGTTACTTATGTCTTGAAGTCTAGCCATGATTTTTCTTTTGCAAAAGATATTCCTGAAATGATGTTTATTCTAGAGCTACACATTAGTGTGAAATGATTAAGGTTCTGGAAGCAATCAGTAGATGTGATACCCCGTCCCACATCGATAAGTGAAGTAAGTATGGAATGGTATGTAAGAATGAGCCTAGATACTCATAGTCAACTCGGGGTATCCCTTTTGGTATAGTGAGGACAATACCAAGTAGTTGATTATGGGTATTGCCAGGCTCATAGTTGCTGCACGGGCCTGGGCATCTGAGTCGTGACAATTGGTATCAGAGCAGGTAACTGCTCGAACTATGGGAACTAAGTGCTACACTCGAGGGTGGGAGCCACCTCTAGAATCTTGGACGTCCACTGGTTGATCTTGGGTCGAGGCCTATTATGTTTCGAGTGACAATTGGTATCAGAGCAGGTAACTAGCTCGGACTATGGGAACTAAGTGCTACACTCGAGGGTGGGAGCCACCTCTAGAATCCCGGACGTCCACTGGTTGATCTAGGGTCGAGGCCTATTATGTTCGAGTGGACCCTAGCAAGGACGCTAGGCCTTAAGGGTATCAGAGCAGGTAACTAGCTCGAACTATGGGAACTAAGTGCTACACTCGAGGGTGGGAGCCACCTCTAGAATCCCGGATGTCCACTGGTTGATCTTGGGTCGAGGCCTATTATGTTCGAGTGACAATTGGTATCAGAGCAGGTAACTAGCTCGGACTATGGGAACTAAGTGCTACACTCGAGGGTGGGAGCCACCTCTAGAATCCCGGACGTCCACTGGTTGATCTTGGGTCAAGGCCTATTATGTTCGAGTGGACCCTAGCGAGGACGCTAGGCCTTAAGGGGGGGGTGAATGTGATACCCCGTCCATTAGAGAAGGTTAAGCATTTGTTTATGGAAGCAAGATTACCTCCATTTTTCTTTTTAGGGCTAGATACTTCATTGAAATCTCCAGCTACAAGCCACGGTAGCACATGCAAGGTACATAAATAGTGCAGATTAGTCCAAGGAATATTTTTAGCATGAATAGAAGAAATAGTGTAGATGGCAATGAGAAGAAAAGAGAAAGAATTAGCTACTTTTACTTTCAGATGAAGTTCTTGAAAAATAAGCCCCATCACTTCAGTTTGAATGTCACCCGTCCATAGAACCAAAATGCCCCCAAAGCTCCCCTAAGCCTCAACAAGGTCATGGTTAGGAAATCCCAAATTAGGAAGGTACGAAGGAAGCTTTTCCTTGGTAATCTTAATCTCAGTTAAAACCACAATGATAGGTTTGTGGTAATCTACAAGTTCCTTAAAAGCTATATAGAAATTAGGCTTGTTCATGCCCCTATAGTTCCATAGAAGTGTATTCATTGGATATGGTTGAGGGGTCTTGAGCACATGCTTCATTTTGCCCATCCTGGACTGCATTTCCTTCAGAGTGGTTATGAGGGGAAAATGAATGAGTACTATGTAGAGCTGTTAAAGAGTCGAGTCGAACCGAACATGAGATATTTCGAGTTTGTTTGATTATTATTCGAGCGTGTTTGAGTTTATTCGTTTAGTATTTCGAACAAAAAAAATTGTTCAAGTTTATTCGATTATTTTTTTTATTGTTTGAGTTCGAGCTCGAGTTCGCTCGATTATGTTTTAAAAAATTTCAAATTTAAATTTAAATATTAATTTATTTTTCAAATTTTTAAATCTATAAAATAATAAAAAAATTATAATTTAAATATTTAACTGTTCAATAAATTCTTATAAAAATATTGAATCACCATTTTTAGGAAAATTTTTTAAAATATTTCTAATTTAAATATTATATATTATTAAAAATAATATATATAATATATATAAATATTTATAATTTGTTTGCAAATGCTCGATAATGTTCGCGAACAGTGTTTGAATAAATTAAAATTTAATCGAATCTAAAATTTTGTTCGAGTTTGTTTGTTTAATAAATGAACGAGCCCGAATCAAATATAAACGAGCTCGAACGAGCTTTGTTCACGAACAATTTGGTTTGTTTACAGCTCTAGTACTATGGTGTACTTGTTTAGAAGTTGAAGCTCCAATTGTTGAACTCTCATTACCAGTAAGAATTTGGAGACTGCTTGGTGGCAAGAGAAGATGCAGGTCTTCGGAATGTTGGATAGAAACTAGACATCGTTGATGTTTTGGTGAACTCCAAGTCTGGAATTCCCTCACTCTTGGAAGGCTTATGTTTTGTGTGTTTGGACTTTGATGTTGTTGCATGAGTTGACACTGGACTAGGGTTCTCATGCTATGTTGATGTAGTGTGCATCGATTGCACATGTAGGCCTATTATTGGGGGAATAGAGGCATTTGAAGAGGAAAGAGACGGTTCTAAGGCCAAATCTGGTTTTAGATAGGTGCTAGGTGTTGGTAGGGCAGTCAGGGATGGCTGGCTACCAACTGGAACAACCATGGATTCTGCTGGAAGTTCTCTAGACACATCTTTAGTGTCTCTACCATAAGGAATGCCATGTAGTGGAGTCTTAGATATGATTATAAGGTTATTATTTTTTACTCTGAACTGACGCGTCAGATGTGTTCCCATCAGTCCCATTTCATTAATGAGCTGGAGAGATAAGCCAGGGGTTGCAGAACAGTTAGAACAGTGTCCCCATTTTGTTGGAGGAATGAGGATGTTGATGTTGGTGTATGAGCATGTGCATTGAATGGATTCCTCCTTCTATTGGAGGTTTGTGGAATTTGGGAGGAGTTTCTCTTGTGGGACATGTTTAACAAGGAGGGAGCATGGAGGGAGTGTTATTGAGTAGTTGGAGTAAATGCAAAAGTGATTGCAGAGTTAACTGGTTTGGGAATGTCAGAAGTTGCTTTTAGAAGAGTAATAAATGTTGTTTTTTATTGAATTATTAATAATTTTTGAATTATGTGGTGGTTGGAAAGCTTTTAATGCACCTTTCTTATCAGTACAAGAAGTGCTAAATAAGACATTCTGATTATCAGGAGTTTGTGAACTGATGTGACTTGTTAAGTTGCTAGAAGTACTAGCATTTAATGTAATCGAACTTAAATTTTACTAGGTAGTAGTCATTCCCCAGTTCCATGAGCTTTAATTCTTTATCTAATTTCTAAAGTTGATATAGTTTTTGTAAGAGATATATGTATCCCACCTTGCGGCCAAAACTTTTATGATAGGAGATTTGATCCATGGCTCATATATGTGTTTTTTTCCCTTTATATCTAGAGGTATGAAGGCTTCATTTCCAGGCACATTATCTTCTTCGGAATAGACGTTTAGTTGATCTAAGCTTGGGAAGACAGTTTCATTGATTATACAATTGTCAATACTAACTAACTTGGCTTTATATGAAGAAAACTTAACTTCTCCATTTGATGTAGCTGGTTGGTAGGTCCGCCGGCATTGCCAATACTTGTATCCTTTGGGTTGCTCGACCTGGCTCTAATTGGCAGAACCTTCGGAGAACGCTTCTTTGGCCTAGTAGCAATTGCTTTACCTTACATCATGGGCTTAAGCAATGCCCTGTTGACTAACTATTCGCTCACCTAATGCTCTCTTAGGATCTCCTAACGAAATCCCAGATATTCTATGAATACCAAAGACGAACGCTATCTAATCAAATTCTCAAAATCTGAGATAAACACTCAGAAAACAGAGAAAATGAGACACTTTATGTTGCTATATGGCTTGTGTTGAGTGCTGAGTGATATCCCTAACCTTCCAACCCCTGGGGTATTTATAAGGGTGAAAAGGAAGGGATTTTACATGAAAAATCGATGTGGGACAAAGTTCTACTGCTCGGGACGCCTGCCCCGAAGTTGGGACGCCTGCCCCAAGGTTGGGACGCCCGTCTTGAGACTTTGACTGGGTCGAGGCAGCCGTTCAGGTTGTGGGACGCCTGCCCCGAGCTCAAAACTTCTGAAAATCATATGTTTGCCCCGATATTTGTTGTTTTCATACAATTTACTCATGAAACTTCCAAAATCATAAATTATGCAAAAAGATGTCAATTTCAATCAATTAAGATCAATTTGGTTCTAATTATGCCCTAATTTATGTCTAAAAACATGCTAAAAATGTGATATAATTTGGGCATATCATATAATCCCACACTTAGCTTTTTGCTTGTCCTCAAGAAAAACCTATATGAAATTAATGAATGACTAAATCATAGGTACAATCACAACAAGGTTCTCAACAATGTTTTTAGCAAAATCTCTCACTCAGTCAGATAATTCAAAAAACAGGCATGGACTGATAGAGTTGCTATGTAAAGGTCTCAATTATCCAGTAAACGTGTCATGACCATATAGGCTGAAAACAGTTCAAAAGTTTTACTGAGTTCTAGCTCTACTTTAGTCACAGGGTCTTTCTAATGTGTAGTGTGTGAACTAGTCCAGATTAGATTATCAACTCATAATACACTTTCCAGGCAGTCACCAGATAATAATTCGACCAATTTTTCTTAACATAAACAGCATAATAAACGATTTTCTAGTTTTTGAGCTTTTGGTGCCATCAGTTTCTTTTTATGATAAAAATACACTGGGTGTATATTTTAATTTACTTTCGGGGTATTTTGTATTTGCTTTCACATATCAACTTTAACTACCCAGGTATCGAGCTCCACTCTGATGACTCCCAAATCTACACAACCTTAGGGCATTAGGCATTAAATTCCCTTCAGAAGGGGTGCTCGAGTAACAAAGGATACTTGCAAACTACCATTTTCACATTTAAACTATGACACTTTTAGCTCAGAATTCCATCTAATCATTCAAGTTGCTATCACATTCTCAAACGGTCTAATATTATTTAGTTTAGCTCAAAAAGATATTCTGTTGATTTTTATAATCTAAACTAGGTTATGCTCAAAAATCAGGAATTCCCTACTTCTAAGTGATGAATTCAGGAAAGCAATCAAAATGTCCCTAATGGTCATAACACTCTACTGAATACATATCACATACAGAAGCAGTTTTTCAATCAGTCAATATTGTTTTTGAAGTCTGAAAGAGTGAAAAAATTTTGAAATTTTTTGGAAGGGTGCCATTTCAGTGAAAATCAGAAGAAAACTTGCAAAAAAATCTGAAATTTGAGTACACTGTGCACTACTACCCCACACTTAAGATTTACATTGTCCTCAGTGTTCATGCATATCCTATCACCCCACACTTATTTGGAAAATAAGAATTTAAAAAAATAAAAAGCTGTAAAAACAAACAAAATACGAAATGAAAAAAAAGAAAAGATAAAACAATATAAAAGCAAAGAAAGATGAGGATTAGAAAAACTCCCTTCATGTCTTGAGCATAAGGGTCTGCTTTGATCTGTCAATTGGTTGTTCACCTCAGCCATGTGCTATCGCTGAAGTGTCTTTGACTCTATAAGCTCTGGATGCTGGAGCGGATGACTCTGCAATGTGCTTCGTATGGAGGGTGTATCTACCCTCTAAGTCGCGAACTACGATCCACATGTTCCGAAGATAGTCAGTCTGTGAGAATGGTTGATGGAGCTATCCTCGTCAGCTCCGATCCCTCAATGTCGAGCTTCAGGTAGTGGGCTATCCGTGTGATGAATGGCCCGAGCCCCATGAACTGCTTCCTTGAATCATTTGCGAAGTTTCTCGCAATCAAAGCAACGTGTCCAAGAGGAACGTATCTAGGAACGTGACGTTTCCTGGAGTGGTGCACCTACCTGCCAATGTATGTGAAGGTATTGTATGCAAGTATCGAAGGGTAGCAAAGATACCTGAAGCTTTGGCAAAAGTCATGACGGTAGAGGGCTCCAGTAGTGCAAATTTGGGCCCAACTAGTTGAGACTTCCTCGGGGAAGTCCCGCACAGCCGACTGGTACGCAGGGGACGCAAGCTCCTCCATTGTTATACTCTTGAAACAATGCTAAACTCCTCTGTATCCATCGACCGGTCAATACCACTTGGTCGGTAGGTTACTTGCTCGCACTGGTATGGCTTTTAATTGTTGCACGTTTACCTTTTGAGTAGTGCCGTCTTGATCCATTATAACATAGGCTCCATATGACGACACTTCTATAGCGGTAAACGGGCCTGACCAATAACAACATCTCATCTGTTGATTCTACAGATAGGGACTTTGCTGTGGTGGTTTCTTCTGGAAGTTTTCAGCTCTAGAATTATTCCTCCAACTAAATTCCGGATAATTTCTCCAGTAGGGATTGTATGTGTTTCCCATTGGAAAAGCATAGACTGCAGCAACCTGCTCCTACCTCTTTTGGAATAGTCAGTATTCCATTCCCATAGCAATCCCCGCTAAAGTGAGGTACTTAGCAGACTTCACAGAGTTGGCTCACAGGCTGAACATTTCTTCCTGGATGTTTAATTGATAACCCTCTATAGTTTATCAAGACATTGGGACATCTGACTCTGGAAAAAATCTCTTAAGGAATCTTGCTAGGGTAGATAATTTCTGCCAAATGTGTTACTTGTTAATTGGCAAGCATCGCGAGACTGTATCAAGGATACAAAATCTTTGAATAGTGGGCCAATAATATCCTGCTTCCAACACTTTCCGGATAGTGTTGCTAACAGTCAAATAGCCTTCGTAGGTCTTCGATGGCAATGCTCCAGAATCTTGTGGCCTTCGTCTTTCGAGACACATCTTCTGATCAACTAATCTGCAAAAATTTGAAATAGAAAAGAAATCTTCCCAGTAGTAATATTTCAAATCAGTAAAGAATTTCTTCTTTTGCTGATAAGTCATATCACTCGGGGAAATTTTTAGCTACTAGATAATTTGCAATATCAAAAAACCACGGAGGAGAATTATTATACATAACAAACAATGAAAATAAATTCTCATCCAAAATTTATCAAATATTATTGTCTCATTAACAGTCTCTAACTCGGGGTTTTCTAATCTAGACCAATTGTTTGCTTTCTAGATATTCAGCCCCTTTTCTTTTCCCTTATTCTATATCAAATTCTTGTAACAATAAAACTTAACTTAATCAATCATGGTTCAACATCAATTTTATTGAACAAATTTCTTAGAGTAGAGTGATCAGTGTATACTATTGTTTTACTGCATATGAATCTATCATCATATACAACAACTAGTAATCCCTTTTAAGTAGTGGTATGGTTCAACTGGGCATCAGTAAAGGTTTTACTTGCATAGTATGTAACATGAAATTTCTAATCATGCCTTTGTCCTAAAATAATTCATACTGCATAGTTACTAACATCACATATTAATTCGAAAGCAAACTCCAAACAGGTGATGTCATAATGGGTGCAGTAATGAACAATTCCTATAGTTTGTTTTTTAAAAAAATCTCATGCATTTATCATAAAAAACAAAAGGAACATCCTTTCTCAATAGAATATTCAAAGGTTTGGCTATTAAGGAAAAATTATTTCATGACCTAAGAAAATTCTAATGGCATTTCTTCCAAATTAAAACCTCAGCCAAAAGTTTGACATTTCAGAAGAAAATATTTTCTCCTAATTTTTTTAAAATTTTTTTAAAATTTAATTTCCATAGTATGGTTTTAGAATAATTTTCTAAACTTTGATTAACCTAAATTTCTTGATTTCAGATAATTTCTAAAATTAATTATTTAAGATAACCCTATAGTTCAGAAAATTGATTGACTAATTCACATAAGTGTGATTGTTTACTAAGGTATAGATTACTACCGTTATCTAACATAATCTTCTAGAATTTTTATCAGGAATCCTAAAATTTTATGAATGTCCCCGACAATAGCGCAAAAAATCTGATGCGTTACGATTGGTATGCTAAAAGATATGATTTATTACCCTATATTGATTATGAATAATTAAGGACCTAGTCTTACTAACTGTCACTTTAGTATTTATTGGTTGTCACTTAATCAATCAGAACCTAAATCAGAGTACCTATCGTGTAACTAGTTCTTGGAAAGTATCTACGATTTTAAATTATTAATATCATACTCTCAGGGAATTGGTAACAGCTTAGTAACAACTATCCCTTAATCCTAACAATCATCTCATTTATCAATCAGTCAATCGATTATCAATATCTTGAAGGTGGATTTTGTATCCCAATAACACATAACAAGCACTTATCAAGCATGCAAGGGTTATTCTCTAGACATGTATTATGATATATATTTACTGTTTCTACAAGTTGGTTGACCTATCTTCGAACATTTTAGATATATTTTGGTCTGGAATGCAATTATGAACTCTATCAGCTAGTGTACCACATTTGAGTTACCTTGTGTATTCACCCTACCTTAATTATGACCCTTCTCACGTTTTGGGTTAAAGTATCCATGAAAACTTGTGTCACTCAGGAAATCTTACCACTCACCCTAATGCCGGCATAGCACCCAAACTCAGTCTCATTAGGCTACTTTAACAAACATGATGATCTGTAAGTTATTTTACCTAATATGGCAAACCTTAATATATTCTACCCTAACTTAAGACCTGTTAAGATAAACAGGTTATGATGTAGACCATGGGTAGGAATTATCTATAACCGTTCATTTAGTTTAAAAGAGCAAACAGATTATTAGGCATAATGTTAATTTAGCAGGTGACCTTTTTGGAAAAATGAGTATAACCTCAACGTGCAAAACATGTATAATAGAGCATCATAATTCAGTATTCAAATAGATGTTTAGATGAACACAACACAAAGATATACAGAGGGGATCTAGGGGACCACCACCATAAAGTATTCACCCTTTATCAAGTCCGCCGGCGTTGCCAATACTTGTATCCTTTGGGTTGCTCGATCTGACTCTGATTGGTAGAACCATCGGAGAACGCTTCCTTGGTCTAGTAGCAATTGTTTTACCTTTCATCCTAGGCTTAAGCAATGCCCTGTTGACTAACTATTCGCTCACCTAATGCTCTCTTAGGATCTCCTAACAAAATTTCGGGTATTCTATGAATACCGAAGACGAACACTATCTAATCTAATTCCCAGAATCTAAGATAAACACTCAGAAAACAGAAAAAATGAGACACTCTATGTTGCTAGATGGCTTGTGTTGAGTGCTGAGGGATATCCCTAACCTTCCATCCCCTGGGGTATTTATAGGGGTGAAAAGGAAGGGATTTTGCATGAAAAATTGATGTTGGACAATGTTTTGCTGCTCGGGACGCCCGCCTCGAGCCCTTAACTCGGTCAGGGCAGGCGTTCTGGCTTGGGGTTGCCCGCCTTGAGCTCAAAATTTTCGAAAATCGTATTTTTTCCGTTTTCATGTAATTTACTCCTGAAACTTCTAAAATCATAAATTATGCAAAAAGATGTCAATTTCAATCAATTAAGATCAATTTAGTTCTAATTATGCCCTAATTTGTGTATAAAAACATGCTAAAAATGTGATACGATTTGTGCATATCAAGGATAACATGTAAAGTGACCAAATTTACTAAGATTATGGAAGAGATTAAAAGAAGGAACACTGACTGTTTGAAAGAGATTGACCCTAAAAAATGGACACTTGCATATGATGATGGTTATAGGTATGGTTGTATGACAACTAATCTCTCTGAATCGTTGAATAGTGTATTAAAAAAATATTGTGCATTACCGCTTAAGGCATAGGTTGAGTTTACATATGACAAACTTGTTTCATACTTTTGTCAACGTCGAGAAGAAGCTTCTCGCACTAAACATCCATTCCGTTCTAGCATTTGGAAAAATGTACTAAAAATGAGAAGAAATCACATGGACATATTATAGTACAATATAATATACAATCCGGCATATTTAGTGTGAAGTCCCCCACTAGAGGAGATGGAAGAGGTAACATAGTTTACACTGTAAACTTTATTGATCAAATCTTGCAGTTGTCATAAGTGGTCAGTTTTTTGGTATTCCGTGTTCCCATCGTTTTGGCAGTTTGTCAACATAGAGATTTGGATCCAACCACATTTGTTTGAGTATATATTCAAAACAAAATTATAAGATGGCTTATGGTGCTAATCTTTAGTGTGTTGCAAGTGAAGAGTTATGGATTGATGCTTCATTTTCTCTTCAGTATTATAAGCCAAATATGGAAGGTGGTCAACCAGGTCGACTACAAACTATTAGAGATCATTGTTCTATGGATGCTCGAGATCCAGATTTACCTTCAAGATGTGGTAATTGTCAAATGTCTGGACACAATAAAAAAACATGTCCAAATATTTTAAGAACAAATAATTAAATATTTTTAATGTACTCTTTTTATTTCTTTTCTTCCCACAAACTTTAAGTTATTTTTGAACTTTTGATTAATGTACTTCGTGAGTTTATATATTTTTTATAAATTTAGCATTTGTGTTAAATGAACTTGTGTACAATTTCATATATTAAATCTAATGTCAATTTTTAATCATGAATTCTTGAAACATGTTTGAATTGTTATTCCTTTTTTACTCTAGAGCATCAATATTCTATCTTCTAATGAAATTATTTAAATAAGATTTTGCAATTCGTAAAGCATGAGGAAACATCCTATTGAAGTGCTCGTCACAAAAATAAAAGAAATTATTAATTATTTATATAAAAAATAATTTTAATCTATCTATTGCATTCAATTTTGAAATGTATTATATTGCATTCAGCAAATGCAACAAGACTTTTTTCATACAAATTTTTAAAAGTGGGCCAAAAACAGTATTTTTCTGAAAAAGTGAATCATTCTTATCGATAATAGTTGAAGATAAATTCAAGTAATACATATGATTTATTATTTTATTAGTTAAGATATTTTATATTTAAATTTTTATTTTATTTTCTTTTAAAATAAGTTATTATCTTATTAGGACTCTTTAAAAAAAGTTAAAAATAATTTTATAAATTGAGATATTTCTTCTTAGAAGAAGAGAACGAGCAATTAAGGAAAAAATAAGTTGAGAGGATATTTAGACTATGGTTATTTAAGCATCGATTCAGTTTAGCGATGATTTTAAGATGAATTCTAAATTCACGAGGGACACAATTTTGAATTTAATTACTTGAAAATTCAATGTTTTTAATTTTAATTGAATATTAAAGAGATTTTGCTTGATTCTTTTAAAACTTTTTAATGAATTGAGTTGGGTTTTCATTATTATAAATGAATTCAATTTTGGACAGTTATATGACTTTAGAAATTACTTTAATTTTTATCACAGGAATTTAGATTAAACTTGAATTAATTATTTGCTATTTGTCTTAAATTTGTTTTATTGTTTAATCCAACAGCTTCATTAGTAGGTGATTCAAATTCTGATAACTTCATTAGAATTCAATTAAAGAATTGATTTTTAATTAGAAAAATTAATTTAAAAGCGAAGAAAAACTTGAATTAAATGATTGAAGTTTTCTCATACTTGAATTTCTTCGAAAATTCCATTAAAATATATTGGTCGACTTTCTTTGATTCAAGTAGAGAATTTATTTTTTTTAACATGGCATAATTTATTCATTTATAAACTAAAATCTCGTAATCTCATACTTTAGGAAAAATGATTATCTTCGAGTAGTCAAAAAAAATTTAAGTAATTTTCCCAATAATTCAATATTTTATATTGATAGTATCTATTGGACACATCATGATTATGATTAGATGAATTTTAGATATAATTTTCATAACAAATAATTCGATCTACTAATCTCAAGAGTCACAAATTCAAATTTAATAAGAATTGACATTAGTAGAAATAACATATCTTTTAATCTCAAGTCCAACTTCATCCAATATATTAAAACGGTAAAACTTCGTGTTATAAATTATTATTAATAAAAGAAAAAATTAAAATAAAAGTAAAATAAAGATCAAAGGTAAAATAAGAAAAAATATTCTTCTTTATATATATATATATATATATATATATATATATAATTATGTTTCTTGTATTCACAAATTATATATATAAACATGTAATTTTTCATCATTCATCATGAATAAAAAGTAACAAAAAATTATAATCATTTATCATGAATAATAAGTTACAAAAAATTATAATCATAAAAGGTTATGGGAATTAGAAAAAAGTTCAATACATCTACAAATAATGAGGAATTTATCAAAATATTTTAATTTTAATATTTTGTTAAGGAACTTGTCAAATACCGAATAAAGACAAATCGAGGGAGGATAGCGCTGCAATAGTTAGTTGCGTTTTAAATTGGAGTAATCTGTTGGGGAGCACAACGGTTCAGCATTAATTTGACGCGCCTAATCTTTTAACATAAATTTCTTACCGCTCTTCATTATTATAGCATAATAATGACATAAATCTGCCACCTATCTTAATTATTACTATAATAAAGACAAACTTTTGCCACCTATCTTAAACATATATATATCTATCTATAAAGTATATTAATTTACTTATTTGTTAAGTAAAAGCAAAATATTAATTTGTTTTCCAATCAAATATACAATCGTCCTTTTTTTTTAAAAAAAAAAACTATAAAAATTAATATATTAAGAGACGGAAAATTATTAATATGGAAACAAATTTGTTCGTTTCCTTTTATTTATTATTAATTTTTTTAATAAAATTATACTTTCTGTTATTAATTTTTTTTTATTTAGGAACTGTCTGAAAGTTTATAATCTTTTATATATATATATATATATATATATATATATTATATAATATTAAAATATTAAATATTATCTAAAAGTCCGTGTATAAATATTATATATTATTAAATATATTTAATAATATAAAAATATAAATGTCTTGGTTTTTTTAATTTAATTAATTATTTAATAAAATTTTAATAAAATGATTAATAATACAATATTTTTTAATTTTAAAATTAACTTTATCAAAAAAAATAATAATAAAATTGGAGATCAATATTACCAAAGGTAATAATTTAGAAAATATTTGTCCCAATTTGCCCTTTTCTTTTTTAAGGTGTGCGTCCTACCATTATTAATTATCTAATTTTACCAACAAAAATTTCTCCTACTTTCTTTATATTATTATATATATATAATATAATATATATAATATATTATTTTATAAATATTTATGGGACGATTTATACCATGACCTTTTAATCATAAGTGATCATAATTATTATATATATTTTTTTTCGAGCAACCCTTATTGACATATTATATATATTAAAAAATTCTTTTAAAGTATATATATTATTAAATATATTTAATTAGTATTGTAAATAAATTTAGTTTGATATTTACTGTAAATTGAAATTACAATAAAAATGTGTTACATGTAATAAATTATAAATAATTTCTTTTTAATGGGTCCTATTTTTATCAATTCTCTGATTCGATTGATCGTGGGTTGGAGGGGTTTTTGGCTTGAACTCTAAGTTTTATTTTTATCAATTCGCTGGTTCAATCCGTCGTGGATTAGAGGTTTTTTTTGTTTGAATTCGATCCAGTGGATTCTAATTTCTCCGATGAACGTTTTGAACTTCTGCACTTTTTGTTTCAGAGGTCTTTGATTATTAGAGTTACTATATGATTCTCTCAGCTTCTTTTTTCTCTTTTTCTAAAACGAATTTAACCCTCTATTTATAGATAGAGAGGGTGACAATAAATTACTATTATGATGTCAAGTATCACTCAGATAAATCTCTCAATATCTTAATATATAAATATTTATATATTAAAATAAAATTAAAATGTATATTTCAAATATATAATTAAATTTAAATGCGTACAATATATTGAAATTAATTTTGTTTATATTTTTTTTAAAAAACTTAACGGATAATTTGATATAATTTTAAACCGAATTAATCTCATTTTGTAAGTATTATAAGAACTATTCTTAAAATTAAATAAATAAATAAATTTATTAATCAATTTAGAGATTATTTTTGCCAATTTAACTTTTAAAACGAATATAGAAGAACAAAAAGTATCTACTATTTTTAGTACATAAACTTTTATTTTTTTATTTTTTTTAAAAAAAATCTATGCGACTTTTTATTTTTATTACAACGAATATAGAAGAACAAAAAGTATCTACTATTTTTAGTACATAAACTTTTATTTTTTTATTTTTTTTTAAAAAAAATCTATGCGACTTTTTATTTTTATTACGCCTTAATCACAAATAAGATAATTATCAGACCAATACCTTCTCCACGTAAAACTAACACTTTGAAAGTGAAAATGTCTCAAGTTTCCCATCTGCAATGTCTCTTATTTGACTTCACCTATAAAAAAATAGGTGTAACAACTTCCTCCAATACGGATCCCACTTTACTTGAATATAGTTTAGTTAGTCTCTTACAGTGGTCTGCACTTTGAAGAGGCCAATATTACACTTCTGCTGTCAACGATGCTTTACCCAGCGTTTTTCAACATTTACTTACCAAATTTTGTTTTTTCTTTTTCTCTTTTTTGCTTCTTTTTTTTTTGTTTTTTTGTTTTTTGTTTTTTGTTCCTTCTTCTTTTTATCTCTTATTATTATTAATTTAATTTAAAAAATCAAATTAAAGTGGTCATTTATCTGTTCAATAACTCAATATTAACTATATTTTTATCAACTCAAAATATAATTAATCATTAGCATCATTTATATTTTATATCTTGATAAAATAAGTCCCTCTTATTAATATTTTTTTATCCTTAAATAATTATCAGAAAGTTATCTGTTTTATAAGAGAAAACAATTAAACTAATCGTCTACAAGGGTCCCTCTTCATAACTATCATCAATAGTTATTGTAAACTTTTGTGGTAGTTTCTTGTTATTCGATGAGAAATTTTTTGTCAAGTATGAAACTTAATATTTTATATTTTCCTACATTTTATATTTCATATACCAAACACTTTATATTTTCTTGTTCTCATTACCAAATATTTTTAGTGTTTGATTTGTCGCATTTGCTATATGGAATTGCAAAATTTATATAATTTAAGTATTAATTTGTACGAAGAGATAGTTTATACAAAGACATAGTTTAATTGGTATTTTTTATTTTAAAAAATTATAAGTGGTAGATATTATAAAAATAATTAGAGTCTTACAAATATTTTAAATATATATATATATGTCAAATTTGACAATTTACTTATTTATATATCATATAAATACTTTTTTTTTTATCAAGAGTACATTATTTTAGTCACTGTCCAATAATGTTATATAATTTAATTAAAAATCTACCTAACCTACTTGCCAAAACAGGAAAAAGAAATCAAGCGAAAATCTATCTCAACATTTAATGAAATTGGTGGGTCAAACATTTATAGATATAGATACGATTGTAAACTTCAAATCAACAACATGATCGACAAATTAGTTTAATTTTAGGTACGTTTCCATATACTTAAAAACCAATAGTTTATTATATTCATATTTCAATTGAAAAGATTTAGTCGAAACGATGCATACATTTATCAATGTAAACTTTGTATTCAATTTCTTAAAAATTATTAAAAACTTGGACATATTGACCCTTCAACTAAGATTTTGTATTCCTTCCTCAAATGATGTGGAATATGTATCTATATTTTTTGTTGTGTACGTTTCCCATTTTCATTGCTCTTTCCCTACTTTTATCTGCTTATTTCATTGGTGAGTTTACTAATGTATCAGGTGCCATGAAATTATTAGATTTTCCAAATTGACTTTTGTAACCTTATTATCAAAGAGTAAAGTCTGTTGGGATATTAATATAAGTCTCATATTTAAAAATTATGTTAGAATTTTTTAACATATAGAATTACATATACTTTATTAGTATGAAATCTTATCAAGATCATATTAAAATAAGAGTTAAATGAAATTCTGGTACAAAGACAAAATAGGTATAAATAAATAAATAAATAAAACCTGCAAAGTTAACTTTGTAAATATATATATATATATATATATATATATATTATTTTAATGAAATTCCATATGGTGCTGTCGAGCACTAAAAATTTTTGTTTACGCTCAAGGTGTTTTAAATAAATGTTAATTATAAAATAATATTTTTTAAGTAAATTCACATTTAAATTAATTTATATTTAAGTCGGGTTGGTTAGTTGCGGGAAGAAGTTTTGTTTTAAATTTTAAGTAACTGCATATATAAGTTAGAGACACACATTTAATTTTAGTAGAATTCTTTACTAACTCACTTACACTTTGAACTTAAATATTAAAAAATTTTGTTCAATGGAAATTATGTAACCAGGACTCTTATACATCAAATTATATAGCATTTTAAGTACTTCCAAATTTAAGAATCTCATGTTCTACAAGAGCTTGGATTATGCTCGTTTGAAAGATATATATGTAGCGATCCATTAGACCGTTTTTGCTTTATATATGATTGTATTTATAAGATTTTATTCTGATTTATTTAATATGACTTTCTATTGGAACAATTATATTTTTTAATAAGAAATAAATTTTTTAAATCTTGACAGAATAGGTGTAATATCAAATTTAAATTATAAATAAGTATTGTCTCGATATTTAAAAAGACTTAAAACATTAATGAAAAATAACTCGGTAATATATATATATATATATATATATATATATAATATATATATATAACATTTTAAAGATTTGCATGATATATTTTATTTAAATTTTAAATATTATCAAGGAAAAGGTGTAAATTCAATTAGTAGCATGGAAAAATCTTTAAATTATTTCGAAAAAAATATTATTGTTCTTGTTTTAGTTAGAAACATATAATGTCCATTTCCATAACTATTTACTTTATTATAATATAAATATTTTTATATATTAACATATTATATGTAAATTTCTACAAATATATAAAAAAAATTAAAATTTAACTATATATTTGAGTTTTCTTTTAAAAAATAAAAAATCAATATAGATTGGAAATTAGCTTAAATATTTTTGTTCCTATTTTTGAAACATATTAACAAGAATACCTATTTTTATTATAATTTATCATAAATATATTTTTATACCTTTATATATATATATATATATATATATATATATATATATTGATTCGTCAAAATCTGGTAAGGATATCTTAAGGGTATAAAGGTAAAATATGACTTCAGGAATCTTGGAGAATCCCTGAATTGAGGTGACCTGCAAAACAAAAGAAGTTCGGAGGGGACGTGGATCCCCGGGAACTCTCTGACGATCAAGTTAGTTTAATATAGAAATGGTAATTGTTTTTGGTATATCTGGCTTGATCCTTACCTTCGTCCGATCCTTTCCTTTTATAACCTCCTTGAGGGGAGATGTTGGAGGGATCGTGGAGATTCAGCTCGTGGGCTGTTAGTGGTTGCCGTTGTGGGAAAACGGTCCTTGTTAGTGGGAGAGTGGAGATCCACGTTTTGATTGAGTGATTTGTTCGTTCCGCTTTTCTTGCTTGATGGGTTTGACTTTGAGTCAAACTGTAGTATACGTGGCAGTATGCGGTTTTATTTGTTGTGTGGACATTTCTGCCCTTGGTGGATATATTTTTCCTTTCAGTGGCCCCTCAGCGAAGTGCAGCGCAGCTTCGTGCGGACTTCGCTGGATAACTTGATTTCTGAAGTTTCCAGTGGGCCATAGGATTTCGTAACCATTAATTTTGTATTTTCCCGAGTCGGAACTCGGTACTTCGCTTAACCATGAGGTGTTCCCTCAATGGTAATTTTTGTAATTTCTCAAGTCGTAACTCGGTACTTTATTTAACTCAACCATAGTTTTCACTTATGGTAATTTTATAACTCTTCCCGAGCCGTAACCCGGTACTTCGTTTAACCACAGTTTTCACTCGTGGTAATTCAAAATCTTCCCGAGCCGTAGCCCAGTACTTAAATTAATTCAACCATAGTTTTCACTTATGGTAGAGTAACAAACTTCCCTAGCCGTAGCCCGGTACTTATATTAATTTTAACCACAGTTCTCACTTATGGTAAGATAACGAACTTCCCTAGCCGTAGCCCGGTACTTATATTAAATCAGAAATCTTCCCTAGCCGTAGCCCGGTACTTATATTAAATCAGAAATCTTCCCTAGCCGTAGCCCGGTACTTATATTAAATCAGAAATCTTCCTTATAGCCATATCTAGGCTCGCTCCTCATTTTGTAGAAGGGGGAGTGGTTAATCACTGCAGTACGGACTTGTTGACTTCGGGGGATGGTGAGCATGAGAACTTAAGAATTGAAGGAAAAAGACTAGCTCTTGAGGTTGAACCTTCCTTGTGTTTTGAAGACTAATTCATTGAATCCAAAAGTCGCCTTAACAGCTCTCTGAACCTTGGCCAAGACCCCACCAGGGACAATAGTGGGTGGCTGGCGGTTGATACTGCACTTGAGACCAGTTGGACACCAATCCACAAATTGAATGGTTCTCTTGGTCTATCTGTCTTGCATATTTTTGTAAGACAGCTGACTGAGGTATCTCCTTTCAGCATCAAGCATGTTGTCTCTCAAGTATTTGCTGCTCTTGTACCATTCTTGGAAAGAGAGAAAGAGAATCCCTCTTTGCAATTTGATAAAGTTGTGGAGATCTTGGAAGAGATACATTCCCCTTAAGGCAGCATGTACGTGAGTTTCCTCCACTATCCAGCATTCCAGCCTTATCAGAGTTGAATACTTTGAAAGAGCTACTTCAAGGTGTTGCAGATGGGCTGAATTATGAATGTAAGGCATATGGTAGCGTCTGAACTCAGCAAGCTGCTGAGTTTGAGAAGGAAAGATGTTGTAACTTTCCATATTAAGGAAAGTGATCAGATCATGGATGTAAAGGGCTCCTTGACTTTGTCACAGCTAAGAGGTTGTGCAGAAGAATCAAGAGCTGCAGTTGGACAGCAGTCAAAATTGATTTGTGCTGACTGCTTGAGAGATTGCTGCTGCTGCCGCCGCTGCTGCTTCTCGTTATCATCTAGAATTTTTAGCCCTCCGTCAAGATTGTAATAATATGAGCATATGGCTAGTATCATTTCAGCAGCTCCTTTCCAGTGGACATGGATTGTGTTGTCTATATTTTTCTCTACTAAGACCCCACTTCTTTTCTTCTTTGAATTGAATGCTTCCACATGAAGAATGGTACAGTTTTGTTTTACTTTCTTCATATCCATGGTTGACTTCAAAACAGGCTGTACTAGAAGTACTATGAGGGTTTCCAAGAATAGATGAAGCATTCCGACCACCCACATGGGATGACTTCTGACCAGGAACAGATGAACTTTTTGCCTGCTGCCTGGACAATGAAGAAGCCTGACCAGTTTTGCTGCAGGCAGAAGCTGAAGTTATTCTAGGACTTCCACTTGTACCCTTTGAGATTAAGGAATTTGAGGGAGAGCCAACCATCGTTGGGGAGGAAGGAGACTGAATATTACTTGCAAGCCTGTTGTCCTTGTGGGTTGCCAGAAGTTTTTTTGTTTTTTGGTTAGATCCAAAAGATATCTGCGTGTGGCTTTGCTGGGATCTCCCAATTGGATTCCAGTTGCAACAGGTCCATTCATTGCTATACCTCTCCCTGACTGCCTAGATGGATCCTCAAAGTTTATGGCATCCACAAGACACCTCCACAACTAGTAGCAGTAAGCAATGCAGACTGTTTCTGTGAATGAGACCATCGGGGCTGCGAATGCCTTCTCCTTCTTTGGGATTTGTTGTTCAGGTATGCAGTTGCAATTCAATGAAGATATTCATTTTCCTTGTATAGTATGCCTTCGTATATCATGCATTTTTAGAATCTTATTATGGCATCCCTGAATCACCATCTGCAGCCAAAAGCTTTGGTTGCATACTGTGCTTCACAGAAGGCTGAGGAGCATGATGATATATTTGAATCTTCTAGTGATGAACCTTGAGAATGCAGATTTTGACACTCCAGCTTGTATAAAAATGAAGTGCCTCTTGAGTTGCAGAATGAATGTTTTGACAATAGGATAGTTGTTGGAAAAGCTCTTGAAAATGAGTTAGTGCAGTCTTTGGTTGAGAGTACTTCCTTAGTTCAAGAGCACAAGTATTCAGTCACTAAGAATGTGGGTTCTGATGTAATTTGCAGTCGTGCAATCACATCTTCTGATTCTTATTCAGCTTTAATTGGGAAAGTCTGACTATAGTTGGTACTTCTATGGAGTCCCAGATGGCAGATATTAATATATTGTATTGCAAAGAACAGAATTTCAATCTCCAAAAAAATTCCAGAAACTGATCCAACTGATGACGTGTCGAAGTTGACGAAAACTTGCTGCTTCAAGTGAAATTTCATCTAAAACAGAACTCACAGAAGAGTTCTCATGTATAGTGGAGGAACCAACTTCTCCAGGAACACATTCTGAATCACCATGGACTTCAAATTTGGTTCCAGAATGTTTGGCATTTTTCTCTATGGAAAGTGGATCACACAAAGGAACCTGAACCCGCATGTCCATATTTTCAGGTTCTCTACTGAAGGGGGACAGAAAAACTTGTTGATGATGTATGCTTTCCCTCTTCTCATTAGGTACGAAAGGAGTAACCTGAAATGGAGGACCACGTGAGCTGTCTGCAGAAAGCGCTTGATTCATTGAATACGATTCCTTGGAGGAAACAGATGTGAAGCCATTATTTCCAGTTTTAAGAGAAGAGAGAACTGGATATACTGAGTTTTGATCTGATTGATGAATGTAATCTGAATTTATGCTTTGGATGTCGCTTGGAAAATAACTGAATGGTTCATGAACTGTAGCTTGCTTCTGTTGTTTAATGCCTATTGATGACACAGTTTGTCAAGACGGCACATCAGAGGGCAGCATGGAGTCTTCATTCTGAAGACTATTAGTACTGTAACAAATAGACGTGGCATTTGTTAAGTATTGATCACTTCTCTTCCCATCATATTGGTTCTCCTGTCTCAGTTGTGCATTACTTTAACTTCCGTTCACCATCGAAGTAGTATTTTTTAATGATAAGCATGATTCATTGGAGACTACACAGCTTGGATATATGATCCTAATCGTGGCTGATAGTGCTTATCTTGGCTGCCTCCAGTACTGCAACTTACTTCAAATGCAAATATGCAGTGTGTATGGTGCTGCGTCTACTGGTCCATCCAGTGGAAGAATGGAAAATATTTCGTCAAGCATTGACTGTGCCTTCTACAACACTTCAGCTTAAAATGGAAACCACCATCTCCGGCACCGGGCATTGTTCCTCAACAATTCCAAGTACTGGAGCAGCAGCGAAATAGAACCATCTTCTTCTTGCACTCTCCCTGCGTCTTGCCATGGTTAAATGTGCGAAACTGTGGAAGATGTGAGAGCAAGGTAACTGGTTTACAACAGCGCCAGCAGACAAAGAATCTTTACATATTGCACAAGTCAAGCCATTTAGATTCTCGTGATCTTCTTGGATGACCACTTGTGGCAAATTATTTAAAAAAGATGTGGCTGGTGTCAGTGACTCCCTTCTTGAACTCTCTGTTTGAAATAGCTGGACATCCAGGCCCCTGCCAAGATGGATCCTATGGTAGATAATAGGATTATGTCCTTCTGTTTGCTCAACGTTGGTTCCATGTATCCTCTCCTCATCCGCAAGATAAACAGAATCTTCCGAAGCTCGAGAAGGAGCCATCATTTTATGATTGGGGCTAAGAATTCCACATTCAGTTGCTATTGCTATTGCTGTCAACAAGGCATGTAGCCTTAAGTAATGAGTAAAACTCATTTCGAAGAGCATCAATAGCTTTAGTTGATTGTGCTGACAGAAAATTCTTCCAGTAGTAGTTATAACCAGCTAGGTCTCTTTCAGCATCTTTCCATCCCTGGTGAGCCCGGATAAAAGCAAGATGATCACTATAATCATGGGAATACTGTGCTTTTGCAGCTTCTGCTAGATCCTTTTTGTCCAGTGGTGATAAGAAAGGGTCACGCACACTAAGACCAGCAACAACAGTTAGTACTGGATCAAGACAATTGAAAACAGCACCAAGTATAAGCATCTTCCCAAGTTTGGGCTCCACTGGAAGCACCGTTAGGTAGCGCCCTAAGATGGTCAGATTTTCCTTCTCATCTAAAGCCTCAATAATCTTCAGACACTCAATTGCATTTTGCATAACTAATAACTCAGGTGACTGTAAAGCCCTAGATAAGAACTCTGAAACGCTTCCAAGTTCTAGACTTTTAATCTGTAAACAAAGAGATTGCAAAGGCGCCCTCAAAATCTCTGGCAATTGATACTCTGTAAAGGCATCGTATATACTTCTAGGATAGAGATGGTAGCAATCTCCTTGTTGTACATGTCCAGCTCTTCCTCTTCTCTGTTGAGCTGAAACCTTAGATATCCAAGAAGGAAGCAAGCCAGGAGTGTTGTTGAGTGCATCATTTGACGTCTCTTTTGCCTTCCCACAGTCAATGACAAACACAACATCATTAATTGTGATACTTGTTTCAGCAACATTAGTGGTTAACATAATCTTCCGAATTCCATCTCCAGGCTTCTCAAATATTAACTTCTGCTCAGAATTAGCCATGCCAACAAAAGAACCTGGCTTGTCTCTCCCAAGATAGGATGAGCTTCAAGCTTTTCTTTCAGAGAATTCATGTCATCCCAGCCAGTCATAAAGATTAGGACCGCCCCAGGCCTTTCCTTTTGGCATATATAACACTAAAGATGTTCAATGAGGTTAAAGCCAATGCAGTCAGGATTCCAACAAGATAAGGACTGTTGCGTCTGTGAAGAGTAATTCTTGAAATCAGCAGATCTGAGAGCAGCCTCGACAGCTGAGGCAATTTGAGTTTTTCTCTTCCTCGGAATTTGCTTGTTTCTAGCTGTTCCTCTAATCAGTGTGTTCTCAGGGAACAAGACCATGAGGCCCTTCAACATGTTTTACGCAATCTTGAGTCTCTTCTGTCCCAAAGAATCTTGATTAGTCCGTTTGGGCATTATACTCTAAGAGAACGAAATGCAGGGGCATATCTGATCCGGGTCAGTAATGAGAATCTGTGCTCAGAACGTACATTATACTGCTCAATGCACAACTCCATAAGCATCAAATCATCTTCTTTACGTAAATGGGGATCTGGAATATGAATCACACCCGTGCTGGAAGATGCAGATGATTGACCGACTTGATCACTGCTTCGAGAACTGGCACCATGCAAGCCATAATAAAGAGTTGACCCCAAAAGATACTGTGCTTTGTCAGAATCCAAAAATTCCTTGAAAACTCGCCTACTTCGCTACTTCGCTGATGGAGCGAAGTGGATTCTTTGTGGTGGCGGTTTGACCCCTGCTTGTTTGCTAACCATGGTGCCGAGTCGTGGTGGAAGTGTTTCCAAGTAGGCTCTCTCCCACTTCTTCTGGCCCCTAGTCTGACGGCTCAGACCGCGGGAGTCTGACGGCTCAGACCACGTGGGGACTGTGGTGTCAGGGTGGCTCCTCCTTTCACTCGTTCGTCGTGATATCCTGAGTTTCAGAAATGGGAATGTGAGATGTTTTTTCGTTCCCGGTAACGGAACCAAACTGATTCATCAAAATCTGGTAAGGATATCTTAAGGGTATAAAGGTAAAATATGACTTCAGCAATCTTGGAGAATCCCTGAATTGAGGTGACCTGCAAAACAAAAGAAGTTCGGAGGGGACGTGGATCCCCGGGAACTCTCCGACGATCAAGTTAGTTTAATATAGAAATGGTAATTGTTTTTGGTATATCTGGCTTGATCCTTACCTTCGTCCGATCCTTTCCTTTTTGAGGGGAGATGGTGGAGGGATAGTGGAGATTCAGCTCGTGGGCTGTTAGTGGTTGCCGTTGTGGGAAAACGGTCCTTGTTAGTGGGAGAGTGGAGATCCACGTTTTGATTGAGTGATTTGTTCGTTCCGCTTTTCCTGCTTGATGGGTTTGACTTTGAGTCAAACTGTAATATACGTGGCAATATGCGGTTTTATTTGTTGTGTGGACATTTCTGCCCTTGGTGGATATATTTTTCCTTTCAGTAAACTGATTCGTCAAAATCTGGTAAGGATATCTTAAGGGTATAAAGGTAAAATATGACTTCAGGAATCTTGGAGAATCCCTGAATTGAGGTGACCTCCAAAACAAAAGAAGTTCGGAGGGGACGTGGATCCCCGGGAACTCTCCGACGATCAAGTTAGTTTAATATAGAAATGGTAATTGTTTTTGGTATTTCTGGCATTTCTGGCTTGATCCTTACCTTCGTCCGATCCTTTCCTTTTATAACCTCCTTGAGGGGAGATGGTGGAGGGATCGTGGAGATTCAACTCGTGGGCTGTTAGTGGTTGCCGTTGTGGGAAAACGGTCCTTGTTAGTGGGAGAGTGGAGATCCACGTTTTGATTGAGTGATTTGTTCGTTCCGCTTTTCCTGCTTGATGGGTTTGACTTTGAGTCAAACTGTAGTATACGTGGCAGTATGCGGTTTTATTTGTTGTGTGGACATTTCTGCCCTTGGTGGATATATTTTTCCTTTCAATATATATATATATATATATATTTATGCCCTTATATAGCAATTGCAATAAAAGCTTTGAAAAATATATTTCAATAAGGAGGGAAGAAAGAAAATTGAAGAGGAACATCTCTTTCATATCTACAAACACTTACCATAGTAAATTTAAAAGTATATTTTAAAAATGGAATGATTTGGTGATTTTAATTTTAAATAAATTATGTCTGTCAAATTAAATTTATTTAAAAAATATTTTACTTTTAAATTCTAAAATTTTTTACTTAAAAACAATTATTGTTTTTATACAAATTTTGTCAATTTCTTTTTAAAATTTAAATATTTTTATAATTTTAGTCGATTAAAAAAATAATTAAATCATTTTGTATAAATGTTTTTATAAAATTTTAAAAAATACACTTTATTCTTTTGAATTAAAATATTTAGAATTTTAAATTAAAAAACTTATTTAAATTTAAATTCAACAAACATAAATTTATTTGATACTAAATTTACAAAATTAATCATAAAAATTAAAATAAAAAAATATTTTATTTTTAGAAGATGGCGCCATATAACTGCAAACTAGTTAATAAAGTTGATAAAGACAGTGCAAAAACTCAGTCTATATAACTACTGCTTCCTCGTCTTAAAATTTCAAATCTTGGAGGTTGTTTCAAGTCCTTCATTTTTTATTCTCTCCTTTTCTCTTTCTATTTTTCAAAGTCGGGCGCTTTCTTGAGCCTCAGAAATTTTGAGCTTTCATCGCGGGTATGATTATGGAAAGTTTTATTACAAAGGCACCATGATTGCTCTCGAAGATCGACGCCTCGGGTCTGCAAAAAGGACGCCTCAGAACTGACAGAATTAAAAACGAAACGACAGCTGTCACCGTCACTAGCCTTAAAAGTGACCCCACCCATGCGCGTCCCCTCACTGACCGAAGCACGCCGAACCACAACGGGATCTCGAGGAAGCAGTCATCGGATGCCTATAAGCCCAAGCCAGAAATTCGGCAACTCTCTCCAGTGAAGTCCGCACCAAGTCGTGCTGAACTTCGCTGAGGGTCCACTGAAAGGAAAAATATATCCACCAACGGCAAAAATGTCCACACAACAAAAAAAAACCGCATACTGCCATGTATACTGCAGTTTGACTCAAAGTCAAACCCATCGCGCATAAAAAGCAGAACAAACAAATCACTCAATCAAAACGTGGATCCCCACTCTCCCACTAACAAGGACCATTTCTCCACAACGGTAACTGCTAACAGCCCACGAGCTGAATCTACACGATCCCTCTACCGCATCCTTATAAAAGGAAAGGATCAAACGAAGGTAAGGGCAAGCCAGGTATACCAAAAGAAATTACCAATCCTATATTAAACTAACTTGATCGTCGGAGAGTTCCCGGGGATCCGCGTCCCCACCGAACTTCCTCTGTTTTGCAGGTCACTTCAAATCAAGGATTCCCCAAGATTCCTGGAGTCATTTTTTACCTTTTTACCCTCAATATATCTGTACCAAATTTTGACGAATCAGTTTGGTTCCGTTATCGGGAACGAGTTTTGTTCTTTACTCTGACCTGTCTTCAAAAAGGCTATGACGTCCCGACAATCAGGAAATCATGAAAATCATCCCGACGCAACACTCCCGATGTCTCACCCTGAGATTCACCGGGCCGCCCATTCCTCGGCACCCGTCGATCCCCATCGCCGCTCCGCCCTGGAGCGACTAGGACCCAACGGGTCACCTCGCCGGACAACCGACCTCCGCGACCACCTAAGTGAAAGGCGAGCCACTGACGATGGGCGAGCAAAGGAGATAGAGGAGTTGTAGAGAAGGGTGGAGAAGCTCCAGAAAGAGCGGGACCTTGCGGAACAGTGGAGGCAACTCCACGCGGAGTATGTCAGAGAGGGCCTAACCCCTCTGATGCTCCCGAACGGAGGAAGAGTATACTCGGAAGCTCCACCCCCGAGATCCCGCACCCTGATTAGCAAACAGACCGCAGCCACGAAAAGAACCGAAAGGCACGGTAGACAGGCGAGCAGAAAATCCCGCCCATCGGTTAGCGAAGTAGGAGAGAGCCACCATACCTCCAAGCCCACTTCAAAGCTCGCCAAGAAAAGGCGAGGTGTCGAGCGAAGTCCAGAAAAGGCCAAAAGTTCAACGAAAATTCCAAGGACGAGATCAATCGGACTAGGCCCGTTCACGAAGTGGATTCAGGACATAACGCCTGACCCCTCTCTCCAACTTCCGAAGTTTGTCCCGTATACCAGACAGACACGGCCTCAAGAGCACATATGCCATTACCAAACGCTCATGAGTCTAGTCACGAGCGATGAGGCAGTCCTGTGCAAAGCGTTCCCAAGCACACTGACTAGCAAGGCACTCACGTGGTTCACCTCCTTACAGTCGGGCACAATAGATTCCCGGAACACTCTAGAAAAGATCTTTTTGGACAAATTCAGTACAGCAGGAACGATTCCGAAAACAAGAGGAGACCTGGCGAATATCAAACAGCGAGATGACGAGTCTCTACTATCGTTCCTCGAGCGATTTAAAAAGACTTATGACGAGATAGAAGGAATTAGCCAGGACACGGTCATCACATGCTTTGAGGGAGGCTTCCGCTCCAGAATGCTCTATACCGAACTCCAATTAAGGAGGCCAGCGACCATAGGCGAAATGTTTGACGTAGCGCGAAAGGTCGCATTGGCTGAGGGCAGCACGCCCGACTCCGCTAAAGCAAAGGATAAGCTGTCCGACCTCCGGAAAAGCCCCCCGAGCTTCGCGGATAAAAAAGAGAAAGTTCGGTTCAAAAAGCCAGAAACGTTTACACCTTTGAACGTCTCGAAAGAAAGCCTCGTAGTAGTTATAAAGGACAAGTACGGAGTCCAAGACCCCACGCCGATGAGGCAACAATCTTACCCCGCTAGGGATAAGACCAAATTCTGTGGATTCCACCGTGATTACGGGCATACCACAGAAGACTGCTTCCAACTAAAAAGAGCCATAGAGCGCCTCATCAAAGAAGGGTGCCTAAAGGAGTACGTCGCCAATGCACAACAACAAAAAGACAAAGGCGAGAGAGTGATTGACATGATCAATCCGGACATATCCTCGGTCAAGAAGATCAAAAAGAAAATCTATAACCTCACAAAGTCGTATATCGTTCCTGAATACGAGCTCGAACAGTGCGAGGTTATCTCCTTCTCAAACGAGGAGATAGAACATAACGAGGAAGCAAGAACCACGCCCATTGTCCTCGAGGCACGAATGACGAAGGACGGCATCGACAAGTGCACAGTGAGGAGGATTCTGGTCGACACAGGAGCTGCCAAGAACATCATGTACCTCCAGTGCTTCAAGGAAATGGGCCTAAGTGACGCCAACCTCAAGGCCATGCGGTATTCAACCTCGTACAATGCGATACTGGGTACCCCCTGCCATGCGGTATTCAACCTCGTAATATCCACCTCGCACCAACAAGTCAAGTTCTATACTCCGCAAGGCGTAGCATTTGTTAAAAGCCATCCTCGCAGCCTCTTAGGGCAAATCATGAAAATCAAAAGGAAAAGGGGCGGGTTAGATAGCGCCACGACAATTAACTCGGTAGCCGCTCCCAATGACCAAAGGATACTGAAAGTCCTCGAGAAGCAAATTTATGATCTGGTCATAGAAGTATCGGGTACCCGGGAGTTCGACGAGGAAATCATTAACCCGAAGTACCCGTAGCAAACCGTCAAAGTCGGCAGGGAAATACCCAATACACTCCGGCGAAGTATCATCGACTTCCTTAAAAGTCACCAGGATAGCTTCGCCTGGTGCACGGAGGACATGCCCGGTGTCGACGCGTCTGTGGCCGAGCACGCCCTCAGCATAAGCGCCAAATGCCCACTGGTGAGACAGAAACCCCGAAAGTTCGGAGAGGAAAAGGAGCAAGGCATGAAAGAAGAAGTAGAGAAGTTACTCAAAGCAGGCTTTATCCGCGAAGTCGAATATCCCACGTGGCTGGCAAACGTGGTAATGGTCAAGAAAGCCAACGGAAAGTGGAGAATGTGCGTCGACTACACCGATCTCAACAAAGCCTGTCCCAAGGATTGTTACCCACTACCCCGAATCGACGCTCTTGTTGACTCAACTTCGGGGTATGAGCTTTTGAGTTTTATGGACGCTTTCTCGGGATACCACCAGATCAGGATGAAGCTGAGTGACCAACTCCACAGTTCATTCCGAGCTGCAGGAGCCATATACTGCTACAATGTGATGCCCTTCGGCCTCAAGAATCCAGGGGCCACATACCAACGAATGATGAATCACATCATTCGACGGCAAATAGGAAGAAACGTGGAAGCCTACGTAGACGATATGGTGATCAAAACCAAGCGTGGGGAATCACACCTAGATGACCTGGATGAAACTTTCTCCAGCCTAGCCGAGTACAACTTAAAGCTGAACCCCATGAAGTGTGCGTTCGGAGTCAAGTCCGGAAAATTCCTTGGGTTCATGACATCCGAGAGAGGAATCGAGGCCAACCCGGAGAAATTGGCAGCAGTGGCACGGCTCACCGAGCCACGGTGCGTAAAGGACATTCAACGCATAAACGGGTGCATTGCCGCCTTCGGCCGTTTTGTCTCAAAGTCAGCAGAAAGATGCTTACCATTTTTCAAAACACTAAAGGACTCAAAAACGGTTTCGAATGGACTTCGGAGTGCAGCAAAGCATGGGAAGATCTCAGGGCCCACTTGTCACAATTACCTCTGCTGCGGCCACCGGACAAGGGCGAGACACTGTTCCTGTACCTCTCATTCTCCGACTTCGTGGTAGCCTCCGTACTGATAAAAGAAGAGGGATCGAAGCAATACCCCGTTTACTTCGTCAACAAGGCCTTGAACGGTACCGAATCCAGATACTCCAATATAGAAAAGCTGGAGTACGCGCTGGTAATCTCATCCCGGAAGTTGAGGCCATACTTTGAGTCCCATCTAATCATCGTCTACACCGATGCTCCGCTAAAACAGGTCTTTCATAACCTAGATCAATCGGGGAGACTGCTCCGGTGGTCTATAGAGCTGTGCGGCCAGGAAGTCACTTTCAAACCCCGGACAGCCATCAAAGCCCAAGCCCTGGCCGACTTCCTCGCGGAAGGATCATTCACAGAGGAAAAACACAGCCAGCTGACGATGGACCCATGGGAGTTATGGGTAGATGGGGCAGCCAACGCCAGCGGAGTGGGCATCGGCGTAGCTTTAATCTCACCAAACAAAAAATACACCGAGATGCGAGCTGCGAGACTTGAGACTAATTTACCGAATAATCAAGCGGAGTACGAGGCCCTGCTTATGGGGGTAGAATGGGCTCACGCCGCAAACATAACGGCCCTCAAAATCTTCAACGACTCACAGCTCGTCGTTAACCAGGTGCAGGGCACATATGCTGTACACTCGGAGAACCTCCAGAATTACGCTGAAAAAGCCAGACAATGGAGGGACAAGTTCGATTTCTTCAACTTATCCCTGGTCAGCCGGAACGATAATAAAACAGTGGACCGCCTGGCGAAGATAGCCTCGGGCGAAACTCCCAACGAGGAGGGGGTCCCAGTAGAGATAAGGACAAGCCCTGGAGATACGAGGATGGTGCAGCCCATACTCCGCACATCGGAAGACTGGGTGGACGAAATAGCGAAGTACATGCAGAGCAGAATACTGCCAGAGGACACCACCCATGCACGACAGATAAAACGGCAGTCTGCCAGGTATGTCCTCTATAATAATATCCTATACCGCCGATCTTTCTCCAAACCTTTACTCCGTTACATCCCGCCGTCCCAAGTGGGCGACTTACTCGCCAAGATGCATGAGGGGGAGTGCGAAGGACACCTAGGAGCCCGAGCCCTAGCGGAAAGAATAATCAATCAAGGATATTGCTGGCCAACATTAAGGGAGGACGCCATGCGATATGTCAAAAACTGCAACACCTGCCAAATCTTTGGGAACATACCACAGCTACCCTCCATAGAACAAACCCCGGCCGTGGCAGCATGGCCGTTTGACATGTGGGGTATGGACCTAATAGGAAAGTTCCCAAAAACGAGGAACGGGTATGAGTACCTAGTGGTGGCAGTAGACTAGTTTTCAAAATGGATAGAGGCCAAGGCCTTGAGAAACCCCACGGAGGAAAACGTCACAAATTTCCTCAAAGAGCAATTTATATGCCGTTTCGGAGTTCCCAGGGCAGTGGTGACCGACCACAGAGTTCAATTCTCGGCCAAATTTACCTCAGAGTGCCATCGGTTACACATCAAGCATTGGAAATCCTCAGTCGCACATCCACAGGGTAATGGCCAGGCAAAGGCCACAAACAAGCTAGTATTACAAGCCCTACGACGAAACTTAGAAGGGGTATCGAACAAATGGGCTGACGAGCTGCACTCCGCACTATGGGCGGTCCGCACCTCGATAAGGGGCCCCACTGGCAAGTCTGCGTTCGCACTAGCATACGGCTCGGAGGCCGTCGCACCAGCTGAGGTGGTCGTACAGACAGCAAGAGTCGCGATGTACGACCAAGTCAACAACGAAAGAGCAAGAAACGTGGACCTCGATTTGCTGGAAGAGAGGTGAATCGCAAGCCGCCTGAAGTCTCAATCCTTCAAGGAAAGAATGAAGTGGACCCACGATAAGAAAGTATCCGAGCTGCCGATCAGGATCGGGGACTGGGTACTTCGGAAGATTGAGGGAACGGCAAGGCACATCCAGGCAAACAAGTTAACCCCCAATTGGGAAGGCCCATACCTCGTCAACAGCGAAGTGCACCCCGGCACATACCTCCTTACGAACAAAGATGGCGTTCTCTTACCAAACCCATGGCACGCCAATCATTTGAAGAGATATTACACTTAACGCACTCTTACTCAGTGCAAAGTCGACATTGAGAAGTCTTTCTTTTGTTTCCTTTCACCGCAGTGTTAATAAAGTACCGAGCTACGACTCGGGAAGATTTCTAAATTTTATAAGTACCGGGCTACGACTAGGGAAGAATTTCTATTAATGTAAGTACCGAGCTACGACTCTGGAAGATTTCTGAATTTTATAAGTAACGAGCTACGGCTAGGGAAGAATTTCTATTAATGTAAGTACCGAGCTACGGCTCGGGAAAATTTTTGAATTTTATAAGTACTGGGCTACGGCTAGGGAAGAATTTCTATTAATGTAAGTACCGAGCTACGGCTAGGGAAGAATTTCTATTAATGTAAGTACCGAGCTACGGCTCGGGAAGATTTCTGAATTTTATAAGTACCGGGCTACGGCTAGGGAAAATTTTTTTTATACCGAGTTACGGCTCGGGAAGACTTCCGAATTGTATAAGTATCGGGCTACGGCCAGGGAAAAATTTCCATCAATACAAGTACCGATCATAAAAGGATCTCTTAATGCGAGTGCCGAGGTACGGCTCGGAGAAATCCCCGAAAGTCAAATTAGGTACCCGTTTTTAACTTGTCTAAGGTTTGGCGAAGTACCTAACCTCGTCTTAGGAAACAACAAGACATGGCCGCGGAGTGAAGACTTGGCATATTTTATGTAAGTCAGTTCGAAGTATTAAGATACATGCTCAACATATTAAGTGGTGACTTATCGGAAGACAACGTTAAATAAAATAGAGTTTCATTTCGTCAAAAAGAGAAGATACAATGTTTCCTAAAAAACTAAGTTACAAAGGTCAAGACGAGCCAGAGCCGTCCAACAACTCCTCTGTCCAAGTAGGAGCCAGCTTCACGCCCAATCTCCTCGTGAAATTCGGCCGAACTCTTGTAGTCGTCGATAATGTTCTTCTTGAACCTCGCCGACCTACAATGTCTGAGCTCTTCTTCGACGGAAAGCTTGCTAGCCACCTCCTCATCCCGGGATGTGTTCAACTCTGCATTGGCAGCCTGCAACTTCGCCATCTCCTCTTCGGCTTTCCACATCTTCTCCTTCCACTCAGACACCTCGCCTGACAAGCTACAGCTTCTCCGACTCTACTAACTCAACCCGGGTAGCCTGATCCCTCACTTCGGTCTCCAGGGCGGCTAGACGGGGCTCATTGGCGGCTCGCCACTCGGCATTGGTCGCCCCCCCTTCTTCCGTAGAAAAGTAAGCTCGGGAGATGTACATGAGGAAGGCAGTAATCTGCAAAGACAAGAAAGGAGGTTAACAGAGGAGAAGATAAAAAAGAAATGAAAATCTTAAAAGAGGCTGAGTCCCTTACCCGAGCTAAGAGAGCGCCAGCCCGGTTGGTAGCCTCACCAACACTTAGCTCGCCCATGCCAAGCAGGGATTCCAAGTTCACCGCCCGGTCTAAGATAGCTCCACCGATAAACGAAGCCGCGTATCGATTGGTGAAGAGCAAATTATTGAGAGGTGGAGACCTGCGGGAGATCTCAGCGGCTAACTCCCGCAAAGCCCCCTCCTCCGTTGGCATCACGAACCCCGGTCTCAACCATGACGGACCGAGGTCCTCTCCAGCTTCTCCACTTGCGGGTGGCGGAGTGGCAGCCACCTCCTCTCGAGCCTCAGTAGGCAGATCGACATCGAGCATAATCTCTTGAGCAGGGGGACTTGGTATAATTTCCATGGAGCGAGTTGGTGACGAAGTGCGTTGACGACGACGGGGCCTGAGCTAATCCTCGTCTATCTCTTCCACCTCATTCGTGGGCTCTCGGATGAGAGGCGGGCGGGTCCTTGATGGGGCAGAGTAGGAGGACTTAGCCCGCGATCCTTCCTTCCTTGGACGACGGGGGGACCCACCCCGGCGTGTAAGTTGGCCCGCTGAAGACGGGTATGACAAGGGCGTATCCCCTGAGGCACCTCAATCGATTAGCCGAGGCGGAAAACGGGGAAGGGAGTCCAAGTGTGTTTGGCGCACACTTCTCCCTACTTCACGGTCTCGCTAAGCCGCCTTGAAAGTCGCAGGCTCTAAAAAAAAAAAAAAAAAAACCAAGTAAAGGTTACCCCGGCCTGGCTGACAACCCGACAAAGGAGGCGAATGACACATGTCACACTCGAAGAAGAAGAGTCCCCCGGGGTGTATGGTCCATTCGGTATTGGGCACCTCGGGTCTAATGCCTAATTCCCTCTTCCTAGTCTCTAACCCCACTCCTATACCACACCACTCCAGACTTGGCCCGCTCAATAAATCTTTCGAAGAATACACCCGGGTCTGATTATCACGGCTCACCCGTAAGTCCCGAGTAATGAGGTTAAAGAAGACTTTCTCGGAAGGGTTCAAAGAAGAGGAGTCTATGGGAAGTAGCGGCCTACCCTCGTTCACACAGGGCTGAAAGGGGAAGCCCACCTTGGACTCCACCATCACCCACCGACTTCTAAACTCCACCTTGTTAGGAGGGGAATCAAAAAGTTGGACCCTAGCTCTACGGGGTCGAAGTGAAAGGGTATTGTCTGACATACGAAGTGCTGTAAAGAACATTCCCAGAATGTTCATGGATAGTTCGAAGCCTAAACGGCGACCTAGGCAAATAAAGGAAAGAAGGGTTCGGACAGCGTTCGGGTGGAGTTGCCCGGGTTGTACGCGGGTATAGACGAGAAAGTCAACGAAGGCCGGGTCCTAGGGAAGCTTAAGTCCCACGTCGAAGTGAGCTAGGGGAAAAGGGGTGTTCCGAGTGGACATCTTACCTAGTTCGAAGGGCACACTAATCCTATACAAGCTCCTATCTATGTCGTACTTACGAATGAGGGGCAGAAGTTGGTCATAGGTCACCTTACTTCGATAAAGGCAAAAATCCGTACCTATCGGCCCCAACACCACGGGCCCGGAGGAAGAAGCCACGAGGTTCTCTTCGGTCGCCGGCACCTCACGGGCGGGTTGAGGGTCCCCAAAACCCTCTGCCATCTAATCGGCCACCTCATCTCCGACAATGTCTCTTTGTTGACCAGCCATTATTCAAACTGCAGACAGAAACGCAAAATGATTCAAAACACCACTCAGAGGATCCTCCGGAAAGACCCACTACTATATTCGAACCAGCCCCCAGGAAAAAACACCAACTAAACCACATACAAGCTCCACGCCAGTTATAAAACCCTCATAAAACATAAACAATCCAACAAACAAATAAAAACCTTTGCACCCATTTCCATAAACAACTAAAGAAAGCTACAGGAAAGCCGAGCAAAAACGAAAAGAGGAGCGCCGGTAAAACAGCAGTTACCCACAAAAGGAAGGAACATGCCTCTTTAGATTGTCGCAGATGTTCGGAATGATGGGTGCAAGATTGAACTCACGATCGAAGCAAAGGGAGAATCTCCAGAAAGCTTGCACGACAGCAATGACAGAAAGGCTTCTTCGAAAGAAAGAAGTTGGAAGAGGAAGACGAAAGCAAAGGGTACGTAAGGAAGAAAAGAAAAGGAGGAGTTTTGAAATGATTATGGAAAGTTTTATTACAAAGGCGCCATGATTGCTCTCGAAGATCGACGCCTCGGGTCTGCAAAAAGGACGCCTCGGAACTGACAGAATTAAAAACGAAACGACAGCTGTCACCTTCACTAGCCTTAAAAGTGACCCACCCACCCGCGTCCCCTCACTGACCGAAGCACGCCGAACCACAACAGGATCTCGAGGAAGCAGTCATCGGATGCCTATAAGCCCAAGCCAGAAACTCGGCAACTCTCTCCAGCGAAGTCCGCACCAAGTCGTGCTGAACTTCGCTGAGGGGCCACTGAAAGGAAAAATATATCCACCATGGGAAAAAATGTCCACACAACAAATAAAAACCGCATACTGCCATGTATATTGCGGTTTGACTCAAAGTCAAACCCATCACGCATAAAAAGCAGAACAAACAAATCACTCAATCAAAACGTGGATCCCCACTCTCCCACTAACAAGGACCGTTTCTCCACAACGGTAACTGCTAACAGCTCACGAGCTGAATCTACACGATCCCTCTACCGCATCCTTATAAAAGGAAAGGATTAGACGAAGGTAAGGGCAAGCCAGATATACCAAAAGAAATTACCAATCCTATATTAAACTAACTTGATAGTCGGAGAGTTCCCGGGGATCCGCGTCCCCACCGAACTTGCTCTGTTTTGCAGGTCACTTCAAATCAAGGATTCCCCAAGATTCCTGGAGTCATTTTTTACCTTTTTACCCTCAATATATCCGTACCAAATTTTGACAAATCAATATATTTTTTCTTTCAGCTTTCTTTTTCTTCTAATTTCTTAGATAATTTGTTTATTTATAATAATAAAAAATATTAAAAAAATAATACATATTCAAATTTCAACTCGAATTATAAATATTCTGATAAATTATTAAAAGTATAATGAAATTTATAGATTGATTTTAATTTATTGTCTTTACAAATTAAATATTACAATGTTGATTTTTTTTTTTGTTTAATATTATTACTAAATGAAACATTGAAATAATAGTGAAAGGAGCATTGTTTTTTTCTTTGAGGAAATAAATAGGTTTCCTTTGCATGAGACGAGGGGTAAACAGAAATGCTCTACTTTCTCTATTATAGCATTAAATTTCTTTTATTTATATGTGCATTTATTATCTCTTCTTGAAGTTTGTGCCACTGTTTCGTTATAAATTCTTGAATCCAACTTCAGAAGTTAAGAAGGAAGATGTGGAAGCTTAAAATTGCAGAAGGTAACGGGCCGTATCTATACAGCACAAACAATTTTGTGGGTAGACAAATTTGGGAATATGATCCCAACGGTGGAACCCCGGAAGAACGAGAAGAACTGGAGAAGGCCCGAGAAGAATACACAAACAACAAGAAAAAGGGTGTTCGTCCGTGCGGTGATTTGTTCATGAGAATGCAGGTAATTAATCATCTGGCCCGGCCCGTTTCTATTTCCCGGCTTCTTAATATTAATTTTTATCTCAAAATTTTTTAACCAAATTAATCATTTGTCTATATTTTTATATAATTTAGCCAATATTCGTTCATGATTTTGAATATAATCATTCAGCCATTCCGTTCTTCAAAATTAAGTGAAATAATAATTATTATATCAAGAACAACATAGAATGCTTTGAGTTTAATTAAAGATTGATCAATTTTAAAATGAAAAGAAAAGCAAGAAGAAAAAAAGGAATACTAACTTGTTTTTATCGGCATTTAGCTTATCAAAGAAAGCGGTTTGGATCTGCTGAGCATGTCACCGGTTCCAGTGGCAAATAATGAAGACATTACATTTGAAGCTGCAACAACGGCTGTCAAGAAAGCACTTCGATTAAACCGAGCTATACAAGCTAGCGACGGTCATTGGCCGGCCGAGAATACTGGTCCCATGTTCTTCACGTCGCCACTGGTAATTTATATATACAAAAACCATTTCCTCTTCTCATTTGTTTCCCTACAAAAATACCTTTTTATTTTTAATTTTACTATCTTTAAGTAATTATTTTATCTCTCATATTTCTGCAGCTTATTGCCTTATATATCAGTGGTGCAATTAATAGAATCCTAACAGCAGCACATAGAAAGGAGATGGTTCGATACATTTACAACCAACAAGTACGAATTTTACTATTCTCAGTATCTTTAATTGAAATAATTAATATATAGATTTTTTAAAAATTAATAATTATTTTGATGGTGATGAGTATGAAAATGAGTTAAATTAATGCAGAATGATGATGGAGGTTGGGGATTTTATATAGAAGGACACAGTACAATGATTGGTTCAGCCCTCAACTATGTGGCATTGCGATTACTAGGGGAAGGGCCTGACGGCGGTGACGGTGCAGTTACCAAAGTCAGACAATGGATTCTTGATCATGGTGGTGCCACAGGCATACCCTCTTGGGGAAAGACTTATCTTTCGGTATAAATCTATATATTTTTATCTTCCTCAAAATGATAATTAGCACAATAACAATAAAAATTTTTTTTTTTAAAAGTGTATTCTAAATATTAAATAAAAATTTGGGTAAGATTTTTTTCAAAATATAAATTAAATTTTGTTTGTTTGAATTAATTAAAATCATGATAACTTCAATTTAATAGAAGAAAAAAAACCATTATTAAAAAATTCTCTGTAAAAACTATTATTTGTAATTATATATTTATTATTAGTAAATACATTTAAATAAATCTAAAATTATGGATAAATTTTTTTCCAATCATATTAGGTACTTGGGGTTTACGAGTGGGATGGATGCAATCCATTGCCTCCAGAATTCTGGCTTTTTCCATCAATATTTCCATTCCATCCAGCCAAGATGTGGTGTTATTGTCGAACAACATACATGCCTATGTCTTATTTATATGGACGCAAATATCACGGTCCTCTTACCGACCTTGTTATGCAATTACGTCAAGAAATTCACGTAAGCCCATATGACCAAATAGATTGGAACAAAGCTGGCCATGACTGTTGTAAGGTCGGTTAAATTTATTTACTACACACATGTCGAATTTCTTATTGTTGTCTAAATGCTAATTAATGTTTTGTTTCAGGATGACCTGTATTATCCACATTCCTTCGTACAAGATCTTCTTTGGGATACACTTAATTATATGAGTGAGCCAATTATGAGACATTGAACAAAATTAGAGAAAGAGCTTTGCAAAAGACATTGAAATACATGCGGTATGGAGCAGAAGTGACAAGATATATTACACTTGGATGTGTTGAAAAGGTTTGTAGTCTTTTTTTAACTTATCTTTTTATTTTTAAACAAGTTATAAATATCAAATATTTTAACATGTGATTTTACTAATTCTAAAAAATATATTACACATACCACAATTATTTGAATCAATTGAAAACTTTAAAGATAATATAGTTTGTGTATGGTGGTTTCCTAATTCATGGTTTTAAAATGGCACAGAGTTTGCAAATGATGTGTTGGTGGGCACATGACCCAAATTGTGATGAGTTTAAGTATCACCTTGCTAGAGTTCCTGATTATTTGTGGCTTGCTGAGGATGGAATGAAAATGCAGGTTGGTCTATGCCTATATAATAAAAACATATATATATATATATATATATATATATATATATATATATATATAATTTATATATTCATTTATACAGAGCTTTGGAAGTCAATTGTGGGATTGTACACTAGCCACTCAAGCAATTATGGCAACTGGAATGGTGGAAGAATATGGAGACAGTATTAAGAAAGCACACTTCTACATAAAAGAATCACAGGTTCATTTCTATAGCTATGTTAAGAATATCACATTATTGAAGAAAAGTTTTTTCTTTTTTTTGTTTTTTTTTTTTGTGGGAATATTTTTCCTGAATATTATTGTATCATCACTAATGACTTAGGTTAAAGAAAATCCAAAAGGAGATTTCAAGGCCATGTATCGTCACTTCACAAAAGGTTCATGGACATTTTCAGATCAAGATCAAGGGTGGGTTGTGTCTGACTGCACAGCTGAAGCACTTAAGGTAATTAGTTTTAATTTTGAGAAACAATTTATGCATAAAACACATAAACATACCAAACTATCTTTATATGTTAGTGTTTGCTATTATGTTCACAAATGCCGCAAGATCTTGCTGGAGAGAAGGCTAATGTTGAGCGTCTCTACGATGCTGTGAACGTCCTTCTGTATCTTCAAGTATATATCATTTCAATTACATATACTTTCAATTACATATGCTGTGAAAAAAAATGGAATTGTGAAAACTGTTGGGAAACATCCCTCCTAGGAAGTGTCCAATACAATTTTGGACAACATTTTTTCTTATATTTAGTTTGGGCTTTTTTGGTTGGGCATCACCCTTATTTTGGCCCATGAAGAATATTTCTTTTTTGTGTTTCAGGGTATGTGGTATACCGACAGCAGAGGAAAAAAGAAAAAAAAAACAGAATAGCAGAGGAGAAACCGTGGGGAAGAAAGGGGAAGAAAGAAAGTGGAGCAGCAGACTGTTCCGGTTCTGATCGAAGGCCAAATGATATCCGATCATGCTCAAATTTGAGTATGATATTCCTCACACCCTCTTATTCATATCCTACGGTTAGATATTTGTTTTGACGCCTAGAAGGTGGTCTTTTATACTGCTCTGTCAGACTGCTTTTCTGTGTATTTATTTATGTTTATGGGGGAGAAATTGTAGTTTGATGTGTGCCAAGGAGGTTCCTTGATGATTGTATTTACCTCTAGTGTTTACTAGAGAGGAGAATTGGTTGTACCCACTTGATTTGTGTTGATTAGTGGAAGTTTTGGTACCGTTGTACGGTCCCGTGATTTTTACCCTTGAGGTTTTTCACGTAAATATTGGTGTTCTCTACATTTTTGTCATTGAGATTTATTGTTGGTGTGGTGCTGTTTTTTTTGTGAACTGTTTTTTGTGCTTCCGTTGTGTTCCTTTGTTTGTGCTTCCCCAACAAAAACTAACTAGTGATGTTTTCAATTTCTTCCATCCTAAAATAGAGTCCTGACAGCGGTGGTTTTGCTATTTGGGAGCCTCCAGTTCCACATCCATATCTTGATGTTTTAAATCCTTCTGAACTTTTTGCTGATATTGTTACTGAACGAGAGTAAGTTTAAGTTTGATTCATATGTTAAAAGGGTTATTTTTCGTTACATGTTTACTAACCTTTCGTTCTTTTGAAAATCAGGCATGTTGAAAATACAGCATCTATAATCTAATCCCTGGTGCTATTTAAACGTTTATATCCAGGCCACCGCGAGAAAGAGATAGAAGTTGCTGTCTCAAAGGCAGCACGTTTTCTCGAAGGAAGACAATGGCCTAATGGTTCATGGTGAGGCTAAATTATTACAAAGCATGAAACTTTGTGTAAATGATAAAAAAAAAAAAGGAAAATGATATTTTTTTGAATTTACTCTTTACATGAAACTAACAGGTATGGCTATTGGGGAATCTGCTTTCTCTATGGTACTATGTTTGGAATTGGAGGTCTAACTGCAGCTGGAAAGACATTTGAAAACAGTGAAGCCATTAGGAAAGCTGTTAACTTCTTTTTGTCAATTCAAAATGAAGAGGGTGGTTGGGGAGAATCCTTTCAATCTTGTCCTAGCATGGTAAGCTTTTAGCTATCTCTATTACAAACAAAAGGGTCGTTGTCTGAGTAATTTAGTCTCGTGCTAAATCTCTTGTCTTGATGAACAGAAATACACACCCCTCGAAGGTAATCGAACAAATTTGGTACAAACATCGTGGGCTATGTTAGGTCTAATGTATGGAGGACAGGTGAGATAATCACTATACTTATTGTATCAAATCCATATGCTTTTGTTTTCTCTTACTGCATCCACACTAGTTGAATGCTGTGTGTCTTGTGTTACTATCTAGGTGGAGAGAGATCCAGCACCATTGCACAAGGCAGCCAAGCTACTAATGAATTCTCAATTGGACAATGGTGATTTTCCACAACAGGTAAACTGTTAGCCCCATTCTACTTTATTATCGAAAGAAACATTTTTTTGTCTCCACTGTCACTAATGCATATACTATTTGCTAATTTATTGAACTTCTTTCTTGATAAAAGGAAATTACGGGAGTGTATATGAAGAACTGCATGTTGCATTATTCAGAATACAGAAATATATTTCCATTGTGGGCTCTTGGAGAGTATCGTAAACGGTTGTGGCCAACACAGTCTTTGTAAATAAAAAGTTTCTGATCACAAGGAGGAGAGAACTATTTATAATATTGTCAAATCCATGGATATGTTTCCATATTATTTTCTTTATATGGGTGTTTATTTGTATGTAAGAAATTTCCAAGAAGCAATGATGCATTGAGAAAGAGAGAGAATGTCAATTTGGAATAATGAAATGAATGAAACTAATGTGTACTATCATATCACTCTTTTTTCCATATTTTTATAAATGTGCATAAAAAAATATTTGAACAAATTTCATCTGCGTCTCATTATCAAAATTAGGAAAGAGCTGATAGATATATTTACTCTAGATTTAGAGATTAATAAATATATAATGAAGATAATATATTTTATTGATAATTATATAACAAAAGATTCTAATTCCTTTAAACACATATTCTTTCTTAAAGACTAAAACACCCTACACATTTATTTATTGATACATATATAAAGAATAATTAATGAATTTAGTCTCAAATAAATTTTCTTTTAGTAAACTTAGTTCTAAAATATATATATTTTTAAAATTTTAAAATTCCAAACCTCAACTATTATATGCAGCACAAAATTTTAAGTTGGACGAAAAAGAGATATGCTGACAATGCTAACAATCTCAATATAGCGATCCACACACCTTGAGATGTAGCTACTCTCACTCCCACTCAGACTACTCTCTCGTTTGGTGATACACTTCTCAAAACACTTCCCCCTTACAGTCTCGAGGAATTCGTGGACATAGGCCTGAGCAAGCTGATGTTTGATTTGGTCCATAAAGTCTGCCGAGGAGAGCTGGAGCAATTAACCACATGACAACAAAGAAAAAGAACCCATCCTCGTTAACTATTTTCGAGCAAACAATAATAGTAGGTTAGCTAATTTGAGATGGAAAGGAAGAGGAATTCAGCCTAAATCCCCTACACATTTATTTAATTAAAATTTTCTTTCTTCTTATCTGTATTTAATTTTTTTTTTCTTTTATGACGACGTTTTTACCATTTTCTTTACTATTGTCCTCAATGTAAGCAAGAATTGTTGGGCGCATATATACCCACAATGTTGGGCTTTCACCACTTAACTCCACATTAGTATGATATTGTCCGCTTTGGGCCTAAGCCCTCACGTTTTTATTATTGGACAACATTCCAAAAGGCCTCGTACTAATGGAGTTAGTGGAACTCTTATATGCTAGTCACCTCTAGTATTATCTTCAGATGTGGGACATAGGTTGACACCCCAACAATCCTCCCCTCAAACCAAGGACCACATACTCGTGGGCCTCCCCTAGACGAAATCGTACCACTGCTGCTCCTTCGACACACAAGGCACCCATAATCGCTAGATCTTCAAGAATGAGGGCATCCCCTAGACGAAATCGTACCACTGCCGCTCCTTCAACACATAAGGCGGCACAAGGCACCCATAATCGCTAAGTCTTCAAGAATGAGGGCCTCCCCTAGACGAAATTGTACCACTGCCGCTCCTTCAACACACAAGGCGGAACAAGGCACCCATAATCACTATTTCGTCTACCACTGCCGCTCCTTCAACACACAAGGCACCCATAATCGCTAGGTCTTCAAGAATGAGGGCCTCCCCACACATCTCTTACAAACAAGCCCATTAACCTTAAGCTCTGATACCACTTGTTGGGTCCACATATACCCACAAGGTTGGGCTTTCACCACTTAACTCCACATTAGTATGATATTGTCCGCTTTGGGCCTAAGCCCTCACAGTTTTGTTATTGGGCAACATCCCAAAAGGCCTCGGACTAATGGAGTTAGTGGAACTCTTATATGCTAGTCACCTCTAGCATTATCTTCAGATGTGGGACATGGGTTGACACCCCAACAAGAATTATATATATATAGGGCAAAGCAAAACAAGAGAAGGAAAAGAAACAACCTAGTGGTGTCAAATGTAGGAGACTGAAGTTCAAGCCTCCACTGTGTGCTCCTAGAAACTTTCATAAAATTGCTTAAGCTTCTACCCATTGATTGTAAAATGCTTTCTAGTGCTCTCACTCATGATCCTTTTAGTAACAATTAAAGGATCATGGCACCTAGAACATAAATTACCAAGCATCATTTTATGCCTTAAGTTGTAGAAGATAACTTGTTCTCCAATCATGAATTCCTTCTAAATAGATATATGCCTAGCGTATTGGTTGTGTGGACAATTTTTTAATAATAATCCGGAGTCTAATCTTGAATAATGAAACAAAATGTGCCAATATAATCCAAAGTCTAATATTTTTCTAGTCGTTGTTTAAGAACCAAAATGACAACCACATGCAAGTGTATAAAAAAAATTAAATAGAAGGAAATTCATCAATAAGAAGACATCTCCTAATAATTTTATCACTACATATACGCTACAAGTATGGATCATTCCAAACATAAAATTTGAAAATTCACTCCTTAGCTTACTAACTTGTTGTCTACTAAAATGTGGGAGTATCTTATAGGAAATTAGAAAATTAACAATAAGCGCATATGTCCACCTAATTACTTTATGATTATTTTATAACAACTTAAGCAATATATTTTCTTGATCAAGTTGAATGTTATTAGCAATGATAACATATAGTTTTTCACTTTCTAGATAAGTGAGAGACCCTTTATCCCGAGCATGCGGGACTACCCTGGTAGCGACGAGGTAATGTTGTGGGCCAAGATGTGCGTCGTGGTCAGTACACTGAGGATTGTGGCACGGGCCGTGGCACAAGTCCGAGTGAGATGGAATCCTAGTCCGAATAAATTGGGACCCTAAGCCAAGTTAGAGTCCTAGATGGTTTGGAAGACCATGGATGAGTGATGTGTCTCGTTTGATAATGCTAAAGCATAGGGTTTTATTGCTTATGTCACTTAATCAAATACAACCTAAGACATAGTACTTATCCTGTAGCATGTCTATTAATAGCATCTACAATTTTACATTTATAAATATCATAATCCCAATGAACTGATAACGGATTAGTAGTAATTATTACTTAGTCTCAACAATTATTCTGTCAAGAATTAATCAATTGGATATCATATTCTAGAGAATTGGGGATCACAAGAATATATACAATTATACGGCATGCAAAGAGTAACTCAATAGACAAACATTCAAAAAGAGTTTATAAGCTTAGTTTATACAACTTATTTGACCTATCTTGGAATATTTTAGATATATCTTGATCTAAGGCAATTATGAACTAGTACCCGTTTGTTACCATATTAGAGTTATCTAAAGTATTTACCCTCATTGTTCTTGGTGTTGGTCAACAATGATAACCCTACTCATCTTTGGAGTTGCTTAGCAGTATTCATGATCCTATGTCACTTCGAAATCATGCTACTCTCTCACTCTAGGACTAGCATAACATGCAAACTTAACATTATTATGTTTCTTTAACATACATGGTGACTGTAATGTTATTCTTCATAATCTGGCAGTATCTACAATTACCTTCATGGTCAGGGATTAAGGTAGACTTTTAAGTTAACTAGGTTATGTTATGACCTTGATTAAGAATTGTTTATAACCCTAAGTTTAACTTAAAAGTACAAACAGATTAATTAGCACATAATGATAGTTTAGGCCTCATGACCTTCTTGGGAAAATGAACATAATCTCAATTTACAAAATATGTATGATAAAACATCTTAAATTCAGTATTCAAATAGATATCTAGATAGAACAACTCAAAGCTTGAAAAGAAAGAGTCTAGGGAACAATTATCATAAGGTTGTCACCACTTTACGATGTTCATCTGCGCTGCCGATCTCGTATGCTCCTGGATGCTCGATCCTACTCTGGACTTCAGAACCTTCGAGGAACATTTCTTTGACCTAGTAGCCGTTTCTTCGAGGTCGTTCTAGTCTTTAGCCTTTTCAAAAATTGTAATTTTGCCCTAATATTTTCTGTTTTATGCAATTTAACTCCTAAAACTTCTAAAATCACAAATTATGCAATTATCTGTTAATTCAATCCAATTAAGACCAAATACTTCCTAAATTACCTAATTTGTGTCTAAATACATGTTAAAAATGTGATATAATTTAGTGATATCAATGGATCGTGACCCATGTATGGCTAAACTCTGTCAATCCCCATATGACTATAAATAGAATAGTTGTGAGCAACATTGGAGAGTGTGACAAAGAGCACTACTAGAAAAATCAATTTTTTGCGATGGTCAAATTAGTTGTAAATCCGTCGCAATTCAGCTTTTGTGACGAATTAGCGACGAATTTGGCCATCGCAATATCTTCACAGCTGATTGCGACGACACACAGAATCCGTCACAAATAGCAACAAATTTGCGACGGTCAAATCCTTCACTATGTTTCCGACAATTGTGCGACGGCATTTGGGCGTCATTATTTTGCAACGAATTTGTGACAAATTTGGTCACAATATCTTCGTCGTTGATTGCGAGGACACAAAAATCAGTCGCAAATAACAATTAATTTGCGACAATCAAATCCATCGCTTTGCTGCGACAATTTTACAACGATATTTGGGCGTCGCTATGTTGCAACAGATTGGCGACGGATTTGGCCGTCGCAATATCTTAGTCGCTGATTGCGATGATACAAAAATCTGTCGTAAATAGCAACGAATTTGCGACGGTATTTAGATGTTGCTATTTTGCAACTAATTTGCGACGGATTTAAGCTTCGATATTTTGCGATGGCTTCGTGACAGATCCGTCCATCGCTATTTGTGACGAATAGAGTGTCAAAAATTCATTCCTAATTTCAATTTTTTTAAAACGTAATTATTTTGATTATTTTTTATTTTTAATTAAATTTATATAATATTTATTTATTAAATACATAAACTTTTAAATATATATATATATATATATATATATAAAGTCCAAATAATAGAACGTTCTAAAATGTCATTGTAATAATAATAAATAATATAGTAGTATCCTAATATTAAAAATATTTTAAATATCATGGCAATAATATCAAATAGTAGATAGCGGTGCTTTAGAAGAGCCCGATCATAATCATCTTGAGCACTAGGAGATGGATTTATCAATTAAAGTATTATCATTACCTTGATCACTAATATTTGTAGCATGTTGTGCTTGCTTCTCTAGATTCTTGACTTTCTCTTCCAATTCAGCTACTTTGTTTGCAAGCTCCACTACTATTGGTGGAGTAGTTGTAGAATCGTTTAATTGAGACCTTAATATAACAGATTCCGATCCTAAACCAAAAGCTTTATTGAAACCACCACATGCCTCAATAAATAATTGTTTATCATCAGGAATGGCAAAACTCTCGATGGAGCCTAATGATAAAGAAACTTGTGAATAGTGCTCTTTAAGTCGATTAACGTCATTTTAAAATGTATTATTAAAAGATTATGACGGTGTCGGTAAAAAAATAGTAACTATATGCATAAAATAATTGTAAATACTAATCATGATATTAAATAGAGAAGAGAATATTACCATTGCCTTCTTGGAGAGCTCATTGATAAACTCACCCTTCATCGGCCCACATTGAAATACATGCAAATGGCGAAACAAGTCGGTATATTCAAAATTTTTTCCATTTTCATGTTGCTATATTATTCAAAAGAGATAAGAAAATTTCATCAAAAACTAGTTTAACAAATAATTCCAACTCTACATGGAGTATCCAATCCAACAAAAATCAAATATGATAAAAAATAATTTCAACTATACTTGGAGTATTCAATCCAACAAAAACATAATGGAGTACCCTTCTTTTTTAGGATATACCTAGCATTCCCCCAAAATTTGCATTCCCTTCTTTCAAAATCATCGTTCCAATATAACATGCAACCATTTGGGCAAACATCAATCCTCTAAACTGACAACCCAAGACTTGATACCATCTTCTTCATTTCATATAAATCATTAGGAATATTGTTATCAGTTGGAACAACCTCCCTCAATAATTGGACTATTTGATTAAAACACTTCTTAGACATATTATTCTTTGACTTTATGTGTAAAAGTCGGGAAACTAAGGATAATTGAGAGTGCTTTGTACAACCATCCTATATAGGAACATCAGCCGCCTCCAACATATTATAGAACTTCTTAGCCTCTCTATTGAAATCATGGTGTACTCCTTCGTAGCATCTATATTGAAATCATGTTGTACTCCTTCAAATACCATTTCTCGAATCATATCACTTGAATTTGATTGCCTTGATGATACTGGTGTCGAAGAAGTATGTGCATATGACTTGGATCCTTCACCATGACATGTCCATTCATAGTAATTAGTCACAAACCCATTCTTGTACAAGTGACTCTCCACTATATTAGGTTCTTCAAATTTCATGTTCTTACACTTTGCACAAAGACATCTAATTTTACTCGATATTAAATTAGACACAACAAAAGAGATGAAAGCTTTAACTCCTCTTTCGAATTCAATAGTAATACCCCTTATTCCGGAAAAATATCTTCTATACATCCAACTACGATCTTCCATTTATAATAAAATATATCTAAAACATCACAAGAAATAGAAAAGAAAATTCTATATTTGAGTATGCAAATTCAAGTAAATAATTAATCAATAAAAAAGAATTTGCATTACAAAGCTATTATAAACATAAATTATTAATAAGTATTTCAAAACAAACGCATGTGGTTAAGTACCTGTTTCGGGAAAAATGACTGAGGATTATAACTAATAGCCACCAGATGTTAATACCTAGATTTTTAGGACTAAAAAACACAATTAGTAGCTAAAACATCAAGAAGGAAAACATCCATTAAATTCCGACTCTAGATGATTAATTATGGAGACTAACAAGAATATCGCAATAAAATGAACATAATAATGTAAGAAACTCTCTAAAAACCCATACTAAAAGACTTTAAATAAGAATTGAATTTTATAAGTACATTTTAAATTAAATTTAAATTATTTATAATTCTTTTGGTTTGTTTGTTTCAAGATTAAACTTCTGAGAAGAACTACAAAATCAACAAAAAAAAAGAATCAATTCTTTCTCAAGAAAGAAGTGTCACAGAACAGTAAAGACAGAAAAGCTTGGCAGAAAGAAACAAAAATAAAGATAAGCATGCAAAAGAAATAGATGTTCTTCAACTAATATTATTAGAAACTGAAAGACAATTCTCAGTACAAAGTAGGGAAGTAAAGAAAAGTACCTTCCTCAGAAACTTATCAGTTACACTTACACAAAAGATATTGTATATACACACACATATACATACATATATACATACATACATGTATACATTGAAGAAGAAGATAAAAAAAATACCCCAAAAGCAAAATTTTCACTCCCCAACTACTAAAATCCAAAAAAATAAATAAAAAAAGGAATTAAACTGTCAGAGAGAAGAAACAAGGAAGCATTGGGAACAAGTGTTGGATTTATTTTAATAAAGCATGTGGGCTCATGTGTCAATTATGTATTTAAGGTTATCATATTTTATTAAACCCTATTAAAGTGATCTAATTAAATTTATTGGACTTATATGCATCAACAATAAGAATGTGCTCACATATGTAGATACCATAATCCTAGACTGTGATGGGTTGGTTAGGAATATTATGATTATAATATATTGGTTATGGTCCCCGAAATTTTATTGAGAGTGTCTATTCTATATCCTGTCAGTAGAACAGAACCTTAACTTTGATAGATCCCTTGGAAGACCATGATCTACTTTTAATAGGTTATGAAGAAAGCGATCTTCTAGGATTCTTGAAGAATACGTTGGTGATACAATATTAAATCAGGTATGCTTCTGCAATTCTGTTTTTATTATTCTTAGTAATCTGACATACTAGGTCTCATGGGATTAGGCTAAGGAATATATAGAATACATATGTATTTTAACCTATCAACAAGATCTTAAAAAGAGTGGAATTCCAAAAAGATTTAATCTTTTTGTGCTTCATTTTCCAAAAAGATTTAACTTTTTCATAATGACATAATCTCAAACACTTCATAGATAATATCAAATAATAGCCAAGAATGAATTACCTTTTGAGCTTGAAATTGAACTACAAGAGGTTGATTTCTCCACTACTTGAAGTTTGGGTTTGAAATGGAAAGAGTTTTTTTTATGGGGAGTAGAGGACGATGGGTTTGGGTTTGATAGGGAAATAGTTTTTGTATTTCTTATTTTTTTCCTTTTGGTAAAGGGAGATATTTTTAGTAGTTCTCTTTCTCCCCAATTCTTAGAGTATATATTATATTCTATATATTATATTTATATATAATTAGAAAACTTTTTAACTTGAATTGATTTTTTTTTAATTAGAATTGGAAAGTTTTTTTAAATGGAATTGCAAAGTTTTTTAACTTAAAAAGTTAATTGGAAAGATTTTTAATTGGAAATTTGTACATAATATATATATATAACTTTGCCGCCGTTAACTCTTCTTACTTTTCTTTTTCGTTTTCTCTTTCGGTTTGTACATAATATATATTCTATATTATATATTATAATATATATTAGATTTTAATTCGAATCGAAAAGTTTTGTAAGTGAAATTGAAAATTTTGTTAACTTAAAATGTGAATTAGAAAGGTTTTTAATTGGAAATGTGTACGTAATATATATTCTATATTCTATATTATAATATATGTATCTTACAGAAAGGGATAGTGTGAGATATAGACATGGGTTCTATCAATAGGCCTTGTGCTGGCCGAGCAACCTTTGTTCATAGGTACTCAATTATTGTAATTCCTTACTATTTAATAATATAGAAAGGTTGGGTGACTTTGTCTGTAATTATTTGTGTTGTCTCATAGTTGTGCAAACTTGCCCGCTTCGTGCGTGTGTGCTGCATGCACGTGTTATGCGCAACACAAGTTGAGTGTCATGATCTGGTGGTCGTGCTAGGAGAGGCACTTTGTGACAATTTGGTATTAGAGCACAGTTTGACCCCTTTGTGGAGATGTCGAGTTCATCCAGTAATTCAAGGTCAGGAGTGCGCCTAGACACTATGCCGACCTCTCATGCCACAACCGTAGATCAGATGACAAGGCTAGAGATCATAGTTCTGCACCTAGTGCAAATAGTTGGTGTGATGGAGCATGTTGATAATGCCTGTATGTTGGTGGATCAAATTCAAGGACCCCATACATTGTCTTAGAGGTGCAACAACTCTAAGAGATAATGGACAATGTGAAGTTGGACATTACTGAGATAAAAGGGAACGTGAAAGCACTTCAAACTATTACTGCTTAAGCCAGTGTTAGCAAGACGAAGGTAAAGGTGCTTGAGCCAGTTGCATACATCGGTGTTTGTGATGCTAAGGTGATCAAGAACTTCGTGTGGGATATTGAACACTATTTCGAACAACTAGAGTCCTAGAGGATGAACAAGTTGCGATTGCAACATTGTAGCTTATTGACAATGTCAAGCTATGGTGGCAGACAAGGGAAACGAACCCTAGGAAAGAAAGGTACAATCTTTCAAAAAATTGAAGGCAGAATTGGAGGAGAAATTCTTGCCAAGGAATGTCAAGTGGCAGGCTCGTGAAAGCTTGAAAAGGCTAGAACAGACAGAGACTGTTCGAGAATATGTGAATGAATTCTCTTCTATTCTTCTTAATATTTCTGACATGTCCGAAGAGGACATGATGTTTAACTTTTTGTCAGGAATGAAAAAGTGAGCCAAGAATGAGCTAATGAGATAGAACCCTAAGAATATGGTGGAAGCATTTGGGATGACAAATTGATTGACAGATATTCAATCTTTGGCTCCTCCTGTCGCTGAAAAGAAGAGTGTCACATCGAAGAGCAGGGACAAGTCTTGGAATGACAAACCCAAGGTGATTCTATAAGAAAATCGAAGGATTCAAGTGTCAAATGCTACAATTTTAGGGAGATTGGGCACATATCCTATCAATGCCCTAAGTCGAGGCAGAATCAAAAGTTGGCTACTGTTCAAATTGGAGAGGGCAATGAGTCCAGAGGGGATCCACCTGCTCGAGTGAATCCACTCAGTTGTGCAATGTCATTCAAGTATCCGATCGACCACAAACAATGTGTGGGCTGATGTACGTGAATATGATCATGAATGGTGTTGAGATGTGAACAATGATAGACTTCATCACAACCAATAATTTTGTAGTTGACCGAGAAGCCACAAGCTTGTAGTTGGCACTGTAAAAAAGCTCTTATGCCATTAAGCCTGTCAATGCTGCACAACAACGGGTGAGGGGCAGTAAAATGGTGGCATTACATGTGGAGCTTGGGAAGGCTAGTGCAGGATGATGGCTATCCTACTAGATAACTTTGATCTCATCCTAGGGATTGAGTTCTTGGCAATAGGCAAGGTAGGAATGATGCCACATTTGTGCAAACTAATGATCATGGACGAGGGACATCAAATTTTATACAGTGCACATAAAAAGACTTGGAAAAAAATAGTAAGGGAATGTTGGCAATACAGTTGAAAGATAGGTTAAGACGAGGTGAACTAACATTTGTGGCTATTTTGTTGGAAGAGGCGGACTTTGATCACTCAAAAGTTGCTTGAATTTGTGTCCAAGGTGTTGGATGAGTTTGTTGACTTAATGTCCGACGAGTTTCCTAAAATGTTGCCCTCGAAATGTGTCATTGATCACCAGAATAAGTTGGTACTTGAAGTAGTACCACATGCGCAAGTACCATATCGAATGGGGCCAATAAAGTTGTTGGAATTGAGGAAGCAATTGGGTGAGTTTTTTTAGGGCGCAATTTATTAGACTCTCAAAAGTCCCATATGGTGCTACGTCCTTATTCCAAAAGAAGACAAATGACTCGTTGCGATTTTGTGTGGATTATCGAGTCTTGAAAAAACTAACAGTGAAGAACAAGTATTTTATCCTGAATTAGTTGGATCAGTTTGATAAGTTGGTAAAAGGGAAGTACATCACCAATATTTATTTGCCATCTGGATATTGGCATGTACGGATTGCCAATGGCGATGAGGCCAAGACCACAATGGTAACAAGGTATGATTCGTTTGAATTTTTAGTGATGTTTTTTTTGGCTTAACTAATGTCCCTGCTACGTTTTGGAAGTTAATAAATGATGTCTTGCATAAATTTTTGGTTAAATTTGTAGTCATTTATTTAGATTATATTGTTATCTATAGTGGGTCCTTAGAGGAACATGTGAGGCATCTTAGACTTGTGTTTTAAAAATCGAGGTAATATGTAATTTATATAAAGAAGGGGAAAATATGACTTTTGTAAAAATGAAATTAAGTTTCTTGAGCATATTATTAGCCATGGTTTAGTTAGGATAGATCCTCGAAAGGTGGAAGCTATTGAGAGTTTGTCTGCCCCGACGACAGTAGCGAAGCTAAGATTGTTCTTGAGATTGACTAACTATTATCGAAGAATCATTGGTGGGTATGCAAGTGTGGCAAGCCTTTTGATTGAGCTACTAAAAAACAGATTATTGAACTAGACATGAAGCAAGGAATGTGGAGAGGCATTCCAGAAACACAAAGATGCGATTGTAACTGCCCTTCTACTACAGTTGCCAAACATTGAATTGCCCTTGTGCTACAGTTGCCAAACTCAAGTGTTGATGCAAGAACACCACCTGCTGGCATTTGGAAGTGCAAGATGATGGATTGTGAGCATCGTTATTCTGCCCACGAAAAGGAGATGACGGCGGTAATTCATTGTCTTACGTTTTGGAGACATTATTTGTTGGGATCGTCATTCACAGTTGTGACAGACAATATGGCAGACACTTATTTCAAAACACAAAGGATGTTGTCCAAGAAACAAGCTCGATGGCAAGAGTTCTTGGCGAAATATGATTTAAAGTGGTTGCATAGGCCGGGAAAGACAAACTTGGTGGCGGATGCAATGAGTAGAAGGGCCTTGTGCATGACCCTTTCTATTGTTTTGATGGTGGAATCGGATATTGTAGCAAAAATTCATGAGAATGCCCCTAATGACCCTATTTATCAAAAACTAATATCTTTAGTGCAGAATAGCACTGTGAGAAGATATTGTCTCGAAGATGGTATGTTGTATGCTAAAGGTGGATGAGCCTATATCACTAGTGGAGAGTTGAGAAAGATGTTTAAGGAAGCACATGACTCAGTGTGGGCTGGTCATCGTGGCATAGAAAGAACTCGTTTGTTGTTGGCAAGATGATACTTTTGGCCACAGATCGAGTATGATATCGAGGTATACATTCGAACGTGTTTGGTGTGTGAACAAGACATGGTTGAAAAGCGATGGAAACTTAGTTTGTTGCAACTACTTCCTATTCCCGATAGTATTTCAATGGATTTAATATCCAGATTGTGCATGGTGAATGATTTGGCATCTATTTTTGTAATAGTTTATATATTTTTTAAATATGCTATGTTTGTCCATACCCCATCATCTTGTCCAGCTGATGTTGCAGCTAATTATTTTTCAAACATATTGTAAAGTACTTTGGTGTACCCAGGGACATAGTTAGTCATAGAGATGTCACATTTACTATTAGAATTTTGGTGGCTTTATTTGGATTATTAGGATCAAAATTTAAATTTTCGACTGCAAATCATCCTCAAACCGATGGTCAGACGAAGATGATTGGTGTGTTCCGATTAGACATGCTAAAAGATAGGATTTATTTACCTATGTTGATTATGAATAATTAAGGACTGAGTTTTACTAATTGTCATTTTTAGCAATAATAGTTGTCACTTAATCAATCAGAACCTAAGGCAAAGTACCTATCGTGTAGCTAGTTATTTGGAAAGTACCTACGATTTTAATTTATTATTATTGTAATCCCAAGAAACTGGTAACGGCTTAGTAGCAACTATCCTTTAACCCTAACATTCATTTATTCATGTAATTAGCCAATCTTTCATCAATAATTTTGATGAAGTTGTGATCCCACCCACACATAGCACATAAGTAATTAGCATGCAAGAGTATCAAATAGACATGAGTTTTGATGTTTGTTGTATTGTTTATACATGTTGATTGACCTCTCTTCGAGTATTTTAGATATATCTTGGTCTAGAATGAAATTATGTACTCTATCTTGCCTGTGTACCACATTTGAGTTACTTGATAAATCACCCTACCTTAATGATGACCCTACTCACGGTTCGAGTTAAAGGTATCCATGAAAACCTGTCACTCAAGAATTCATGCCACTCACCCTAATGCTGGCATAGAGAATAAACTCTGTCTCATTAGATTACTCTAACAAACATGGTGATCTGTAAGTTATTTTACCTAATATGGCAGACCTTAATGCATTTTTATCCTAAATTAAGGTCTGTTAAACTAAACAGGTTATGATTAGACCATTTAGGAATTGTCTATAACCGTTCATTTAGTTTAAAAGAGCAAGCAGATAATCAGTCATAATGTATGTTTAGCTCGTGACCTTTCTGGAAAAATGATATAGCTTCAACATGCAAAGCATATATAAAAAATCAATCATAGTTTGATATTCAAATAAGTGTTTAGACAAACATAACACAGAATATACAGAGAGGATCTATGGGACCACCCCCATAAATTATTCACCCTTTATCAGGTCCGCCGGCAAAGCGACTACTTGTATACCATGGATTGCTTAACCTGACTCTAATCAGCAGAACCTTCGAAGAATGCTTCCTTAGACTAGTAGCGATTACTTTACCTTACATCATGGGCTTAAGCAATGCCCTGTTGACTAGCTCTTCACTCACCTAATGCCATCTTAGGATCTCCTAACGAAATCTTGGGTATTCTATGAATACAAAAAATGAACCCTATCTAATCGAATTCTAAGAACCTGAGATAAATACTCAAGAAGCAAAGAAAACGAGACACTCTTATATTGCTATCTACTCGTGTGAGTGCAGAAAGATGCACTTGAGCCACTGAATGGCTTATATCGAGTGTAAAAATATACACTTGAAGTCAATTGATGACTCAGATCGAGTAATGAGTGATGATTTCAACTGAGGAAGGCCTGAGGTATTTATAGTAGGGGAAATGAGGGAATTTCTCTGAAATTTCCGATGTGGGATTTGTATTTGCCGCTCGGGACACCCGTCCCGAACTCAGAAGTTCCAAAAAATATGTTTTTACCCCAATAATTGCTATTTTCTTGCACATTTCACCTGAAACTTCCAAAACCACAAATTCTGTAAAACTGTGTTAATATCAATCAATTAAGATCAATTTGGTTCTAATTTTGCCCTAATTTTTGCCTAAAACATGCTAAAAAAGTGATATGATTTGTGCATACCATATAACCCCACACTTAGCTTTTTGCTTGTCCTCAAGCAAAACTTATATGAAATTACTGGAAGCTAAATCATAGGTGCAATCACATAAAGGTCTTAGCAATAATTTTAGCAAAATTTCTCACTGAGTCAGATGATTCAGAAAACAGACATGATTGATCGAGTTGCTATGTAAAGGTCTCAAATGTTTGGTATGTGTGTCATGGCCATGTAGATGAAACAGTTCAATAACCTAATTGAACTCTATGCTTAGTCACAAGGTCTTCCTGATGTGTTGTGTGTGAACTAGTCTAGACTAGATTGTCAACTTAGAATAATCTTTCCTAAACCTTTACCAAATAATAATTCGATCAATCTTCAAATATGATAGCAAAACAAACAACCTTCCGGGTTCTGAGCTTTGGTGCCAATGCTTTCTAGTTACGCTCCTCAATAAGGTCGTGTAGATCTGAAAGTCATGGTATTTTTGTGTTTGCTTTCACACGTCAACATTGACTACCCAGGTATCGAGCACCACTCCCATGACTTTCAGATCTACACGACCTTAGGGCATCAGACATTAAATTCCCTTCAGAAGGGGTGCTCGAGTAGTAAAGGACACTTGCAAACTATCCCTTTTTTACTTTTAAGCTATTACACTTTCAGCTCAGAATCTCGTCTAGTCATTTAAGTTGCTAACACATTCTTTATTGGTCTAATATTATTCAGTTTTAGTTTGAAAAGATATCGGATTGATTTTTCTAATCCAGACTAAGTTGTGCTTAATAATATAAGGAATTCCCTACTTCTAAGTGACGAATTCAATAAAGTCATTAGCTTGTTTCCTAATGGTCATAATACTCTACTAAACATATATCATAGACATAAGCTTTTCTTCAATCAATCATACTGATTTTGAAGTCTAAAAGAGTGAAAATTTTTGAAATTTTTTGGAAGGGTGCAATTTCAGTGAAAAGTATGGAAAAACATGCAAATTTGTATGGTAGTGCACTGTGCACTACTACCCCACACTTATGATTAACATTGTCCTCAGTGTTCATGCATGTCTTATCACCCCACACTTATTTGAAAAATTCAAAACAAAAGCAGGAAAAACAAACAAAACTCTTACCCCACACTTATTTGAGAAATAAGAGTTTAAAAACAAAAACAGGAAAAAACAAAAATAGGAAAAAATAAACAAAACACGAAATGAAGATAAAAATAAAAAGAAATCAAAATTTAATAAAAGTAGCGAAAGATGAGGAGTATAAAAACTCCCTTCATGTATCGAGTAGAAGGGTCTGCTTTGATATGTCCATTGGTTGTTCACCTCAGCCATGTGCTATTGCTGAAATGTCCTCGACTCTGTAGGCTCTAGATGATGGAGTGGCTGACTTTGCATTATGCTCCGTATGGAGAGTGTATCTACCCTCTGAGTCGCGAACTACCATCCCCATGTTTTGAAGAACGGCCAGGTCTGGTAGATGGGGCTATCCTCGTCAGCTCCAATCCCTCAATGTCGATCTTCAGGTAGTGGACTATCCGTGTGATGAATGGCTTGAATCCCAAGGACTGCTTCCTCGAATCATTTGTAAAGTTTCTCGCAATCAGAGCAACGTGTCCAGGAGGAATGTGTCCAGGAGCGTGACATTCCCTGAAGATTGGCGAAGTCGTGATGGTAGGGGGTTCCAGTAGTGTAGATCTAGGCCCAAGTAGTTGAGACTTCCTCGGGGAAGTCTCGCACAATCGACTGGTATGCAGGGGATGCAAGCTCCTCCGCTACTATACTCTTGATACAATGCCAAACTCTTCTATATTCATCGGCCGGTCGATACCACTTGGTCGGTAGGTCACTTGCTTGCACTGGTATGGCTTTCATTGTTGTATGTTTACCTTTTGAGGATTGTCATCTTGATCCATTATAACTCATGCTCCATATGGCGAAACTTCTGTAACGGTAAACGGGCCTGACCAATAACAGTATCTCATCTGTTGATTCTGCGGATAGGGACTTTGTTGTGGTGGTATCTTCTGGAAGTTTTTACCTCCAAAATTATTCCTCAAACTAAATCCCGGATGATTTCTTCAGTAGGGATTGTATGTGTTTCCAATTGGAGCAGCATTGACTGCAGTAACTTGCTCCTACCTCTTTTGGAATGGTCAGTATTACATTCCCATAGCAATCCCTGCTAAAGTGTGGTACTTGGCAGATTTCACAAATTTGATACACAAGCTGAACGTTTCTTCTTTGTTGCAAGGCATTAATTTGACTGTTATCATTAGCCATTAATGCCTCCAATTGCTCATCAGAAGAAGCGTTAGCTGCGTTTATTGGTTGTTAATTCATAACCCTCTATCGCTTATCAAGGTTTTTGGGACATCTGGAAAATAATTTTGCAAGAAATCTGCACATGACTTTAACATCATTAGTAGGCAATACCTGTGGTTCATGCCATTTTGAAAAGTGTTCTACAACTACTATGATGTACTTGTTGTCAAAAGGAAGAAAGGAAAAGAATTCAATCAATACCCCAGACATCAATGATTGCAACACTCTATATACCTCACTGGGGCAGATGATCTGTGGAATATGTGTTACCTGTTATTTGGCAAGCATCGCAGGACTGTATAAAAGATACAAAATCCTTGAATATTGTGGGCCAATAAAATCTTGCTTCCAACACTTTTCGGACAGTGTTAATAGCAGTCAATTGGTCTCATGTAGATTCTTTATGGCAATGCTCCAGAATCTTGTGGTCTTTGCCTTCCGAGACACATCTTCTAATCAATTACTCTGCAATAATTCGAAATAGAAAAGGGATCTTCCCAGTAGTAATATTTCAAATCAACAAAGAATTTCTTCTTTTGCTGATAAGTCATATATCTCGGGAATATTTTAGTGACTAGATAATTTGCAATATTGATAAACCACGGAAGAGGATAATTATACATAGCAAACAATGAAAATAAATACTCATCCAAAAATTTATAAGATTTTACTGTCTCATCAATCGCCTCTAACTAGGGGTTTTCTAATCTAAGACCAATGGTTTGCTTTCTAGATTTCCATCCCCTTTTTTTATCCCTTATCAAATTCTTGTAACAATAAAACTCAACTAATTGATATGCACAAATCATATCACTTTTTTAGCATGCTTTTAGGCACAAATTAGGGCAAAATTAGAACTAAATCGACCTTAATTGATTTATATTAACACAATTTTACAGAACTTGTAATTTTGGAAGTTTCAGGTGAAATGTGCAAGAAAATAGCAAATATTGAGGCAAAAAATGCAATATTTGGAACTTATCGATTCAGGACGGGTGTCCCGACCCAGTCAAACGACCAGGACGGGCGTCCTGACCTGGTCAAAGCACCAGGACAGGCATCCTGACCCGGTCAACAGACTCGGGATGGGCATCCCGAATGACAGATACAAGTCCCACACCAAATTTCCAAGAGAAATTCACTCCTTTCACCTGCTATAAATACCTCAGGCCTTTCTCAGTTGAAATCATCCCTCACCTCTGAATACGAGTCATTCAGTAGCTTCGAGTGCATTCCTAATCACTCGATCATAGTCAATTAGTGGCTCAAGTGCATCTTTCTGCACTCACTCGAGTATATTAGCAATAAAAGAGAGTTAGTGTCTCATTTTTTTTGTTTCCTGAGTATTCCTCTCAGGTTCTTAGAATTCGATTAGATAGGGTTTATTTTTTATATTCATAGAATATCCGGGATTTCGTTCGGAGATCCTAAGAGGGCATTAGGTGAGCGAAGAGCTAGTCAACCGGGCATTACTTAAGCCTAGGATGTAAGGTAAAGTAATCGCTACTAGTCTAAGGAAGCGTTCTTCGAAGGTTCTGCTGATTAGAGTCAGGTCAAGCAATAATGGATATACAAGTGGTCGCTCCACCGGCGGACTTGATAAAGGGTGAATACTTTATGGTGGTGGTCCCCTAGATCCTCTCTGTATATTCTATATTGTGTTTGTCTAAATATAAATTTGAATGTCAAACTATGATTACTTTGTTATATATGCTTTGCATGTTGAAGTTACACTCATTTTTTCGGAAAGGTCGCCAGCTAAAACATACATTATGACTAATTATCTGCTTGCTCTTTTAAACTAAATGAACGGTTATAGACAATTCCTAACCACGGTCTAATCACAACCTGCTTAGTTTAACATGCCTTAATTTAGGATAAAAAAGCATTAAGGTCTACCATATTAGGTGAAATAACTTATACACCATGTTTGTTAGAGTAGTCTAATGAGGCTGAGTTTGTTCTCTATGCCAGCGTTAGGGTGAGTGGCATGAATTCTTGAGTGACACAAGTTCATGGACACCTTTAACTCGAACCGTGAGTAGGGCCATCATTAAGGTAGGGTGGTTTATCAAGTAACTCAGATGTGGTACACAGGTAAGATACAGTACATAATTGCATTCTAGACCAAGATATATCTAAAATATTCGAAGATAGGTCAATCAACATGTATAAACAATACAACATACATCAAAACTCATGTTTATTTGATACTCTTGCACGCTAAATTACTTGTGTGTTATGTGTGTATGGGATCACAACTCCATCAAAGTTATTGATGACAAATTAGTTAATTGAACAAATACATAGATATTAGGGTTAAAGGATAGTTGCTACCAAGCCGTTACCAGTTCCTTGGGATTATGATAATAATAAATTAAAATTGTAGGTACTTTCCAAATAACTAGCTACACGATATGTACTCTGTCTTAGGTTCTGATTGATTAAGTGACAACCAATATTGCTAAAAGTGACAATTAGTAAAACTCCGTCCTTAATTATTGATAATCAACATAGGTAAATAAATCATATCTTTTAGCATATCAATCGAAACACACTACTAATCAATTTTAGTTCAGCATCAGTTTAATTGAGCAGACATAGGCCGAGAGAGGCAAACTTGGTGGCGGATGCATTGAGTAGAAGGGCCTTGTGCATGACCCTTTCTGCTGTTTCGATGGTGGAATCGGATTTTGTAGCAAAAATTCATGAGAATGCCCCTAATGACCCTATTTATCAAAAACTAATATCTTTAGTGTAGAATGACACTATGAGAAGATATTGTCTCGAAGACGATATGTTGTATGCTAAAGGTGGATGAGCCTATGTCCCTAGTGGAGAGTTGAGAAAGATGTTTAAGGAAGCACATGACTTAGTGTGGGCTGGTCATCGTGGCATAGAAAGAACTCGTTTGTTGTTGGCAAGATGATACTTTTGGCCACAGATCGAGTATGACATCGAGGTATACATTAGAACGTGTTTGGTGTGTGAACAAGACAAGGTTGAAAAGCGATGGAAACATAGTTTGTTACAACCACTTCCTATTCTCGATGGGTAGTGACAAAGTATTTCAATGGATTTAATATCCAGATTGTGCATGGTGAATGATTTGGCATCTATTTTTGTAATAGTTTATATATTTTTGAAATATGCTATGTTTGTCCATACCCCATCATCTTGTCCAGCTGATGTTGCAGCTAATTATTTTTCAAACATATTGTAAAGTACTTTGGTGTACCCAGGGACATAGTTAGTCATAGAGATGTCACATTTACTATTAGATTTTTGGTGGCTTTATTTGGATTATTAGGATCAAAATTGAAATTTTCGACTGCAAATCATCCTCAAACCGATGGTCAGACGAAGATGATTGGTGTGTTTCGATTAGACATGCTAAAAGATAGGATTTATTTACCTATATTGATTATGAATAATTAAAGATTGAGTTTTACTAATTGTCACGTTTAGCAATAATAGTTGTCACTTAATCAATCAGAACCTAAGGCAAAGTACCTATCGTGTAGCTAGTTATTTGGAAAGTACCTACGATTTTAATTTATTATTATCGTAATCCCAAGGAACTAGTATTGGCTTAGTAGCAACTATCCTTTAACCCTAACATTCATTTATTCATGCAATTAACCAATCTTTCATCATTAATTTTGATGAAGTTGTGATCCCACCCACACTTAGCACATAAGTAATTAGCATGCAAGAGTATCAAATAGACATGAGTTCTTATGTATGTTGTATTGTTTATACATGTTGATTGACCTATCTTCGAGTATTTTAGCTATATCTTGGTCTAGAATGCAATTATGTACTCTATCTTGCTTGTGTACCACATCTGAGTTACTTGATAAATCACCCTACCTTAATGATGACCCTACTCACTGTTCAAGTTAAAGATATCCATGAAAACCTGTCACTCAAGAATTCATGCCACTCACCCTAACGCCGGCATAGAGAACAAACTCAGCCTTATTAGATTACTCTAACAAACATGGTAATTTCTAAGTTATTTTACCTAATATGGCAGACCTTAATGGATTTTTTCCTAAATTAAGGTCTGTTAAACTAAACAGGTTATGATTAGACCATGGTGAGGAATTATCTATAACATTTCATTTAGTTTAAAAGAACAAGCAGATAATCAATCATAATGTATGTTTAGCTAGTGACCTTTTCGGAAAAATGATTATAACTTCAACATGCAAAGCATATATAAGAAATCAATCATAGTTTGATATTCAAATAAGTGTTTAGACAAACACAACACATAATATACAGAGAGGGTCTAGGGGACCACCACCATAAAGCATTCACCCTTTATCAAGTCCACCGGTGGAGCGACTACTTGTATACCCTGGATTGCTTGACCTGACTCTGATCAGCAGAAGCTTCGGAGAACGCTTCCTTAGACTAGTAGCGATTACTTTACCTTACATCCTGGGCTTAAGCAATGCCCTGTTGACTAGCTCTTCACTCACCTAATGCCCTCTTAGGATCTCCTAACGAAATTCTGGGTATTCTATGAATACAAAAAATGAACCATATCTAATGAAATTCTAAGAACCTGAGATAAACACTCAGGAAGCAAAGAAAATAAGACATTCTTATACTGCTATCTACTCGTGTGAGTGCAGAAAGATGCACTTGAGCCAGTGAATGACTTATATCTAGTGTAAAAGTACACACTTGAAGTCACTAGATGACTCAGATCGAGCGATGAGGGATGATTTCAACTGAGGAAGGCCTGGGATACTTATAGTAGGGGAAATGAGGGAATTTCTCTTAAATTTCTGATGTGGAACTTGTATCTGCTGCTCGGGATGCTTGTCCCGGTGCTTTGATCTGGTCGGGACGCCCGTCCCGAACTCAGAAGTTCCAAAAGTTATGTTTTTGCCCTAATAATTGCTATTTTCTTGCACATTTCACCTGAAACTTCCGAAACCACAAATTCTGCAAAAAATGTGTTAATATCAATCAATTAAGATCGATTTGGTTCCAATTTTGCCCTAATTTTTGCCTGAAAACATGCTAAAAAAGTTATATGATTTGTGCATATCAATGATCAATGCCTTATTGGAGAAATATTTGAGGCATTATGTCACGACAAGTCAAAAGAATTGGGTGAATCTTCTAGACTTGGCACAATTTTGTTACAATCTTCTTCGATCTAATGTAACGAAGATGAGTCCCTTTGAGCTAGTGAATGGACAACATCGAACGACCCCACAAGATTTGGCAATGGTGGTGGCAAGTGTTGGAACTTGTCCAAAGACAGAAAGATTTGTTAAGGCAAAGCATGAGATAATTGCCGAAGCAATGAATAGTTTGGAATTGGCATAAAAGAGGATCAAGAAGTATGCTAATCAGCATAGACGTGGTGTGCAATTTAAGGTAGGTGACTTGGCATTATTGAAAGTGACCCCTCGAATTTGGAAGATGATCAGTTGAAAATTTGTTCATCATGGGTTGATACCTCAATATGATGAACCATTCGAGATACTCAAGAAGGTGAAAAATGTTGTTTATCGACTTAAACTTCTCGACAGGTTAAAAATTCATCCTACTTTTCATGTTAGTTATTTGAAAAAGTTTAACAAAGAGAAATTTGAAGGATAAAGGCATAAATCTAGAAGGGCTCCACCCATGATTTGGAAATAGTTTGACAAACTTGTGGAGAAGATTTTGGACCATCGGACCATGGGCCAAAGTAAGAAGAATCGAATGACAGACTTCATTGTGCATTGGAAGGGCGAGCCCGAGACTGATGTCACGTGGGAATGAGACTTGACTCTTTGGCAGTTTGAGGATCACATTGCTGACTATTGGATGCAGCAGAGACCGATGAGGACGTTGATGACTTAAGTAGGAGAGGTATGGGAGATCCTTTGTCCCGAGGGTACAGGACAACCCTAGTAGTGTCGGGGCAGTGAGCATGTGACATGCGATTTGGGGTTTGGTTGTGTGTCCTTTATAAAGGAATGAATGTTGTGTGTGGGCCAAGATGTGCATCATGATCAGTGGGCTGAGCATTGTGGCACGGGATGTGGCACAAGTCCGAGTGAGACGAAATTTTAGTCCAAATAAGTCGGGACCCTAAGCCAAGTTAGAGTCCTAGATGGTTTGGAAGACCATGGATGGGTCGTGACCCATGTGGAACAACCCTAAACTTAGTCAATCCCTACATGGCTATGAATAGGGATAGTTGTGAGCAACATTGAAGAGTGTGACAAAGAGCATAATAGAGAGATAGTGTGGGATATAGATAGAATAGATGGGTTCTATCAATAGGCCTTGTGTTGGTCGAGTAACCTTTGTTCATAGGTGCTCAATTGTTGTAATTTCTTACTATTTAATAATATAGAAAGGTTGGACGACTTTGCCTGTAATTATTGTGTTGTCCCATACTTGTGCAAGCTTGCTTGATTCGTGCGTGTGTGGTGTGTGCACATGTTGTACGCAACACAGGTTGAGTGTCGTGATCTGGTAGTCGTACTAGGAAAGCATACTTAAAATTATTTGATAAAAGTTTAAGCTCTAATGTGGATGATTTCTGAATGAAACAAATTATTCTAGTCAGAATTATTTCAATAATATTTTCAACATGTACTCTAGAACAATCATCATCCACAAAATCAATAAAATCAATAAATTATCAATAAAATCAAGAGAATCAACACAAGTTTAAACTACCTTGTGTTATTGTTAGAAATCTTGGAACCTAATTCTCAAAAAGATTCAAAAAGCTAGGGAATGTGTGCAAGAGGTTCCATATTAAGTATTGAAAGTCATCTGAGCTCATGCATATGGTAATGGTCAAGTTGAGGAGCTAGGCTAATAATTTGGCCGTTAAGGCCCTTAAGAAGACCTTGAAGGAAAATTCTAACAAATGGATAGGCAAGTTGAATCTTATACTTTGGGAAACACGCACTTCAGCTAGGGGCTCCGCTGAAAAACTTCAAAGACAATAGTGTATGGATTTTAAGTAGTTGTACTAGCTAAAGTGATATTGTCCACAAAAAGTTTTCTAATACAATAAAGTAACCAACGTTGTAGTTTGGAGCTTAGACCTCAACTTACTTAATCAAAGTAGAAAGATCGCCAAACTTTCCAAAACATACAAATAGTAAACATTGTTTAACAAGAAGGTGTTTTGGAGAGGAATGCACATTAGACACTGACAAGATCATAAAAAGGACAAAAAAAGTAACAAAGTTGAAACAAGTAAGCTCATTATAAATCAGAAAGTTCATATCATATGGAAATTTTAAAAAAAAATAATAAAAAAAACTAGATGAATAAAGTCAATTTGAATCAATTACTTTGAGTTTTAATGCATACCAATTATTACTTGTTATGTACTTAGGTTACAATCTAAAATGATTTTTAAAATTTTCTAGCCAAGAGTTAACCTAATTGTCATTCATTTCAAGTTAAATTACATGGAAAAATAACGAAGTTTGCGTTAAATTATGTGAACAAATGTTGAGTCAATCTCATTAATATTTACTCATCCAAATTATCCACAAAAGAAATGTACTGAGATCATATATTTTTCCACATAAACACCATTTCATACCGGAGGTAAAGATAAAAACTTACCTCAGACTGACTTGAATTCTTACTCATCTACTTTTCCAGGATAAATTATTCCATACATTATCACTTTTGTTCTTTTTTTTCTTTCTTTTTTATTTTTTCTGGTAAGCCCATACATTATCAGTTGGCATCTTAGCTTTTGAATCCATTAATATTCCGTGTCAACATATTCAATTAGTGGGTGTTGGTAGAGATGACTGTGACATTAACATAGGAAACATGACGTGAGATTCCATATATATCACTAAATTATAATGTCCAATTTCATTTTAACACAACAAAACACCAATTTAAAATTAAATGGAACCAACATATTAGACATAAAAATTTTTAGATGACATAAAATAGAAAAACAATATATATCTTATTTTAATTTTATCTTCTTTTAGATATTCTAATTTATTTTGGGCGATCAATTTATTATTATTCAAAAAGTTAAAGTTAAAGAACTCTCAAAGTAATTTTTATTTTTATTTTTGTCTACTCCAAGTATTAAAAAAGGGGAGTGAGTAATTAATAAAAAAACATAATAAAGTGTGTCAAAAGGAAAGAAAATTCTGCGGATCATGGCAAAAGGAACTTTGTAGTATGAATGACTCAAGACTCATATCCAAAACTACATATGTTTACCGGCCCTAACTATATATATAAACTGTTGTAATAACCAGTTCTAATTTTCATTCTTTGATTGACTTATCTTATCGTCTATACGTTTTATTCAACATTTGTATGCTAAAAAGGAGTGCTCAAATCTCAACTTTTTTGACACAAAGATCAATTCAATGGTTTTCCAGCATAAGCTAAATCTTTGGATTGGCCCATCATTCTTGAACTTCAAATCTCATTAAAGCTTATAAGAATCCTTGTAAAGAATTCTTTCTTTGAGCAAAGATTCAATCTTTGATGAATAAGATGCACTCATCTTTCATACTTCTGTCATCCTTCCCCTTTTCTTTTTTCTTTTCTTGCCGGATGTTTTCTCCCTTTACACACACCATATATATATATATGCCTTTAACAAAAGTAAGATTCTTTTAGCTTTGTCCACATCATTTACTCAAAAACGTACATATATCCTCCGATAATAACCATTCAAAAACATGTCCATTTTCATCGTGGGTTATCTGTTTTGGACAAGAAAATTAAAAAAGAAAATAAAAGTGATGACAAATACTTTCCTACGTGTTTAGTCATATATGAGGAACCTAAATTAGGGTTCCTTTAAAAAAATGTGACGATGTTCACCAATCTTATATTCTGATATAAAAGTAATATTGGACTTGAATTTTAGGAAGGAAGGAAAGAAAGAAGGAAGGGTTTGTAAGTACAAATGGAAAATTAATTCAAAAGCCAACGGAAATGTGAGCTTTTGCATATTAAGTTCTCTTTATAGTTCCCTTTTTATCTCCCTTTCGTTAGTGAGGGCACATGCATGGCTGGGGGTAATGCCACTTAGTTTATATAGGGGCCATATATTTTTTCTGCAATTTGGCTTTCTATGGAGCACTTCTTTATTAAAAACCGTCACTAACTATATATTCTATACTATATAAATATATAATGAAAGCATCAAATAGAATATCAAAGGATGGATGTTAGTTTTTCTTCAATAAGTATTGATTTCAAATTCTTCGGTTTGTAGGTTTTTAAATACATAAATACATAAATTGATTGATATTTATATATAGATTGAAATGGTCCCTATTTCAGAGGTGTATATAAAGAAAAAAGGAAAAAGACCAAATATCTAATATTGTGATATATTTTTGGATAAACATTTTTTGGATATATAAATGAAATTGAATTGTGATGAATTGTTTATAAATTAATTTTTAGGTAGGTCTCATATATATATATATATATGCATGTGCAAGATATAAATGGAAAAAAGAAATGTTTGAATCATTGACAATATATATATATATATTTTAATTTTATAAATGGATACATAATTATAGTCTAAAATTTGAATATATGATTTCTTGATTACAAATAAATTTGATGTTTTTAGTTTAAATACAATTGTAATTTAAAAAAAAAAAAAATCTATCCAAATGGATCATTTTCTATGTTTTGTTATTGCTTGCGGTGCTATTTGATCTAACTAATGAAGTTTTATATTATTTGTAAATAAACTTCTATTTACCATGATAAACTTATAAATTATATATTCAAAATATATATAATGAACAAAATACTGAATAAATCTGATGATAAAAAAGGATATCTTCCTTTACCATAACAAAACATGTGTAATGTCATGTATATGAAAGAAAGCTTCTTAGGGATTAAGTAAAACTAAAAAGAAGCACCTGCAAAAAGAATGTTTAATTTTTACCCTTCCAACTTCATGAAGTTGATTATTCAATCGCATAGTTTTTACTGGTATGAAAAAAGATGGCCTAACTTATATATATATATATATATATATATATTTATTTATTTATTTATATTTAAGATGAGTATCAATGGATAATCTTATGAAATTGAGGTGACAAGATCTTTTATTTTGTTTATTTATTTATTTTATTATAATTTAATTAAATGAGAAGAAGAAGATAAGGAAGACAAAGAAACATTGTCTCAAAGTCATACAAGCTTAACAAACTTAGTGGATAAGTTGTGTGCTAACATGGATATTCGGTTGACTATATAAAGTGAACACGTCATTCTTTTGGACCAAAAATAATTAATAATAACGTATTAAATTTCTAGTAGATTTGTATTCCAACTTTCTTCTCAATTTTTTTATAATAAAAAAATCATATGTTTTTCATTTTGATAAAATTCATTATTCTTATAAAAATATTATCACAAATAATATAAATAATTCATATTTTATTATCTCTTCAAGGGGAATGGACGTTTATTTTTCTTCTTAATAACATTCCAAATTCCAATATTGTAAAATATAACAAATTAAATTTAAATTTCATTTGACTATGCAAATATGTGAGATTTTATTTATTATTATTATTTTTTGTTAATACTTAAATTTTAATTGTTAAAAAGTAATTAATCATCTAATTATTTTTATTTTTCGGTCCTCCTCGTCAAGAGCAAGCAAAACGAGGTTGCTGTGCTACAAGGATCAATATATACTAATTTAAACAAAAGAATTTGATGAGTAATTCATCCATTTGAAGATTAATTCATTCAAATGAATATATTGCTTCAGAATTAATTTATCCAAATGAAATTAATTTAAGAATATAATTATCCAAATAATCGATAAAATAATATAAAAAAAATCTATTCTCAAATAAGAAAACATAAAAATTTATTTATTCCAACAAAAACATAGTTTTAAAAATTTAAGATTCAATATTTTTTATAATTACAAAAATTCACTTAAACAATTTTTTTTTTTTACCAACTCAAATATTGAGATTAATTTATAGATTTCTTTTTCAAAGTAGATTTCGTACATTGCGGAGAAAATGAACCTTCAAAAGTAGTGTGCTGTCGACATGGTGCTTTAGTTTTGTGATTACTGTTTGTCTCTTTTTATTTAATTATTATTATAATTTTTAAGGAGATGTAAGTTAGTAAAAAGTTTTTTTTTAAATTTTAAGTGAGATTAAATATTTAAATTTTAACTAATTATTTTAAATTTAAAGTTAAAAGTTCACGTTTTTTCATAATATTATTTTTATTTAAACCATTTTTTTTACTAAAAAAAAAAGGGTTAATTAAAAAATTTAAAGTTCTTTATTATGGATTAATATCTTCTTATCTCACATTAAAATTTTTTATTGGTGGTAATTAAAAATTAAAAAAATAATGAAAAAGAAGATTAGATAAGGAGAGTTCTGTCCCATCATTACCACGTACATTAGTGTCTATTCATTCCTTATCCATTTACCAAACCCATTAAAACAGGTCAACTTTTTTCTCTCAAGAATTGTAAATCATTTCTTTTCACATGATTTAAAATAAAAGAAAAAGAAAAATGTCTGCAGCCATGAATTTCGAAAAACTTTTTACAAATTAAACAAACATGCCTTGTTTTCTATTGTCTCCTTTAGCCAAAAGGGTTCTCACAACTTTGTTCTAAAATGGCCAAATTGCTAACCACATTTCTTTTCTTATCATCCTATGAAATTTCTTTCCTGTGGTTTATTATTATTATTATAAATAATTAGGAATACTCGTCACGATTGTCATTATGATTAGCATGATTATATGAGTTTTGACATCATCTAATCAACTTTACACTTGGCTTTTGCTTTGCTTTGCTTTTAGGCGCTCGTCCTTCTTCCACAATTAAAATTTTATTTTTCTTTTTCTTTTTTTCTTTTTTCTGAGATTATTTTTTAATTTTTTTTTATTATATCTCTCACTTATCATCTCTGAAAATTATATATAAAGATACACGAATTGCATTTTTGATCAAATTTATAATTAATATAATTTATTTCTGTGGAATTTTCTGCTATAATGACTAGGTGGGTTTCTATTTCATCCTGAAGTCAAAAAGGAAAAGAAATATTAAACAAATAAAAATAAAAAGGGAAAAGGGAAAAAGTGGGGGGAAATCAATTGGACTAAAAAGATGAATATATATATATATACCCACGAGGGTAAAGCTTTGATGCCAAAATTCTATTATAAATAATAATTTTAAATAATATGAATGAAAGTTTAAGATTGTATTTGGAAAAGAATTTTGTTTCAAATAAAATAATATTTCATTTCAAATATTGAACAATAAATAAGTATATAAAATTTTGGTTTCCAAATTTGAGTGTAAAATAGGAATGTGAAACTATTGTTTAGAGACTAAATTATTTAAATTTTATACATTTGATTCTTAAACATTATTTTGTAGTGTTTAAATTTATAAAGTTTTTTCTTTGTGAGCATTAGTTTAGTTCTTTTATTAACAATTCACTTAAATAAGTTTTATTACAATGTATATTTAAATAAAAGATAAATAATTTATAATATTTTATTTATAATTTTGAAAGATTATAATAAAAACAAAAATATATTATAAAAAAATTAAATTAAAATCCAAGTGAAAGAAATGCCAATCAGTCAAAAATATTGATTAACTCAATTGACTATTCGAAAATTAATAAAGAAAAAGTAAAAAATAAAATAAAATAAAATAAAAATTGAGAAATTGTGACAAAGAACACTTAAATCCTAATTTTTTAAGAAGACAACCATTTCGCTTTGACTTCTTTACAACTGGCATAGACTGATAGATAAGGTGATAAGTGAAAGATAAGGAGATAATATAAAAAGATAATAACATATTTTTTTATCAATAAGTTTTAAGAAAATGATTATTAAGAAAAGTTTTATCATACAAAATGTATAACACAATTCGATTCTCATTCAAATAAATATATATACATGTTTTTCAATCATATCTGGAATTCATAACCTTTTAAAATAATAAATGCATTATTCTTGACCCATTTCTATTAGATAATTAATTTTATAATGATTTTTATTAATATCTTTTTTGATATTGTATTTATCTTTTTATAATTTATTGTATATTTTATTTGATTTGATGAGATTACGAGAATATTTTTTATATTATCTTTCTTCGGTAAAGATAACTACTGTGTATATATTCATCAAATTCAATAAAAATGTTTACCTATCATATTCTTTCATGGCATCAGAGCAATATAAATTAGATTAATTTTTCCTTATTTTATCACACCATATTTGGCCACAGAGACTCGAAATCTTCTTCTTCTTATTCTCATCCAGCTCTTACCGTTCCTAATATTACCAATTTTATCAAGGTCACATTAGATCTTCAAATGAGCTAGTACATTACGTGGTCCACTCTTTTTAAAATTCCTGCTCGATCATATCAAGTGTTGGATCATATCATTCCAACTACTTCCCCTTCAGATCTGTCGTTGCCCGACTCTGATCGAGTTTCCTTTTTGTCTCATGCTCTTCAGATGACCACTCATCTTTTGAATATTCTTCCTCTTCTGAATATCCTAACCTTGTCAGTGTTGCGTTGTGTGCGTGTGTCACAAATTCTAATGATTAGAAAATCAATGCAATCTTTAACAAGTGTTAAGTATAAACCGGTCAACAAGTAATATATATACCTAAGTACAAGATTATCGATCCCACATGGACTACGTATGCCAATTAAAATACAAATATGATTGTACAATTGGTTATCAAACCAAACAAAAGAATTATGATAAGAGGTTGATCTAATGCTACGGCAAAGCTAAACTAACAGTTAAAGGTTAGCCTACTGGAGATAATCACAAGAGTAATACAGATGAAACAATGTTGGGGCATACAAGCCTAAACGGTAAGTACAAACCATATGTGAATCAAAACATACAAGAACTGTTCTCAATTTTCAGATCAATGCTACAGCGATCTGGTTACAGCTAGATTACTTAACTTACTAGTTTAGTGCACAAATACCATCGTCTCATGGAGTACGACGTACCGTGGTCTAAAGCAACACTAGTAAGGGAATTTGGTCATGTCCCGTGCAATATTGAGCGCACGGTCATGCTACTCAAGCTAATACCACTTGATTATCTTGTCAACTAGCTCCCTTTCGGTTCGATATGTAAATTAGACAGTCGTAACCGCAAGTTACACTAAACCATTTAAGTAATCAAGTGAGTAAATCAAGCATGCCCCATACAAGCATTAATCATAAAAATAAAGTACAATGCTATAGCATATTCGTCATCTCTTTAAAACAGTGCAAATAGTCTGTTCATACTTAACTAAGCTACAACATATTCAGGTTACAATCGTGCATTTAACGCTGGAAATAATCAAGGTACATGGATTGAAGTAATGGGGTAACCCCAAAACACATTTAATTAATCCCAAATACGTCTTAAACTCATACCCGAAAATCAAGTTTGAAATTATACAAAGTAATAAACAAAATGAGGAAATGGGCAGAGAATTACTATGTTCGTAGACAACCCTACTGCCCAAATCGATTTAATCGAAATGCTCATTGTTTTTCCTCCTTCGAATGGTGTTGCGGCTGCTTCTCTGCCCAGCTCGTAATTCCCCAACAAGTCGCCCTGCTTCCTCTCGGATTGTTCTCCCTAAACAAGTTAATCTAAGTTAAAACTGCCTACACTACTCCTGCCGACTACTCTCTAATTCTCTCTATGTATAAAATCCTCTCTATCTACGACCTCCCTCCTTTTCGAGTCTGCCTTTTCTTTTCTTATACTGTCTGCCTTGTCTCCCTAATTCTAATTCCCTCGTACAACTGCCAGCTGTCCAGAATTATTGCTGAATAATCAATAATCCAAAATTGAGAAATATGATTAATCTAAAAATTAAATTCCAATTTTTGGCAGTTGTCCAACTAATTTTTGTCTTCTTCCTCTTTGCTCTCCACCCGAGTATCAAGTTGCAAAAGCCACAATTATTTTATGGAATTAAAATGAATTAGACGTGATAATTTGCTAAAAATTAATGAATAATTCATAATAAATTCTGCCATGAACTATATCAATCGGTCAATCTAAATTCATCAAATTATTACACCGATTTCATTCATCTCATTCCCTCTTTTACCCTCGGCAATTTAAATTATTTTAAACAAATTCCAGCTGGAAAATAAGTTGATTCAACTTGTGACAAAATCTGAAATTATTCTAATTAAATTGACTTATTTGACATTTAATCCACAACTTTGCATTAAAGGGAAGAAAATAGGAACTATACGCAATTTAGCTCGAAAATCGTACATAATTTCCTCAATTGATAGCATAATATGAGTAAAACTTATGTGAATAACTCTATTATTTTAGAGTTACCTCTTCTTCCTTCTCCATTCCTTCACAAATTATAGGCTAATGGCTCGTTTTACGCCATGTGTATTTTTGGGATATCTCTCTTGTTGGGCCCGAATAATCCCACAAAATTAGGTTTCCACCACTTAACTCCACATTAGTAAGATATTGTCCGCTTTGGGCCTAAGCCCTCACAGTTTTGTTATTGGGCAACTTCCCAAAAGGCCTCTTACTAATGGAGTTAGTGGTATTCTTATAAGTTAGTCACCTCTAGCATTATCTTCAGATGTGGGATATGGGTTAACACCCCAACATTCCTCCCCTCAAACCAAGGACCACATACCCGTGTCCTCCCCTAGAGGAATAATCATCTTGCATCTTTCGCAAGACATTAACTCTCATCTTGCATCTTCCGCAAGGCATCCACATCTGGCAAGCAAGCCCTCTAGCCTTTGGCTCTGATACCACTTGTTGGGCCCCTAATAATCTCACAAGATAGGACTTCCACCACTTAACTCCACATTAGTAAGATATTGTCCGCTTTGGGCCTAAGCCCTCACAGTTTTGTTCTTGGGCAACTTCCCAAAAGGCCTCTTACTAATGGAGTTAGTGGTATTTTTATAAGCTAGTCACCTATACCATTATCTTCAAATGTGGGACATGGGTTAACACCCCAACATTCCTCCCCTCAAACCAAGGACCACATACCCGTGTCCTCCCCTAGAGGAATAATCATCTTGCATCTTTCGTAAGGCATTAACTCTCATCTTGCATCCTCCGCAAGGCATCCACATCGGCAAGCAAGCCCTCTAGCCTTTGGCTCTGATACCATTTGTTGGGCCCGAATAATCCCACAAGATTGGACTTCCACCACTTAACTCCACATTAGTAAGACATTGTCCGCTTTGGGCCTAAACCCTCGTGGTTTTGTTCTTGGGCAACTTCCCAAAAGGCCTCTTACTAATGGAGTTAGTGGTATTCTTATAAGCTAGTCACCTCTAGCATTATCTTCAGATGTGGGACATAGGTTGACACCCCAACATCTCTTATCATCGAGATTTCCTCATCACATTCTTTTTCAAATTATTTTTGTATATATTTTTCTCAGCATTTGGGCTGATCATTTGAGCCTATTTTTGCCGACCCAACCCATGTACATCATGGCAGCCTGCTTCTCTTGCCCGAACCCATCTCGCCCACATCCCTCTCTCCCGGATAGTCGTCTAGGCCAGCTTCAACTCCTCGGTCCATTTCTCCCTCTTCTTCAGTTAGGCCCGCGTCGGCCCACCCGCCTTCTTCCTTGCCTCATTCCTACCAAGCTTCTTCAGTTGGGCCTGAGGACTCCTCCTCCCCTCAGCCCATGTCTACCTCCTATCTACTTCCAATTTAATTCATCCTACACTGATGCTGCTTGGGGTAGTTGCCTAGATACTCGTCATTCAACTTCTGGTTATTGTATTTATCTTGGAGCTAATCTCATTTCTTGATATGCTAAGTTGAGTATCGGGGTGTTGCCAATGTTGTTTCTGAATCTTGCTCGATTCGTAATCTTATTCTGGAACTTCACTATCCTCTTACGAAAGTCACTCTTTTTTATTGTAATAATTAGTTGTTTATCCTTCTCATAATCCTGTTCAAATCAACGCACTAAACACATTGAAATGGACATTCATTTTGTTCGTGAAAAGGGATTCATAGTCAAGTTCGTGTTCTTCATGTTCATTCTCCTTTTCAAATCGTTAATATTTTCAAAAATGATCTTCCGCTACAACTCTTTTCTGATTTCAGGGATAGTCTAAACGTTTGTGATCCTCCCGCTTCAACTACGGGGGAGTATTAGATAATTAATTTATGATTATTTTTATCAATATCTTTTTTATATTGTATTTATCTTTTTATAATTTATTGTATATTTTATTTAATTTGATCAAATTACGAGAATATTTTACATATTCTCTTTCCTATATGTCAAGATAACTTGTGTGTATATATTCATCAAATTCAATAGAAATTCTTACCGATCATATTCTTTCACTTTCAAATAATAAAGATTATCACAAATATATATATATATGAAAATTAAGAATTCAGGTAGAATAAATTGAAATTTTTAGTAATTAACTATTTTTGGCAAAAATAAGAATTTTTGTTTTTCTAAAATTGTAAAATTTTTTTCTTCTAAAAATAAGTTTTACAATACATCTCTGAACTTTAGCCTTTCTTTTTTGGGTAAATTATCCTAGTAACACTTGAACTTTTAAAAAATCCAACTTTTGCACTTGTATTTATTTTTGTTTTGAACTAACACTTCAACTATAAAATATCACTTATTTTGCCCTTCTATACAAAATTTCTGTCATACTTTATTTTTCGTCCAATTTTTAGGGGTATTTTTGTCTTTTTAAATCATTACTATTTTTAAATTATTAAAGTTTTATTTTCAGGGGTAATTTTGTCATTTCACTTTGGTCTTTTTAAATCATTACTAATTTTAAATTATTAAAGTTTTATTTTCATGGGTAATTTTGTCATTTCACTTTCGTCTTTTTAAATCATTAATATTTTTTAATTATTAAGGTTTTATTTTTTAGGGGTAATTTTGTCATTTTAAATCATTAATATTTTTTAATTATTAAGGTTTTATTTTTTAGGAGTAATTTTGTCATTTCACTTAATTATTAAAAATCTGAAAAATATTTTATTATTGCAAAGATTTGAACCTACAACCAAATGACTAACTAAACTATGTCTAACCACTATAACAACTATAAATATATTAATTGTATAGAACTTATAATTTATATTGTAATTACACAAATAATAAATACGCATTTTATATTGCAATTACATTTTATATTATAAATATAAATTATATTAAATATAAACATTTTTTAAAAAATATTATCAAATGCCACAATTCAAACCACAAGTTTTTGTTGTTGTCACCTTCTTCAAACCTTACTGAAGCTCTTCTTTAACTCTTTCGTTTCCAATTCGTCACATTCTTCAAACCCCGCGACTAACTAAACCATGAATTTTGAGTTGTTTTTTTAATATAATATCATTTTTGACACTAATTGATGTTTTGCGACGAATTTGAAACGAAAGAGTTGAAGAACAACTTCAGTGCAAAGTTTGAATAAGGTGACAATAACAGCAACTTATGGTTTGATTTGTGTCATTTGAAAATATTTTTTTGAGATTCAATATAATTTATATTTTAAATATAAAATGCGTATTTATTATTTGTGTAATTACAATATAAAATATAAGTTATATATAAATTAATATATTTATAGTTGTCCCAGTGGGTAAACATGGTTTAATTAATCAAATCTTTGAAATAATAATATATTTTTCAGATTTTTAATAATTAAGTGAAATGATAAAATTACCCATGAAAATAAAACTTTAATGATTTTAAAAAGACGAAAATGCCCCTAAAAATTGGATGAAAAATGAAATATAACAGAAATTTTGGACGGAAGGGCAAAAGAAGTGATATTTTATAGTTGAAGTATCAGTTCAAAGCAAAAATAAATACAGGTGCAAAAGCTGGATTTTTAAAAAGTTCAAGTGTTACTAGGATAATTTACCATTCTTTTTTTAAATGAAAAAAAAAATCGTTGAGTTGCAATAATGCTACACTATAATATCACTCTTGGGTAATTAATACCATTTCTTAGAGTTGTAACAATTCTTGTTGGGTTTAAGAAAGTCTTAACCCAACTAAAAGAGTTTCGGATTTAGATTCGTTTTTATTAATAGGGATGATGTATTTTAATGAATATAAAAGTTTTGTACCTTCGAATGATATAAAGGCTAAAGCAACTTCCTTATTAGCTTTGGTTGTAGAGCCATCAATATTCAATTAGGGTGTGTGACGTTGATTTGAAATTATTTTAAGTGATCAACAGGTTCAATGGAACGAAGATGAGAATAAGAGGAAATTTTACGGTAAAGAGCATAAGTAGGAGAGTGAAAAACTTGTGTTTTAGAGGGAAGAATGTTAAGTAAATAAGTTGTCATTTGTCGAGCATGGTGCCAAAAAGAGAACGGAATAGAAGCGTGAATAAGGAGAGTACGAATGACATTATTAATGGTATGAATTTTATGCTATGTTTTGCCATTTTGAGATGATGTGTATGGGCAAGAAAAATGAAGATTATACCATTAGATGACAAGTTTTTTGTAACTGAGCATTAAAACATTTCTTACCATTATCACATTGTAAACTTTTAATGCACTTACCAAATTGAGTAGAGATATAAATTTATGAGAAATATGAAATGACCATACAAAATTAGTGAAATCATCAAGAAAGAAGACATAGTAAAGATGACCTTTGGAACTAGGAACAAGAGACGTCCAAATATCACTATGCTCAATATCAAAAGGTAATGTAGTATAAGTTAAAGAATCATTAAAGATAACTTTATCTATTTTTCAAGAGAACAAGAATGACATCAAAGATTATCTCAATGATTATTACAAGAAATCAAACTATGTTGACAAAGTGTGTTGAGAATGGAGGAACCCAGATGACCCAACCGGCTATGCCATAATTTCGGTGAAACAGTCTCAAAGGAGGAAAGAGAATGAGATAGAAGGTGAGGATAATTTGTAATAGGGTAGAGATCTCCAAGACTATTACATCTCATGAGTGAAATCCCTATTTGGAAATCTTTAATAGAAAAACTAAAAAGATCAAATTCCACAAAAACATTATTATGAATAGTGAGGAGCATGTAGGACATTGTTTAGAGAGAGAGAGAGGGGGAAAAGAATTAGGTAGAACAATATGTCCACAACTGTGAATAAGGATAGACCATTACCGACAGTGATTTTATGAGTATTACTCAAATTAAAATAGGACGAAAGAGTGCCTCCATTAATCATCATGTGTGAAGTAGCCCTAGTGTCTATATACTATTGATCATTTGGAATAGAGAGAGAAAAGAGTATGGAGTGCATGAGAAATATTAGTTTGGGCATAGATGGATGACTAGTCTAGTATAGAAGCAATGTGGGCCTGTGAAACCTACTAGGGATGTGGGCCTAAGACACTAGCCTGTTGATGAGTTGGGCCAAGGCTGCCATTGAGCCCATGATGGAGGAGCGGTCTAGTGTTGTTGTTGGGACAAGTGAGGAGAGAAATCTTATCCAGATGCTAGTGGGTTATGTTGTTGGGTCTAGAATTGATGATTGTGGTTGTGTCTTCCTCTCCTAGATCGATTGCCATGTCTCCCACAACTTCCACTATTGCGGCATCCACCATTGCGACCATGTTTGTTGGAATTAGAAGTGTCACCCTAAATGTAAGATTCCATGTTCAAGAACAAATTGATCTAGCATTGGTTTAGCGCATTTGGAACGTGTTTTTTCTTCCTAGACAAACATAGAGCGAGTCTTGTAAAATAATGGCAAGGCATCACCATGTCAAATTTTGGTACCTACATGGGCATTAGTGTTAGTTAATCTAACAACCAATTGTAAAACTAACTTGTTGTTGATGACAAGAGCACCACATAGGATAATTGGTCTGCTAGAGATTTAAGATCTTGACAATAGGAAGAGGCATCGACAAACGTCTCTGATGCGTTTTGATTGGTATGCTAAAAGATAGAGTTTATTAACTTATATTGATTATGAATAATTAAGGACTTAGTCTTACTTACTGTTACTTTAGCATTTATTAGTTGTCATTTAATCAATCAGAACCTAAGACAGAGTACCTATCGTGTAGCTAGTTGTTGGAAAGTACTCCCAGGGAACTGGCGACAGTTCAGTAGTAACTATCACTTAATCCTAACAATCATCTTATTAACAAATCAATCAATTGATTATCAATTATCTTGGAGAGTGGTTTTGTATCACAACACATAACAAGCACTTATCAAGCATGTAAGAAATATCACATAGACATGTATTCTGATGTATACTCATGTTTCTACAATTTGGTTGACCTATCTTCAAATATTTTAGATATATCTTGGTCTGTAATACAATTATGAATTGTATCTGTTTGTGTACCACATTTGAGTTACCTAGTGTATTCACCATACCTTAATGATGATCCTTCTCATGTTTCAGGTTAAAGTATCCATGAAAGCCTATGTCACTCAGGAAATCATACCACTCACTTTAATGCTAACATAGCGCACAAACTCAGCCTCATTAGGTTACTCTGACAAACATGGTGATTTGTATGTTATTTTACCTAATCTAGTAGACCTTAAGGCCTGTTAAATTAAATAGGTCATGATGTAGACCATTGTTATGAATTGTCTATAACCGTTCATTTAGTTTAAAAGAGAAAACAGATAATCAAGCATAATGTTAATTTAGCAGGTGACTTTTTCGAAAAAATGAACAGAACCTCAACTTGCAAAACATGCATAATATAGCAATCATAATTTAGTATTCAAATATATATCTAGATAAACACAACTCAAAGATATAAAGTAAGGATCTAGGGAACCATGTCCATAGAGTAGTCACCACTTTATGAGGTCCACCGGTATTGCCAAACTTGTATCCTTTGTGTTGCTCGATCCTACTCTGATCGGCAGAACCTTTGGAGAACGCCTTCTTGGCCTAGTAGCAATTACTTTACCTTACATCCTGAGCTTAAGCAATGCCATGTTGACTAATTCTTCGCTCACCTATTGCTCTCTTAGGATCTCCTAATGAAATCTCGGTATTCTATGAATACTAAAGACGAACATTATCTAACCAAATTTCCAGAATCTGAGATAAACACACAGAAAACAAAGAAAACGAGACACTATTTGTTGCTAGATGACTTGTGTTGAGTGCTGAGGGATATCCTTAACCTTCCATACCCGGGGGTATTTATAGGGGTGAAAAGGAGTGATTTTTGCTTGAGAAACCAATGTGGGATTCCACTCTGCTACTCGGACGCCCGTCCCAAGCTTTGACTTGGTCAGGGTGGGTGTCCTAACCTTTGGGACGGCCACCTCGAGCTCAACTCTTCCAAAAATTGCACTTTTGTCCCAATATTTATTATTTTTATGCAATTTACTCTTGAGACTTCCAAAATTACAAATTACGCAAAATGATGTTAATTTGAATCAATTAAGATCAAATCAGTTCTAATAATGCATGATATATGTCTAAAACATGCTAAAAATGTGATATGATTTGTGCATATCTTTACCACAGCTCTGATACTATGTGAGAATGTGATCATCTCCTGTATTGATTTTGGTATATGAATATTGTGATACTCCGTCCCACATCCATAAGTGAAGTAAAGTATGCAATGGTATATAAGAATGAGCCTAGGTACTCATAGTCAACTCGGGGTAGCCCTTTTGGTATAGTGAGGACAATACCAAGTAGTTGATTATGGGTATTGTCAGGCCCATAGTTGAGGCACGGGCCCGAGGGTTTGGGTCATGACAATTGGTATTAGAGCAGGTAACCAGCCCAGACTATGAGAACTAAGTACTACACTCAAGGGTGGGAGCCACCTCTAGAATCCCGAACGTCCACTAGTTGATCTTGGGTTGAGGCCTATTATGTTCGAGTGGGCCCTAGCGAGGACGCTAGGCCTTAAGGAGGGGGGGTGAATGTGATACCCCGTCCCACATCGATAAGTGAAGTAAGTATACAATGACATATAAGAATGAACCTAGGTACTCATAGTCAACTCGGGGTATCCCTTTTGGTATAGTGAGGACAATACCAAGTAGTTGATTATGGGTATTGCCAGACCCATAGTTGCGGCACAGGCCAGAGGGTCGGGGGTCGTGACAATTGGTATCAGAGCAAGTTATCAGCCTGGATTATGGGAACTAAGTGTTACACTCAAGGGTGGGAGCCACCTCTAGAATCCCGGACGTCCACTGGTTGATTTTGGGTCGAGGCCTAGCGAGGACGCTAGGTCTTGGGGAGGGGGGGATGTGATACTCCGTCTCACATCAATAAGTGAAGTGAAGTATGCAATGATATATAAGAATGGGTCTAGGTACTCATAGTCAACTCGGAATATCCCTTTTGGTATAGTGAAGACAATACCAAGTCGTTGATTATGAGTATTGTCAAACCCATAGTTGCGGCACAGACCCGAGAATCTGAGTCGTGACAAATATATACAAAATAATTGTTACATAGAAAAGTAAATATTTTTAAATATTTTCGAGATTTTATTAAATCTTATATATATATATATATATATATATATATATATATATAATTAAAGAATATACATAATATCAATTAATATCTTGTAAATCTAATCTAATAATAACTCTCGAGTAGAATACTAAAATATATTATATTTTTTAATTTAATTTAAAAGAGTATGACGAAAATTTTAAGCTGAGTATCTTAAAATAATAATAATTTAAATACATAAATATAATCAAAATGGATTATTTTTTATTATTATTTACTTTCTAGATCGTACGTAGGTATATTCATGGCCCCTGCATCAGAAAATATAACGTGTATATATATATATACATGACTAACCCATGATTGGAAAGATATACCTAAAAGTTATGAACAAATGGAAATGGGAAATCTGGAAGAAATGTTTGTATCCATTCTTTTATTGTACCCTTTGATCTAGAAGTTTCTTTTTTCTCCCAAATAATTCTTAGTATATGGCATACAGCATGAAATTAATATAACATGCATAATTGAACCAAGGGACATTTTCACATGCAGAGCACATTCATATAAGGCTATGTGCTTAGAATCGTTTTTTGTTCTTTAGCCTTTTAGCTGGTTATTTAAATCTTAATTTATAATTTCTGACAAAATCGGTATTTATATATTATATTAATTTAACGAATTTAGCAAGAAAAGTAAGGGGAATTTAATTATTTATAAATAAAATTTTCGAAAAAAAATATAAAATGTGAGCCTAAAGTAATTTTATGTGATATATTAGAAGTTTTAAAAAATAATAACAATAAATACAAATACAAACATAAATATAGGCCAACTAAAAGATAAAAAAATCAATTAATAATATTATATTATGATCAAAATTTAATTATCTAATTTGATAATTTTTTTATTTATAATTTTTTTTATAAATTATGAATTTAAGATATAATAAAAATAATTATGTCTTAAAATATTGAAAAGAAAAAAGATTTAATCCCGTATCTCGTATTTCACTTTACCCATAGAAAAGACCCAAATTTGGTAGGTGGAATAGAAGAATGGGTCAATTTTGGAAAAGATAACTCTCTTTACTTTCAGGTAATAATAATTGATGTAATTTCTATTCTATGATTAAATTCATTAACCATCGAAAACTTTACTTTAGTGTGAAGTAAGAGTTTGTTCTATGGGTATAATTGTCATTTTGACAAAGATACAAATTAATGTTTACCTCCATGGAAAGAAAATGGGGAGACCAAAAGAACCTCCATGAGAGGTAGAAGATTACGAGACCAACAGAATAAGTTATTGATCATAAAATAATAATTAATTATAATATATATATTTTAAAAAAGGGAGGAAAAATCAGCCAAAGAAAAACCGAAAGCTACCACTAATGCAGGGAAACCTATGTTGCCTCATCAAAAAACAAAAAAGAATCTAACAAGTAAAGGAAAGAATTCTCACATAGTCCACCCACCAACTGCTTATACATACATACATATATATATATATATCCCTCTTTCTATATCATTCTTCTTCCCCTTCCTCCCCAAGACAATATTCTCTCTCTCTTTCTCTCTCTCTCTACGAAATTCTCTTTTATCATGGCGACACCTTTTAAGGTTGCCATGTTACATATTCTTCTGGGATTCCTTCTCTTTCTATCAGGTAAAAATTGATTTATGTCCTTACAATCCATGTTTTTGTTGCATTAATTCACATTATTTTTTCTTCAATTTAATTTCTTGATCATATGTATACTTAATTAATTCATGAAACAGGTGCCGGATTTTTTAGAGGAGTAAATTCATTAGGAATTAATTATGGTCAAGTAGCCGACAATTTACCAGCGCCGGATAAAGTTCTTGAGCTTTTGCAAGCACTAAAATTGACAAAAGCAAGAATTTATGACACAAATCCTCAAGTACTCACTGCATTTGCGAATTCTAGCATCGAAATCATCGTTACCGTCGAAAATGAAATGCTTGCAACATTAATGGATCCACAACAAGCTCTTCAATGGGTTAGCACTCACATCAGGCCATACTTCCCCGCCACAAAAATCACCGGAATCGCCGTTGGTAACGAGGTATTCACCGGAGACGATACAACGTCAGTAGCAAATCTAGTACCAGCCATGGTCAGCATTCATTCCGCCCTACAGAGATTAGGTTTAGACCAATATATAAAAGTGTCAACACCAAATTCATTAGCTGTTTTACAACAATCCTACCCACCTTCCGCCGGAATTTTCACCGCAGAACTTAATACAATCATGCCACAACTTTTACAATTCTTACAGAGTACAAATTCACCATTCTGGATCAATGCCTACCCTTATTTCGCTTACAAAGACAATCCCACAAAAATTTCATTGGATTACGTGTTGTTCAATCCTAGTACCGGAATGGTGGATCCGTACACTAAATTACGCTACGATAACATGTTGTACGCTCAAGTGGATGCAGTCATATTTGCTATTGCCAGAATGGGATTCTCTGGCGTGGAAGTTCGGGTGTCCGAAACCGGGTGGCCATCGAAAGGTGATGCCGGCGAAACCGGTGCGACACTTGAGAATGCGGCATTATATAACCGGAATTTGATGAGAAGACAGTACCAAAATGAAGGGACGCCGTTAAGACCACATATGAGATTAGAAGTTTATGTTTTTGCTTTGTTTAATGAAGACATGAAACCAGGACCGACTTCCGAGAGAAATTACGGTCTTTTCCGACCGGATGGAACTATGGCTTACAATGTCGGACTTCTTGCTCTTTCCGGTACTACTTCCACGTCAACATCAACCTCGACTTCCACGTCCACATCTACTACCTCTTCTTCCTCAGCATCTATTTCTCTTACATCCACCGCCACTCAGGTAAATCCATAGGTTTTAATTTAATTAATTCACCTTAATTATTTCCAAAAAAACACACATTGTAACATTGTACATATATAATTAATTATTATATAAATTTAAATTATTTCATATTTCTATTAATTCATTCCGAAGAATTTTTTATTTAGTAGATCTTGATTATATAATGAACAAGTGTATTTGATATTTTTTCTTCGTAAAATTCATTGTTTAGACAAGTCAAACAATAGATTTTATGTAGAGAAATCTAACGCACTTGTGTATTATATAATAAAAATCTATTAAATAAAAATAAAACAATTTTTTTTAAAACGAAAAAGATATGAATAATAAAAATTAAATTCACTAATTTTTCATTTAAAACTCACCTTATAATCTCTTTCTTTATAAGGCAAAAAAGACCAACTGTTAGTTATACGCAAACCAAAAGAAAGAAAGCATAATAATGGAAATATGTATGTGTGTATATATATATATATATATATATATATATATATATATTAACAATGTTTATTGGCCAATTATTTTATATACAGGTAAGAGCGGTGGGATACAAAAGCATGGTGTACTCGACATTACTATGTTTGGTGACCTTACAAATGATCAGAAGACAATCTTAAAGAATGGGAATATCCACAAAACAACAACAAATGCGCTGTTTCCTTTCGGAACAATGGAGAAAGTAGTAGGCGAATCTTGGCTTCATCATCATCAACAACATATATATATATAAACTTGTGAATATCCACAACAACAACAATAGAAACGCACGTCATACCGAGGAGTTCCATTTTGGAAGCATTTTTTCCAAATTAAGCAAAACCCGTCCCCAAAATATTGATGATTAATATTTCCCATCACCGCAATGTATAATACTTATCATTTCCAGAATTAGTGATCATCTTACGAGGACCTCTTTTTTACTTTTTTATGTTCGGATAGACTATTATTCTTCCATTTATATATATATATATATGATTTATATCATGAATTGCTTTCTTTATTTTTTCCCAAAAGTATTTGAGAATACAAACGACTTTTCCGTCCACTCATTAAAATTTAAAATATTTTGAAGAGAGGAAGAATCAGTATCTTATTCCATTAAAAAGTCGCAATTATGGTATATTTATTTTTTTAACCACTCAATTAAAATATATATAAATATTAATTGATTAGTGTTTCTCAATTGAGTTGTACATACATCCATCCGTGTCAAATGAACTTATGAACTTGGTAACTTGGTTTTGATATCGGACTCCTAAATATTCGAATGATGGAGGGTTCGAATCTCCAATAATAAATAATTTTATATTAAATATTTTTTAATCAAATCTTACGATGTATTAATCTCACTAAAAAAGTAAAGATATCCGCACAAGTGGTGGGTACAAAAAAAAATGAACTCATGAACATTGAGTAATAAACAACATTACTACTAATTGAATTATATATATTTTTTTAAAATTTTTTAGTAATTTACTAAAATGGGTACAAATCTTTTCAAAATAATATACAAATGATCCATGTACTCCGAATGTTATATAAAGAATGGGAATTGATATATATATATATATATATATATATGAGAATAAAGATAGTCACTTTTGGACGTGGAATCCATAACTGTTGCAACTTAGAAAATTATATCTCGCGGCTATTGCTTTCTTGTAATGCATAGGGTATATATTAAAGTTTAAGATAACAATTTAGAGATAATGTAAGGCAAAGTGCAAAAGGCTGGGTATCGTTTTGTAACTTTTCTTTTATCTTCAAACGGACAGTGGGCGGCCTCCTTCGCTTTATTCTCCGCCATAACCGTCAGCATTGGTCAGTACCATCCTTTGTGAAAGGAGCTTTACGACTTCCTCTCTTCATTTTGGGGACATAATATACCCCTTTCTCTCTCTTTCTTATTATTATTTTTGTGGCGTTTAAGCGCTATTAGAAGAGTATTTATGGTATATTCACCAACCCTATCAAATATTCCATTTCTGAAAAGCAATTATAACTGCTAATTTTTTGTTTAAAATTGAAAAAGGAAATAAAAATATGACTCCACTTTCTAAAGTACGTTTAGTTGAAAATATTAATCATCAAATTTATAACAATCTTGTGAAGAAAGCATCAAATTTATTCATTGCTTTAAATACAAGATTTATGCTTTATAATTATGTTTTGCAATTCAAGTTTTCTCGAAATGAAAATATAATAATAATAAACAAATAAGTATATATATAGTGTATATAGTGTATATTCAATCTTTCTCAATAATTGAAATTCAATGAAAACACTTTGTTTTGTTACTAAAAATGTTATATCTTTTTCTTATGTATGTAAGTAAGAAATTTATATATACTCAGATAACTTTGTCTAACAATTAATATTATTTTTGTAAAACTTATAACTTAGTATTCAATTTAATTCTAATACTTTATTATTGTATAGAAGATATTCATCAAATAGTAATAGCTTCAATAATTAAATTTTAACAAAATAAAATAAATCTCTTTTTATTTTAACAAAATACAATAATTAAATTTTAAGTTTAAATCAAAGGAGGAACATTTATCAACTAAATTAGAAAATTGAAATTAACAGACGGAAAAAAAGATGATGTACTATAAATATATATATATATATATATGGGCATGTATTTATATGTATATGTATATATATGGGCACATGAGGAGCACTGAAACTGATTTTGGAGTGTTTGGAAACTTTGTGCATAAAGAGAACATGGTGGTGTGTACCCTAATACAGTGATTTTGTAGGGTTAGCTTTTTGAGAGCAAATGACACAGTCAGGTCGAGAAAGATTAAGGTGGGAACCCCATTTTACACGTATATTTGCACGTGAATCTGTCTGCTGAGTTGTTAAAAATAGCTTCATTGAATTTTCTTTCTTCTTCTTCTCCTTTTTTTTCTCCTTTGTGCATGCAGAGAGTTCTGTGGTGGGCTTCTAGTTGTACTATTCTTTTTCAAATTTTCTTGTCTTTTTCATTTTTCTTGTTTTTTTTTCTTTGTTTTTCTTTCTGAAAAAAACAAATTGATTCAAATAATCAAACTTGAGGAAAAAGAAAGTTAAAAAGTGGAGGACTTGTGTGAATATTATAATATCTATAAAAACTTGTAAAAAAGAGTATATTTTGTTTTTTTTTAATTCATCTTTTTAAGAGGAGAGACGAAGAACATATGTTGGAAGCAAAATGTAAAATGATATTAAGGTTTATTTGAACATATGGATATTGTGTATGTTTACAATAGAAGTAATGATTATTTATACTACATAAGTTATTTAGAATAGAAAATCTAATTACCTTAATTAAGTCTAGGATCAAGCCTAATAGTGATTAAGAATTTTTGACCGAATATACAAAGATATTACATATCTTAACATCCCCTAAACTCAAGATGATAAAGTGATAATCAATCTCAATATGTTTAGCGTGGTCATTAAAAACGTCATTGTGAACAATCTTCATGGCACTTGGATTCTTACAATGAAGTAGGATAGCAGATGAAGATGAAATGTTCATACTGTCAAGTAACCAGTGAAGCCATATGAGCTCAGAAGAGGTGTCAACAAGAGCCTTATATTCAGCTTCAGTGCTAGAATGAGAGACGATAGTTTGCTTCTTACTTCGCCAAGAGATAAGGGAACCACCATGTAAGAAGCAATAACCTGTAGTAGAGCGTCGATTGGTGGGATCACCAGCCCAAACAAAATCTAAACAACCTTGTAGTTGTAGAGAAGATGAACTGGAGTAATGGAGTCATGAAACAAAGTGCCTTTAATGTAGCGAAGAAGCAAAGTACGACTACATGATGAGTTGTGCGAGGAGCTGTCATGAACTAACTAACAACATGAACTTCATAAGCAATGTCAGATCGAGTAACATTGAGATATATAAGACTGCCAACAAGCTGACGATACAAAGTATAGTCAGAGAGAGGAGAACCATCAGACGTAGACAGATGAACATTGTCTTCAATTTGAGCGTTAGCAATTGTATCATCTGTAAGATCTGCACGAGAGATAAGATTAGTAGCATATTTGGTTTGATATAAATAATAGCCTGTTGAAGAAGAAGTAATCTCTAAGCCACAAATAGCTTAAATGACCAAGATCTTTCATTTCAAATTGGAAACTAAGGAATTGTTAGAGATCATGAATACTCTGTATATCATTTCCAGTGATAATCATGTCATCAATATATAATAATAAGAGAATGATTCGCTTCCAGCCTTTTGAAGAAATAAGGCATGATCATGAGGATTAGACTTGAAGCCAAACTGATATATGGTCGAGCTGAATTTAGCTAACCAAGCCCGAGGAGCTTGTATGAGCCCATATAAAACCTTTCGTAAAGAGACAAACTTATCCAGGAGGATGATCATAACCAGGAAGAGGTTTCATGTAAACTTCTTCAGTGAGATCTCCATTTAAAAATGCATTCTTAACATCCATTTGAAACAAGTTTCACTATTTGACTACTGCAATTGCTATAAGTGTACAAACCGATATGATAGGAGCGACTGGAGCAAATGTCTCCTCATAATCAATTCAGTATTCCTAGGTGAAACCCTTAGCCACTAGACGAGCTTTATTACGCTCAACTGAACCATCAGGTTTAGTCTTGATTTTATACACCCATTTCCAACCAATCGCTGATTTGCCTAGAGGTTAGTCAACCAAATATCAGGTATGTGTGTTAACAAGTGCATGAAGTTCTTTGTCATTGCTTTCTACCATAAAGGGTTAGAACTAGCCTCACGATAAGTGGAAGGCTCATAAAGAGAAACAATTGTAGAGTAACAATGATAACATTGAAGAGTGACATAAGGATAATGAATACGAGAAGACTTACAAGTTTCAGGACCAGAATATAGAGATATACTAGAAGAGGAAGAACTAGGATCCTCACAAGAACGATCTTTAGGCATGGGAGGAGGAAGGTCTATGTCATTTGAGTCGCCAGTGTTTGTCAAAATATCATTAGAAAATAAGAAATAGTAGGATCATAAAAGAATGGAGGAGATGATGTGACGCAGAAGGTGGATAAGGAAGAGAACATCTTATGTTCTTAGAAGGTGACATGATGTGAAACGCGAATACATTGAGAAAGAGGACCATAACACCGATAACCCTTATGTTCAATTTCATAGCCCAAAACACAACACAATAGAGCTCGGGGTTCTAATTTGGTATACTCATGGGGCTGCAAATGAACAAAACAAGCATATCCAAAAACCCAAATGACCATAATAATATTAGGAGCATGTCCCCAAATATCATAATGAATAAGATCACAAGGTGCAGAAGAAATAGAAGTACTATTAGTAAACGGAAAAGCATGATGTTTAGAAAGTTCATAGGGAACACAATCAATGTGACTAGTTTTAACAGAACATAAACAACTATTAGAATCAAAGATCCTAATCTAGAAGAAGAAACATGACCAAAGTGTGAAAATCAAAGACGGGAAGAAACAACAGTAAAAACAATTTTTGGTGGCATTTGGAGAAAGACGAGCTCAAACAACCGACCAACCTTATGCCCTATCCCAAGAACTGTACCCGTTAGAGAATCCTGCACAATACAACCATTACTCTTAAAGATTATATCAGCACCAAGTTCAACTAGCTGACCAACATATATAAGATTGAGAGATAGTTTTAGTACATGAAAAGTATCAAACAACGACAAGAAAGATGTGGAAACATTACCTATGTGTTGAATATCTAATGTAGAGTTATAAACTGTGTGAACAATAGGTGCATGAGATGGGATAGAGATAGAATGAAAATGCTTAGACTTAGGAGTCATATGATTACAACAACCAGAATCAAAGAACCAAGAATTATGTGTACCTGGAGTGACAAACAAAGCAAAAGAATTGAGTCCCAGAATTAGATTGTATATGGTGAAGGAGATATTGAATGTCATTTAGGGAAAATTGAAGGAACTTATCATCAGTTTCAGAGATCTATGTGGTAGCAACGACAATAGAAGAAGTACTCCAAGACGTAGTAGATGAGTTGGTTGGATTGCTTTTACCAGAGTTCTTGCATTTTGCCTCAAGTTTATAGCAAGTAGAGATCATATGTCCAGGTGTTTTTACAATAATTGCAATATTTCTTTTTGGATTGAGAAGAGACTAAAGGTGCTACAGCAAGAGCCATATCTGGAGAGGTGGATTGCACTCAACTCGAAGAGTGTTAATACTAGTTTCTTGAGAAATTAGTTCTCGAATTAATGTGTCCATGTTAGACAAAGGTTTGCGATGAAAGAGTATCACAAACTAACTCAAAATCACTATTAAGAGTCATAAGTAAATGCCAAACATGTCGACGTTCAAGAAGATCAACATAAATACTTGTAGAGGTTGTATCAGGCAAGATAGGATCACCAACTGATAACTGATCCAATAAAGTCTGTAACTCAGACACATAAATGTAAATGGGCTGAACTGGTTGTTCATGCATGAGATGAAGGCGACAATAGAGCTGAAACTAATGAATAGCCTCTGAAACTATATATTGATTCTTTAAAAAATCTCAAGCATCTTTTGTACAATCAAAACGACGAAATTCTAATTTAATACTAGGCTGACAATTATTATGAAACCAATTTAAAATTTGATGATATTTGTTATTCCATTGATCTAGACTTTCAATAAACTTATCTTCAGTCTCATAAGTTTCTTTGGTGAGTTGTTTAATTTCACTAGTAACAATATGCTAAAGAAGTCTACCTTTAATAAAACTACACATTTCTTGAGCACATAAATCATAATTGGAACCATAAAAAATTACAGTAATAGGATGTGTTGAAGAATGAAAATTACTAGAAGCAACCATAATTATAAATAGAAAATTGCGGAAAACAAAGTACCTAAAATCTGAAACTGATAAAAAAAGAGGTAAAATATGAAAAAATAGACTTCAAAAATGTGTTTAGATGGGTCACAACCTTCGGGAACCAATCTATGCTGATAGAGAACTCATCAAAAATGACTAAATCAAATAGTTAAGTCAATTTGAACTGGTTTGACTCAAAAATGAACTAAATCTAATGTAAAGTGCACTTTAGATGCACTACACATTATTCCTAAGGAACGACATAAACTTATGAAACGTTTAACTCTGATAAAAAAAAAAAGTAAATAATATATGAATATTATGTATGACTTATGTATATTTATAATAGAAGTAATGACTATTTATACTACATAAACTACCTAGAATAGGAAATCTAATTACATTAATTAAGCTTACGATCAAATTTAATAGTCGTTAAGAATTTTTGACCGAATATACAAAGATATTGCATATACAAATATACAAAGATATTATTTATATCTTAGCATCCCTTCAAACTCAAGATAGTAAAGAACTAGACATCTTGAGTTTGAGAGGATGTTAGAATATATATATTAAATTCATTATTCATTATTTCTTGTAAAGATAGAATAATCTCCTTACAAAAAAATAATATATATATATATATATATATATATATATTTTACATTAATTTTTATATACTCTTATTTCTTTTATAATTTATTATTCTTAACCATTATTTCATTTTTTTTTCACACACAAAAATAATATTCATACATTTCATCTTTTCAATTTTAAGAGATATAAATTATATCTTTAATTCCTCAAATTAGTAATTTATAGATAAATGTGAGTGTACTAATTTATTTTAAAATAATATTATTCTTTTCAATAATTCTATTTATATTTATTTATTTATAACTTTCAACTAATAATATGATCCAATTTTAAATTAAATATTAGACAAAACCTTACGTAAGCCTGTATTACATATTAACAATCATCCTTGCAATAATGTGTATGTAGATAATGTGTAGGTAATTAAATTTAATTATATATTTAATATATTATATTATATATATATTATAATTATATTTTATTTTAATATTTTAGTTTTTATATTGAGACATTATCTTAGCACCAATTCTTATAAAAATATAATTAAATTATATTTTAATATTTAATTTTTAGATTGAGAGATTATCTCTAATAAAGTGATACTTGGCACCATATTAGCCAAATAATTTTCATCCTCTCAACTATAAATAGAGGGCCAAATTTCCTTGAGTGAAGCAGAGAAAGGAAGTTGAGAAGAAGCTGACAGAAGTATACAGAAATTATGTCAAAATCCATTCCGAGTAGATTAAAGGTCTCTGAAAAAAAGTCCAGAAACCCTCGGAAGAAATTCGCATAGAAGTTGGATCTAGTCCGAGATCAGTCCAAAACGCCCCTCAGATAAATCAGAATTCATTGGATCGAGATAAAGCCCAAAAAAGGCCCTGGAGGCTACGACGGATCGAATCAGTAGATCAATAGAAATAGAGCCCAAAAAGAAATTATTGTAATTATATTACGTGTAACTCATTTCTTGTAGTTTTCAATTTTCAGAAAATACACGAGAAAGAAAATTTGTTCACAAATTGGCATGCCCAGTGGGACTATTTCTACCGCTCATCTCTTTCCGTCAAAATTAGCAAAGTCGCGGACGACGACATTGGCATCGTCACAGACATCAAAGTCAATATCAGCATCGTCGTAGACGACGATTCAACAAAGTCGTAGACGACGACATCGGCATCGTCGCAGACATCAAAGTCAACATCAGCATTGTCGTAGACGACGATATCAACAAAGTCATAGACGACAACATCGACATCATCGCAGACATCAAAGTCAACATCAGCATCATCGTAGACAATGATATCAGTAAAGTCGCAGACAACGATATCAGCAAAGTCATAGAGGACGACATCAGCATTGTCGCAGACAATGATATCAGCCTCGTTGCAGACATCAAAGTCAACATTAGCAGAGTTCAGAGTCATAAACGACGTCATCAACAAGGTTCAGAGTCACAAACGACGATGGTGTCAAAAAGGGATGTCAACAAAGCAGACTCAAAGAATATTGCTGCAGACGATGGTGTCAACAGAGTTGATTCAGAGAGCGTTGCTACAGATGTGAGTGTCAACATTCTAACATTCAAAGCGTATGCTGGTCCTACCACTAAAAGTAAAGGAGGAGTGTTAGTTGACCAGCAGAAGAATCGATTGACAATGTAGATCTCAAGTACAAAAATTCATGCATCAATGTGACTTCGATGCCGGATCAATCTCAAGGGTATTGCAGGTGGAATGGTGCAAAAGAAGCTTGCAATGCTGGAAGGAAAATATGGTGAGGATAAGTCAGCATCAGAAAATGAAGATGTGGATTCTACAAGTACCTCCCACCAGGATCAAGTAAGTAGTGACGATGAATATGAAGTCCCATGCAATGCCTGTAATGATGGCGGATGCGTCAACAATAGAAGAACAATTGGCAAATTTGACAAAATTGGTGCATTCAGCGAAACAAGATCGTATCATCGTTCAATTGATGAACAACACTAGCGAGTCAACTTAAAAATGCATAGAGGAGCCAAACAAAGGTGTTACCCTCAGCTAAGGAGAAGGATCAAGTAACCCTGAAGGTATCAAAGTTGCTGAAAAGCAATCAAAATACGGTGACAGATATGAAACTATCAGAGAAGAAAGGACTATTCACATTTCATCAAATGGATTCATCCCTATTGATGAACTGAGGAACTTCATCGAAGGGATGATAAAAGACAAATACTAAGGAAGTTCTAAATCTTCCTTTGCATATTCCAAACCTTATTCAAGGAGAATTGACAATTTGAAAATACCAATGGGCTATCAACCTCGAAAGTTGCAGCAGTTCGATGGTAAAGGCAATCCAAAGCAACATGTTGCTCATTTTGTTGAAACATGTAGCAACGCAGGGACTCAAGGTGATCTCCTGGTCAAGCAATTTGTCAAATCTCTCAAAGGAAACGCATTTGATTGGTACACTGACTTAGCTCCAGGATCAATCGATAGTTGGCATCAACTTGAAGCTGAATTCTTGAATTGCTTCTACAACACCTGAAGAATTGTAAGTATGCTTGAATTGAGTCACACGAAGTAGTGGAAAGATAAACCTGTCGTCGACTACATCATTCAATGGAGGAGTTTGAGCTTAGAGTGTGGGGATCGATTGTGTTTGAAATCCGCAATTAAAATGCGCATTCAAGGAATGCAATGGAGCCTTCAATACATCTTAAAAGGCATTCAACCAAATAAGTTTGAAGAGTTAGCTACTCGCAGTCACGATATGGAATTGAGTATCAAGACTCACCGCGATCAAGGGACCTTGTTGCTGAACCTCGCCAAAAAGATGGAGTAGATTTCAAGGAGACAAGTAAACAACTGTCTAGGTCAAACGTAAAAGAATCTCATACAACAATTTTTGCTCAAGTTAAAGTTGCAACAAAGGTAGGTAGGAACTCTACCGAGATAAACAACATTGCGACAAATTTACCAAGAAGGAGGCCGATGTTGGAGGAAAGACAAGAGAAAAGTTATCCTTTCCTTGATTTAGATGTGTCAAAAATGTCGATGATTTAATTATAGCCGATTTAATTGAGTTGCCTGAAATAAAGCGACCACAACAAGCAAAGCAGACGAATGATCCAAACTACTGCAAATATCATCGTCTCGTCAGTCATCCTATTGAATAGTGTTTTATCTTAAAAAACAAAGTAATGGAGTTGGTGCGCAAAGGAAAGATAGTGTTGGAGGAAGAAAAGGTAACTGTTCATAAAACAAGTGCATGTTTTACTGTTCATGCAGAAAATGCCGACAATGATGTTGGAATGCTACTTGGCAAATGTTCAACAAGAAAAGATACTCCTCCCGAGCTTGAGGAAGATGTGAAAGCTACCATTAACTAGTTAAAAGAAAACAAGATAGATTATGTTGAACAACAAGAATATCAAACTAGGGGCAACATTCCCTCTAAAAATGAAGAGTCAACTTCAAATGTTGACGATGATTAAAATATTGTGAAGATCCTCCAAGACACACAAGGTTAAACTGCATTGTTACTCTTTGATACGAGTATAAACTATCTCCTAGGTATGAAGTGAAGATCCTCCAAGACGCACGAGGTTAAACTATATTGTTACTCTTTGATACGAGTATAAACTATCTCCAAAGTATGAAGTGAAGAATCCTCCAAGACGCACGAGGTTAAACTGCACGCTACTCCTTAATACGTATATAAACTGTTTACAGTTGATGAAAGCTCCTTGACACAAGTATAAAATTGTCTACAACTGATAAAGATGCACCTTGCCACGAGTGTAAAGTGTCTATAACTGATGAAGATTCTCCTTGACACGAGTGTAAACTGTCTGCAATGTTGAAAAGAAGACTCCTTGACACGAGTGTAAACTGTCTGCAAAGCTCAAAAGAAGTCTCCTTGACACGAGTGTAAACTGTCTACAATATTAAGAAGAAAGAAGGTTCATTGACACGAGTGTAAACTGTCTGCAATATTGAAAAGAAAGAAGGTTCATTGACACGAGTGTAAACTGTTTGCAAAGCTGAAAACATTTTCTCCTTGACACGACTGTAAATTATCTGCAAAGCTAAAAAGAAGGCTCCTTGACACGAGCGTAAACTGTCTGCAAAGCTGAAAAGAAGGCTCCTTGACACGACTGTAAACTGTCTGCAATATTGAAAAGAAGATTCCTTGACACGAGTGTAAACTGTCTGCAATGCTGAAAAGAAGGCTCCTTGGCACGAGTGTGAACTATCTGTAATGAAGTGAAGACTCCTCATCACAAGATTAAACTGTTTGCAAGAAAAAAAATTCTCCTTGACGCACGAGTTAAAACTGCATTGTCACGACTTTAATACATGAGTTTAAACTGCAACTCTGAACTATGTTCGACTTGATTCCTTCGCAAGATACGTAGGCAGCTTAGATAAATTCTAAGTTCAGTTATAACATAATAAAAAAAATCATCCTCATAAAAAAGGGTGAAAATTGCAGTTTTGAAAAGCAGAATTGTCTGTCGTCGCCATTTCTGAAAAAGGAATTATCTGTTGTCGCCAGTCCTGAAAGAGGGAATTGTCTAGGTTGTTGATGGAGTTCCGATTAACATGCTAAAAGATAGGATTTATGTACCTATTTTGATTATGAATAATTAAGGATCGAGTCTTACTAATTATCACTTTTAGCAATATTTATTGTCACTTAATCAATTAGAACCTAAGGTAGAGTCCTTATCGTGTAACTAGTTCTTTGGAAAGTATCTACGATTTTAATTTATTAATATCGTACTCCCACGGAACTTGTAACAGCTTAGTAGTAACTATCCCTTAACCCTAACACTTATATTATCATGCAATTAGTCAATCATTTAATCAATATCTTTGAGATTGATTGGTGATCCCAACCACACATAGCACATAAATATTTAGCATGCAAGAGTATCAAATAGACATAAGTTCTGATGTATATTTTATTGTTCATACATGTTGATTGCCCTATCTTCAAGTATTTTAGATATATTTTGGTCTGGAATGCAATTATGTATTGTATCTTTCCTGTGTACCACATCTGAGTTACCTGATAAATCACCATACCTTAATGATGACCCTACTCACGGTTCGAGTTAAAGGTATCCATGAAAACCTGTGTCACTCAAGAATTCATGCCACTCACCCAAACATCGGGATAGAGAACAAACTCGTCCTTATTAGATTACTCTAACAAACATGGTGATCTGTCAGTTATTTTACCCAATATAGCAGACCTTAATGCTTTTTTATCCTAAATTAAGGCCTATTAAACTAAACCGATTATGATTAGACTATGGTTATAAATTGTTTATAACCGTTCATTTAGTTTAAAAGAGCAAGCAAATAATTCAATCATAATGTAAATTTAGCAGGTGACCTTTCCGGAAAAATGAACATTACTTCAACATGCACAACATACATAACAGAGCAATCATAATTTGGTATTCAAATTAGTATTTAGACGAACACAACATAAAGTATACAGAGAGGATCTAGGGGACCACCACCATAATGTATTCACCCTTTATCAGGTCTGCCGGCGGAGCGACTACTTGTATACCTTGGGTTGCTCGACCTGACTCTGAACAACAGAACCTTCGGAGAACGCTTCCTTAGACTAGTAGCGATTGCTTTACCTTACATCCTGAGCTTAAGCAATGCCCTGTTGACTAGCTCCTTGCTCACCTAATGCCCTCTTAGGATCTCCTAACGAAATCCCGGGTATTCTATGAATACCAAGGACGAACCCTACCTAATCAAATTCTAAGAACTTGAGATAAACACTCAGGGAACAAAGAAAATGAGACACTCTTATATTGCTATCTACTCGTGTGAGTGCAGATAAATACACTTGAGTCACTGAATGACTTATATCGAGTGTAGAAATATACACTTGAAGTCACTAGATGACTCAGACCGAGTGATGAGGAATGATTACAACTGAGGAAGGCCTGGGGTATTTATAGTAGGGGAAATGAGGGAATTCCTCTTCAATTTCTGATGTGGGACAGCTTCAGGTTGCTCGAGACGCCCATCCTAAACTCAAAAGTTCCAAAAATTACATTTTTGCCCCAATATTTGCTATTTTCTTGCATATTTTACCTGAAACTTCTAAAATTACAAATTTTTCAAATATATGTTAATATCAATCAATTTAGATTGATTTGGTTCCAATTTTGCCCTAATTTGTGCCTAAAAACATGCTAAAAAAGTGATATGATTTGTGCATATCAGTCGTCGCCAGTTTTGAAAAAGAGAATTGTCTCTATCGTCGCTAGTTTTTTCTCTGTCGTAGCGAGTTTTGAAAAAGAGAATTGTCTATGTCGTTGCTAGTTCTAAAAAAGGGAAATGTCTTTGTCGTCGCCGGCGCCAGTCCTGAAAGAAAAAAAAAGAATACTTACTTATACCTACCAAAAATGGTGAGTTTGGAGAGTTTTGTGCTTTGTCGACACAAAGCAAACAAATTTGAAGAAGACATTCTAATTCTTTAAGTACATCTTCCGTTAAAATGCATAGGCTTTTTGAAAGATTGGGAAGCTGTTTCATCTATTTTAAATACAGATTGAATCAAATAGGAAGCATAATCATTGGTGTCGAAATTTCTCACGGGATTGCTGTTGTACTCCAATATTTTAATCAAGGAACATTGTCTTCAGAAATTATTGATGAACAAGATGGTAAGGAAATGGAATTTGGCATAAGAGGATCTTCAAGTCAACTCGATCATAGTCAACTCTGTCAAGAAAATATATATACCTTTCTTTGATATTCAAACTAACGTCAGTGATTGAAGACCGATAAGGCCAAGTTGGTTGTCGTCCTTAGACATGTTCATCGTTCATCATGATGTTGGGAAGCTCATTTTCAAGAGAAGAATTCTAAAAACGGGTCGCCAATTCTTAAAATGGGGATCGTTTGTCATCGCTAATTGATAAATTTTTGCTTTCTAAAAAGGAATATATATATATATATATATATACTTACCCAAACTTAAAGGTGAGGTTGATGAAGAAAGGAATCTGCTTCATGTGTTGTGGAACACCAGCAAGCTTACCTCTTTCGGGGGTGATGCAAAAGATGAAGAATAAATGTTTCGAGTTACCGTTGGAGACCATTCACTGATACGATGATAGTCCGCAGCTCTTCGAGACACAAATGCATATGGACCAGATCGAGCTTCACCTACTCGCAGATTCAATAATTTAATGCGAGATCCATTGTGTCGATAAAAAAACAACGATGTGTGAATAAGGGTTTCCAACATCTCTCTCTGATGTCCATGATTGATCCTTTAAAAAAATTCAAATGAAAAGAGACAGGAAAAGAGACAAATTCTAGAGATAATATGTTTGACTCTTCAGCATAAGGTTGAAAGAATGAGATTCACCCTTTTATAGACTCAGAGTTCTATACAAATCTTTGATTAAGTCAAACTTAATTTCAAATTCTCAATTAATTCAGATTTAATTTTTCATATTTGATTTTATCACCCATTCAAATTTAATTTATTATGATACAGTTATATACATATATTTCTCGAAAAAAATTAAAATTTATTCTCAATTCAAAATTCTTGAATCTCATAAACAAATTTGAAAGGGATAATTTGTACGTAATTAAATTTAACTATATATTTAAAAATATATTGAGAGATTAATTAAATTAAATTAAATTAAATTATATATTTAAAAAATATATAATTAAATTTTATTTTAATATTTTAATTTTTATATTGAGAGATTATCTTTCAGACAGTTACACTTGCCACCATATTAGCCAAGTGATTTTTATAAAAATATAATTAAATTTTATTTTAATATTTAATTTTTATATGGAAAGATTATCTCTCAGTGAGTAACACTTCACACCATATTAGTCAAGTGATTCATATCCTCTCAACTATAAATAGAGTGTCATATTCTGTTGAGAGAAGCAGAGAAAGAAAGCTGAGAAAGGAAGCTGAGAAGAAACTGACAGAAGTATACAGAAACTCTGTCAAAATCTATTCGGAGAAAATCAAAGGTCTCTGAAGAAAAGTCTAAATCCCCTCGAAAGAAATAGAGTCTAAAAAGAAATTATAGAAGCCCTTGAAAGAAATAGAGTCAAAAATAATTATTATAATTATATTACGTGTAAATTATTTTGATGTAATTTTCAATTTTCAGGAAATACACGAAAAATTTTTTTTTGTTGACTGTATGTTTTAAAAAATAATAAATATAATAGGTACCTATTAGTCGTTTTATTATTGGGATATGATTATGTTTTATTAAAAAAAAATTAAAAACAGTACAGTTTTTAGAATAAGAAAAATCAAAATTTTCTAATTAAAGCATAATCCAAACACACTATATTTTCTATATAAAAAAAAAAAGGAAAATTGATTAATCACATCATTTTCCTTCAGTCGTGGTTCCCGAAGGATCATCAACCTAAGACAAATGACACGTACAAAATTATCATTATATTTAATATATAATATAATTTATCTAAATAACAATTTAATCTATTGAAAAAAAAATTTACTTGAAAAATTTCAGTATTCCTTTAACTTAATTTTCTTTTTATTTTTTAATATAACATGTTTAATTGCTATCCAAATAAGCATTTTAATTTTTTACTATAGTTTTAAAAATTTTAAAAATATAAAATAAAACAATATGATACCTTTTAACATGACAAAATAATAATAAAATTTGAAAGCGTCCATGGAGAGAGAACTCCCATATGTTAAAGGGTTTTATTATTTATTCACCAAAAAAAATACTATTAAGTACTTTTAAAAGTATTAATTGGTTATATATTAAAGAATTTGTTACCTTGAGATATTTGATATAATCGATTTAAATTTAAAATAAAAAATTTAAATTACATTTAAACTAAATATTCTTAAAGAGTTTTATCTGCTTTTTTTTATAAAAAAATTATATTTATTTTTAAATATTTTTGCAAAATTTTTATAAAAATTTTTAATTGTCAAGAAAATATAGTTTAATTGGTAATAATTTCAAATCAACTTTTAGTGATTGTTGTGTTTTTTTGAGGTGAGAAACTTATCCTTATACTCTTTTATTTTTGGATATATTTGAATAGAGTGGTTAATGATATTTTTGTTATAAAACTATTACTAATAAAAGCAAAATTAGTAAGAAATATAATATAAAGATCAAATGAAACAAAGTATTTTTTCTTTTCTTGTATATTTTATACCTATCAAAGCATACAAACTAACCCCTATTTATAGGGATAGATCATATGTAACTTATATACCCACGTACATACATATATAACTATATACATAATTCTCTATTATATTAAAGATATTACAAACATAATTCATGGAGGTTATATGAAGGTAGTGGAAGTTATATGATGGTAGTGGAGGTTATATGAAGGTAGTGGATGTTATATGAAGATAGTGGAGATAGTGGGAGGTTATATGGACATACAAAAAAATAGTATGATTTATAAAACTCACCCTTGAGATGTCCATTGTACAAGAAATATGCTCCATTAAACCTTACTAGAGTAAAACCCAGTGGAAAAAAATTCTAGTGAAGGAAAAAGAGTACATTATTTTTTGTACACTCCACCTGATCATTACATAATATCTTTGTACCGGCGCATTCTAATATTACGGACCAATCTTTCAAATGTTGAAGTTAGTAATGCTTTTGGGAACAAGTCAACCAAATTATCACTTGAACAGATCTGTTGTACATTAATATCACCATATTTCTAAAGATCGTGCGTAAAAATATTTTTTGGTAAAATATGTTTTGTGCGATCTTGTTTGATATATCATTTCTGTAATTGAGCTATACATACAGTATTATCTTCATAAATTTTGTTGGAAGTTCTTTGCTTGAAGATAAACCACATGTCTCTGGGATGTGTTGAGACATGGATCTTAACCAAACACATTCATGACTTGCTTCATGGATTGCTATAATTTCTGCATGATTTGAAGAAGTAGCAACTAATGTTTGCTTTGTTGAACACAATGAAACAACAGTTTTCACATGTAAAAACATAGTCTGTTTGAGATCTGGCTTTATGTGAATCAGAAAAGTAACCAACATCAGCATCACCAATAAGTTGTAGTTTAGAACTAGAGGGATATAATAATCTCATATAAATTGTACCTCAAAGGTATCAAAAATATGTTTAATTTCTTTCTATAATCTTCAAGTTGGACATGAACTAAACCTTGCTAATAAATTAACAACAAAAGCTATACCAGGTTTTGTATTATTAGCAAGATACATTAGTGCACCTATTGCACTAAGATATAGTACTTCAGGACGAAGAACTTCTTCATTATCCTTACAGGGTCAAAAAATGTCCTTTTTCTCATCAAGTGATCGAATAACCATTGTGGTACTCAATGGATGTGCCTTGTCCATGTAGAATCCTTTAAGGACCTTTTCAATATAATTTGATTGATGAACAAAAAATTCAATTTCATCTTCTAAATGCTCAATCTGTAGACCGTTCATTTAATTTAAAAGAGCAAACTGATAATCAGACATAATGTTAATTTAGCATGTGACCTTTCCAGAAAAATGAGTAGAACCTCAACGTGCAAAACATGTATAATATAGCAATCATAATTCAGTATTCAAATCGATGTTTAGACGAACACAACACAAAGATATACAGAGAGGATCTAGGGGACCACCACAATAAAGTATTCACCCTTTATCAGGTCCGCAGGCGTTGCCAAAACTTGTATACTTTGGGTTGCTTGACCTGACTCTGATCGGCAGAACCTTCCGAGAACGCTTCCTTAGCCTAGTAGCAATTGCTTTACCTTACATCCTAGGCTTAAGCAATGCCCTGTTGACTAGCTATTCACTCACCTAATGTTCTCTTAAGATCTTCTAACGAAATTTCAGTTATTTTATGAATACCAAAGATGAACACTATCTAATCTAATTCTCAAAATCTTAGATAAACACTCAAAAAACAGAGAAAACGAGACACTCTTTATTCCTTGATGGCTTGTGTTGAGTGTTGAGGGATATCTCTAACCTTCCAACCCCTGGGGTATTTATAGGGGTGAAAAGGAAGAGATTTTACAAGAGAATTCGATGTGGGACAAAATATTTTTGCTCGGGGCGCCTGTGCCAAGGCCTTGACTGGGTCAGGACTTCCAAAATCACAAATTATGCAAAAAGATGTCAATTTCAATCAATTACGATCGATTTGGTTCTAATTATGCCCTAATTTGTATCTAAAAATATGCTAAAAATGTGATATGATTTGTGCATATCAATATACAACAATTATAGCTTATTTTTCTTTCTTAATAAATATACATGGACAAATTTGGTCATTTTGATAACCTTCCTTCAATAAATATTCACTAAGACGACTGTACCACATTTGTCCCAACTGTTTTTAAATCATACAAAGATATTTGTAATTTTATTGAATATAATTTTCGAGAATCTGATTTTTATGTTTCAGGTATTTTAAATCCGTCAGAGATTTTCATATAGATATCGCTATCAAGTAAACCATATAAATAGATTGTAACTACATTCATAAGATGCATATCAAGTTTCTTATTAGCTGTCGGACTAAGAAGATAACGAAAAGTAATTGCATCCACCACAGGAGAATAAGTGACCTCATAGTCAATTCCTATTCTTTGAGAAAAATCTTGTGCAACCAGACTTGTTTTATATCTCACAATTTTATTTTTCTCATTTTTTCCATACAAATACCCATTTGTACCCTACAAGTATGACATCTTCAGGTGTCTGGGCTATAGGTAAAAAACCTTTACGTTTTGCAAGTGAGATTAATTCTATTTGAATTGCATCTTTCCATTTCAGCCGATCACTACTATGTCAACATTCATCAAAGGATGTAGGCTCGTTATAATCATTTTCATTTATAATAGCTGATGCTATATTATATACAAAAACACTATCGATAGTTATTTCTTCTTAGTTCAATCGTTTTCCTGTTAAGACATAATTTATTGAGATCTCATCATTATCTATTTTATTCGATATTTTCAATATCTTTAGGTACTTGAACTTCTTCTGGAGTTATTTTATTTATTATGTCTCTTAACTCTTCTGGAGTATTAAATTTCGATTCATTATTAACATTTGCTCCCTTCTTTTACGGGAATTTTTATCTTTTGAACCAATTAATCTACCACGCTTCTGGCATGTTATAGACTGATTTTCTATTTCATTTATAGGTTGTCCTCCTGGGACATTAATCCGTATAGGAGAATTTTCAGCTGGTATATGTGACTTAGTCACTCTCTTTAGGTCGGTAAATGCATCTGGCAGTTGAATTGCTATACTTTGCAAATGTATTATCTTTTGAACTTCAAATTCACACTGATTTGTACGTGTATCAAGATGTTGCAAAGTATTCCACTTAATATTTTTACCAAGCTGTTTTTCTTTTTCTCCCCCTAATCCCGGGAACATTGATTCATAAAAAATGACAATCGGCAAGTCATGGAAGGAGAATCAAAACGAACATATATTCCCAATCTTTTTTTAAGACCCATTTTTTGTGCATTGTGGTGGAGAAATAGGAAATATTTGGGAAATGTTGGGCTCCCGACCATAAGCTAATTGCAATGGAAAATATTTATGATAACTTGTTGGTCTAACACATAGAAGTGATGTTGCATGCAAAATTGCATGACCTCATGCCGAAATGGGTAATTTAGTTCTCATAAGTATAGGTCTAGCTATCAATTAAAGTCTTTTAATAAAAGATTCACCAACATTATCCAGACGTATTGTTATAATTGTATAATTTGTAAATTGTGCTAGTAATTTAATAATTTAAGCAAGTAATCTTGCAAACGCCAGGTTGCGAGTTGGTAGTAAGTTAACATGAGACCATCTACTAGATGCGTCTATTAGAACCATAAAATATGGAAATAGTTCGCATGATGGATGAATTGGTACACATGTCACCTAGAATTCTTTCAAAAATGTTGGAGATTCAATTCCAACTTTAGTTGGTGATGGCTTAATAATTAATTTTCCTTGAGAACAAGCAGCACAAGAAAATTCTTTCGATTGAAAAATTTTCAGGTTTTTCAATGAGTTTCCATGCAAATTTTTAATAATATTCGCATCATGCTTTAACCAGGATACCCCAATCAGTCATGCCAAATAGTGACCATTTTTGAATCAATAAAATTCTTATTTGAATGTATTTCAATTGCAATTATTCTTGTGTAGTACAATCCCCGAAGAAAACATATTTAATTTTGTTTCGTTGGGTTACATTATAATGACTCTTCTGGAGCATTCATTTATTTTTTGTACTACCCAAAATTGTAGTAACATATGCATCATTCATCTTGATTGCAATGAAATATTTTTTATTTTTAAGAATAATGTGAGTAGTTGCACTATGGGCAAGACATATATCTTCATCCATATTTTTCAAGAAAATAAAAAAATATTATAATTAAAGAAAATATAATATGATATAAGTAACTTAAGAAATAATGATAATGATAACAACAAAATTTGAGTTAAGTAGCATTTATCTAACATAATTACACACAATTTGTTTAAGTGGTGTAGCGGAGCAATGTTTTCTTTTGAAACTTATTGGTCATGGATTCAAAACCTAGATCAAATTAATATAATATCTTTTCATTAGTGCTTTAAGACTAACTAGCAAGATATACACTTTATTATAATATTATATATATATATATATATATATATATATATATATATATATATAAACTATGCAGTGTATATCGAGCACATATATATTTATTTATATGCATTATACATATTATATTTCTAAGAATATTTAGTAATTAAATATATTTAAATCACATATGTAAATCACAAAATATTATATATAATTTATACCGATAATGAACAATATACAAGAAATAATAATTTTATCAACAAATTTATACATTATTATTTGTCCCACTTCTAGTGGTTATTAATATTATTTGATACTTAGATCAAATTTATCCTGATCACATGTATCTTTTCATATTGAAAATCATTCCCATGAATTTGTTTATGTCACGCCCTGCGTGCCATGACTCGGCCCCTAAGGCACAAGTGAGGCCCAAGGTGCACGACGGGGGTGCACGGCATGGGCAAAATGGGGCAAGGGCATCCCCATGCTACAAGGGTCCAGAATTTTCTAGACTTGTGTGGGACTTGGTCGAGCGAGTGCGAGCTGGGAAGATTCGTGGACAGGCCAACCTTATGGAAGTTGCTAGAACCTTGTGGAAGCACGTGGACGTGTGTGGGGCGTTCTAGTAGCTTCTTGGAGCTTCAAGATGTGCTAGCCTTATGGAGGCTCTTTTGTGGACCGGAATATTCTAGAGCATCCTAGAATGTATCTTGGTTAAATGCTTTACGTACATAGAACATTCTAGATTAGGCTAGAATATTGTAGATAGGACTTGAGCATGCTAGAGTTGAGTAGAATTTTCTAGAGCATGCTTGTAAATGTAGGGACTTGTGTGGAGAGCTCTAGAAGTTATTCTAGAGTCTTCTTATTGTATAGAGATGTGTAGGTTTTTCTAGAGCCATCCATTTAAGGAGGTGCTCTTTAGGATTTTGTAGAGAAATCTAGAGAACTCCATTTGAGGAGGTGGAGCACTATAAATAGGAGTAGGACTCCTCATTTATAACCATCCAAGCCTATCCAAGCAAAGTATAATCACAAAGCATATTAATAAAAGCTCTCTTTCCACATACTCTCAAGTCTTTCGGTTGTTCTTTCTTGTGTTTCTTTCTTTAGCCAAGTTATAGCAATCTTTGATCGATAGGCTGACTTAGCTATCGCAAGTTGGCGGTCATCGTCAATGACTTGCGAGAAGACATGGCGATGTGTAAGCATGTCGTGGCTAGTACGGAGACTAACACCTGCGGTTCAACCACGAGGGTTGACTATCCGAGACCGTCAAGTTTCAGCAGCGTACAAGATGCCAGGGAAGTCGACAACTTCTTATGGGGCCTGGAGCAATACTTCGAAGGCATCAATTTGACGGACGAGGCGGCTAAGGTGAAGACCGCTACTCTTTACCTTAGTGACAATGCCATGTTGTGGTGGCACCGAAAGCATGCCGACATCGAGCGAGGCACGTGTCGGATCGAGTCATGGGGTGACTTTGTCAAGGAGCTCAAGCGGTAATTTTACCCCGAGAACGTGGTATCTGAGGCGCGTAAGAGGCTACGGGAGTTGAGGCAAAAAGGCTCAATCCAAGACTACGTCAAGGAGTTCACGACCTTGATGCTGTAGATTCCCAACATGAACGAGGAGGGCTCGTTGTTTTATTTCGTGGATGGGCTCCAACCTTGGGCTAGGTAGGAGCTACATCGTCGGGACATTCAGAAGGTCGATGGGGCCATTGCGGCTGCGGAATCCTTGGTGGACTTCCAAGCTTATTCCCGACAAAAGGAGGAGAATCTGACCAACAGTGGGGGAGAGCCACCCATTTCACGAGACAACGAGGAGCAACCAAAATCCACGGTGAGATGGAAGGTCTGAGACGCGCCGGGTCCATCAAGAAGGGACGGCCATCACCCTCGTAGCGGATACGAGAAGAGGAAAAATGCCTTCACACCGAAAGAGTGCTACATATGCAAGGGCCCGCATCTTCTGAGGAATTGCCCAAAGTTGGGATCCTTGTCGGCGATGGTGCAATCAGACGAGGATGGGCAATCGAGTCGTAGGGACGAGGAAGCCCAGCATTGTGGGGCTATTCAGGCGCTCAATGCCATAGAAGGCATGAGCAAACAGCCAAGGGGCAAGACGCCAACAAGACAAGGTTGGATGCTGGCACGAGGCTATATCAACGGGCGTGAGGTGCACGCCTTAGTGGACACGGGGGCCACTCACAGCTTCCTTACGGAGAAGGAGGCACGACGACTCGGAGTGTGAGTCACAAAATCCGACATGTGGATCAAGAACATGAACGCCGAACCGAGGCCAGTTGCGGGCGCAGCCAAGGGAGTTAAGCTACGCCTCGGCCCATGGGAGGGCCATGTGGACTTTTCCATCGCACCGATGGATGGTGCCGATATAATTCTAGGGCTAGACTTCATGCGGCAACACAATGCGGCGTTGGTGCCAGCCATGAAAGCCCTATGCATATTTGGGGACAAGAATATCTTCGTACCGATGGAGACGATCGAGGTCGGGACGAGGATATCATCGATCCAGGTCAATGAGGGGCCAATGATCACGTACTTAGGCGCGACCCAACTTGTGGAGAAGCTTAGATACCGCGCGTATGTTGCCAAGGCACGGCGCCGAGGTCGTCGCCGGAATGGGTGGGGGAGTATGTCACGCCCCGCGTGCCCTGACTCGGCCCCTAAGGCACAAGTGCGGCCCAAGGTGCACGACGGGGGTGCACGGCATGGGCAAAATGGGGCAAGGGCATCCCCATGCTACAAGGGTCCAGAATCTTCCAGAGTTGTGTGGGACTTGGTCGAGCGAGTGCGAGCCGGAAAGATTCATGGACGGGCCAACCTTATGGAAGTTGCTAGAACCTTGTGGAAGCACGTGGACGTGTGTGGGGCGTTCTAGTAGCTTCTTGGAGCTTCAAGATGTGCTAGCCTTATGGAGGCTCTTTTGTGGACCGGAATATTCTAGAGCATCCTAGAATATATCTTGGTTAAATGTAGGGACTTGTGTGGAGAGCTCTAGAAGTTATTCTAGAGTCTTCTTATTGTATAGAGATATGTAGGTTTTTCTAGAGCCTTCCATTTAAGGAGGTGCTCTTTAGGATTTTGTAGAGAAATCTAGAGAACTCCATTTGAGGAGGTGGAGCACTATACATAGGAGTAGGACTCCTCATTTGTAACCATCCAAGCCTATCCAAGCAAAGTATAATCACAAAGCATATTAATAGAAGCTCTCTTTCCACATACTCTCAAGTCTTTATGTTGTTCTTTCTTGTGTTTCTTTCTTTAGCCAAGTTATAGCAATCTTTGATCGATATGCTGACTTAGCTATGGCATGGGGCGAAAAGGAGCTAATGCCACACTGTGCGCTTGTTGAAGGAACAAGGACGTGACAAGTCATGATCTCTTCTAGGATCGGAAGATATAGCAACATTTTCTTCGAGAAAAGTACATTGGACGACTTTTCAAGTCCAAATTTTTTTATCATGGCATAATTTATTCATTTATAGATTATAATCTTGTAATCTCGTACTTTCGAGAAAAATGACTATCTTCAGGTGGTCAAAGTTTTCTTTTAAATAATTTTCCCGATGATTGAATATTTTAAATCGATGTGTCTTCCGGACCCATCATACCTAGATGACTCTCAAGATCTAATTTTCATAACAAATAATTTCATCTAGTAACTTCAAGAGTTACAAATTCAAGATTAATAAGAATTGACATTATTAGAAATAACATACCTATTTATTCTTGAATTCAACTTCAAACAATATATTAAACCGGTAGAGTTTCGTGTTGATAACGTGTTATAAAACTATTACTAACAAAAGCACATTAGTAAGAAATATAATATAAATATCAAAGGAAAGAGAGCATTCTTTCTTTTCATACCTATCAAAACATACAAACTAACCCCTATTTAATTTAGAAATTATCGTACTCCTAGGGAAGTGGTAACGGCTTCGTAGTAACTATCCTTTTACCCTAACTCTCATTTTATTACCTAGTTATGCAAACATTCATCAAAATCTTTGATGAGTTGGTGATCCTTACTACACAAGACTCAAGTTTATCAAGAGTATTTTATAGACAAGTGTTATGATGTATGTTCTATCGTTCCTACATGTTGATTGACCTATCTTCGAGTATTTTAGATATATCTTGGTCTAGAATGCAATTACATACTGTATCTTACTTGTGTACCACATCTGAGTTATATGATAAACCGCCCCATCGCCATTGACGGCCCTACTCACGGTTCGAGTTAAAGGTATCCATGAAAGCCTGTGTCACTCAAGAAATCATGTCACTCACCCTAACGCTGGCATAAACACCCGAACTCGGCCTCATTAGACTACTCTAACAAACATGGTGATCTATAAGTTATTTCACCTAATATGGCAGACCTTAATGCTTTTTCATATCCTAAATTAAGGCATGTTAAACTAAACAAGTTATGATTAGACCATGGTTAGGAATTGTCTATAACCGTTCATCTAGTTTAAAAGAGCAAGTAGATATTCAGTTGTAATGTTTAATTAAGAAGGTGACCTTTCCGGAAAAATGAAAACAACTTCAACATGTAAAACATATATAACCTATCATCATAATTTAATATCCAAATAGGTATTTAGACAAACACAATATAGAATATACAGAGAGGATCTAGGGAACCACTACCATAAAGTATTCACCATTTATCAGGTCCACCGACGGAGCGACTACTTGTATATCCTGGATTGCTTGACCTGACTCTGCTTGACAGAACCTTCGGAGAACGCTTCCTTAGCCTAGTAACAATTGTTTTACCTTACATTCTGGGCTTAAGCAAAACCCTGTTGACTAGCTATTCGCTCATCTAATGCCCTCTTAGGATCTCCTAATGAAATCCAGGGTATTCTATGAATACCAAAGATGAACCCTATCTATTCAAATTCTATGATTCTGAGATAAACACTCAGAAAGCAAAGAAAACGAGACACTCTCGTATTGCTAAACTACTTGTGTGATGTACCTGAGATCACTGAATGAATTGTATCGAGTGTAGAAATGTACACTTGAAGTCACTAGATGATTCATATCAAGTGAAGAGAGATGATTTCAACTGAGGAAGACCTAGGGTATTTATAGCAGGGAACTTGAGGGTTTTTCTCTATGATTCCCGATGTGGGATTCTGAACTAGTGCTCGGGACTCCCGTCTTGGGTCCGGGATGCTCGTCCCGGTGCTTTGCGTGGGTTGGGATGCCTGTCCTGAGCTTGGGACGCCCGTCCTGAACTGAAAAGTTCCAAAAATCACGTTTTGCCTCAATATTTACTATTTCTTGCACATTTCACCTAAAACTTCCAAAATCACAAATACTACAAAATTGTGTTAATATCAATCAATTAAGAACGATTTATCTCCAATTTTGCCCTAATTTGTGCCTAAAAACATGCTAAAAAAGTGATATAATTTATGCATATAACTAAACATACATTATGACTGATTATCTGCTTGCTCTTTTAAACTAAATAAACGGTTATAGATAATTCCTAACCATGGTCTAATCATAACCTGTTTAGTTTAACAGGCCTTAATTTAGGATAAAAATGCATTAAGGTTTGCCATATGAGGTAAAATAACATACAGATCACCATGTTTGTTAGACTAATCTAATGAGGCTGAGTTTATTCTCTATGCCGACGTTAGGGTGAGTGGCATGAATTCTTGAGTGACACAGGTTTTCATGGATACCTTTAACTCAAACCGTGAGTAGGGCCATCATTAAGGTATGGTGGTTTATCAAGTAACTCAGATGTGGTACACAGGCAAGATACAGTACATAATTGCATTCTAGACCAAGATATATCTAAAATACTCGAAGATAGGTCAATCAACATGTATAAACAATACAACATACATAAGAACTCATGTCTATTTGATACTCTTGCATGCTAATTACTTATGTGCTATATGTGGGTAAGATTACCAACTCATCAAATTTTTTGATGAAAGATTGATTAATTGCATGATAAACTGAATGTTAGGGTTAAAGGATAGTTGCTACTAAGCCGTTACCAGTTCCTTGGGATTACGATAATAATAAATTAAAATCGTACTTTCCAAATAACTAGCTACACGATAGGTACTCTGCCTTAGGTTCTTATTGATTAAGTGACAACAATTATTGCTAAAAGTGACAATTAGTAAAACTCAGTTCTTAATTATTCATAATCAACATAGGTAAATAAATCCTATCTTTTAGCATGTCTAATCGGAACACACCAGAAGGTTATTGGCTCGTGAGGGAATCTGTCGAAGTGGGATCCCAGAGTGGGCTTGTTCAAGATGTAAATTTTTCACTTTATTTGCTTGATGGATGAGAACTGCGGAGTGATCACTTCGATCACTCATTCGGGAATTTCTTTGAGCTTCCTTTCTGATACGAACTCCTTCAGACCTCCCTCTTGGATGATTCTCTTGATTACCCATTTCAATTGTATGCAGTTTTTGGTAGTGTGGCCAAAATCTTGATGGAAACCGCAAAACTTTGACTTGTCTCTGGTAGGTATGTTCGGAGCTCGCGTGGATGCAGGCTTGCAGACTCTGAGCTTCTCCCTGACAAAGGTGACGAGGTACTCCTTGGGGGTGTTTAGCAAAGTGAATGTTTCAGTCCTCCTTGTTTTGTTTTTGCCTCTTCGGTCCTAAGGGATGTCTCTGTGTACTTCTCCCTCTCTTGTATTGCATCTCCTGTGCACTTCCACTTCCCTCAGCCAGTGCGACCTTGTGGGCATGTTGAACATCTCACCGATCATTTCAGGCTTGCGAAGTTGAAGTTGGGTGTATAGCATCCTTGACCAAAATTTGCCTTCAAAGTAGGTGATCACCATGTCTTGGCTGAGTCCTTCGATCTCTTCATATGTCTTCTTGAAGCGCTCCAGATAGGCGAGGAGGGTCTCGTCCTCTCCTTGTTTGATGTTGGCGAGGTCCCCTCTTGTCTTGAGCATCGTCCCGACAGTGCTGAACTTGTCTAGGAATGACTTCTCGAGATCACTCCAGGAATCAATGGTTTCTAGTTTTAGCGAAGTGAACCACGTCAGGGCTTTGTCAGACAGAGTGCTGGGAAAGACCTTGCACATGACAGCTGATACAGGAAAATCATATACCTTTTTTAGCATGTTTTTATGTATGATTTAGGGTGAAATTGATAGGAAATCGATCTTAATTGATTGTTATTTACTCAATTTCACAGTTTTTATGATTTTGGAAGTGTCATGTGAAAAGTAGACGAAAACAGCAAATTTTGGGCTAAAAATGCAATTTTTGGAAATCATGACTTGGTCAACGGTCCGGGACGGGCGTCCCGACCCAGTCAAACCACCAGGACGGGCGTCCAAATCCAGGAAGGGCGTCCCGAAGCACCAGAAGTTGTCCCACATCGAAATTTTTGGAGATTTTCACTCCAGAAAGCTGCTATAAATACCCAGGCCTCCAGGAGTTGAAATCATTCCTCTCCACTCGATTTGAGTCATTAAGTGGTTTCCAGTGTACACTTCTCTAGTACACAACTCACTCAGAGACTCGGATCTCAGTTTTCTTTCTTGTTAGTGTTTTGTTTTAGTTTCTGAGAAATAGTCTCAGATCTTAGGCTTCTATAGATAGGTTCGTTTCTGGTATTCATAGAATACCCGGGATTTCGTTAGGAGATCCTAAGAGAGCTCTAGGCGTTCGAAGAGTCAGTCCACATGGCTGGGCTTAAGGTGGGTATTAAGGTAAAGCCCAGTTACTAGGCCGAGGAAGCGTCCTCCGAAGGTTCTGGCGAGTAGAGTCGGGTCAAGCAATACGGCATATACAGCAGTACGCTCCATCGGCGAGACTTCGTAAAGGGTGATTTCTTTATGGAATCGGTCCCCCTGTCCCTCTCTTATATGTTGTTATTGTGTTTGTCCAAATAACAGTTCTGAATACCAGATTATGATTATTATGAATATTTGTTATATATGTTGAAGTTATTATGTTTTTCTAGAAATGGCCACCTGCTTAAATATTCATTATGTCTGCATGTCTAATGCCGTTCTTTTAAACTGAAATTAAGGTTATAGACAATTCCTAACCACGGTCTATTCATAACATGTTTAGTTTAACAGGCATCAATTAGTATTGGTGTCTGCCATAATAGATAAAATAATCTGCGGAACACCTTGTTGGTTGAAAGTAGTCTAGGTAGGCTGAGTAGAGTGTTATGTCGGCGGTTATGAGACGAGCAGTATGATCCCCAAAGTGACATAGGGCGTTCATTGCTGACTTTTGTCCGAGCCGTGAGTAGGGCCGTTACCCTTAACGATGGGGCGGTAGCGTAGAAACTCAGATGTAGTACACCTTTAGACTCAGAACATAGTTGCAATCCAGGCCAAGACAAGTCTAAAATACTCGAATATAGGTCAATCAACGTATAGTAACAGTATAACATAAAATCAGGATCACATCTATAAAACACTTTCAGGTTTGGTTAGACTTAAACCTAGTGGAGAATGAATCACCCTCTCATCAAAGTTATTGATGAAGATTGCATAACTGGATTATAAGATAAGAGTTAGGAATAAAGGCTAGTTACTACTAAGCCATTACCACTTCCTTGGGAGTACGATATTTATTTAATAAAATCGTAGATACTTTCCAACAGACTAGCTACACGATAGGTACTCTGCCTTAGGTTCTGGCTGATTAAGTGACACCATAGAGACTAAATGTGACAATTAGTCAATCACAGTCCTTCATTATTCATAATCAACATAGAGTAAAATAACACCTATTTAGCATATCGACCGGAACGCATCAACAGCTTCGTCATTGGTCACTAGGCTCATGGCGGACTTAATCGACAAACATGCTCTTGAGGTCTGCTCTGCTAGGTGTACAACACGAATTGGGGAATCTTCAACGTTGGATCTGGTATCGCGGAGTGGATCCACTAGTGAATGAGCCTGTGTCGACTCAACCATTCTTCTTATTGTGATTTCTTTGTGTCTGCTCCGGATCACTCGCATCTGGTCCTCTTGGGGCGGAGTTTGTCTCGACGACCTCTCTCCTTTGACGGTTTGCTCGAAGGTTGACTTTCACCTACTTCACTGATGGAGCGAAATGCCTTATTTGTAGTGGCAGTTCGGCCCCTGGTTTGTTTGTTCATTGCGGTGTGCGATCGCGGTGGGAAGGTCTCCAAGGGCTCTTTCCCGTCATCAGGGTAGGTCGGGGGTGACAAGCCTTGCCTGTGGAATTATGCATGGAGCTGCATCCACTGCCTCGAGAGGTCTCGTTCCTTTCGAAGCTGCTCGACCTCTTTCAACAAATCCTCGACCTCTCTCGCATGTCTGTCTTGGCTGGATCGCTTCTTGTTTAGCCGGTCGCAGAGGTCAGGTGCCTTACGAGGGAAGCCCTAGGGTCCCAAACGTTCGATGACCGACCGCTGCTGGGGGTGTTCTGGAACTGATGAATGCATCGCCCGAGGGATCTCGTAGTGAGTTGTGGGAACCGTGGTATCAGGCTGATGTCTACGATCCCCCGATCGTCGTGACATTGTTTCTTTTTTAGAAGGAAAAACAAAAACAACAGTAGTTACGCTCTCGGTAATGGAATCAAACTGATTTGTCAGAAATTGGTTTGACGCCACTTGTCAATAAAACGGCGTCGTCTGATGGTATCTGCCAAATGTTACTACCAAGATAGTCGTTGAGTCACTATTTTAATGGAGGTTCTGTCTTACGATGCCTGCAAAATAGAAAGGTTCATAACAGATGGTGGAGGGACTTTGATGAACCATTCGATGGTAAAGTTATTATTTTGAATATTGATCGGAGAGTATTTAATTTGACAGACTTTTAGTATAGTAATTTGCCCTTACCCTTTTACCTTTACGGGGGTGGTTTTTATAGGTGTAAGCCACCCTGAGAAATAGGTACGTCGGGTGGTGTGATATGCAGAATCTGGTAGTTACCAAATTTTGAAAATAAATCTGAAATCCCTTTGTTTTAGGGAGACGTTGAGGGATCTTTTGATTGAGCCTTTTTAGGATTGACTGTTAGTCAAATGATATTCCTTGAGGAAGTTTTTAGAATCTGCTTGCCTAGCTAGCAGGCAGACTTCAGCGAAGTGAGTTGCTTGAGAGGCGAAACCGCGGACTTCGGCGCCTAGGTGGCGGAGTTTGTGGGTCCCGTTTTGCTTGGTGGATGGACACCTGGCGGAGTCGCGGGTCCTATTGTGCTGGTTGGACTGACATGTCAGATTGCCATGTCAACCTTCCTTCCATGTCGGTGTTGGGATATTTTTATATCTCCATATATATATATATATACATACTCCTACTAAAAATAATAAAACTTCACATAACCAAAGTAAGGAATGTAATTTTATTTTCATTTCATATTTTTATTACCTTAAGAAATCCCACACTAAACCGTGTGAAGAACCATGAGAGAAGTTTAGTGTGTGAAGATATTAATCCAAGTCTCACATTTGAAGATAATGCTAGAGTTAACTAGCATATAAGAATACCACTAACTTTATTAGTATGAGGTCTTTTTGGTGATTATTCAAGAACAAAGCCGTGAGGTCCTAAGATCAAAGCAGACAATATCATACTAATGTGAAATTAAGTGGTGAAAATCCAATCTTTGTGGGATCATTCAGGCCCAACATAGTCCCCCTTAAAGCAATAAATCAACAACTGCGAAATTTAAAAATATGGCTCAATTGCATCAAACCTTCTTTACTTCAGAACCTCATGAACCAATGAACTATATATATATATATATAAAAGGGGCACAAAATATTTTAAATGACTCTCAAAGATAATTTTAAACGAATTACAATCACATTGATATCTGTTCCAGTTGAATTAGTTTTGGGAGGAAAATTTTGAGGTAAAAGTGCAGTGAAATAATGGGTAGTAATGTAATAGGCCATACCATCACAATCGTGGAGCAAGTCTCTTAAACCAAATACGTATAAAACCCAGGTATTTTCAAAATTCCACTCCATTTGGCTATGGCGCTTCCCTTGCAATTTCGTGAGAGAGTGGAGCAGATGGAGAAAACTCGAAACAGATGTTTCTCCCTTCTGGAGGTTCAATTTCAATGCGTAGATCTCCGACGATTTACTTATTTTTGATACTCTTAAACATAAATTTGAATGATTTTCCTTAAATTATTGTTATGGTTTATGACAGGCAGAGAAGGAGCTTCAGATCTGCAAATCTCAGGTGCTAGCTTCAAAGCTATTAAATATTAGATCAACGGAACAACGATGCTTAAATCTTGATTGCACAATTGCTTCGCAACACCTGATAGTATCTTCTCTCAATTCCCAGCTTCACGGCCTCGAATCTATTTACTCAACGATTATCCAAAACGTCAGGTAATTTTTTAATCCTCATGATCATAGGGAAAATGGATAATCTGCTTTTCTTCTTTTTTTTCCTTTTCATTTTTTATTTCTTTATTTTCTCTTTCTCTTGGAGTTGATATTTGTCAGTTTTAGTACATGTTGAATGAGAATTTAGACCTGATTAATTTTCGAGGGCAGCACCTAAGAATTCTAAAAATTCTGTGTCGCCAAGTACTTGAATTGGTGTGTTCTTTCATACATTGGCTGTGAATTTTACTAATCATCTTGTTGTTGAATGTGTAAAATATTGGATGAAGAAATTAGAACATAAAAAAGGATTATTGAAGTTTCTTCTTTTTATGGTTTTCTCTTGTCTTCTTTCCCCCTTTTTGTTTCTTGTATCGGATGAGTTAGAAATTTAAAGAATGAAGTCGCAGAGTTGGAGGAATCGGAGAAAGAGAAAGAAAACTTTTATGTTTCACAAAGCCGAGACATGGAAGCTTTTAGGGCTGAAACAGATATTTTTGGGGTTAATATGTCTTTACAACTGGTGGAACTAAAAGCTTGTGCAAATGAGGTATGCTAACTCTTGTGGATCTTGTCAATATATTTTATATTTCTTGATTCTTTAACAATTATTGTGTATATTCTTGCTGTAATTATTGCTGCAATTCTTCCTAAGATAGAACTAAGTTTAAGGGATTTGATTAGTATTAATGCCTATATATACTGTAATTTTGTTCAGCAATGGGATATAGAAAACATTTCAGAAATTATTTCCTTTTTGTCATGGTATCAGAGCCAAAATTCTGAAATCATCTTGTGTCCAATTTCTTGTCTTCCTTCAAGATCTTAGTGTTTTGATCTTGTATTTCTCGTATCCAGTTTTTTGTCTTCCTCGAAGATCTTAGTTTTTTTTTCTAATCTTGTATCTCTTGTTTTCTTGGACTTGTTCTCTGATTGAATCATGTCTTTAGAACGATTTGAACAATTTTTTGTTCGATTTAATAGTAAGAATTATTCTTCTTGGTCATTCCAATTTGAGGTCTTTGTCAAGGGAAAAGAATTATGCAGTCATATTGATGGGACTGATCCTGCTCCTAACAGAAGTAATGAGAAAGAGAAATACTTGAAATGGAAGGTGAAAGATGCTCAGATTATGTCTTGGATCCTTGGAAGTGTGGAACCCTCCACACTTCTCAACCTCAAGCCTTATAAGACTTCTAGAGAAATGTGGGGCTACCTGAAGAAAATTTACAACCAAAGCAACACAGCACAAAGGTTCCAATTGGAACTTGAGTTGGGTCAACTCAATCAAGGGAGTATGTCAATCCAAGAGTTCTATTCTTCCTTTGAAAATCTTTGGGTTGAGTACACTGATATTGTATAGGCAAATGTTCCTCCTGAAGGACTCTTTGTTGTACAAACAATCCACGAAATCAGCAAACGTGATCAGTTCCTAATGAAGTTAAGAGGTGAGTTTGAAACAATCAGATGTAACCTAATGAATAGAGAGCCAGTTCCTTTGTTGGATGTTTGCGTATGAGAGCTTCTTAGGGAAGAACAACGACTCATTACACAAGCTGTCTTGGAGCAGAAAACTCAAAATTCTGCTCGAATTTCTGTTGCCTACGCTGCTCAAGGGAGATCTAAAGGAGGCAGAGATATGACAAATGTCCTGTGCTATAGTTGTAAAGAATTTGGTCATATTTCCAATAATTGTACTAAAACATTTTGCAATTACTGTAAGAAAACAGGGCATATCATCAAAGATTGTTCCATTCGGCCTTCAAAGATATCTGAATCTGCTTACAATGCCTCGGTTGGTCCTTCAAATGTCTCTAATCCTAGTCAGTCTGCTATTACTCCTGAAATGGTTCAACAAATGATAGTTTATGCTCTTTCCGCATTAGGTCTTTCAGGTAACAAAGATTATAATCATAAGCTTTGGTATTTTGATTCGGGGTCATCTAATCACATGACCAACACTACTTTGCCCTTAACTAATGTCTACAAATATACTGAAAATCTTCAAATTCATATAGCAGATGGCAATTCTTTACCTATCACAGCTGTTGGTGATATTTTTCCCACAAAATTTGATCTTCATTTGACTACATATAGTGATGCAGATTGGGCTGACTGCCCCGATACTAGAAAGTCTACCACAGGATGATGTATTTTTCTTGGAGATGCTTTGATTTCTTGAAAATGTAAGAAGCAGGACAGTGTGTCTAAATCTTCTACTGAGGCTGAGTATAGAGTCATGTCTGCTGTGTGTTCAGAAATTGTGTGGTTACGTGGCCTTCTTTCAGAACTTGGATTTCCTTCAAGTGCTCCTACTCCACTTCATGGTGATAATACCCGTGCTATTCACATTGCTGCAAATCTCATATATGATGAACGCACAAAACACATAGAGGTGGATTGTCATTACATGAGGGAGGCTTTTACTCGAGGTGTTATCACTCTTCCTCATCGTACTACTTCTCTTCAGGTGGCTGATGTCTTTACAAAGGCCTTAACCTACCAAAGACACAAATTTCTCAGCAGCAAATTGATGCTCCTAGACTTATCAACATCAATTTGAGGGGGGTGTCAATATATTGTATATTTCTTGTTTCTTTCACAATTATTGTGTATATTCTTGCTATAATTACTGTTGTAATTCATCCTAAGATAGAACTAAGTTTAAGGGATTTGATTAGTCTAGGATTAAGGGATTTGATTAGACTATAATTAAGAGATTTGATTAGTATTAGTGCCTATATATACTGTAATTTTGTTCAGCAATGAGATATAGAAAACATTTCGGAAATGCTTTCCTTTTTGTCAGATCATCCAGCGACTCTGAATGTAATGCTATCTTCTTGACTGCTTGTTTTCTACTTGAAATTATTTTTCGAGAAGCTTGAACTGATCTATGCAATTTGAGAAGCATCACCTTGCAAGTGGAAATTGTGTGAATAGTTTAGCTTCACTTCAATACTTTTCTTGCTATTGTTTGTAAATCCAGCAGTACACTACAGGACAATAAACAGAACTATGTATCTAGGTACAACGCGAGGCATGGTATCATGCCATGTCTGATGCCTGCTCTGAGATTATTTGGATAAGTGGTAGTCTCACTGAACTTGGTTGTCCACAACTTCAGCCAACTCCATTTTCTTCTGACAACACTAGTGCTATTCAAATTGCTTCTAATCCCATCTAACATAAACATACCTAACATTTTGAGTACCCCTCTGACCCTAAAGTCATTATGTTGTCTCACATTTCTAGTAACCTCCAGGCAGCTGATACTTTCTTCAAATCCATGATACTTCAATCCCATAGTTTTCTTGCTGACAAATTGATTCTCAAAAATTTACCAGCATAAAATTTGATTCTATCGTCAATCAATCAGAATATTTGTCTGCATACTCTATTCTTCTATTCTGTCAATGATCAACATATATGTTAGAATATTTTATTGTCAATCAATTGCTAGCTTGCTGATTTAGTTAACTGATTTGTAATATAATTTTATATTTAGATAGTCATACACTTTTTTCAGGAGCAGTTAACCTAATTAAAGGTATTAACATATCACCTCTTTGTATTACATTATATAGATTGGATGTTTATTTTGTATATGAAAACAATGTTTCTTCGAAAACACAGACATGCATTTTTACCCAAAATGCATTGTATTTGACACTTATTAGTCATGTCTAATTGGTCTGAAGCAATAAAACATATATTTGTTAAGCTTTAATGGTGATATATTGCTTGAGAAGAATCATCTAAGTCATGCATTATATAGAGAAATAAGTGACAAGAAGGTACAAATGAGTGGTTTCAATGATCATGGGTTCGAGTCATGTCCTAGGCAAAAGTGGTTGGGATTTAAAGACTAAATAAAAAAAAATTAAAAAAAAAAATCAATTACCTAATAAAAAGTAAAGCAAGAAAGGTAAGAGTTATTTAGGTAGCTTTGTGAAAGTTCAATACGGTGTGAAGATCTTATTCAATTCAAAATGAAATAATACTATCTACCATCAAGAGTTAATTGGTTATCTCAAATTATTTTGTCTTTCAGCTCAAATCAAATTTCTCAAAACTACAGTGCCGTGTAAACTATTCAGATCATTCAGAGATTGCAGATGCAGAGACAAAGAAAAACAAACTTCTATTGGAGAAAGAGAACTTGGATAGAATTCTGGCATCTAATTCACAACTAATACAGCAGTTAAGAAAGCAGCTTCATAGTATATTGGAAGAACAAGTTCAGCAAAGAAAGTTATGATGTTTTTATTCTAATCAAAGAAAGATGTCAAAAATGCATATACAGCTAAAGGTAAACAGATGTTAACATCATATGCATTAGAGTTCAAAGGCTTACACATGTCCTTTATAAGTATGATCATCAAGATTTAGTTTAAACTACCATTTGATTGAAATTACACTGCTGTCAGACATGGCACTTGATCTCTTGTCATATATCATATATCAAATAGTATGCACATTTGTTTTTCGGATTAATATGTTTTTTATTGAATTCCTTCGCTATGTAGACATCATCCTGTTCTTCTTCCTTCAATCAGCTTTATTTGAGGCCTACCATATTCATTTCATCTTTGATCCTATAAATGTGGTTTGTTGCAGCAATGTTAGGGAAAGACCCTCCATTTTGGAAATGCATATTCTTTGATATTAATATGTGATGATGATATAAATTATAATCTATTTTTATACAAAAAGTAACAGAGACCTCTGTTTGAGTTCAGAATGGTCAGACTAGGAGAAAGTAAATCGAGAAAGTCCCTGAAAGAGTTTATTGTTGATAAATAATCAACTTGGAACAATGGTATATCATCGTTCTTAGGCTGAAATTAGTTTTTGTGCACCACTATGTGATAATGCACAAAAGCTATTTGTTCCAATATTGAAAGTTCAGTCCTTGCAATATGGATTTCAAGTGATGTTGCTGAAAGTTTTTAATATATGTTTTGTTTTCTATCTCTTTCCATAAAGCAAGAGATAAAAAGTGATGTGATCTAAAGTTTTTATACCCGGTACATACAAGATTAAGTAGTTAAACCATAAAATTGAACAATTATGAACCGTCCCATGAACAAACATGCTGGTCTCCTATGGAGAATCTAGTCCCTCGGAGATTTTAAATTTTAGGCAAATTGGATTCAAAATGTAATATTTTATACCGAAATGAAGTTTTTTTTTTCCTTAATAATATTATTGCATTGTAAAACTTTGAGGGAGGCTTTACTTTATGCCAAATTGAATGAGATGCAAAGGGTGGATAGGAGATACACACCATGAGGCAGACCTATAGCAATTCTCCACCTCCTGGGATTTACTATTCCGGCTGCTTTTCCATAGTATTTGAACTTTTCTCTTGGAAGGGTCTTTGTAAGCTTTAATGTAGATCTTCTTGAACTCTGATAGTTTCTTCTCTAATACATCCCTAATCTAATGATATTTCACAAAGGAAGAATTTTCTCAAGATGAATTGCACAAAGGAAGAATTCTTCTCAAGATAAATTGCACTTTGACATCCATAAACAACTCGTACTTTGTCACCTTCTCCCAAGAACATGCTTCAAATGCAGCAATAAACTTAGTTTTCAGTTGTTGATAGAACTAACACATTTTTATAACGTTGACAGCTATATCAATTGAAATTAAGTATCCTGATGTAGACCTTTTGGAGTCTAACACTCCAGCATGTATATCCCACTACTTCTTGGTGATCATGAGAATACCATTATCTACACAAATTGTAAATAAATAATTATTGAGTTATAGACATAAATTACATTAGATAAATAATTATTGAATTATAGGCTCACATATTAATCCCAACAAAAGACATATTCAATAGGAAAATTATTAAATATACATTTGTATAAGCAAAATAAAGTCATCAATAGGAAAATTATTTGTTCAAAACACAGGCTCTACTCCCACATGTAAGACTTCATATTCTTATTATAAAAGATTACATCTTTAGGATCTTAAATAATCATATATATATGGTTGAGATTGCTTATTTTCTCTCAATCAAATCCCTTATTTTCTCTCAATCAAATATTCTTTCCCCTTATTTTTCTCTCAATCAAATATTTGATTGCTCATTTACAATTTACAGCCATGTATTTTGGCTACCATTTTATTATGTTTCCAATTTTGTATTTCTTGTATTGCCTATTTAAGGTCTGTATCCTCTTTGTTCACAGTATTAAAAAATATACACAGTGAATAAAACAAAAACATTTTAAATCAAATTCTTTATGGTATCTGAGCAGTGATCAAAACCCGAATTCTAAAGTCTTTCTCACCATCTCACCGATATGGTAGAAAGTGCAAACAAAGATCTTGCCAAGACTGATGCTAACTCGCCATATTATCTCCACCCCTCTGATTATCCAAGGCAGATGCATGTCAACGATGCCTTAACCGACAACAACTACTGAGATGGAGAATTTCTTGTTCGCCAAGAACACGATCGGCTTCATCGATGGAACCATCAAAAGGCCAGAAGCAGACGATGCTAGTTATATGACATGGATGCAATGCGATGCAATGATTAAATGGTGGCTTACTACATCCATGGAGAAAGAAATCCGAGGAAGCGTGAAATACGCCAATTCAGCGTCGAAAATCTGGAAGGATCTTAAAGAACGATTCGGCAAAGAAAGCGCACCGCGAGCGTATAAATTGAAGACTATCTCGAACACTAAACAAGAAGGGATGACCGTTTCAGCCTATTACACGAAACTGCGTGGATTATGGGATGAGATGCAGTCCTTCTTGCCTGCTCTGGTTTGCAAATGCAATGGATGTACCTGTGGCATTGGAAAATCTCTTAGAGAACTCAGGGAAAATGAGCAGCTCTATGAGTTTCTTATGGGTCTAGATGGTGAGTTCTCCATCATTAGAACTCAAATACTTGCCACTAAACCAATCCCATCTTTGGGAAATGCATACCATCTCGTTGCCGAGGATGAACAACAAAGATCCATAGCTGGCGGGAAGAAACCTGTGAGTGAAATAATAGCTTTCCAAGCCTCCGTAAAACGCGGCGGGACACCAAACCGGATCGGCCAGAAAGAAAACAAAGGCCATTGTGTTCACTGTGACAGAGACGAACATACACGAGACGGTTGTTTCAAGATAGTCGGCTACCCAGAATGGTGGAACGCGAAGAATAAACGAGAAAAAGTGAAGCCAAAGGTGGCCTACGCGGAAACGGAACCGGACCTAATTACCAACCTGACAAAAGAGCAATACGAGCAGTTCCAGAAGCATTTCGCTGCTAAAGGTAAACCGGCACATAGTGAGCATCCACACACCGCAAATATTGCTAGGACTGCGTTCGAAGAAATTGATTGGGGCGGGTAGGTGCGAAGATGGTCTATAAAAAGGTCAAAAAATCAAAAATAATGTTTTAGGTGGATTTGGACCAATTTTTCTGGGGAAGCTTGAAGATGGGATGTTGATAGCCATGAAGCAGTTGTCGCTCGATAAATCACAGCAAGGAGAATTAGAATTTCTTGCAGAAGTGAGGATGATCACTAGCATACAACACAAGAACTTAGTCCGCCTTGTGGGATGTTGCTCCGATGGAGCTCAACGACTTCTTGTTTATGAATACATGAATAGGAGCTTGGATCTCATCTTATATTGGAAAAGTGACATATTCCTGAACTGGAACACTCGTTTCCAAATCATTCTTGGAATTGCTCGTGGATTGCAGTACTTGCACGAGGATTCACATGTCAGAATTGTTCATAGGGATATTAAAGCTAGTAACATTCTTCTTGATGAAAAATTTTTCAACCAAAGACGGGATAGTGCTAAGTCAACAAAAATACACCCTTGACATCCTTGAAGATAGTGGAATGCTAGGATGTAGACGATGCACCTTCCCAATGGAACAAAATGTGAAGCTGGACGTTCGTGTCAATGCTAGCAAATATCAAAGACTAGTTGGCCGATTGCTCTACCTCCAAGCCACGAGACCAGATCTTGTCTACTCGGTAAACGTCCTAAGAACACATGGACGCAACCATGAGAATCCTTCGCTACCTAAAAGCAACTCTGGGACAAGATATTTTGTTTTGAAAGGAGGAATAGTTTTGGTAGCATGTTTTGATGCAGACTAGATGGGATGCTCACTCACTTAGAGGTCTAGGACATGATATGTTTTTCTTTTGGGGGGAGCTCCTATCTCGTGGAAATCAAAGAAGTAATCAGTCGTTTCTTGCTCCTCGACTGAAGCGGAATATTACGCCATGGCCAATGCTACTAGTGAAATCAAAGAAGTAATCAGTCGTTTCTTGCTCCTCGACTGAAGCGGAATATTACGTCATGGCCAATGCTACTAGTGAAATCATGTGGATGCGTTGGTTGTTAGAGGAACTAGAAGCAAGACAACATAGGCATACACATCTCTTCTATGATAACAATGCAGCACGACATATTGCTAATAACCCGATCTTCTCACAAAAGCTTTGAGGGCTAAAACAACTCGAGTTTCTTCTAGTCAAGATGGGCATGCGGAATCTACATGCTCCACCTTGAGGGGGAGTGTTGAGATTGCTTATTTTCTCTCAATCAAATCCCTTATTTTCTCTCAATCAAATATTCTCTCCCCTTATTTTTCTCTCAATCAAATATTTGATTGCTCATTTACAGTCATGTATTTTGACTATCATTTTATTATATTTCTAATTTTGTATTTCTTGTATTACCTATTTAAGGCATGTATCCTCTTTGTTCACAATATTAAAAATATACACAGTGAATAAAACAAAAACCTTTTGAATCAAATTATATATATATATATTATAACTTAGTTGCTGTTAAGATTTTGAATAAAAAATTATCTCAAACAATAAAGTAATGAGATTGTGTACTTTATGTGGAACATTATTATCTTATAGAAATCATAAAAGATTAATTCTTTTTTCATTAATTATTCAATAGAAATCCCTCTTGTCATAACCCTCTTGAATATATGTGAGATTAAGCTTCAAATCATGGAAGTCTTTTACTCTTTAATCCTTATTCTTTGATAAAAGAATAAGATTTTTGTAACTCTAAACCTTGTTAACAAAATAGGATTCTCTCTCAAACTCTTCACATTACATTACAAAGAAATGTGATCTAATTGTTAATTTTTTTGTAACTTTAATTAACAAAGAGAGAAAATATTTAAATACGTAAATTTTAATTTGGTACATCCATCTAATACATGATTAATAGTTGAGATTTGTTCACTGTTAAATTGTTGATTAATGGACACTTAAAATCTAAAATTGATAGCATTAAAATTCAATCAAAATATCTGTTGCCTATAGAGATTTTTTTATTTTATGGAAAACAATCATTAAACTTCTATTTCTGCAAAGATTATACTAAAAGAATTTTCAAATTTATTGTTTATATTACCATTACTTTCTTATGAAAATTATTATCTCAATGTAGGATTCAATTCATATTTTTATTATGTATTCATATTATGAAATTATCAAAGATTTTAAATCTCACAAAAGACTTTAACTTATTTTGAAAAAAAAAATTAATATAAAAATACAATTTTTTATTTAAAGACATATGTGTTAAATAATTTTAAAATTTTTTTAAATGTAAATTTTGTGTATACCTTCAACTTTTGAGAGACAACAATTTTTTTGCTTTATGTATTTCAAAATTTAATTGAATATTGAAAGGAAAAAAGAAAGTGAAAGAAAGAGGAAAAAAAATATATATAAATGTTTATTTGATATATCCTTTGATAACATGAATGCCCCTTCCAAATGCAAAGCAATATATATGGTTTATAACCGATCCACAGATAAAATCTTCCTAAAATATTTTTCAAGAAATTATCAAAGAAAAAAAGGAAGAAATTTTTCTAAGCTTCTGAAAGCCAATTCCAGCAATATATATTATAATATATATATAATATTATATAAATATATATATAATATTAATATATGCATGTGGACATTTTTAACATTTATTTTGGGAAAGAACATTTGAATGATAATAACAATTTGATGAAGTATTTAAAAGTGGTGGTATAAGAAGAATCTTAGTAACTCTACTATTTAACCCATCATTATATATTAATAATAAATAATACTATGATTTTGTATAGTAGTAATTGTTCATGTTTCAAAATATAATATTGGTAATTAAATGAATATATTTTGTTTTTACATAAAAATTTTCAATATTCAATGAAAGTTATGATCTCGATGAGGTCCAATAGGATTTGGAGAAATTCATTGCTATTGTTCCATTCATATATTTTTGTGCCAATAGGGTCTCAGTATTCCGAAATACGCCTCCACAAAGCATAATTCTTCCGCGGCATAACAAAGTCCCACTTCTGTAATTTTAGAGTTGGGCAAATATCACTATGTCCATCTCCAACATATATGAATCTCACCTTCTTATGATAATATTGCTGACTATAAAATGTTTGCATGTGGTCAATGAAAGAACCCTATTTTTTTAAAAAACTTTATTTTAAATGAAAATAACAATATAAAAAAAGAATGAATACGACTTTTAATTTTCCACTTAAAGAATCAAGAAAAAGAAAAGTAACAAAAATACCTTACACATATTAGGAGGGCAAGAATCACAGGAGTGGGTTCTGACCAAAATATGATAAGGAATGATCTTAAGTCTGCCTTCTATCACTTCAATTCCATTCCAAATAATCTTTGAGAAAAAATTGTATAATCCATGTCTCTTCAAAATATGCTCAATGTAAAATGTGTTATAGCATGACTAACTATCTTCAAATCACATTTGAAAAAAAAGAAAGAAAAAAAGAAGGTGAAACAAAATTATCACCGACATTTTAACAAGATTCAAGAGATCATATAGAAAACCTTACAAAAATTTACCCATGAAAATAAGCAGATCGAATGGCTCCTTTGATTGGGGGATCCATTGAAATTCTCCTCAAACACTTGATAATATCTTTAATTGTTTTTCTATTTGAGTGTAATTCACCTAACAGCATATCCTATAAAATATAGAGCAGAACTTAATACAAAATTTAATAAATCAAAGTATTCTTTCTTTCCCCAATTTATCTTCAGTTAATAACCAAGAAACAACGAACAAACTAAGAAATGAATCCAATATTTCAGGTTAGAGAAATTGAATCAATGGGACATATCAAGTAGCAAGTAAGAACCACGTTGGAATAGAAAATATAAAAGTTCATTGAGATTTTAGAAGTAGAGGTATATTAATCAAACAATCAGAATATTCAATTTCAAGTAATGTTAATGCCCACCATAAGAGAAGTCCAAGATAACTGGTTTTGCCACTCGTTATAGGGACGAAACAGATCCATCTGCGAAATAATCCATTGATCACAATATACGTCAATGAGAATTCTATTGAAGTCGGAAAAAATAATGGGATCTGCGCCCATCTGTATTGTTCGTCGTGTTCTTGTGTAAAAAAATTCTTGAATGGAGCAGTAAAAGTTACTACAACTGCTGAAAGATAAAAAATGTAATTAACTGAAAAATGTAAGAACGAAAATCAACAATATAGTTGTTAAGAGGCAAGTTTGACTTATAAATAGGGATTTCGGTTGAAATATATCTAAATATTCTGTAATAGATTTTTTTATATCTTTCAGATTCTTTTTATTCTTATATAATATTAAGGGTAAACCATCCAAACAACACCTCAACTTTTCGTGATTCTAATTTTTGCACTTGTACTTATTTTTCATTCAATGTTGCATTCCAACAAAAAAAAAAAAGTCATTTCTTTTTTTTCCTTCCGTCTAAAATTTCCATCTATTTTTTAAAGGAATTTTTATCATTTCCTTTTACCAATAATTTTTAAGTTTCCATCTATTTTTTAAAGGAATTTTTATCATTTCCTTTTACCAATAATTTTTAAGTTTTAAAGAATATTTATTTATTATATGAAAGTATTTTGGTCTTTCTATTAAAAATTTTAATTTAAAAAATTCAAATAATATTACTCTTGACAGAGGGCTTCGAAACCGCCGTAAACGCTTGTTTCGTGACATAACTAAGGAAGCCATGCTACTAAACTAATTATTTTTTATTATATTTTTGCAACTACTTTATCTTATGTAATATATTTATATAAATATATTGATAAATTTTTAATTTTATTTTAATATAAAAACTAATAAAAATACGTTGATTTAATATTTCAAATGTATATGTCGATAAAATTTGATAAAATAATTAAATTTTTTTAGTATAAATTTAAGATATTTTTGTTTCTTAAACTCATAATATTTGAAAGTATGGGAATGAGCTATTTGACAAATTCAAACTTTAACTTAATAAATATTTAAAAATATATATAATTATATCCAAATTTATTAAATTTTGGGTTTAATATTAACAAAATCTGGAAAATAAAAAAAGTTAACCGATTTTTTTTTCAAATTTAAAATTTGATTATGTTATTATTTAAAAAAATTAATTTAAAATAAATATACATTTGAAATTATAAACAACTTTTATTAGTTTCTATTCAAAAAATATTGAAATTTTTTTATATAAAAAATATTATTTAAAATAGTTCTTAAAATGTAAATAAAACTTAATGAGTTCATTTTAATAGAAAAGTGTAAGATCCTAGGTTCTACAACTATTTCTAAGTAAAATAAAATTATAATTTTTAAATTAAAATTTAGAAAAAAATTCGAATACAAAAACATTTTCTTAAAAAAATTAAAAAATTCATAAATAAAGAGACAAAATTATCCTTAATTTAATTATTTTATAAAATTAATGTTAATAAAATGTTAATTTTTTAAAAAGAAATTTAAAATTTTATTATTTTATGTTTAGAAAAATAACTTAAAATATATACATTTGAAATCTTAAATCATTTATTAATATATATATATATATATATATATATATATATATATATATATTACATAGTTGCTAAAATATAACAAAAAGGTAATTAGTTCAGTGGCACAACCTTTTCAATTAAGTCAGGACGGCTCCCTGGTTTTTGAACCCTTCTGTCAGTGTCTAAAAAAAATATTTTGAATTTTTTAAATTAAAATTTCTAATGTAAAGACGAAAATACCCTTCAACAAATATTCTTTAAAAATTTATTATTAAAAGGAAAAGATAAAAATACTCCTAAAAAATAGACAGCAAACCTTTGTGTGTAAAAAAAATATTTTGAATTTTTTAAATTAAAATTTCTAATTTTCTAAAAAAATTATAATTCCTAATGAAAAGACAAAAATACCCTTCAACAAATATTCTTTAAAAAATTATTATTAAATAAAAAGACAAAAATGCCCCTGGAAAATAGACTGCAAATAAAGTTGGACGGAAATTTTGAACAGAAGTGCAAAAAAATTGACTTTTTTTTTTGTTGGAGTGCAACATTGAATGAAAAAAAAGTATAAGTGTAAAACTCAAAATCGCAAAAGTTGAGGTGTTGTTTAGATGGTTTACCCTAATATGAAACTTGTATACATTATCTATAAATATAAAAAAGAGGAAAACAAATAACATTAGATTCTTTGATCCTACTTACTCTTTCTATGATTTTTGTTATTCCGTTTTTCTTTTGTAAAACTCATATTCACTTCTAAAATCATATTTGTGAATCTTGTCAAGTATTCAAGAAAACTGAAGTAAATCAAAGGTGGTTCATCTTGATCTAGTTAATTGATTCAAGAATTGTTTTTCATCATGGTATCCGAGCCATGGAATGGAAGATTTTTTTCTCAAGAACATGGGAATGAGAAATCGGGTCTGAAAGTGATGGAATGCAGATATTGTAAGAAGATTGGTCATACTATCGATAAGTGCTATAAACTTAATGGTTATCCTGCAAATTTTGGTTATGCATGAGGTGAAACTGAAGAAGAATCTAGTACTTCTTTAAGTACTTTTCCATGTATGCATCATTCTCACGACTTTATTAATGATTATAAGTGTGTGCATTGTGGAAATGAAAGTGAACCTTGAATAATAGATAGTGGTGCTACCAATCATATGACATATAAAAAAGAATTATTCGTTGAACTTAATACTCTTAAAACTCCTTACAATGTGACTTTACCTAATGGAAAAATTATGAAAGTCAAGTATAGTGGAATCATCATTTTCACATCTAACCTAGTTCTAAGAAATATATTCTTTGTTCCTACATTTTGATTCAATCTTATATTTGTGGCTAAACTAATCCAATCCTTTCATAGTAACATAATCTTTACCCCTTTACACTGTTTCTTGCAGCCCCCTTCCATGAATAAACCTCGAGTTCTGTGTAAAAGTCATAATGTCTTATATTTTCTTCAAACCTCTTCTAAGCATGATCATCCTTCCAAAAAACTTCCTAAACATACTGCTAATGTCATTTGTGGTTGTAAACTCATCACTCCTTTCAAATCTCATGTTGTTATGAAAGCCACAAGAATGTCTAATACTCAATGTGGTATTATAGATTAGGTCATTTACCTATTGAGAAGATTTGTACTCTTGATCTTTCTTGTGATATCAATAACAAAGTCCATGATCCTTGTGTTGTTTGTCCTACGGCAAAGCAAACCAAACTTTCTTTCAATTTGAGTAATACTAAATCTAATCATCCTTTTGAACTTGTTCACTTAGATATATGGGGACCTTATCATACTTCTACTTTTAATGAGTGCAAAAATAACCTTATCATACTTACATGTGTTAAATAAATTTTTTTTTTCTAAAAAAAGTAAACTTTGTGTATACCTTCAACTTTTGAGAGACGAACAATTATTTTGCTTTATGTATTTCAAAATTTAGTTGAATATTGAAAGGAAAAAAAGAAAGTGAAAGAAAGAGAAAAAAAAGTATAAATGTTTATTTGATATATCCTTTGATAACATGAATGCCCCTTCCAAATGCAAAGCAATATATATGGTTTATAACCGATCGATAGATAAAATCTTCCTAAAATATTTTTCAAGAAATTATCAAAGAAAAAAAGGAAGAAATTTTTCTAAGCTTCTGAAAGCCAATTCCAGCAATATATATTCTATTCCCATAGCAATCCCTGCTAAAGTGAGGTACTAGCAGACTTCACAGACTTGATGAATGTTTCTTCCTTGTTGAAAGGCATTAATTTGACTATTATCATTAGCCCTTAATGCCTCCAATTGCTCATCAGAAGAAGTATTAGCTGCGTTTACCGGCTGTTAATTGGTAACCTTCTATCGCTTATCAAAGCTTTTGGGACATCTGAATTTGGAAAATAATTTCTTAAGGAACCTGCACACGACTTTAGCATCATTAGTAGGTAATACCTGTATTTCAAGCCATTTTGAAAACTATTCCACAACTACTATGATGTAATTATTGCCAAATGAGGAAAGAAAAAGGATTCATGAAATCAATACCCCAGATACGAAAGATTTCAGCACTCTGTATACCTCACTGGGGTAGATCATCTTTGGAAGATTTGTTACCTGTTATTTGGAAAGCATCGCAGGATTGTATAAAGGATACAAAATCCTTGAATATTATGGGCCAATATGATCCTGCTTCCAACGCTTTCTGGATAGGGTTGGTAGTAGTCCAATGGCCTCCAATAGGTTCGTGATGGCAATGCTCCATAATCTTGTAGTCTTCTTCTTCCGAGACACAACTTCTGATCAACTGATTTGCACAAATTCGAAATAGAAGAGGGATCTGCTTGGTAGTAATATTTCAAATCAACAAAGAATTTCCTCTTTTGCTAATAAGTCATATCACTTGGGAATAATTCAGCGACTAGATAATTTGCAACATCGATAAACCACGGAGGAGAGTCATTATACATAGCAAACAATGAAAATAAGTTCTCATCCAAAAATTTATCAGATATTATTGTCTCATCAATAACCTCTAACTCAGGATTTTCTAATCTAGACAAATGATTTGCTTTCTAGATTTTCAGCCTCTTTTCGTATCCCTTCTTTCTATATTAAATTCTTGTAACAATAAAACTCAACCAATCAATCTTGGTTCAGCATCAGTTTTATTGAACAGATATCTCAGAGCAAAGTGATAAGTGTATACTATTGTTTAGACTAGGTATGATCTTAATTTATCACAGACATATACAACAGCTGATATGCACAAATCATATAACTTTTTTAGCATATTTTTAGACACAAATTAGGGCAATATTTGAATGTATTTGATCTTAATTGCATAAAAATAGCAAATTTTGGGGCAAAAATGTAATTTTTGGAAAAGCTGGATTCGGGACAGGCGTCCCGAGCACCAGAACTTGTCCCGCATCGGAAATTTTAGAGAAATTCACTCCAAAAACCTACTATAAATACCCCAGGCCTCCAATAGTTGAAATCATCCCTCAGCACTCAATACAAGTCATTTAGCAACGTCGAGTGCATCGTTTTCTCTTATCTCTGAGTTTTTATCTCAGTATTTGAGAATTCGATTAGATTAGTATTCAGGTTTTGGTATTACAGAATACCGGGATTTCGTTAGGAGATCCTAAGAGAGAGACAGGGTGCGTGTTCTTAGTCAGATTAGGGCAAGTTGCTTAAGCCCGGGATGTAAGGTAAAGCAATTGGTACTAGGTCTAAGAAGCATTAATCTAATAAATTTTTTTTGTTTACCGTTTTCCTGTTTGTTTGTTATTTTTTATTATTTGTTTAATTTTGAAAATAAAAAAGTGATTTTAATTTGTCAAATTTTCTTCAAAATTCGAAAAAAGTATGGAAGTGAGGAGAAAAATATTTTCTTCTTAATTGTAAAATTTTGGCTTGGGTTTTAATTGGGAAGAAATGCCATTATAGGTTAGAATTTTCTTAAGGTCATGCTGGCTTTATTAGACGAATCATGAAATAATTTTTCTTTAATAGCCAGGCCTCTAAATATTCTATTGAGAAAGGATGTTCCTTTTGTTTTTTATGATAAATGCATGACATCTTTTGACAAACTAAAGGAACTGTTTATTACTGCACCCATTATGACATCACCTGATTGGAGTTTTCGTTTTGAATTGATATGTGATGCTAGTGACCATGTAGTAAGAATTGTTTTAGGAAACAGGTATGATAAGAAATTTCATGTTATATACTATGCAAGTAAAATCTTGACTAATGCCCAGTATTCCACTAGTGAAAAAGAAATTACTAGCTGATATGCACAAATCATATAACTTTTTTAGCATGTTTTTAGGCACAAATTAGGGCAAAATTGGAACTAAATCAATCTTAATTTATTGATATTAACATATTTTCGCAAAATTTGTGATTTTGGAAGTTTCAGGTGAAATGTGCAAGAAAATAGCAAATATTGGGGCAAAAATGCAATTTTTGGAACTTCTGAGTTCGGGACGGGCGTCCCGAGCGTGATGAAGCAATCCCACATCGGAAATGGAAGAGAAAATCCATCATTTCCCCTACTATAATTACCCAGGCCTTCCTCAGTTGTAATTATCCCTCATCACTCGATCTGAGTCATCTAGTGACTTCAAGTGTATATTTTTACACTCTATATAAGTCATTCAGTGACTCAAGTACATTGTTTCTGCACTCACATGAGTAGTTAGCAATATAAGAGTGTCTCGTTTTCTTTGTTCCCTAAGTGTTGATCTCAGGTTCTTAGAATTCGATATTTTTGGCATTCATAGAATACCCGGGATTTCATTAGGAGATCCTAAGAGGGATTAGGTGAGGGAAGAGCTAGTAAATAGGGCATTGCTTAAGCCCAAGATGTAAGGTAAAGCAATCGCTACTAGTCTAAGGAAGCATTCTCCGAAGGTTCTGCTGTTTAGAGTCAGGTAGAGCAACCTAGGGTATACAAGTAGTCGCTCCACCTGCGGACCTGATAAAGGTTGAGCAACCTAGGTTCTGTGATTTTGGAAGTTTCTGGTAAAATGTGCAAGAAAATAGCAAATATTGGGGCAAAACGTAATTTTTGGAACTTCTAAGTTCGGGACAGGCTTCCCGAGCGTGATGAAGCAGTCCCACATCATAAATGGAAGAGAAAATCCATCATTTCCCCTACTATAAATACCCAGGCCTTCCTTAGTTGTAATTATCCCTCATCACTCGATCTGAGTCATCTAGTGACTTCAAGTGTATATTTTTACACTCGATATAAGTCATTCAGTGACTCAAGTGCATTTTTTCTACACTCACACGAGTAGTTAGCAATATAAGAGTGTCTCATTTTCTTTGTTCCTTGAGTGTTGATCTCAGGTTCATAGAATTCAATTAGATAGGGTTCATTTTTGGCATTCATAGAATACCTGGGATTTCGTTAGGAGATCCTAAGAGGGATTAGGTGAGGGAAGAGCTAGTAAATAGGGCATTGCTTAAGCCCAAGATGTAAGGTAAAGCAATCGCTACTAGTCTAAGGAAGCATTCTCCGAAGGTTCTGCTGTTCAGAGTCAGGTCGAGCAACCTAGGGTATACAAGTAGTCGCTCCACCAGCGGACCTGATAAAGGTCGAGCAACCTAAGTTCTGTGATTTTGGAAGTTTCAGGTGAAATGTGCAAGACAATAGCAAATATTAGGGCAAAAACGCAATTTTTGGAACTTTTGAGTTCGGGACAGGCATCCCGAGCGTGATGAAGCAGTCCCACATTGGAAATGGAAGAGAAAATCCATCATTTCCCCTACTATAAATACCTAGGCCTTCCTCAGTTGTAATTATCCCTCATCACTCGATCTGAGTCATCTAGTGACTTCAAGTGTCTATTTTTACACTCGATATAAGTCATTCAGTGACTCAAGTGCATTTGTTTTGCACTCACACGAGTAGTTAGCAATATAAGAGTGTCTCATTTTCTTTGGTTCCTGAGTGTTGATCTCAAGTTCTTAGAATTCGATTAGATAGGGTTCATTTTTGGCATTCATAGAATACCTGGGATTTCGTTAGGAGATCCTAAGAGGGATTAGGTGAGGGAAGAGCTAGTAAATAGGGCATTGCTTAAGCCCAAGATGTAAGGTAAAGCAATCGCTACTAGTCTAAGGAAGCATTCTCCGAAGGTTCTGCTGTTCAGAGTCAAGTCGAACAACCTAGGGTATACAAGTAGTCGCTCCACCGGCGGACCTGATAAAGGTCGAGCAACCTAGGTTCTGTGATTTTGGAAGTTTCAAGTGAAATGTGAAAGAAAATAGCAAATATTGGGGCAAAAACGCAATTTTTGGAACTTCAGAGTTCAGGACGGGCGTCCCGAGTGTGATGAAGCAGTCCCACATCGGAAATGGAAGAGAAAATCCATCATTTCCCCTACTATAAATACCCAGGCCTTCCTTAGTTGTAATTATCCCTCATCACTCGATCTGAGTCATCTAGTGACTTCAAGTGTATATTTTTACACTCGATATAAGTCATTCAGTGACTCAAATGCATTTTTTCTGCACTCACACGAGTAATTAGCAATATAAGAGTGTCTCGTTTTCTTTGCTCCCTGAGTGTTGATCTCAGGTTCTTAGAATTTGATTAGATATGGTTCATTTTTGGCATTCTTAGAATACCCGGGATTTCGTTAGGAGATCCTAAGAGGGATTAGGTGAGGGAAGAGCTAGTAAATAGGGCATTGCTTAAGCCCAAGATGTAAGGTAAAGCAATCGCTACTAGTCTAAGGAAGCGTTCTCTGAAGGTTCTGCTGTTTAGAATCAGGTCGAGCAACCTAGGGTATACAAGTAGTCGCTCCACCGGCAGACCTGATAAAGGCTGAATACTTTATGGTGGTGGTCCCCTAGATCCTCTCTGTATACTTTATGTTGTATTCGTCTAAATATTTATTTCAATACCAAATTATGATTGTTATGTTATAGATGTTGTGCAAGTTGAAGTAATGTTCATTTTTCCGTAAAGGTCACCGGCTGAATTTACATTATGACTGAATTATCTGCTTGCTCTTTTAAACTAAATGAACGATTATAGACAATTCCTAACCATGGCCTAATCATAACCTATTTAGTTTAACACGCCTTAATTTAGGATAAAAAAGCATTAAGGTCTGCTGTATTAGGTGAAATAACTTATAGATCACCATGTTTGTTAGGGTGAGTGGCATGAATCCTTGAGTGACACAGGTTTTCATGGATACCTTCAACTCAAATCGTGAATAGGAACATCATTAAGGTAGGGTGATTTATCAGGTAACTCAGATGTGGTATGCAGACAAGATACAGTACATAATTGCATTCTAGACCAAGATATATCTAAAATACTCGAAGATAGGTCAATCAACATGTAGGAACAATAAAATATACTGATACGCGAAAATCGTATCACCTTTTTAGCATGTTTTTATGTATGATTTTGGGTGAAATTGAGGGCAAATTGATCTTAATTGTTCGTTATTTACTCAATTTCACAGTTTTTATGATTTTGGAAGTGTCAGGTGAAAAGTAGACGAAAACAGCAAATTTTGGGGCAAAAACGCAATTTTTGGAAATGCTAACTCGGTCAAAGGCTCGGGACGGGCGTCCCAAATCCAAGACGGGCGTCCCGACCCAGTCAAAGCACCGGGATGTGCATCCAAGACTCGGGACGGGCGTCCCAACTTGGTCAACAGACCAGGACGGGCGTCCCGAACCCCCAGATCAAGTCCCACATCGAATTTTTGATGAAAAATCACCCCGGGAAGCTGCTAAAAATACCCTAGGCCTCCAGCAGTTGATTTCATTCCTCTCCACTCGATCTGAGTCATTAAGTGGTTTTCAGTGTACACTTCTCTAGTACACAACTCACTCAGAGACTCGGATCTCAGTTTTCTTTCTTATTAGTGTTTTGTTTTAGTTTCTGAGAAATAGTCTCAGATCTTAGGCTTCTATAGATAGGTTCATTTCTGGTATTCATAGAATACCCGGGATTTCGTTAGGAGATCCTAAGAGGGCTCTAGGCGTTCGAAGAGACAGTCCACAGGGCTAGGCTTAAGCTGGGTATTAAGGTAAAGCCCAGTTACTAGGCTGAGGAAGCGTCCTCCGAAGGTTCTGGCGAGCAGAGTCGGGGCGAGCAATACGACATATACAGCAGTACGCTCCATCGGCGAGACTACGTAAAGGGTGATTTCTTTATGGCATCAGTCCCCATGTCCCTCTCTTATATGTTGTTATTGTGTTGTTCCAAAAATTGATTATGAATACGAGATTACGATTTTTATGAATATTTGTTTTATATGTTGACGTTGTTATGTTTTTCCGGAAATAGCCACCTACTTAATATTCACTATGTCTGCATGTCTAATGTGCTCTTTTAAACTAAAAGTTAGGGTTATAGACAATTCCTAACCACGGTCTAATCATAACCTGTTTAGTTTAACAGGCATCAATTAGTATTGGTGTCTGCCATGCTAGATAAAATAACCTGCTGAACACCCTGCTTGTTAAGAGTATTATTGCGTGGAAGTGCTAGTGTGGGACAATCCACCTTGACTCGGTTTTCTAGTTTACACACTTTTGTATTCTTACTGCCGTATTTATGTTATTTCCAATGATACGTAAACAGGGTATTTCAGGTCCTTTATAGAGATCATCGATATTTGGAATCAATCATTTATCACTTGGGGAAGCCCGGGAGATTGCTATAAATATGGATTATTAAAATAAATAAGACATGTTTAAAAACCTCCACTATTCCTGTCAAATAAATAATATTAGGGAGTTGAGGGTCTTAATAGAAAATGGATTATGGGAGTGTGTGACTTGAACTATTGATTAGTCTGTGTAGCTATATGCCTGCCACATTGGTATTGGAATTTACAAACCAAATGTGTCTTTGTTCCAACCGCCGTGTAAGCCCTATACATAGGATAGGCTGGGTTGCTTGAAGAGAATTCTTTCTATGATCAGATCCGAATCATGTTGTACATGAGCAGGCTCCGTCAAATCCGGTATAATAAATGAAATAGATAAAAGATAATATATCTAGTTTATTTATTTCACTTACTTAAGCTTAATATTGAATAGTATAGAAATGCATTCATTTCCTCTGCATTGACACGATCATTCATACTATTGGAGTGAAAGGGGCGGTCTAAAGAAGGGCTATATTAGTAACAAGTAAACCTTTTGTGTGTACCTCCAAATATTAGGGGAATAGATACCAATCGTAAGGTCTGAGACGGCCCAGAAAGCACTTGATCATATCATGATCAACTTTGTAAGCCTACTTGGGTATTGAGCATTTACTTGGAAGAACTGAACTCTTTGGAATCGATATTTGCAACTCCAGAAAAAGAATTCAGTAAAATTTATCTTACATTTAATCCATTCATTTATAGGTATAGTATAATAAAAAAGATAAATTTTATCTGGATTCGTTTTGTTCTTTTGATTCTTGCTCGAGCCGGATGATGAAAAACTATCATGTCCGGTTCTTTCGGAGGATGGATCGATAAGAATTCACCTATCCCAATAACAAAAAAACCTGACTTGAATGATCCTGTATTAAGAGCTAAATTGGCTAAAGGTATGGGTCATAATTATTACGGAGAGCCTGCCTGGCCCAATGACCTTTTATATATTTTCCCAGTAGTAATTTTAGGTACTATTGCATGTAACGTAGGCTTAGCGGTCCTAGAACCATCAATGATTGGTGAACCGGCGGATCCGTTTGCAACTCCGTTGGAAATATTACCGGAATGGTATTTCTTTCCCGTATTTCAAATCCTTCGTACAGTACCCAATAAATTATTAGGTGTTCTTTTAATGGTTTCAGTACCTACAGGATTATTAACGGTACCCTTTTTAGAAAATGTTAATAAATTTCAAAATCCATTTCGTCGTCCGGTAGCGACAACCGTCTTTTTGATTGGTACCGCAGTCGCTCTTTGGTTGGGTATTGGTGCAACATTACCTATTGATAAATCCCTAACTTTAGGTTTTTTAATTCAATTGTGAACTAACACGACGTGTGTATCTAGGGAATAATCGCTTCTAAAGTGATTATCCCTAGATACAGATATTCAATCAAATTCTGAATCTATCTAGAATAGATGAATTGTACTAAAGATTCAAAATATATTTTCATTAAAAAAAAAAAAAGACGAAGTAAATTCAATAGATTTTAAACTTTTTTTTCGGTAAAAAAATTGCCAAATGTTTTTCTAGAACGACCAATATCTGTTTTACATCTTCTATGCGAAAATGTTCAATTTTCATAAGGTCTTCTTGACTGTTATTCAAAAGGTCCAATAGTGTATATATATTGGACCTTTTGAGGCAATTATAGATCCTGGGAGGCAATTCTAATTGGTCAATAAAAATTGATTTCAATGCTATTTCTTTTTTTTTTTATGAGTTTAGTCAGTTTATCGTGAAAGGTAAAAGGGAATAAAGGAACCCTGTGTTGATTGTTCTCTAAATGTGAGTTTTCTTCTTCCATATGTAAAAAGGGAATAAACAAATCAATCAGATTCCGGGATGCTTCATGAAGTGCTTCTTTCGGAGTTAAACTTCCGTTTGTCCATATTTCGAGAAAAAGTATCTCTTGTTTTTCATTCCCATTCCCATAAGAATGAACACTATGATTTGCATTTCGAACAGGCATGAATACAGCATCGATAGGATAACTTCCATCTGGAACGTTCTGTGGCGTTTGTATAAGATATCCGCGATTTCTCTCGATTTTTAATACAATACACAAATTGATCGGTTCCGTCAAGTTAGCTATATGTTGTGTATTATCAACTATTTCTACATAAGGTGGTAAGACGATATCTTGGGCAGTTACAGATCTGGGCCCCCTGACACAAATATAGGCGTCACAAGGTTCATATAGATTACTTCTCAATACAATTTCTTTCAAATTCATTAAGATTTCATGTACCGATTCTTGAATACCTTTTATGGTAGAATATTCATGCGGTATTTTATCAAATTTTACATGTGTAATACATGTTCCTTCTATTTCTCCAAGCAAAGCTCTTCGCATCGCAATGCCTATTGTGTCGGCTTGACTTTTCAGAAGTGGAGACAGAATAAAACGCCCATAATAAAGACGTTTACTCTCTGTTCTTGATTCAACACATTTCCACTGTAGTGTCCGAGTAGATACTGTTATTTTCTCTCGAACCATAGTAATATAATTTCATTAGATCATTGAATCATTTATTTCTCTTGTTTCTCTTGAAAGTTCTTCAATGTGCATTTCTACACACGTCGTTTTTTCGGAGGTCTACAGCCATTATGCGGTAGAGGGGTTACATCCCGTACAAAAGTTAATGATATACCACTTCTACGAATAGCTCGTAGAGCCGCGTCTCTTCCGAGACCGGGGCCTTTTATCATGACCTCCGCTCGTTGCATACCTTGATCCACTACTGTACGAATAGCATTGCTTGTTGCGGTTTGAGCAGCAAATGGTGTCCCTCTTCTCGGACCCTTGAATCCACAAGTACCGGCGGAGGACCAAGAAACCACCCTACCCCGTACATCTGTAACGGTCACAATGGTATTGTTGAAACTTGCTTGAACATGAATAACTCCCCTTGGGATTCTACGTGTACTCTTACGTGACCCAATACGTCCAGTCCTGCGCGAACCAATTCTCGGTATAGCTTTTGCCATATTTTATCATCTCGAAAATATGAGTTAGAGATATATGGATATATCCATTTCATTTCATATTAAAACAGATTCCTTATTTATATCGTTATCGTTTCATTTAGCGAGTGTGATTATCCCTGCCTTTGTTTATGTCTCGGATTGGAACAAATTACTATAATTCGACCCCGCCTGCGGATTAGTCGACATTTGTCACAAATTTTACGAACAGAAGCTCTGATTTTCATATTTGTCATTCCTTATCTTAAATTGTAATTTACTTCTTGTAAGAAAAGAAGTTTATTGAGAATTGGTATTTCGAATCGTATTCTCGCGAAAGGGGTGTTCAAGCCATTTAATCCTTCGAATCCTTCTTATCCTTCGAATCCTTCTTACGGAGTCGATAAATTATACGTCCTTTGGTTGAATCATACCGACTTACCTCAACCTTGACTCTATCTCCCGGTAGTATCCGTATAAAACTACGTCGAATCTTTCCTGAAATATAACCTAGAATCAGATCTTCATTATCTAACCGAACCCTGAACATGCCATTGGGGAGCGATTCGGTAATTAAACCCTCATGAATCCATTTTTGTTCTTTTTCTGTCATTCTAGGTAAAGTCTCCTTGAAGTATCAACTAATGAAGGAGGAGCAATATTAGACAACTCGTCTCCTTTCTTTTTTATTTTACAATTAAAAATTGTAAGTTTTGGGTCCAATTTGTATATTAAAAAGATTACCATATATAACATAAAATTTCTCCTCCGATTCTTTCTAGCCGAGCCTCCCGGTCTGTCATTATACCTCGAGAAGTAGAAATAATTACAATTCCCATCCCGCCTAAAATTCGAGGAATTTTTCGATAATTAGAATAGATTCGTAGACCAGGTCGACTGATTCCCGAAGTGACATAGGGCTTTCATAGACCAGATTCGATAATTAGAATAGATTCGTAGACCAGATTCGTAGTCTAGGTAAGCCGAGCCGAGTCCGATTATGCCGGCGGCTAGGGCAAGCGGTATGATCCCCGAAGTGACATAGGGCTTTCATGGATGCCTTCGTCCCGAACCGTGAGTAGGGCCGTCAATAAGGTAGGGCGGTTTATTAGAAACCTTGGATGTGGTACGCCTTTAGACACAGAACATAGTTGCAATCCAGGCTAAGATATATCTAAAATACTCGAATATATATCAATCAACATATAGGAACAGTATAACATAGAATCAGGACCTCCTCTATAAAACACTTTTGGGATTAATTAGACTTAAACCTAGTGGAGAATGGATCACCCTCTCATCAAAGTCATTGATGAAGATTGCATAACTGGATCATAAGATAGGAGTTAAGATGAAGGCTCGTTACTACTAAGCCGTTGTCACTTCCCTGGGAGTACGATATTTAACTTAATAAAATCGTAGATACTTTCCAACAGACTAGCTACACGATAGGTACTCTGCCTTAGGTTCTGGTTGATTAAGTGACAATAATTGAATGCTAAGTGACAGTTAGTAAGACTCAGTCCTTAATTACTCATAATCGACATAGGTAAATAAAGCCTATCTTTTAGCATACCAATCGGAACGTATTAGATTTTTGGCGCCGTTGCCGGGGAAATATCATAATGAATTTAGGATTATTGGCCATAATTCTAGAGACTTATGATAGGTAACGGTAGTAACCTAGACTTTTGATTTACACTTATCTTATACTAGTTAGACAATCACTTTCCGAAATATAGGATTATCATAACTAATTAATTTTAGACAATATCTGAAATTAAGACACTTAGGATAATCAAATTTTAGAAAATTATTCTAAAACCATATTGAGGAAATTTACTTGCTTTCTAAATAAAATTCAAAATCCCTAAAAATATTTTTCTTGCTTTTCTATTTTACTCCTATTCTTGTTATTCGCTATTTCTAACCAGACTTTGGACTCAGAGATGAAGAGAACAAGAGCAGCTACTAACCAGGCAAAGAAAATAGAAATCCCTGACACTCCAGGACCAAAGAAGACAAAACCAGAAGGACCATCTAGGCCTGCACCAGAAATACCACGAGGGATTCTTCCTTCACAACCGGTAGAAGTAAACTCAAGCCTAGATGCCAGTGACCTAGTAAGGAGATTCCTGAACGCCCGTGAGCCTAGTCCCACGGAAGAAGATCCTTTTGAGGATACCTTCCCTCCTAGAGAAGAACCCTAGAGATCTCCAGTTCACCCTCCTGCCCAGAGAGTTCCTATAAATCCACCACCCACTGACCAAACCCAAAATTCACCAACATCTCCTGCATACACCCCAACACCTAACGAGCACACCCCTTCATCCGGGGGGAGTACTAACGGTTATCATTCAATGTTGTCCGTGCAGATAGATACGTTGGCTCAAAGGGTCTATGAGATGGACCAAGGAATTGCAAGCAGATTGTGTCATTTAGACCAACTAAGTCTGAATATCACAACTAACGTGGACCGACTCAGAGCCACAGTCAGTCTTCAGGAGAACCAAGGTGCACAACTACTCCGGGAGATGGCTGACTTACGCAGTGAGCAGGGCAGGCAGAGGGGTGAGATGAGAACCATACGCATAGAAATGCGAAGCATTCGAACAGAGCTACAGGAGATCAGAGATAAGGGTCGTTGAAAAAGGGAAGATTCTTTTACTTTTATTCTCAGCAAATAAATTGTTTGAACTAAACCTGAATAATTGACCCCTATTTTTCAAACGTTTTAAAGGGTCCTTTATATTCAACAATTTTCTTCAGACATGTTATTTTCAAATTTCTATGAAAAACAAAAGTTTTGCAAATACAGTTTATTTTTCACTAATTAAATTGTACAAACTCAGTTTTTGTTTTTCTGAAATTCTTGCTGAATTTAAGTTGGGATAAAATTAGGATAGTCATGATTTTCGAAAAAGATTGAGGAAATTTTGCATAGAGTTTTTAACAGCTTCTGAATTTGATTGGATAAACATGAAGACTTGTTAAAAATTATGATTATTTTTTGTATCTCGAGGTTTGCAGGGAATTACGAAGAAAAAAAATTCAGAATTGGCACGCGTCCCGAAGCAACCCGGGACGGGCGTCCCGAAGGCCGTCCCTTCTATAAAAATTCATTTTTTTCATTTTCTCTCAAATCTACAACAAAAAATTCATCTCTCTAAAAATATTTCTCTCTACCTTCTCTCTACAAATTTTGGCAACCCCCCCCCCCAAAAAAAAGTTTAAAAATTCGAGTTTCCCTCCAAAATTTGGTTTTCCCGCCAAAAAATTCAAAATCCTTCCCTAACCTAATTTCATCCTTTTGAATTCAAATTCACCTCCAGAATTTGAGTTTAAAGATTCCTTCCCACCTAAACTCTCTCGTACATTCTTGATGGCTCCCAAACGTGCTCGTACCACATCTACCATGACAGTTACCTCAGTGGCACATCCTTTTATGTTGTTTCCCTCCAGCACAGCATACCAAGAAAGATGCCTTGGGTACATCGGGCGTACGATACTGACGGGCAGAACGTTGGATTGGGTAGCAGTACAGACGCTAGGAGTAGAGCTGGAAGTCAGACGCATACTCGACGTGCCACCTTACAGTCGAGTATTCATCGTCACAGAGCCCACATACCTGGAGCTGGTATGTGAGTTCTATGCGTCTTTTACATGCCACCAGGAACAGATCACATTCCGCTTGGGCGGAATAGATCGGTCGATGAGCATGGCCAAGTTCGGCGTCGGCCTAGGTATCTGGCAGAGAGATGAGCTGGATACGCCCGCATACACCACAGCAGTTCGAGACTTTACGTCTGTAGACGTCTCCACTGCTTGGGCTCAGATCTGCATGACGGGTGTCCCATACCAGCATGGCTTTGCAAAAGCCACATGTATTTATCCTACTCTTCGTTACCTGCACGCTATCATTGCACATACATTGTCAGGACGACGGACGGCTCCTGGAACTGTCACCCAGATGGAGACATTCCTTCTGGCGAACATGCACATGGGATCTACGGTAGAGATGGCTAGACTCATCACGGTCGTCATGCGAGGATTCGCTACAGACACCAGGAAATAGTGTCTGGGGCTCGGACCGTACATCACCAGGCTAGCCCGCTACCTAGAGTTGGACATAGAGGGCTCGGAGCTGACCCTGGTCGCCCCGACCACCGTTCCCACTGATCTTACTATTCTACGGAACATGGGAATGGTTGTCAGGGATGCGAATGGCCGCTACACCATCCACACGGAGCAGCCAGGACAGGCATCGGCGTCGGAAGCATGTCCAGCGCATATCCCTCTGTCTGATACGTTCGTGCCACGTACTGCCTTCGAACGACACATGTCTCACAGATTGGCAGAACTATCGGCTCGATACAGTCGAGACATGGACAGGATTGACAGACGGCTGGCGATGATGGATGACAGGATCACCATGAACACCAGCAGGATTGAGGAGATACATCAGCATACTTCCCGACTGGCGGAAAACTTCGAGTTTGACTTTACAGCAGACTTCGGTCCACTGGACGACGACCCGCCGGGTTCTTAGTCTCTCTCTCCTTCTTTCCTTTCCTTTCTTTTGCTTTTGTTTTTCTTGTTCTATAAACATGTCTGGGCTGTATGACGTATGAATCTATGTACAAAGTTGAGTTATATGACATACAGAATTATTTGCATTATTTTATTTTTTTTATTTCTTTCTTACCCATACAGAATTCTTGCCTACCTAGAATCTTTTCTTTGTGTTTTATTTCTTGTTTTCAAATAACTGTGGGGTAATTAGATATGCATGAACACTGAGGACAGTGTCAGAATTAAGTGTGGGGTAGCAGTGCACGGTGCACTGTAGCAGTTTGCAAAATATTTTTACAAGCTTTTGCTTGTTTTCCCCATATTTTCACACTCTTCCAAAAATTTTCAAAATTTTCCGTCTTTCAGACTTCTAAATGCAGTATACCTGGTTAAACAATTGCTTATGTCTATGATATGTAGGTAGTATGTTATGGTTAGTAGGAGATAATTGATGACTATTGCTGAACCTATTGATTAGAAATAGGGAAGTCCTGATAATTGAGCACAACTTAGTCTGGATTAGAGACCTCAACCAATTACCTTTTCGAGACTTAACTAGATAAAATTAAACCAGCTGTAGGATGCATTGACAATTAGAATGACTAGATGAGACTCTGAGCCAAAAGTGAAAAAGAAAAAAAAGGGTAAGCTAATTAAAATAGGGTAGTTTGCCAGCGGCCTTCGCTACTCGAGCATCACTCCTTCGGGGAACTTAAAGCCTGATGCCCTAAGGTCGTGTAGATCTGGGAGTCATCGGAGTGGGACTCGCTACATGGGTAGTTGAAGTTGACGTGTTCTAAGCAGACTCAAAATACCCTAGAAAATCTATAAACGAAAGAAATCAATAAATGCTAAATAGAATCTGATCACCAAAGCTCAGAACTCAGAAAGTTATATGTTGTCAGTGTGTCTAGCAATAGGTCGAAGTGTTATCTGGTAACAGTTAAGACAAGAGTTTATTATGTTGACTATCTAATCTGGACTAGTACACACACTACACATCAGGAAGACCTTATGACTAAGAGAAAAGTTCAACCTAGTTGTTAAGTTACTTTCTGCTCAACCCTAACAAACTACTAGAGACATTTGAGACCTTGTCATAGCAACCTGACCAGTCAAACATGTGTTAAGAATTGTCTGAATAAAGTTTTGGAATAAAAACATGACTAGGAATGCACATATGGTTTAGAATCACTAACTTCAGGTAGACTTTGCTTGAGGACAAGCAAAAAGCTAAGTGTGGGGTTATCTGATACGCGAAAATCGTATCACCTTTTTAGCATGTTTTTATGTATGATTTTGGGTGAAATTGAGGGCAAATTGATCTTAATTGTTCGTTATTTACTAAATTTCACAGTTTTTATGATTTTGGAAGTGTCAGGTGAAAAGTAGACGAAAACAGCAAATTTTGGGGCAAAAATGCAATTTTTGGAAATGCTGACTCGGTCAAAGGCTCAGGACGGGCGTCCCGACCCAGTCAAAGCACCGGGATGGGCGTCCCGACTTGCTCAACAGACCAGGACGGGCGTCCCAATCCGGGACGGGCATCCCGAACCCCCAGATCAAGTCCCACATTGAATTTTTGATGAAAAATCACCCCGGGAAGCTGCTATAAATACCCCAGGCCTCCAGCAGTTGATTTCATTCCTCTCCACTCGATCTGAGTCATTAAGTGGTTGTCAGTGTACACTTCTCTAGTACACAACTCACTCAGAGACTCGGATCTCAGTTTTCTTTCTTGTTAGTGTTTTGTTTTAGTTTCTGAGAAATAGTCTCAGATCTTAGGCTTCTATAGATAGGTTCGTTTCTGGTATTCATAGAATACCCGGGATTTCGTTAGGAGATCCTAAGAGGGCTCTAGGCATTCTAAGAGACAGTCCACAGGGCTGGGTTTAAGCTGGGTATTAAGGTAAAGCCCAGTTACTAGGCTGAGGAAGCGTCCTCCGAAGGTTCTGGCGAGCAGAGTCGAGGCGAGCAATACGACATATACAGCAGTACGCTCCATCGGCGAGACTACGTAAAGGGTGATTTCTTTATGGCATCAGTCCCCATGTCCCTCTCTTATATGTTGTTATTGTGTTGTTCCAAAAATTGATTATGAATACGAGATTACGATTTTTATGAATATTTGTTTTATATGTTGACGTTGTTATGTTTTTCCGGAAATAGCCACCTGCTTAATATTCACTATGTCTGCATGTCTAATGTGCTCTTTTAAACTAAAAGTTAGGGTTATAGACAATTCCTAACCACGGTCTAATCATAACCTGTTTAGTTTAACAGGCATCAATTAGTATTGGTGTCTGCCATGCTAGATAAAATAACATGCTGAACACTCTGCTTGTTAAGAGTAGTCTAGGTAAGCCGAGCCGAGTCCGATTATGCCGGCAGCTAGGGCAAGCGGTATGATCCCCGAAGTGACATAGGGCTTTCATGGATGCCTTCATCCCGAACCGTGAGTAGGGCCGTCAATAAGGTAGGGCAGTTTATTAGAAACCTCGGATGTGGTACACCTTTAGACACAGAACATAGTTGCAATCCAGGCTAAGATATATCTAAAATACTCGAATATAGGTCAATCAACATATAGGAACAGTATAACATAGAATCAGGACCTCCTCTATAAAACACTTTTGGGATTAATTAGACTTAAACCTAGTGGAGAATGGATCACCCTCTCATCAAAGTCATTGATGAAGATTGCATAACTGGATCATAAGATAGGAGTTAGGATGAAGGCTAGTTACTACTAAGTCGTTGTCACTTCCCTGGGAGTACGATATTTAACTTAATAAAATCGTAGATACTTTCCAACAGACTAGCTACACGATAGGTACTCTGCCTTAGGTTCTAGTTGATTAAGTGACAATAATTAAATGCTAAGTGACAGTTAGTAAGACTCGGTCCTTAATTACTCATAATCGACATAGGTAAATAAAGCATATCTTTTAGCATACCAATCGGAACGCATCACATACATTAAAACTTATGTCTATTTGACACTCTTGCATGCTAACTACTTATGTGCTATGTGTGGTTGGGATCACCAATCAATCTCAAGGACATTGATTAACTGATTGATTAATTGCAAGATAAGATAAGTGTTAGGGTTAAGGGATAGTTACTACTAAGCCATTACCAGTTCCTTGGGAGTACGATATTAATAAATTAAAATAGTAGATACTTTCTAAGAACTAGCTACACAATAGGTACTCTGCCTTAGGTTATGATTGATTAAGTGACAACAAATATTGCTAAAAGTGACAATTAGTAAGACTCGGTCCTTAATCATTCATAATCAAAATAGGTACATAAATCCTATCTTTTAGCATACCAATCGAAATGTCATCAGATTTTTGGCGCAGTTGCCGAGGAAATATCATAAAATTTTAGGATCCTGATCAAAATTCTAGAGGCTTATGATAGGTAACGGTAGTAATCTATAACTTAGTTAACAATTATACTTATTCTAATTAGTCAGTCAAATTTCCTGAAATATAGGGTTACCTTAAATAATTAATTTTAGAAATTATCTAAAATTAAGAAATTTAGACTAATCAAATTTTAGAAAATCATTCTAAAACCATACTAAGGAAATCAAACTGAAAAACAAAATATAGAAAGTTAAAAAGTTAAAAATAAAATATTTTTCATGTTTACAGCTTTCTTATTTGTTTGTTAAATTTTTGAACATTTTATTTTTAGAAATTGATCTAACCCAGACTTTGCACTCATAGATGAAGAGAAAAAGAACAAGTAAGCAACGAATCTTCACCCATAGAGCTAAAAGACCAAAAAGATATCTTAGCCCATTAAAAAGCTCTGACGAGGAACATGATGGATACACAATCACTCTTTTGATGTCATCAGAATGAGAGCCCAAAATATTCTAGACAAGTACTCATAGGAAAACAACCCCGATCCTTCCTTAAATATTCCAGATCCCGTCACTTCCTCACCTAAGTATACTCCTGCATCACCTGAGTATACCCCTGCTTCACCTGAGTATACTCCTGCTTCACCCGAATACACCCCTGCTACCCCAAGGAATACACCGTCACCAACAATAGATTATTCTTCTTCTGCTATACGTGAGTTAATTGATGGTGTAACTGACAGGATGTATTCAATGGATAGTACTATTTTCAGTAGGTTAGAACAATTGGAACAAACCATGCTGAACCTTAGTACTAGCATTAAGCAGCTGCGGGATAGAGTTGAGCGTAACAAAGAGGAGTTCTTGAAAACCCGATAGGGAAGAATAAGGGAAGAATTCTTTTCATACGCAAAATAAATTAGCTGTTTAGAATCATTGAGAAAATTAATAACTTATTTATTGTCTTAATCCTTATTTCAAAAACAATAAATGAATTTTTATTAGTTTCCCAAAATTCTAACCAAATGATTTCTGAACTTTATCTTTTCAAATTTAATTTTCAAAGAATATTTTTTGTATGGAAAAGGAAGAGAATGATTCCATAATCATTCTTTTGAGAATTTTTGAATGAAAAACAAGAGAAAAGAAGAGAGAAACAAGAATTCTTTTGAGAATTTTTAAACAAATTTTGTGTTAAATTGATTTACTATAATAATTTGTTTGAATATAATTTTTGTGTAAAAGTGTTTGCAGGAGAACACAAAGTAAAAAGAAGCTCGAAAAAATAAAAAACGAGCGGAACACGCATCCCAAGGCAATCAGGACGGGCGTCCCGAGGGAGCAAAAATTGTCTATAAAATATCATTTTCCCCCATAATGTTTACACCAAAAATTATTTTTCCCTCTCTCTAAAAATTTTCTCTCTACAATTTTCCTCCAAAAATTTAAAATTTAAAATTTTCAAATTTTCCCTCCAAAAATTTGAATTTTTGAATTTCTTCTTAAATTTGAATCTCCCTCCAAAATTTGAATTTTCCCGCCAAAATTCAAAATCTTCACTTAGGCCAATTCCTTCCTTCTAAATTTGAATTTGCCTCCAAAATTCTAATTTGAAATTTTTCCAGCCAAATTTCAAATTTTCCCCGCCACTTTTTAGAAAAGTTCAAATGGCTCTAAAATGTGCACTTGTCAGTCCATCCATGACTGTCACAACTGTGACACACCCTTTCACGCTCTTCCCTACCGTCCCGGCTTATCAGGAGAGGAGTCAGGGATTGATTGGAAGCAGCATTCTAGCAGCTGGACTCTTGACTGGATAGCAGTTAGGACGCTTGGAGTAGAGCAGGAGATTCGGCGCAAGCAAGACATCCTACCCTACAGCATAGTCTTCATCGTCACCGAGCTGACTTACTTAGAGCTGGTATGTGAGTTCTACGCTTCTTTTAGATTCCAGCGTGAGCAGGTTACATTCCAATTGGGTAGAATAGACCGGTCGATGAGCATGGCCGAGTTCGGCATTGCACACAGTGTATGGAAGCGGGAGGAGCTAGAAACGTCCACTTACTTGATAGTTGTACAAGACTTCACTTCTGCTGATGCCTCCACCGCTTGGACCCAAATCTGTACAAGTGGAGTCCCCTATCAGCATGGCTTCATGAAAGCCACAGGTATTCTTCCAGCCCTCCGCTATTTACATACCATTGCAGCCCATACGCTAGCAGGGCAGCGGATTGCTCTAGGGAATGTTACCCAGATGGAGACATTCCTTCTGGCCCGCATGCACAAAGGCATCATTGTGGAGATGGCCAGACTTATTACCGTCGTCATACGGGGTTTCGCAACAAACACCAGGAAGCAGTGTCTAGGGCTTGGGCCGTTCATCACCCGGATAGCCCACTACTTGGAGTTGGATATCGAGGGTTCAGAGTTGACCTAGATAGCTCCGACTACCATCTCCACTGATTTGACTGTTCTACAGAATATGGGGATAGTAGTACTAAATGCAAAGGGAAGATACTCCATCCACACCGAGCAGCCAAGGGAGTCATCGACATTAGGACTGGCTACGCAGCAGACACCTCCGACCCCGACTTATATACCACGCACCACATTCGAGCGGCACATGACACAGGGGCTGGCAGATCTGCAAGCCAGGCATAGCATGGATATGGCAAATATCCAGAGGCAGCTGATGATGCTAGACGACAAGGTCAGCAGAAACAGCAGTTGACTAGAGGAGATGTATCAACATTATACTAGCAACTGGGACGACAACGAAGTTTACTTCTTTGCACCAGATGATGATCCTGGTTCTTAGTTTCTTTTCTTTTCTTCTCTAGATGTTTATGTGATTATCTGATTGTCTTGGTTGTATGACATATATTTCTTTGTATGACAAACTTAAATTTATATGATATAACAACAATGCTATTTCTATTTCATGCTATTTTATTTACTGTTTATTTTTCTTTTAAATATTTTTCAAATAAGTGTGGGGTGATAAGATATGCATGAACACTGAGGACAGTGCTAATCTTAAGTGTGGGGTAGTAGTACACAGTTCACTCAAAAGTTACATGTTTTTCTATACTTTTCACTGAAATCGCACCCTTCCAAAAACAATTTCCACCCTTCCAAAAAAAAATTCAAAATATTTCACTCTTTCAGACTTCAAAATCAATATGATTGATTGAAAAAACTGCTTATGTCTGTGATATATGTTTAGTAAAGTGTTAAAACCATTAGGAAACCATTTGATGACTTTACTGAATTCATCACTTAGGAGTAGGGAATTCCTGATATTATTGAGCACAACTTAGTTTGGATTAGAAAAATGAACCCGATATCTTCTCAAACTAAAACTGAATAATATTAGACCGATAGAGAATGTGTTAGCAACTTGAATGACTAGATGAGATTCTAAGCTGAAAGTGTAAAAACTTAAAAGTAAAAAAGGGGTAGTTTGCAAGTGTCCTTTACTACTTGAGCACCCCTTCTGAAGGGAATGATGCCCGAAGGTCGTGTAGATCTGGGAGTCACTGGAGTAGGGCTCGATACCTGGGTAGTCAAAGTAGATGTGTGAAAAGCAAACACAAAAATACCTTGGAAAATCAATTTGAAAATACACCTAGTGTATTCTTTTATTGAAAATCATAACTAGAAAGCATTGGCACCAAAGCTCAAAATCAGGAAGGTCATTTGTTTTGCTATTATATTCGAAGATTGATCGAATTATTATTTGGTGAAGGTTTAGGAAAGCTTATTTTGAGTTGACAATCTAGTTTAGACCAGTTCACACACTACACATCAGGAAGACCTTGTGACTAAGCATAGAGTTCAATCCTGTTATTGAACTATTTCATCTACATGATCATGACACACTTACCAAACATTTGAGACCTTTACATAGCAACTTGATCAGTCATGTCTATTTTCAGAATCATCTGACTCAGTGAGAAATTTTGCTAAAAACATTGCTAAGACCCTTATGCGATTGCACCTATGATTTAGCTTTCAGTAATTTCATATAGGTTTTTCTTGAGGACAAGCAAAAAGCTAAGTGTGGGGTTATATGATATGCACAAATCATATCACTTTTTTAGCATGTTTTAAGGCACAAATTAGGGCAAAATTGGAACCAAATCGATCTTAATTGATTGATATTAACATATTTTTGCAGAATCTGTGATTTTGGAAGCTTCTGGTGAAATGTGTACGAAAATAGCAAATATTGAGGCAAAAACGCAATTTTTGGAACTTTTGAGTTCGGGACGGGCATCCCAAGCATGATGAAGCAGTCCCACATCTGAGAGGGAAGAGAAAATCCCTCATTTCCCCAACTATAAATACCCTAGGCCGTCCTCAGTTGTAATCATCCCTCATCACTTGATCTGAGTCATCTAGTGACTTCAAGTGTATATTTTTACACTCGATATAAGTCATTAAGTGACTCAAGTTCATTTTTTTTGCACTCACATGAGTAGTTAGCAATATAAGAGTGTCTCATTTTCTTTGTTCCCTGAGTATTGATCTCATGTTCTTAAAATTCGATTAGATAGGGTTCATTTTTTATATTCATAGAATACCCAGGATTTTGTTAGGAGATCCTAAGAGGGTATTAGGTGAGCGAAGAGCTAGTCAAAAGGGAATTGCTTAATCCCAGGATGTAAGGTAAAGCAATTGCTACTACTCTAAGGAAGCGTTCTCCGAAGGTTCTGCTGTTCAGAGTCAAGTTGAGCAACCTAGGGTATATAAGTAGTCGCTCCGCCGGTGGACCTAATAAAGGGTGAATACTTTATGGTGGTGGTCCCCTAGATCCTCTCTGTATAATTTATGGTGGTGGTCCCCTAGATCCTCTCTGTATACTTTATGTTGTGTTCGTCTAAATACTTATTTGAATACCAAATTATGATTGCTATGTTATATATGTTGTGCAAGTTGAAGTAATGTTCATTTTTTCGGAAAGGTCACTTGCCCAATGTACATTATGACTTAATTATCTGCTTGCTCTTTTAAACTAAATGAACGGTTATAGACAATTCTTAACCATGGTCTAATCATAACCTTTTTAGTTTAACAGGCCTTAATTTAGGATAAAAAAGCATTAAGGTTTGTCATATTAGGTGAAATAACTTATAGATCACCATGTTTGTTAGAGTAATCTAATGAGGCTGAGTTTGTTCTCTATGTCGGTGTTAGGATGAGTGGCTTGAATCTTTGAGTGACACAGGTTTTCATGGATAACTTTAACTCGAACCATGAGTAGGGGCATCATTAAGGTAGGGTGATTTATCACGTAACTCAGATGTGGTACACAGACAAGATACAGTACATAATTGCATTCTAGACCAAGATATATCTAAAATACTCGAAGATAGGTCAATCAACATGTAGGAACAATAAAACATACATCAGAACTTATGTCTATTTGATACTCTTGCATGCTAAATACTTATGTGCTATGTGTGGTTGGGATCACCAATCAATCTCAAAGATATTGATTAACTAATTGATTAATTGCATGATAAGATAAGTGTTAAGGTTAAGGGATAGTTACCACTAAGCCATTACCAGTTCCCTAGGAGTACGATATTAATAAATTAAAATCGTAGATACTAACTAACTACACAATAGGTACTTTGCCTTAGGTTCTGATTGATTAAGTGACAACAAATATTGCTAAAAGTGACAATTAGTAAGACTCTGTCCTTAATTATTCATAATCAAAATAGGTACATAAATCCTATCTTTTAGCATACCAATCGGAACGTCATCACTAGCTGTTGTATATGCCTATGATACATTCATATCATACCTAGTCTAAACAATAGTATACACTGATTACTCTGCTTTGAGATATCTGTTCAATAAAACTGATGCTGAACCAAGATTAATTAGTTTAGTTTTATTGAATTTGATATAGAAAGAAGGGATTTGAAAAAGGGCTGAAAATCTAGAAAGGAAACCATTGGTCTAGATTAGAAAACCCCGAGTTAGAGGCTATTGTGAGATAGTAATATCTGATAAATTTTTGGATGAGAATTTATTTTCATTGTTTGCTATGTATAATAATCATCTTCAGTGATTTATCAATATTACAAATCATCTAGTCTCTGAAATATTCCCGAATGATATGACTTATCAGCAAAAGAAGAGATTCTTTGTTGATTTGAAACATTACTACTGGGAAGATCCCTTTTCTATTTCGAATTGTTGCATAGTAATTGATTAGAAGACGAAGACCACAAGATTATGGAGCATTTCCATCAAAGATCTACGGGAGACCATTTGACTGCTATCAAAACTGTTCGAAAAGTGTTGGAAGCAGGATCTTATTAGCCCACAATATTCAAAGATTCTGTATATTTTATACAGTCATGCGATGCTAGCAAAATAACAGGTAACACATCTTCCAGAGATCATCTACCCCAACCAGGTATACAGAGTATTGCAATCAGTCTTTGATATATGGGGTATTAATAGAATCATTTTCTCTTCTTCCTTTGAAAACAATTACGTCATAGTAGTTGTAAAACACTTTTCAAAATGGTCTGAAGCACATGCATTACCTACTAATGATGTTAAAGTCATGTGCAGATTCCTTGAGAAACTATTTTCCAGATTCAGATGTGACAATGTCTTGATAAGTGATAAAGGGTTGTCAGCTAGTTAGCACAGCTAACGCTTCTTCTGATGAGCAATTGGAGGCATTAAAGGCTAATAACAACAACCAAATTAATGCCTTTCAACAAGAAAGAAACGTTCAGCCCATGTATCATATATGTGAAGTCTGCCAAGTACGTCACTTTAGCGGGGATTGCTATGGGAGTGGAATACTGACCATTCCAAAAGAGGCAGGCGTAGGTTGCTGCAGTTAATGTTGTTCCAATGGGAAACACATATAATCACTACTGAAGAAATCATCTGGGATTTAGTTTGAGGAATAATTTTGAAGCTGAAAACTTCCAAAAGATACCACCACAAAAAAGTCCCTATCCGCAGAATCAACAAATGAGATGCTGTTATTGGTCAGACCCGTTTACTGTTAAAGAAGTGTCGTCATATGGAGCCTGTGTTATAATAGATCAAGATGACACTACTTAAAAGGTAAAACGGGCAACAATTAAAGTCATACCAATGCAAGCAAGTGACCTATCGACCAAGTGGTATAGACCGGCCGATGGATATAGAAAAGTTTGGCATTGTATCAAGAGTATAGCAGTGGAGGAGCTTGCATCCCCTGCATACCAGTCGACTGTGCGAGACATCCCCGAGGAGGTCTCAACTACTTGGGGCCCAGATCTACACTACTGGAACCCCCTACCATCACGACTTCACCAAGCTTCAGGGAATGTCACGCTCTTTGACACATTCCTCCTGGACACGTTGCTCTGATTGCGAGAAATTTCGCAAATAATTCGAGGAAGCAGTCCTTTATGCTCGAGCCATTCATCACACGGATAGGCCACCACCTAGAGTTCGACATTGATGAATCATGGCTGGCGAGGATAGCTCCACCTACCATTCCCACCGACCTAACTGTTCTTCGGAACATGGGGATGATAGGGTAGATACACCCTCCATACGGAGCACACTACAGAGTCATCCGCTCCAGCATCCAAAGCTTACAGAGTCAAGAACACTTCAGCAACAGCACATGGCTGAGGTGAACAACTAATTGACAAATCAGAGCAGACCCTTCTACTCAATACATGAAGGGAGTTTTTCTAATCCTCATCTTTCTCTACTTTTATTAAATTTTGTTTTCTTTTTATTTTTATCTACATTTAGTGTTTTGTTTGTTTTTTTTCCTATTTTTGTTTTTAAACTCTTATTTCTCAAATAAGTGTGGGGTGAGAGTTTTGTTTGTTTTTCATGCTTTTGTTTTTTTTTTCTCAAATAAGTGTGAGGTGATAGGATATGCATGAATACTGAGGACAGTGTTAATCTTAAGTGTGGGGTAGTAGTGCACAATGCACTCACGTAAAAATTTGCATGTTTTTCCATATTTTTTATTGAAATTGCACCATTCCAAAAAAAATTTCAAAAGTTTTCACTCTTTTAGACTTCAAAATCAGTATTGATTGATTGAAGAACTGCTTATGTCTGTGATATATGTTCAGTAGAGTGTTATGACCATTAGGAAACATTTTGATTGCTTTACTGAATTCATCACTTAATAGTAGGGAATTCCTGATTTTTTAGCACAACTCAGTTTGGATTAGAAAAATCAACCCAATATCTTTTCAAGCTAGAGTTAAATAATATTAGACCGGCCTAGAATGTGTTAGCAACCTAAATGACTAGATGATATTCTGAGCTGAAAGTGTCATAGCTTAAAAGTAAAAAAGGGGTAGTTTGCAAGTGTCCTTTGCTACTCGAGCACCCTTCTAAAGGGAATTTAATGCCTGATGCCCTAAGGTCGTGTAGATCTGGGAGTCATCGGAGTTGGGCTCGATACCTAGGTAGTCAAAGTTGATTTGTGAAAGCAAGCACAAAAATATCCTGGAAATCAATTAAAACATACACCTAGTGTATTTTTATTTGGGATCGTAACTAGAAAGTATTGGCACCAAAACTCAGAACCCGGAAGGTTGTTTATTTTGCTATTATATTCAAAATTAGTCGAATTATTATTTGGTAACGGCTTAGATAAGTTTATTATGAGTTGACAATCTAGTCTAGACCAGTTCACACACTACACATCAGGAAAACCTTGTGACTAAGCAAAGAACTCAGTCAGGTTATTGAACTGTTTCAACTACATGGTCATGACACATTTACTGAATATTTGAGACCTTTACATAGCAACTTGATTAGTGCATAGCTGTTTTCTGAATTATTTGACTCAGTGAGAAATTTTTCTAAAAACATTGCTAAGAACCTTGTAGTGATTGCACCTCTGATTTAGCATTCATTAATTTCATATAGGTTTTGCTTGAGGACAAGCAAAAAGCTAAGTGTGAGGTTTTGATATGCACAATCATATCACTTTTTTAGCATGTTTCTAAACACAAATTAAGGCAATATTTGAATGTATTTGATCTTAATTGAATCAAATTGACATAAAATTGCGTAAATTGTGATTTTGGACGTTTTAGGAGTAAATTGCATGAAAATAGTAAATTTTGGGGTAAAAGAGCAATTTTTGGAAAAGCTGGATTTGGGACGGGCGTCCTGACCCAATCAAAGAATCGAGACAGGCGTCCAGAGCACCAGAACTTGTCCCACATCGGATATTTTGGAGAAATTCACTCCAGAAACTTGCTATAAATACCCCAGACCTCCAATAGTTGAAATCATCCCTCAGCACTCAATACAAGTCATTTAGCAACTTCGAGTTCATCATTTTCTCTTATCTCTGAGTTTTTATCTCAGTATTTGAGAATTCGATTAGATTAGTATTCAATTTTTGGTATCACAGAATACCAGGATTTCGTTAGGAGATCCTAAGAGAGAGATAGAGTGTGTGTTCTTAGTCAAATTAGGGCAATTTGCTTAAGCCCGGGATGTAAGGTAAATCAATTGCTATTAGTTCTAAAATGCGTTCTTCGAAGGCTCTACCGAGCAAAGTAGGATCGAGCAATCAGAAGCATACAGGAGCTGCAGCGCCGGCTGGACCTGCATAAAGTGGTGACTACTTTATGATATTGGATCCCCTAGACGAGTTTCTATATGTTTATGATTTGTTTCATTTGGATAAATATTTGATACTGAATTCATATATCGTACATGTTTTACAATTTGAGATGCTATCCATTTTCTCGGGAAGATCATAGAGCTAGAATTATCATTATGAATGTTGATTTGTCGTGTCCTTTTAAATTAAACTAGGGTTATAGATAACTGATATGCATAAATCATATCACATTTTTAGCATGTTTTTAGGCATAATTTAGGGTGAAATTGATAGTAAATCGGTCTTAATTGATGGTTATTAACTCAATTTCACAGTTTGTGTGATTTTGGAAGTGTCAGGTGAAAAGTAGAAGAAAATGGCAAATTTCAGGGCAAAAACGTGATTTTCAGAAGTTCAGAAGTCGGGGTGGGCGTCCCGAAGTTAGGATGGGCGTCCTGACCTGGTCAACAGGCCAGGACGGGCGTCCCGAGCCGTAGTTCAGAGTCCCACATCGAAATTCTGAGAGAAATTCACTCCAGAAAGTTGCTATAAATACCACAGGCCTTCCTCAGTTGAAATCATTCCTCCCCACTCGATCTGAGTCATTTAGTGACTTCAAGTATACAGTTTTCCATAGTATACAAGTCACTTAGAGACTCAGGTTTCAGTATAAGTTTCTTTTTTCTAGATAGTGTCTCGTGTTCTTTGTTTCTGAGAGTTAGTCTCAGATCCTAGGATACGACTAGATAGGTTGGTTTCTGGTATTCATAGAATACCCGGGATTTCGTTAGGAGATCCTAAGAGGGCTCTAGGCATTCGAAGAGTCAGTCCACATGGCTGGGCTTAAGCTGGGTATTAAGGTAAAGTCCAGCTACTAGGTTGAGGAAGCGTCCTCCGAAGGTTCTGTCGAGCAGAGTCGGGTCGAGCAGTCCAACATATACAAGCAGTTGCTCCATCGGCGAGACTAAGTAAAGGGTGAATTCTTTATGGCATCAGTCCCCCTGTCCCTCTCTTTATATGTCTGTACTGTGTTCGTCCAAACATTTGTTATGATTATTGGATTATGATTTTATGAATATTTGTTATGCATGTTGAAGTACTTTATGATTTTCCGGAAATGGCCACCAGCTTAACTTTCATTATGTCTGCATGTCTAATGTAGTTTCTTTTAAACTAAATGTAGAGTTATAGACAATTCCTAACCATGGTCTAATCATAACCTGTTTAGTTTAACATGTATTAATTTAGGACTTCCCCGTCGGGATGCATTAATGTCTGCCATATTAGATGAAATAACCTATAGATCACCATGTTTGTTAGAGTAGTCTAAGTAGGCTGAGTTTGTGTGTTTATGCCGGCGTTAGGGCGAGCGGCATGATCCCCGAAGTGACATAGGGCTTTCATGGATGCCTTTAGCTCGAACCGTGAGTAGGGCCGTCATTAAGGTAGGGTGGTTTATCAGGTAACTCAGATGTGGTACACTTTTAGACTCAGTACATAGTTGCAATTCAGGCCAAGACATGTCTAAAATACTCGAAGATAGGTCAATCAACATGTAGGAACAGTATAACAGAGAATCAGGACATTATCTGTAAAACACTTTTAGGTTTAAATAGAGTTAAACCTAGTGGAGAATGAATCACCCTCTCATCAAAGATATTGATGAACGATTGCATAACTGGATCATAAGATAAGAGTTAGGGTAAGAGGATAGTTACTACTAAGCTGTTACCACTTCCCTGGGAGTACGATATTTGATTTAAATAAAATCGTAGATACTTTCCAACAGACTAGCTACACGATAGGTACTCTGCCTTAGGTTTTGATTGATTAAGAAACAGTATAGAGACTAAATGTGACAATTAGTCAGGATAAGTCCTTAATTACTCATAATCAACATAGGGTAAAACAATACCTATTTTAGTATTTCAGTCGGAAACGCATCAGATTTTTGGCGTCGTTGCCGGGGAAATATCATAATGAACTTAGGATTATTAGCCACAATTCTAGAGACTTATGATAGGTAACGGTAGTAACCTAGACCTTAGACCTAACACTTATTTTATGCTAGTTAGACAATCAATTTCTGAAATATAGGGTTAGCATAACTAATTAATTTTAGATATTATCTGAAATTAAGACATTTATGATAATCAACTTTTAGAAAATTATTCTAAAACCATATTGAGGAAATTTAAATGCTTTCTAAATAAAATATAAAAAGAAAAAAAATTATTAAAATTTTAAAAACCCGAAAAATATCTTTCTTACTTTTTCTATTTTGTTTTATTTCGGTCTTTGTTATTTGTTATTTCTAACCAGACTTTGCACTCATAGATGAAGAGAACAAGAGCAACTACAAATCAAGCAAAGAAAACAGAAAACCCTGACACTCCAGGACGAAAGAAGACAAAACCAGAAGGACCATCTAGGCCTGAACCAGAAATACCTCGGGAGAATCCTCCTCCACAACCTATAGAAATAAACTCAAGCCTAGACACCAGTGACTTAGTGAGAAGATTACTGAACACCCGTGAGCCTAGTCCCACGGAAGAAGATCCTTCTGAAGACACCTTTCCTCCGAGAGAAGAACCTCAAAGATCTCCAGTTCACACTCCTGCCCAGAGAGTTCCTATAAATCCACCACCCCTTGACCAAACCCAAAACTCACCAACATCTCCTGAGTACACTCCAACGCCTAACGAGCACACCCCTTCATCCGGGGGAAGTACTAAATGTTCTCATTCAGTTTTGTCCATGCAGATAGATACTTTGGCTCAAAGGATCTATGAGATGGATCAAGGAATTGCACGCAGATTATGTCATTCAGACCAAAGTATCCTGAATATCACAACCAACATGGACCAACTCAGGGCCACAGTAAGTCTCCAGGAAAGCCAAGGTGCACAAATACTCCGGGAGTTAGCTGACTTACAAAGTGAGCAGGGCAGGCAAAGGGATGAGATGAGAGTCATGCGCATAGAGATGCGAACCATACAAGCAGAAATACGAGAGATCAGAAATAAGGGCCATTGAAAAGGGAAGATTCTTTTTACTCTTCTTTTCAGCAAATAAATTGTTTGAACTAAAATTAAATAATTGACCCCTACTTTTTATTTTCAAACTTTTTTAAAAGGGTCTCTTATTTTATTCAGCAATTTTTCTTCAGATTTTTTTTTTCAAATTCTTTATGAAAAACAAATGTGTTACGAATACAGTTTATTTTTCATTAATAAGTTGTATAAACTTAATCTTTTGTTTTTCAATAGTTCTTGCTGAATAGAGGTTAGGATAAGATTAGGGTAGTCATGATTTTCGAAAAAGAGATTGAGAAATGTTTGCAAAGAGTTTTTAACAGCTTCTGAATTTGATAGGTTAAACATGAAGACTTGTTAAATATTATGATTGTTTTTAGTGTACTGAGATTGCAGGGAATTATGAAAAAAAATCCGAAAGTGGCACACATCCCAAGGCAACCCAGGACGGGCGTCCAGCCGAGATGGGCGTCCCGAAGGCCGCCCCTCCTACAAATATGCCATTTTTCTTCATTTTCTCTCAAACTAACCACCAAAAATTCATCTCTCTACAAAATTCTCTCTACAAATTTCTCTCTACAAATTTTTGGCAACCTCTTGAAGTTTCAAAATTCGAATTTCCCTCCAAAATTTGAACTTTTAAATTTCCTTCCAAAATTCGAATTTCCCTCCAAAATTCGAATTTCCCACCAAAAATTCAAAATCCTTCCCTAACCAAAATCCATCCTTCCGAATTCAAATTCACCTCCAGAATTCGAATTCGAATCTTCTTTCCCGCCTAAATTCTCAAAGTCTCTCGAACATTCTCAACTAAATGGCTCCCAAACGCGCTCGTATCACTTCTTCCATGACCGTCACATCGGTGGCACACCCTTTTATGATGTTTCCCTCCATTCCAGCATACCAGGAGAGATATCATGGATATATCAGACGCACCATACTGATTGGCAGAACGCTTGACTGGGCAGCAGTACAGACACTAGAAGTTGAGTAGGAGGTCCGATGCATACTCGACGTACTACCCTACAGTTGAGTATTCATCGTCACTGAGTCGACCTACCTAGAGCTGGTATGTGAGTTCTATGCTTCATTTACATTCCAGCAAGAGCATATCACATTCCGTTTGGGCGGAATGGATCGATGGATGAGCATGGCCGAGTTTGGCATCGCCTTGGGTATCTGGCAGAGGGACGAGCTGGATACACCCGCCTACACCACAACAGTTCGAGACTTCACTTCTGCAGACGTCTCCACCGCTTGGGCTCAGATTTGTACGACGGGTGTTCCCTACCAGCATGGCTTTGCGAAAGCCATAGGTATTTATCCTGCTCTTCGCTATTTACACGCCATTATAGCACACACTCTGTCAGGACGTCAAGCGGCCCCCGGGAATGTTACCCAGATGGAGACATTCCTCCTGGCCAACATGCATATGGGTTCTATAGTGGAGATGGCTCGACTCATCACTGTTATCATGCGGGGTTTTGCTACGGACACTCAGAAACAGTGTCTGGGGCTCGGGTCGTTCATCACCAGGATAGCCCACTACTTGGAGTTAGATATCGAGGGCTCGGAGCTAGCCCAGGTTGCCCCGACCACCATTCCTACGGACCTTACCATTCTACGGAACATGGGGATGGTCGTACGGGATGCAACTGGGTGCTACTCCATCCACAAGGAGCAGCAAGGATAGGCATCGACACCAGGAGCAGTTCCAGCACATATACCTCCGACCAAGACATTCGTTCCACGCACTGCCTTTGAACGACATATGTCGCACGGATTGGTGGAACTTTCAGCCCGACATAGCCGGGATATGGAAAGAATCGAGAAACGAATGTCGATGATGGAAGACAGAATCGCCATGAACACCAACAGGATCGAGGAGATCTTTCAGCATACCTCCCAACTGGTTGAAAACACAGAGGTCTACTTTATAGCATACTTCCGTCCACCTGACGACGATGAGCCGGGTTCCTAGTTTTTCTTTTCCTATTCTTTTTATTTTGTTGTTTTTGCTCTATGTGTGTGATCATGTCTGGGCTGTATGAAATATGAATCTCTGTATGACATTGATTGATATGACATAACAGCATTTGTTTCTTTTACTCCATTTTGTTATTTATTTCTTTCATTGTTTTATTTTTCTTCTTAACCTTAGTTAGTCGAATAAGTGTGGGGTAAGAGTTCTCTATTTTGTTTTTATTTCTTCTTATTTTCAAATAAGTGTGGGGTAATTTAGATATGCATGAACACTGAGGACAGAGTCAGACTTAAGTGTGGGGTAGCAGTGCACAGTGCACTGTAGTAGAAAAATTTTTGCATGATTTTTGCATGTTTTCCCCGTATTTTCACACCCTTCCAAATTTTTTAAAAATTTTTCATTCTTCCAGACATCAAAATGCAGTATGATTGGTAAAACATTGCTGATGTCTATGATATGTTGGTAGAATGTTATGATTAGTAGGAGACAATGTGAGGACTATCTTGAACTTATTGATTAGGAATAGGGAATTCCTGATAATTGAGCACAACTTAGTCTGGATTAGAGACCTCAGCCAATTACCTTTTCAAAACTTAACTAGATAAGAATAGACCAGTTGAGGATGTATTAGCAATTTAAATGACTAGATGAGGCTCTGAACTGAAAGTGAAAAGAAAAAAAAGAGTTAATTAAATAGGGTAGTCTACTAGCGGCCTTTGCTACTCGAGCACCACTCCTTAGGGGAACTTAAAGTCTGATGCCCTAAGGTCGTGTAGGTCTGGGAGTCATCAGAGTGGGACTCGCTACATGGGTAGTTGAAGTTGACGTGTGAAAGCAGACACAAAATACCCTGAAAAATCTATAAAAGAAAAATCAATAAAGTGCTTAATTAAAAATCTTGTCACCCAGGCTCAGAACTCAGAAAGTTGTTTGTTGTTAGTATGTCTAGCGACGGGTCGAAGGATTATCTAGTAATAGTCGAGATGAGAGTATATTGTATTGAGTATCTGGTCTAGACTAGTACACACACTACACATCAGGAAGACCTTGTGGCTGAGAGAAGAGTTCAATCTAGTTGTTAAGTTGTTAAACCTGCTTGATCATGATAATCTACTAGAGACATTTGAGATCCTGTCATAGCAACCTAACCAGTCAATCATGTGTTGTGAATTGTCTGATTCAGTGAATAATTTTTGGATTAAAAACGTGACTAGAAAAGTGACTGCACATATGATTTAAAATCACTAACTTCAGGTAGACTTTGCTTGAGGACAAGCAAAAAGCTAAGTGTGGGGTTATATTATATGCATAAATCATATCACATTTTTAGCATGTTTTTATGCATAATTTAGGGTGAAATTGATAGTAAATCGGTCTTTATTGATGGTTATTAACTCAATTTCACAGTTTGTGTGATTTTGGAAGTGTCAGGTGAAAAGTAAAAGAAAATGACAAATTTCAGGGCAAAACGTGATTTTCAGAAGTTCAGAAGTCGGGGTGGGCGTCCCGAAGTCAGGATGGGCGTCCTAACCTGGTCAACAGGCCAGGACGGGCGTCCAGGACTCGGGATGGCCATCCTGACCTGGTCAACAGGCCGGGATGGGCGTCCCGAGCCGCAATTTAGAGTCCCACATCGAAATTCTGAGAGAAATTCACTCCAAAAAGCTGCTATAAATACCCCAGGCCTTCCTCAGTTGAAATCATTCCTCTCCACTCGATCTGAGTCATTTAGTGACTTCAAGTATACAGTTTTCCATAGTATACAAGTCACTTAGAGACTCAGGTTTCAGTATAAGTTTCTTTTTTCTAGATAGTGTCTCGTGTTCTTTGTTTCTGAGAGTTAGTCTCAGATCCTAGGATACGACTAGATAGGTTCGTTTCTGGTATTCATAGAATACCCAGGATTTCGTTAGGAGATCCTAAGAGGGCTCTAGGCATTCGAAGAGTCAGTCCACATGGCTGGGCTTAAGCTGGGTATTAAGGTAAAGTCCAGCTACTAGGCTGAGGAAGCGTCCTCCGAAGGTTCTGTCGAGCAGAGTCGGGTCGAGCAGTCCAACATATACAAGCAGTTGTCCATCGGCGAGACTAAGTAAAGGGTGAATTCTTTATGGCATCAGTCCCTCTGCCCCTCTCTTTATATGTCTGTACTGTGTTCGTCCAAACATTTGTTATGATTATTGGATTATGATTTTATGAATATTTGTTATGCATGTTGAAGTACTTTATGATTTTCCGGAAATGGCCACCATCTTAACTTTCATTATGTCTGCATGTCTAATGTAGTTTCTTTTAAACTAAATGTAGGGTTATAGATAATCCTAACCATGGTCTAATCATAACCTGTTTAGTTTAACATGCATTAATTTAGGACTTCCCCGTCGGGATACATTAATGTCTGCCATATTAGATGAAATAACCTATAGATCACCATGTTTGTTAGAGTAGTCTAAGTAGGCTGAGTTTGTGTGTTTATGCCGGCGTTAGGGCGAGCGGCATGATCCCCGAAGTGACATAGGGCTTTCATGGATGCCTTTAGCTCGAACCGTGAGTAGGGCCGTCATTAAGGTAGGGTGGTTTATCAGGTAACTCAGATGTGGTACACTTTTAGACTCAGTACATAGTTGCAATTCAGGCCAAGACATGTCTAAAATACTCGAAGATAGGTCAATCAACATGTAGGAACAGTATAACATAGAATCAAGACATTATCTGTAAAACACTTTTAGGTTTAAATAGACTTAAACCTAGTGGAGAATGAATCACCCTCTCATCAAAGATATTGATGAACGATTGCATAACTGGATCATAAGATAAGAGTTAGGGTAAGAGGATAGTTACTACTAAGCTATTACCACTTCCCTGGGAGTACGATATTTGATTTAAATAAAATCGTAGATACTTTCCAACAGACTAGCTACACGATAGGTACTCTGCCTTAGGTTTTGATTGATTAAGAAACAGTATAGAGACTAAATGTGACAATTAGTCAGGATAAGTCCTTAATTACTCATAATCAACATAGGGTAAAACAATACCTATTTTAGTATATCAGTCGGAAACGCATCAACAACTTCTAACCAAGTTCTAAATCATAACCAGTTTAGTTTAACAGATTGTAAAAGGTCTGCCAAATTAGGAAGAAATAACAAAACATATCACCATGTTTGTTAGAGTACCCTAATAAAGCTGAGTTTGTACGCTAGGCCAATCCTAGGGTTAAGTGTCATGATACCGAAGTGACATAGGGGAATGTTCATGGATACTTTAATCCGGCAGATGAGAAGGATCATCCCAAGGTAGGGGTGAATACACCAGGTAACTCAGATATGGTAAACAGATGGTTACATTTCATAATTGCCTTAGATATCAAGATATATCTAAAATGTTCAAAGATAAGGTCAAACAAATTGTAATAACTGAGCTTAAATTGATGAATGCATGTCTACTCTTGAATGTTATTTGGTTGTTATGTGTGATTGGGATCACCAATCAATCTCAAGGATATTGATTAAACGATTGATTAATTACATAAATAAGATGAATGCTAGGATTAAGGGATAGTTGCTACTAAGTTGTTACCAGTTCCCTGGGAGTACGATAATTATAATTTTAAAATCTTAGATACTTTCCAAGAACTAGCTACACGATCAATATTCCGCCTTAGGTTCTGATTGATTAAGTGACAACAATTAATGCTAAAGTGACAGTTAGTTAGACTCAGTCTTTAATTAGTCATAATCATTATAGGTAAATAAATCCTATCTTTTAGCATACCAATCGGAACACATCAACAGCTATTAATTCTTTTTAAGTAGTGGTTTAGTTCTATTGGGCATCAATAAAGGTTTTACTTGCATAGTATATAACATGAAATTTATAATCATGTCTTGGTCCTAAACAATTCTTACCGCATAATTACTAACATCACATATCAATTCAAAAGCAAACTCCAATAAGGTGATGTCATAATGGGTGCAATAACAAACAGTTCCTTTATTTTAAAAGATGTCATGCATTTATCATCAAAAACAAAAGGAACATCCTTTCTCGATAGAATATTTAAAGGTCTGGCTATTAAGGAAAAATCATTTCATAACTCGTCTATAAAAGCCAGCATGACCTAAGAAATTTCTAAAATAAAATGGCATTTCTCCCAAATTTTTGGCAGATCAGAAGAAAATATTTATCCTCACTTCCATACTCTTTTTTTCGAATTCAAATAAGTTTCCATAATATGGTTTTAGAATAATTTTCTAAAATTTGATTAACCTAAATTTCTTAATTACATATAAGAATAATAGGTGAGTTTGGTCCCAAACAAATTTATATTTGCCAAGCTTAGTCGCAAAATATTTATTTTTAACTTGTAAGGTCCTAAATATTTTTTAAGTGAACAATAAAGTCCCCTTGGACGGATTCTGTCAAAAAGTTTAATAATTTATTGATTGTCAAATTTATTTAATTAAAAACAAGGATAAAAAAATCATTACAAAAGGATAAAACTAAAAATAATATTTAAACAAAAGGATAAAAATGTCCTCACATTTAAATTTTAAAATTTTAAAAATAAAAAATCTATCAAATTTTTGGTTAATCTTCATCTTCTTCAAATACAAATCCGATTTTTATCATTTTCTGGCATTTAAAAAAAATTATATATATATATATATATAAGAAAAGAAGAAGAGCATCAACATTTTTTAATGAAAGTTTTTTTCCCAACAAAAATATTTCAGTAGAAAGTTTTTCTTTTTACAAAAGTTCTCCTTTTCTTTTTTTTCTTTTCTTTTCTTTTCTTTCTTCAGAGATTTCAGAAAATGATAAAAAACTTGTTTGTAAACTGAGAAGAAGAAGATTGACCAAGGAATTTTGATATTCTCACTATTATGATAGATTTTTTATTTTTTAAATTTTAAATTTTAAATATAAAAATATTTTTATCCCTTTATTTAAATATTTCTTTTATTTGTTTATTTCTTTTTACATGTAATGACCTTTTACCCTTATTTTTAATTAACTAAATGTAAAAACCGTTAAATTTTCAAGGGTTTTTTTATAGAATCCATGGAAAAGGACCTTATTGTTCACTTAAAAAATATTTGGGACCTTAAAAGTTAAAGAAATATTTTGGGACTGAACTTGTCAATGATAAATTTGTTTGGGACCAAACTCACCAATTATTCTTTCATATAATCTCTAAAATTAATTATTTAAGGTAACCCTATAGTTTAGGAAATTGATTGACTAATTCAAATAACCGTGATTGTTTATTAAGGTATACATACATTACTACTGTTACCTATCATAATCTTCTAGAATTTTGATCAGGAATCCTAAAATTTTATGAATATCCCCGACAAAAGCGCAAAAAATCGGATGCGTTCAGATTGGTATGCTAAAAGATAGGGTTTATTAACCTATGCTGATTATGAATAATTAAAGACTTAGTATTACTGACTGTCAATTTAGCATTTATTTGTTGTCACTTAATCAATCAGAACCTAAGGCAGAGTACCTATCGTGTAGCTAGTTGTTGGAAAGTATTTACGATTTTAAATTAATAATATCGTACTCCCAGGGAACTTGCAACGGCTTAGTAGCAACTATCACTTAATCCTAACAATCATCTTATCAGCGAATCAATCAATCGATTATCATAAGTTGGAGAGTTGTATCACAATAGCACAAGCAAGTATCAAGCATGTAAGAAATATCACATAGACATGTATTCTGATGTATACTCATGCTTCTACAATTTGGTTGACCTATATTCAAATATTTTAGATTTATCTTGGTCTGGAATGCAATCATAAATTGTATCTGTTTGTGAGCATATCTGAGTTACCTGGTGTATTCATCCTACCGTATGATGATCCTTCTCACATTTCGGGTTAAAGTATCCATGAAAGCCTGTGTCACTTAGAAAATCATACCACTCACCCTAGGGCTGGCATAGCGCACAAACTCAACCTCATTAGGTTACTCCAACAAACATGGTGATCTGTATGTTATTTTACCTAATATAGCAGACCTTAAGGTCTGTTAAACTAAACAGGTTATGATGTAGAGTGTGGTTATGAGTTCTATGTAACCATGCATTTAGTTTAAAAGAGCAAACCGATAATCAAGCATAATGTCAATTTAGCAGGTGACCTTTTCGGGAAAAAAATGAACAGAACCTCAATTTACAAAACATGCATAATATAGCAATCATAATTCAGTATTCAAATAGGTATCTAGATGAACACAACTCAAAGATACACAGAGAGGATTTAGGGAACTATGTCCATAGAGTAGTCACTACTTTATGAGGTCTGTCGGCGTTGCCAAACTTGTATCCTTTGAGTTGCTCGATCCTACTCTAATCGGTAGAACCTTCGAAGAATGCTTCCTTGGCCTAATAGCAATTACTTTACCTTACATCCTGAGCTTAAGCAATACCTTGTTGACTAATTCTTCGCTAACCTATTGCTCCCTTAGGATCTCCTAACTAAATTCCGGTATTCTATGAATACCAAAGACGAACACTAATCTAATCGAATTCCCAGAATTTGAGATAAACACTCAGAGAACAGAGAAAATGAGACACTCTTTGTTACTAGATGACTTGTGTTGAGTGTTGAGGGATTATTTCAACCTTCTGGACCCTGGGGTATTTATAGGGGGTGAAAGGAGTGATTTTAGCTTGCAAAACCAATATGGGACTCAACTCTGCTGCTCAAGATGCCCGTCCTGAGCTTTGACTAGGTCAGGGTAGGCGTCCTGACCTCTGGGACTGCCACCCCGAGCTCAACTCTTCAAAAAATAGCACTTTTACCCCCAATATTTGCTATTTTTATTCAATTTACTCCTGAGACTTCCAAAATCACAAATTACACAAAACGGTGTTAATTTGAATCAATTATGATCAAATGGGTTCCAATATTACCCTAATTTATGTCTAAAAACATACAAAAATGTGATATAATTTGTGCATATTAGTAGGAAGATGAAACAATTACTTTAAGATCAAAAGAGTCCTTCCAAAGAAGGAGTAAACCGCCAACTCGACCAATAGCCGACACACAATGAGACTGGGGGAAACATAACAAATTTCCCAATTGAGTAGCAACAACAGTATCTGAAATTTTAACTTCCAATAAAAAGCCCACACCGGTCGATGTGAGTGAAGAAGCTCATGCAGTGATCGAACTATCGCTGCCCAAGCAAGCTCACGACAGTTCCAAATAAATAGACTCATTGGGAGGTGGGCATGTTAAGTGATATGCATAAATCATATCACTTTTTTATCATGTTTTTAGACACAATTTAGGGCAAAATTGGAGTTAAATCGTTCTTAATTGACTATTATTAACACAATTTTGTAGTTTTTGTGATTTTGGATGTTTCAGGTGAAATATGCAAGAAAATGGCAAATTTTAGGGCAAAAACATGATTTTCAAAAGTTCGTGGATTAAGATGGGCGTCCCAAGGTCAGGACGGGCGTCCCGACCTGGTCAAAGCACCGGGACGGGCATCCCGGACCCAAGACGGGCGTCTTGACCCTGTCAACAGATCGGGACGGGCGTCCCGAATCCCTGAACAGTATCCCACATTATTTTCTGAAGGAAAAATCACTCAGTGGCTTCCAGTATACATTTTCCTACTATATGCGAGTTATTCAGTGATCTCATGTGTTTTCTTTCAAGTAGGTTTAGTATACGAGAGTTTCTCGTGTTCTTTGCTTTTTGAAAATCTGTCTCAGAATCTTAGAATACGACCAGATAGGGTTCATTTTGTGTATTCATAGAATACCCGAGATTTCGTTAGGAGATCCTAAGAGGGCATTAGGTGAGCAAAGAGTTAGTCAACAGGGCTTTGCTTAAGGCGGGGATGTAAGGTAAAGCAATAGCTGCTAGGCTGAGGAAGCGTTATCCAAAAGTTCTGTCGAGCAAAGTCGGGTCAAGCAGTCCAGGATATACTAGTAGTTGCTCCATCAGCGGACCTAATAAAGGTTGAATACTTTATGGTGGTGGTCCCCTTGTCCCTCTCTATATATTCTGTACTGTGTTTGTCCAAAGAAATATTTGAATATTAAATTATGATGTTATGAATATGTGTTTTGCATGTTGAAGATATTTACATTTTTTCGGAAAGGTCACCAGCTTAATTATCATTATAACTGCATGTCTATTTGCTCTTTTAAATTAGATAAACGGTTAAAGACAATTCCTAACCACGGTCTAATCATAACCTGTCTAGTTTAATAGGCCTTAATTTAGGGCTTTGTGTGAGGACGGAAGCATTATGGTCTGACATATTAGATAAAATAACCTATAGATCACCATGTTTGTTAGAGCAGTCTAATGAGGCTGAGTTCATGTGTTTATGCCGGCGTTAGGGAGAGCGGCATGATCTCTTGAGTGATACAGGACTTTCATGGATGCCTTTAGCTCGAACCGTGAGTAGGGTCGTCAATGGCGATGGGACGGTTTATTTGATAACTCAGATGTGGTACACAAGTAGAATCAGTATGTAATTGCAATCTAGACCAAGATATATCTAAAATACTCGAAGATAGGTCAGTCAACATGTAGAAATAATATAACATACATCATAACACTGTCTGTAAAGTACTCTTGCATGCTTAATGAACTTGAATCTTGTGTAGAAAGGATCACCCTCTCATCAAAAATATTGATGAATGATTACATAACTAAGTAATAAAATGAGAGTTAGGGTAAAAGGATAGTTGCTACTAAGTCATTACCACTTCCCTGGGAGTATGATAATTTCTTAAATTAAAATCGTAGGTACTTTCCAACAGACTAGCTACACGATAGGTACTCTGCCTTAGGTTCTGATTGATTAAGTGACAACATAGATGCTAAATGTGACAATTAGTAAGTCTCAGTCCTTAATTATTCATAATTGATATAGGGTAAATAAAACCTATTTTAAGCATATCAATCGGAAACCCATCAGATTTTTGGCGTCGTTGCCGAGGAAATATCATAACAAATTTAGGATTCCTGATCAAAATTCTAGAGGTTTATGATAGGTAGCGGTAGTAATCTATACCTTAGACATAACACCCACTCTATTCTAGTTAGACAATCGGTTTCCTGAAATATAGGGTTATCATAACTAATTAATTTTAGAAATTATCTAAAATTAAGAAATTTAGGATAATCAAATTTTAGAAAATTATTCTAAAACCTTATTGAGGAAATTTAAATTTCTTTCGAAAAAACCCCGAAAAATACTTTCTTGTTTTTCAATTCTATTTTACTCCACTAACCAATCTGCTCAGACTTAACTTAATGTATTTTTCTCTGTAGTTGTATGACTCGAACCTCAGAAGCTAATCTTGAAACCCCAGTTGAAAATCCCAAACGTCTCATCCGTACAGCTAACAGACGAAGAATAGAGATGGCTGCCGAAAGACCTCCCCTCGAATCTTATATCCAGCCACAGACTGTTCCAGTGTCGTCCGCCATTAGAATCCCTGGAAACCCTCGCTATGACCTCAAACCGAATGTGATCCAACTGATAATAAATTAGGTCCAGTTTGGAGGAACTGCAGCCGAAAATCCGCTCGAGCACTTGTTCGAATTCTCCTCTCTTTGCAAAGGTCTCAAGGGAGATCACACTGCAGAAGTAACTAAGATGAACCTCTTCCCCTACTCACTTAGGGACAGAGCTAAGAGGTGGTTGGCACAGTTACCTACTAACTCAATCACAACATGGGATGAGTTAAGCAAGGCCTTCTTGGAAGAATACTATTCTGTAGCAAGAGTCCTAGAATATCGAAGGGCTCTGTCCAGTTTCACTCAAGCTGTCGATGAGACAGTAATCGAAGCATGGGAAAGATTCAAGGAACTACTCAGGTTCTGCCCATAACATGGACTTACTGAAGCACTGCTAATCCAACAATTCTACGGAGGTACGACAGAAATGGGCAAGCAAGTTCTTGATAGACTTAACCCACAGAGCGGTTTCAATGGACTGAATGACGTAGATGCTAGAAATGCCCTGGGGAGACTCTATAGGAACAGCAAGAACTTGCGCACCAGTGACTGAGCCAAGAAACAACCAGTTAATGCGGCAAATGCCTCCACCGATGAACAATTTGAGGCTTTTAAGGCCAGTATTACTAATCAACTGAATACCTTCCAACAGGGAAAGAGCATTCAGCCAGTATATCAAGTCTGCGAATTTTGCCAAGGACTGCATTTTAGTAGGGATTGTTATGGTAATGGAATACTGACTATTCCAGAGGATATGGAACAAGTGGAAGCAGTTAACTCTGCCCCTATGGGAAATACCTACAATCCCACCTGGAAGAACCACCCAGGATTTAGTTGGAGAAACAATTCTGGGAATGTCAACTTCCATAAAAGAGCACCTCAGCAATTACCTTATCCACAGAATCAGCAAGTCGCTCTGCCCGCACCAAGGAACTACATCATTCCAGTCGACCCCATGCAAGAATTCCGAGATATATTGAAAAACATTGCTGACTCTAACAAGGAAATGATAGAGTCAAATAGGAAAGTCCAGGAAGCTCATGCAGAGAGAATCCAGCAGAATGAGAATAGACAGAAGCAGACCGAGCAAACAGTCATAAACACACAAGCTGCTCTACAAACTTTGGAGAGACAAATGGGTCAGCTATCCACCCATCTCTCTCACAGGTCATAGGGAACGCTACCAAGCAACACTGAGACCAACCCACAAACTGAATGCAAGACCATTACTCTAAGATCTGGTAAAATTCTATCTCCATCTCCTTCCAAACCATCTGACCCGCCTATTCTTATGCAGGAACCAGAAGAAGGCTCCCAGGACCCAACGCCGACGAATGTCAAAACCGAAGTAGCAAGGAAAGGGAAGAAGGAGTTCATTCCAGAGTACCGACCGAAAGTACCTTACCCTGCCAAACTTATGCAAAATAAAGATAAGGAGCAGTTTGAAAAGTTTTTTAAGAATTTTAGTCAGATTCATGTTAATTTACCCTTGCTTGATGTTATTTCTGAAATGCCAAAGTATGCTAAGTTTTTAAAAGAAGTTATTAGTAATAAAAGAAAATTTGACATGGACAAGGTGGTTCTTAATGAAGAATGCTCGGCAGTTCTACTAAATAAACTGCCTTCCAAACAGAAAGATCCAGGCTGCTTTACCTTGCCGTGTACAATTGGAAATATTACTAATATGCATGCATTAGCAAACTTAGGAGCTAGTATTAATCTCATGCCATCTAGTTTATTTGATAAATTAGGATTGCATGATTTGAAAGTGACTAGAATGTGAATACAACTTGCAGATAGGATAGTCAAAATCCACAGGGGAATAATTGAAGACCTCTTAGTAAAGGTCATAACATTTGTTTTCCCTGTAGACTTTGTTGTCATGGACATGAATGGAGAAGGAGGAGTGCCTCTGATTCTAGGTCAACCCTTTCTAGCTACCTCAAAAGCATTAATAGACGTCAGTAATGGTCAAATCAAACTAAGGGTAGGCAATGAAGATATCACATTTGATCTAAATGAAACCCTTAAGTATCCCATGCATTTAGATGATATTTGTTTTTGTGTGGATGCTATTGAACACTTGATTGAAGTTAACATGACATACCTATGCTCAAACTATCAAGTCTTGAGGGAAGACTCTCTAGAACTAGAAGAGATTGAGCTCAGCTCCTCCGATTACGAAATTAACTCTGATAGTTTCACTGAGATAGGTACTAATGAGATGACGAAAGAGCAAACTTCATTTGAAGATCCACCAGACTTGGAGCTAAAGGAATTGCCCACTCATCTGTGCTATGAATTCCTAGACGACAACAAGAAACTTCCCATCATTCTCGCAGTTGATCTGACTGCAGAACAACGGAAGTTAACCGTGGACATGTGCAAAAAGTACAAAAGAGCCTTTGCCTACAAAATTGCAGATATTCTAGGTATTAATCCAAGCTTTTGTTCGCATAAGATTCTTTTAGAAAATGATTATAAGCCATGTGTGCAACCTCAGAAAAGGTTGAATCCTAATGTGTGTGACGTTGTTAAAAAAGAAGTAATCAAATTGTTGGATGTTGGACTTATCTATCCAATTTCGGATAGTGAATGGGTAAGCCCAGTGCAGGTAGTACCTAAGAAAGGTGGAATAACAGTTGTCAGAAATGAAAATAATGAATTAATTCCTACGAGAACTATTACTGGTCATCGTGTATGCATTGATTACAGAAAACTAAAAACTTCTACACGAAAAGACCATTTCCCTCTTCCTTTTATTGACCAAATGTTAGAAAGATTATCTGGACATATGCTTTACTGCTTTCTTGATGGGTGTCACGCCCCGAATCCGGGCCTAGTTCGAGAACTAAATTCCCAAATTCAAGAAAATGACACGACTACACTCCCAAGATTTCTCCAAAGAATGTAAAGCCACATACTTTCAATTAATCAACAAAAACAGTCCAAATATTGACTTAAATAATTATAAAACATTATCCACAAATACCCACTTTCGTCAATAATAAAACTTCAAATCAAACAATAAGTTTCCAAAAACAAGAATAAACCACATTTAACTCCTATTCAAAATCATCCGTCCAGTAATCATCCCCAAAATCAGAATCTTCTCTGTTATCTGTAAAGTGGGAAAACATAGGGGGTGAGTATAAAAATACTCAGTAGGCAGAACATCTCACCTCATTTAAAACAATCTTTTCAATTAAAAGAAAAACAATATATATATAATATATGTTTAAAAATAATAATAATAATAGTACCGTACTTTTATATTTAAAGTACAAAAAGACAAAACATAAAATAAATATTAAATAAAAACATTGAGCAAAACACGTAACAAACTCATTCAAATATCTTTCATTTTTCTTTTCTTTTCTTTTCTTTGACTATTGGGGGAATAATATGAATGTTTCGCGAATGGGTCTTTGACTGATATCAGTTCCTAACTTTAATCCCGTTAGGAAAGGGCCTTTACTTTATCTTTATCTTTGTGGCTTTTTGTCCATGCCAATGGAGATCTTTAAATGGTGGAACATGTTCCCCCCATTGCTATCCATCAAGTTAATCCCCAATAAAATCAAATATAAAAGCATTCCATATAATCTACTTTTATAAAACTTTCATGTAAAAATACTCAACATTCTAAAATATTTAACAAATATTGAAATGAGAAAAATATTCATTATTTTAAAATGATAATCGGAAAACTCAAACTTGATTTAAATACATATATAATACTTATTCAAAATTTTATATCAAAAGGAAGTATAAACACGACAGTTTTCTGAGTATCAGATATATATTGAAAAAGTAACCAAATATGATTCTCTGGATTCTCGCAGTATCAAATATATATATATATAAAATAAAAAGAATAAGGAAATATAATGTTCTGAATTCTCGGAGTATCAAATATATATACAAATATGTATAATAAAAAGAGTAAATAAGGAAAACATGTATACTTAAGACTTTTATAATTCAACGATTAATCTCAGATCTTAAACTTTCAAAACTCTATGAAGAAAAATAGCAATTAAAGAAACATATCAAAATCTTCACATTCAATACTTAAAGAAAATATTCAAACTATAGATAAAAGCAATGGAATCTTCAATTTCAATACTTAGAAAAATCATTCATGCTATAAATAAAAACAACAGAGGGGATAGTCCACCTACCTCGATTGAGCTCTAAGCGTACTTTCTGATACTTCGATTAACTCAAGTATTCCGCTCTTAAATTTCCTCCGTACTCTATCAGAAATCCATAGTACAAACATTAAAACTAAATTTATAGTTGATTACTTAATCTTACCATTCTAATAATCAAAACCACTAAAAATTACTTACCTCTTTGAACAACTTCTCGGTATTGAGAAAACCCTTGTCTCTGGCGGCTATTGCGTTCTGAGATAAAAGAAAACCCTAGTAAATCCTAATAATCATACTTAAGCTTATATTTATAATTACTCTCATATCCAACTATATACTATTTACCATCAAGTCCTTACACTATTAAATAAATAATTAAAGCCCCAAAAATAAAATAAAATAAAATAAAATAGAATGCGGGTATTACAATGGGTTTTCTGGATATTTTCAAATCCCCATTTCCCCAGAAGACCAGCATAAAACTACTTTCACATGCCCTTTTGGAACATTTCCATATAGAAGAATGCCTCTCGGTTTGTGTAATGAACCTGCAACTTTCCAACGTTGTATGACTACTATTTTTGAGGACATGTTAGGAAAGTCTATGGAAGTGTTCATGGATGATTTCTCAGTTTTTGGAAATTCATTTGAGATTTGTCTAAAGAACATTGTATAAAATCAAATTTGGTTCTAAATTGGGAAAATGCCATTTCAGGGTAAAAGAGGGGATTGTATTAGGACATAAGATCTCACACCGAGGTATGGAAGTAGATAAGGCTAAGATCGAAATTATTTCAAAACTACCTCCACCTAACACTGTGAGAGCCATTGGAAGTTTTTTGGGACACGCTGGTTTTTATCGTAGATTTATAAAATATTTTTTACTAATAGCCAGGCCGTTGACCAATTTACTTGGTAAGGATTTTCCTTTTGTTTTTGATGAAAATGTCTAAAAGCTTTTAATAGACTTAAGGAACTTCTAACTACTGCACATATCATGACATCACCTGACTGGAGCTTGCCGTTTGAATTAATGTGTGATGCCAGTGATTATGCAATAGGAGTTGTTTTGGGACATAGACATGATAAGAAATTTCATGTAATATATTACGCTAGCAAAACCTTAACTGACGCGCAGGAAAATTACACTATGACAGAAAAGGAATTATTAGCAGTAGTATACGCATTTGATAAATTCCGATCTTATTTGGTCTTGTCTAAAACAATAGTTTATACTGATCATTTTGCATTAAAATACTTGTTCAATAAAACCGACCCAAAACCAAGACTAATCAAATGGGTTTTATTGCTTCAAGAATTCGACATAGAAATCAGGGATAAGAAATGGGCAGAAAACCTAGTTGCAGACCACTTGTCAAGGCTAGAAAATCCTGCCCTAGAAGCTATAGATGAATCAATCATATCTGACAAAATTCTGGATGAGAATTTATGCGCTTTATTTGCTATTTTCTCACCCCCATGGTTTGCAGATATAGCGAATTACTTGGTAGCTCAGACTCTTCCTAGTGATATCACTGCCCAACAGAGAAGAAAATTCTTTGCTGATCTTAAATATTACTATTGGGAGGATCCCTTTTTGTTTCGAATATGTGCAGATCAGATGATCAGGAGATGCGTCTCTCAAGAAGAAGGTTTCCAAATTCTAGAGCATTGTCACTACGGACCCGCAGGCGGTCACTTAGCTGCAGCTAATACCACCCGGAAAGTACTGAAGCAGGCTTCTATTGGCCTACGATATTCAAAGACGCCGCAACATTTGTAGGATCTCGCGATGCCTGTCAGAAAATAGGAAACATATCTTCTCGAGACGGTCTACCCCAACAGGTAATTCAAAGTGTAGAGATATTCGACATGTTGGGTATATACTTTATGGGTCCATTTCTTTCTCCTATGGTAAGAAATATATCATAGTTACTGTAGAATATTTCTCGAAGTGGCCTGAAGCACAAGCACTACCTACTAATGATGCTAGAGTCGTGTGCAGATTTCTTAGACAACTATTTGCTAGGTTCGGCTGCCCGAAAGCCCTAATCAGTGACCGGGGTACACACTTTTGCAACTCTCAAATGCAGAAGGTACTTAGCAATATGGAGTTCAACATCGCCTTTCCACAACATACCACCCTTAAACCAATGGGCAGGTTGAGGTAACTAATAGAGGAATTAAACGAATACTAGAAAAAACTATAGGTGTTAACCGTAAGGATTGGGCCATAAAACTTGATGATGCATTATGGGCCTTTTGTACGGCATATAGAACCTCTACAGGATTTTCACCTTATAGATTGGTCTATGGAAAAGCATGTCATCTTCCTGTTGAAATTGAACATAGAGCTTACTGGGCAGTGCAAAAATGCAATCTAGACAATAATACCATGACTAAGGAAAACTGGATTTTACAACTCAACGAATTGGATGAATGGAGGCTCAAAGCCTATGAAAATTCACATCAATTCAAGATGACAAGTAAACTCCGGCATGACAGGCGACTCAGAGCCCAGAAGAATTTTGAACCAGGGGATAAAGTACTTTTATACAACTCGCGGTTAAAATTATTCCCAAGAAAGTTGCGTAGCTGTTGGTCAAGATCGTTCACTATCACAGAAGTATCGCCCTTTGGAGCATGTGTCATAATGGATTCTGATGGTACGACTCAAAAATTGAACGGGCAACGCTTAAAGTTCTACAAAGAACTACTTTACTTGTTTGAGCAGATTGTTAACTTCTCATAATAAGGGAGTATTCTTTTCATTCTCTTTTGTTTCTTTTATTTGATTTGTTATTTCTATTACCTTTTTATTTTGATGTTTTGTTTTCTTTCTCTTCCCCTTAGTCAGTCAAATAAGTGTGGGGTAAGAGTTTTGTGTTTTCCAACTTTTGTTTTTCAAATAAGTGTGGGGTGATAAGATATGCATGAATACTGAGGACAGTGTAAACCTTAAGTGTGGGGTAGCCGTGCACAGTGCACTGTAGCAGTAAAATTTTGCATGTTTCCCCATATTTCTCACTAAAATTGCACCCTTCCAAACAAAATTCACAAATTTTCACTCTTTCAGACTTAAAAATGCAGTATTGATTGGTTTAAGAAATGCTTATGTCTATGATATATGTGAGTAGAGCATTATGATCAATAGGAAATAAGTTGATAACTTTACTGAATTCCTCGATTAGAAATAGGGAATTCCTGATAATTGAGCACAACCTAGTTTGGATTAGAGACATCAACCAAATACCTTTTCAAGACTTTACTAAATAATATTAGACTGGTTGAGGATGTATTAGCGATTTAATTGACTAGATGATGCTCTGAGCTGGAAGTGACAAAGGTAAATAAATAGGGTAGTTTGCAAGCGTCCTTTTCTACTCGAGCATCACTTCTTAAGGGAACTTAAAGCCTGATGCCCTAAGGTCATGTAGATCTGGGAGTCATCAAAGTGGGACTCGCTACATGGGTAGTTAAAGTTGATGTGTGAAAGCGAACACAAAAATACCCTGAACAATCAATCTAAAAATACATAGCCCAGTGTGTTCTTTTATTGAAAATTCTAATTGAAAAGCCTTGACACCAAAGCTCAGAACTCAAAAGGTTGTTTGTTGTTGTTATGTCCAGCGACTGATCGAAGTATTATCTGGTAAGAGTTAAGAGAAGACTATATTGTGTTAACAATCTAGTTTGGACTAATACACACACTACACATCAGGAAGGCCTCGTGACTAAGAGTAGAGTTCAGTCTAGTTATTAAATTGTTAAACCTGCATGACCATGATAATCTACTATGACATTTGAGACCTTGTCATAGCAACTTGACCAGTCATGCCTATTTTGTGAATCATCTGACTCAGTGATTAATTTTAGCTAAAGACATTGCTAGAAATTTTAAGTAACTGCACCTATGATTTAAATTATCAATAGTTTCATATAGACTTTGCTTGAGGACAAGCAAAAAGCTAAGTGTGGGGTTATATGGTATGCATAAATCATATCACTTTTTTAGCATTTTTTTAGACACAATTTAGGGTAAAATTGGAGTTAAATCGTTCTTAATTGACTATTATTAACACAATTTCGCAATTTTTGTGATTTTGGAAGTTTTAGGTGAAATATGCAAGAAAATGGCAAATTTCGGGGCAAAAACGTAATTTTCGGAAGTTCATGGATCAGGACGGATGTCTTGACCCGGTCAAAGAACCAGGACGGGCGTCCCGAACCCCTGAACAGTATCCCACATCATTTTTTGAACAGAAAATCACTCAGCTTCCCTGCTATAAATACCCTAGGCCTTCCTCAGTTGAAATCATCCCTCTCCACTTGATCTGAATCATTCAGTAGCTTCCAGTATACATTTTCCTACTGTATACGAGTCATTCAGTTATCTCAGATGTTTTCTTTCAAGTAGGTTTAGTATACAAGAGTTTCTCGTGTTCTTTGCTTTTTGAGAATCTATCTCAGAATCTTAGAATACGACTAGATAGTGTTCATTTTTGGTATTCATAGAATACCCGGGATTTCGTTAGGAGATCCTAAGAGGGCATTAGGTGAGCGAAGAGTTAGTCAACATGGCTTTGCTTAAGCCCGGGACTTAAGGTAAAGCAATAGCTGCTAAGCTTAGGAAGCGTTCTCCAAAGGTTATGTCGAGCAGAGTCGGGTCAAGCAGTCCAAGATATACTAGTAGTTGCTCCATCAGCGGACCTAATAAATGGTGAATACTTTATGGTGGTGGTCCCCTTGTCCCTCTCTATAAAGGGTGAATACTTTATGTTATGAATATGTGTTTTACATGTTGAAGATATTTACATTTTTCCAAAAAGGTCACCAGCTTAATTATCATTATAACTGCATGTCTATTTGCTCTTTTAAATTAGATGAACGGTTAAAGACAATTCCTAACCACGGTGTAATCATAACCAGTCTAGTTTAACAGACCTTAATTTAGGGCTTTGTGTGAGGACGGAAGCATTAAGGTCTGCCATATTTGATAAAATAACCTATAGATCGCCATGTTTGTTAGAGTAGTCTAATGAGGTTGAGTTCGTGTGTTTATGCCGACGTTAGGGCGAGCGGCATGATCTCCTGAGTGACATAGGACTTTGATGGATGCCTTTAGCTTGAACCGTGAGTAGGGCCGTCAATGCCGATGGGGCGGTTTATCAGATAACTCAAATGTGGTACACAAGTAGAATCAGTACGTAATTGCAATCTAGACCAAGATATATCTAAAATACTCGAAGATAGGTTAGCCAACATGGAGAAACAATATAACATACATCAGAACACTGTCTGTAAAGTACTCTTGCATGCTTAATGAACTTGAATCTTGTGTAGAAAGGATCACCCTCTCATCAAAGATATTGATGAATGATTGCATAACTAAGTAATAAAATGAGAGTTTGGGTAAAAGGATAGTTGCTACTAAGTCGTTACCACTTCCCTGGGAGTACGATAATTTCTTAAATTAAAATCGTAGGTACTTTCCAACATACTAGCTACATGATAGGTACTCTGCCTTAGGTTCTGATTGATTAAGTGACAACATAAATGCTAAATGTGACAATTAGTAAGTCTCAGTCCTTAATTATTCATAATCGATATAGGGTAAATAAAAACCTATTTTTAGCATATCAATCGGAAACCCATCATTAAGGCCCACCACCCTGACCATCAGATCATAAAAAGTTTTCAATGGTCCTTACAAAATCAACTACACAATTCAATTTAGGTCCCTTACTTGCTTCCTTTATTATACGTATGAAATGTCTCCTCCTAACATCCCTAGCAACAATGGGTTGCTCAACAGCCATATCTGAAGAAATCTCAACAATAGGGCCAGGCTCCCTCAGATTTAGTGAGTTTGGTATATCAGAATCAAATTGAATAATTTTAGATTTTTTTTATAAGGGAAGACTAGTTCAGTAGGGCCCCGCTTGTAGGTAGGAGAAATACTATTACTTATACAAGGTTGACAACGAAGATGGGTTATAGAGGAAGTGAACTTAGGTGAAATATAGAGGGGGTGAGTATAAGGGTAGATGACACATTTGGGAGGTTAGAGATAAGCTCAGGTTTAACTTTAGATGGCCCAAAAGAGTAATATCCTCATAATTAGGGAAAAGGTTGGACCAAGGGTTAGATTTGGTTGACTCAAATTACTTAAGTTTAGACTTAACTTCAAATTGGACAAATTAAATGTGATATTATTACCTGGTAGGACATGGGAAATTTGAGGCGGGAAAGTGAGATTCGAAATATCCTCCAAAGGGTTCGTACAAGTTTCAAGAGTTGTGCCTGTTGAGGAATGTGATTCTCCCTATTAACCGGAATATTTTGCACCACCATGGTAGGGACCTCTTCTACAGAGAACTCTTGAGCAAGAGGGCTACTCCCACTAGATTTATCCTCTTAAAACTCCAAGTTTCATCTAGAAGAGATACGGAGATCTTTACCCATAACTTGACTCGGATGTAGCTGATGCGTTCTGATTGGTATGCTAAAAGATAGGGTTTTTTAACTTATATTGATTATGAATAATTAAGGACTTAGTATTACTAATTGTCACTTTAGCATTTATTGGTTGTCACTTAATCAATCAGAACCTAAGGCAGGGTACTTATTGTGTAGCTAGTTATTGGAAAGTATCCATAATTTTAAAATAATAATATCATACTCCCAAGGAACTGGCAACGGCTTAGTAGTAACTATCGCTTTATCCTTACAATCATCTTCATAAGAATCAACAAATGATTATCAATATCTTTGAGAGTGGTTTTGTATCACTACAGCACATAACAAGCAAATAGCATTCAAGAGTAGACATGCATTCATCAATTTAAACTCAGTTATTACAACTTGTTTGACCTTATCTTCGAATATTTTAGATATATCTTGATCTCTAAGACAATTATGAAATATAACCATCTGTTTACCATATCTGAGTTACCTGGTGTATTAACCCCTACTATAGGATGATCCTTCTCATATGTCAGATTAAAGTATCCATGAACGGTCCCCTATGTCACTTCGGTATCATGCAACTTAACCCTAGGATTGGCCTAGCATACAAACTCAGCTTTATTAGGGTACTCTAACAAACATGGTGATATGTTTTGTTATTTCTTCAAATATCTGGCAGACATGTTACAGTCTATTAAACTAAACAGGTTATGATTAAGACATTGGTTAGGAGTTTTCTATAACCCTAGTTTAATTTAAAAGGACACGACAGTTCAATATTCATAAAGATTATTCTAGCTCTATGATCTTCCCAGAAAAATGGATAGCATCTCAAATTGCAAAACATGTATGATATATAAATTCAGTATCAAATCAATATCCATATAAAACAATTCATAAACATATAGAAACTGGTCTAGGGGACCAAATATCATAAAGTAGTCACCACTTTATACAGTCCAGCCAGTGCTGCACCTCTTGTATGCCTCTGATTGCTTGTTCCTACTCTGCTCGGTAGAGCCTTAGGAGAACATTTCTTAAACCTAGCAGTTATTTTATCTTACATCCTAGGCTTAAGTAGATTGCCCAAATAGAAAATGTTGACATAGTATGTATATATATCACTTCAAACCCGTTGATTTCTTATGAAATCAAAAAATTTCTCTTACATTTACCCGCACATTGCGAGCAAATTTGAGTATTTAAAAAACATTAATAATATTATTGCATAGTAACACTTTGAGGGAGGCTTTACTTTATGCCAAATTGAATGAGATGCAAAGGGTGGAAATGAGATACACACCATGAGGCAGACCTATAGCAATTCTCCACCTCTTGGGATTTACTATTCCGGCTACTTTTCCATAGTATTTGAACTTTTCTCTTGGAAGGGTCTTTGTAAGCTTTAATGTGGATCTTCTTGAACTCTGATAGTTTCTTCTGTAATACATACCTAATATAATGATATTTCACAAAGGAAGAATTCTTCTCAAGATGAATTGCACTTTGACATCCATAAACAGCTCGTACTTTGTTTGCTTCTCCCAAGAACTTTTTCATCTATAGCAATTCGTTGCATGCTTCAGATGCAGCAATAAATTTAGTTTTTAGTTATTGACAGAACTAACACATTTTTGTAACGTTGACAGCTATATCAAATGAAATTAAGTATCCTGATGTAGACTTTTTGGAGTCTACACAAATTTTAAATAAATAATTATTGAGTTATAGACATAAATTACATTAGATAAACAATTATTGAATTATAGGCTCACATATTAATCCTAACAAAAGACATATTCAATAGGAAAATTATTAAATATACATATGTATACCTAAAATAAAGTCATCAATAGGAAAATTATTTGTTCAAAACACAAGCTCTACTTCCACATGTAAGACTTCATATTCTTATTATAAAAGATTACATCTTTAGGATCTTAAATAATCATATATATATATATATATATATATATATATATATATATATATATATTACGAAATTATATAAAAATAATAAAATAAACAAGATGAAAAGTAAACGAGAGGCGTAGAAAATAGAAAGAATATTATTATGTGATTTCTTGGTTGTTGTTGGTTGTTTCTACAAAAGGCATACGGCCCTCTATTTATATAGGGAATAAGGATAAGCACTAAGGGTGACACTTGTCACCTGGTATTAAGTGTTAGGTGGCACTTGTCACCAAAATCATAAGTACTAGGTGATATGTGTCACCTTAGAGATAGACATCAGGTGACACTTATCGTCTTTCATTAAGTACGTAATTATTCTGGGATTAAAGAATAATAATGATTATGCGATGGACATCCACTAATTTAATGAATCTTCGAGATTCATAATACTCCCCCTTGGATGTCCATTACATAAAGAATATGCCTCGTTAAAATCTTACTAGATAAAAACCCAGTGGGAAAAAACTCTAGTTAAGGAAAAAGAGTGCACTATTCTTTATGTGTAGATTTCTCCCCCTGATGAGATGAATTCTCGAGATCTTTAAACCAGCGCAAACTAATTTTATATCTCAATTTCTCAAAGGTTGCAGTCGGAAGAGCTTTAGTGAATATATCTGCAAGATTATCACATGATCGAATTTGGAGCACATCAATTTCACCATCCTTTTGAAGTTCATGAGTAAAGAAGAATTTAGGTGAAATGTGTTTCGTCCTATCTCCTTTAATATACCCTCCATTTAATTGAGCTATACAAGATGCATTATCTTCATATAGAGGAGTTGGAATCTCTCTTCCAGAGGATAAACCACAACTCTCTCTAATATAATGTATTATTGACCTCAACCATACACATTCTCGACTTGCTTCATGAATGGCTATTATCTCAGCATGGTTAGAAGAAATTGATGTTATTCTTTGCTTCGTGGAGCGCCATGATATAGCAGTATTACCATATGTAAATAAATAGCCATTTTGAGAACATGCCTTATACGGATTAGAAAGATAACCCGCATCTGCATACCCAATCAGTTTTGGGTCATTTACATTTGAATAAAATAATCCAAGGTCAATTGTCCCTTGGAGGTATCTAAGGACGTGTTTAACACCGTTCCAATGTCATCTTGTTGGCGAAGAACTAAATCTTGCTAATAGATTTTTATAGTCAATGCTATATAAGGTCGAGTATTATTTTCAAGATACATCAGTGCACCAATAGCACTCAATTATGGTACTTCAAGACCAAGTAGTTCTTTATCATTTTCTTGAGGTCTAAATATATCTTTATTTATATCTAGTGACCTCACGGCCATTGGAATACTTAATGGATATGCTTTATCCATGAAAAATATTTTCAACACTTTAATTGTATATGTTGACTGATGAACAAAAATTTCATCTTTCATATGTTCAATTTGAAGCCCAAGACAAAACTTGGTTTTTCCAAAATCTTAAACTTCAAATTTTCGTTTCAAACAATCTATAGCTTCTCGAAACTCTTCTAGAGTTCCAATGAGATTGATATCGTCAACATATATAGCAAGAATCACAAAACCAAAATCTGTTTTCTTAATAAAAACACATGGACAGATTTGATCATTCTTATATCCTAAATTCAATAAGAATTCACTAAGGCGATTGTACCACATGCGTCCAGACTTTTTAAGCCCATATAATGACTTCAGTAATTTTATAGAATAATTTTCAAGAGGGCCTTTAGAAGCCTTTGGTAATTTGAATCCTTCAGGGATTTTCATATAAATCTCATTTTCAAGGCTTCCATAAAGATAAGCTGTAACAACATCCATTAAACGCATGTCCACTTTTTCATTAACTACCAAACTTATAAGATATCAGAGTGTAATAGCATCAATAACGGGTGAATAAGTTTGATCATAATCAATTTCTGACTTTTGCGGAAAGCCTTGTGCGACGAGTCATTCTTTATATCTTACGACTTCATTATTCTCATTTTGTTTTTGCACAAACACCCATTTATAGACAACCGATTTTACACCCTTTGGCGTTTGGACTACAGGTCCAAAAACTTCTCGCTTCGCAAGAGAATTCAACTCCGATTGAATCGCATCTTTCCATTGAGGCCAATCAATTCTATGTCGACATTCTTCAACTGATGAAGGATCTAAATATGATATGCACAAATCATATCACTTTTTAGCATATTTTTAGGCACAATTTAGGGTGAAATTGGAGTTAAATTGTTCTCAGTTGACAGTTATTAACGCAATTTTGCAGTTTTTGTGATTTTGGAAGTGTCAAGTGAAATATGCAAGAAAATGGCAAATTTCAGGGCAAAAACGTGATTTTCAGAAGTTCAGAAGTCAGGACGGGCGTCCTGACCCTGTCAAAGCATCGGGACGGGCATCCAGGACCCGGGACGGGCGTCCTGACCTGGTCAACCAGTCAGGACGGGCATCTCGGACTCGGGACGGGCATCCCGAATCCATGAACAGTATCCCACATCGATTTCTGAAGAGAAATTCACTCAGTTCCCGTGCTATAAATACCCTAGGCCTTTCACAGTTGAAATCATTCCTCTCCACTTGATCTGAGTCATTCAGTGACTTCAAGTATACATTTTTCTACAGTATACAAGTCATTCAGTGATTTCAGGTATTTTTCGTTTAAGTAGATTTCCAGTTTTTGAGAGTGTCTCGTGTTCTTCGTTTCTGAGAGTCTTCCTCAGATCTTAGAATACGATTAGAATGGTTCGTTTTTATTATTCATAGAATACCCAGGATTTCGTTAGGAGATCCTAAGAGAATACTAGGCGTTCGAAGAGTTAGTCAACAGGGCTTTGATTAAGTCGGGGACGTAAGGTAAAGCAATAGCTACTAGGCTGAGGAAGCATCCTCTGAAGGTTCTGTCGAGCAGAGTCAGGTCAAGCAGTCCAGGATATACAAGCAGTTGTTCCATCAGCGGACCTAATAAAGGGTGAATACTTTATGGCGGTGGTCCCCTTGTCCCTCTCTTTATATGTCTGTACTGTGTTTGTCTAAAGACCTATTTTGAATACTGAATTATGATATTATGAATATGTGTTATGCATGTTGAAGTTATTTATATTTTTTCGGAAAGGTCACCAGCTTAACTATCATTATGACTGCATGTCTACTTCTCTTTTAAATTAGATGAACGGTTATAGACAACTCCTAACCACGGTCTAATCATAACCTGTCTAGTTTAGCAGACCTTAATTTAGGGCTTTGTGTGCGGACAAAAGCATTATGGTCTGCCATATTAGATGAAATAACCTATAGATCACCATGTTTGTTAAAGTAGTCTAAGTAGGCTGAGTTTGTGTGTTTATGCCGGCGTTAGGGCAAGCGGCATGATCTCTTGAGTGACACAGGACTTTCATGGATGCCTTTAGCTCGAACTGTGATTAGGGCCGTCATTAAGGTAGGGTGGTTTATCAGGTAACTCATATGTGGTACACCTTTAGACTCAGTACATAATTGCAATCTAGACCAAGATATATCTAAAATGCTTGAAGATAGGTCAATCAACGTGTAGGAACAGTATAACATATAATCAGAACATTATCTGTAAAACACCCTCTTATGCTTAGATAGACTTAAACCTAGTGGAGAATGAATCACCCTCTCATCAAAGAACTTGATGAACGATTGCATAACTGGATCATAAGATAAGAGTTAGGGTAAGAGGATAGTTACTACTAAGCCGTTACCATTTCCCTGGGAGTACGATAATTAATTTAATTAAAATCGTATATACTTTCCAACAGACTAGTTACACGATAGGTACTCTGCCTTAGGTTCTGATTGATTAAGTGACAGCATAGAGACTAAATGTGACAATTAGTCAGTCTAAGTCCTTAATTACTCATAATCAACATAGGGTAAAATAACACCTATTTTAGTATATCAGTCGGAACGCATGATTGCTTCCCTAACTTTCTGCCATTAACGTCCTCTGAAGATTCTTTCGTCTTTATTTTCGTCGCGAGTTCAGTCACATTTTTCAAACTTCCATCTCAGATACTAAAAAGGTATGTTTTGTCTTTTTATTGATGACTGGTTTTTATTTATTCTGCCATTGTTGAACCGATATGCCATCTTCGACTATTTTTCATGCTTCCTTGATTCTTCTTTGTTTATTTTTGCGGAAAGGATAGTTATCTTCATTTTTTTCTGGGGAGTGTAATAGTGGTACCATGTATTCTTCTAGGCTATGGCTTAGAAATAATTTAGGTTTCTCTTACTGGGTAGCTTTTTGTTTGAATGGAGTTCTAAACGTTGAACTTCCGTTCGCAGGTAGGAAATAGCTGCCTAGAGGGGAGATGATAGGGAGGTTGAGGAGCTTATGACTGAGGGGTTCGGTGATCCTCAGCCTGCCCAACCAGAAGTTATTGTAGCGATTAGGGAAGGCCAAGGTGAGGTTCTTGTGGGTGTCCCCTTTCAGCCACCTATGTATGCACCTCCTGCTTCAAACTTTGCTTTGGGGCGAAGTAGGATTACCCGTGAATAGGCGGAGTCCTTTGCCCGTAGATATAGTGTAGATCCTAGGATTTATAGGGTTTTCGTAGTTCTCGAGGTAGGCAAAATGTCAATTCATAACATCCCTCTTCCTTTAGCCCATTTTGAAGTGGGACTTCGGCTTCCCATGGATCCTGCATTTGCAAACTTTCTAGTTTTTGCCCGGGTTCAGCCTGGGCATATTCATCCAAATGTCGTTCGTACTATTTTTTATTTGATTTGCCTTTATCGTAGATTCGGCTTTGAACTTACCCCTAATATACTCAGGATGTTTTTCTCTTCTCTTCGAATGTCGGACAACACTCTTTCTCTTCGTCCGCGTCGAAATAAAGTTCTCCTTTTCGATTCTCCGCCAAATAAGATTGATTTCAAAGGGAGGTGGTTAATGGTACAGTCCCGAATAGGTTTTCCTTTCTGCCCATGTGTCAGTAAGGACTATCAATGGTCCCAAATCCAGAATCCTTCTTCCCTTAGCCATTCTGAGAAGTCTTTTCTAGAAACCATTACCCGGGATTTAGGAGATAGTCGCCAACACCAATCCCGGGTGTACTCTTCTACTGACCTGCTAAGTGAGTCCAGCTTAGAGTGGTGTGGTATAGGGGCTGGTTTGGCTGAGCGGAAGAAAGAGTTGGGGTTTGAGGAGGAAAGATCGAATCGAGACTGGACCATACACCCTGGGGGTGTTTTTTCCTTCCAATGTGATTTATGTACTTCCACTGCCCGTGGATGTCTCAATGGCCGGGGTAAATAGAAAATGGTTTTTTTTTACTTCGTAAAGGTTTTGACTTGGTTATTTTGTTGCAGGTCCCACCATGTTTGGTAAGGCTTGGTGATGTGATTCCGGTTGACGTACTAAATAGGTGTTATTTTACCCTATGTCGATTATGATTAATTAAGGACTGTGATTGACTAATTGTCACGTTTAGTCTTATGGTGTCACTTAATCAGCCAGAATCTAAGGCAGAGTACCTATCGTGTAGCTAGTCTATTGGAAAGTATCTACGATTTTACTAAGTTAATTATCGTATTCCCAGGGAAGTGGCAACGACTTAGTAGTAACTAGCCTCTTATCCTAACTCTTATCTTATGATCCAGTTATGCAATCTTCATCAAATACTTTGATGAGAGGGTGATCCATTCTCCACTAGGTTCAAGTCTAATTAACCCTAGAAGTGTTTTAAAGATAAGTTCTGATTCTATGTTATACTGTTCCTATATGTTGATTGACCTATATTCGAGTGTTTTAGATATATCTTAGCCTGGAATGCAACTATGTTCTGTGTCTAAAGGTGTACCATATCTGAGTCTCTATGCTACCGCCCCCTATCATTAAGGTAAACGGTCATACTCACGGTACGAACAAAGACAGTTATGAAAGCCCTATGTCACTTTCGGGGATCACTCTGAAGGCTCGTAATCACTGGCATAACGCTCTACTCAGCCTACCTAGACTACTCTAACAAGCCAGGTGTTCAGCATGTTATTTTATCTAGTATGGCAGACACCAATACTAATTGATGCCTGTTAAACTAAACAGGTTATGAATAGACCGTGGTTAGGAATTGTCTATAACCCTATTTTAGTTTAAAAGAAACTACATTAGACATGCAGACATAATGATTATTTAGCAGGTGGCTATTTCCGGAAAAACATAATAACTTCAACATACAAAACAACTATTCATAAAATCATAATATGATATTCATAATTGATGTTTAGGACAAAGCAATAAAACATATAAGAGAGGGGTATGGGGACTGATGCCATAAAGAAATCACCCTTTACTTAGTCTCGCCTACAGAGCGTACTGCTGTATACGTCGTATTGCCCGCCCTGACTCTGCTCGCCAGAACCTTCGGAGGACGCTTCCTCAGCCTAGTAGCTAGACTTTACCTTACGTCCTGGGCTTAAGCCTAGCCCTGTGGACTGACTCTTCGAACGCCTAGAGCTCTCTTAGGATATCCTAACGAAATCCCGGGTATTCTATGAATACCAGAAACGAACCTATCTATAGAAACCTAAGATCTGAGACTATTTCTCAGAAACTAAAACAAACACTAATAAGAAAGAAAACTGAGATCCGAGTCTCTGAGTGAGTTGTGTACTGGAAAACTGTACACTGGAAACCACTTAATGACTCAGATCGAGTGGAGAGGGATGATTTCAACTGCTGGAGGCCTGGGGTATTTATAGCAGCTTCCCGGAGTGAAAAATTCTGAAAATTTTGATGTGGGACAGCTTCTGGCGGCTCGGGACGCCCGTCCTGATTCGTTGACCAGGTTCGGGACGCCCGTCCCGGTTCAGGACGCCCGTCCTGGCGGTTTGACCGGGTCGGGACGCCCATCCCGGGTTTGGGACGCCCGTCCCGGACCTTTGACCGGGTCAATATTTCCAAAAATTGCGTTTTTGCCCCAGAATTTGCTGTTTTCGTCTACTTTTCACCTGACACTTCCAAAATCATAAAAACCGTGAAATCAAGTAAATAGTAAACGATTAATGTCAATTTACTCTCGATTTCACATTAAAACATACATAAAAACATGCTAAAAATGTGATACGATTTTAGCGTATCAGATAACCCCACACTTAGCTTTTTGCTTGTCCTCAAGCAAAGTCTACATGGAGTTAGTGATTTTAAACCGTAGTGCAGTCACTTAAATTCCTAGTCATGTTTTTATTCCAAAAATTCTTCAGACAATTCTTAACACAGGTCTGATTGGTTAGGTTGCTATGACAAGGTCTCAAATGTCTCTAGTAGTTTGTTATGATCAGGCAGAAAAAAAATCAACAACTAGGTTGGACTTTTTTCTTAGTCACAGGGTCTTCCTGATGTGTAGTGTGTGTACTAGTCTAGACCAGATATTCAACACAATGAACTCTTATCTTAACTGCTACCAGATAATACTTCGACCTATTGCTAGACACACTGACAACAGATAACTTTATGAGTTCTGAGCTTTGGTGATCAGATTTTTAATGTTTTAGCACTTGGTTATTTTCTTTATAGATTCAGGGTATTTCGAGTCTGCTTAGAACACGTCAACTTCAACTACCCATGTAGCGAGTCCCACTCCGATGACTCCCAGATCTACAGACCTCCGACTTTAAGTTCCCCGAAGGAGTGGTGCTCGAGTAGCGAAGGCCGCTGGCAAACTACCCTATTGTAATTAACTTCCTTAAGTTCTTTTCACTTTTAGCTCAGAGTCTCATCTAGTCATTCTAACTGCCAATATATCCACAACTGGTCTAATTTTATCTAGTTAAGTCTCGAATAGGCAATTGGTTGAGGTCTCTAATCCAGACAAGGTTGTGCTCAGTTATCAGGAATTCCCTATTCCTAATCAATTAGTCCAAGATAGCTATCAATTATCTCCTACTAACCATAACATACTACCTACATATCATAGACATAAGCAATTTGTTTAACCAAGCATACTGCATTTAGAAGTCGGAAAGACGGAAAAATTTTGAAAATTTTTGGAAGGGTGTGAAAATACAGGGAAAACAAACAAAAGCATGCGAAAAAATTTTCAAACTGCTACAGTGCACTGTGCACTGCTACCCCACACTTAAGTTTGGCACTGTCCTCAGTGTTCATGCATAGCTAATTACCCCACACTTATTTGAAAATAAGAAATAAAAAAAAAACAAGAAAAGACAGAATAATGCAACAATTCTGTATGTCATATAAATCAATTTTGTACAAAGATTCATAGTCATACAGCCCAGACATACACAAAGAACAAGATAAACAAAAGACAAAAGAAAAAGAAAGAAAAGAAGGGGAGAGAGAGACTAAGAACCCGGCAGGTCGCCATCCAGTGGACCGAGGTCTGTTAGGTCAAACTCGAAGTTCTCTGCTACTCGGGCAGTCTGCTGATGTATCTCCTCAATCCTACTGGTGATCATGGCGATCCTGTCATCCATCACCGCCAGTCGTCTGTCAATCCGGTCATCCATCATGGCCAGCCAGCTGTCAATCCGGTCCATGTCTCAACTGTATCGTGCCGATAGTTCTGCCAATCCGTGCAACATGTGTCGTTCGAAGGCAGTACGTGGCACGAACGTCTCAGATGGATGGATATGCGGTGGAGCTGCTTCTGATGCCGAAGCCTGTCCTGGCTGCTCTGTGTGGATGGTGTAGCGGCCGCTCGCATCCCGGACAACCATTCCCATGTTCCGTAGGATGGTAACGTCTGTGGGAATAGTGGTTGGGGCGACCAGAGTAAGCTCCAAGCCCTCTATGTCCAACTCCAGGTAGCGGGCTATCCTGGTGATGAATGGCCCGAGCCCCAGACACTGTTTCCGAGTGTCCGTAGCAAAACCCCGCATGATGACTGTGATAAGTCGAGCCATCTCTACTGTGGATCCCATATGCATGTTGGCCAAGAGGAATGTCTCCATCTGGGTGACATTCCCGGGGGCCGTCCGTCGTCCTGACAAAGTGTGTGCAATAATGGCATGTAAGTAGCGAAAAGCAGGATAGATACCTGTGGCTTTCGCAAAGCCATGCTGGTAAGGAACACCTGTCATACAGATCTGAGCCCAAGCAGTGGAGACATCTGCATAAGTGAAGTCCCGAACTGATGTGGTGTAGGCGGGTGTATCCAGCTCCTCTCTCTGCCAGATACCCAAAGCGATGCCGAACTCGGCCATGCTCATCGACCGATCTATTCCGCCTAAGCGGAATGTGATCTGCTCCTGATGGCATGCAAAGGATGCATAGAACTCACATACCAGCTCCAGGTACGTGGGCTCTGTGACGATGAATACTCGACAGTAGGGTAGTACATCGAGTATGCGTCTGACCTCAGCCTCGACTCCCAGTGTCTGTACTGCTACCCAATCCAGCGTTCTGCCCGTCAGTATCGTGCGTCCGATGTACCCGTGACATCTCTCCTGATATGCTGTGCTGGAGGGAAACAGCATAAAAGGATGTGTCACTGAGGTAACTGTCATGGTAGATGTGGTACGAGCACGTTTGGCAGCCATTTGGTTTGAAAGTGTTTGAGAGACTTTTGGGAGTTTTAGGTAGGAAGGAAGGTTCGAATTCGAATTCTGGAGGTGAATTTGAATTCCAAAGGATGAAATTAGGCTAGGGAAAGATTTTGAAATTTTTGGCGGGAAATTCGAATTTTGGAGGGAAATTCGAATTTGGAAGGAAATTTAAAATTTAAATTTGGAGGGAAATTTGAAATTTTAAATTTGAAAAGTTTGCCAAAGGTAAAGAGAGAGAGTTATTTGAGAGAGGTGGAATTTTGGAAGTGAATTTTGAGGGAAAAATGAAAAAATTGAGATTTTATAGAAGGGGAGGTCTTCGGGACGCCCGTCCCGGAGGCAGGACGCCCGTCCAGAACCGGGACGCCCGTCCCGGGTTGCCTCGGGACGCGTGCCAATTCCGAAAATATTATTATTTTTTTTTTCTAATTCCTGCAAATCTCAGTATACCAAAAATAATCATAATTTTTAACAAGGCTTCATGTTTATCCAATGAAATTCAGAAGTTGTTAAAAAAAACTCTATGCAAAAATTCCTCAGTCTCACTTTTTCGAAAATCATACTGCCCTAAATTTATTCCTATTTAAATTCAGCAAGAAAAACAAAAATTTGAATTTATACAATTTAGTTAATGAAAAATAAACTGTAATTGCAAAATTTTCGTTTTTCATAGAAATAAAATGTCTGAAGAAAATTGTTGAAAATAAAGGACCCTTAAAAAAATGTTTGAAAAATAGAAAAATATGGGTCAATTATTCAAGTTTCAGTTCAAACGAATTTATTGCTGAAAATAAAAGTAAAAGAATCTTCCCTTTTTAACGAATCATGTCTCTGATCTCCTGTAGTTCTGTCCGAATGCTTCGCATTTCTATGCGTATTGTTCGCATCTCATCCCTCTGCCTGTTTTGCTCACTGCGTAGATCAGCCATCTCTCGGAGTAGTTGTGCACCTTGGTTCTCCTGGAGATTGACCGTGGCTCTGAGTCGGTCTACGTTAGTTGTGATGTTCAGACTGAGTTGGTCTAAATGACACAGTCTGCTGGCAATCCCTTGGTCCATCTCATAGACCCTTTGAGTTAGTGTGTCTATCTGCACGGACAACAGTGAATAATAACCGTTAGTACTCCCCGCAGATGAAGGGGTGCGCTCGTGAGGTGTTGGGGTGTATGCAGGAGAGGTCGGTGAATTTTGGGTTTGGTCAGTGGGTGGTGGATTTATAGGAACTCTCTGGGCAGGAGGGTGAATTGGAGATCTCTGGGGTTCTTCTCTAGGAGGGAAGGTATCCTCAGAAGGATCTTCTTCCGTGGGACTATGCTCACGGGTGTTCAGGAATCGTCTCACTAGTTCACTGGCATCAGGGCTTGAGGTTACTTCCACTGGTTGTGAGGGAAGAGTCCCTCGTGGTACTTCTGGCTGGGGGTCTAGAGGGGCCTTCTAGTTTCGTCTTCTTTGGTCCTGAGATGTCAGGGTTTTCTGTTTTCTTTGCTGATTAGTAGCTGCTCTTGTTCTCTTCATCTTGAGTGCAAGTCTGGTTAGAAACAACAATAAAAAAATAGGACAGTGAAGAAACAAGAAAGTAGAAAAATATTTTTATGGATTTTGAAATTTATTAGAAAGCAGGTAAATTTCCTTAATATGGTTTAGAATAATTTTCTAAAATTTGATTACCCTAAGTGTCTTAATTCAGGACATCTAAAATTAATTAGTTATGATAATCCTATATTCAGGAAAGTGATTGCCTAACTGGTATAACCTAAGTGTAATCAAAGTCTAGGTTACTACCGTTACCTATCATAAGTCTCTAGAATTTGGGCCAATAATCCTAAATTCATTATGATATTTCCCCGGTAACGGCGCCAAAAATCTGATGCGATTCCGGTTGACGTACTAAATAGGTGTTATTTTACCTATGTCGATTATGATTAATTAAGGACTGTGATTGACTAATTGTCACGTTTAGTCTTATGGTGTCACTTAATCAGCCAGAATCTAAGGCAGAGTACCTATCGTGTAGCTAGTCTATTGGAAAGTATCTACGATTTTACTAAGTTAATTATCGTATTCCCAGGGAAGTGGCAACGACTTAGTAGTAACTAGCCTCTTATCCTAACTCTTATCTTATGATCCAGTTATGCAAATCTTCATCAAATACTTTGATGAGAGGGTGATCCATTCTCCACTAGGTTCAAGTCTAATTAACCCTAGAAGTGTTTTAAAGATAAGTTCTGATTCTATGTTATACTGTTCCTATATGTTGATTGACCTATATTCGAGTGTTTTAGATATATCTTAGCCTGGAATGCAACTATGTTCTGTGTCTAAAGGTGTACCACATCTGAGTCTCATGCTACCGCCCCCTATCATTAAGGTAAACGGCCCTACTCACGGTACGAACAAAGACAGTTATGTGAAAGCCCTATGTCACTTTCGGGGATCACTCTGAAGGCTCGTAATCGCTGGCATAACGCTCTACTCAGCCTACCTAGACTACTCTAACAAGCCAGGTGTTCAGCATGTTATTTATCTAGTATGGCAGACACCAATACTAATTGATGTCTGTTAAACTAAACAGTTATGAATAGACCGTGGTTAGGAATTGTCTATAACCCTATTTTAGTTTAAAGAAACTACATAGACATGCAGACATAATGATTATTTAGCAGGTGGCTATTTCCGGAAAACATAATAACTTCAACATACAAAACAACTATTCATAAAATCATAATATGATATTCATAATTGATGTTTAGGACAAGCAATTAAAACATATAAGAGAGGGGTATGGGGACTGATGCCAAAAGAAATCACCCTTACTTAGTCTCGCCTACAGAGCGTACTGCTGTATACGTCGTATTGCCCGCCCTGACTCTGCTCGCCAGAACCTTCGGAGGACGCTTCCTCAGCCTAGTAGCTAGACTTACCTTACGTCCTGGGCTTAAGCCTAGCCCTGTGGACTGACTCTTCGAACGCCTAGAGCTCTCTTAGGGTCTCCTAACGAAACCCCGGGTATTCTATGAATACCGGAAACGAACCTATCTATAGAAACCTAAGACTGAGACTATTCTCAGAAACTAAAAACAAAACACTAATAAGAAGAAAACTGAGATCCGAGTCTCTGAGTGAGTTGTGATGGAAAACTTACACTGGAAACCACTTAATGACTCAGATCGAGTGGAGAGGGATGATTTCAACTGCTGGAGGCTGGGGTATTATAGCAGCTTCCGGAGTGAAAAATTCTGAAAATTTGATGTGGGACAGCTTCTGGCGGCTCGGGACGCCCGTCCTGATTCGTTGACCAGGTTCGGGACGCCCGTCCCGGTTCAGGACGCCCGTCCTGGCGGTTTGACCGGGTCGGGACGCCCATCCCGGGTTTGGGACGCCCGTCCCGGACCTTTGACCGGGTCAATATTTCTAAAAATTGCGTTTTTGCCCCAGAATTTGCTGTTTTCGTCTACTTTTCACCTGACACTTCCAAAATCATAAAAACCGTGAAATCAAGTAAATAGTAAACGATTAATGTCAATTTACTCTCGATTTCACATTAAAACATACATAAAAACATGCTAAAAATGTGATACGATTTTAGCGTATCACTTGGGGAAATCGTGTAGAAGGTAGGGATGTCCGTTAATCCCACTTGGATTCCTTACCCTAGTTTCCTCCACATCTGATAGATCGGGGTGTAGCAGGGGATACCCCTCTCACTTATCCTTCTGCTAGTACCCCGTCTAGGAGAAGCAGGAACCCTCGACGGACAAGGGATGGGGGAGTAGGAGATAGGACTCCCTGATCTGCTCCCGAGTCTCGTAGGGAAGTGGAGTCTGCTTCTACTTCTGCATCTCGCTCTAACGGGGGTGATGAGGAGGAGCAACTTCGCCCTTGTCAGAGGCGAAGGACTTCACCACGCCATCCTCTTACAGCAATTACCTTGGCCGATTCCACGCCATCCTCACCTGCCAAAGCTCCAGAAGAGACTTTGCTTTTGGAGGCCCCTGGGGAGGTGCTCCATACTCCATCTGCTGCGGGTGGTGAAGTACCTCCAACAGAGTCTGGTCCATCTTGGTTGCAGTCGGGGTTTCAATTGCCAACAGAGGAGGAAGCTTTGAGAGCTTTGTCTTTAGAAATCACAAACAGGACTCCTCCTCTGCATAATCTTCGTTTCAGTAGCCTCTATGCTGCTTCCTACCTTGGTGGTGCCATTCTGAATCGGGTTGCTGACTCTGAGTCTTTAGCTTCGATGGGAGAGATGGGCGTGGATGAGGCCACCAACCGAGTTGGTGCTCTGTTAGCTCGGGTAAGTATCATCATTCATCTTTTACTCTTTTTCTTCTTTTTTTTTCTTAAGTGTTTATGAAACAACTTTTATAATTCTTTTTCCAACAGGTTTCCTCCTCGATTCTTTATATTTCTAAATCTCGTACCGCGGAGCAAATCGAGCGAGCGGCAGCCAACAAAGAGTGGCTGGTGGTCAATGAACCCCGCTTAGCTGCTCTGGAGTCAGAAGTGGCTGATCAAGCTTCGCGTTTGGAGTTGGCCAATTCTGAGAAGATCCAGATGACTGGTGAAGTAGCAGAGTTGAAGGAGCGGTTGATTAAGGCCGAGGAGAAGATTGCGGAGTTGCAAGTTGCCAATAATGATCTTAATTCGGCTAGGGATGAAGCTGTGGCTAGTCGGATCTCCGTGCAGGAGGTGTTGGAGTATTGCAAGTCTGAAGGGTTTAAGAAAAAGATAATTGACGACTTCAAGAGTTTTTCTGCATACCATGAAGAGATTAGTCATGAGGCCGGTTCCTTCTTGGACAAAGGATGCATCCATGTTATTCGACAACTTCATCCTTATTTTGAGGACAAGTCCATTCTCCTTCAGGCTTTCAAATCCTTATTTTGTTTTATTTGATTTTTATTTCACTCTGATTTTATTTTATTTTTATTTCACTCTGATTTTATTTTATTTTTAAAGCTTGTAAATTGTGATTGTATTTACCAAAGTGAAGTAATTTTATGAATGTTAATTTAATAAACTTGTGTTTGTCATGAATATAACTATTTCTCCATTGTGGTCTCTTTAATAAAGAAAAAATTGTGCAATGTTACATAAAGAAAAATATGTTATTCATTAATAACATATTTTGTCCATTAAGGTTTCTTTAACAAAGGAAATTTTGTCCAACAAAATCCCTTTTATACAAGATATTTTATCAATTAAGATCTGTAACAAATAAATCAGTAAATTTATATTAAAAGGATAATTGTTTAGCCATTAATAATTTTTTTAACAAAGGAAAATTTGTCAACTAAGGTCCTTTTATATCGTGTTTTAACAAAGAAACATTTATCCGACAAAATTCTTTATGCGATATCCTTTATTCATTAAGGTCCCTTGAAAAAAAAAAATTATGTAAATACTTTTTTTGGTATTATAATATTTTGTTAATAACGTCTCATGAAATTTTATCAAAATATTTCTATTTCAATTATTATTTTTCTTTTTTCACATAAACCAACCCAAATGATCTACATATGAAGTAAAAAATATCATAAAAATCACAATCTCATTCAAAAACATTTTTTCCATTTGTGCATAATGTTATTATTTACTTTTATAATAATAATTTTTCTTAGCAAATCTTGAATGCTATATTTCGACCTTGAACACAATAAAAAATCAAATAATAATATTTTTAAAATATAAAAAAGTGTCTAAATATAAAAATATTATTTTACTCCTCAAATAATAATAAAACAACATTTGTCCATAAGTTGTAGAACAAGGAGAGAACACAAGAGTGAATACAGATAGAGGGAGAAGAGAGAGAAAGGGGAGAGAAAAAGGGAAAAGATACAAATTAACACAATTGGTAAAGCTTCTGGTATTTTATTTATTCATTAAATTTTAATTTAATGATATTATTATTGTAACGATACAAATTAATTTCTATTCTTCCGATTACAAAGAGAAATTTTTTTTATACTTTATTTATTATTTTGGGTTCTCCTTTAGTTTATTCTCATATGTCTCATCCTCCTCCTTCCACCAACCCCACCTCCTCCTCCCACAAACGTCGCTCGCTTTTTACTTCCACCACCTCCTCTTCTACCTCAACCACCGTTAACGGCGGAGCTCCACCGCATCTTCCGGCTATGAAAAAGGCCAAGTCGCAGGCCATAGCTTACTCTCTCGACAACAAGAACGGTCAGCCTCCTCATGTTCATTTTTCTCCCGATACCGAAGATGGGAGCAATAGTGGTAGTCCTGCGTCAATGATCGATATGGAGGAAGAAGATCCTAGTAATCTATCTAGTAGTGATGTCGTTATGGACCCTGGAAATCTTAGTAATTTCCACGGTGCTAGTGTTGCCCGCTCTACTGGCACTGCTAATTTGTCTAGGAAGAAGGCTACTCCTCCCCAGCCTCAGAAGAAGCTCGTCATCAAGCTCCTTAAAGGTTTTGCATTTCTTTCGCGAATATGATTCAATTTAGGTTTAAAGATGAAATTTCTTGTATTTACCTTTTCATTTTCTTATTTTCTTTGATGATGCCGAAAGATAATTGGGTGGGAATATGTTAATTTATCTAGGGTTTTAAGCTAGCGACATTTCTGGAATTGGATGGTAATTGAGTGAATTCCTTGAGCTTTGATGGATTTCCCTTTTGTCTTTTGTTGAACGGTTTCGTGGGAAATTAAGATTTTTTATTTTTATTTTTAAATATCAAATTGTGACCTAAGATCTTTCGATTCATTCAAAGTTTGAAAATTGTAACAGTTAATTTTTTTCATTTCAGATAATTAGGGAAGACTGGACTGGATTGTTAATTGATTGGCCATATAGAGTAACTTTTATCCTTTTAGGTAGTGCGTTTCATTTTATTTTTGCCAATTTCACAATAAGACATGTTTGAAACTGCTACATCTTTGTTCTTTTTGGTAAATCTGAGGGGTGTTTTTTATTTCCCTCTCTTTTCTTAAAGTTTTTTAGTTAGAACGATTGACTTTAGAGTGGGCCTGGTGTATCTTCTGTTTACAGAGTCAAGTTTTGTTTAGGTTTTGAATTTATAGTGCAGTATTAGGTTCTGTTGGCTACTGTTAAAAGTTGTTGCCGGGCTTCAGCTACAGGTAGTATGTTTCCATGAGACGATGAAGTATTTGTTTCCATGAGTCTTCTCAATGATAACTAGGGTTTATATTGAGAGGGAATGGGGAGAAAGAATTATGAAACTTAAATACTAGAGAAATTTCTTTTGAAACTTGTGGAAGATTTGGATCCATTTACCACTAGGGAAATCTGATCTGCATGCAGGAAGTTTTGAAATTTAAACTTTCTGTTGCAGATTTTAGCAGCCTATAAATTACTGGTAAATTGTAGTTCTTCCGTGAGATAGACTTTGGCTCATGGCTACAATCCACTTGCTAGCTCGTCAGTTAGGGTTGGAGATGTGTTTCCTGATGACTACAACATGCTTCTGTAAGTTTGTTAATTACAGATGATGCCTAAAGTATTGTTTGGTCATTCTCATAGGCTTTGGTTCATTTGTTTCAATGTCAGTCACTGTTTAACTGAAAGAAAGTTTTTGGACCTTTCTTTTTATGTGAGAAATGAACACTATTAACATTGCTGTGCTTGAAGAAAGGAAGAGCTTTTGCTACTTTTTGAGGTTGTCTAGGTTATTGTTGCTCAGATATGAGTCATTATTGGTTGTATTTTAGATGGATATATGCGGTGTATGAGTGAAATTTTCAAATTGCAATGGTTTTCTGATTTTCTTGGGATAAAGATGAGAAAGATTTTGTCCCGAATTATGGTTGAACCTAGATTTATGTCATAAAATGGGAAACTTCCTACTATATTCAACATTACGCAAATTGAGTTGACACTGGTAGGAAGTCATGTATTCTTTTCAAACCTGATTTAATAAGAAGAGGGAATCAGTTTCATTTGTTGTTCTTTGGCACTTTCTCGATTTTAAAGAAAGTAAATGACACCTTTTTCATTGATTGGTTAAATTGGTGGCTCAAGCTTATTGTGAAAAGATATCATGTATTTTTCCCCCAAAAGAATGGGAATCCTTGTATATCCATGATAGTTTGAGTCGCCTTAACTTAGATTTATAAGAACTTTATGCTTTGTTACACTTTGAGGCAAGACATGGTTATTTTCTGTATTCTTTACATTGCTTTTGGCAAGACTATTTTCAGCTTAGTTCTATTCCTAGTAGACAGTTACATTATGTACTATCATGTGATGCAAAATCTTCCATGTTTATGGTCATGTATGACTGTTAGGTATTTCAGCCAAAAACTATTCTTAATACATAAGTTTTAGTATTTCATAATAGCCAACAAAGAGAGATATATGGCTGTCTTTCATCTCTCTATGAACACGAGAGGCTATGATATGATTCAATTTATGCATTCTTCCGAAAGGCAGCCCATTCTCTCTAGGCATGTGACTGGTAATTGTCTTAATTATTAATAAAGCACCGAGAAGCTATTTTTTCTTAACCTTTTAATGCTTCTAATTGCCTGAAGTTTAGAAAATGAGTGCTTATGCTTAAAAAAATGGTGAATACAGATGGGAATAGACACATATACCTGAACCCATATTTTCTTGGATTTCATTACTGTTTACTGTACCTGATTATGTCATGAATACATTTATATGTGGTTTTATGAATTTTTATGTTCATCTTATTACAATTGAGCAGGAGTTATTATTTTGTACCAAAAGATATCATTTCTTATTGAGAAATAGATCTGACATGTTTGCTTTTCCATTTCATCTTGGTCTTTCTAAAGGTAAACCTACACTGCCATTGAATTTTGAAGAAACCACTTGGGCAACACTAAAATCTGCTATCAACGCTATATTCTTGAAGCAGCCAGATCCTTGTGACCTGGAGAAGCTTTATCAGGTGTTTTTTATGCTACTGTTTCCTTATGTTTCTGATATTGTTGGCTCTCAATTGTTAATTGATCATCTTTCATTTTTGTTAGGCGGTAAATGACCTTTGCCTGCATAAGATGGGGGGAAGCCTCTATCAACGAATTGAAAAGGAGTGTGAAGCACATATATCTGCTGGCTTACAGTTGTTAGTTGGACAAAGTGAAGATTTGGTGGTTTTCTTGTCACTCGTGGAGAAGTGCTGGCAAGATTTCTGTGATCAGATGTTAATGATCCGTGGTATAGCTCTGTATCTTGATAGGACATATGTTAAGCAAACTCCAAATGTACGTTCACTGTGGGACATGGGTTTGCAACTCTTTCGAAAGCATCTTTCCTTGGCTTCAGAAGTGGAGCACAAAACTGTGTTTGGTCTCCTTAAAATGATTGACAGTGAAAGGTATTTTTGGCTTCAGTGGAACTTGATTTTTGTCAAGGACAGTCTATTTTATTGAAAGAAAAGAACACATTGTGATAGGGAGATTGCTGTAATTTTCCAAGTCAATGATCTAACTTAAATATCTTGGCATATGTGAAAAGGAGAATAATGTGGGAGGAACTGTGTTCTCATGCCAACTGGTACTTTGCTTTATGTGTAGGGAATAAAACCTATCACTTTGTTGCATTTGAAAAGGTTCCCTAGTATGTAGATGATTTTGGATTTGAGTGCACAAATTGGCAGATGAGAATGCTAAGCAGTTAACATGGATATAAGCTATGCTTGTAACATTTTTCATTTCATAATTAGTAATGGAATTTTCCTGTGGGAGAACTTATATTTGACTGATATATCTTAGCCAGTGCCTTTCTAATTTTCTTATTTTAAAAATGGATTTTGAGTAATGTGCAAAATACTGAGGAAACCAGCAGTATTGCCTTTATATTTACTATTTTGGCTTAAATTGAACTGTGAAGCATTAAATCTCCAGTTGACTATTAGTTAGGACCTCTTCAACCAATTAGGCACTTAAGCTGTTTTTCGGTTTACAGCTGTAACTATATGGAGTTTCTTGTTGGGGGTGGATAGAGAAGCCAGATGCTTAGAAAGCAAACTTGTGTGCTAGGATACAGTAATATAGTCTGACATTTGTTGAATTCAAAAGGTAAAGAAATGGTGTTCAAAATTCAATTTGAGAACAGTGAACCCAATTTGCCATGCTACCTTCTAAGGGGAAAGATGGAGAATGAAGAAAGGAAATGAATAGGATAGAAAGAAGGAAAATGATGAAAGAAAACCAATATAGCAGTTGGAATGTTTCCTTTCTGTAAAATTAGTTATAAATCTTTCAATTTTTTCATTAACTGGGAATTGACTTTTCTAATTCTCAGTCTTGTAACTGTTGGCTATTGTTATGGCACCAGATTGGGCGAAGCTGTTGACAGGACACTCCTTAATCATCTTCTCAAGATGTTTACAGCTTTAGGAATTTATGCAGATAGCTTTGAGAAGCCATTCCTTGAGCGCACATCTGAATTTTATGCTGCTGAGGGTGTTAAGTACATGCAACAATCGGACGTTCCAGACTACTTGAGACATGTGGAGGTGACATTTTTGTGTTTACTCCTGCTAACATTTTACTTTAAAGATGGATGCCCATATGTCAAATGATGGAAATCTGTTTTCCTACAGACAAGGTTGCATGAAGAAAATGAAAGATGTTTACTCTACCTAGATGCTGCTACAAGGAAGCCCTTAGTAGCAACTGCAGAAAGGCAACTTCTTGAACGGCATATAGCTGCAATTCTTGATAAAGTGTGTATTGGAATAGTAAAAATTTGATCTTCCAGAATCAGATGAAACTAGCAGAATCTATGCTTGCTTTTAACAAACTGTAATGCTTTTTCTTGCTTCCAGGGTTTCATGACACTGATGGATGGGCACCGTAGTGAGGATCTTCAGAGGATGTATACACTCTTCAGTAGGGTCAATGCCCTTGAATCATTTAGGCAGGCGCTAAACTCATACATTCGGAGAACTGGGCAGAGCATTGTCATGGATGATGAAAAAGATAAAGATATGGTGTCCAGTCTCTTAGAATTCAAAGCATCTCTTGATACAATATGGGAGGAAAGCTTTTCCAAGAATGAAGCATTTAGCAACACCATAAAAGATGCATTTGAGCATCTAATTAATCTTCGCCAGGTATGATGTGACTTTCTTTCTTGTTTTTGGCTATCTTTTTGTATAGGTTGCACAATTAGATCTAGTTATTTTTTCTTTGGTTGGATGCTAAGATTGTCCCTTCACCAGGAAATCCTGTGCACTATAAGGAAGATAATGTTGAGTTTTCTCGCAAAAGCATGGTTAAGGAATTTGGAAATAATCTTACATTTGTTAAATGAGGGAAATAAATGAAGGAGAAATAGATTGGTGATTTGAACTAAAAAAGACTGGTAGAGTTTCTTGGGCTATTTTTTTGTATTCATTCAATAACCATAGGGGTTCGGTTTAAGAAAAATCAGTGAGATAAAATGAGTGCATAAGTTCGCAATAATAATATGCTCCATTGGGGTTGTAGAGTTTGTTGCTAACCTCTACGTGAAGACGAGTGAGACCTTTTGCTGTTTTCTATTTTGAATCATTCAAATTTAACCTCAATGTTCAGGGAAAAAATAGAGTTGAAGTGCAGTAACATTTGTTTGTGGCTTTAATTTTTTTTTTTTCTCTTATAAGTGTGCATTCTCTGAGTCTTTCGTACATATATATTTATATATTAATAGGGTTTTGGTTACATGTCAGATAATTAAGTATATTGGTACTTTAAAAGATTTCAATTGTTTTTCTACACATTCTTAAAAGTTTTTTTATTTATGCATTATTTCTGTTCAAATTGATTTTTGTTCTATATTGTGACTTCTATCCCTTATATCAGCTGATATCTGCTGTTCTAAAATCTACTTACAGTCAAAAAATCTCTCATTAGCTTAGATTTTAATCAATGAATTCTCTGACCTTTTTAAATTTTTAATTTTACGGTTGTGGGTCTGTTGCAAAACTATCCTTATTTTTAATAACAAAAATCAGGAGAATTTTCAAAAACCTATTCATAATACTCTTCTAAAGAATAAAAATTAAGGTTTTCAACATGTAGTAGTTGATATGTTTCTTATGCAGCTCCTCTGATTTCTAGTTATAGGTAGACAAAAAAATCATCTACAAGAATCTGTCTTAAAGATCCATGTGCAAAATTCTTCACAAGCAAATAGTAGATGCTCTTTCTAGTTGAACACAACGTTTGTGTTTCCTTACTGAATTATTCTATAATGAGCATTTACTATCTTTAAAATAAATGTTTTTCAGCTGAACTTTTAAGATGTGTAACATGGGGACATGAATTCCACCAAAAGGTGTTCCAACACTATTTTCCTTATTATGGGCATGGTGGTATAATATATATACTCAAAGTGCTCTTCTACATTTATTTGCCAAAGAAAAAAAGTCAACTTGTAAGTACAATTAATTTGGAGGATGGGAGTGATATATTTTCAATTGGCACCTCTGGTTTAACACCAACTTTCATGTGCGTTTTTTTTTCCCATGCATTTCAATGTTAAAGGAAAGGTAATTGAAAGCATAGATTGCCTTTGAGATGCTTCATCCCTAGGATTGCTTGAGAAGCTAGGCTCTAAAAAATCATTCACCTTAGTAAAACATGGCACCTTTTGTGAATTTAAATACTATCTCTGAAAAGCGTGTATATAATCATAAGATTTGATTCATAATAACTCAAGTTATTTATTTTTTAAATAAAGCATAATCAACTGATCAACTTATTCTGGAAATTGAATCTACTTAACTTCTTAGGATAAGCAAGGAGATTGAAGTCCTTGAATCAAGAAGAACCCTTTTATTACAACATTAAGTCTGCAATTTTTTCTATGTTAAGAAGGCATTACAGAGTAAATTTTAATTATGTGAATGTCTGGAGCTCCTTAGATATTGTTCTCAGGCCTGCACCCTTAAATCGGTAAATCAATACCACCTCTCCTTAGCACCTAGGTGAGCACCTAACTGTTACTCATTGAAGCTGTAAAAGTTTTTAGTTTGTTTGATCTATTGTGCCCAGGGGAGTCTAGAAACTACCTAGGAAATGCTTGCATGTTTCTCTCCATTGCTTTTTGGTTATGCTATTGCACTTGTCTCTTCACTTCTTTGTGGGATGTGGCATTCCCGTGAGACCTTTTCCCTAGTAAGGAAATTTTGTACAAGTAAGCTACCTTGCCATACATGGTAAGTTCTTTTGCTTTTCATTTTGAAACTATAACCTCATGCATATTTTTTCGTTGATTCTAGTAAGAAGTTCAAGTAGTAGATCAGCATAGCTACTTGTTTCTTTTTCACTTTTAGATGATCTCCTACCTTTACTTGTAATACTGTTTTTGGCAGAATTCCTCTACATAAAATTTTGCCAACCTGTGTCTTACATTTGTTGTGAGTTGAGCTATACTCAGAGAACCGAATATCCCATGTTTGAGCTTAATTATGTTAATTTTGAACATTGTTCAAGTAGGCTCCATTAATGTTTCAAAATCTAGTTCAATTTGATTATTTGTTCATACGCATAGTTAAAAATCTTGTTTGTGTTCATCTTGTTTAACATTTAGCTAATTGATTATTTGTTCATGTAAGTTAAAATTTGTTCATGTTCGACTCATGTAACTTTCAACGGAAGTTAGTTTGAATTGGAATTATATTTTAGAAATTTATAAAAAAATATAAATATAAATTATAAAAATATTAATATATAAATATTTTAGTTTGTTTTCGAACATAATTCGAGTTCACTTATTCAAGCTTAGAAAATTTTGAATTTGGTTTGTTTAATAAATAAAGAAGCTCTTCTAGAACAAGTTTTGTTCATAAACTGTGTCTCATTAACAAATCTAGTGGTCAGGGAAGTGTTATAACCTCAAAAAGATTTACTTATTCTCATTATTCTGGAAAACTAAAATGGGTTGTATAAATAAATTCCTAATCTGTTTTGGGTTATATTTACTGTTGATGCAAATGCTGCCTTCTTGTTCCCTAATGTCATGTCTTTTTATTAGAACCGACCTGCTGAACTAATTGCCAAGTTTTTGGATGAGAAACTCCGTGCTGGAAATAAGGGTACATCAGAGGAGGAATTGGAGGGTACACTTGATAAAGTTTTAGTTCTCTTCAGGTTTATACAGGTAACTTGAAGGTCTTTGACTTGTATTTACTATCATAGCTAGTATCTGGTATAAAATATTTCCCTTTTGGTTTCAGTTGCTGTTAAGTTCTCGTAAATACAATGTTGAAAGACTTTCCTTTGTTCTCCTTTAGGGAAAGGATGTTTTTGAAGCATTCTATAAGAAAGATCTTGCCAAAAGGCTGCTGTTGGGGAAGAGTGCATCTATTGATGCAGAGAAGTCCATGATATCCAAGGTGAAGTGTTTTCTTTTTTTTCTTTTTTTTTTCCTTTTAAATTATTCTTCCTCTTGTTTCATTGTGCACTTGCAATAAAAAATTTCTTCCAACTATTGCAGCTAAAGACCGAATGTGGTAGCCAATTCACTAACAAACTTGAGGGAATGTTTAAGGTATATGTATTCGTGTTACATTATCTATTTTTCTCTGTGGAAGGTATATTATCATTTCTGGGTTTTGCTCAACAGTCAGCAACTCTATCCATGAATTCTGTTTTAGGAATTCTTTTTCTCATGAACATGAATAGAAAGCTTTTTCTGCTTTATAATGATGAAATTGAAATGCTTCTTTTATGGGTTCTCTTATTTGAGTGTTAAACATAGAAATCGTTGGTACTGTTTATTATTGTTTTTGCTGGTAGTATCACAATGCTACCTGGAATGAGTTAACAACCTCAAAAGTCAAAGTCCTGATCACGGTTTCATAGTGACTGAAACACGCTATTTGCCGGGAATTGCAGTTGGTTTATTTTTCTCATGTACTGTCAAGGTGAATAGTTCTCATATGATGCCATTAGTTAATAGGTTTATTGGTGGAACAATACCTTTGGGTGTCATACCATTATTTCTGGATTGAAATATCAAATCATTTATGAGAATTGGATATATCAGTGTTACTTATCTCATAATTCTCTCCAGGACATTGAATTGTCAAAGGAAATAAATGAATCTTTCAAGCAATCGCCCCAAGCTCGAACAAAACTTCCTTCAGGAATTGAAATGAGTGTTCATGTCTTGACAACAGGGTATGTGGGATATTATAATTTGCAACCTTGTGTATTGGTCTCTCGTAATATCTGAAGTTATTGCTGTCTTGGAACATCATTTTACATCCTTGATGTACTACAGGTACTGGCCAACGTATCCACCCATGGACGTACGGCTCCCTCATGAACTCAATGTGTATCAGGTTTTTGAAAATCTTGGCTTCTGGCTGCATATTTTTCCTGAAACCCTTCAGTTACATGACCATATAATATTTCTTCACTTCTTTTGGCAGGATATCTTTAAAGAATTCTATCTAAGCAAGCATCATGGGAGGAGATTGATGTGGCAGAACTCATTGGGTCATTGTATGCTCAAGGCAGAGTTTCCAAAAGGTAAAAAGGAGCTGGCAGTTTCTCTATTTCAGGTTGGTTTTGTTTTTTGCATACTTTGTGATTGTTTATTTTCTTATAGTTTTGTATAAAGGGCATGGTATAATGAACTTGTGGCTTTACCTATTCTTTGCTGCAGACAGTTGTTTTAATGCTGTTTAACGATGCACAAAAACTTAGCTTTGAAGATATACGGGAATCAACTGGCATTGAAGATAAAGAGCTACGGAGGACTTTACAGTCTCTTGCTTGTGGGAAAGTTCGTGTTCTTCAGAAGGTATGTGATAACTCTAGTATTGCAAATTTTAATCTCATGTTCTTATTTCTTTATGTTTGACTGTTTTTACAAACTATTATGACCTGTGCTGCCCCCTTGTAAATCAATTATATTGTCCTTGTAGATTCCTAAAGGCCGAGATGTGGAAGACGAAGATTCATTTGTATTCAATGATCAGTTTACTGCATCTCTGTACCGCATAAAGGTATGTTATTTTTATAATTTTGATGAAGATAGAGATAATATATTATTGATTGTCCTATGAATGTGAATTTGTGCCATGGGAAAGATGAGCACCACGTCCTAATGTAATAAGATTTTCATTGTTTTGTTAACATGAACTGAGAGCAATGAATATGTACAGGTGAATGCCATACAAATGAAGGAAACAGTCGAGGAGAACACAAGTACTACAGAGAGAGTATTCCAGGACCGGCAATACCAGGTTTAATTTATGAGTACAGCGGTCAAAATTTGTTTTGCATATTTCTTTTCTCCCTTGCTCAGATAAGAAGTTAATTTTTCAGACATGTATTCACGCTGTCCATTGTTCCATCTCCCCTTCTTTTCTTTCAGGTGGATGCTGCAATTGTTCGGATAATGAAGACTAGAAAAGTGCTGAGTCACACACTATTGATAACTGAACTATTTCAACAGGTTAGGACTTGTGGTACCAAGATTTAACATTTTGTACGATTCTCAAGTTGTCGTTGGCATTTATTTTATAGTAATACACACCATTGAAAGAAAATGTAAGTTAATCAGAGAGAGAAGAGAAGAGAAGAAAAATCTGAAATTTATCATGTTTTATGGAGGAAATAAATTCCTTGTCTTAGATGAGAATATATATGTTTTTGACATTTGATTAATTGTTTACGAAATGAGATGAAAGTATGCTGAGCTAATATGTATGAATGCAGCTGAAGTTCCCTATAAAACCAGCAGACTTGAAGAAAAGGATAGAAAGTCTGATAGATAGGGAGTACCTTGAACGAGACAAGAATAATCCTCAAATATACAACTATTTAGCATAAGCAAATGCAACAGGAGATGCTTAAGGTTTGGCTTGGAAATGGCTCGGGGAAACAATGTGTTGATCTTAGAGATGAGCTAGTTCCCATCTCAGGATATGTACAGTAATTGATCTTTTTTGTCCTTTCTGTTTCAGAACATTTTGTAACTGTAAAGCTAAAGCATGTTCTCACACATACCATTTTCTTTCTAGTAATGTTTTCTCATATACATCGAATAAGTGGTACCCTTTGGTTAATTCATTCTATAGTGAGCCTTTTTTGGGGCTTATGTTGCTGTGATCTTCCCCTCCTTACCCTGCCATCTTTTCTTCAATTTAGCTCTCTTTAACATGAATTCTATGGATTTGTTTCAAGTAAACCGCCAGAGTTGGTATCCAGGACCAGTGGAGGTTTCGAAGAATTAAGCTTATGCAGGTGGTAACATGCGAAACACTCTTAAAGTGCAGAGATTCGTTGCAATTGCTATATCCACTCCTTTTTAACCCTTTTGTTTGTTTTTTTTTTTTAAATATTATATTGAAATTCTTTTTCATTTAGAACTATTCTATTCTTTATCAGATGAATTATATATATATAACATATTTATTTATTTATTCTATTCATTTCCATTTAGATCTTCAAGGGTGGACTATTGAAGGTTTAATTTTTATTTTTTTTTCCTCCTATTTGAAGTCTTTGGTAGCTCTAGTGTTTATAATATGAAATATTACCAATTGTTTTAGTTATATATTAATATTAGTCATTTGAAGGAAAAGAACTTTTTAATGAACTTACGATGATCTAAACATCAATTAAAAAGTCAAAAACATTTTGGAACTAAACTATAATTAACCAGCAGCATGGATGCTGAGTTTTGGCTTCAAACTAATCAACTTTCTCGATTCTTGAATTCGAGACATGACACAATTCCTGAATTTGTCGTAATTTATGAATTCGAGAAAAGTCATAAGTAATTTTTTTATTTTTTAAAAAAAAAATTATGTGCAGAAGGCTGGATGGTGGGAGTTATAGAATAAGAAGGGTAGTAGTACCCGCTGAAAAAAACTATTCATATTATATAGAAAATTATAAAGGTTGTATAATTTTAAAATCAAGGCCGTATCCTTATAATTCTAGAAACAGTCAAGGCGCAAAAGGTGAAAAAGTTATAGGATGCGTACTCTGCTGGTGCCTTTTTGGGCTGTCTAAAAATTCCTTTCCTGACCAAAAACATTTTAAAATTCAAAATTATATCAGTGGGTTCAAGCCCAATTCTTTCTTTCTCTCCTCTCGCTCCTCTGCACGTCGGAAACACTCGATCTGCTGAGCTTCAATCCCACTACTGAGCTTCAATCCTTTCGTTCGTGTCTGGAAATCGACTGTTCTTGTTTGCGTTGCTGTTAAGATCGTTTATTTTTTAAACTTTTTCTAAATTTTCCTCAGGTATAAACTCTTCCTCCGATGTTATTTTCTTTCTCTTTATTATTATTATTTTTTTCTATCTTATTGGTTTCTCCTGTTTGATTGACCGGCATTATATGTTTTTGGTCGGTTTGAAGGTATATATATATATATGTATATATATATATATATATATTATATATATATATATATATATATATATATATATATATATATATATATAAGCAAAAGGTAGGGAGGGTTTGAAGTTTTGCTTTTGACATTTTCTTACCCTCATTTTTAATTTTTTTTAAATATAATTCACCCTAATTCTACTAAACCCTAGATTAGTGAAGGTGAAAAGGAGATATTTATATTCAATTTTGGCTAATTAAGTAAAATTAAGGATTCAAGTAGATTGTAAAACCGAGCAACAAAAATATCCCCGAAAGACAAAATGACAAAACATTTCAGACATCCGTCTTATAAATGTTGAATTGACTTTCAGTATGTGGAAATTGGAAATAGTTTCTCTCACTTATTAGAGGTACTTATTTGTGGATTAATTATACTCATAGGATACATGAAAGAAGAGGGCCTGAGCCTAAATTTCTTATAGCTCCATGGTTTACATTCTTTTAGGGGGAAATTTTTAATGAAAATGGCTGGAAGGAGGTCCAGTACCATCACAACTATACCACACCTCATTAGTTTTCATCAGTTTTTTGCTCCACTAATCCTGTCTAATCACGTATGCCATAGTTTAATTTTTTTTCCTTTTAATTATTGTTGGGACAAGTAGGGTGGGGCTGTCTGAACAAATTACATTCTAGTCATTTGTGTTCCATTATTCATTTGTTGCTCCCACTCCCATCCATTAACTCCAAGCTCATTTATTTTTATATACCAAGTTAATCATCAGTGATTGCTGAATACATTCTTCATGAATAGACTACATCTCTATGATCATAATATTTTCAAGATATTTGATAAGTATGCACTAAAATTGAATTTATTCATCATTATATATATATATATTATATATATATATATATATATATATATATATGCCACATTATTTTCAATGCGTTTGATAAGCATGCCCTAAAAATAAATTTATTCATCATTATGTTCTATTTTGAAATCTACAAGTATAAACATGAAGTTGTAAAACTAACTATTTGACAGGTTGGTGGTTTACCTTGTACAATCACAAGGGGATGATCTCAAACATTTCAATGCTAGTTATCTAGAACATACTCTTGGGTATTATAAATGGCTAATAAAACAATATGAGGGAGAAAAAAGAGATAATAAGAAATCAAGCTAAATAGAAAACAATGGGAACTGTAATTTGATAGTTGTTCATTTTACAAAAGACTTAAGATATTTATGAACATATCAACAAACCTTGCTTATAACTCACATTAGTAAATCCAAAAATTTTACTTAATACATTTGTATGTGTGTGTATATATATGCAATTCTGCATTCCTTTATATATCTAGATTTTAATCTAATGACCATCACAAACATAATTACTATATTCAAAGAAGGAAAAAAAAAACCGAAATATATTACTAAGCTCACTTACTGGCTCTTCTTGATAATATGTTTAAGATTCCTTATTTCACATCATCTTTTACATTTTCAAAGTGTTGACTCTAAATACTTCGTCTTTCATTCTTTTAAAAATTTCTAGAAACACACTAAATTCTGCATATTTGATATGCAGAGAAATACTGAAACTTTGTTTTTAGTCACACAATTAAAATGATACGAAGTACCTTATATATAAAAGGAGTTTACTTGGAAATTGAACATTCTCAAGTTGTTTCACATTTTCTTTGCCATCCGTTTTCTATTTGTCTGCATTCACAGAAAAATAGAAAAATATTAAGACCTGATTAATGGGCCAAACAACATATAAATGTTGTAATTCTGAAAGAACCTTCAAATTATTATTGATGTCACATCACTAATAGTAAATGACCTCATATAATAAAATTAGTATTTTTAACACATTAAGCAGGAACAAGTGTGAAGCCAAAATCCTAGGGCTTTACCATAAGTGTCTATAAAAGAGTCTTGTAATTCAATTTTATAAAAATAGAATTAAGAAGTTGAACTTTCTTCATGAAATATTACCAATTGATTTAGTTATAAAATCAACTATTTTAAGGAAAAAGGGATTTTTTTAATGAACTTACAATGATCTAAACATTAATTAAAGAAGTAGAGGCCAAATCAAAAACTTTTTGGGACTATACTATTATTAACTGTAAACGTGGCATTCATGCTGTTTAGAAATCTTGTTGTAGAAATTATAATTATTATTGTAAAACTGTGATTTCCCTTTTTCACAAAATTAGAAAGAAAAATTTTCTGCGGATTTGATTTTTGTGATGAGGCTGTTACTCAGGACCTTCCTGTAATAATTGTTTGAAGGTTTTTTTCAGTATGGCATCCTTTATATGTTGTTTGGTCAATTAATCAGGTTTTAATATTTTTTTTGTGAATGCAGACAAGTAGAAAATGGATGGCAAAGAAAATGTGAAACAACTTGAGGAATGCTCAGTTTCCAAGTAAACTTCTTCTTTTAACTGTGTGACTAAATAAAAGGTTTTAATTTTTCCCTGTATATACAATTTAAGTATGTTTCTAGAAATTTTTAAAAGAATGAAAGATGAAGTATATGGAATGAACACTTGATTATTTAAAATGTAAAAGATGACGTGATATAAGGAATTTTAAACAGATTATCTAGAAGAGCCAGTACGTGAGCTTTGCAATAGTAATATATTGTGTTCCTTCCTTCTTTGAATATAGTAGTTAAGTTTGTGATGGTTATATGATTTAAATCTACATATACAAAGAAATGATTTACCTACAGGCTTTGCTAATATGTACAGAGATGTCTTAAGTCTTTTGTAAACTGAATAACTATCAAATGTCAGTTCCCAAGAATATGTTCTAGATAACTGACATTAAAACGTTTGAGATTATCCCTTTTGAAAAAACTTGTTATTGTACAAGGTGAACCCCCAACCTGTCCAACAGTTAGTTTTATGTTTTTGCTCGTTGATTGCAAAATAGAACAAAATGATGAATAAATGCATTTTTAGTGCATGCTTGTCAAATGCATTAAAAATATTATGATGTAGTCTATTCATGAAGAATGTATTGGGTAATGAGTGATGATTAACTTTGTATAGAAAAAGAAATTAGCTTGGAGTTGGTGAATGTGAGTAGGAACAACAAATAAAGGCCATGAAATAATGGATTACAAATAACTAGAATGTAATTTGTGGTTCTACATTATCTTTAGGCATGCTCTTACCAGAAGCAGAAGAAAAAGGATGGTCTTTAAAGGTATTCAATGGAAGATTCAAGAATAGGTGAACTGGGAAATTTTGGCTAAAAGTCTAAAGGAAGCGTGGAAGATATTGGTAGTTAAGTTTGACATTAATAAAAAAAATGTATGATATCTATTCTTATTTTCCTTCAATCTGGTTTCTTGTTACTTTTGGAATTTCTCATCATTTTTGCAACTTGCAATTTGAGAAACATTAGGGAGTGAACTTTTTTTTTTTTTTTGTAATGTTTATGTGTGTTTGTTTTCTTTAATCTTTTCTGATTTCCAAGCTATCCCTCAAAACCTGACTGCATATTTCTTCCTAACTTATTTAGGTTCTTGTATTCTGTTCTATTTTTCACCCAATTAAGTACTACTCTTTCTATTCAAAATGTAAGTTGATTAAGAGTTGAAAAGTTTTAAGATTTGTGTTTCTTTGGAATTCGATAAGTGTTTGTTACATTCTTTCCATTATGGTCCCTCATAGTCTTTTTTAACAAAATTTCATTAGTAATAATTGTTGGGGACTTTTTGGTTAATTTAACTCCAAAATACATTTTCTTTCTTTTTTTTCTTTTTTTCTTTTCTTAAATAATTCTGAATTCTTGTGCATAGCCTTGGCATTGGATGCCAAAAATTGACCACTTAATGTATCAACCACGAATTACATTAGTTTCCTATAGGATGTCCAAGTATAGAAGTGGATTTGATCTTCCTTTTTCTTTAAATATATGTGCATTTTGTTAGTGGCCTTGAGGAATTTATGGAGGAGAACTATTGTGAGAGGAAATGATTAATTGATGGGTATAATCTTTCTTGAATTTTAGATCACTTCGTTATTGATTTATATGATTGTTGTTTCCAGAGGCAATCTATATGTGTCATGCCTTCAGAAACTGAGTTTTGCCCTCTCTAACTTACCTCAGTTATGTTCCTCCAGTAGGGGAAAATTTCTTTTGATTACAGTCAACTAAGCGCTTATGCAACACTTCTTTCAAATGGTATATATCAATTCTATTTTCTGTTTAGCTCATCTTTGGGAGCAAAAAGGGGACAAAAAAGCACAAGAATTGTCTTATATTATGTCACTTATTTTGCATACTGGGCTCCGTCTTGAATTCTCTTTTGCTGTGATCTTACCTTAATTAAACTTGTGCAGTGCTCTTGGCACCTGGGTGTTCTCAGTTGCGGGTGCTTTGCTTGCAATACCTGTGGGAATAAAACGAAAATCTTTGGCACCACTTGTCTTTTTTGGCACCACTGGTACAATGCTCGACATAATTATGGGAATTAGTGCCTGTGAAAGAGAACACGCAGAGCGCCAAATGAAGCTCTTAGAAGAGCAAAATACTGCCCCTGCTGATGCTGTAGATGAACCGTGAAAGCCACGGATATTTTAGCCTCATAGATTCCTGTCTTTGCGTGGCAAAGAGTATAATTGGATCACTTGACCATAGACGATTCACTGGAGTTAGCTTATCAAACCCGCTTTGTTTAGCTCTTAATTTAACTCTTTCCCGGTAGTCCATTTTGTAATTTGTTATTTTCGATGGTTTCTTTTTAAATAATTATAATCCAAATTTGATCAAGATTAGCTACAGTGATTATTGAACTCAGTAATCCAAATTTGGATAGCAAGTAATGGTTGAACTTATGATCTCGTCAAACTTGCTAATTAAGGAGAGTTTATTAATTAATTTTGTTAAATCATTTGTTATTTTGAATGATAACACATGTTTTCTTTCGGAGTTTACGAGTAAACAGAACAGATGTCATTCAGACAGATTGATTGTCATGTCACATGGGGACGTGATAACAATAATATGCCAGCATTTTCTCCATCTCAATACATTACATTTGGCCAACTGTGCAATAAAAACACACATAAAAAAGAAGTGGCATTTTAAACTTTGACAATGAATGTGACGCAAGGAAATGGTAATGGTAGCTGAATTCAACTTTGAATGTGCCATAATATGCAACTTGCTTAAGAATTAAGCTCCAAATGGGTAAACAGAACAGATGTCCAAACCATATATCTTGTCTTTATTTGTAACTGAATCTAGTCACTATGTAATCCTTTTTTTGTGGTCTAGACATGACACAGCTTAGTCTCATCAACAAAACAACAAATCTACCCCTAAAACTCTCTCTCTCTCTCTCTCTCTCTCTCTCTCACAAGTCAACCATTATATGCTGGTTAACTTCAGTGCATAACAAGGCTTATATAACTAAATGTTTATCAGTATAACACAACATAATCTCCTTATAGCTTCTCTTGAAATACATGCAAAAAGGAGTCGCCTCAAGTATTTTTCATGCTGCTCTCATATACTTCTACTTCACAATTCAATTCAGGCAGATCCTAAAAGTTAAAAGACTCCTCCTATCAATTATAATAATTTATTCACCAAGGATAAGTAAAAACTTGAATTATCCTTATCACAAAGATAAGATAACAAAGTATCATGGACCACACAATTCTATGGTGATAATAAACCAAGAATAAGCACAAGATTGATTATATAGCATAGTTTCTCTTCAAACCAACCAACCAGTTTCGACTCTCATTTAAAAGGTATGAACTACATTCCTTTCTTCTTCTTCACTTATCTTGTCACTTTAAGCAAAGTTGGATTCCAGTACCACAGGCTTTAGAAGCATTTTCTAAATTATGAGAATCAAACTAGCATAGGATACTTTCTCACTACTAGATCAGAAATTTAGTCAAATAATCTTGCAAAAATAAAATTCATTCCACTTTAAACAAAAATATGTTCAGCCAAAGATATAATGTTTACAAAATTCTGTAAGTAGTTTAGCATTCCCAGGGAAAGAATTTTCAATTGGAAAGGTGTCTATATTGTATAAAGAGTTGCTTTCCACATCTGAAATTATTGACAAGAGTAAGCAAGTTAAATAAGACCTTCTGGTTCATTTTAGTAATGCCTCAACTTCTCTAAAATGTAACACCTGTGTATCCAATCTTACTGAATCAATGTTTTGTCATTTTTAAAATAACATACTTCGATTAGTAGTCAAGGTACAAAGTTGCAGTTCTAATATCAATATTCTCCATTAACAATCATAAAAAAATTGGTCATGGAACCAACTGCCAAGAAATGAATTTGTGAGCAAGCTTTCACAAGGAAGAACAGGTGCAAAGAGTTGAATGTCTCTACATACAAAGAGTAAGCATCATACATCATACATCATACATCATTTTAAACCTTTCCTTACATCCTGGTTGTCTCCCTACAATGAAAGATATCAACATCCTAATAAAATAACCAAAGTAATGTTATCCCATATTGAGAAGGCAAAGACATTTCCAACACTTTTGGCAAAAGTAAAATTAATATTAATGACAGGAAACAGTCAAATTCATCTATCATAGTAATTAAAGAAATTGATTAGTTGAAAGAAACATTAACATGTTATGCACCTAAAGAAATTATCTCAGCCACAAAATCTATGTATCACAAGGAACACACCATGAAGACGACAAGTATCATAAGAAAGAATTCCAGAGAAGACTAAACTCTAAATAAAGAAGTTATAAACATATAAAAGGTAATAAATTCAATCAAAATTCATCCCTGTAATTCAGTAACAGGGGACTTAGATACTTGAGGAAGTAAAGAATGTCAATAAGTATATATTCTAAAATGTGTAGGTTCAACTATCCCAAAATGAAAAATTATATCCACGATCATTAAAGTAAATGGCATTTTCATGGCTGAACTGCCGCATATCCTAACATTGCAATCCCACCAACAATGCAAAAACAAGAATAATCCCAGAACAATGTAAGGTTAGATAAAGCAATAACATCAATTTATTAAAAAAAAAAAAAAAAAAAAAACTCAGTATCAGTATAACAAGACTCTCAAGATACCGAGGAGTTTCTTATCAGCAACAAAGTAATACATGAATTAAGATAGATATTGACAAACAAGATTTGGAAAACAGGGTGGAATGATATTATCTAATGGTTTTCAGGGTCTTTCATGCCCTTCTAGCTAGAGTACTGTCTAGATACATATTTTAAGCAGACACAGAATTGATAGTTTAAAAAAAAAAATTCCCATTTCGGTAATCTCCCCAATTTCAAACTTCCGTAGAAAAAAGCACACCAATCTTTGAAGACAAATAAAACCCGTAAATAAATGCAAAGAAATTTTCTTCTTCGATTTTAAAAAGGGGAAAAAGAAAATTAGACGGCTTTTTCAGTAGTAGAAGAAATGGAAGAGTCGGAAACTTGAGATTGATTTGGGTTCAGAGGAGCACGAACATCACTGTCATCATCAGGATCATAATCAGGGTTGAGATTACGATCAATTGCTTGACGGCCCGTTTCAAGACAAGGCTTGCAAGCAAGCTCTATGGCGATCCAACCAAAAGCAATTCCAGCAACAGCTATCAGTGCCGTCGTCAACGCCCCCATTTTTCTTCCCTAAAAAATCTGCACCTTGATTATGGAACTTAACTGTGTCTGCGTCTCACCCTTTCTTTCTTTCTTTCAGTTTTTACTTTTTCACCTTTATTTTAAAGCATTCAGAAATCAGGATACATTATATAATATATATATTTAAGAAAATTTTGAGGGCATTTTTTAGTTTGAATTAATCTTTGATTTTAATTTTTTTTCTTTTTCTGTTTCACTTGATTTTGAGCGGACATTAGATTAATTAAGCAATTGATTGAATGTTATTTTTAAAATTAAAATATATGTTAAATTAATGTTATCATTTTTTATATAACTCACAATAAATTTATTTCATTAAAATTTTAAATATTTTCGATAAGGTGTTTATACGATTTAAAATTAAGAGTTTAAGGTTAAAGTTTTAAATTTAAAATTAAGGTTTAGATTTAGAACTTAGAATTGTGTATAAGTTCATTTAAAACACATAAACTTATAAATTTATTGAAAATATATAAATCTCCTAAATTTACTAAAATTCTATGAATAACATAAATAACATAATATTTAATGTGTCAATTTGTTACATTTATTTTTATCATTTTAAGATTTTTGTGTGTTATCTTAATTATTAAAGTAATTTTTACGTGTGAATATTAAATTAATAAATTTTAATTGTGTTGTTTTTATTTAATAAATAATCCATAAGTAGATTTGGGCTAAAGATGTCAAAGAATTGTGAAGTGTCAAGCCAAATCACAAACCTTCTTTGGAAGGACGTGAAAGAGATTAAGAACCTAATTAAGATATTTTTAGAAAAAATTGTGGTTAAAAGAAGGATGACCCACTTTTAGAGTTTCTTATTAGGTAAGGAGAAAATAGAGAGATGACTTAAACTCTAATTCAATTCAAGAAGAAATGATTTCAGGGCGAATTGCCAATTTTCAATTTTGATTTCATTGTTCAAGTCCATTATATCATAAAAATAGAGGTTTATTGCACATTTTTTTTGGTTTAAAACCGGGTTTCATTCCATAGCAGTAGAATATTCAAGTATACATATATAGCCCGAAGGCCAACCAAAACGGACCTATACCCAAGCTAAAAGGAGTTGTACAACTTTCATAAGACTCCTTTTCGCAACAGCATAGCTATCCTCCAAAAAATAAGGTGAGTCATGCTTCTTAGCATTATAGTTACACCAGATATCATGTACCATTTGCCTGAAAACATAGGGCCAGAACCTACCAAAAGACCTAATAACCTTACTCATGCCCAAATTGGTCTTGATCCACCATTTCGTCTCACATTGGGACATGAACTGGGATAACTCCGTACCTGTCAAAACTTGTCGCTATGCTCCACGTGCAATCGGGCAGTCCCGGAGCACATGTAACTGCGTTTGAAAGGCGTAATTACATACCTGGCACTCTGCATGTCCCACTATGCCTCTCCTCCATAGAAACACTCCTGTCGGTAGCACACCGTGAACTGCAGACCAGAGCGTCACTGAGGTACGAGCCGGACCTCTAAACCGCCAGATGCGGCTCCACGGGAACTCGTTAAGTTCTGTGCCTATTCCCATCAGCTTCCTCCTAACTGAAGCCGTTGTAAACTTACCTTCCTTCGTAAGCAGCCAGACAGGCTTATCTCTCACTCCTCCAGTCATATTTATGTTGTGTGTTGCTAATTCCATTAGCACCACCCCCGGTAGCACCTGTTGCAAGTAGTTCCAACACCATCCCTGACCCTCTCGCCAGTAGTGGCACACTTTCTTGTATAGGTGTTCTTCAGTAATTGACCTGGTCGCCCACAGGATCAGGGGCTCCATCAACCAGGGCTCCAACCAAAACATGGCGAGACTACCGCTCTTGATCTCCCAACCCAACCCTTCTGCAAAGCAATCAGCCGCTTGCAGTAACCCTTTCCACACATAGGAACCCGTATGCCTGCCTATACCCTGCTTTATGTCGTCCCAACCTCCATATTTGGCTTCTAGGACTTGACTACTAATATTCGTAGGTTGCACCAACATCTTCCAAATCTGTTTCGCTAGTAATGCCTTGTTTGTATGGTACAAATTTGGGAACCCCAAACCACCTAGTTCCTTCGGCTGGCATAGCTTATTCCACGCCACAATATGCATGACTCGTTTTTCGCTCGTAGAGCCCCAGAAGAAATTCCGGCAAATTCTCTCAAAGGCCTTCACAGTCGCAGCAGGGACTTTGATCGTCTGCATGATGTAAATTGGAAGCGCAAACAACATCGACCTTAACAGGATCATCCTCGCTGCTTTAGACAAAGTCTTCATCTTCCACACTGCTAGCTTACGGGTTGCTCTCTCCAACAAGGATTGAAATAGTTTAGAAGGTCGCTTATGGAGCAGTGGAACTCCTAAATACATTCCAAGATCAGTTGATTCTGGAACAAGGAATTCCGAGCATATGGCCCGTCGGAGATAGTTTGGGGTATTTGGAGAGAACCATATCTTGGATTTGTCACGATTCACCCTTTGCCCTGAGTACCCACAAAATTCAGCTAGTAAAAACTCCATCCTCCTTGCTTGGGAAAAGGAGGCTTCTCCAAAAAGTAGCAAATCATCTGCAAAGAACAGGTGTGACAACTTAGGGCCGCCTTTGCTGAGCTGAATTGGACTCCATTTCTTGTCCCCCACCTCTTGCTGGATCTTGTGGCTTAAGGTTTCCATACATAGAACAAATAGGTATGGAGATAGCGGGCCTCCCTGGCGCAACCCCCTTGAGGGAAAAAACGTTTCCAGTGCTTTCCCATTCCAGTTTACTGGCAACTTGGTTGTGGTAACGCATTCCATGATCAGTTGTTGTAAGACCGGTTTGAAACCCGTGACTCTCAAGATTTGTTCCAAAAAACCCCAGTCAACTCTATCATATGCCTTCTCTAGATCAACTTTCAAAATAAGTGCCCCTCGCCGTCCTTTCTTCTTTTTTAAGGAGTGGAAGGCTTCTTGAGCCACCACTATATCATCGATAGTCGTCCGCCCCGGAATGAAGCTCGATTGCATTGGGCCTGTCAAGGATGCCATGACTGGCTTCAATTTGTTTGCTAGAATCTTGGACACTATTTTCGTAATAACATTATACAAAGATATTGGTCGAAGATTAGCTAAGGTTTCTGGCTGGGTAACTTTCGGAATTAAACATATCAATGCCTCATTCATGTTAGGCAGCAACTTCCCCAGCCTAAACATCCACTGCACTGCTTCCACCACCACCGGTCCCATTATGTGCCAATACCTTTGAAAGATGCACGGTGGAAACCCATCCGGTCCCGGGGCTTTGTAAGGTCCCATTTGCTTTACTGCTTCATGAATCTCTACCTCTGTAACCGGACGGTTGAGCCAGCTTCTATTTCTGTGTGTTACCTGTGGAAATCTCCATTCTTGCAGCCTGCACTGGGGACCATTCTCGTGCGTATACAACTGCATATAGAAGTGCCTTGCTGCTTGCTGGAGCTGTTCTTGATCCTCACACCAATTCAATCCGTCTACCTTTAACTTCTCGATTCTATTGTACTTCCGTCTCAGCATCGTGGAGGTGTGAAAGAAACGGGTGTTGCGTTCTCCCTCTCGCAACCAGTTCTCCTTCGATTTCTGTTGCCAATAAACTTCCTCTTGCTGAAGTGTGACATCCAATTCCTCCCGGAGCTTCAACTCCAACCTCTCCAACCTGCTAGATCCCTTATGCTGTAAGCTCATTTGAACGCCTGCAATTCGAGCCAAACACCTGTATTTCCGATCGAAAATATTACCAAACACCTGCCTGTTCCATTGTCCTAGTGAGTTCCTTAGGAATTCCAACTTCGAAACCAAATCCTTCCTCCTGTCTTCCATCCAACACTGCTGCAGAAATGTTTCGAAAGCGAGGTGCGTGAACCATGCTGCCTGCACCTTGAAGACACCCTGCTGTCTATGCCGTTGTTTCCTAAGCATATCATGAAGCATAATTGGATGATGGTCGGATCTACTCCGAGGCAAATGAGTTACCCTACACTCAGGGGAACTGATGATCTACTGATTGTTACCCAAAGCACGATCCAGCCTTTCCTGAACATTTGCTGCCCCACTCCTCATATTACTCCATGTAAACTTCGGGCCTGAGAAACCCAAATCATGTAGGTCACACTTTTGAATCATCTCGGCAAAGGGCTTCACATGCGTCCTTCGCAGCGGTCCCCCACCCTTCTTCTCGTCTTCAGTCAAAACTTGGTTAAAATCTCCCAATAATAACCAAGGCAAATCTACGACGTGCCCCAAACATACCAAATACTCCCATAAGTGTGTTCGAAGGTTCGGCTGGGGAGAGGCATAAATGGCCGATAGCAGCCACGGTTTCCGTTGTCCGAACTGGACTAACACATTAATCACTTGTTCGTCCTTCGACACCTCCTCCACAGTAACTCTGTGATTATCCCACAACAACCACAAACCCCCTGAGAACCCAGAGGCCTCGACCACAATACTTTGATTAAATTTCAGCTGCCCCATAATTCTACTAAGGCATGCACTTGACGCCCGAGTCTCCTCAATCACAAGGATGTCAGGCTTATATCTACTTACAAGCAAATGAAGGTGTCTTAAAGCGTACCTGGAACTCGCACCCCGACAGTTCCACGCTATGATTGATGGTGTACTCATGGATTCACCCCGATGGAGGAGAGATCTCGACCTCCATGGTGTTATCCTTAAGCCCTTAGGTCTGTACCTGCAGACTGCCCTCCCCGTCTCGTTCTTGGTTCATCTTTTCCCTTGTAACTTCCCTATGGCTGGACCTCCCATTTGGGGGTCCAACATCCTCATTTCCACTCCAGTCCGCCTGGGTCTTATACCCAGCTCCCCTGAATCTGCTTTGATGTCCACGGCCCGCCATGCCCACCACCAGCTTGTTCTGACTACCACGCCCACGACCCATCAAGTTAGGTGATGTCCCCCTCCTTGAGTTTGTATTACTCCCTCCATCTGGGCTGGCTTGTCGGCGCTCACTTACCCCTTGGATCTCTTGGATCCGTTGTTTCAAGCGGGCTATTGTCATTTCCGGGTCCAGATCGTCTTCAGCTCCATCCAGCACCCCAAATCTGGAACTACCCTTTCCTTTCCCGCCTTTGAATTGCCCTAGCCCACCACTCGGGGCTACCTCCCTTACTTCATTATTCTGTCATCCACGGCCTGTTATGTGGCCCATACCTGTAAGGCCCACTTGGTCAACCCTAGCTACAGGAGTTCCTCGCCCAGTCACCGGTTGCCTATCTCTCATCCGGAGCGGCTGCTGCTTCCTTCGCTGGTATCTAGCCAGCATCCAGGGTCCATACGGGGAGACATCCCTCGTTTCCTCCGATTGTTCTCCACCAACCGTATCCCCCTTTACTTCCTCAGCTGCCATGGAGTTTGTGTTGGTAGATTCCGGACATCCTTCTCCTCTGTGTCCATACCTACCACACTTAAAGCATATTAAGTGGAGGCCCTCATATTCCACTTTTTGAGCCCCCTCAAAAATAGTTACGGAAGGCAGTAAAGGCGCCGATAAATCCACTTCCACACAACATCTCCCAAACTTTCCACGAATACCAGTTAAAGTTGTCTTATCTACTTTAACTGTTTTACCGACCATATCTCCCAGTTGTGTCAAGATTTCTTCATCCAACAATTCAGGCCAGATGCCCGGGAATCTTACCCATACTAGGGTTTTCTTCACTGTCTCCATTGCGGGCTTGAACATTGGTCTCCATCTTGTCACAGTCAGGTAGTGTCCTAGTATTACCCACGAACCGCCTTCTAACACTAACATATAATCAGCTCTATCAAAGAACCTCACAATGAAGAAACCCTCCTCCAAGTCAGTGAGTTCAAACCCCTTTTCCAATCGCCAAATGTCCCGCAGACGTTGCTCGAGGATACGGTAGCTAATCGATTTCCCCAGTAATTTGATGATCAACGCACCTCTCCACTTCCTAAATAGGCTGGTATACTTTTCTTTCGATATCTCCAGTCTTGGTCCATACAATGGAGCTAGATCCTCTGCATTGTCCCGGTATCGAAAAAGCTTGTCAACTCCCTCATACTTCTCTTCATCATCCTCGCCCATGTAATATACAGGCTCCTCCAAGAGCTCTTCTGCCCACATTTGGTTCGGGAAGCATTGCTTAGCCCAGTTCGTTGCTGCCTGCGCACGGTGCTCCCCTTCCTTCTCACTGAGTTGCTGTACCTCCATGCCTTCCGATTCCATCCCTGGGCTATCACTCATTTTCGGTTTCTTCGTGCTGCGTAGCTGTGGTTCCCCTTCCCCCAAGCCAGTCGGGGGGACTCCCCCCTCGGAGCACATGTTCTCAGTCAGCCAACACCATAGAGAGAGACAGCTTTTCTTCTTTAGAGATATGGAATTTGGGGGAAGAAATTGACGGTGGAGCGGTAGCGGCGGAAAGGAGCAAAGAAAATTAGGTTGCGGCGCAGAGAGAAAAATTCCAAGATAAGATTTTTTAGTTTATTGCACATTTACTGTAAAGAAGAAATTGATTTAAAGAAATTGTATCCAATACAAGTCTTATGTAATTATCTTCTCCACTCTTTTTTATAATAATTTTAATTTTATTATTGTTTCAAAAGAATTGGAAACTATTCATTCTATTTTATTTACTACCTATCTCTCCTTTCTTCTTCATTATCTCAACTCTCAACAATAAAAGGGCATATCATGAGTTAGTGATAAATTTTTGTAGATAATTATTTTGAACTTTAATTAAATTAAATTTGAATCGTGTGAGACTCTTACTCCTGTTTCTATTAGAAGATTTTTTTTTATTATAAATAATATTCAAACTTGATAGAGAATCAAGCTCATTCTATTTAGGGTGAGCCAGTAATAGTTAGTACCTTGTGTTGAGTTTGGAGTTTTCTCCTACGTGGCTTTATTCAGGATACATTATATAATATTTCCTCAAAACATTTTAATTAGTATTTATATCACCTACTAATAATCCATTATAATTGAATTAAATATAATTATTGATATCCTACACAATCACTCAAATCAAATTTAATATATACAATTTATGAATTCATAAAATTTTAAAAATTTAAAATCAATAATAATAATAAATGTCTAATTCAAATTGTTTTTAGAAATATCTATACTAACATAAGCTATTTACCAGCTTCTTAACTTATAATTCAATTCAATAATCACTAAAAAAAATTAAATCTAATCTCAACTCAATAATAAAATTAAATTTAATCTCAACTCAATAATAAAATTAAATTTAATCTCAATAATATTGAATCAATCGATTAAATATTAAATCTTGTGAATATTCAAAAAAAAAGGAAAAAAAAAGAAGAGATATGTAAAAATATTTTGTGATATTTGATATTTTATAGGGCTTCGATATTTTTGGGTATACCAACAACATAACGATATTTTGTAACCGAAAGATATTATTTTAGAATTGAGAGACATCTGGTGTAAAACCTAAATGATATTTATTTAGACTATAAAAAGCTGGTGCTGTATCCGGATTCTTTTTCTTTCTCAATTTCTTTATTTATTTATTTTTAAAATTATCAATACATTTTATCTTAAATTTATGAGTTGGAAGTTGATACTAATTATATATATAATTAATTGACATTACATAATATCATTAAATAGTCTCAAATAATAAAAAAAAACCGAAAATGCAAGTAAATTCAGCAGAAGGAAGAAAATTACAAAATGTAATGAGAAGAGAGGGTTTGGTTTGGTTTGGTTTGGTTTGGAGGGAAGCAAAGAATGCATAATAGCAATCCTATCTATCTTGTTTTCATATGAGCACAATATTTTGAACTCTTCCAACTTTCAGAAGCCAGTTTCCATAATAATAATATGATCCCCACTTTTGAGACACAAATATAATAATAATAATAATAAGAATACTCATATGGATGGGGAATATATGCAGTTGTAAAGGCAGTTTGAAAGATAGGCACCTTTGGAATAGATTCTTCCAAGGTGCATCGTGTTCAGACTCTGTCATCTTTAGTTAGAAACCATTTCCTGTTATCTTAGATCAGATCAAGAATCCCAATAGCTACAACTAATAATATGATGAGTGATACACAAAATATGCATTACTTATACATAAGGCTTGTAAATACATTAGATACAGCAAGAAACAGTGCACACACTAAGATCACTCTAAACCTCTTAAAATATAATTACACCTATGTGGAAAACCATATATATATATATATATATATATATATATATATAATAGAAATGAGCAAAAATATTTGAGGAGCTAACTAAGCAAAGAGAACCTGTGCACTTGATGGTGTCAAGTCAGTGAGGGTATGAGGCGCATCTATTACTTTCCACTGAACACAAAAGCAGCTCTTTTTCTCTGTAATATTTGTTGTGATATTATGGTGATGAAATATATGACCGACGGCGACATGAAGGTTTCGACCTACAACAAAGATTCTAGAGTCACAAGCATTGACAGAAAAAGGTTTGCACATCTGCTCTGGTAAGGGAGGTCCTTGTACAGTTTCCCAAGAATCATTTACTGCGTCATACACCTTAAGTTTAGTTCTTTCATGTTCTGAAACCACAAACAAGTGACCATAAACCACAACACTGGAACCAGTCCAGCCTTCTCGTAATCCAGCAGCCATGGATTCCCAATTATCGGTCTTTGGATCATAAATCTGACCTCGAGGTACAACGTAGAAGGGCCAAAACCAGCCTTCGGTCACGAGAAGTTTCCCATTTAGGACTGCAGTGTCATAGGAGGCCATGTTTGTTCCCATACTTGCAATTGGTTCCCAACTTCCTTTACTTGGATCAAGAACTTCTGCAGAGTTAAGCTCAAAAAGATCAGTGCTATTTCCACCGGCCACATAGATCATACCATCGATCACTCCACTCGCAAAAAAGGATCTTGCAGTGATCATCTTTTTCATAGCTGTCCAACGATTTTTCCTGACTTCATACTTCAATACTAAATTAAGAGGGCAATCCACATCAGATACAACCCCACCGCACACATACACAACACCTTCATTGGGCATGGAAACACACCTGAATCCACGGGGACACACTTTATCCTTACAAGGCATAGATGGAATTGTATGCCAAGAGAAGTGATTCAAATCAAGCACGTGCCACTGTATTTTCCCAGTACATTTATGAAATGCAAACACAAAAAGCCATGGATCATGAAAACTAAGCTCCTTTCTACAGCTGAAAAATCTCTCTTTACTGCCAAACAATGAATACCAGCGCTTGCACACACCCCTGCAGCCTGCATGATTATCCACCGGTACCCGAAGCAGGCAATTTAGAGCAACATCATCAGGAAGTCCTGGAATTAGGGGCTCTCCCTTGAGGGATAACTCCAATTCTAATGAAGGATGATCCAGTAAAGCAGACGAACGCATTGCGGCTAACCTGAATTTTGGAGATAGTGTCATCTGAGAATCTCCCAACTTGTGCACAGGTGCTTGATGGGACGAAACTCTCACTCTTTGCATCTTTTTCAAAACACACACACAGATCAACCTCTCTTCTTCCAATTTCTGATCCCCTATTTTGCAATATCCAAATAATGGGTCTATCAGATAAACTTTTACACAACTCACAGAAATTCAGAAGATAATAAATATATAAAATAGAAGAAGAAGGACAATTAATTCTAATAGATTGTTCATGCAGTCTAAGTTTCAGCAAAATATGTCCGAAATTAAAGCACAAAATCTAACTCAAGATCATTTCCAATATTTAAAAGAAAAAGAAAAGATTGATTGCACAACCTAGAAAACAGAGAATCCCACAATAAAACAAAACCCCAAATTCAAGCTCTTAAAAAGAAGACATCTTGGGTTCTTTTTCAGCTTCATAAAGTATAATACAAGACGCAGATACTCCTAAATATCACAGAGCTTCTCCAGAAAAGCAGCAAACAATATCAAATTCATCAAAAGAAAACAACTTTTTTTTTTTTTTTATGTGCTCTGTTATCAATATAACCAACTACTACTTTGCGGCCTCCCTAACTCTCTCTCTCTATCTCTTTCTTTCTTTCTTTCTTTCTTTCTTTCTTTCTCTCTCTCTTCTCTCTCAGCTAAGTCCCAATTACCAAAAATGCAAAACTGATGTCTACTTTATGAAAAGAACCTCCAACAAAACCAAATAAAGAACCACAAAAATGCAAAAACAAAAATACCTCAAAATTCGCGGCATGAATTCGATCTCAAGAACTAACAACTATAAATAAAACCCCAGTTGAAATGCTTTTCCTATTTTTCCAATAAAATAAATAAAATTGTGGTTCTCAAAGTTGAAAAGGAATACCAATAATTGAAAGATAAACTGAATCACACAAGAGAAAAGGAAGAAGAAGAAGAAGAAGAAAGAAGAAGATAAAAAAAAATAAATAAAGGAAAAAATAAAGAAGAAAAGAAAATGAAAAAACACAGTTCTTTCCCAGCAGAAAAGAAAGATAAAAATATAATATATATATATATATATATATATATATATATATACACAAAAAAAAAAAAACTAGAAATACTAGGCACTTACAGATTATTAAAAAAGGGAGAAAATTTGTAAAGGTGGAAACTTTACTTTTGATAACTGATAAGAATTTGGGAGAATTTTTAGTTTAGATTGTAAGTTAAATAAGGTTGTTTGACTACTAAGACTACTCTTTCTTACTAAGAAAGAGTATTTTATTGCTGGACCAGCTTCAAAGTTATATGTGGCAGACATGGTTTCATGTTTTTCGGGGAATATTTCTTACTTCCGTCTTCGGCGCGTGAGACATCATTACCATGTCATTTTTTTTCTTTTTTCTTTTTATCTTATCGGTAAATAATTACTACGTCATATTTATATCTTTAAATATATAATATTTATCTCAAAAAAGCGAATAGGGAAAATGAATCCACCAATTCCCCCAAATTTTTTATTTCCCCTTTTTCGATAAACCCCAAAGTTGAAATATATGGTGAAATTTTTTCATTTTTTGAAAATTTAATATATTAAATCAAAACTTTAAAATCGTAATAAATTATCTAAGTATTGAGTAAAGGATTATTTAATAATATTTAAAGATTTTTTAAACTTCGTCACAAAAATTAATTAAATTAAAAATTGTAAAATATGAATCAATTTTATCATTTTTACCTAAATTGGGGGAATGTTAATACTAGTAATCAAAATATGGTTATATTAGCCAATATTTTAAACAAAGTTGTCCGATCAAAACTTTGACGTCTGTTTTACCAAAATTAGTTTTTTTTTTTTTTTTTGGATTCTTTCAACATCAGTCGGTAGAAACAACAGAAATTGTTCAACTCCTTCAACCTTGATTCCCTATAAATGAATCAAGTAAGCAAAGGTTCATGAATATAAACCCAAGATTTTATTGGTTGTTAATATATAATAATATTCCCTTCATTTTTTTATTTGGTACAAATAAAAAAAAACGTATTTTAAAAATAAAATAAAAATGAATGTATTTTAATTAAAAAGACTATAATTAATAAATATAAATGGTAAAAATATTAATTATAATAGTATAAAAACATATAAATATATGGTAATTATTAAAGTATATTTTTTTAAAAAAATAAAAAAATAATAAAAAAATTAAAAAAAGAAAAAAAGAAAAAGAAAAAGAAAAAGAAAAAGAGAGAACTTTCTTGCTAAAAGAAGAGAGTATTGATTAGGCAATTCTTTGGTGGATTGATAACCAAAACAATTATATTATGGTTAAAAATATATGTATAGGATCCTATTACCAGACGCAATACTCCTATTTAAATAATTATATTTATATTTTTTGTCTCCAGTTTTTAAATTCTTTAAACGCTCTTTTATTATTAATTTTTCAATCAAATTCAATCAATTTTTTTAATTGAAATTAATTCCCTTAAAAAAAAAAGAAAATTAATAATTTGATATATTTTTCAGCAAATATATAATTATATACAGAACTCACATTAAAATTGAATTTTTGATTAAAGGTTTAATTTTTGGTAAAAGAAAAAAGTATATATTTTCTAATAAATTATTTTATTATTAAAATTATGTTATCATTTTTATTCATAAATTTAAAAGATTATGAATTCAGATATGATAAAAATAAAAATATTTTTAATTTAAATATATATAATTTTAATTTTTATAATATTTGAATATAAATTAGATATTAGGGTGCTTTTAGTAATATTTAAATTTATTTTTTCACTTAAATAAAGTATTTTTTAAAAGTTTTAATAAATATGATAAGTAAGGAATCTAGATATAAAGAAAAAGTAGTTTAATTTTATAATACTTTCCTCCAAAATGAGGCACCTTTCATTTTATTAAAAGATTTGCTTTATATTAAGGGCGAAATTTTTTAAACCAATGGCAGATAGTCGAAGATACTTAAATAATCTAAAAAACATTATTATTTCAAATATCGTAATTCAAATTATAATCTAATAAGAATTTTTATTTATTTATTAAATTTTTTTATTATATTACTCAAAATATTTGTCTTGGTTGTTAAACCTCAAAGTGGTTATTCATAAATTTTTTAAAATTTATTTTAAATTTAAATTATTTTTAATTTTACAATATATCTAAAAAAAATTGTAACTAAGAACGGCTGTTATTACTCGTTAATAATTATTGTTAAATTAAATAAAATTATGTTCTCTCAAAAAATATATACATATATATAAATACTTGTAAATGTCAACAAAATGAGGCAAAATATTATAGCGTAATATCAATCTATTTTTATGTTACCATTTAGCTCCTCTTTCCATATTTATATAATTTTCTACCTATAATTATCACCTATTATGCATGTGACTCATTTTTCAAGAGTAATTACAAGTATTTTCTATCTTTGCTGTCCGATGAAATTAATAACGTGCGAATATTTTAGTGTTTTCTTTACCAAAATATATACATAAACATTTGTATTTTTTAAATAGTGAGATTTTTTTGTATGTCACAAGTTAGAAAATTAGAGAGAATATATACTATGTAAACGGTGAAAAAAAAAAGAGCTTCCAAGACTATATTCTAATTTATAAAATTTGATTAAAATTTTTTCTTTTAATTACATAATATATTTTTTGGTTGATTAGGTATTCATTTTTATTTTTTAAAATTATTGTATATATATATATATATATATATATATATATATACATACACATTAAATGATTTTTGACTAAAAAGGAAAAAGTATTTTTTTAAAAAAAAAAAAAAAAAAAAGAAAGAAAGAAAAAGGAAGAAAAAAAGCGAAACTTTAAATTACTTGGATTAATTAAATTAAAGGAGCATTCAGTAATATGACCCACCATTTATTGCTGGATTTAATTACTTCTATATATATATATATATATATATATGTATGTATGTATAGTAATTAAAACTAAGGTAAATTGGCATAAATAATCTCTAAATTATAGAGGTTTGATGATATTAGTCTCCAAAGTATTTTTTTGTTGGAATTGTCTCTGAATTATAAAAACATTGTGACATTGATCCTTCCCTTAAAAATTTCGTTAAATAAAAAAAAACTTTAAGGGTATTTATGTCACTATATTATTTAAATATATGTAATATTAGGTAAATTGACATAATTAGTCCTTAAACTATAGATATTTGGTGACATTAATCTCTAAATTATAAGTTTTTGGTGAAATTAGTCCCCAAACAATAAAAATATTTATGACATTAGCTCTTTTATTTAAAATATTTTTGTTTTTTTTATAAATAAAAATTATTTGTTAAGTAAAAAAACTTCAAATGTATTTATGTCATTATAGTATTTAAATATATTTAATATATATAATTTATACATATATATCTTCAAATAATATTTTAATATCATTTTCATATATTTTTTTCACTATTTTTATCTTTTTCTTCTTCTTATTCTTTTTGTTTCAAAATAAAAAAAAAGGAAAAAAATATTATCTATCTTTTTTTATTGTTAGTACCAATTAGTTTTTTCCTAACTTTTTATTTGTTGAAAAATGAAAATAAAGAAAGTGGAAGGAGAAAAGAAGGAAGAGAAAACTCAAGAGGAACAAAGATGAAATGATATTATATGTATATATATTATATATTATTAAATATATTTAAATATGATAATGATATAAATATCTTCGAATTTTGAGAAAAGGATCAATTTCATAAATTTTTTATAATTTGGGGACTAATGTCACAAAACATCTATAGTTTGTGGACTATTTATGTCAATTTGCATTTTATTACATATATTTAAATAATGTAGTGACATAAATACTTTTAGAGTTTTTTTGTTTAATGGATGATTTAACGGAATTTTTAACGGAAAGAGCAATATCACAATTTTATTTTTATAGTTCGGAGACCAATTTTACAAAAAAATTACTTTAGGGACTAATGTCAACAAATTTTTATAATTTTGGGACTATTCATACTAATTTGCCTAAAACTAACAAAACCTAATAATAGTGGATTCATAATTCATAACTTTCACAAAATATTACTTACAAAAAAAAAAGTGTACATATATATATATATATATATATATATATATATATATATATATATAAATATTTTTGGGATTATTAATATGGAAAATAAGTGGCCGATTTGGTGGATAATATTTATGTTTTTGGAATGATTCATTACTCCCAAATTTGTACTTAAAAAAAAAAAGAAAAAAAAAAAGAAAGAAAAAAAGAAAAGAAAGAAAAAAAGAAAAGAAAAAGAGATTACTCCAACCTCAAGGAGCGGGCAAGTTGGTAAAGAATTCTAAGTGAGTTCAATAGTTTAATTTCTACATGACTTATGAATACAATAATCTAAAATTTGTGGATTGAGATTACTCCCAAAGTTGCTCTATCAACAGCATTGCTTTATTTATTTTTATTTTAACAAAATTTATAATATATTCGATTCTTTTATTGATAAATAAAATGTAGAGAATAGAGAATAATATTATATAATATATCTTTCTTTTTTGTGGCATCTACAAAAGGGTATAAGATCATTTATTTATAAGAGTAGAAAAAGGGTAGAGATAAGCACTAAGGGTGACAAATGTCATCCGATATTAAATGTTGGACGACACTTATCACCAAAGGAATAAAAATTAATTGACATGTGTAACTTTAGGGATAAACATAAGGTGATACGTATTACCTTTTATTAAATACGTAATTATCCCAGATTAAAAGATAATAACAATTATATGATAGTCATTCACTTATTCAATGAATCTTTCGGATTCATAACACTCCCCTTGGATGTTCATTACATAAAAAATATGTCTCGTTAAACCTTACTAGATAAAAATCCAGTGAGAAAAAATTCTAGTGAAGGAAAAATAGTATAATATTTTTTATGTGTAGATTTCTCCCATGATGAGACAAATTCTCGAAATATTTAAATTGACGCAAATCAATTTTATATCTGAATATATCAAAGGTTGCAGTCGGAAGGACTTTAGTGAATATATCTGCAAGATTATTACATAACCGAATTTGGAGCACATCAATTTCGCCATTCTTTTGGAGTTCATGAGTAAAGAAGAATTTAGGCGAAATGTGTTTTGTCCTATCTCTTTTGATATAACCTCATTTCAATTGAGTTATACAAGTTGCATTATCTTCACATAGAGGAGTTGGAATCTCTCTTTCGGAGGACAAACCACAACTCTCTCTAATATAATGTATTATTGATCTCAACCATACTAATTCTCGACTTGCTTTATGAATAATTATTATCTCAGTATGATTAGAAAAGTTGATGCTATAGTTTGCTTCGTAGATCAACATGATATAGCAATATTACCATATGTAAATAAATAGCCATTTTAAAAATGTGCTTTATGAGGATTAGAAAGATATTCTGTATCTACATACTCAATCAACTTTGGGTCATTTTAACTTGAATAAAATAATTTGAGGTCAATAGTCCCTTGGAGGTATCTAAGGACATGTTTAATACCATTCCAATGTCGTTATTTTGGTGAAGAACTAAATCTTGCTAATAGATTTATAACAAATGCTATATCAGGTTGAGTGTTATTTGCAAGATACATCAATGCACCAATAACACTCAAATATGGTACTTCAAGACCAAGTAGTTCTTCATCATTTTCTCGAGGTCTAAATATATCTTTATTTACATCTAGTGACCTCACGACCATTGGAATACTCAATGGATGTGCTTTGTCCATAAAAAATCTTTTCAACACTTTAGCTGTATATGTTGATTGATGAACAAAAATTCTATATTTCATATGTTCAATTTGAAGCCCAAGACAAAACTTAGTTTTTTCAAAATCTTTAACTTCAAATTCTTGCTTCAAACAATCTATAGCTTCTTGGAGCTCTTCTGAAGTTCTGATGAGATTAATATCATTAACATATATAGTAAGAATCACAAAATCATAATCCATTTTCTTAATAAAAATACATGGACAAATTTTGTCATTCTTATATCCCGAATTCAATAAGAATTCATTAAGGTGATTGTACCACACACGCTAAGATTGTTTAAGCCCATATAATAACTTATGTACTTTTATAGAATCATTTTCATGAGGGCCTTTAGAAGCCTTTGGTAAATTTAATTCTTCAAGGATTTTCATATAAATTTCATTTTCAAGGCTTCCTATAAAGATAAGATGTAACAACATCTATTAGACACATGTCAACATTTTCATGAACTACAAAGCTTATAAGATATCGGAGTATAATAGCATCAATAACTGGTGAATAAGTTTAATTATAATCAATTCATGGCTCTTGCGAAAAGCCTCGTGCGACAAGTCGTGCTTTATATTTTACAATTTCATTATTCTCATTTCGTTTTCGCACAAACTCCCATTTATAACCAACAGGTTTTACATCCTTTGGTGTTTGGACTTAAAAAAACTTCTCGCTTTGCAAGTGAATTTAACTCTGATTGAATCGCATCTTTCCATTGTGGCCAATCAATTATATGCTGATATTTTTCAATTGATGAAGGATCAAAATCCATATCAGGGGGTCGATCATGATGTTTACCTCGCAGTCTGCCTGGGCCAGAATGTCTTACTTCCTCCATATCTATTGTATTGTTTGGGTTGCCATCTCCCTTTTAGGGCCATCCAATTACCCCTGGATTTTGGGTTAAAGGAGGAAAATGGGCTTCTACGAGAGGTGGGCTGGTCCCCCATCATACAGTGATCTTGGGCTCCTTGGGTTTCTGGGCTTGGCCTTTCTTGGGTTGTCCTACGGGCTTGGCTTGGGATTTCACAAATTTGGATCTATCACCAGGAGGTGGGATCTGTTGGATTTTTTCTTTTAAAATGACTAATTCCTCCAATTCCATAGTCTCGTCTTCTGATCCTTCTACCACTGAAAAGTGGGTTCGGATGTCCGTATAATTACTTTGGTCCACTCCCTCAACTTGGGGCCTCCCCATCCGATCTACTGCTCCTCTATTGGTCTCAGCCTTCTTAGGTTTGGTCAAACCCCTACTTTGCTTGGTTTGACCTCCTTCTTGCCTGGTCTGTGCCGATCAGCCCTAGATTCCATCACCGGTGGTCTCCGTCGGCCTCTATTGGGTAATATCCATGGCCCACATGGACCACCCAACTCATCTCGGTTCCCAAAAGTAGCTTCGCCGATAGATACCTTTTCATCAACACAATTTTCTTGTCTGTCGCCGTATTTCTCACATCGAAAGCAAATTTGATGGAGTTCTTCATACTCCACCTGGAATTGTCTTCCCTCAAGAGTTATAATAGGAATAAGGGGTCAATTTAATTGTATTTCAACACAAACCCGAGCATATTGAGCCCTAACAGCCTCCTGGGTTGTATCATCAACTCTAACAGCTTTACCCACCGAGTTGCCAACTGCGAGAAGGATGTTCCGATTAAAACATTCTATAGGCATATTAGGTAATCGAATCCATATCAGAGTAGAGAGAATAGTTTTCGCATTGGGATTAAAGAAAGGCCGCCATTTTGTGACAGTTAGATAATGGCCAAGGATTATCCATGATCCATTGTCGAGGACATATCGATAGTCTTCCAGACAGCGAAATCATGCCACAAAAAAGCCTTCTTCCAGGTCAACCAGTTCAAAACCCCACTGCAAGCACCACAATGTTTCCAAACGACCACGCAGTACCTTCAGATTCACATTTTTCCCAAAAGCTCAAGGAAAACCGCTCTCTTCCTTGGTTTCCAAGTTTCCTTGTATGTCTCAAGTGGAATATGTACCTCAAGTCCCTACTCTGGATACCTTTTTTCCAATATTGGTCCCACATTCAAATCCTGAATGAAACTTAGGCCAGCCTCGCCAAATTCATCCAATTCATCCTCATCAGTATAGATGGGAAGTTTTGTGGGTCCCTCACTCACTTTCTCAACAAAAGAACCATTGCCCCAAGCATTGCAGTCTATTGCCATGTCGGCAGAGATTGGTTCATTGCCCATGCCGGTGTCTTCCGATGTCTCTATAATGGAGCGTTTATATTTCTTCTGAAGCTGGTCTACTTCTTCTGGAGTGGCTTCTTCCGACGGGTTAAGATTGAGGATGACCATCTAGAAAAGGTCTAGAGAGCACTTTCTAGAGAGAGAAAGTTCTCAAAAGAATTAATTATATTATTTAATCATAAATCCTTGAATTCAAATATTATTTAAATTTTATATTTATCATCTTCACAAAAGATAAAACAATTAAATAAACCAAATTACAAATCTCAAAAGGATTATAACTTCCTTTATCTATAAATACCCCTTAATTTAAAGAGAAGAGGAATTAATTGTCCATTGCCGTTTTGAGAGCTCTTAAGAAAAAGTGATCGAGAAACCTTGTTGTCTGACAACATCAGATGTCAAACATATCAAGTCCGACCATATCATTAACCCTAATCCAAGGTGTGGCCTAAACAATAAATTGTCAATTTCAATCTGTATTGAATATATTCTTAGTTGGTTTAAAAAGAAAAGATCATTGCATAATTTAACAAGCAATTAAAATTGAAAACATAAAATACTTAATGAAAATTTCAATCAGTATCCTTCTTCATCGGGAATGTTTAATATGATCTATATCAAGTTCCTTGGGTTATAACAATCTATCTTATAAATATAAAATCGATGATACTTCCACTTAACTATACTAATTGATGAGTACTATGCCATATATATATATGAATTTATTCTTAAATTGATAATAATGTGAATAATTAATTTTCATATCTTATACACTATCTTAATTCAACACACCTATTTATAGTATGTTAATCAAATAGGAGTCCAACACTTCAACATAAAGTACTAAAAGTATCTTAAAAAAAATTATCCATTAATAAAAATACATAACTAAAATGACTAAAGTATATATATTTTTTAAAATAGTAATATATCAGTAGATTAATGTATATATATCGAGAGAGATAATACGTAAATGATATGAGGAATCAACAACGATTTGGCAACTAACTGATCATGTTCACGTGGTAGTTAGGTTGACTAACTTACTTTTTTTGACGAATGAACTCAATAATTAATTAAAGAATGAGAGATCTCTCTCATTACAAATCACTATCTTTGTTTACACTCAAATTAATTAATGTTTGTCTCCAAATCATTGAAAATGATGGACCCAATTGTTTGAATATTCCTCGCAGTAAAATTTTTAATTCTAACCATTACTTGTTCCACAAGCTCATTTGGCATATTTTCAGGAAGGAACCTAGTGACGTCCGTCCTTTTAGACTTTAATTATTAAAATATTATATATTAAGCATCTATTAAAAACAAACTATCAATAAAAATAGAGTAAATATTTAAAATTACATTTACTAATAGTTCTATATAATATGTCAAAATTGTGCTGATTAGAGTTAAATTGGTGGAGGAAACATATTTGTTTGTAATTCAAAGTTGAAGAATAATTCTTGCAAATGATGAAATTTGAATTGAATTAGAAGTTACAAAAAGATTTATAAATTTTTAAGACATGATAATATATATATATATATATATAAATTGGTGGAGGAAACATATTTGTTTGTAATTCAAAGTTGAAGAATAATTCTTGCAAATGATGAAATTTGAATTGAATTAGAAGTTACAAAAAGATTTATAAATTTTTAAGACTGATAATATATATATATATATATATATATATATATATATATATATTTATTTATAATTAATTTAATAATATTGTCTAATAGATCTCGTGGATTTAAATACGTCAATAAATCCTGTTTAATAATTGTAGAAATGCGCCCGTAAAATCCTAAGTAGTGTGATAGGATGATTAATTGCATGCAATATGTGGGAATGGCCTGAATGATAGCTTTAATAAGAACCTCCTTTCCAACTGTTGATAGAAGCTTTTCCTTCAAAGTTTTGAATATTATCTTAATGTAATATAACAATAGTAATTTTTAGCATTAATTATATATATATATATATATATTTATTTATTAATGTGTAAAATAGTATATATTTATCCTCCACCTTATGAAAACTGATTCACTTATAATTTTTTACTCGTAGATTTTTCACATTCCATTGTGTGATTATCAGATTGAAGATAGTTGTGTGTTCTAAAGAGATATGATATGATTATAGTTACTTGGTAAATGAAAGAAATATTGTTGATTTTAGTCATATTATTATGAAGTATATAAAGAGTTTTTTTGTAATATAAAATAATGGATAAATCTTAAAAGTTGTATCTTAATTTTTGAGAGTTCGTAACTTTTGTACTCTTATTTTATTTTTTAAAATTTTTGAACCCCAACAAAAAAAAAAAAAATCGCTTAGTTTTGTTTTCCCATCCAACTCTACACTGAACAAATTGACTTTTCATGACGTTTTTTATAACTATTTTATATTATGTATTATATATAAATATATTAATAATTTTTTTATTTTTTTAAATATAAAAATTAGTAAAAATAGGTTGTTTTAAAATTTTAAATATATATATTTTAAATTATTTTCTTAAATGATAAAATAATTAAATTTTAAATTTGAAAAAATAAATAAATTTTGTAACATTAATTTGATAAAATAATCAAATTAAGGATAATTTTTTCTTTTCTTTTATGATTTTTCAAACTTTTTAAAGAATAATTTTGTCTTTTATATAATGATTTAGGGATATATTGGTCTTTTTAATTATAAATGTTTTTTAGATTTTAATTTTGTTTTGGAAGCGGGTGTAAAACCCGTGATCACACTCTTCTTTCACAGGAACTGACCTGTTGAGCCAATTAAATTTTAATAATTTTTTAAAAACTAGTTTAGATTATATATATATATATATATATATATATATTGATTTGGTGTAAATTGGTCTGGCGTCACGCGTCACTTAAATGGCGTCGTTTGAGGGTCTCTGCCGAACTATCTCCACCTAGGTGGTTTTAGTATTGGAGCTTTTGATGAAGATTTCCTCCGAGAATATCTGCAAAATAGAGAAGTTCGGAGCGGAGGGTGAGGGACCTCCGATGAACCCTCCGAAGCTTAAGTTAGTATTCAGGATATCTGACTTGAGAGATGTAGGAAGTTGGCAGAGAGTTTGTTGAGTTATCTGGTCTTACATTCTGTCCTCGTTAGGGGGGTATTTATAGGAATGAACGACCCTGAGAAACAGGTATGTGGTGAAGAATTTGATAGTTGTCAGATTCTGAAATATCCCTTTGCTATAGGGATACTTGTGAGATATTTTCAACCGAGTAATCTTGAGATAACTGTTGATCAAAAGATATTCTTTACGGAATGTTCCGGGAGAATCTCGACTAGCTGGTAGTCAAGATATTGACGAAGTGAATTACCTAAGAGGCGTCATTGCGGACTTCGGCTCCTTATTTAGCGGAGTGATGGGCTCTGATATGCTCGGTGGACGGATACATCGGGACACGTCAGCTCTCTTGCTCCACGTCAGCGTGGGGTTTTTGTAGCCTCTCAGTAGCCCCTCGTTGAAGTGGAAGAAAACCCTTCTAGAATTCGACGTAGAGAATCATATCGCCGGCCTTCCTGTAGACCCAAAGGGACGTCTGTTATATCGGAGTAAAAAGAGTTCTCTATTTTGTCTAGGCGTTATTGATATTCCCAAAGTGACGGCTGTAATGATGGTGTCCTCATTTCCCGAGCCTGGCATAATGATGGTATTTGCACGGACGTGACGCTTGGTGTGACTAGACCCGTCTAGGAAACGGGTTTGGGCGAAGCGTCTCCAAGAAGCTACGCTCTTTTCATCTTCTTCTCCGTTTATAAATAGCCTTCTTCTCCCATTCATAATACTTTTCGCACTCATCCCTATGTAAACATAAAGTTCTCTCCTTCCTTGCTGCCAAACTTTCCCCAGTATTCTTCAGTTCCTTCTTCGACGCATCATTATCAGGTAATTGTTACTTTTGAATTTTGGCTTCCTTTTTATTTCGTAAGGCTTTTGTCATGGAGTGATCGAGAGGGTGTGATTTCTGGGTAGGCTTCGCCATGTTTTTTCCTCTTCTATTTTCCTTGATTTCTACCTCCTTTCCGGGTTTATCACTGCTTTTCCATCTGTCTCCCTTGAAAGAGAAAAGAAAAAAAGAAAGGGGGGGGGGGGTAATCTTGGGCTAGATGGTGTTAAATTTTTTGAAAGATGATGGGTTCCCGACTGATATGCTAAAATAGGTGTTGTTTTACCCTATGTTGATTATGAGTAATTAAGGACTTAGATTGATTAATTGTCACGTTTAGTCTCTATGCTGTCACTTAATCAGTCAGAACCTAAGGCAGAGTACCTATCGTGTAGCTAGTATGTTGGAAAGTATCTACGATTTTATTTAAATTAAATATCGTACTCCCAAGGAAGTGGTAACGGCTTAGTAGTAACTATCCTCTTACCCTAACTCTTATCTTATGATCTAGTTATGCAATCGTTCATCAATATCTTTGATGAGAGGGTGATTCATTCTCCACTAGGTTTAAGTCTATTTAAGCCTAAAAGTATTTTACAGATAATGTCCTGATTCTATGTTATACTGTTCCTACATGTTGATTGACCTATCTTCGAGTATTTTAGATATATCTTGGCATGGATTGCAACTATGTACTGAGTCTAAAGGTGTACCACATCTGAGTTACCTGATAAACCGCCCCATCGCCATTGACGGCCCTACTCACAGTTCGAGCTAAAGGCATCCATGAAAGCCTATGTCACTTAGGGGATCATGCCGCTCGCCCTAACGCCGGCATAAACACACAAACTCAGCCTACTTAGACTACTCTAACAAACATGGTCTTCTGTAGGTTATTTTATCTAATATGGAAGACACCAATGCTTTCCAACGGGAAAGTCCTAAATTGATGCCTGTTAAACTAAACAGGTTATGATCAGACCGTGGTTAGGAATTGTCTATAACCCTACATTTAGTTTAAAAGAAACTACATTAGACATGCAGACATAATGAATATTAAGCAGGTGGCCATTTCTGGAAAATCATAAGAACTTCAACATATATAACAAATATTCATAAAATCATAATCCAATAAACATAATCAATATTTGGACAAACACAGTACATACATATAAAGAGAGGGACAGGGGGACTGATGCCATAAAGAATTCACCCTTTACTTAGTCTCGCCGATGGAGCAACTGCTTGTATATGTTGGACTGCTCGACCCGACTCTGCTAGACAGAACCTTCGGATGACACTTCCTCAGCCTAGTAGCTAGACTTTACCTTAATACCCAGCTTAAGCCCAGCCCTATGGACTAACTCTTCGAACGCCTAGAGCCCTCTTAGGATCTCCTAACGAAATCCCGGGTATTCTATGAATACCAGAAACGAACCTATCTATCGTATCCTAGGATCTGAGACTAATTCTCAGAAACAAAGAAAACGAGACACTATCTATAAATAAAAAGAAAACTTATACTGAAACCTGAGTCTCTAAGTGACTTGTATACTGGAAAACTGTATACTTGAAGTCACTAAATGACTCAGATCGAGTGGAGAGGAATGATTTCAACTGAGGATGGCCTGGGGTATTTATACAGCTTTCTGGAGTGATTTTCTCTCAAAAATTCGATGTGGGATTCTGAACTGTGGCTCGGGACGCCCGTCCTGGCGTATTGACCAGGTCAGGACGTCCATCCTGATTCGGGATGCCCACCCCGACGTCTGAACTTCTAAAAATCACCTTTTTGCCCCGAAATTTGCCATTTTCTTCTACTTTTCACCTGACACTTCCAAAATCACAAAAACTGTGAAATTGAGTTAATAACAATCAATTAAGACCGATTTACCCTCAATTTCACCCTAAATTATGCCTAAAAACATGCTAAAAATGTGATATGATTTATGCATATCATATAACCCCACACTTAGCTTTTTGCTTGTCCTCAAGCAAAGTCTACCTGAAGTTAGTGATTTTAAATCATATGTGGAGTCACTTAAATTTTCTAGTCATGTTTTTATTCCAAAAATTTATTCATACAATTCACAACACAAGTCTGACTGGTTAGGTTGCTATGACAAGGTCTCAAATGTCTCTAGTAGATTATTATAATCAAGCAGGTTTAACAACTTAACAACTAGATTGAACTCTTCTCTCAGTCACAAGGTCTTCCTGATGTGTAGTGTGTGTACTAGTCTAGACCAGATAGTCAACACAATATACTCTCGTCTTAACTACTACCAGATAACACTTCGACCCGTCGCTAGACATACTAACAATAGACAACTTTCTGAGTTCTGAGCCTTGGTGATCAGATTTTTAATTATTTAGCATTTATCGATTTTTTCTTTTATAGATTTTTCAGGGTATTTTGAGTCTGCTTTAACACGTCAACTTTAACTACCCATGTAGCAAGTCCCACTCCGATGACTCCCAGACCTACACGACCTTAGGGTATCAGGCTTTAAGTTCCCCTAAGGAGTGGTGCTCGAGTAGCAAAGGCTGCTAGCAAACTACCCTATTTAATTAACTCTCTCTTTTTTTTCTTTTCACTTTCAGCTCAGAGTCTCATCTAGTCATTTTAATTGCCAATACATCCTCAACTGGTCTAATCTTATCTAGTTAAGTTTTGAAAAGGTAATTACCTGGCTGAGGTCTTCTAATCCAGACTAAGTTGTGCTCAATTATCAGGAATTCCCTATTCCTAATCAATAAGTTCAAAATAGTCATCACATTGTCTCCTACTAATCATAACATTCTACCTACATATCATAGACATCATCAATGTTTTACCAATCATATTGCATTTTGAAGTCTGAAAGAATGAAAAATTTTGAAATTTTGTTTTGGAAGGGTGTGAAAATACGGGGAAAACATGCAAAATCATGCAAAAGTTTTTCTACTACTACAACAGTGCACCGTGCACTGCTACCCCACACTTAAGTCTAACACTGTCCTCAGTGTTCATGCATATCTAAATTACCCCACACTTCTTTGCAAACAAGAAGTAATAAAAACAAAACAGGAAGGTAATAGAAATAACAAAACAGGAAGGTAATAGAAATAACAAAACAGATCACAAAATGAAGATAAAAATTAAAAGAACACAAAATAAATGTAGAGGAAGATGAGGATTAGAAAAACTCCCTTCTTGTCTCGAGCAGAAAGGTCTTCTTTGATCTGTCAATTGGCTCTTCACCATAGCCATGTGCTATTGCTGAGGTGTTCTTGACTCTGTAAGCTCCAGATATTGGAACGGATGACGTCAGCTCCGATCCTTCAATGTCGAGCTCCAGGTAGTGGCCTATCCATTTGATGAATGACTCAAGCCCCAAGGACTGTTTCCTCGAATCATTTGCAAAGTTTCTCGTAATCGTAGCAACGTGTCCAGAAGGAACGTGTCTAGGAATGAGACTTCTTTGGATTGGTGTGCCTACCTGCCAATGTCAGTGAAGGTATTGCATGCAAGTTTCGAATGGCAGAAAAGATACCTGAAGCTTTGGTGAAGCCGTGGTGGTAGGAGGCTCTAGTGGTGTAGATTTGGGCCCAAGTATTTGAGACTTCCTCGGGGAAGTTTCTCACAACTGATTGGTATGCAGGGGATGCAAGCTCCTCCATTGCTATGCTCCTGATACAACGCCAAATTCCTCCATATCTCTCGACCCTTCGATACCACTTGGTAGATCACTTGCTTGCACTGGTCTGGCTTTAATTGTTGCCAGTATCTCATCTGTTAATTTTGAGGGTAGGGGTTTTGCTGTGGTGGTATCTTCTGAAAGTTTCTAGCTTTCGAATTATTCCTCAGCTAAATCCCGTATAATTTCTCCAGCTGGGATTGTATGCGTCTCCCATTGGAGCAGCATTCTGCAGTAACCTACTCCTACCTCTTTTTGGAATGGTCCGTATTTCATTCCCATAGCAATCCTTGCTAAAGTGTGGTACTTGGCAAACTTCACAGATTAGATACATAGGCACATCTGAATCTAGAAAACAGTTTCTCACTGAATCTGCACATGACTTTAACATCATTAGTAGGTAATGCCTATGGTTCAGGCCACTTTGAAAGTGTTCTACAGCTACTATGATGTAATTGTTTTCTAAGGAAGAAAGAGAAAAGGATTCAATGAATACCCCAGATATTGAAAGATTGCAACACTCTGTATATGTTGCTGGGGTAGACGATCTCTGGAAAGACGTGTTACCTGTTATTTTTCCAGCATCATCGGACTGTATCAAGGATACAAAATCTTCGAATAGTGGGCCAGTAATATCATGCTTCCAACACTTTCCGGACAGTGTTGCTAGCAGTCAAATAGCCTCTCGTAGATCGTCGATGACAATGCTCCAAAATTTTGTGGCCTGTGTCTTTCGAGACACATCTTCTGATCAACTGATCTGCAAAAATTTGAAATAGAAGAGAAATCTGCCCAGTAGTAATATTTCAAATTAGCAAAGAATTTCTTCTTTTGCTGATAAGTCATATTACTTGGAACTCATTCAGTGACTCGATAATTTGCAACAACAATAAACCACAGATGAGAATTATTATACATAGCAAACAATGCAAATAAGTTTTCATCCAAAAATTTATCAGTATTACAATAACCTCTAACTCGGGGTTTTCTAATCAAGACAAATGGTTTGCTTTCTAAATTTTCAACCCTTTTTCTTATCCCTTCATTCTATATCAAATTCAAGTAACAATAAAACTTAATCAATTATGGTTCAACATTAGTTTTATTGAACACAGATATCTCAGAGTGATCAATGTAAACTATTGTTTTCAGACAAGACTAGATAAGATCGGAATTTATCATACATGAACTTTCTTATCATGTTTCTGTCCTAAAACAATTCTTACTACATCATTACATCACATATTACTTCAAAAAGAAGATTCCAATCAGGTGATGCCATAATGGGTGCAGTAATTCCTTTTGGTTTTAAAAGATCTCATGCAATTATCAGCAAAACAAAAGGAACATCCTTTTTTCAATAGAACATTCAAAGGTCTGGCTATTAAGGAAAAATCATTTCATAACTCGTCCTAATAAAGACGACATGACTCTAAGAAAATTCTAAAATGGAATTTCTTCCTAATAAAAATCTAAGCTAAAATTTTACAACTCAGAAGAAAATATATTTTTTTCTCACTTCCATACTTTTGTTTTTCGAAAAAAAAACAAACAGACAGGAAAACTGTAAACACGAAAAATTTATTTCTTTTATCTTCTGGAAAGTAATATTTTTCAGAAAATTTTATAGAAGAAAAGAAAAGAAAAGAAAAAATTGAAAGAAAACAAATGTTCAAGAACAAATAATACAAGAGATAGGAAAAAGAACAACTTACCATTGAGCAAGAAAAATACATTCTTTTTTTCGGATTTTAAATTTTAACAATTTTTTTTCTTTTTATATTTTATTTCGAAAGCAATTAAATTTCCTCAATATGGTTTTAGAATAATTTTCTAAAATTTGATTATCCTAAATGTCTTAATTCCAGATAATATCTAAAATTAATTAGTTATGATAACCCTATATTTCGGAAATTGATTGTCTAACTAGCAGAAAATAAATGTTAGGTCTAAGGTCTAGGTTACTACCGTTACCTATCATAAGCTTCTAGAATTGTAGCCAATAATCCTAAATTCATTATGATATTTCCCTGGCAACGGCGCCAAAAATCTGATGGGTTCCTGACTGATATGCTAAAATAGGTGTTGTTTTACCCTATGTTGATTATTAGTAATTAAGGACTTAGATTGACTAATTGTCACGTTCAGTCTCTATGCTGTCACTTAATAAGTCAGAACCTAAGACAGAGTACCTATCGTGTAGCTAGTCTGTTAGAAAGTATCTACGATTTTATTTAAATTAAATATCGTACTCCCATGGAAGTGGTAACGACTTAGTAGTAACTATCCTCTTACCCTAACTCTTATCTTATGATCCAGTTATGCAATCGTTCATCAATATCTTTGATGAGAGGGTGATTCATTCTCCACTAGGTTTAAGTCTATTTAAGCCTAAAAGTGTTTTACAAATAATGTCCTGATTCTATGTTATACTGTTCCTACATGTTGATTGACCTATCTTCGAGTATTTTAGATATATCTTGGCCTGGATTGCAACTATGTACTGAGTCTACAGGTGTACCACATCTGAGTTACCTGATAAACCGCCCCATTGCCATTGACGGCCCTACTCACGGTTCGAGCTAAAGGCATCCATGAAAGCCCTATGTCACTTAGGGGATCATGCCGCTCGCCCTAACGCCGGCATAAACACACAAACTCAGCCTACTTAGACTACTCTAACAAACATGGTGTTCTGTAGGTTATTTTATCTAATATGGCAGACACCAATGCTTTCCAACGGGAAAGTCCTAAATTGATGCCTGTTAAACTAAATAGGTTATGATTAGACCGTGGTTAGGAATTGTCTATAACCCTACATTTAGTTTAAAAGAAACTACATTAGACATGCAGACATAATGAATATTAAGAAGGTGGCCATTTCCGAAAAATCATAAGAACTTCAACATATATAACAAATATTCATAAAATCATAATCCAATAAACATAATCAATATTTGGACGAACACAGTACAGACATATAAAGAGAGTGACAGGGGGACTGATGCCATAAAGAATTCACCCTTTACTTAGTCTCGCCGATGGAGCAACTGCTTGTATATGTTGGACTGCTCGACCCGACTCTGCTCGACAGAACCTTCGGAGGACGCTTCCTCAGCCTAGTAGCTGGACTTTACCTTAATACCCAGCTTAAGCCCAGCCCTGTGGACTGACTCTTCGAACGCCTAGAGCCCTCTTAGGATCTCCTAACGAAATCCCGAGTATTCTATGAATACCAGAAACGAACCTATCTATCGTATCCTAGGATCTAAGACTAATTCTCAGAAACAAAGAAAACGAGACACTATCTAGACATAAAAAGAAAACTTATACTGAAACCTGAGTCTCTAAGTGACTTGTATACTGGAAAACTGTATACTTGAAGTTACTAAATGACTCAGATCGAGTGGAGAGGAATGATTTCAACTGCGGAAGGCCTGGGTTATTTATAGCATCTTTCTGGAGTGATTCTCTCTCAAAAATTCGATGTGGGATTCTAAACTGTGGCTCGAGACGCCCGTCCCGGCCTGTTGACCAGGTCAGGACGCCCATCCTGATTCGGGACACCCACCCCGACGTTTGAACTTCTGAAAATCGCCTTTTGCCCTGAAATTTGCCATTTTCTTCTACTTTTCACCTAACACTTCCAAAATCACAAAAACGGTGAAATTGAGTTAATAACAATCAATTAAGACCGATTTACCCTCAATTTCACCCTAAATTCTGCCTAAAAACATGCTAAAAATGTGATATGAGTTATGCTTATCAAAAGACTTCTGGGTTTTAAGGCCCTTTTTCTGAAGGCGAAGTGGCAGTTTAGGACTGATAGGGTTTTTAATCTTCAGGTCGAAATGTCAAAATCGGGATATCCATTAGTTGATGTAGAATCTAGCTCGGAATCCACTTCGGTAGACAAGCCGACCACTTTGAACCCTAACTCATCGAGTAGCGGTAGTTCGTCTGATGGGCGTAGATAAGACCCCCAGATTGTCTTGGAGACAGATGATGGGATCATTAGGGTTCCAGTAGTCCAGACTCCGACCGACTGTCCAACCGTTGATCTCGCCGCTCCTGCTCTAGCCCCTAGAACCAACAATCCAACCGCTGTCAGAGATTTCCAAGGGGAAGGTTCTGACTCCGATAGCTCAGAAGACCTACCAACAACGAAAAAACAATTGTCCGGGGACTTCACCCTTAAAACCAATACTATCAGCCTTGAATATCCCATGTTATCCCTAGAGGTCGACCGAAGTAGGTTTAAACTTTTTATAGTGAAGTCATGCGGACTCATGGCTGACGCCTATATCCACGTTCCTTATGACCATTTTATCTCAGGGTTGGCCCTACCCTTAGACCCCACCTTTTGTGACTTTCTAAATTTAGTAAAGTGTCAACCTGCCCATGTGCATCCAAACGGAGTTTGATATTTCATAGCTTTGACCGTTCTGTGTAGGAGAATAGGAATAGAAATCTCGGAATTGATTTTGAGAACCTTTTTTACCGTCCTTAGGATGAATAACCTAACTTTGTCTTTGAGACCCCACTCGAGTAAGGTCACCCTTTTTGAACCTCCTCCCAATAAGGTTAGTCAGTGGAGGGAGCGATGGGTTTGCGTGGAGTCCAAATTGGGCTTCCCGTTTTACCCGAAGTGCAAGGCACTTCGTACATGGCCGGCACTTAAGAAAAACACCTGGTACTCTGACTCTGACATAAAGTTTTTAGACTATGTTCAGAGTGAGTTAGGTGACAACCATAGAACCCAGTCCAAAGTCTTTTTATCCAGCGAACTTATCGCTAATGCCAGTCGTCATCTCTGCGGGATCGGTGGGTGTGCAATAGATGCACGTCAGAGGGAGCTTGGGCTGGAGGACAATAATGAATATCCTGTATGGAGGCTCCACCCGGGAAGATTATTTTTTGACGAATGCCCAGAGTGCTCCAACTTGGAAAATGCAGGCTGTCCTGTGGCAAAGGGTAGACTAGGATAATTTTTTGTTTTAAAATGTAGATTTCTTTTACCTTAACACTGACCTCACTTCCCTCTTTTTGCACACATGCCTGATGGTTTTGCAGAACGACGTGAGGCAGAGAGGCTCACAAGAGGTGCGACCTTTCGTCGGGCGGGCCTCACTCTAGCGAGGGCTGTCGACCGCGCTTCGATTTCAGCAGCGGTTGGAACTTCGTCGGAGGGCTCGACCTCTCCTTCTGCAGCTCTGCAAATGACTCGGAACCCCCTACCACAGAAGTCCACCGATCACGAAAAAGGGAAGGGGCCTGCTGTCGCCACGTCGAAATGGACGCGTGACGGCAGCAAGGTCGAACTACTGAGGAAGAGACCTTCTCCGGGCGTTCAGTTGTTCGACTCCTCTGATTTGCAGGACGAAGCTCCGCTTACCGCTCGTGCCCTTGCTCTTCGTGCTTCACGGGGGGAAGGTTCTTCGAGGCCTTCTTGGTTGAGGGAAGGGTTCAAACTTCCCAATTCCAGGAGGGACTTAGAGAATCTTGCCCTTGAGGTCCAGCGAGCCTCCCCACCCTTGTCTAACCTGCAGCTGATGGATTCCCGGGTGGGGAGAGTTTTTGGCAAGGCTGTGTTACACAGATTGATAGATCATGACCTGTCGTAGAACCTTCGTGATGCTTCGATGGGGGTGGATAACACGATGGGCCATATTGGAGCTCATCTGGCACAGGTAAATTTACTTGATGCTGTTGCTCGTTGTTTTCATAAATTTACTTAAAATCACTTTTGACTTCGTCGTTCTCTTTTTCAAGTCAGCGCTTTTATTGGGCACCTCGGTTTGATGGCGGCGTCAGCGAACACTTCTCGAACTATGCAGTTGAGTTTGGAAAAGAAGTGTGCTGAACTAGAGGGCCAACTGTCGGCGAAGAACAAGGTCCTTGACTCCGCCGGAGAGAAACTCCGGATTGCTGAGGAGAATGTGGCCCTGGTTGTTGCTGAAAAGGATAAACAGTCTTCAGATTTGATATCTTATCAGAAGGAAAATGAAGATCTTAAGGCCCAACTAAGAGACTTCAACCGACGACTAAAGGATGCGGAGTCAAGGCATAGGGCTTCGGACACCAAGGTGGCATACTACTAATCCATTGATTACACTGCCAAGGTGGTGGATACCTACCGCACTTCCCCAGAGTTTATAGATGAACTCTACTACAGCGGAACCCCCGCCCGCTGTCCGGGTAGCGGGACCCCCGAGGCGAGGGCTTAACCCCCGAAGTGTCCTTGAAATATTTACCAACTCCAACAAACCGTTGGTCCTACGCTGGAGACAGAGGCTGTAGTAGATAGTAGGCCTGCCCCGGTGGTGGCAGAGGTCTTGTTAAGTGAGGGTACTTCGGTCGAGGGTGCTCCAACTTCCACCGAAGTCCCTCTTACTGTAATAGAATAGGATTTTTAAATAGAGTTTTGTTTTCCTATTTTGACTTCGAGTCCAATGACTAACTTTTTTCTTTTTAACTCGTGGTGAAAATGGGATCCCATGATTAACTCCGAAATCATGATTAACTTTTAAGCATTTTAACTCCAAGATTGACTCAAAGTGAAGTAGGATTCCATGATTAACTCTGAAATCTATTTAAGTTCCATGATTAACTCTGAAACATTTTAACTCCAAGATTGACTCGAAGTGAAGTAGGATTCCATGATTAACCCTGAAATCTATTTAAGTTCCATGATTAACTCTGAAACATTTTAACTCCAAGATTGACTCGAAGTGAAGTAGGATTCCATGATTAACTCTGAAATTTATTTAAGTTCCATGATTAACTCTGAAACATTTTAACTCCAAGATTGACTCGAAGTGAAGTATATTGGAGATTAGACTCCCGAAATCAACGTATATCATTTTTAAACCCGGTGGAGTGACTTATTAGCAAGTTTATACATCTATACAAAATATGTTTTCAAGTGGTTAGCATGCGACGGATTGGGCAGTACTTTTCCTTCCTGATCCATGAGATAAAAAGTTCCTAGGCGCACTTTGCCTTTGATCAAATAAGGACTTTCCCAGTTTGGTGACAGTTTGTTTGCCTTGATTTGCCTAGCCGTTCCTTCGATCTTCCTTAGTACCTAGTCTCCGATGCCTAGCGGTCTTTTCACCAAGCTTTTATCATGTGTCAACTTGGTTTTTTTGCTTAAAATTCTCCATCCTTAGCCGCGCTGCAATCTATCTTTCTTCGAGTAAATCTAGATCTAGGCATCGCTGTCACTTGTTAATCTCTGTGTCGTAGGTGGACACTCTGTATGAGGGGAGTGCGAGTTCAGCTGGAGATATGGCTTCTGAACCGAACACCAAGGCATATGCTGTTTCACCAGTGGGGCCCCTAGCCGAAGTTCGAACTGCCCATAATGTTGCGGGGAGTTCATCGACCCATTTGTTGGACCTACCCTCTAGATTTTTCTTTAATGTTGTGAGAACTATTTTATTTGCCGCCTCTGCCTGTCCGTTGCCTTGGGGATGGGCCACCGATGATTTCCAATGTTTGATGCTTAAGCTGGTGCACTCCGCCATGAACTTAGTGGAAACCTGCGTGCCATGGTCGGTCACCACAGCCCGTGGTACCCCATACCTGCAAAACACAAAATTGTGTAAGAAGTTAAGAGCATTTTCCTCCGTAGGGGCTGCTAGTGACTTCGCTTCGATCCACTTGGAGAAATAATCTACAGCTAATATTAGATATTCGTTTCCTCTAGACTTGGGGAACTTGCCCATCAAATCGATTCCCCACATGTCGAAGGGCCATGCGGCCAAGACGGGAATTTGGGGAACAGATGGTAGTCAAGGTATTTTGCCAAAGCTTTGGCAGACCTTGTAGTATTTAACGAAGTCCTCTGCGTCTTTTCGTAATGTTACCCAGTAAAACCCTTGATTTAAGATTTTCTCCGCGAGGGGTCTTGATCCAGGATGTCCACCACATATTCCCTCGTGCATTTCTTCTAGTACTGATTTTGTAAGGTCTGGTGGGATGCAGCAAAGTAAGGGTCTCGTGAAGGAATGATGATACAGGATATTGTTGATTACTGTGTACTGAGCTGCTCGCTTCCGTATTTGCCTTGCCCTGCTTTTATCTTCGGGCAAGATGTCGGAAGATATAAAATCCTTTAATTCAACAATCCACGTGGAAGAGCCGATGGCTGATTGCTGCAATGGTAAAGCAGACTCCGGTGCGGAAAGAAGCTCCACGGATACCCCCAAGTCATTGGGGGATTCTCCCAAGGCTATTTTTGCCGGTTTATCTGCTGCCTCATTAAGACTCCGATCTATTTTCTTTAATGCGAAATTTTGGAATTGGGTGATCAAGCGGTCAACCTTCGTCGCGTATACCTTCAAGTTATCAAAATTCACTGAGTATTCGCGATTCACCTGCCCGACGACGACTTGGGAGTCACTGAAGACTTCCACGACTTCTATGCCGGCCTCTAGAGCCCATTGTAGTCCGAGGATGAGGGCTTCGTACTTGGCCTGGTTGTTAGACAAGGGGTAATTGAGTCTTATACTCTGACTCTCTTCGTATTGCCTTGAGGGGGATCTCATCGTGACGCCCACTCTGATGCCCTGGGAATTAACCGCTCCGTCAACTGTCATCACCCAGGTGTTTCTTCTCATGGGAGAGGATACTGGCTCTTCAGGGGAAGATGCTTCCGTGAAGGATAGTTCGGCTAGAAAATCTAACAAGGCTTGAGCCTTGATTGTTGTTCGGGGAGAGAACTTGAGGTCGTAACCGCATAACTCGATGGACCATCGAAGCATCCTTCCGGATTGGTCTAGTTTGTGAAAAATTTACTTTAGCGGATGATTGGTGTAGACAACAACGGTGTGTGATTCGAAATATGCGCAAAGTTTCCTTGTGCTGATAACTAAAGCATACGCCAATTTTTTGATCCGTAAGTAGTGTACCTCGGCGTCCCTTAATATTCGGCTGACGAAGTAAACATGTAGTTGCTTATCCTCTGAGTTCCTCACTAGAACTGATGCCACCGCTTGCTGTGAGACGGACAAGTACAGGTACAGTACTTCGCCCGACATAGGCGGACTAAGCAAGGGCAACCTCGCCAAATAATTTTTTAATTCTTCACAGGCTTTGGCGCATTCTTCGTTCCATAAGAAAGCTTTTCTTGAGACTTTCAATGTTTTGAAGAATGGTACATATCTTTCGGCCGATTTGGAAATAAATCTCCCCAACGCAGCTATACATCCATTTAACCTCTGAATGTCTTTGATACAGTGAGGCTCCGCGAGCGTCAATATAGCCTCGACTTTGAGTGGGTTGGCCTCGATGCCCACTCCGACATCATGAATGATGTGTTTCCGACCGATGTGCTAAATAGGTGTTATTTTACCCTATGTTGATTATGAATAATTAAGGACTGTGATTGACTAATTGTCACATTTAGTCTCTATGGTGTCACTTAATCAGCCAGAACCTAAGGCAGAGTACCTATCGTGTAGCTAGTCTGTTGGAAAGTATCTACGATTTTATTAAATAAATATCGTACTCCCAAGGAAGTGGCAACTAGCCTTTTATCCTAACTCCTATCTTATGATCCAGTTATGCAATCTTCATCAAATACTTTGATGAGAGGGTGATTCATTCTCCACTAGGTTTCAGTCTAATTAATCCTAGAAGTGTTTTATAGATGAGTCTTGATTCTATGTTATACTGTTCCTATATGTTGAATGACCTGAATTCGAATATTTTAGATGCATCTTAGCCTGGATTGCAAATATGTTCTGTGTCTAAAGGCGTACCACATCCGAGGTCTCTAATAAACCGCCCTACCTTAATGACGGCCCTACTCACGGTTCGGGACGAAGGCATCCATGAAAGCCCTATGTCACTTCGGGGATCATACCGCTTGCCCTAGCCGCCGGCATAATCGGACTCAGCTCGGCCCCTACCTAGACTACTTTAACAGGCAGGGTGTTCAACATGTTATTTTATCTAGCATGGCAGACACCAATGCGCATGTTAAACTAAACAGGTTATGATTAGACCGTGGTTAGGAATTGTCTATAACCCTAACTTTAGTTTAAAAGAGCACATTAAACATGCAAACATAGTGAATATTTAGCAGGTGGCTATTTCCGGAAAAACATAACAACGTCAACATATAAAACAACTATTCATAAACATCGTAATCTTGTATTCATAATAAGTATTTAGAACAAAACAATAACAACATATAAGAGAGGGACATGGGGACTGATGCCATAAAGAAATCACCCTTTACGTAGTCTCGCCGACGGAGCGTACTGCTGTATATGTCGTATTGCTCGCCCTGACTCTGCTCACCAGAACCTTCGGAGGACGCTTCCTCAGCCTAGTAACTGGGCTTTACCTTAATACCCAGCTTAAGCCCAGCCCTGTGGACTGACTCTTCGAACGCCTAGAGCCCTCTTAGGATCTCCTAACGAAATCCCGGGTATTCTATGAATACCAGAAACGAACCTATCTATAGAAACCTAAGATCTGAGACTATTTCTCAGAAACTAAAACAAAACACTAACAAGAAACAAAACTGAGATCCGAGTCTCTGAGTGAGTTGTGTACTAGAGAATTGTACACTGGAAACCACTAAATGACTCAGATCGAGTGGAGAGGAATGAATTCAACTGCTGGAGGCCTGAGGTATTTATAGCAGCTTCCTGGAGTGAAAATGTCTGTAAAAGTCGATGTGGGACAGCTTCTGGCGGCTCGGGACGCCCGTCCTGATCAGTTGACTAGGTCGGGACGCCCGTCCTGATCAGTTGACCAGGTCGGGACGCCCGTCCTGAACCTTTGACCGAGTCAACATTTCCAAAAATTGCGTTTTGCCCCAAAATTTGCTGTTTTCGTCTACTTTTCACCTGACACTTCCAAAATCATAAAAACTGTGAAATTAAGTGAATAATGAACAATCAAGATCAAATTACCCTCGATTTCACCCAAATTCATACATAAAAACATGCTAAAAAGGTGATACGATTTTCGCGTATCAGATAACCCCACACTTAGCTTTTTGCTTGTCCTCAAGCAAAGTCTACCTGAAGTTACTTAAATTCCTAGACATGTTTTTATTCCAAAAATTCTTCAGACAAGTCTTAATACAGATCTGTCTGGTTAGGTTGCTATGACAAGGCCTCAAATGTCTCTAGTAGCTTGTTATGATCAGGCAGAAAATAAATCAACAACTAGGTTGGACTTTTTTCTTAGTCACAGGGTCTTTCTGATGTGTAGTGTGTGTACTAGTCCAGACCAGATAGTCAACACAATGTACTCTTGTCTTAACTACTACCAGATAACACTTCGACCTATCGCTAGACATATTAACAACAGACAACTTTTTGAGTTCTTAGCTTTGGTGATCAGATTTTTAATGTTTTAGCATTTAGTTATTTTATAGATTCAGTGTATTTTAAGTCTGCTTAGAACACGTCAACTTCAACTACCCATGTAGCGAGTCCCACTCTGATGACTCCCAGATCTACACGACGTTAGGGCATCAGACTTTAAATTCCCCGAAGGAGTGGTGCTCGAGTAGCGAAGGCCGCTGGCAAACTACCCTTATTTGATTAACTTTCTTTTGTTTCCTTTCACTTTTAGCTCAGAGCTTCATCTAGTCTTTCTAACTGCCAATATGTCCACAACTGGTCTAATTTTATCTAGTTAAGTCTCGAACAGGTAATTGGTTGAGGTCTCTAATCCAGACAAAGTTGTGCTCAGTTATCAGGAATTCCCTATTCCTAATCAATTAGTCCAAGATAGCTATCAATTATCTCCTACTAACCATAGCATACTACCTACATATCATAGACATAAGCAATTGTTTAACCAAGCATACTGCATTTAGATGTCTGAAAGACGGAAAAATTTTGAAAACAATTTTGGAAGGGTGTGAAAATACGGGGAAAAACAAGCAAAAGCATACAAAAACTACTACAGTGCACCGTGCACTGCTACCCCACACTTAAGGCTGGCACTGTCCTCAGTGTTCATGCATATCTAGCTACCCCACACTTATTTGAAAATAAGAAATAAAACAGAAAAGATTCTTACCCCACACTTATTTGAAAATAAGAAGTAAAACAGGAAAGAAAGGATTCTGTATTGGTAAGTAAGACCTAAAAAATAAAATAATGCAATCAATTCTGTATTTCATATAAATCAATTTTGTACATAGATTCATACGTCATACAGCCCAGACATGCTTATACACATAGAACAAGAAAAACAAAAGCAAAAGAAAGGAAAGCAAAGGAAAGAAGGAGAGAGAGACTAAGAACCCGGCGGATCGTTGTCCAGTGGACCTAAGTCTGCTAAGTCAAACTCGAAGTTTTCCGCCACTCTGGAAGTCTGCTGATGTATCTCCTCAATCCTGCTGGTGTTCATGGCGATCCTGTCATCTATCATCGCCAACCGTCTGTCAATCTTGTCTTCCATCATCGTCAGCCGTCTATCAATCCTCTCCATGTCTCAACTGTATCGGGCCGATAGTTCTGCCAATCCGTGCGACATGTGTCGTTCGAAGGCAGTACGTGGCACGAACGTCTCGGACGGAGGGATATGCAATGGAAATGCTTCCGATGCCGATGCTTGTCCTGTCTGCTCCGTGTGGATGGTGTCACGGCCATTCGCATCCCGGACAACCATTCCCATGTTCCGTAGAATGGTAACATCTGTGGGAATGGTGGTCGGGGTGACTAGAGTAAGCTCCGAGCCCTCTATGTCCAACTCCAGGTAGCGGGCTAGCCTGGTGATGTATGGTCCGAGCCCCAGACACTATTTCCTGGTGTCTGTAGCGAATCCTCGCATGACGACCGTTATGAGTCTAGCCATCTCTACTGTAGATCCCATGTGCATGTTGGCTAGAAGGAACATCTCCATCAGGGTGACAGTTTCGGGCGCTGTCAGTCGTCCTGATAATGTGTGTGCAATGATAGCATGCATGTAGCGAAGAGTAGGATAAATACCTGTGGCTTTTGCAAAGCCATGCTGGTATGGGACACCCGTCATGCAGATCTGAGCCCAAGCAGTGGAGACGTCTGCAGACGTGAAGTCTCGAACTGTTGTGGTGTATGCGGGCGTATCCAGCTCATCTCTCTGCCAGATGCCTAGGGCGATGCCGAACTCGGCCATGCTCATCGATCGATCTATTCTGCCTAAACGGAATGTGATCTGCTCCTGGTGGCAGGTAAAAGACGCATAGAACTCACATACCAACTCCAGGTATGTGGGCTCTGTGACGATGAACACTCGACTGTACGGTGGCACGTCGAGTATGCGTCTGACTTCCGGCTCTACTCCCAGCGTCTGTACCGCTGCCCAATCCAGCGTTCTGCCCGTCAGTATCGTACGCCCGATGTACCCAGTGCATCTCTCTTGGTATGCTGTGCTGGAGGGAAACATCATAAAAGGATGTGCTACTGAGGTAACTGTCATGGTAGATGTGGTACGAGCACGTTTGGGAGCCAATGAAAACGTACGAGAGAAGTTAGGTGGGAAGGATGAAATTAGGTTAGGGAAGGAATTTTTGGCGGGAAAATCGAATTTTGGAGGGAAATTCGAGTTTTTGGGAAAATTCAAATTTTGGAGGGAAATTCAAAATTTTAAACTTTGAAGAGTTTGCCAAAAATTTGTAGAGAAAAGGTAGAGAGAAATATTTAGAGAGATGAATTTTTGGTTGTAGATTTGAGAGAAAATGAAAAAAATTGAACTTTTATAGAAGGGTGGCCCTCGGGACGCCCGTCCCGAGTTGCATCGGGACGCGTGCCAATTCAAAATTTTTTTTTTCGTAATTCCCTGAAAATCTCAAGATACCAAAAATAATCATAATTCTTAACAAGGCTTCATGTTTATCCAATGAAATTCAGAAGTTGTTAAAAACTCTATGCAAAAATTCCTCAGTCTCTTTTCGAAAATTGTGACTACCCTAATTTTATCCTAACTTAAATTCAACAAGAATTTCAGAAAAACAAAAACTGAGTTTGTGCAATGTAATTAGTGGGAAATAAACTGTATTTGCAAAACTCTTGTTTTTCATAGAAATTCGAAATAAAATGTCTGAAGAAAAATTGTTGAATATAAAGGACCCTTTAAAAATGTTTGAAAGATAGAAAAATAAGGGTCAATTATTCAAGTTTTAGTTCAAACGAATTATTTGTTGAAAGTAAAAGAATCTTCCCTTTTTAACGAATCCTATCTCTGATCTCCTGTAGTTCTGTTCGAATGCTTCGCATTTCTATGCGTATGGTTTTCATTTCATCCCTCTGCCTGTTCTGTTCACTGTGTAAATCAGCCATCTCTCGGAGTAGTTGTGCACCTTGGTTCTCCTGAAGATTGACCGTGGCTCTGAGTCGGTCCACGTTAGTTGTGATATTCAGACTGAGTTGGTCTAAATGACACAGTCTGCTGGCAATCCCTTGGTCCATCTCATAGACCCTTTGAGTTAACGTGTCTATCTGCACGGACAACATTGAATAATAACCGTTAGTACTCCCCGCAGATGAAGGGGTGCACTCGTTAGGTGTTGGGGTGTATGCAGGAGAGGTTGGTGAATTTTGGGTTTGGTCAGTAGGGGGTGGATTTATCGGAACTCTCTAGGCATGAGGGTGAATTGGAGATCTCTGGGGTTCTTCTCTAGGAGGGAAGGTATCCTCAGAAGGATCTTCTTCCGTGGGACTATGCTCACGGGTGTTCAGGAATCGTCTCACTAGTTCACTGACATCAGGGCTTGAGTTTACTTCCACTGGTTGTGAAGGAAGAGTCCCTCGTGGTACTTCTGGTGCAGGCCTAGAGGGGCCCTCTGGCTTTGTCTTCTTCGGTCCTGGAGTGTCAGGGTTTTCTGTTTTCTTTGCCTGGTTAGTAGCTGCTCTTGTTCTCTTCATCTTTGAGTGCAAAGTCTGGTTAGAAATAACAAATAGCAAAAGTAGGAAAGTGAAACAAGAAAGCAAGAAAAATATTTTTATGGATTTTGATTTATTTAGAAAGCAGGTAAATTTCCTTAATATGGTTTTAGAATAATTTTCTAAAATTTGATTATCCTAAGTGTCTTAATTCCAGATATTATCTAAAATTAATTAGTTATGATAATCCTAAATTTATGAAAGTGATTGTCTAACTAGTATAAGATAAGTGTAAATCAAAAGTCTAGGTTACTACCGCTACCTATCATAAGTTTCTAGAATTGTGGCCAATAATCCTAAATTCATTATGATATTTCCCCAGCAACAACGCCAAAAATCTGATGTGTTTCCGACCGATGTGCTAAATAGGTGTTATTTTACCCTATGTTGATTATGAATAATTAAGGACTGTGATTGACTAATTGTCACATTTAGTCTCTATGGTGTCACTTAATCAGCCAGAACCTAAGGCAGAGTACCTATCGTGTAGCTAGTCTGTTGGAAAGTATCTACGATTTTATTAAATAAATATCGTAATCCCAGGGAAGTGGCAACTAGCCTTTTATCCTAACTCCTATCTTATGATCCAGTTATGCAATCTTCATCAAATACTTTGATGAGAGGGTGATTCATTCTCCACTAGGTTTCAGTCTAATTAATCCTAGAAGTGTTTTATAGATGAGTCTTGATTCTATGTTATACTGTTCCTATATGTTGAATGACCTGAATTCGAATATTTTAGATGCATCTTAGCCTGGATTGTAACTATGTTTTGTGTCTAAAGGCGTACCACATCCGAGGTCTCTAATAAACCGCCCTACCTTAATGACGGTCTCTAATAAACCGCCCTACCTTAATGACGGCCATGAAAGCCCTATGTCACTTCGGGGATCATAACGCTTGCCCTAACCGCCGGCATAATCGGACTCAGCTCGGCCCCTACCTAGACTACTTTAACAGGCAGGGTGTTCAACATGTTATTTTATCTAGCATGGCAGACACTAATGCTAATTGATGCCTGTTAAACTAAACAGGTTATGATTAGACCGTGGTTAGGAATTGTCTATAACCCTAACTTTAGTTTAAAAGAGCACATTAAACATGCAGACATAGTGAATATTTAGCAGGTGGCTATTTCTGGAAAAACATAACAACGTCAACATATAAAACAACTATTCATAAACATCGTAATCTTGTATTCATAATAAGTATTTAGAACAAAACAATAACAACATATAAGAGAGGGACATGGGGACTGATGCCATAAAGAAATCACCCTTTACGTAGTCTCGCCGACGGAGCGTACTGCTGTATATGTCGTATTGCTCGCCTTGACTCTGCTCAGCAGAACCTTCGGAGGACGCTTCCTCAGCCTAGTAACTGGGCTTTACCTTAATACCCAGCTTAAGCCTAGCCCTGTGGACTGACTCTTCGAAAGCCTAGAGCCCTCTTAGGATCTCCTAATGAAATCCCGGGTATTCTATGAATACCAGAAACGAACCTATCTATAGAAACCTAAGATCTGAGACTATTTCTCAGAAACTAAAACAAAACACTAACAAGAAAGAAAATTGAGATCCGAGTCTCTGAGTGAGTTGTGTACTAGAGAATTGTACACTGGAAACCACTAAATGACTCAGATCGAGTGGAGAGGAATGAATTCAACTGCTGGAGGCCTGGGATATTTATAGCAGCTTCCTGGAGTGAAAATCTCTAAAAAATTCGATGTGGGATAGCTTCTGGCGGCTCGGGATGCCCGTCCCGGATTGGGACGCCCGTCCTGATCTGTTGACCAGGTCGGGACGCCCGTCCCGGGTCCTGGACGCCCGTCTCGGTGCCTTGACTTGGTCGGGACGCCAGTCCTGAACCTTTGATCGAGTTAACATTTCCAAAAATTGCGTTTTTGCCCCAAAATTTGCTGTTTTCGTCTACTTTTCACCTGACACTTCCAAAATCATAAAAACTGTGAAATTAAGTGAATAATGAACAATCAAGATCAAATTACCCTCGATTTCACCCAAATTCATACTTAAAAACTTGCTAAAAAGGTGATACGATTTTCGCGTATCAATGAACCCTAGAAATTTGCCGAACCTTACTCCGAAGGTGCACTTCGAAGGATTTAGCATTAACCCGAACTCCGACAGGGTAGCGAACGTTTCCCTCTAGTTCGCGAGATGAGAACTCCCGCGTTTGGTCTTGACAACCATGCCATCTACATATGTCTCAACGTTCCTGCCAACCTGCCACTGCAGGATCTTGTTCATCATCATCTGATAGGTCACCCCAACGTTCTTGAGTCCGAAAGGCATTACGTTGTAGCAATAAATACCTCCGGCCGCCCGGAAAGAGGTATGAATTTGATCTTGCAACCACATGCCAATCTAGTGGTACCCCGAGAAGGCGTCCATAAAACTAAGGAATTCATACCCCGACGTTGAATCCACAAGGGCATCGATATGGGGAAGTGGATAGCAATCTTTAGGGCAGACTTTGTTTAGGTCTGTGTAGTCTACACACATCCTCCATTTCCCGTTAGACTTTCTTACCATTACCACGTTTTCTAACCAAGAGGGGTAGTCTACTTCTCTTATGAAATTGGACTTTAACAACTTCTGTACCTCGACCTGCATGCCTTTAATCTTATCCTCGCCGAACTGCCGCAACTTCTGCCTGACGGGTTTGAATGTGGGATCGATGTTTAGTCTGTGCTCCACGATGTCTACCGATATCCCCGGCATGTCCTCGGTTTGCCAGGAAAAATTGCGGAGATAATTCGAGAGGAATTGTGTCATTTGCTCTTTCCAGGGAGGCGACATACTGTTTCCTATTTGTACCTTTTGATCGGGGTAATCGGGATGAATTGTGACTTCGTCATACTCCTACATTTCTGGTTCGATATTACCGGCATAGCTTGTTTGGGTTGAAGTCCCGTGTGACCTTGTTTCCTTTACCGATAACATGGGTGCTACCGTAGAAGATGGCATGTCGACCTTTTGGTTTTGGGATTTGAAGATGTGCGCTAGGAGGCTTTTGGGGCTACTCTTCATCCAGCCGATCCCATTTCTTGTCGCAAATCTCACTTGCTGATGCGAGGTCGAAATGATTAATTTGAAAGCGGAGTGTGTTGGTGTGCCCAAGATGGCGTTGTAAGGGGAGTCAACATCCACTACGTAAAACTTAATCTCCTCTTTGTGAGAACAAGTGTCGGATCCCAGAGTTACTTTGATTCTGACCATTCCTTTGACTCCGATTTTATGCACCGTGAACCCTTCCAGGACCATGTTGCTAGGTTTCAGTCGCGTGTCCTCCATACCCATTTCCTTGAAACAAGTGTAGTAAAGTATGTTCTTGGTTGCACCAGTGTCGATTAACACTCTCCTTACTCGGCATTTGTCGGCGCCTTCTGCGGACATACCTACCTCCAGAATGATGGGGGTAACTCGTGCTTCCTCATTCAGCTCCAGGTCTTGGTCGAAGAAAGTTATGGGTTCATGGGATAGCCTGTCGAAGTGAGGCACATGCACAAGTTTGTTTAGATTTTGGATTTTCCACTTTATTTGCTTGATGGAAGAGAACTGAGGTGTTATGACATCGATTACTCTTTTGGTCTTATCTTTAGGTGGTTCTGCGAGGTAGTCTTTCAAATGTCCTTCGCGTATCAACCTCTCAATTGTACGCTTTAATTGAATGCAATTTTTGGTCGTGTGGTCGTAATCCTGGTGGAACCTGCAATACTTCTTCCTATCTTTGGTAAGAGCGTTCTGAGTTTGCATAGGCAGAGGGTCGTGCACTCCGTACTTCTGCTTGATGACGGCAACGAGATTCTCCTTTGGGATATTCAGTGACGTGAATGACTCTGTCTTCCTCGTTCGGTTTTTGCCCTTTCGATCCCGAGGGGAGTTTTTTGGATTTTCTCCTTTCTTTTACTCTGTGCCCCATGCGCGCTATCTTCAGCCAGTGTGACCTTTCGCGCCACCCTGAATACTTCGCCGATTGTTTCGGGCTTTCGGAGTTGGAGTTCGGTGAATAATATTTTTGATCGGAATCCTCCCTCGAAACAGGTGATTGCCTTGTCTTGGCTAATTTCCTCAATTTCATCTTATGTACGTTTAAAACACTCTAAGTATGCGAGGAGAGTCTTGTTCTCCCTCTGCTTAATGTTGGCGAGGTCTCCTCTCATTTTTGGACTCTTCCCTGTGGTGCTGAATTTGTTCATAAAGGATTTCTCCAAGTCGCGCCACGAGTCTATTGTCCCAGGCTTGAGTGACGCGAACAAAGTTAGAGCTTTATCAGACAAGGTGCTGGGAAAAGCTTTACAGACGACGACTTCGTCATTGCTCACTAACCCCATGGCGTACTTGAAACGACAGATATGTTCTTGTGGTCTGCTTGATCCGGAGTACAGGATAAACTGGGGAATTTTGAGCGAAGGATCCGGTATCGCGGAGTGGATCCACTTGGTGAATGGGCCCATTTCTATTAGGGTATTCTTCCTGGACTAATCTCCGCGTGTTTTATATGGACTATTCTCCTTTCTATGTTTCTTTGAACGATGTGTGTGCCGACGACTCTTTTCTCTTTACTGATTGGCCGTTGGTTGGCTCTCACCGACTTCGCTAGCTGGTCGGAATGTGATCTTTTTGGAGGGAGCATTCCGGTCCCTAGCGTGTTTGCTCATTGCGGTAGGTGACTTTAGTGGCGGTAGTCGGTAGCATTCCTCATCATCAATGGGGGCGGCCGGTGGAGTCAGGCCTTTTCTGACGAACTCCGTTTGGAACTGCAATAGTTGTCGTGAGAGATCGCGTTCCCTACAAAGTTGCTCAACCTCTTTCCGCAGATCGTCGAGGTCCTTGGAGTATTCGACGTTACCGTACTTATTCCCGCTTACTCCTTTACGGTCTTCCGGCAGTTTACGTGAGGCTTCCTGAGATCTAAGGCTTTCAACGACCGAGCGGATATGCGGCCTTTCAAGGGTTGACCTGGTACGATAGGCTTCTGGTTGATTCTTAGGAGCAGTGGCGTCGAACTGGTGCCCATGCTTCGCAGATCGCCTAGACATCTCTTGTTTCAGAAAGAGATGGATGATGTTTTCTTGCTTCCCGGTAACGGAACCAAACTGATTCGGCATTGATGTGCTTCCGACTGATATGCTAAATAGGTATTGTTTTACCCTATGTTGATTATGAGTAATTAAGGATCGAGATTGACTAATTGTCACATTTAGTCTCTATGGTGTCACTTAATCAGTCAGAACCTAAGGCAGAGTACCTATCATGTAGCTAGTATGTTGGAAAGTATCTACGATTTTATTTAAATTTAATATTGTACTCCCAGGGAAGTGGTAACGGCTTAGTAGTAACTAGCCTTTTACCCTAACTCTTATCTTATGATCCGGTTATGCAATCGTCATCAATAACTTTGATGAGATGGTGATTCATTCTCCACTAGGTTTAAGTCTATTTAAGCCTAAAAGTGTTTTACAGATAATGTCCTGATTCTATGTTATACTGTTCCTACATGTTGATTGACCTATCTTTGAATGTTTTAGATATATCTTGGCCTGGATTGCAACTATGTTCTGAGTCTAAAGGTGTACCACATCTGAGTCAACTGATAAACCGCCCCATCGCCATTGACGGCCCTACTCATGGTTCAAGCTAAAGGCATCCATGAAAGCTCTATGTCACTTCGGGGATCATGCTGCTCGCCCTAACGCCGACATAAATACACAACTCAGCCTACTTAGACTACTCTAACAAACAAGGTGTTTTGTAGGTTATTTTATCTAATATGGCAGACACCAATGCTAATTGATGCCTGTTAAACTAAACAGGTTATGAATAGACCGTGGTTAGGAATTGTCTATAACCCTAAATTTAGTTTAAAAGAAACTACATTAGACATGCAGACATAATGAATATTAAGGAGGTGGCCATTTCCGGAAAATCATAAGAACTTGAATATGCATAACAAATACTCATAGAATCAAAATCCAATAAACATAATTAATTTTTGGACGATCACAATACAAACATATAAAGAGAGGGACAGTGGGACTGATGCCATAAAGAATTCACCCTTTACTTAGTCTTGCCGATGGAGCAACTGCTTGTATATGTCGTACTGCTTGACCCGACTCTGCTCGACAGAACCTTCGGAGGGCGCTTACTCAACCTAGTAGCTGGACTTTACCTTAATACCCAGCTTAAGCCCAGCCTTGTGGACTGACTCTTCGAACACCTAGAGCCCTCTTAGGATTTTGTAGCGAAATCCCGGGTATTCTATGAATACCAGAAATGAACCTATCTATCGAACCCTAGGATCTGAGACTAATTCTCAGAAACAAAGAAAACGAGACACTATCTAAGAAAAATAATATTGAACCCGAGTCTCTAAGTGACTTATGTAATCGAGAAAAATGTACACTTGAAGTCACTAAATGACTCAGATCGAGTGGAGAGGAATGATTTCAACTGAGGAAGGCCTGAGGTATTTATAGCAGCTTTCTGGAGTGAATTTTTCCAAGAATTTTGATGTGGGACTTTGACCAGGCATCCGGGACGCCCGTCCTGGATTGGGACTCCCGTCCTGGCCTGTTGACCAGGTCAGGACGCCCATCTTGATTCCGGACGCCCACCCCGACGTCTGAACTTCTGAAAAATTGCGTTTTTGCCCCGAAATTTTCCATTTTCTTCTACTTTTCACCTGACACTTCCAAAATCACAAAAACTGTGAAATTGAGTTAATAACAATCAATTAAGACCAATTTTCCCTCAATTTCACCCTAAATTATGCATAAAAACATGCTAAAAATGTGATATGATTTATGCATATCAGATAACCCTACACTTAGCTTTTTGCTTGTCCTCAAGCAAAGTCTACCTGAAGTTAGTGATTTTAAATCATATGTGCAGTCACATAAATTTTCTAGTCATGTTTTTATTCAAAACATTATTCAGACAATTCACAACACAGGTCTGACTGGTTAGGTTGCTATGACAAGGTCTCAAATGTCTCTAGTAGATTATTATAATCAAGAAGGTTTAACAACTTAACAACTAGATTGAACTCTTCTCTCAGTCACAAGGTCTTCCTGATGTGTAGTGTGTGTACTAGTCTAGACCAGATAGTCAACACAATATACTCTCGTCTTAACTACTACCAGATAACACTTCGACCCGTCGCTAGACATACTAACAACAGATAACTTTCTGAGTTCTGAGCCTTGGTGATCAGATTTTTAATTATTTAGCATTTATCGATTTTTTCTTTTATAGATTTTTCTGGGTATTTTGAGTCTGCTTTAACACGTCAACTTTAACTACCCATGTAGCGAGTCCCACTCCGATGACTCCCAGACCTACACGACCTTAGGGTATCAGGCTTTAAGTTCCCCTAAGGAGTGGTGCTCGAGTAGCAAAGGCCGCTAGCAAACTACCTTATTTAATTAAGTCTCTCTTTTTTTTCTTTTCACTTTCAGCTCAGAGTCTCATCTAGTCATTTTAATTGCCAAGACATCCGCAACTGATCTAATCTTATCTAGTTAAGTTTTGAAAAGGTAATTGGCTGAGGTCTCTAATCCAGACTAAGTTGTGCTCAATTATCAGGAAGTCCCTATTCCTAATCAATAAGTTCAAAATAGTCATCACATTGTCTCCTACTAATCATAACTTCTACACATATATCATAGACATCATCAATATTTTACCAATCATACTGCATTTTGAAGTCTCAAGGAATGAAAATTTTTAAAATTTTTTGGAAGGGTGTGAAAATACGGGGAAAACATGCAAAATCATGCAAAACGTTTTCTCAAACTACTACAGTGCACCGTGCACTGCTACCCCACACTTAAGTCTGCCACTGTCCTTAGTGTTCATGCATATTGATGCGTTCCCGACTGATATGCTAAATAAGTGTTATTTTACCCTATGTTGATTATGAGTAATTAAGGACTGTGATTGACTAATTGTCACATTTAGTCTCTATGGTGTCACTTAATCAGTCAGAACCTAAGGCAGAGTACCTATCATGTAGCTAGTCTGTTGGAAAGTATCTACGATTTTATTAAATAAATATCGTACTCCCAGGAAAGTGGTAACGGCTTAGTAGTAACTAGCCTTTTATACTAACTCTTATCTTATGATCCAGCTATGCAATTTTCATCGATAACTTTGATGAGAGGGTGATCCATTCTCCACTAGGTTTAAGTCTAATTAAGCCTAAAAGTGTTTTGTAGATTAAGTCCTGATTCTATGTTATATTGTTCCTATATGTTGAATGACCTATCTTCGAGTGTTTTAGATATATCTTAGCCTGGATTGCAACTATGTTCTGAGTCTAAAGGTGTACCACATCTGAGTCTCTATGCTACCGCCACACCGCCAAGGTAAACGACCCTACTCACGGCTACTACTAAAGACAGCTATGAAAGCATTATGTCACTTCGGGGATCATGCCGCTTGCCCATAACCGCCGGCATAACGCTCTACTCAGCCTATCTAGACTACTCTTACAAACAGGGTGTTCCGCAGGTTATTTTTTCTAGTATGGCAGACACCAATACAAATTGATGCCTGTTAAACTAAACAGGTTATGAATAGACCGTGGTTAGGAATTGTCTATAACCCTAATTTTAGTTTAAAAGAAACTGCATTAGACATGCAGACATAATGAATATATAGTAAGTGGCTATTTCCGGAAAATCATGAGAACTTCAACATATATGACAAATATTCATGAAAATCATAATCTCATATTCATAATTAATATTTGGAACAAACACAGTACAAACATATAAAGAGAGGGACATGGGGGACTGATGCCATAAAGAAATCACCCTTTACGTAGTCGCGCCATTGGAGCAACTGCTTGTATATGTCGTACTGCTCGACCCGACTCTGCTCGCCAGAACTTTTGGAGGACGCTTCCTCAGCCTAGCAACTGGCATTTACCTTAATACCCAGCTTAAGCCCAGCCCTATGGACTGACTCTTCGAACGCCTAGAGCCCTCTTAGGATCTCCTAACGAAATTCCGGGTATTCTATGAATACCAGAAACAAACCTATCTATCAAACCCTAGGATCTGAGGCTATTTCTTAGAAACTAAGAAAAACAAAACACAAAAAGGAAAGAAAGAAAACTTATACTGAAATCTGAGTCTCCGAGTGAGTTGTGTACTCGAGAATTGTACACTAGAAACCAGTGAATGACTTAGATCGAGTGGAGAGGGATGAATTCAACTGAGGAAGGCATGGGGTATTTATAGTAGCTTTCTGGAGTGATTTTCTCTCAAAAATTCGATGTGGGATTCTGAATTCTGGTTCGGGACGCCCATCCAGGATTAGGACGTCCGTCCCGGTTTGTTGACCAGGTCGGGATGGCCGTCCCGAGTCCTGGACGCCCGTCCCGACCTATTGACCAGGTCAGGACGCCCTCCCCGAAGTCCGAACTTCTGAAAAATTGCATTTTTGCCCCAAAATTTGCCATTTTCTTCCACTTTTCACATGACACTTCCAAAATCATAAAAACTATGAAATTAAGTTAATAATGAACAATTAAGACCAATTTGCCCTCAATTTCACCTTAAATCATGCCTAAAAACATGCTAAAAACGTGATATGATTTATGCATATCAGATAACCCCACACTTAGCTTTTTGCTTGTCCTCAAGCAAAGTCTACCTGAAGTTAGTGATATGTGCCGTCACTTAAATTCTTAGTCATGTTTTTATTCCAAAAATTATTCAGACAATTCTTAACACAGGTCTGACTGGTCAGGTTGCTATGACAAGGTCTCAAATGTCTCTAGTAGACTGTTATTATTGAGCAGAAAACAACTTAACAACTAGGTTGAACTCTTCTCTTAGTCACAAGGTCTTCCTGATGTGTAGTGTGTGTACTAGTCCAGACTAGATAGTCAGCACAATAAACTCTTGTCTTAACTATTACCGGATAATACTTCGACCCGTCGCTAAACATACTAACAATAGACAACTTTATGAGTTCTGAGCCTTGGTGATAAGATTTTACTTATTTAGCGTTTATTGAGTTTTTTCTTTTATAGATTTTTCAGGGTATTTTGAGTGTGCTTAGAACACGTCAACTTCAACTACCCATGTAGCGAGTCCCACTCCGATGACTCCCGGACCTACATGACCTTAGGGCATCAGGCTTTAAGTTCCCCGAAGGAGTGGTGCTCGAGTAGCGAAGGCCGCTGGCAAACTACCCTTATTTGATTAACTTTCTTTTGTTTCTTTTCACTTTTAGCTTAGAGTCTCATCTAGTCATTCTAATTGTCCATGCATCCACAACTGGTCTAATTTTATCTAGTTAAGTCTTGAAAAGGTAATTGGCTGAGGTTTCTAATCCAGACTAAGTTTGTGCTCAATTATCAGGAATTCCCTATTTCTAATCAATTAGTTCAAAATAGTTCTCAACTGTCTCCTACTAACCATAACATTCTACCTACATATCATAGACATCAGCAAATGTTTAACCAATCATACTGCATTTAGAAGTCTGAAAGAATCAAAATTTTGAAAATTTTTTGGAAGGGTGTGAAATTACGGGGAAAACATGCAAAATCATGCAAAAAGTTTCTCAAACTACTACAAACTACTACAATGCACCGTGCACTGCTACCCCACACTTAAGTCTAACACTGTCCTCAGTGTTCATGCATACCTAAACTACCCCACACTTATTTGCAAACAAGAAGAAATGAAAACAAAACAAATAACTCTTACCCCACACTTATTTGACTAACTAAGGGTAGGAGAGAAAATAACGCAACAAAACAAGAAGGATAGCAAAACAGAACATGATGCGTTCCGATTGGTATGCTAAAAGATAGGCTTTATTTACCTATGTCGATTATGAGTAATTAAGGACTGAGTCTTACTAACTGTCACTTAGCATTCAATTATTGTCACTTAATCAATCAAAACCTAAGGCAGAGTACCTATCGTGTAGCTAGTCTGCTGGAAAGTATCTACGATTTTATTAAATAATTATCGTACTCCCATGGAAGTGGTAACGACTTAGTAGTAACTAGCCTTTTATCCTAATTCTTATCTTATGATCCAGTTATGCAATCGTCATCAATAATCTTGATGAGAGGGTGATCCATTCTCCACTAGGTTTAAGTCTAATCCAGCCTAAAAGTGTTTATAGACAAAGTTCTGATTTTATGTAACATTGTTCCTATATGTTGATTGACCTATATTCGAGTGTTTTAGATATATCTTAGCCTGGAATGCAACTATGTGATGAGTCCAAAGGTGTACCACATCTGAGTAATCTGATATACCGCCCCATCGCCAAGGTAAACGTCCCTACTCATGGTTACTACTAAAGACAGCTATGAGGGCCCTATGTCACTTCGGGGATCCTCATGCCGCTTGCCCATAACCGCAGGCATAAACGTTCTACTCAACCTACCTAGACTACTCTAACAAGCAGGGTGTTCCGTATGTTATTTTATCTAGTATGGCAGACACCAATACTAATTGATGCTTGTTAAACTAAACAGGTTATGAATAAACCGTGGTTAGGAATTATCTATAACCCTAATTTTAGTTTAAAAGAAACTACATTAGACATGCAGACATAATGGATGTTTAAGCAGGTGGCTATTTCCGGAAAAACATAACAACTTCAACAAATATAACAAATATTCATAATAATCATAATCTTGTATTCAAATCAGTATTTGGACAAACACAGTAACAACATATAAAGAGAGGGACAGTGGGATTGATGCCATAAAGAAATCACCCTTTACGTAGTCGCACCGTTGGAGCGTACTGCTATATATGTCGTACTGCTTGACCCGACTTTGCTCGCCAGAACCTTCGGAGGACGCTTCCTCAGCCTAGTAACTGGGCTTTACCTTAATACCCAACTTAAGCCCAACTCTATGAACTGAATCTTCGAACGCCTAGAGCCCTCTTAGGATCTCCTAACGAAATCCTGGGTATTCTATGAATACCAGAAACGAACCTATCTATCAAACCCTAGGATCTGAGACTATTTCTCAGAAACTAGAAAAATGAACACAAAAAGGAAAGAAAGAAAACTTCTATTGAAATTTGAGTCTTCGAGTGAGTTGTGTACTAGAGAATTGTACACTGGAAACCACTGAATGACTCAGATCGAGTGGAGAGGAATGAATTCAACTGAGGAAGGCCTGGGGTATTTATAGCAGCTTTCTGGAGTGATTTTCTCTCAAAAATTCGATGTGGGACTTGACTTTCTGGTTTGGGACGCCCGTCCCGGTTTGTTGACCGGGTCAAGACGGCCGTCCCGAGTCCTGGACGCCCGTCTTGAACCGGGACGCCCTCCCCGAAGTCCAAACTTCTGAAAAATTGTATTTTTGCCCTAAAATTTGCCATTTTCTTCCACTTTTCACCTGACACTTCCAAAATCATAAAACTGTGAAATTGAGTTAATAATGAACAATTAAGACCAATTTACCCTCAATTTCACCCTAAATCATGCCTAAAAACATGCTAAAAATGTGATATGATTTATGCATATCATATAACCCCACACTTAGCTTTTTGCTTGTCCTCAAGCAAAGTCTACTTGAAGTTAGTGATTCTAAATCATAGTGCAGTCACTTAAATTCCTAGTCATATTTTTATTCCAAAATTTTATTCAGACAATTCTTAACACATGTCTGACTAGTCAGGTTGCTATGACAAGGTCTCAAATGTCTCTAGCAGATTGTTATAGTCAAGCAGAAAACAACTTAACAACTAGGTTGAACTCCTTTCTTAGTCACAAGGTCTTCCTGATGTGTAGTGTGTGTACTAGTCTAGACCAGATAGTCAACACAATATACTCTCGTCTTAACTACTACTAGATAATATTTCGACCCTGTTGCTAGACATAATAACAAAAGACAACTTTCTGAGTTCTGAGCCTTGGTGATAAGATTTTTAATGATTTAGCATTTATGAATTTTCTTTATAGATGTAGGGTATTTTGAGTCTGCTTAGAACACGTCAACTTCAACTACCCATGTAGCGAGTCCCACTCCGATGACTCCCAGATCTACACGACCTTAGGGCATCAGGCTTTAAGTTCCCCGAAGGAGTGGTGCTTGAGTAGCGAAGGCCGCTGGTAAACTACCCTTATTTAATTAACTTTCTTTAATTTCTTTTCACTTTTAGCTCAGAGTCTCATCTAGTCACTCTAATTGTCAATACATCCATAACTGGTCTAATTTTATCTAGGTGAGTCTCAAAAAGGTAATTGGCTGAGGTCTCTAATCCAGACAAAGTTGTGCTTAGTTATCAGGAATTCCCTATTCCTAATCAATTAGTTCAAGATAGCTATCACATTGCCTCCTACTAACCATAACATCCTACATATCATAGACATAAGCAATGTTTAACCAATCATACTGCATTTAGAAGTCAGAAAGAATGAAAAATTTTGAAAATTGTTTTTTGGAAGGGTGCAAAAATATTGGGAAAACAAGCAAAATCATGCAAAAAGTTTCTCACTACAGTGCACTATGCACTGCTACCCCACAATTAAGTCTGACACTGTCCTCAGTGTTCATGCATTTCTAAGCTACCCCATACTTATTTGAAAACAAGAAGAAATGAAAACAAAACAAAGAACTCTTACCCCACACTTATTTGACTAACTAAGGGTAAGCAACAAAACAAGAAGGATAATGGAAATAACAAAGCAGAACACAAAACAAATAAAATAAAAGGAATATGAGGATTAGAAAAACTCCCTTCATGTCGCGAGCAGAAGGGCCTTCTCTAATCTGTCAATTGGCTTTTCACCTTAGCCATGTGCTATTGTTGAGGTGTTCTTGACTCTACAAGCTCTAGATACTGGAACGGATGACGTCAACTCCGATCCTTCAATGTTAAGCTCCAGGTAGTGGCCTAGCCATTTGATGAATGACTCGAGCCCCAAGGACTGATTCCTCGAATCATTTGCAAAGTTTCTCGTAATCGTAGCAACGTACCCAGGCGGAACGTGTCTAGGAATGAGACTTCTTTGGATTGGTGTGCTTGAAGCTTTGGCTAAGCCGTGGTGGTAGGAGGCTCCAGCGGTGTAGATCTGGGCCCAAGTATTTGAGACTTCCTCGAGGAAGTTTCTCACAGCTGATTGTATGCAGGGGATGCAAGCTCCTCCATTGCTATGCTCCTGATACAATGCCAAATTCCTCTATATCCTTCGACCGTTCGATACCACTTGGTAGATCACTTGGTTGCACTGGTCTGGCTTTAATTGTTGTCAGTATCTCATCTGTTGATTCTACGGGTAGGGGTTTCGCTGTGGTGGTATCTTCTGAAAGTTTCTAGCTTCCGAATTACTCCTTAGTTAAATCCCGTATGATTCCTCTAGTTGGGATTGTATGCATTTCCCATTGGAGTAGCATTCGGCAGTAACCTACTCCTACTTCTTTTGGAATGGTCAGTATTCCATTCACATAGCAACTCCAGCTAAAGTGAAGTACTTGGCAGACTTCACAGATTCGATACACAGACTGAGCCTTTCTTCCTAAGACATTGGCATTCTGAATCTGGAAAACAACTTCTCATAGAATCTGCACATGACTTGAACATCATTAGAAGGTAATGCCTGTGGCTCAGGCCATTTTTGAAAAGTGTTCCACAACTACTATGATGTAATTATTTTCAAAGAAAGAAAAAGAAAAGGATTCGATACCCCATATATTAAAGATTTCAAGACTCTATATACCTTGCTGGGGTAGGCGATCTCTGGAAGAGGTGTTACCTGTTATTTGGCAAGCATCGCAGGACTGTATCAGAGATACAAAATCCTTGAATATGGTGGGTCAACAATATTCTACTTCCAACACTTTCCGGACAGTGTTGATAGCAGTTAATTGGTGTCCCATAGATTCCTGCAATGCTTCAGAATCATGTGGCCTTCACCTTCCGAGATACATCTTTTGATCAACTGATCTGCAAAAATTTGAAATAGAAGAGAAATCTGCCCAGTAGTAATATTTCAAATCAGCGAAGAATTTCTTGTTTTGCTGATAAGTCACATTACTCGGAACTCATTAGCAGCTAGATAATTAGTAATATCAGTAAACCACGGGGGAGAATCATTACTCATAGCAAACAATGAAAATAGATCCTCTTTCAGAAATTTATCAAATACTACTGTCTCGTCAATGGCCTCTAACTCAGGGTTTCTTAATCTAGACCAAAGGTTTGCTTTCTAGATTCTTAACCCTTTTTCGCACCCCTTCATTCTATATCAAACTCAAGTAACAATAAAACCTAACTTAATCAATTATGGTTCAGCATCAGTTTTATTGAACACAGATATCTCAGAGTGATCAGTGTAACCTATTGTTTTAGACAAGACTAGATAAGATCAGGATTTATCATACATGAACTTTCTTATCATGTTTCTGTCCTAAAACAATTCTTACTACATCATTACATCACATATTCATTCGAAAAGCAAATTTCAATCAGGTGATGCCATAATGGGTGCAGTAATTCCTTTTGGTTTAAAAGATCTCATGCAATTATCAGCAAACAAAAGGAACATCCTTTTTTCAATAGAACATTCAGAGGTCTGGCTATTAAGGAAAAATTATTTCATAACTTGTCCTAATAAAGACGATATGACTCTAAGAAAATTCTAAAATGGAATTTCTTCCCAAAAACAAAATCTAAGCCAAAATTTTACAACTCAGAAGAAAATATATTTTATCCTCATTTCCATTTTTATTCAAAATTAAATAATAGAAGAAAAACACAAAAAAGAGCAACTAAGAAAACAACTAAGAAAGAACAAGAGATAGGGAAAAGAACAACTTACCATTGAGCAAGAAAAATACATTTTTTTGGGTTTTAAATTTTAAAATTTTTTTCTTTTTTTTTTCGAAAGCAGTTAAATTTCCTCAATATGGTTTTAGAATCATTTTCTAAAATTTGATTATCCTAAGTGTCTTAATTCCAGATAATATCTAAAATCAATTAGTTGTGATAATCATATATTTCGGAAACTGATTGTCTAACTAGCATAAGATAAGTGTTAGGTCTAAGGTCTAGGTTACTACCGCTACCTATCATAAGTCTCTAGAATTGTGGCCTTTAATCCTAAATTCATTATGATATTTCCCCGGCAACGACGCCAAAAAATCTGATGCGTTCCGATTGGTATGCTAAATGATAGGCTTTATTTACCTATGTCGATTATGAGTAATTAAGGACTGAGTCTTACTAACTGTCACTTAGCATTCAATTATTGTCACTTAATCAATCAGAACCTAAGGCAGAGTACATATCGTGTAGCTAGTCTACTGGAAAGTATCTACGATTTTATTAAATAATTATCGTACTCCCAGGGAAGTGGTAACGGCTTAGTAGTAACTAGCCTTTTATCCTAACTCTTATCTTATGATCCAGTTATGCAATCGTCATCAATAATCTTGATGAGTGGGTGATCCATTCTCCACTAGGTTTAAGTCTAATCCAGCCTAAAAGTGTTTATAGACAAAGTTTTGATTTTATGTAACATTGTTCCTATATGTTGATTGACCTATATTTGAGTGTTTTAGATATATCTTAGCCTGGAATGCAACTATGTGCTGAGTCCAAAGGTGTACCACATCTGAGCAATCTGATATACCGCCCCATCGCCAAGGTAAACGGCCCTACTCACGGTTACTACTAAAGACAGCTATGAGGGCCCTATGTCACTTCGGGGATCCTCATGCCGCTTGCCCATAACCGCAGGCATAAACGCTCTACTCAGCATACCTAGACTACTCTAACAAGCAGGGTGTTCCGCAGGTTATTTTATCTAGTATGGCAGACACCAATACTAATTGATGCCTGTTAAACTAAACAGGTTTTGAATAAACCGTGGTTAGGAATTGTCTATAACCCTAATTTTAGTTTAAAAGAAACTACATTAGACATGCAGACATAATGGATATTTAAGCAGGTGGCTATTTCCGGAAAAACATAACAACTTCAACAAATATAACAAATATTCATAATAATCATAATCTTGTATTCAAATCAGTATTTGGACAAACACAGTAACAACATATAAAGAGAGGGACAGGGGGACTGATGCCATAAAGAAATCACCCTTTACGTAGTCGCGCTGTTGGAGCGTACTGCTATATATGTCATACTGCTTGACCCGACTCTGCTCGCCAGAACCTTCGGAGGATGCTTCCTCAGCCTAGTAACTGGGCTTTACCTTAATACCCAGCTTAAGCCCAGCTCTATGAACTGACTCTTCGAATGCCTAGAGCCCTCTTAGGATCTCCTAAAGAAATCCCGGGTATTCTATGAATACCAGAAACGAACATATCTATCAAACCCTAGGATCTGAGACTATTTCTCAGAAACTAGAAAAACGAACACAAAAAGGAAAGAAAGAAAACTTCTACTGAAATCTGAGTCTCCGAGTGAGTTGTGTACTAGAGAATTGCACACTGGAAACCACTGAATGACTCAGATCGAGTGGAGAGGAATGAATTCAACTGAGGAAGGCCTGGGATATTTATAGCAACTTTCTGGAGTGATTTTCTCTCAAAAATTCGATGTGGGACTTGACTTTCTGGTTCGGGACGCCCGTCCCGGTCTGTTGACCGGGTTAGGACGCTCGTCCCGACCTGAATCGGGATGCCATCCCCGAAGTCCAAACTTCTAAAAAATTGCGTTTTTGCCTCGAAATTTGCCATTTTCTTCCACTTTTCACCTGACACTTCCAAAATCATAAAAACTGTGAAATTGAGTTAATAATGAACAATTAAGACCAATTTACCCTCAATTTCACCCTAAATCATGCCTAAAAACATGCTAAAAATGTGATATGATTTATGCATATCAGAACACCAAACAAATAAAATAAAAGTAAAGGAATATGAGGATTAGAAAAACTCCCTTCATGTCGCGAGTAGAAGGGTTTTCTCTGATTTGTCAACTGGCTCTTCACCATAGCCATGTGCTATTGCTGAGGTGTTCTCGACTCTGCAAGCTCTAGATATTGGAACGGATGACGTCAGCTCCGATCCTTTATTGTCGAGCTCTAGGTAGTGGCCTATCCATTTGATGAATGACTCAAGCCTCAAGAACTGTTTCCTCGACTCATTTGCAAAGTTTTTCGTAATCGTAGCACGTGTCCAGAAGGAACGTGTCTAGGAATGAGACTTCTTTGGATTGGTGTGCCTACCTGCCAATGTCAGTGAAGGTATTGCATGCAAGTTCCGAATGGCAGAAAAGATACCTGAAGCTTTGGCTAAGCCGTGGTGGTAGGAGGCTCCAGTGGCGTAGATTTGGGCCCAAGTATTTGAAACTTCCACGGGGAGGTTTCTCACAGCTGATTGTATGCAGTGGATGCAAGCTCCTCCATTGCTAGGCTCCTGATACAATGCCAAATTCCTCTATATCCTTCGACCGTTCGATATCACTTGGTAGATCACTTGCTTGCACTGGCCTGACTTTAATTGTTGCCAATATCTCATATGTTGATTCTGCGGGTATGGGTTTTGCTTGGTAGACTTCACAGATTAGATACATAGACTGAACGTTTCTTCTTAAGACATTGGCACTTTGGAAAATAACTTCTCATAGAATCTGCACATGACTTTAACATCGTTAGTAGGTAATGCATGTGCTTCAGGTATTTTTGAAAAGTGTTCCGCGACTACTATGATGTAACTGTTTTCACAGGAAGAAAAAGAAAAGGATTCGATACCCCAGATATCAAAGATTTCAAGACTCTATATACCTTGCTGGGGTAGGCGATCTCTGGAAGAGGTGTTACCTGTTATTTGGCAAGCATCGCAGGACTGTATCAGAGATACAAAATCCTTGAATATGGTGGGTCAATAATATTCTACTTTCAACACTTTTCGGACAGTGTTGATAGCAGTTAATTGGTCTCCCATAGATTCCTGCAATGCTTCAGAATCATGTGGCCTTCGCTTTCCAAGATACATCTTCTGATCAACTGATCTGCAAAAATTTGAAATAGAAGAGAAATCTGCCCAGTAGTAATATTTCAAATCAGCGAAGAATTTCTTCTTTTGCTGATAAGTCATATCACTTGGGAATAATTAGCAGCTAGATAATTAGTAACATCAGTAAACCACGGAGGAGAATCATTACTCATAGCAAACAATGAAAATAGATCCTCATTCAAAAATTTATCAAATACTACTGTCTCGTCAATAGCCTCTAACTCAGGGTTTCCTAATCTAGACCAAAGGTTTGCTTTCTAGATTCTTAACCCTTTTTCTTACCCCTTCATTCTATATCAAACTCAAGTAACAATAAAACCTAACTTAATCAATTATGGTTCAACATCAGTTTTATTGAACACAGATATCTCAGAGTGATCAGTGTAACCTATTGTTTTAGACAAGACTAGATAAGATCAGGATTTATCATACATGAACTTTCTTATCATGTTTCTGTCCTAAAACAATTCTTACTACATCATTACATCACATATTCATTCAAAAAGCAGATTTCAATCAGGTGATGCCATAATGGGTGCAGTAATTCCTTTTAGTTTAAAAGATCTCATGCAATTATCAGCAAAACAAAAGGAACATCCTTTTTTTAAATAGAACATTCAAAGGTCTGGCTATTAAGGAAAAATTATTTCATAACTCGTCCTAATAAAGCCGGCATGACTCTAAGAAAATTCTAAAATGGAATTTCTTCCCAAAAACAAAATCTAAGCCAAAGTTTTACAACTCAGAAGAAAATATATTTTATCCTCATTTCCATTTTTATTCGAAATTAAATAATAGAAGAAAAACACGAAAAAGAGCAACTAAGAAAACAATTAAGAAAGAACAAGAGATGGGGAAAAGAACAACTTACCATTAAGCAAGAAAAATACATTTTTTTCAATTTTTAAATTTTAATTTTTTTTTCTTTTTTTTTTCGAAAGCAGTTAAATTTCCTTTATATGGTTTTAGAATGATTTTCTAAAATTTGATTATCCTAAGTATCTTAATTCCAGATAACATCTAAAATTAATTAGTTATGATAATCCTATATTTCGGAAAGTGATTGTCTAACTAGTGTAAGATAAGCGTAGGTCTAAAGTCTAGGTTACTACCGTTACCTATCATAAGTTCCTAGAATTTTGATCAGGAATCCTAAGTTCATTATGATATTTCCCCGGCAACGGCGCCAAAAATCTGATGCGTTCCCGACTGATATGCTAAATAGGTGTTATTTTACCCTATGTTGATTATGAGTAATTAAGGACTGGGATTGACTAATTGTCACATTTAGTCTCTATGGTGTCACTTAATCAGTCAGAACCTAAGGCAGAGTACCTATCGTGTAGCTAGTCTGTTGGAAAGTATCTACAATTTAATTAAATAAATATCGTACTCCCAGGAAAGTGGTAACGACTTAGTAGTAACTAGCCTTTTATCCTAACTCTTATCTTATGATCCAGTTATGCAATCTTCATCAATAACTTTGATGAGAGGGTGATCCATTCTCCACTAGGTTTAAGTCTAATTAAGCCTAAAAGTGTTTTGTAGATTAAGTCCTGATTCTATGTTATATTGTTCCTATATGTTGAATGACCTATCTTCGAGTGTTTTAGATATATCTTAGCCTGGATTGCAACTATGTTCTGAGTCTAAAGGTGTACCACATCTGAGTCTCTATGCTACCGCCCTATCGCCAAGGTAAACGGCCCTACTCACGGCTACTACTAAAGACAGCTATGAAAGCCCTATGTCACTTCGGGGATCATGCCGCTTGCCCATAACCGCCGGCATAATGCTCTACTCAGCCTACCTAGACTACTCTAACAAACAGGGTGTTCTGCAGGTTATTTTATCTAGTATAGCAGACACCAATACTAATTGATGCCTGTTAAACTAAACAGGTTATGAATAGACCGTGGTTAGGAATTGTCTATAACCCTAATTTTAGTTTAAAAGAAACTGCATTAGACATGCAGACATAATGAATATTTAGCAGGTGGCTATTTCCGGAAAATCATGAGAACTTCAACATATATGACAAATATTCATGAAAATCATAATCTCATATTCATAATTAAAATTTGGAACAAACACAGTACAAACATATAAAGAGAGGGACATGGGGGACTGATGCCATAAAGAAATCACCCTTTACGTAGTCGCGCCGTTGGAGCAACTGCTTGTATATGTCGTACTGCTCGACCCGACTCTGCTCGCCAGAACTTTCGGAGGACGCTTCCTCAGCCTAGTAACTGGGCTTTACCTTAATACCCAGCTTAAGCCCAGCCCTATGGACTGACTCTTAGGATCTCCTAAAGAAATTCCAGATATTCTATGAATACCAGAAACGAACCTATCTATCGAACCATAGGATCTGAGGCTATTTCTCAGAAACTAAGAAAAACAAAACACAAAAAGGAAAGAAAGAAAACTTATATTGAAATCTGATTCTCCGAGTGAGTTGTGTACTCGAGAATTGTACAGTGGAAACCACTGAATGACTCAGATCGAGTGGAGAGGGATGAATTCAACTGAGGAAGGCCTGGGGTATTTATAGCAACTTTCCGGAGTGATTTTCTCTCAAAAATTCGATGTGGGATTCTGAATTCTGGTTCGGGACGCCCATCCCGGTCTGTTGACCAGGTCAGGACGGCCGTCCCGAGTCCTGGATGCCCGTCCCTACCTATTGACCAGGTCAGGACTGCCCGTCCTGAACCGGGATGCCCTCCCCGAAGTCCGAACTTCTGAAAAATTACGTTTTTGCCCTGAAATTTGCCATTTCTTCCACTTTTCACCTGACACTTCCAAAATCATAAAAACTGTGAAATTGAGTTAATAATGAACAATTAAGACCAATTTGCCCTCAATTTCACCCTAAATCATGCATAAAAACATGCTAAAAACATGATATGATTTATGCATATCACATATCTAAATTACCCCACACTTATTTGAAAACAAGAAACAAAAACAAAATAGAAAAGACTCTTACCCCACACTTATTCGAATAACTATGGGTAAGAAGGAAAGCAATAAATGAAATAACAAGATATAATAAAGGAAACAATGCTGTTATGTCATATCAATCAACGTTATACAGAGATTCATATTTCATACAGCCCAGACATGATCACACACATAGAACAAAAATAACAAAAGAAAAAGAAAAGGAAAAGAAAAGCTAAGAACCCGGCTCATCGTCGTTAGGTGGACCGAAGTCTGCTGGAAAGTAGACCTCTGTGTTTTCCACCAGTTGGGAGGTATGCTGATAAATCTCCTCGATCCTGCTGGTGTTCATAGCGATTCTGTCGTCCATCATCGACATCCATCTCTCGATTCTTTCCATATCCTGGCTATATCGGGCTGAAAGGTCTGCCAATCCGTGCGACATATGTCGTTCAAAGGCAGTGCGTGGAACGAATGTCTCTATCGGAGGTATATGTACTGGAACTGCTCCTGGTGTCGAGGCATGTCCTGGCTGCTCCGTGTGGATGGAGTAGCGCCCATTTGCATCCCGTACGACCATCCCCATGTTCCGTAGAATGGTAGAATTTTTGGTTGTTGGTTTGAGAGAAAATGAAAAAAATAGCCTATTTGTAGAAGGGGTGGCCTTCGGGACGCCCGTCCCGGAGGCAGGATGCCTATCCCGTTGGACGCCCGTCCCGGGTTGCTTCGGGATGCATGCCAATTCCAGTTTCTTTTTTTCATAATTCCCTGCAAATCTCAGTACACCAAAACAATCATAATATATAACATGTCTTCATGTTTTATCCTATCAAATTCAGAAGCTGTTTAAAAACTCTGTGCAAAAATTTCTCAATTTCTTTTTTCGAAAATCATGACTACCCTAATCTTATCCTAACTTCTATTCAGCAAGAATTTCAGGAAAACAAAAACTAAGTTTATACAATTTAATTAGTGAAAAATAAACTGCATTTGCAACACCTTTGTTTTTTCATAAATTTTTTTTTCATAAGGCAGAGTACCTATCATTTAGCTAGTTCTTGGAAAGTATCTACGATTTTAAAATTATAAATATCGTACTCCCAGGGAACTGGTAATGGCTTAGTATTAACTATCCCTTAACCCTAACATTCATCTTATTTATGTAATTAATCAATCGTTTAATCAATATCATTGAGATTGATTGGTGATCCCAATCACACATAACAAGTAAATAGCATTCAAGAGTAGACATGCATTCATCAATTTAAGCTCAGTTATTACAATTTGTTTGACCTTATCTTCGAACATTTTACATATATCTTGATCTCTAAGGCAATTATTAAATGTAACCATTTGTTTACCATATCTGAGTTACCTTGTGTATTCACCTCTACTTTGGGATGATCCTTCTCATCTGTCGAATTAAAGTATCCATGAACGGTCCCTATGTCACTTCGGTATCATGCCACTTAACCCTAGGATTGGCCTAGAGTACAAACTCAGCTTTATTAGGGTGCTCTAGCAAACATGGTGATCTGTTTTATTATTTCTTCCTAATCTGGCAGACCTTTTACAGTCTGTTAAACTAAATCGGTTTTGATTCAGACATTGGTTAGGAGTTGTCTATAACCCTAGTTTAATTTAAAAGGACACAACAGTTCAACATTCATAATGATAATTTTAGCTCTATGATCTTCCTAGGAAAATGAATAGTATCTCAAATTGTAAAACATGTATGATATATAAATTCAGTATCAAATCAATATCTAGATAAAACAAATCATAAACATATAGAAACTCGTCTAGGGGACCCAATATCATAAAGTAGTCACCACTTTATGCAGGTCCAGTCGGCGCTGCAACTCTTGTATGTCTCTGATTACTTGATCCTACTCTGCTCGGCAGAGCTTTCGGAGAACGCTTCTTAGACCTAGTAACAATTGCTTTACCTTACATTCAGGGCTTAAGCAAATTGCCCCAATCTGGCTAAGAACATGCACCCTATCTCTCTCTTAGGATCTCCTAATGAAATCCTGGTATTCTAAGATACCAAAAACTAAATAGTAATCTAATGAAATTCTCAAATACTGAGATAAACACTCAAAAATAAGAGAAAACGATGCACTTGAAGTTGCTAAATGATTTGTATTGAGTGATGAGGGATGATTTCAACTATTGGAGGCATGGTGTATTTATAGCAGGTTTCTAGAGTGAATTTCTCCAAAATTTCTGACGTGGGACAAGTTCTGGTGCTCGGGACGCCCGTCCCGGTACTTTGACTAGGTCTGGATGCCCGTCCCGAATCTAGCTTTTCCAAAAATTGCACTTTTGCCCCAAAATTTGTTGTTTTCATGCAATTTACTCCTGAAACTTCCAAAATCACAATTTACACAATTTTATGTCAATTTGATTCAATTAAGATCAAATACATTCAAATATTGTCCTAATTTGTGTCTAAAAACATGCTAAAAAAGGGATATGATTTGTGCATATCACCCCATAGCCATCATTCCCCCATTAGATTCTGTCGGACTGTCCTCACACCATGGAGGACAACGACGACAATGCTTGACACTCCCTGCATATCGGGAGTGGTTTTATCCTTCTACCCTTATCTTTGATGAACTGATTTTCTCCCTTTCCCATTGGATTCTTTATGTTTGAGTTGTACTGTTCTTATTGTCCCGCCTCATGGGTTTGAACTATTTTCTTTTCATGCCTTATTTGTTTAATTTTGTGACGGTTCTGTTTCTTTCGGTCCCTTTCTTTTTGCAATGGGGACATTTCTCTTGCTTAAGTTTGGGGAGGTGTCCCTTTGCTTGATTTCCCCAAGAGAACTAATGCATAGTGTTTGAATGCTTTAAATAATGCTGATGATAATTGAATGATGAAAGTTTGAATGAAATGATGGATGGTTGTGTTTATATTCCATCTAGTGATTGCTTACAACATACGTATGTTAAATTTGGGAACTTCATCTATGATGATTCTTCTTGAGCATGTTTTAAATATTAATTTGTGTATGCTAGTGCACCTTTTTTTTAAAATATATAGATATTAGCTACAATTAGGTGAGAATTTTTGCTCCCACAAACTCTCTTGCACAATAGTCTTACTTAGATATTGCTTGTTCATAAAAAGAATTAACTGTGGTATGAAGAATTAGAATTTTTGGACTCATTTATTATATCCCTTGAGGAGAAATCCTAGTAGATTTGATAATTTTGAAATGATTAAGGCATATTCTTGGAACGGTTGAGCTTTTCTAGCCTACCCGTATGCTTTATTTTCACTAGTTTACCAAGTTTGAGCCTAGCTTAATTTCTTGCCACCTTTACTATATTCAACCAAATTTTCTCTATATTTTTGCATGAATCTATTCTTTGACCACCCTAACTTATCTTAATTTGCTGAGAATATGGTTGAACATAAGTTTGGGGGTAAGTGGGAAATGCTGAAATATAAAAAAATAGCAATACAGTAGTAGAAATGCTACAACAAAGTTAATCCTGGGAGAGCAGTCGTGATAGTTGATAATGTGTCAAGTATGCTATGGGTATTGAGAGTATGTGTACACAAATGTGTGAAAAAATGAAAAGAACTCTCTGTACACAAAAGAATGAAATAAAAAGAAAAAGAGCAAAGCTCATTGTTAGTAAATGATACCTATCACATACTAAATTATGGCTGAGTGCTGAACCCTTTCCTGGAGTAAGATGTACATTCTGGTAGATCACCAAAATGTGAAGATTGAAAAAAGTGAAAATACTTGCATTTAGGTACGTTCAAGGTAGATTAGGACTAAGTTTGAGCCTACTTTATACCTATATTCTCCTACCTTAGCCCTAGCCGACATTACAACCAAAGTAAGACCTCTTTGATCTTTATTATTGAATTTGCTACATTAGTGGAGAGTGGTGTATTAGACTGAGTCTGGTAATACAAAATGAGTCTTAGGATCATCATATGTTGATTCATGAACGAGAAATTGGAAAGGGCGGACTATTCACACACACAGAGGAGTAAAATCTTTGAGCTTGATTTGGTTAATATTTTGTTATTTGAAGAAAGATGGAAACATGATGCATATTTGAGTTTTTGTTTTAACATCTTTTGATCTGAAATTACGATTCCCAAGTTTAGCTTTGAATGCTAAATCTAATTGCCTAGTGGGTGTTATCACATTTCATCCTTCCCTGCATTACTGCAGCATTGCTCGGGACGAGTAATGACTTAAGTTTGGAGGTGTGATAACTCTAAAATAATAGAGTTATTCACATATGTTTTACCCATAATCTGCTAACAATTGGTTAAATTCGTGTATAGGTTTTGAGCTAAATTGCATCTAGTTGCTAGAATCTTTCCTTTAACTCAATCTTATGGATTAAATGTCAAAAGAGTCGATTTAATTAGAATAATTCCAGATTTTGTCACAATTTAAATTGATTTATTTTCTAGCTGTAATTTGATTAATATGATGTAAGTACCGAGGGTAAAAAAGGGAATGAAACTATTGAAATCGGTGATATAATTTGATAAGTTTAGTTGACCAATTGATATAGTTCACTGCTGAGATTTTTATGAGTTATTCGACCATTTCTATTAGTAATATATTGAGTACAATTCATTTAAATTCTAGAAATTAATTGTGGCATGTGCAACTTAACAATTGGGTGGAATCTTGCAGCATAGAGGAAGAAGACAAAATCAGTTGGACAACTGCCAAGAATTGGAATTTATTCAGCACAAATTCTGTACAGCTGGCAGTTTTGCTAGTCCAAGGAGGAAGCAAGAGAATAAAAGAGGAAAGGGAGCATTCGGAGAGAGGGAGAGACGGAGAGTAAGAAAAGAACGCTGGAACAATAGATTGAGTCTCGGGCAGTAGACTGCTAGTAGACTAACTTTTTAGAGAGAAAAACCTGAGAGAAAGAAGAGGAATCTGCTGAAGAATTGCGGGCTGAGCAGAGAAGAAGTTGCATCATCATTCGGAAGAAGAAACACCAGTAGGTTTGGTGATTAAAGTGATTTGGGCAGAGAGTGATCTAAGACCATAGTAACTCTCTCTTCATTTCTTCATTTTATCTACTGATATGCACAAATCATATCACTTTTTAGCATGTTTTAAGCACAATTTAGGGCGAAATTGAAGTTAAATCGTTCTCAATTGACTATTATTAACACAATTTCGCAGTTTTTTTGTGATTTTGGAAGTGTCATGTGAAATATGCAAGAAAATGGAAAATTTCTATGCAAAAACGTGATTTTCGGAAGTTCAAAAGTCAGGACGAGCGTCCCAGGACCAGGACGGGCGTCCCGACCTGGTCAAAGCACCGGGACAGGCATCCTGACCCGGTCAACTGGTCGGGACGAGCATCCCGAACCCCTATACAGACTTGGTCAAAGCATCGAGACAGGCTTCCAGTACACAATTTTCTACTGTCTACGAGTCATTTCGTGATTTCAGGTGTTTTCGTTCAAGTAGATTTTTAGAATTCGAGAGTGTCTCGTGTTCTTTGTTTATGAGAGTCTATCTCAGATATAAGAATACGACTAGATAGGGTTTGTTTTTAATATTCATAGAATACCTGGGATTTCGTTAGGAGATCCTAAGAGAGCACTAGGCGTTCGAAGAATTATTCAACAGGGCTTTGCTTAAGCTGCGCAGGGAAGGGAAGGTAAAGGCGAAGCAATAGCTACTACAGTAAGGAGGCGTTCTCTGAAGGTTCTGTCGAGTAGAGTCGGGTCAAGCAGTCCAGAATATACAAGCAGTTGCTCCATCAGCGGACCTAATAAAGGGTGAATACTTTATGGTGGTGGTCCCCTTGTCCCTCTCTTTATATTTCTGTACTGTGTTTGTCCAAAGACCTATTTGAATATTAAATTATGATATTATGAATATGTGTTATGCATGTTGAAGTTATTTACATTTTTCCGAAAAGGTCACCATCTTAACTATCATTATGACTGTATATCTATTTGCTCTTTTAAATTAGATGAACGGTTATAGATAACTCCTAACCACGGTCTAATCATAACCTGTCTAGTTTATTAGACCTCAATTTAGGGCTTTGTGTGAGGACGGAAGCATTAAGGTCTGCCATATTAGATGAAATAACCTATAGATCACCATGTTTGTTAAAGTAGTCTAAGTAGGCTGAATTCTTGTGTTTATGCCGGCGTTAGGGCGAGCGACATGATCTCCTGAGTGACACATGACTTTCCTGGATGCCTTTAGCTCGAACCGTGAGTAGGGCTGTCAATGGCGATGGGGCGGTTTATTATATAACTCAGATGTGGTACACAAGTAGAATCAGTACATAATTGCAATCTAGACCAAGATATATCTAAAATACTCGAAGATAGGTCAATCAACATGTAGGAACAATATAACATGGATCAGAACAAAGTCTGTAAAACACTCTTGTATGCTTAAGTAAACTTGAACCTAGTGTAGAATGAATCAACCTCTCATCAAAGATTTTGATGAATGATTGCATAACTGGATAATAAAATGAAAGTTAGGGTAAAATGATAGTTACTACTAAGCCGTTACCACTTCCCTGGGAGTAAGATAAATTCATAAATTAAAATCGTAGCTACTTTCCAATAGACAAGCTACACGATAGGTACTATGCCTTACGTTCTAATTGATTAAGTGACAACATAGATGCTAAATGTGACAATTAGTAATTCTAAGTCCTTAGTTCTTCATAATCGATATAGGGTAAATAAATCCTATCTTTTAGCATACCAATCGGAACGCATCAGATTTTTGGCGCCGTTGCCGGGGAAATATCATAACAAATTTAGGATTCCTGATCAAAATTCTAGACTTATGATAGGTAACGATAGTAATCTAACCTTAGACATAACACTCACTTTATGCTAGTTAGACAATCAGTTTCCTGAAATATAGGGTTATCATAACTAATTAATTTTAGAAATTATTTGAAATTAAGAAATTTAGGATAATCAAATTTTAGAAAATTATTCTAAAACCTTATTACGGAAATTTAATTGCTTTAAAAAAAACCCCGAAAAAATATTTTCTTGTTTTTAAAATTCTTCCATATTTTGTTTTTCCTTGTTTTATTTTATTTTTATTATTCTTCATTATTTGTTATTCTAACCAGACTTTACACTCATAGATGAAAAGAACAAGAGCAGCTACCATCCAAGCAAAGAAAATAGAAAATCCTGACTCTCTAGGTCGAAAGAAGAAGAAACCAGAAGGACCATCTAGGCCTGAACCAGAAGTACCACAACCAACCAATCATCCACAACATATAAACATAGACTCCAGCCCAAACACCACTGATTTAGTGAGAAGATTCTCGAATACCCGTGAACCCAGTCCCACGGAGGAGGAGGACCCTTCTGAAGGGACCTTTCGTCCAAGAGAAGAACCTCAGAAATCTCCAGTTCACACTCCTGCCCAAAGGTTCCTGAAAATCCACAACCCTTTGACCAAACCCAAAACTCACCAACATCTCCTGAGTACACCCCAACATCTAACGAGCATACACCTTCATCCGGAGGAAGTACTAATGGTTTTCAGTCAGTTTGTCCGTGCAAATAGATGCTTTAACTCACATGATCTACCAGATGGATCAGGCGATCGCAAGCAGATTATGTCACTCGGAACAAAGCATTCTGAATATCACAGCCAATGTGGACCAACTCAAGGCCACGGTAAGCCTCCAAGAAAGCCAGGGTGCACAGATACTACGAGAGTTAGCTTAAATATGAAATGAGCAAGGAAGGTAAAGGGATGAGATGAGAGCTATGCGAGTAGAGATGCGAGAGATAAGGAACAAAGACCGATAGAAAAAGGGAAGATTCTTTTTATTTTTCAGCAAATAAATTGTTTGAACTAAAGTTTAATAACTGACCCCTACTTTTTATTTTCACAATTTAAATGGGTCTTTTATTTTATTCAAAAAAATTTCTTCAGACATTTTATTTTTCAATTCTTTACGAAAAACAAATGTGTTAAAAATACAATATATTTTTCACTAATTACATTGTATGAATTTGGTCTTTTGTTTTTCTAGAATTTTTACTGAATAGATGTTAGGATATGATTAGGGCAGTTATGATTTTTGAAAGGAGAATAAGATTGAGAATTTTTGCAAGGGTTTTAACAACTTCTGTATTACATAGGCTAACCATGATGATTTGTTAAAATTATAATTGTTTTGGTGTATAATGATTTGCAGGGAATTTCGAAAAAAATTATAAATTTCTAGAAGTGGCACGCATCCTGAGGCAACCGGGACGGGCGTCCAGCCAGGACGGGCATCCCGAGGGCAGCCCCCTCTCTATAAATACTCATTTTTTTTCATTTTTCTCCCAAAAACAACCACAAAAAATCATCTCTCTACAAAATTCTCTCCAACTTCTCTCTAGGATTTTTTGGCAAACTCTTGAAAGTTCAAATTTTGAATTTCCCTCCAAAAATTTGAACTTTTGAATTTCCTTCCAAAATTTGAATTTCCCTCCAAAATTTAAATTTCCCGCCAAAAACTCAAAATCCTTCCCTAACCAAAATCCACCCTTCTGAATTCGAATTTCTCTCCAAAATTCGAATTTGAATTTTCTTTCCCGCCAAATTCTCGAACTCTCTCAAACTTCTTCAAACAAATGGCTCCAAAACGCGCTTGTATTACTTCTTCGATGACTGTCACATCTGTGGCATATCCTTTCATGCTCTTCCTTCCATTCCGACATATCAAGAGAGGTGCCATGGACACATTGGGCGTAGCATTCTGGTTGGCAGAACGCTCGACTGGGCAGTAGTCCGGACACTAGGAGTCGAGCAGGAGGTCCAGCGCATACTCGATGTACTACCCTACAATAGAGTTTTCATCATCACCGAGCCGACCTACCTCGAGCTGGTATGTGAGTTGTACGCTTCCTTCACATTCCAGCAAGAGCATATCACATTCCGACTGGGCGGAATAGATCGATCGATGAGCATGGTCGAGTTCGTCATCGCCTTGGGTATCTGGCGGAGGGAGGAACTGGATACACCCGCCTACACTACAGCAGTGCGAGATTTCACCTCTGCGGACGTCTCCACCGCTTGGGCTCAGATCTGTACGACTAGCATCCCCTACCAGCATGGCTTCACGAAAGCTACAGGTATTCATCCTGCCCTTCGCTATTTACATGCTATTATAGCACATACTCTATCAGGGCATCGGACTTCCCCCGGGAATGTCACCCAGATGGAGACATTCCTCTTGGCCAACATGCACAAGGGTACTACGGTAAAGATGGCCCGACTTATTACCATCATCATGTAGGGTTTCGCTACGGACACTCGTAAGCAGTGTCTGGGGCTCAGGCCGTTCATCACTAGGATAGCCCATTACCTAGATCCAGACATCGAGGGCTCAGAGTTGACCTAGGTTGCCCCGACCACCATTCCTATGGACCTGACCATTCTACGGAACATGGGGCAAAATGAAATTTTTGGAAATGCTGAATTCGGGACGGGCGTCCCGACCCAGTCAAAGTACTACGACAGCCGTCCCAAGCTCGGGATGGGTGTTCCGAGAACCAGAAGCTGTCCCACGTCAAAATATTTGGAGAAATTCACTCCAGAAACCTGCTATAAATACCCCAGGCCTCCAATAGTTGAAATCATCCCTTTCCACTTGATCTGAATCATTCAGTGACTTCAAGTATACATTTTTCTACATTATACAAGTCATTGAGTGATCTCAGGTGTTTCATTCAAGTAGTTTAGTATACGAGAGTTTCTCGTTTTCTTTGCTTTTTGAGAGTCTGTCTCAGAATCTTAGATTATGACTAGATAGGGTTCGTTTTTAGTATCACAGAATACCGGGATTTCGTTAGGAGATCACGTGTTCTTAGTCATATTAGGGCAATTTGCTTAAGCACGGGATGTAAGGTAAAGCAATTGCTACTAAGTTCTCTGAAGGCTCTGCCGAGCAGAGTAGGATCGAGCATTCAGAAGCGTAAAGGAGCTGCAACGCCGGCTGGACCTGCATAAAGCGGTGACTACTTTTTGATAGTGGGTCCCCTAGACTAGTTTCTGTATGTTTATGAATTATTTTATCTGGATATTGATTTGATACTGAATTTATATATCATACATGTTTTACAATTTGAGATGCTATCCATTTTCCCAGGAAGATCATAGAGCTAGAATTATCATTATGAATGTTGAACTGTCATGTCCTTTTAAATTAAACTAGGGTTATAGACAACTCCTAACCAAGGTCTGAATCATAACCGGTTTAGTTTAACAGACTGTAAAACGGTCTGCCAAATTAGGAAGAAATAACAAAACAGATCACCATGTTTGTTAGAGTACCCTAATAAAGCTAAGTGTGTACACTAGGCCAATCCTAGGGTTAAGTGGCATGATACCGAAGTGACATAGGGGACCGTTCATGGATACTTTAATCCGACAAATGAGAAGGATCATCCCAAGGTAGGGGTGAATACACCAGGTAACTCAGATATGGTAAACAGATGGTTACATTTCATAATTACCTTAGAGATCAAGATATATCTAAAATGTTCGAAGATAAGGTCAAACAAATTGTAATAACTGGGCTTAAATTGATGAATGCATGTCTACTCTTGAATGTTATTTACTTGTTATGTTTGATTGGGATCACCAATCAATCTCATGATTAATTGCATGATAAGATAAGTGTTATGGTTAAGGGATAGTTGCTACTAAGTCGTTACCAGTTCCCTGGGAGTACGATTGATACGCGAAAATCGTATCACCTTTTTAGCATGTTTTTATGTATGAATTTGGGTGAAATTGAAGGTAATTTGATCTTGATAGTTCATTATTTACTTAATTTCACGGTTTTTATGATTTTGGAAGTGTCAGGTGAAAAGTAGACTAAAACAGCAAATTTTGGGGCAAAAACGCAATTTTTGGAAATATTGACTTAGTCAACGGGTCAAGATGGGCGTCCCGAACCCGGGACGGGCGTCCCGACCCAGTCAACCTGCCGGGACGGGCGTCCAGGACTCGGGACGGGCGTCCCGACCTGGTCAACAAATCAGGACGGGCGTCCCGAGCCCCCAGAACTAGTCCCACATCTAATTTTTGATGAAAAATCACCCCGGGAAGCTGCTATAAATACCCCAGGCCTCCAGTAGTTGAATTCATTCATCTCCACTCGATCTGAGTCATTAAGTGGTTTCCAGTGTACACTTCTCCAGTACACAACTCACTCAGAGACTCGGATCTCAGTTTTCTTTCTTATTAGTGTTTTGTTTTAGTTTCTGAGAAATAGTCTCAGATCTTAGGTTTCTATATATAGGTTCGTTTTTGGTATTCATATAATACCCGGGATTTCGTTAGGAGATCCTAAGAGGGCTCTAGGCGTTCGAAGAGTTAGTCCACAGGGTTGGGCTTAAGTTGGGTATTAAGGTAAAGCCCAGTTACTAGGCTGAGGAAGCGTCCTCCGAAGGTTCTAGCGAGCAGAGTCAGGGCGAGCAATACGACATATACAACAGTACGCTCCGTCGGCGAGACTACGTAAAGGGTGATTTCTTTATGGCATCAGTCCCCATGTCCCTCTCTTATATGTTGTTATTGTTTTGTTCTAAATACTTATTATGAATACAAGATTACGATTCTTTATGAATAGTTGTTTTTTATGAATACAAGTATCACCTTTCGGAGCATGTGACATCATGGATTCTGACGGCATTATTCAAAAAGTAAACGGACAACGCTTGAAGATTTACAAAGAGCCGTTTGACTCGTCCGAGCAGATTGTGGACTTCACAGACTAAGGGAGTATCTCTTTCATTTTATTTCTTGTTTTGTTATTTCTAGATTCCATCTTACCCGTAATTAGTTGAATAAGTGTGGGGTAAGAATCTTTGTGTTTTATTTCTTGTTTTCAAATAAGTGTGGGGTAGCTAGATATGAATGAACACTGAGGACAGTGCCAGACTTAAGTGTGGGGTAGCAGTGCACGGTGCACTGCAGCAGTTTTTGTATGCTTTTGCTTGTTTTTCCCCGTATTTTCACACCCTTCCAAAAAAAATTTCAAAATTTTTTCCGTCTTTCAGACTTCTAAATGAAGTATGCTTGGTTAAACAATTGCTTATGTCTATGATATGTAGGTAGTATGTTATGGTTAGTAGGAGATAATTGATAGCTATCTTGGACTAATTGATTAGGAATAGGGAATTCCTTATAACTGAGCACAACTTTGTCTGGAGTAGAGACCTCAACCAATTACCTGTTCGAGACTTAACTAGATAAAATTAGACCAGTTGTGGATATATTGGCAGTTAGAATGACTAGATGAGACTCTGAGCTAGAAGTGAAAAGAAATTAAAGGAAGTTAATCAAATAAGGGTAGTTTGCCAGCGACCTTCGCTATTCGAGCACCACTCCTTCGGGGAACTTAAAGCCTGATGCCCTAAGGTCGTGTAGATCTGGGAGTCATCGGAGTAGGACTCGCTATATGGGTAGTTGAAGTTGACGTGTTCTAAGCAGACTCAAAATACCCTGAATCTATAAAGAAAATAACTAAATGCTAAAACATTAAAAATCTGATCACCGAAGCTCAGAACTCAAACAGTTGTCTGTTGTTAATATGTCTAGCGATATGTCGAAGTGTTATCTGGTAGTAGTTAAGACAAGAGTACATTGTGTTGACTATCTGGTCTGGACTAGTACACACACTACACATCAGGAAGACCCTGTGACTAAGGAAAAAAGTTCAACCTAGTTGTTGATTTGTTTTCTGCCTAATCATAACAAGCTACTAAAAACATCTGAGACCTTATCATAGCAACCTAACCAGTCAGACCAGTGTTAAGACTTGTCTGAAGAATTTTTGGAATAAAAACATGACTAGGGATTTAAGTAACTTCAGGTAGACTTTGCTTGAGGACAAGCAAAAAGCTAAGTGTGGGGTTATCTGATACGCGAAAATCGTATCACCTTTTTAGCATATTTTTATGTATGAATTTGGGTGAAATTGAAGGTAATTTGATCTTGATTGTTCATTATTTACTTAATTTCACGGTTTTTATGATTTTGGAAGTGTCAGGTGAAAAGTAGACGAAAACAGCAAATTTTGGGGCAAAAACGCAATTTTTGGAAATATTGACTTAGTCAACGGGTTAGGACGGGCGTCCCGACCCAGTCAACCCACCAGGACGGGCGTCCAGGACTCGGGACGGGCGTCCCGACCTGGTCAATAGATCAGGACGGGCGTCCTGAGCTCCCAGAACCAATCCCACATCGAATTTTTGATGAAAAATCACCCCGGGAAGCTGCTATAAATACCCCAGGCCTCCAGCAGTTGAATTCATTCCTCTCCACTCGATCTGAGTCATTAAGTGGTTTCCAGTGTACACTTCTCCAGTACACAACTCACTCAGAGACTCGTATCTCAGTTTTCTTTCTTATTAGTGTTTTGTTTTAGTTTCTGAGAAATAGTCTCAGATCTTAAGTTTCTATAGATAGGTTCGTTTATGGTATTCATATAATACCCGGGATTTCGTTAGGAGATCCTAAGAGGGCTCTAGGCGTTCGAAGAGTCAGTCCACAGGGCTGGGCTTAAGCTGGGTATTAAGGTAAAGCCCAGTTACTAGGCTGAGGAAGCGTCCTCCGAAGGTTCTAGCGAGCAGAGTCAAGGCGAGCAATACGACATATACAGCAGTACGCTCCGTCGGCGAGACTACATAAAGGGTGATTTCTTTATGGCATCAGTCCCCATGTCCCTATCTTATATGTTGTTATTGTTTTGTTCTAAATACTTATTATGAATACAAGATTACGATTCTTTATGAATAGTTGTTTTCTATGTTGACGTTATTATATGTTTCCGGAAATAGCCACCTGCTAAATATTCACTATGTCTGCATGTTTAATGTGCTCTTTTAAACTAAAGTTAAGGTTATAGACAGTTCCTAACCACGGTCTAATCATAACCTGTTTAGTTTAATAGGCATCAATTAGTATTGGTGTCTGCCATGCTAGATAAAATAACATGTTGAACACCCTGCATGTTAAAGTAGTCTAGGTAGGGGCCGAGCTGAGTCCGATTATGCCGGCGGCTAGGGCAAGCGGTATGATCCCCGAAGTGACATAGGGCTTTCATGGATGCCTTCGTCCCGAACCGTGAGTAGTGCCGTCATTAAGGTAGGGCGGTTTATTAGAGACCTCGGATGTGGTACGCCTTTAGACACAGAACATAGTTGCAATTCAGGCTAAGATGCATCTAAAATATTCGAATTTAGGTCATTCAACATATAGGAACAGTATAACATAGAATCAGAACTCATCTATAAAACACTTCTAGGATTAATTAGACTTAAACCTAGTGGAGAATGAATCACCCTCTCATCAAATTATTTGATGAAGATTGCATAACTGGATCATAAGATAGGAGTTAGGATAAAAGGCTAGTTACTACTAAGCCGTTGCCCATTCCCTGGGAGTACGATAATTAACTTAATAAAATCGAAGATACTTTCCAACAGACTAGCTACACGATAGATACTCTGCCTTAGGTTCTGGCTGATTAAGTGACACCATAGAGACTAAATGTGACAATTAGTCAATCACAGTCCTTAATTATTCATAATCAACATAGGGTAAAATAACACCTATTTAGCACGTCAACCGGAATCCCACCAGATTTTTGGCGCCGTTGCCGGGGAAATATCATAATGAATTTAGGATTCCTGATCAAAATTCTAGAGGCTTATGATAGGTAACGGTAGTATCCTAGACTTTAGATCCAACACTTATGTTATACCAGTTAGACAATCAATTTCCGAAATATAGGGTTATCATAACTAATTAATTTTAGATGTTATCTGGAATTAAGACACTTAGGATAATCAAATTTTAGAAAATTATTCTAAAACTATATTGAGGGAATTTAATTGCTTTCTTAATATTAAAAGAAAAAAAAATTTAAAATCTAAATATCCGAAAAAAAAATTGTACTTTTTCTTGTTTAATGGTAAGTTGTTCTCTTTTCCCTATCTTTTGTGTTTTCTTCTTTTGAATAGTTGTTTCGTTTTATCTTTCTTCCAAGTTTAAGTTTTCACTTTCCCTGTAACCTCACTAACCAGTTTGCTCAGGCTAAAACGTGTTCTTCTCTGTAGTTGCATGACTCGATCTTCAGAAGCTAACCTTGAAACACCAGTTGAAAATCCTGAACGAATCATTCGCACAGCTAATAGGCGAAGAACAGAAATGGCTGCTGAAAGACCTACCCTAGAATCCTACATCCAGCCACAGACTATCCCAGTCTCATCTGCCATCCGAATCCCTGGGAACCCTCGCTATGATCTTAAACCTAATGTGATCCAGCTGATTATAAATCGAGTTCAGTTTGGAGGAACTGCAGCCGAGAATCCGCTGGAACACCTATCTGATTTCTCTTCTCTCTGCGAAGGCCTCAAGGGAGATCACACTGCAGAAGTAACTAAACTCAACCTTTTTCCCTACTCACTGAGGGACAGAGCTAAGAGATGGTTGGCCCAGCTACCTACTAACTCCATCACCTCTTGGGAAGTTAAGCAAAGCCTTCCTAGAAGAGTACTACTCTGCAGCAAGAGTCCTAGAATATCGAAGGGCTCTGTCTAGTTTCACTCAAGCTGCTGATGAGACAGTGATCGAAGCTTGGGACAGATTCAAAGAACTACTCAGGCTCTGCCCCCAACATGGACTTACCGAGGCATTGCTGATTCAGCAATTTTACGGGGGTATGTCAGACATGGGTAAGCAAATTCTTGATGGACTAATCCCAGAGCGGTTTCAATGGAATGAGTGATGTAGATGCTAGAAACGCTCTGGAGAGACTCTACAGGAACACAAGAATTGGCGCACAAGTGGCCGAGCTAAGAAGCAACCAGTAAATGCGGTCGTTGCCTCCACTGATGATCAATTTGAGGCACTGAAGGCCAGCATTACTAATCAGCTGAATGCTTTCCAACAAGGGAAAAGCATTCAGTCAGTATACCAAGTCTGCGAATTTTGCCAAGGACCACATTTCAGTGGGGATTGTTATGGTAATGGGATATTAACTATCCCAAAAGATGGAACAAGTGGACGCAGTGAATTCTGCTCCTATAGGAAATACCTACAATCCCACTTGGAAGAACCATCCGGGATTTAGCTGGAGAAACAATCCCGGGACTACTAACTTCCAGAAAAGAGTACCTCAGCAACTGCCATATCCGCAAACCAGCAAGTCGCTCTGCCTGCACCAAGGAACTACATCGTTCCAGCTGATCCCATGCAAGAATTCAGAGACATGCTGAAGAGCATTTCGACTCCAACAAGGAAATGATAGAGTCCAACAGAAAGATCAAGCTCACGCAGAAAGAATCCAGCAGAACGAGAATAGACAGAAGCAGACCGAGCAAACAATCAGAAACACACAAGCTGCTATACAAACTTTAGAGAGGCAAATGGGTCAGCTATCCACCCATTTCTCTCACAGGTCCCAGGGAACGCTACCAAGCAACACTGAGACCAACCCTCAAACTGAATGCAAGACCATCACTCTAAGATCTGGTAAAATTCTATCTCCATCTCCACCCAAACCATCTGACCCTCCTATTCTTGTGCAGGAACCAGAAGAAGGCTCCAAGGACCCAACGCCGACGGATGTCAAAATCGAAGTAGCAAGGAAAGGGAAGACGGAGTTTATTCCTGAGTACCGGCCAAAAGTACCTTACCCTGCCAGACTTATGCACAATAAAGATAAGGAGCAATTTGAAAAGTTTCTTAGGAATTTTAGTCAGATTCATGTTAATTTACCTTTACTTGATGTTATTTCTGAAATGCCAAAGTATGCTAAGTTTTTAAAAGAAGTTGTTAGTAATAAAAGAAAATTTGACATGGACAAGGTGGTTCTTAATGAAGAATGTTCGGCGGTCTGTTGAATAAACTACCGTCTAAACAGAAAGATCCTGGTTGTTTTACCTTGCCATGTACAATTGGAAATATTACTAACATGCATGCATTAGCAGACTTAGGAGCTAGTATTAATCTTATGCCATCTAGTTTATTTGATAAATTAGGATTGCATGATTTGAAAACGACTAGGATGTGCATACAACTTGCAGATAGGACAGTAAAAATCCCCAAGGGAATAATTGAAGACCTCTTAGTAAAGGTGGAAAATTTGTGTTTCCTGTGGATTTGTTGTATGGACATGAATGGGGAAGGAGGAGTGCCCCTGATCCTAGGTCGACCATTTCTAGCTACCTCAAAAGCATTAATAGACGTCAGTAATGGTCAAATCAAGTTAAGGGTAGGAAATGATGACATCACTTTTGATCTAAATGAGACCCTTAGGTATCCCATGCATTTAGATGATACTTGTTTTTGTGTGGATGCCATGGAACACTTGATTGCAATTAACGTGACAGACCTATGCTCAAACTATCAAGTCTAAGTGAGGACTCCCTAGAATTAGAGGAGCCTGAACTTAGCTCTTCTGAAAATGAAATTACTTCTGATAGTTTCACTGAGATAGGTGATGATGAGATGAAGAAAGAACGAACCTCGTTTGAAGATCCACCAGACTTGGAACTGAAGGAACTACCCACTCATCTGTGCTACGAATTCCTAGATGACAACAAGAAACTTCCCATTATTCTTGCAGCTGATCTGACACAGAACAAAGGAAGTTGACGTGGACATGTGAAAAGCATAGAAGAGCCTTTGCCTACAAAATTGCAGATATCCCAGGTATTAATCCAAGCTTTTGTTCGCATAAGATTCTTCTAGAAAATGAGTATAAGCCATGTGTGCAACCTCAAAGGAGGTTGAATCCTAATGTGTGTGATGTTGTTTAAGAAAGAAGTCATTAAACTGTTAGATGCAGGACTTATCTACCCTATCTCAGATAGTGAGTGGGTAAGCCCGGTGCAGGTAGTACCTAAGAAAGGCGGTATAACAGTTGTTAGGAATGAGCATAATGAACTAATCCCTACAAGAACTGTAACTGGTCATCGTGTATGCATAGACTATAGAAAATTAAATACGGCCACACGAAAAGATCACTTTCCCCTTCCTTTTATTGACCAAATGTTAGAAAGATTATCTGGACACATGTTTTATTGCTTTCTTGATGGGTTTTCTGGTTATTTTCAAATTCCTATTTCCCCTGAGGACCAGCATAAAACTACATTCACATGCCCTTTTGGAACATTTGCATATAGAAGGATGCCTTTTGGTTTGTGTAATGCACCTGCTACATTTCAACGTTGTATGACTGCTATCTTTGAAGACATGTTAGGAAAATCTATGGAAGTTTATGGATGACTTTTCTGTTTTTGGTAATTCATTTGAGGTTTGTCTAAAGAACTTGGAGTTAATGTTGAAACGTTGTATAAAATCTAACCTGGTTTTAAATTGGGAAAAATGCCACTTCATGGTAAAAGAGGGAATTGTTTTAGGACATAAGATATCACACCTAGGTATGGAAGTAGATAAGGCAAAAATTGAAGTTATTTCAAAACTACCTCCTCCCAAAAATGTGAGAGCCGTTAGGTGTTTTTTGGGACACGCTGGCTTTTATCGTAGGTTTATAAAAGATTTTTCATTAATAGCCAGGCCGTTGACCAATTTACTCGGAAAAGATGTTCCATTTGTCTTTGATGAGAAATGTCTAAAATCTTTTAATAGACTTAAGGAACTCTTAACTACTGCACCTATCATGACGTCACCAGACTGGAGTCTACCTTTTGAGCTTATGTGTGATGCTAGTGACTATGCAGTAGGAGTAGTTTTAGGACAAAAACATGATAAGAAATTTCATGTAATATATTATGCTAGTAAAACCTTAACTGATGCTCAGGAAAATTACACTACGACAGAAAAGGAATTATTAGCAGTAGTATATGCATTTGATAAGTTTCGATCTTATCTAGTCCTATCTAAAACTATTGTTTATACTGATCATTCGGCACTAAAATACTTGTTCAATAAAACCGACGCAAAACCAAGATTGATTAGATGGGTTTTATTGCTTCAAGAATTTGACATAGAAATTCGGGATAAGAAACGGGCAGAAAACTTAGCCGCAGACCATTTGTCTAGGTTAGAAAATCCGACCCTAGAAGCCATTGATGAGACAATCATATCTGATAAATTTCCGGATGAGAATCTATGTGCATTATCTGCTATTTTCTCACCCCCTTGGTTTGCAGATATAGCAAATTACTTGGCAGCCCGGACTCTCCCTAGTGATATCACTGCTCAACAAAGAAGAAAATTCTTTGCTGACTTGAAATATTACTATTGGGAAGATCCTTTTCTATTTCGAATATGTGCATATAAGATGATCAAAAGATGTGTATCTCAAGAAGAAGGTTTCCAAATTCTGGAACATTGTCACTGCGGATCAACAGGCGGTCACTTAGCTGCAGCTAATACCGCCCGAAAAGTATTAGAAGCAGGCTTTTACTGGCCTACCATATTCAAAGACGCCGCAGCATGTACAGGATCGTGCGATGCCTGTCAGAAAGTGGGAACCATATCTTCTCGAGATAGTCTACCCCAACAAGCAATTCAAAGTGTACAAATATTTGACATATGGGGTATAGATTTCATGGGTCCGTTTCCTTCATCTTTTGGTATGAAGTACATCTTAGTAGCCGTAGAATATTTTTCAAAATGGCATGAGGCACAGGCCCTACCTACTAATGATGCTAGAGCCGTATGTAAATTCCTTAAGCAGATTTTCACCAGGTTTGGATGTCCAAAAGCCCTAATCAGTGATCGAGGTACGCACTTCTGCAACTCTCAATTGTAGAAGATACTTCAGCAATACGGAATTCAGCATCGCATTTCCACAGCCTACCATCCTCAAACCAACGGGTAGGCTGAGGTAACCAATAGGGGAATAAAGAGAATCCTAGAAAAGACCGTGGGTGCTAACCATAAGGATTGGGCCAATAAACTGGAGGATGCATTATGGGCCTTCCGTACAGCATACAAGACCACTACTGGGTTCTCACCCTATCGACTAGTCTACGGAAAAGCATGCCACCTTCCGGTTGAACTTGAACATAGAGCTTACTGGGCAGTGCAAAAATGCAATCTCGACGATAATTTAGCTAAGGAACACCGGATTCTACAACTCAACGAATTGGATGAGTGGAGGCTCAAAGCCTATGAGAACTCACATCAATTCAAAATGACAAGTAAACTCCGGCATGACAGATGACTTAGAGCCCAGAAAAATTTTGAACCGGGAGGCAAGGTATTGTTGTACAACTCACGTTTCAAATTCTTCCCAGGAAAGCTGCGTAGCTGTTGGTCAGGACCATTCACGGTCACGGAAGTATCACCTTTCGGAGCATGTGACATCATGGATTCTGACGGCATTATTCAAAAAGTAAACGGACAACGCCTGAAGATTTACAAAGAGCCGTTTGACTCGTCCGAGCAGATTGTGGACTTCACAGACTAAGGGAGTATCTCTTTCATTTTATTTCTTGTTTTGTTATTTCTAGATTCCATCTTACCCGTAATTAGTTGAATAAGTGTGGGGTAAGAATCTTTGTGTTTTATTTCTTGTTTTCAAATAAGTGTGGGGTAGCTAGATATGCATGAACACTGAGGACAGTGCCAGACTTAAGTGTGGGGTAGCAGTGCACGGTGCACTGTAGCAGTTTTTGTATGCTTTTGCTTGTTTTTCCCCGTATTTTCACACCCTTCCAAAAAAAAATTTCAAAAATTTTTCCGTCTTTCAGACTTCTAAATGCAGTATGCTTGGTTAAACAATTGCTTATGTCTATGATATGTAGGTAGTATGTTATGGTTAGTAGGAGATAATTGATAGCTATCTTGGACTAATTGATTAGGAATAGGGAATTCCTGATAACTGAGCACAACTTTGTCTGGAGTAGAGACCTCAACCAATTACCTGTTCGAGACATAACTAGATGAAATTAGACCAGTTGTGGATATATTGGCAGTTAGAATGACTAGATGAGACTCTGAGCTAGAAGTGAAAAGAAATTAAAGGAAGTTAATCAAATAAGGGTAGTTTGCCAGCGACCTTCGCTATTGGAGCACCACTCCTTCGGGGAACTTAAAGCTTGATGCCCTAAGGTCGTGTAGATCTGGGAGTCATCGGAGTGGGACTCGCTATATGGGTAGTTGAAGTTGACGTGTTCTAAGCAGACTCAAAATACCCTGAATCTATAAAGAAAATAACTAAATGCTAAAACATTAAAAATCTGATCACCAAAGCTCAGAACTCAAACAGTTGTCTGTTGTTAATATGTCTAGCGATATGTCGAAGTGTTATCTGGTAGTAGTTAAGACAAGAGTACATTGTGTTGACTATCTGGTCTGGACTAGTACACACACTACACATCAGGAAGACCCTGTGACTAAGGAAAAAAGTTCAACCTAGTTGTTGATTTGTTTTCTGCCTAATCATAACAAGCTACTAAAAACATCTGAGACCTTGTCATAGCAACCTAACCAGTCAGACCTGTGTTAAGACTTGTCTGAAGAATTTTTGGAATAAAAACATGACTAGGGATTTAAGTAACTTCAGGTAGACTTTGCTTGAGGACAAGCAAAAAGCTAAGTGTGGGGTTATCTGATACGCGAAAATCGTATCACCTTTTTAGCATGTTTTTATGTATGAATTTGGGTGAAATTGAAGGTAATTTGATCTTGATTGTTCATTATTTACTTAATTTCACGGTTTTTATGATTTTGGAAGTGTCAGGTGAAAAGTAGACGAAAACAGCAAATTTTGGGGCAAAAACGCAATTTTTGGAAATATTGACTTAGTCAACGGGTTAGGTCGGGCGTTCCGAACCCGGGACGGGCGTCCCGACCCAGTCAACCCACCAGGACGGGTGTCCAGGACTTGGGACGGGCGTCCCGACCTGGTCAATAGATCAGGACGGGCGTCCCAATCCGGGACGGGCATCCCGAGCCCCCAGAACCAGTCCTACATCGAATGTTTGATGAAAAATCGCCCCGGGAAGCTGCTATAAATACCCCAGGCCTCCAGCAGTTGAATTCATTCCTCTCCACTCGATCTGAGTCATTAAGTGGTTTCCAGTGTACACTTCTCCAGTACACAACTCACTCAGGGACTCGGATCTCAGTTTTCTTTCTTATTAGTGTTTTGTTTTAGTTTCTGAGAAATAGTCTCAGATCTTAGGTTTCTATAGATAGGTTCGTTTCTGGTATTCATATAATACCCGGGATTTCGTTAGGAGATCCTAAGAGGGCTCTAGGCGTTCGAAGAGTCAGTCCACAGGGCTGGGCTTAAGCTGGGTATTAAGGTAAAGCCCAGTTACTAGGCTGAGGAAGCGTCCTCCGAAGGTTCTAGCGAGCAGAGTCAAGGCGAGCAATACGACATATACAACAGTACGCTCCGTCGGCGAGACTACGTAAATGGTGATTTCTTTATGGCATCAGTCCCCATGTCCCTCTCTTATATGTTGTTATTGTTTTGTTCTAAATACTTATTATGAATACAAGATTACGATTCTTTATGAATAGTTGTTTTCTATGTTGACGTTATTATATGTTTTCGGAAATAGCCACCTGCTAAATATTCACTATGTCCGCATGTTTAATGTGCTCTTTTAAACTAAAGTTAGGGTTGTAGACAATTCCTAACCACGGTCTAATCATAACCTGTTTAGTTTAACAGGCATCAATTAGTATTAGTGTCTGCCATGCTAGATAAAACAACATGTTGAACACCCTGCATGTTAAAGTAGTCTAGGTAGGGGCCGAGCTGAGTCCGATTATACCGGCGACTAGGGCAAGCGGTATGATCCCCGAAGTGACATAGGGCTTTCATGGATGCCTTCGTCCCGAACCGTGAGTAGGGCCGTCATTAAGGTAGGGCGGTTTATTAGAGACCTCGGATGTGGTACGCCTTTAGACACAGAACATAGTTGAATTCCAGGCTAAGATGCATCTAAAATATTCGAATTTAGGTCATTCAACATATAGGAACAGTATAACATAGAATCAGAACTCATCTATAAAACACTTCTAGGATTAATTAGACTTAAACCTAGTGGTGAATGAATCACCCTCTCATCAAATTATTTGATGAAGATTGCATAACTGGATCATAAGATAGGAGTTAGGATAAAAGGCTAGTTACTACTAAGCCGTTGCCCATTCCCTGGGAGTACGATAATTAACTTAATAAAATCGTAGATACTTTCCAACAGACTAGCTACACGATAGGTACTCTGCCTTAGGTTCTGGCTGATTAAGTGACACCATAGAGACTAAATGTGACAATTAGTCAATCACAGTTCTTAATTATTCATAATCAACATAGGGTAAAATAACACCTATTTAGCACGTCAACCGGAATCCCACCAGATTTTTTGCGCCGTTGCCGGGGATATATCATAATGAATTTAGGATTCCTGATCAAAATTCTAGAGGCTTATGATAGGTAACTGATACGCGAAAATTGTATCACCTTTTTAGCATGTTTTTATATATGTTTTAGGGTGAAATTGAGAGTAAATTGATGTTAATTGTTTATTATTTACTTGATTTCACGGTTTTTATGATTTTGGAAGTGTCAGGTGAAAAGTAGACGAAAATAGCAAATTTTGGGGCAAAAACGCAATTTTTTGAAATGTTGACTTGGTCAACGGTCCGGGACGGGCATCCCTAAGGACGGGCATCCCTCAGGACGGGCGTCCTTCGGGACGGGCGTCCCGAACCTGGTCAACGAATCAGGACGGGCGTCCCGAGCCGCCAGAAGCTGTCCCATATCGAATTTTTCAGAATTTTTCACTCCGGGAAGCTGCTATAAATACCCCAGGCCTCCAGCAGTTGAATTCATCCCCTCTCCACTCGATCTGAGTCATTAAGTGGTTTCCAGTGTACAGTTTTCCAGTACACAACTCACTCAGAGACTCGGATCTCAGTTTTCTTTCTTATTAGTGTTTTGTTTTAGTTTCTGAGAAATAGTCTCAGATCTTAGGTTTCTATAGATAGGTTCGTTTCCGGTATTCATAGAATACCCGGGGTTTTGTTAGGAGACCCTAAGAGAGCTCTAGGCGTTCGAAGAGTCAGTCCACAGGGCAAGGCTTAAGCCCAGGACGTAAGGTAAAGTCTAGCTACTAGGCTGAGGAAGCGTCCTCCGAAGGTTCTGGCGAGCAGAGTCAGGGCGGGCAATACGATGTATACAGCAGTACGCTCTGTAGGCGAGACTAAGTAAAGGGTGATTTCTTTATGGCATCAGTCCCCATACCCCTCTCTTATATGTTTTATTGCTTTGTCCTAAACATCAATTATGAATATCAGATTATGATTTTATGAATAGTTGTTTTGTATGTTGAAGTTATTATGTTTTTCCGGAAATAGCCACCTGCTAAATAATCATTATGTCTGCATGTCTAATGTAGTTTCTTTTAAACTAAAATAGGGTTATAGACAATTCCTAACCACGGTCTATTCATAACCTGTTTAGTTTAACAGGCATCAATTAGTATTGGTGTCTGCCATACTAGATAAAATAACATGCTGAACACCTGGCTTGTTAGAGTAGTCTAGGTAGGCTGAGTAGAGCGTTATGCCAGCGATTACGAGCCTTCAGAGTGATCCCCGAAAGTGACATAGGGCTTTCATAACTGTCTTTGTTCGTACCGTGAGTAGGGCCGTTTACCTTAATGATAGGGGGCGGTAGCATAGAGACTCAGATGTGGTACACCATTAGACACAGAATATAGTTGCATTCCAGGCTAAGATATATCTAAAACACTCGAATATAGGTCAATCAACATATAGGAACAGTATAACATAGAATCAGAACTTATCTTTAAAACACTTCTAGGGTTAATTAGACTTGAACCTAGTGGAGAATGGATCACCCTCTCATCAAAGTATTTGATGAAGATTGCATAACTGGATCATAAGATAAGAGTTAGGATAAGAGGCTAGTTACTACTAAGCCGTTGCCACTTCCCTGGGAGTACGATAATTAACTTAGTAAAATCGTAGATACTTTCCAATAGACTAGCTACACAATAGGTACTATGCCTTAGATTCTGGCTGATTAAGTGACACCATAAGACTAAACGTGACAATTAGTCAATCACAGTCCTTAATTAATCATAATCGACATAGGGTAAAATAACACCTATTTAGTACGTCAACCGGAATCGCATCAGTAACGGTAGTAACCTAGACTTTAGACCCAACACTTATGTTATACCAGTTAGACAATCAATTTCCGAAATATAGGGTTATCATAACTAATTAATTTTAGATGTTATCTGGAATTAAGACACTTAGGATAATCAAATTATAGAAAATTATTCTAAAACCATATTGAGGGAATTTAATTGCTTTCAAAATATTAAAAGAAAAAAAAATTTAAAATCTAAATATCCGAAAAAAAAATTGTACTTTTTCTTGTTTAATGGTAAGTTGTTCTCTTTTCCCTATCTTTTGTGTTTTCTTCTTTTGAATAGTTGTTTCGTTTTATCTTTCTTCCAAGTTTTTAAGTTTTCACTTTCCCTGTAACCTCACTAACCAGTTTGCTCAGGCTAAAACGTGTTCTTCTCTGTAGTTGCATGACTCGATCTTCAGAAGCTAACCTTGAAACACCAGTTGAAAATCCTGAACGAATCATTCGCACAACTAATAGGCGAAGAACAGAAATGGCTGCTGAAAGACCTACCCTAGAATCCTACATCCAGCCACAAACTATCCCAGTCTCATCTGCCATCCGAATCCCTGGGAACCCTCGCTATGATCTTAAACCTAATGTGATCCAGCTGATTATAAATCGAGTTAAGTTTGGACGAATTGCAGCCGAGAATCCGCTGGAACACCTATCTGATTTCTCTTCTCTCTGCGAAGGTCTCAAGGGAGATCACACTGCAGAAGTAACTAAACTCAACCTTTTTCCCTACTCACTGAGGGACAGAGCTAAGAGATGGTTGGCCTAGATACCTACTAACTCCATCACCTCTTGGGACAAGTTAAGCAAAGCCTTCCTAGAAGAGTACTACTCTGCAGCAAGAGTCCTAGAATATCGAAGGGCTCTGTCTAGTTTCACTCAAGCTGCTGATGAGACAGTGATCGAAGCTTCGGACAGATTCAAAGAACTACTCAGGCTCTGCCCCCAACATGGACTTACCGAGGCATTGCTGATTCAGCAATTTTACGGGGGTATGTCAGACATGGGTAAGCAAATTCTTGATGGACTTAATCCCCAGAGCGGTTTCAATGGAATGAGTGATGTAGATGCTAGAAACGCTCTAGAGAGACTCTACAGGAACAGCAAGAATTGGTGCCCAAGTGGCCGAGCTAAGAAGCAACCAGTAAATGCGGTCGTTGCCTCCACTGATGATCAATTTGAGGCACTGAAGGCCAGCATTACTAATCAGCTAAATGCTTTCCAACAAGGGAAAAGCATTCAGTCAGTATACCAAGTCTGCGAATTTTGCCAAGGACCACATTTCAGTGGGGATTGTTATGGTAATGGGATATTAACTATCCCAGAAGAGATGGAACAAGTGGACGCAGTGAATTCTGCTCCTATAGGAAATACCTACAATTCCACTTGGAAGAACCATCCAGGATTTAGCTGGAGAAACAATCCCGGGACTACTAACTTCCAGAAAAGAGTACCTCAGCAACTGCCATATCCGCAGAACCAGCAAGTCGCTTTTGCCTGCACCGAGGAACTCTACATCGTTCCAGCTGATCCCATGCAAGAATTCAGAGACATGCTGAAGAGCATTTCTGACTCCAACAAGGAAATGATAGAGTCCAACAGAAAGATCCAAGAAGCTCACGCAGAAAGAATCCAGCAGAACGAGAATAGACAGAAGCAGACCGAGCAAACAATCAGAAACACACAAGCTGCTATACAAACTTTAGAGAGGCAAATGGGTCAGCTATCCACCCATTTCTCTCACAGGTCCCAGGGAACGCTACCAAGCAACACTGAGACCAACCCTCAAACTGAATGCAAGACCATCACTCTAAGATCTGGTAAAATTCTATCTCCATCTCCACCCAAACCATCTGACCCTCCTATTCTTGTGCAGGAACCAGAAGAAGGCTCCAAGGACCAACGCCGACGGATGTCAAATCGAAGTAGCAAGGAAAGGGAAGACGGAGTTTATTCCTGAGTACCGGCCAAAAGTACCTTACCCTGCCAGACTTATGCACAATAAAGATAAGGAGCAATTTGAAAAGTTTCTTAGGAATTTTAGTCAGATTCATGTTAATTTACCTTTACTTGATGTTATTTCTGAAATGCCAAAGTATGCTAAGTTTTTAAAAGAAGTTGTTAGTAATAAAAGAAAATTTGACATGGACAAGGTGGTTCTTAATGAAGAATGTTCGGCGGTTCTGTTGAATAAACTACCGTCTAAACAGAAAGATCCTGGTTGTTTTACCTTGCCATGTACAATTGGAAATATTACTAACATGCATGCATTAGCAGACTTAGGAGCTAGTATTAATCTTATGCCATCTAGTTTATTTGATAAATTAGGATTGCATGATTTGAAAACGACTAGGATGTGCATACAACTTGCAGATAGGACAGTCAAAATCCCCAAGGGAATAATTGAAGACCTCTTAGTAAAGGTCGGAAAATTTGTATTTCCTGTGGATTTCGTTGTCATGGACATGAATGGGGAAGGAGGAGTGCCCCTGATCCTAGGTCGACCATTTCTAGCTACCTCAAAAGCATTAATAGACGTCAGTAATGGTCAAATCAAGTTAAGGGTAGGAAATGATGACATCACTTTTGATCTAAATGAGACCCTTAGGTATCCCATGCATTTAGATGATATTTTTGTGTGGATGCCATGGAACACTTGATTGCAATTAACGTGACAGACCTATGCTCAAACTATCAAGTTCTAAGTGAGGACTCCCTAGAATTAGAGTAGAGGAGTCTGAACTTAGCTCTTCTGAAAATGAAATTACTTCTGATAGTTTCACTGAGATAGGTGATGATGAGATGAAGAAAGAACGAACCTCGTTTGAAGATCCACCAGACTTGGAACTGAAGGAACTACCCACTCATCTGTGCTACGAATTCCTAGATGACAACAAGAAACTTCCCATTATTCTTGCAGCTGATCTGACCAGAACAAAGGAAGCTGACTGTGGACATGTGCAGAAAGCATAGAAGAGCCTTTGCCTACAAAATTGCAGATATCCCAGGTATTAATCCAAGCTTTTGTTCGCATAAGATTCTTCTAGAAAATGAGTATAAGCCATGTGTGCAACCTCAAAGGAGGTTGAATCCTAATGTGTGTGATGTTGTTAAGAAAAGAAGTCATTAAACTGTTAGATGCAGGACTTATCTACCCTATCTCAGATAGTGAGTGGGTAAGCCCGGTGCAGGTAGTACCTAAGAAAGGCGGTATAACAGTTGTTAGGAATGAGCATAATGAACTAATCCCTACAAGAACTGTAACTGGTCATCGTGTATGCATAGACTATAGAAAATTAAATACGGCCACACGAAAAGATCACTTTCCCTTCCTTTTATTGACCAAATGTTAGAAAGATTATGGACACATGTTTTATTGCTTTCTTGATGGGTTTTCTGGTTATTTTCAAATTCCTATTCCCCTGAGGACCAGCATAAAACTACACATGCCCTTTTGGAACATTTGCATATAGAAGGATGCCTTTTGGTTTGTGTAATGCACCTGCTACATTTCAACGTTGTATGACTGCTATTGAGGACATGTTAGGAAAATCTATGGAAGTATTTATGGATGACTTTTCTGTTTTTGGTAATTCATTTGAGGTTTGTCTAAAGAACTTGGAGTTAATGTTGAAACGTTGTATAAAATCTAACCTGGTTTTAAATTGGGAAAAATGCCACTTCATGGTAAAAGAGGGAATTGTTTAGGACATAAGATCTCACACTAGGTATGGAAGTAGATAAGGCAAAAATTGAAGTTATTTCAAAACTACCTCCTCCCAAAAATGTGAGAGCCGTTAGGAGTTTTTTGGGACACGCTGGCTTTTATCGTAGGTTCATAAAAGATTTTCATTAATAGCCAGGCCGTTGACCAATTACTCGGAAAAGATGTTCCATTTGTCTTTTGAGAAATGTCTAAAAGCTTTTAATAGACTTAAGGAACTCTAACTACTACTACTGCACCTATCATGACGTCACCAGACTGGAGTCTACCTTTTGAGCTTATGTGTGATGCTAGTGACTATGCAGTAGGAGTAGTTTTAGGACAAAGACATGATAAGAAATTTCATGTAATATATTATGCTAGTAAAACCTTAACTGATGCTCAGGAAAATTACACTACGACAGAAAAGGAATTATTAGCAGTAGTATATGCATTTGATAAGTTTCGATCTTATCTAGTCCTGTCTAAAACTATTGTTTATACTGATCATTCGGCACTAAAATACTTGTTCAATAAAACCGACGCAAAACCAAGATTGATTAGATGGGTTTTATTGCTTCAAGAATTTGACATAGAAATTCGGGATAAGAAAGGGGCAGAAAACTTAGCCGCAGACCATTTGTCTAGGTTAGAAAATCCGACCCTAGAAGCCATTGATGAGACAATCATATCTGATAAATTTCCGGATGAGAATCTATGTGCATTATTGCTATTTTCTCACCCCCTTGGTTTGCAGATATAGCAAATTACTTGGCAGCCCGCCGGACTCTCCCTAGTGATATCACTGCTCAACAAAGAAGAAAATTCTTTGCTGACCTGAAATATTACTATTGGGAAGATCCTTTTCTATTTCGAATATGTGCAGATCAGATGATCAGAATGTGTATCTCAAGAAGGTTTCCAAATTCTGGAACATTGTCACTGCGGACCAACAGGCGGTCACTTAGCTGCAGCTAATACCGCCCGAAAAGTATTAGAAGCAGGCTTTTACTGGCCTACCATATTCAAAGACGCCGCAGCATTTACAGGATCGTGCGATGCCGTCAGAAAGCGGGAACCATATCTTCTCGAGATAATCTACCCCAACAGGCAATTCAAAGTGTAGAAATATTTGACATGGGGTATAGATTTCATGGGTCCGTTTCCTTCCTCTTTTGGTATGAAGTACATCTTAGTAGCCGTATAATATTTTTCAAAATGGCCTGAGGCACAGGCCCTACCTACTAATGATGCTAGACCGTATGTAAATTCCTTAAGCAGATTTTCGCCAGGTTTGGATGTCCAAAAGCCCTAATCAGTGATCGAGGTACGCACTTCTGCAACTCTCAATTGCAGAAGTACTCCAGCAATACGGAATTCAGCATCGCATTTCCACAGCCTACCATCCTCAAACCAACGGGCAGGCTGAGGTAACCAATAGGGGAAAAAAGAGAATCCTAGAAAAGACCGTGGGTGTTAACCGTAAGGATTGGGCCAATAAACTGGAGGATGCATTATGGGCCTTCCGTACAGCATACAAGACCACTACGGGTTCTCACCCTATCGACTAGTCTACGAAAAGCATGCCACCTTCCGGTTGAACTTGAACATAGAGCTTCTGGCAGTGCAAAAATGCAATCTCGACGATAATTTACTAAGGAACACCGATTCTACAACTCAACGAATTGGATGAGTGGAGGCTCAAAGCTATGAGAACTCACGAATTCAAAATGACAAGTAAACTCCGGCATGACAACACTCAGAGCCAGAAAAATTTTGAACCAGGGTACAGGTATTGTTGTACAACTCACGTTTCAAATTCTTCCCAGGAAAGCTGCGTAGCTGTTGGTCAGGACCGTTCACGATCACGGAAGTATCACCTTCGGCATGTGACATCATGGATTCTGACGGCATATTCAAAAAGTAAACGGACAACGCCTGAAGATTTACAAAGAGCCGTTTGACTCGTCCGAGCAGATTGTGGACTTCACGACTAAGGGAGTATCTTTCATTTTATTTCTTGTTTTATTCTAGATTCATCTTACACCGTAATTAGTTGAATAAGGTGGGGTAAGAATCTGTTGTTTTTATTTCTTGTTTTCAAATAAGTGTGGGGTAGCTTAGATATGCATGAACACTGAGGACAGTGCCAGACTTAAGTGTGGGGTAGCAGTGGCGGTGCACTGTAGCAGTTTTTGTATGCTTTTGCTTGTTTTCCCCGTATTTTCACACCTTCCAAAAAATTTCAAAATTTTTCCGTCTTTCAGACTTCTAAAGCAGTATGCTTGGTTAAACAATTGCTTATGTCTATGATATGTAGGTAGTTGTTATGGTTAGTAGAGATAATTGATAGCTATCTTGGACTAATTGATTAGGAATAGGGAATTCCTGATAACTGAGCACAACTTTGTCTGGATTAGAGACCTCAACCAATTACCTGTTCGAGACTTAACTAGATAAAATTAGACCAGTTGTGGATATATTGGCAGTTAGAATGACTAGAGACTCTGAGCTAGAAGTGAAAAGAAATTAAAGGAAGTTAATCAAATAAGGGTAGTTTGCCAGCGGCCTTCGCTATCGAGCACCACTCCTTCGGGGAACTTAAAGCTGATGCCCTAAGGTCGTGTAGATCTGGGAGTCATCGGAGTGGGACTCGCTACATGGGTAGTTGAAGTTGACGTGTTCTAAGCAGACTCAAAATACCCTGAATCTATAAAGAAAATAACTAAATGCTAAAACATTAAAAATCTGATCACCAAAGCTCAGAACTCAAACAGTTGTCTGTTGTTAATATGTCTAGCGATAGGTCGAAGTGTTATCTGGTAGTAGTTAAGACAAGAGTACATTGTGTTGACTATCTGGTCTGGACTAGTACACACACTACACATCAGGAAGACCCTGTGACTAAGGAAAAAAGTTCAACCTAGTTGTTGATTTGTTTTCTGCCTAATCATAACAAGCTACTAAAAACATCTGAGACCTTGTCATAGCAACCTAACCAGTCAGACATGCGTTAAGACTTGTTTGAAGAATTTTTGGAATAAAAACATGACTAGGGATTTAAGTAACTTCAGGTAGACTTTGCTTGAGGACAAGCAAAAAGCTGAGTGCGGGGTTATCTGATACGCGAAAATCGTATCACCTTTTTAGCATGTTTTTATGTATGAATTTGGGTGAAATTGAAGGTAATTTGATCTTGATTGTTCATTATTTACTTAATTTCACGGTTTTTATGATTTTGGAAGTGTCAGGTGAAAAGTATACGAAAACAGTAAATTTTGGGGCAAAAACGCAATTTTTGGAAATATTGACTTAGTCAACGGGTTAGGACGGGCGTCCCGAACCCGGGATGGGCATCCCGACCTGGTCAATAGATCAGGATGGGCGTCCCAATCCGGGACAGGCGTCCCGAGCCCCCAGAACCAGTCCCACATCGAATTTTTGATGAAAAATCACCCCGGGAAGCTGCTATAAATACCCCAGGCCTCCAGCAGTTGAATTCATTCATCTCCACTCGATCTGAGTCATTAAGTGGTTTCCAGTGTACACTTCTCCAATACACAACTCACTCAGAGACTCGTATCTCAGTTTTCTTTCTTATTAGTGTTTTGTTTTAGTTTCTGGGAAATAGTCTCAGATCTTAGGTTTCTATAGATAGGTTCGTTTCTGGTATTCATAGAATACCCGGGATTTCGTTAGGAGATCCTAAGAGGGCTCTAGGCGTTCTAAGAGTCAGTCCATAGGGCTGGGCTTAAGCTGGGTATTAAGGTAAAGCCCAGTTACTAGGCTGAGGAAGCGTCCTCCGAAGGTTCTAGCGAGCAGAGTCAGGGTGAGCAATACGACATATACAGCAGTTCGCTCCGTCGGCGAGACTACGTAAAGGGTGATTTCTTTATGGCATCAGTCCCCATGTCCCTCTCTTATATGTTGTTATTGTTTTGTTCTAAATACTTATTATGAATACAAGATTACTATTCTTTATGAATAGTTGTTTTATATGTTGACGTTATTATATGTTTCCGGAAATAGCCACCTGCTAAATATTCACTATGTCTGCATGTTTAATGTGCTCTTTTAAACTAAAGTTAAGGTTATAGACAATTCCTAACCACTGTCTAATCATAACCTGTTTAGTTTAACAGGCATCAATTAGTATTGGTGTCTGCCATGCTAGATAAAATAACATGTTGAACACCCTACATGTTAAAGTAGTCTAGGTAGGGGCCGAGCTGAGTCCGATTATGCCGGCGGCTAGGGCAAGCGGTATGATCCCCGAAGTGACATAGGGCTTTAATGGATGCCTTCGTCCCGAACCGTGAGTAGGGCCGTCATTAAGGTAGGGCGGTTTATTAGAGACCTCGGATGTGGTACGCCTTTAGACACAGAACATAGTTGCAATCCAGGCTAAGATGCATCTAAAATATTCGAATTTAGGTCATTCAACATATAGGAACAGTATAACATAGAATCAGAACTCATCTATAAAACACTTCTAGGATTAATTAGACTTAAACCTAGTGGAGAATGAATCACCCTCTCATCAAAGTATTTGATGAAGATTGCATAACTGGATCATAAGATAGGAGTTAGGATAAAAGGCTAGTTACTACTAAGCCGTTGCCACTTCCCTGGGAGTACGATAATTAACTTAATAAAATTGTAGATACTTTCCAACAGACTAGCTACACAATAGGTACTTTGCCTTAGGTTCTGGCTGATTAAGTGACACCATAGAGACTAAATGTGACAATTAGTCAATCATAGTCCTTAATTATTCATAATCAACATAGGGTAAAATAACACCTATTTAGCACGTCAACCGGAATCCCACCAACGATATTTCTAAATTTAAAATCGTAGATACTTTCCAAGAACTAGCTACACGATAGGTACCCTGCCTTAGGTTCTGATTGATTAAGTGACAACAATTGAATGCTAAAGAAACAGTTAGTAAGACTAAGTCCTTAATTACTCATAATCGACATAGGTAAATAAAACCTATTTTTAGCATACAAGTCGGAACGCATCATATTTTTGGCGCCGTTGTCGGGGAACATATCATAAAATTTTTAGGATTCCTGATCAAAATTCTAGAGGCTTATGATAGGTAACGGTAGTAATCTATACTTTAGTCAACAGTCATTCTTATTCTAATTAATCAATCAATTTCCTGAAATATAGGGTTATCTTGAATAATTAATTTTAGAAATTATCTAAGATTAAGAAATTTAGGTTAATCAAATTTTTGAAAATAATTCTAAAACCATACTATGGAAATCCAATTTAAAAACAAAATAGAAAATAGAAAAAGTTGAAAAACAAAATAAATTCATTTCTTTTCTGAAAAATATTATTTTCCAGAAAAATCTTTTTCTAAAAAATATTTTTTTCCAGAAAAATCTTTTTCTTGTTTACCGTTTTCCTATTTATTTGTTTTTTTTATTATTTATTTAATTTTGAAAAAAAAGAGTGATTTAAATTTTTCAAATATTCTTCTAAATTCGAAAAAAGCATGGAAGTGAGGAGAAAAATACTTTCGTCTGAATTGTCAAATTTTGGCTTTAATTTTAATTTGGAAGAAATGCCATTGTATGTTTGAATTTTCTTAGGTCATGCTGGCTTTTATAGACGAACGAGTTATGAAACGATTTTTCCTTAATAGGTAGAACTTTGAATATTCTATTGAGAAAGGATGTTCCTTTTGTTTTTGATGACAAATATATGACATATATTAACAAACCAAAAGGAATTACTACACCTAGTATGACATCACCTGATTGGAATTTGCTTGTTAAATTGACTTGTGATGTTAGTAATTATGCAGTAGGAATTGTTTTAGGAAAAAGGCATGATTAAAATTTTCATATTATATACTATGCTTGTAAAATCTTGACTGATGCCTAGTATTCCACTACTGAGAAAGAAATTACTAGCTGTTGTATATGCCTGTGATACATTCATATCATACCTAGTCTAAACAATAGTATACATTGATTACTGATGCGTTCTAACTGATATACTAAAATAGGTGTTGTTTTACCCTATGTTGATTATGAGTAATTAAGGACTTAACCTGACTAATTGTCACATTTAGTCTCTATACTATCACTTAATCAATCAGAACCTAAGGCAGAGTACCTATCGTGTAGCTAGTCTGTTGGAAAGTATCTACGATTTTAATTAAATCAAATATCGTACTCCCAGGGAAGTGGTAACAGCTTAGTAGTAACTATCCTCTTACCCTAACTCTTATCTTATGATCCAGTTAAGCAATCATTCATCAAAATCTTTGATGAGAGGGTGATTCATTCTCCACTATGTTTAAGTTTATCTAAGCCTAAGAAGTGTTTTACAGATAATGTTCTGATTCTATGTTATACTGTTCCTGCATGTTGATTGACCTATCTTCGAGTATTTTAGATATATCTTGGCCTAGATTGCAATTATGTACTGAGTCTAAAGGTGTACCACATCTGAGTTACCTGATAAACCGCCCCATCGCCATTGACGGCCCTACTCACGGTTTGAGCTAAAGGCATCCATGAAAGTCCTATGTCACTTAGGAGATCATGTCGCTCGCCCTAACGCCGGCATAAACACACAAACTCAGCCTACTTAGACTACTCTAACAAACATGGTGATCTATAGGTTATTTCATCTAATATGGCAGACATTAATGCTTTCCGACGGGAAAGTCCTAAATTAATGCATGTTAAACTAAACAGGTTATGATTAGACCGTGGTTAGGAGTTGTCTATAACCCTACATTTAGTTTAAAAGAAACTAAATTAGACATGCAGACATAATGAAAGTTAAGCTGGTGACCATTTCCGGAAAATCATAAAGTACTTCAACATGCATAACACATATTCATATAATCATAATCCAATATTCATAATTAGTATTTGGACGAACACAGTACATACATATAAAGAGAGGGACAAGGGGACCGATGCCATAAAGTATTCACCCTTTACATAGTCCGTTGATGGAGCAACTGCTTGTATATGTTGGACTGCTCGACCCAACTCTGCTCGACAGAACCTTCGGAGGACGCTTCCTCAGCCTAGTAGCTATACTTTACCTTAATACCTAGCTTAAGCACAGCCTTGTTGACTGACTCTTCGAACGCCTAGTGCCCTCTTAGGATCTCCTAATGAAATCCCGGGTATTCTATGAATACCGAAAACGAACCTATCTAGTAGTATTTTAGGATTTGAGACAGACTCTCAGAAATACAGAACACGAGACACTCTCTAAGAATATAAATAAACCTATACTAAAACCTGAGAACACTAAGTGACTTGTATACTATGGAAAACTGTATACTTGAAGTCACTAAATAACTCAGATCGAGTGGAGAGGAATAATTTCAACGAGGAATGCCTGGGGTATTTATAGTAGGGGAACTGTGTGAATTTCTCTTCAAAAATTGATGTGGGATTCTGAACTGGGGCTCGGGACGCCCATCTTGGATCTGGGACGCCCGTCTCGGCCTGTTGACCAGGTCAGGACGCCCGTCCTAAGTCATGGACACCCGTCCTGGTCTGTTGACCAGGTCAGGACGCCCGTCCTGGGTTCGGGATGCCCATCCCGGGTTCGGGACGCCCATCCTGACTTCCAAACTTCTGAAAATCACGTTTTTGCCCCGAAATTTGCCATTTTCTTGTACTTTTCACCTGACACTTCCAAAATCACAAAAACTGTGAAATTGAGTTAATAACAATCAATTAAGAGCGATTTAACATCAATTTCATCCTAAATTGTGCCTAAAAACATGTTTAAAACGTTATATGATTTATGCATATCAATTACTCTACTCTGAGAAATTTGTTCAATAAAACTAATGCTGAACCAAGATTGATTAGTTGAGTTTTATTGAATTTGATATAGAAAGAAGGGACAAGAAAAAGGGCTTAAAATCTAGAAAGCACACCATTGGTCTAGATTAAAAAACCCCGAGTTAGAGGCTATTGATGAAATAGTAATATCTCATAAATTTCTGAATGAGAATTTATTTTCATTATTTGCTATGAATAATGATTATCCTCCGTGGTTTACCGATATTACAAATTATCTAGTTGCTAAATTATTCCCATGTGATATGACTTATCAGCAAAAGAAGAAATTCTTTGATGATTTGAAATATTACTGTTGGGCAGATCCCTCTTCTATTTCAAATTATTGCAGAGTAATTGATCAGAAGATGTGTCTCAGAAGACGAATGCCACAAGATTATGGAGCATTTCCATAAAGAATCTACGGGAGATGATGCGTTCCGATTTGTATGCTAAAAGATAGGCTTTTATTTACCTATGTCGATTATGAGTAATTAAGGACTGAGTCTTACTAACTGTCACTTAGCATTCAATTATTGTCACTTAATCAATCAGAACCTAAGGCAGAGTACCTATCGTGTAGCTAGTCTGTTGGAAAGTATCTACGATTTTATTAAGTTAAATATCGTACTCCCAGGGAAGTGGCAACGGCTTAGTAGTAACTAGCCTTTTATCCTAACTTTTATCTTATGATCCAGTTATGCAATCTTCATCAAATACTTTGACGAGAGGGTGATCCATTCTCCACTAGGTTTAAGTCTAATTAATCCCAAAAGTGTTTTATAGATGAGTCCTGATTCTATGTTATACAATTACTATACGTTGATTGACCTATATTCGAGTATTTTAGACATGTCTTGACCTGGATTGCAACTATGTTCTGTGTCTAAAGGTTACCACATCTGAGTTTCTACGCTACCGCCCCATCGTTAAGGGTAACGGCCCTACTCACGGCTCGGACTAAAGTCAGCAATGAACGGTACCCTATGTCACTTCGGTATCATGCTGCTCGTCTCATAACCGCCGGCAAAATACTCTACTCAGCCTACCTAGACTACTTTCAACCAACAGGGTGTTCCGCAGATTATTTTATCTAGTATGGCAGACACCAATACTAATTGATGCCTGTTAAACTAAACAGGTTATGAATAGACCGTGGTTAGGAATTATCTATAACCCTAATTTCAGTTTAAAAGAACGGCATTAGACATGCAGACATAATGATTATTTAAGCAGGTAGCTATTTCCGGAAAATCATAACAACTTCAACATATAAAACAGATATTCATAAGAATCGTAATCTGATATTCAAATTAATATTTAGATAAAACAATTCGTAAACATACAGAACCTCGTCTAGGGGACCCACTATCATAAAGTAATCACCACTCTATGCAGGTCCAGCCGGCGCTACAGCTCCTGTATGCTCCTGACTGCTCGATCCTACTCTGCTCGGCAGAGCCTTCGGAGAACGCTCCTCAGACCTAGTAGCAATTGCTTTACCTTACATCCCGGGCTTAAGCAAATTGCCCTAATCTGACTAAGAACATGCACCTTATCTCTCTCTTAGGATCTCTTAACGAAATCCCGGTATTCTATGAATACCAAAAACGAACCTATCTATCGAAGCCTAAGATCTGAGACTATTTCTCAGAAACTAAGAAAACGAAACACTAAAGAAAGAAAGAAAACTAAAACTGAAACCCGAGTCTCTCAGTGACTTGTGTACTCGAGAATTGTACACTGGAAGTCTCTGAATGACTCAGATCGAGTGGAGAGGAATGAATTCAACTGCTGGAGGCCTGGGGTATTTATAGCAGCTTCCTGGAGTGAAAATCTCTGAAAAATTCGATGTGGGACAACTTCTGAAGGCTCGGGACGCCCGTCCCGGACCTTTGACCGAGTCAACATTTCCAAAAATTGCGTTTTTGCCCCAAAATTTGCTGTTTTTGCCCCAAAATTTGCTATTTTCGTCTACTTTTCACCTGACACTTCCAAAATCATAAAAACTGTGAAATTAAGTAAATAATGAACAATTAAGATCAAATTACCCTCGATTTCACCCAAATTCATACATAAAAACATGCTAAAAAGGTGATACGATTTTCGCGTATCAGGAGACAATTGACTGCTAGCAACACTATCCGGAAAGTGTTGGAAGCATGATCTTATTGGTCCACAATATTCAAGAATTTTGTATCCTTGATATAGTCCTGCGATGCTTGCCAAATAACAGGTAACACATCTTCTAGAGATCATCTACCCCAGCAAGGTATACAGAGTGTTGAATGATGTGTTCCGATTGGTATGCTATAAGATAGAATTTATTTACCTATATTGATTATGGGAAATTAAGGATTGAGTCTTACTAACTATCACTTTAGCATTCAATTGTTGTCACTTAATCGATTAGAACCTAAGGCAGAGTACTTATCGTGTAGCTAGTTCTTGGAAAGTATCTACGATTTTAATTTATTAATATCGTACTCCCAGGGAACAGGTAACGGCTTAGTAGCAACTATCCCTTAACCCTAACATTCATCTTATTCATGTAATTAATCAATTGATAATCAATTCTTTGAGATTGATTGCTGATCCCAATCGCACATTACAAGCAAATAGCATTCAAGAGTAGACATGCATTCATCAATTGAAGCTCAGTTATTACAATTTGTTTGACCTTATCTTCGAACATTTTAGATATATCTTGATCTCTAAGGAAATTATAAAATGTAACCCATCTGTTTACCATATCTGAGTTACCTAGTGTATTCACCCCTACCTTGGGATGATCCTTCTCATCTGTCGGATTAAAGTATCCATGAACGGTACCCTATGTCACTTCGGTATCATGCCACTTAACCCTAGGATTGGCCTAGCGTACCAACTCAGCTTTAATCGGGTACTCTAACAAACATGGTGATTTGTTTTGTTATTTCTTCCTAATATGGCAAACCTTTTACAGTCTGTTAAACTAAACTGGTTATGATTCAGACCTTGGTTAGGAGTTGTCTATAACCCTAGTTTAATCTAAAAGGACACGAAAGTTCAACATTCATAATGATAATTCTAGCTCTACGATCTTCCCGGGAAAATGGATAGTATCTCAAATTGTAAAACATGTATGATATATAAATTCAGTATCAAATATTTATCCAGATAAAACAAATCATAAACATATAGAAACTCGTCTAGGGGACCCAATATCATAAAGTAGTCACCGCTTTATGCAGGTCCAGCCAGCGTTGCAGCTCCTTTACGCTTCTGAATGCTCGATCCTACTCTGCTAGGCAGAGCCTTCGGAGAATACTTCTTAGACCTAGTAGCAATTGCTTTACCTTACATCCCGGGCTTAAGCAAATTGCCCTAATCTGACTAAGAACACGCACCCTATCTCTCTCTTAGGATCTCCTAACGAAATCCCGGTATTCTATGATACAAAAAATGAACCCTATCTAGTCGTAATCTAAGATTCTGAGACAGACTCTCAGAAAGCAAAGAATACGAGAAACTCTCGTATACTACACTACTTGAATGAAACACATGAGATCACTCAATGACTTGTATACTATATAAAAATGTATACTTGAAGTCACTGAATGATTCAGATCAAGTGGAGTGGGATGATTTCAACTATTGGAGGCCTGGGGTATTTATAGCAGCTTTCTGGCGTGAATTTCTCCAAATATTTCGATGTGGGACAACTTTTGGTGCTCGGGACACCCGTCCTAAGCTTAGGACGGCCGTCCTGGGCTTTGACTGGGTCGGGACGCCCATCCCGAATCCAGCATTTCCAAAAATTTCACTTTTGCCCCACATCAAAATCAAAATTTAAGCAATTTTATGTCAGTTTAATTCAATTAAGATCAAATACATTCAAATATTGCCCTAATTTATGTCTAAAAATATGCTAAAAAGGGTATATGATTTGCGCATATCAAATAACCCCACAATTAGCTTTTTGCTTGTCCTCAAGCAAAGTCTATATGAAATTATTGATAATTCTAAATCATAGGTGCAATCGCTCAAAGGTTCTAGCAATGTTTTTAGCCAAAATTAATCACTAAGTCAGATGATTTACACAACAAGCCCGATTGGTCAAGTTGCTATGACAAGGTCTCAAATGTCTTAGTAGATTATCGTGGTCATGCAGGTTTAACAACTCAATAACTAGATTGAACTCTACTCTTAGTCACGAGGTCTTCCTGATGTGTAGTGTGTGTATTAGTCCAGACTAGATTGTCAACACAATATAATCTTCTCTTAACTCTTACCAGATAATACTTCGACCAGTCGCTGAACATAACTGCAACAAACAACCTCCTGAGTTCTGAGCTTTGGTGTCAAGGTTTTTCAATTAAAAATTTCAATAAAAGAACACACTGGGCAATGTATTTTTAGATTGATTGTTTAGGGTATTTTTGTGTTCGCTTTCACACATCAACTTTAACTACCCAGGTAACGAGTCCCACTCCGATGACTCCTAGATCTACACGACCTTAGGGCATCAGGCCTTAAGTTCCCTTAAGGAGTGGTGCTCGAGTAGCAAAGGACGCTTGCAAACTACCCTATTTGTTTAACATTTTCACTTTCAGCTCAGACCATCATCTAGTCATTCAAATTGCTAATACATCCTCAATCGGTCTAATATTATTCAGTTAAGTCTTGAAAGGATATTTGGTTGATGTCTCTAATCCAAACTAGGTTGTGCTCAATTATCAGGAATTCCCTATTTCTAATCGAGGAACTCAGTAAAGTTATCAGCTTGTATCCTACTGATCATAATGCTCTACTCAACATATATCATAGACATAAGCATTTCTTTACCCAATCAATACTGCATTTGAAGTCTGAAAGAGTGAAAAATTTTGAATTTTTTTTGGAAAGGTACAATTTTAGTGAGAAATATGGGAAAACATGCAAATTATGACTACTATAGTGCACTGTGCACTGCTACCCAACACTTAAGGTTTACACTGTCCTCAGTGTTCATGCCACTAATGATGTTAAAGTCATGTGCAGATCTCTTGAAAAACTATTTTCCAGATTCAAATGTGCCAATTTCTTGATAAGCGATAAAGGGTTGTCAGCCAGCTAACGCTTCTTCTGATGTGTAATTGGAGGCAATAAAGGCTAATGATAACAATTAAATTAATGCCTTTCAACCAGGAAGAAATGTTTAGTATGTGTATCAAATCTGTGAAGTCTGCCAAGTACTTCACTTTTGCGGGAATTGCTATGGGAATGGAATATTGACCATTCCAAAAGAGGTAGGAGCAGGTTGCTGCAGTCAATGCTGCTCCAATGGGAAACACATACAATTCCAACTGGAGAAATCATATGGGATTTAGCTGAGGAATAATTCTAAAGCTGGAAACTTTCAGAAGATACCACCACATTAAAGTTCCTACTCGCAGAATCAATAGATGAGATACTGTTATTGGTCAGACCCGTTTTACTATTACAGAAGTGTCGCCATACGGAGAATATGTTATAATGGAGCAAGATGGCACTTCTCAAAAAGTAAACGGGCAACAACTAAAAGCCATACCAGTGCAAGCAAGTGACCTACCAAGTAGTATCAAACGGTCGACGAATATAGAGGAATTTGGCATTGTATCAGGTGCATAGCAATGGAGGAGCTTGCACCCCCTGCATACCAATCAGCTATGAGAAACTTCCCCGAGGAAGTTTCAAATACTTGGGCCTAGATCTACACCACTGGAGCCCCCTACCACCACGGCTTCGCCAAAGCTTCAGATGATTCGAGGAAGCGGTCCTTGGGGCTCGAGCCATTCATCAAACGGATAGACCACTACCTGGAGTTTGACATTGAGGAATCATGGCTGACGAGGATAGCTCCATCTACCAGACCCACTGACCTGAATGTTCTTCAGAAAATGGGGAGGGTAGTTCGGGACCAAGAGGGCAGACACACCCCCCATACGGAGCACACTATAGAGTCAGCAGCTCTTGTATTCAGAGCCTACAAAATCGAGGATATTTCAGTGATAGCACATGGCAAAGGTGAAGAGAAAATTGATAGATCAGAGCAGACCCTTCTGCTCAATACATGAAGGGAGTTTTTCTAATCCTCGTCTTTCTCTACTTTTAGTAACTTTTGTTTTCTTTTTATTTTTAATCTTCATTTCGTGTTTTGTTTGTTTTTTCATGTTTTTGTTTTTAAACTCTTATTTCTCAAATAAGTGTGGGGTAAGAGTTTTATAGGTTATGTTTCCAACTTTTATTTTTCAAATAAGTGTGGGGTGATTAGATATGCATGAACACTGAGGACAGTGTAAACCTTAAGTGGGGTAGCAGTGCACTGTGCACTGTAGTAGCAGTAAAATATTTGCATGTTTTCCCATATTTCTCACTAAAATTGCACCCTTCCAAAAAAAATTCAAAATTTTTCACTCTTTCAGACTTCAAAATGCATTTATGATTGGTAAAGAAATGCTTATGTCTATGGTATGTGAGTAGGGTATTATGATCAGTAGGAGACATCGTGATAACTTTATTGAATTCCTCGATTAGAAATAGGGAATTCCTAATAATTGAGCACAACTAGGTTTGGATTAGAGACATCAACCAAAATACCTTTTTTGAGACTTAACTAAATAATATTAGACCAGTTGAGGATGCATTAGCAATTTTAAAGACTAGATGATGCTCTGAGCTGGAAGTGAAAACGTTAAATAAATAGGGTAGTTTGCGAGCGTCCTTTGCTACTCGAGCATCACTCCTTAAGGGAACTTAAAGCCTAATGCCCTAAGGTCTTGTAGATTTGGGAGTCATCGGAGTGGGACTCGCTACATGGGTAGTTAAAGTTGATGTGTGAAAGCGAACACAAAACTACCCTGAACAATCAATCTAAAAATACATAGCCTAGTGTGTTCTTATATTGAAATTCTTAATTGAAAAACCTTGACACCAAAGCTCAGAACTCAGAAGGTTGTTTGTTGCTGTTATGTCTAGCGACTGGTCGAAGTATTATCTGGTAAGAGTTAAGAGAAGACTATATTGTGTTGACAATCTAGTCTGGATGAATACACACACTACACATCAGGAAGACCTCGTGACTAAGAGTGTAGTTCAGTCTAGTTATTAAATTGTTAACCTTGCCTGACCATGGTAATCTACTAAAGACATTTGAGACCTTGTCATAGCAACTTACCCAGTCAAGCTTGTTTTGTGAATCATCTGACTCAGTGATAAATTTTGGCTAAAAACATTGCTAGGACATTTGAGTGATTGCACCTATGATTTAGAATCAATCATTTCATATAGACTTTGCTTGAGGACAAGAAAAAAGCTAAGTGTGGGGTTATTTGAAATTTATAGATACAAACTAGGGCAATATTTGAGTGTATTTGCTCTTAATTGAATCAAATTGACATAAAATTGTGAAAATTGTGATTTTGGAAGTTTCAGGAGCAAATTGCACGAAAACAGCAAATTTTGGGGCAAAAATGCAATTTTTGGAAATGATGAATTCGGGACGAGCGTCCTGACCTACTCAAAGCACTGGTACGGCCGTCCCAAGCTCAGGATGGGCGTCCCGAGAACCAGAAGTTGTCCCACATCAAAATATTTGGAGAAATTCACTCCAGAAACCTGCTATAAATACCCCATGCCTCCAATAGTTGAAATCATCCCTTTCCACTTGATCTGAATCATTCAGTGACTTCAAGTATACATTTTTCTACATTATACAAGTCATTGAGTGATCTCAGGTGTTTCATTCAAGTAGTTTAGTATACGAGAGTTTCTCGTTTTCTTTGCCTTCTAAGAGTCTATCTCAGAATCATAGATTATGACTAGATAGGGTTCGTTTTTTGTATCACAGGATACTGGGATTTCATTAGGAGATCCTAAGAGAGAGATAGGGTGCGTGTTCTTAGTCAGATTAGGGCAATTTGCTTAGGCCCGGGATGTAAGGTAAAGCAATTGCTACTAGGTCTGAGGAGCGTTCTCCGAAGGCTCTGCCGAGTAGAGTAGGATCAAGCAATCAGAAGCGGACAAGAGCTACAGCACCGGCTGGACCTGCATAAAGCAGTGACTACTTTATGATAGTGGGTCCCCTAGACTAGTTTCTGTATGTTTATGAATTGTTTTATATGGATATTGATTTGATACTGAATTTATATATCATACATGTTTTACAATTTGAGATGCTATCCATTTTCTCAGGAAAATCATAGAGCTAGAATTATCATTATGAATGTTGAACTATCATGTCCTTTTAAATTGAACTAGGGTTATAGACAACTCCTAACCAAGGTCTGAATCATAACCGGTTTAGTTTAACAGACTGTAAAAAGGTGTGCCAGATTAGGAAGAAATAACAAAACAGATCACCATGTTTGTTAGAGTACCCTAATAAAGCTGAGTTTGTACGCTAGGCCAATCCTAGGGTTAAGTGGCATGATACCGAAGTGACATAGGGGACCGTTCATGGATACTTTAATCCGACATATGAGAAGGATCATCCCAAGGTTGGGGTGAATACACCAGGTAACTCATATATGGTAACATATGGTTACATTTCATAATTGCCTTAGAGATCAAGATATATCTAAAATGTTCGAAGATAAGGTCAAACAAATTGTAATAACTGAGCTTAAATTGATGAATGCATGTCTACTCTTGAATGCTATTTGCTTGTTATATGTGATTGGCATCACCAATCAATCTCAAAGAATTGATTAATTGATTGATTAATTGCATGATAAGATAAGTGTTAGGGTTAAGGGATAGTTGCTACTAAGCCGTTACCCGTTCCCTGGGAGTACGATATTTTAATTTTAAAATCGTAGATACTTTCCAAGAACCAGCTACACGATAGGTACCCTGCCTTAGGTTCTGATTGATTAAGTGACAATAATTGAATGCTAAAGTGACAGTTAGTAAGACTAAGTCCTTAATTACTCATAATTGACATAGGTAAATAAAACCTATTTTTAGCATACCAGTCGGAACGCATCAACGGGATGCAACTGGGCGCTACTCCATCCACACACAGTAGCAGGGAGAGTCATCGGTACCGGGATCAACCACAACATATACACCACTGATTGGGTTTCCGTCCGATGTGCTAAATAGGTGTTATTTTACCCTATGTTGATTATGAGTAATTAAGGACTGTGATTGACTAATTGTCACATTTAGTCTCTATGGTGTCACTTAATCAACCAGAACCTAAGGCAGAGTACCTATCGTGTAGCTAGTCTGTTGGAAAGTATCTACGATTTTATTAAGTTAATTATCGTACTCCTAGGGAAGTGGCAACGACTTAGTAGTAACTAGCCTTTTATCCTAACTCCTATCTTATGATCCAGTTATGCAATCTTCATCAAATACTTTGATGAGAGGGTGATTCATTCTCCACTAGGTTTAAGTCTAATTAATCCTAGAAGTGTTTTATAGATGAGTTCTGATTCTATGTTATACTGTTCCTATATGTTGAATGACCTAAATTCGAATATTTTAGACATGTCTTAGCCTGGATTGCAACTACGTTCTGTGTCTAAAGGCGTACCACATCCGAGGTTTCTAATAAACCGCCTACCTTAATGACGGCCCTACTCACGGTTCGGGACGAAGGCATCCATGAAAGCCCTATGTCACTTCGGGGATCATACTGCTTGCCCTAGCCGCCGGCATAATCGGACTCAACTCGGCCCCTACCTAGACTACTTTAACATGCAGGGTGTTCAGCAGGTTATTTTATCTAGCATGGCAGACACCAATACTAATTGATGCCTGTTAAACTAAACAGGTTATGATTAGACCGTGGTTAGGAATTGTCTATAACCCTAACTTTAGTTTAAAAGAGCACATTAAACATGCAGACATAGTGAATATTTAGCAAGTGGCTATTTCCGGAAACATATAATAACGTCAACATATAAAACAACTATTCATAAAAAATCATAATCTCGTATTCATAATAAGTATTTAGAACAAAACAATAACAACATATAAGAGAGGGACATGGGGACTGATGCCATAAAGAAATCACCCTTTACGTAGTCTCGCCGACGGAGCGTACTGCTGTATATGTCGTATTGGTCGCCCTGACTCTGCTCGCTAGAACCTTCGGAGGACGCTTCCTCAGCCTAGTAACTGGGCTTTACCTTAATACCCAGCTTAAGCCCAGCCCTGTGGACTGACTCTTCGAACGCCTAGAGCCCTCTTAGGATCTCCTAACGAAATCCCGGGTATTCTATGAATACCAGAAACGAACCTATCTATAGAAACCTCAGATCTGAGACTATTTCTCAGAAACTAAAACAAAACACTAATAAGAAAGAAAACTGAGATCCGAGTCTCTGAGTGAGCTGTGTACTAGAGAAGTGTACACTGGAAACCACTAAATGACTCAGATCGAGTGGAGAGGAATGATTTCAACTGCTGGAGGCCTGAGGTATTTATAGCAGCTTCCCGGGGTGATTTTTCATCAAAAATTCGATGTGGGACTTGAATTGGGGGTTCGGGATGCCCGTCCCGGATTGGGACGCCCGTCCTGATCTATTGACCAGGTTGGGACGCCCGTCCCGAGTCCTGGACGCCCATCCCAGCAGTTTGACTGTGTCGGGACGCCCGTCCTGACCCTTTGACCAAGTCAACATTTCCAAAAATTGCGTTTTTACCCCAAAATTTGTTGTTTTCGTCTACTTTTCACCTGACACTTCCAAAATCATAAAAACCGTGAAATTGAGTAAATAACAAACAATTAAGATCAATTTGCCCTCAATTTCACCCGAAATCATACATAAAAACATGCTAAAAAGGTGATACAATTTTGGCGTATCAGATAACCCCACACTTAGCTTTTTGCTTGTCCTCAAGCAAAGTCTACCTGAAGTTAGTGATTCTAAATCGTAGTGCAGTCACTTAAATTCCTAGTCATGTTTTTATTCCAAAAATTCTTCAAACAAGTCTTAATACAGGTCTAACTGGTTAGGTTGCTATGACAAGTTCTCAGATGTTTTTAGTAGCTTGTTATGATCAGGCAGAAAACAAATCAACAACTAGGTTGAACTTTTTTCTTAGTCACAGGGTCTTCCTGATGTGTACTGTGTGTACTAGTCTAGACCAGATAGTCAACACAATGTACTCTTGTCTTAACTACTACCAGATAACACTTCGACCCATCGCTAGACATATTAACAGCAGACAACTTTTTGAGTTCTGAACTTTGGTGATCAGATTTTTAATGTTTTCGCATTTAGTTATTTTCTTTATAGATTCAGGGTATTTTGAGTCTGCTTAGGACACGTCAACTTCAACTACCCATGTAGCGAGTCCCACTCCGATGACTCCCAGATCTACATGACCTTAGGGCATCAGGCTTTAAGTTCCCCGAAGGAGTGGTGCTCGAGTAGCGAAGGCCGCTGGCAAACTACCCTTATTTGATTAACTTCCTTTTATTTCTTTTCACTTTTAGCTCAGAGTCTTATCTAGTCATTCTAATTGCCAATATATCCACAACTGGTCTAATTTTATCTAGTTAAGTCTCGAACATGCAATTGGCTGAGGTCTCTAATCCAGACAAAGTTGTGCTCAGTTATCAGGAATTCCCTATTCCTAATCAATTAGTTCAGCAATAGTCATCAATTATCTCCTACTAACCATAACATACTACCTACATATCATAGATGTAAGCAATTGTTTAACCAAGCATATTGCATTTAGAAGTATGAAAGACGGAAAAATTTTGAAAAATTTTGGAAGGGTTTGAAAATACGGGGAAAACAAGCAAAATCATGCGAAATTTTTGCAAACTGCTACAGTGCACCGTGCACTGCTACCCCACACTTAAGTCTGGCACTGTCCTTAGTGTTCATGCATATCTAATTACCCCACACTTATTTGAAAACAAGACATAAAACACAAAGAAAAGAAGCTTACCTATACTATGGGTAAGAAAGACATAAAAGCAAAATAATGCGAACAAATCTGTATGTCATATAAATCAATTTTTGTACATAGATTCATACGTCATACAGCTCAGACATGTTTATACACATAGAACCAGAAAAACAAAAAAAAAAGAAAGGAAAGAAGGAGAGAGAGACTAAGAACCCGGCGGATCGTCGTCCAGTGGACCGAGTTCTGCTGTAAAGTCAAACTCGAAGTTTTCCGCCACTCGGGAAGTCTGCTGATGTATCTCCTCAATCCTGCTGGTGTTCATGGCGATCCTGTCATCCATCATCGCCAACCGTCTGTCAATCCTGTCCTCCATCATCGTCAGCCGTCTGTCAATCCTGTCCATGTCTCAATTGTATCGGGCCGATAGTTCTGCTAATCCGTGCGACATGTGTCGTTCGAAGGCAGTACGTGGCACGAACGTCTCGGACGGAGGGATATGCGGTGGAAATGCTTCCGATGCCGATGCCTGTCCTGGCTGATCCGTGTGGATGGTGTAGCGGCCATTCACATCCCGGATAACCATTCCCATGTTCCGTAGAATAGTAAGATCAGCGGGAACGGTGGTCGGGGCGACCAGGGTCAGCTCCGAGCCCTCTATGTCCAACTCCAGGTAGCGGGCTAGCCTGGTGATGTACGGTCCGAGCCCCAGACACTGTTTCTTGGTGTCTGTAGCGAATCCTCGCATGACGACCGTGATGAGTCTAGCCATCTCTACCGTAGATCCCATGTGCATGTTGGCCAGAAGGAATGTCTCCATCTGGGTGACAGTTCCGGGAGCCGTCCGCCGTCCTGACAATGTATGTGCAATGATAGCGTGCAGGTAACGAAGAGTAGGATAAATACCTGTGGCTTTTGCAAAGCCATGCTGGTATGGGACACCCGTCATGCAGATCTGAGCCCAAGCAGTGGAGACGTCTGCAGACGTGAAGTCTCGAACCGCTGTGGTGTATGCGGGCGTATCCAGCTCATCTCTCTGCCAGATACCTAAGGCGACGCCAAACTCGGCCATGCTCATCGACCGATCTATTCCGCCCAAGCGGAATGTGATCTGCTCTTGGTGGCAAGTAAAAGACGCATAGAACTCACATACCAGCTCCAGGTATGTGGGCTCTGTGACGATGAATACTCGACTATAAGGTGGCACGTCGAGTATGCGTCTAACTTCCGACTCTACTCCTAGCGTCTGTACTGCTGCCCAATCCAACATTCTGCCCGTCAGTATCGTACGCCCAATGTACCCAAGGCATCTCTCTTGGTATGCTGTGCTGGAGGGAAACAGCATAAAAGGATGTGCCACTGAGGTAACTGTCATGGTAGATGTGGTACGAGCACGTTTGGGAGCCATTGAAAACGTACGAGAGAGTTTAGGTGGAAAAGAATCTTTAGACTCAAATTCTGGAGGTGAATTTGAATTCAGAAGGATGAAATTAGGTTAGGGAAAGATTTTGAATTTTTGGCGGGAAATTCGAATTTTTGGGTGAAGTTTAAAATTCAAATTTTGGAGGGAAACTCGAATTTTTAAACTTTGGAGAGTTTGCCAAAAATTTATAGAGAGAAGGTAGAGAGAAATATTTTTAGAGAGATGAATTTTTTGTTGTAGATTTGAGAGAAAATGAAAAAAAATGAATTTTTATAGAAGGGGCGGCCTTCGGGATGCCCGTCCTGGAGGCAGGACTCCCGTCCCGGGTTGCTTCGGGACGCGTGCCAATTCCGAGAAAATTTTTTTTTTTCATAATTCCCTGAAAATCTCAAGATACCAAAAATAATCAAGGCTTCATGTTTATCCAATTAAATTCAGAAGTTGTTAAAAACTCTATACAAAAATTCCTCAGTCTCCTTTTTTTTTGAAAATCATGACTATCCTAATTTTATCCCAACTTAAATTCAGCAAGAATTTCAGAAAAACAAAAACTGAGTTTGTACAATTTAATTAGTGAAAAATAAACTATATTTGCAAAACTTTTGTTTTTCATGAAAAATAAAATGTCTGAAGAAAATTGTAGAATATAAAGGACCCTTTAAAAAGTTTGAAAAATAGAAAAAATATGGGTCAATTATTCAGGTTTAGTTCAAACGAATTATCTGCTAAGAATAAAAGTAAAAGAATCTTCCCTTTGTCAGCGACCCTTATCTCTGATCTCCTGTAGCTCCGCCTGAATGTTTCGCATCTCTTGCAGTTCTGCTTGTATGTTGCGCATTTCCTCCTGCTGGTTCCTTTGTTCCTTTAAGATTTCCATCATCTCTCAGAGTAATTGCACATTTTGGCGTTCTATTGTGGTTCTGAGTTGGGTTACTTCATAACTTAAGGTTAGAACAGCCTGATATGATCGTCTTAGTCCGCCCGGTATTGTCTGAGTCATAGCGCTTATCATGTGAGATATAGCATCTACCCGGGCAGCCAAGGCTGATTGAGAACTGTCAGTGCTATCCTCTGATGAAGGTGGTTGGTCGTTAGGTGCGGGGGATGCATGAGTATATTCAGGAGATTTTGGGGTGTACTCGGGAGATTTAGGAGTATATTCGGGAGAAGCAAGAGTTGTTTGGATTTCTGGGGAAGTGTTATGTTCTACTTCGTCCAGAATATCCTGGGCTCTTATTCCCTTCATCTCTGAGTGCACAGTCTGGTTAGAAATAACAAATAACAAAAATAGGAAAATAAAGCAAAAAAAATATTTTTAGGGATTTTGAATTTTATTTAGAAAGCAGGTAAATTTCCTCAATATGGTTTTAGAATTATTTTCTAAAATTTGATTATCCTAAGTGTCTTAATTTCAGATATTATCTAAAATTAATTAGTTATGATAATCCTATATTTAGGAAAGTGATTGTCTAACTGGTATAAGATAAGTGTAATTCAAAAGTCTAGGTTACTACCGTTACCTATCATAAGTCTCTAGAATTGTGGCCAATAATCCTAAATTCATTATGATATTTCCCCGGCAACGGCGCCAAAAATCTGATGGGGTTTCCGACCGATGTGCTAAATAGGTGTTATTTTACCCTATGTTGATTATGAGTAATTAAGGACTGTGATTGACTAATTGTCACATTTAGTCTCTATGGTGTCACTTAATCAGCCAGAACCTAAGGCAGAGTACCTATCGTGTAGCTAGTCTATTGGAAAGTATCTACGATTTTATTAAGTTAATTATCGTACTCCCAGGGAAGTGGCAACGACTTAGTAGTAACTAGCCTTTTATCCTAACTCCTATCTTATGATCCAGTTATGCAATCTTCATCAAATACTTTGATGAGAGGGTGATTCATTCTCCATTAGGTTTAAGTCTAATTAACCCTAGAAGTGTTTTATAGATGAGTTCTGATTCTATGTTATACTGTTCCTATATGTTGAATGACCGAAATTCGAATATTTTAGACATGTCTTAGCCTGGATTGCAACTATGTTCTGTGTCTAAAGGCGTACCACATCTGAGGTTTCTAATAAACCGCCCTACCTTAATGACGACCCTACTCACGGTTCGGGACGAAGGCATCCATGAAAGCCCTATGTCACTTCGGGGATCATACCGCTTGCCCTAGCCGCCGGCATAATCGGACTCAGCACGGCCCCTACCTAGACTACTTTAACATGCAGGGTCTTCAGCAGGTTATTTTATCTAGCATGGCAGACACCAATACTAATTGATGCCTGTTAAACTAAACAGGTTATGATTAGACCTTGGTTAAGAATTGTCTATAACCCTAACTTTAGTTTAAAAGAGCACATTAAACATGCAGACATAGTGAATATTTAGCAGGTGGCTATTTCCAGAAACATATAATAACGTCAACATATAAAACAACTATTCATAAAAAATCGTAATCTCGTATTCATAATAAGTATTTAGAACAAAACAATAACAACATATAAGAGAGGGACATGGGGACTGATGCCATAAAGACATCACCCTTTACGTAGTCTCGCCGACGGAGCGTACTGCTGTATATGTCGTATTGGTCGCCCTGACTCTGCTCGCTAGAACCTTCGGAGGACGCTTCCTCAGCCTAGTAACTGGGCTTTACCTTAATACCCAGCTTAAGCCCAGCCCTGTGGACTGACTCTTCGAACGCCTAGAGCCCTCTTAGGATCTCCTAACGAAATCCCGGGTATTCTATGAATACCAGAAACGAACCTATCTATAGAAACCTAAGATCTGAGACTATTTCTCAGAAACTAAAACAAAACACTAATAAGAAAGAAAACTGAGATCCGAGTCTCTGAGTGAGCTGTGTACTAGAGAAGTGTACACTGAAAACCACTAAATGACTCAGATCGAGTGGAGAGGAATGATTTCAACTGCTGGAGGCCTGGGGTATTTATAGCAGCTTCCCGAGGTGATTTTTCATCAAAAATTCAATGTGGGACTTGAACTGGGGGTTCGGGACGCCCGTCCTGATCTGTTGACCAGGTCGGGACACCCGTCCCGAGTCTTGGACGCCCGTCCCTGCAGTTTGACTGGGTCGGGACGCCCGTCCTGACCCTTTGACCAAGTCAACATTTCCAAAAATTGCGTTTTTGCCCCAAAATTTGCTGTTTTCGTCTACTTTTCACCTGACACTTCCAAAATCATAAAAACCGTGAAATTGAGTAAATAACAAACAATTAAGATCAATTTGCCCTCAATTTCACCCGAAATCATACATAAAAACATGCTAAAAAGGTGATACAATTTTGGCGTATCAACCACCGACCCAGACATTCGTCCCACGCACCGCTTTTGAGCGACATATGTCGCAAGGATTGGCAGAGCTCACCGCCAGGCATAGCCGGGATATGGCAAACATCGATAGACGGATGACGATGATGGAAGACAGAATCAGCATGACCTACAGTAGGGTCGAGGAGATCTATCAGCAGACCTCCCAGTTTAATGAAGAAACTGAGGTCAACTTCTGGCCATCTGATGATGATGAGCCCGATTCTTAGTTTCTCTTTTTCCTTTTTCTTTCTTTCGTTTTTTATGCTTTAACTGTGATTATGTGTTATGTTTGGGCTGTATGAAATATGAATCTTTGTATACAAAACGTTGATTTATATAACATAACAACATTGTTTCTTTTATTACATTTTGTTATTTCTATTACCTTCATGTTTTGTTATTCTATTTTTCTTTCTCTTCCCCTTAATTAGTCAATTAAGTGTGGGGTAAGAGTTTTCTGTTCGTTTTAATTTCTATTTTTCAAATAAGTGTGGGGTGATTAGATATGCATGAACACTGAGGACAGTGTAAACCTTAAGTGTGGGGTAACAGTGCATTGTGCACTATAGTAGCATGAAATGTTTGCATGTTTTCCCATATTTTTCACTAAAATTACACTCTTCCAAAACAAAATTCAGAATTTTTCACTCTTTCAGACTTCAAAATGCAGTTATGAATGGTAAAGAAATGCTTATGTCTATGATATGTGTGTAGAGCATTATGATCAGTAGGGAACAACGTGATAACTTTATTGAATTCCTCGATTAGAAATAGGGAATTCCTGATACTTGAGAACAACTTAGTTTGGATTAGAGACATCAACCAAATACCTTTTCAAGACTTAGCTAAATAATATTAGACCGGTTGAGGATGTATTAGCAATTTAAATGACTAGATGATGCTCTGAGCTGGAAGTGAAAAACAAAGTTAACTAAATAGGGTAGTTTGCAAGCATCCTTTGCTACTCGAGCACCACTCCTTAAGGGAACTTAAAGCCTAATGCCCTAAGGTCGTGTAGATCTGGGAGTCATCGGAGTGGGACTCGCTACATGGGTAGTTATAGTTGATGTGTGAAAGCGAACACAAAAATACCCTGAACAATCAATCTAAAAATACATAGCCCAGTGTGTTCTTATATTGAAACTCTTAATTGAAAAACCTTGACACCAAAGCTCAGAACTCATAAGGTTGTTTGTTGTTGTTATGTCTAGCGACTGGTCGAAGTATTATCTAGTAAGAGTTAAGAGAAGACTATATTGTGTTGACAATCTAGTCTGGACTAATACACACACTACACATAAGGAAGACCTCGTGGCAAAGAGTAGAGTTCAGTCTAGTTATTAAATTGTTAACCCTGCCTGACTATGATAATCTACTAAAGACATTTGAGACCTTGTCATGGCAACTTAACCAGTCAGACCTGTTTTGTGAATCATCTGACTCAGTGATCAATTTTGGAATAAAAACATTGCTAGGAATTTTAAGTGACTGCACCTATGATTTAAAATCAATAATTTCATGTAGACTTTGCTTGAGGACAAGCAAAACGCTAAGTGTGGGGTTATATGATATGCACAAATCATATCACTTTTTTAGTATGTTTTTAGGCATAATTTAGGGTGAAATTGGAGTTAAATTGTTCTCAATTGACTATTATTAACACAATTTAGCAGTTTTTGTGATTTTGGAAGTGTCAGGTGAAATATGCAAGAAAATGCAAAAATTTTGGGGCAAAAACGTTGATGCGATTCCGGTTGACGTACTAAATAGGTGTTATTTTACCCTATGTCGATTATGATTAATTAAGGACTGTGATTGACTAATTGTCACGTTTAGTCTTATGGTGTCACTTAATCAGCCAGAATCTAAGGCAGAGTACCTATCGTGTAGCTAGTCTATTGGAAAGTATCTACGATTTTACTAAGTTAATTATCGTACTCCCAGGGAAGTGGCAACGGCTTAGTAGTAACTAGCCTCTTATCCTAACTCTTATCTTATGATCCAGTTATGCAATCTTCATCGAATACTTTGATGAGAGGGTGATCCATTCTCCACTAGGTTCAAGTCTAATTAACCCTAGAAGTGTTTTAAAGATAAGTTCTGATTCTATGTTATACTGTTCCTATATGTTGATTGACCTATATTCGAGTGTTTTAGATATATCTTAGCCTGGAATGCAACTATGTTCTATGTCTAAAGGTGTACCACATCCGAGTCTCTATGCTACCGCCCCCTATCATTAAGGTAAACGACCCTACTCACGGTACGAACAAAGACAGTTATGAAAGCCCTATGTCACTTTCGGGGATCACTCTGAAGGCTCGTAATCGCTGGCATAACACTCTACTCAGCCTACCTAGACTACTCTAACAAGCCAGGTGTTCAGCATGTTATTTTATCTAGTATGGCAGACACCAATACTAATTGATGCCTGTTAAACTAAACAGGTTATGAATAGACCGTGGTTAGGAATTGTCTATAACCCTATTTTAGTTTAAAAGAAACTACATTAGACATGCAGACATAATGATTATTTAGCAGGTGGCTATTTCCGGAAAAACATAATAACTTCAACATACAAAACAACTATTCATAAAATCATAATCTGATATTCATAATTGATGTTTAGGACAAAGCAATAAAACATATAAGAGAGGGGTATGGGGACTGATGCCATAAAGAAATCACCCTTTACTTAGTCTCGCCTACAGAGCGTACTGCTGTATATGTCGTATTGCTCGCCCTGACTCTGCTCACCAGAACCTTCGGAGGACGCTTCCTCAGCCTAGTAACTGGGCTTTACCTTAATACCCAGCTTAAGCCCAGCCCTGTAGACTGACTCTTCGAACGCCTAGAGCTCTCTTAGGGTCTCCTAACGAAACCCCGGGTATTCTATGAATACCGGAAACGAACCTATCTATAGAAACCTAAGATCTGAGACTATTTCTCAGAAACTAAAACAAAACACTAATAAGAAAGAAAACTGAGATCCGAGTCTCTAAGTGAGTTGTGCACTGGAAAACTGTACACTGGAAACCACTTAATGACTCAGATCGAGTGGAGAGGGATGAATTCAACTGCTGGAGGCCTGGGGTATTTATAGCAGCTTCCCGGAGTGAAAATTTATGAAAAATTCGATGTGGGACAGCTTCTGGCGGTTCGGGACGCCCGTCCTGATTCGTTGACCAGGTTCGGGACGCCCATCCCGGTTCAGGACGCCCGTCCTGGCGGTTTGACCGGGTCGGGAAGCCCGTCCCGGACCTTTGACCGGGTCAATATTTCCAAAAATTGCGTTTTTGCCCCAGAATTTGCTGTTTCCGTCTACTTTTCACCTGACACTTCCAAAATCATAAAAACCGTGAAATCAAGTAAATAGTAAATGATTAATGTCAATTTACTCTCGATTTCACATTAAAACATACATAAAAACATGCTAAAAATGTGGTACGATTTTCGCGTATCAAACGTGATTTTTGGAAGTTCAGAAGTCAGGACGGGCGTCCCAGGACCAGGACGGGCATCCTGACCGGGTCAAAGCACCGGGATGGGCATCCCAGACCTGGGACGGGCGTCCTGACCTGGTCAACCGGTTAGGACGGGCATCCCGAACCCCTGTATAGACTCCCATATCATTTTATGCACAAAAGATCACTCAGTTCCCCTGCTATAAATACCCTAGGCCTTTCACAGTTGATTTCATTCCTCTCCACTTGATCTGAGTCATTCAGTGGCTTCCAATACACTGTTTTCTACTGTCTACAAGTCATTCAGTGATTTTAGGTGTTTTCGTTCAAGTAGATTTTTAGAATTCGAGAGTGTCTCGTGTTCTTTGTTTCTGAGAGTTTATCTCAGATCTTAGAATACAACTAGATAGGGTTTTTTAATATTCATAGAATACCCGGGATTTCGTTAGGAGATCCTAAGAGAGCACTAGGCATTCGAAGAATTATTCAACAGGGCTTTGCTTAAGCCGCAGAGGGAAGGGAAGGTAAAGGTGAAGAAATATCTACTAGAGTAAGGAGTCATTCTCCGAAGGTTCTGTCGAGCAGAGTCAGGTCAAGCAGTCCAGAATATACAAGCAGTTGCTCCATCAGCAGACCTAATAAAGGGTGAATACTTTATGGTGGTGGTCCCCTTGTCCCTCTCTTTATATTTCTGTACTATGTTTGTCCAAAGACCTATTTGAATATTAAATTATGATATTATGAATATGTGTTATGCATGTTGAAGTTATTTACATTTTTTCGGAAAGGTCACTAGCTTAACTATCATTATGACTGTATATCTATTTGCTCTTTTAAATTAGATGAACGGTTATAGATAACTCCTAACCACGGTCTAATCTTAACCTGTCTAGTTTATCAAGCCTTAATTTAGGCCTTTGTGTGAGGACGGAAGCATTAAGGTCTGCCATATTAGATGAAAAAACCTATAGATCACCATGTTTGTTAAAGTAGTCTAAGTAGGCTGAGTTCGTGTGTTTATGCCGGCGTTAGGGCGAGCGGCATGACCTCCTGAGTGACACAGAACTTTCATGGATGCCTTTAGCTCGAACCGCGAGTAGGGCCGTCAATGGCGATGGGGCGGTTTATTAGATAACTCAGATGTGGTACACAAGTAGAATCAGTACATAATTGTAATCTAGACCAAGATATATCTAAAATACTAGAAGATAGCTCAATCAACATGTAGGAACAATATAACATGTATTAGAACAATGTCTGTAAAACACTCTTGTATGCTTAAGTAAACTTGAACCTAGTGTAGAATGAATCAAGCTCTCATCAAAGATTTTGATGAATGATTGCATAACTGGATAATAAAATGAAAGTTAGGGTAAAAGAATAGTTACTACTAAGCCGTTACCACTTCCCTAGGAGTACGATAAATTCATAAATTAAAATCGTAGGTACTTTCCAATAGACTAGCTACACGATAGGTACTCTGCCTTAGGTTATGAATGATTAAGTGACAACATAGATGCTAAATGTGACAATTAGTAATTCTAAGTCCTTAGTTCTTCATAATCGATATAGGGTAAATAAATCCTATCTTTTAGCATACCAGTCGGAACGCATCATCTACTGTTTGTATGAATTTATACTTTGATTTCGAGGTATGAATTTGAGAAGCATTTGGGTTAATTAAATCTATTTTGAGTTAGATTACTCGCTAAGACCATAGTAACTCTCTCTTCATTTCTTCATTTTATCTACTATTTGTGTGAATTTATACTTTGATTTCGAGGTATGAATTTGAGAAGCATTTGGGTTAATTAAATTTGTTTTGAGTTAGATTACTCGCTAAGACCTTAGGGGTATCTTACCCATTACTTTAACCTTTGTACTTCGGGTTTCAAGTTTTGCCATGTGTATTTTACCAATTGAATATGTTGTTGCTTAGTTAAGTATGAACAGATTCTTTATATTGTTTTGAATGTTGATGAACTTGCTGTGACAATTACCTCAGTTTTTATGATCAATACTTGTATGTGTTATGCTTGATTTACTCACTTGATTACTTAAAAGTTTAGTGTTATTTGCGGTTACGACTGTCCAAATTACACATCGAACTAGTATCTATCATTCGAGAGAAAGGGAGCTAGTTGACAAGATAATTAAGTGGCATTAGCTTGAGTAGCAAGACCTTGTGCTCAATACTGTAGGGAGACATGACCAAATCCTCTGCCTAATGTTGTTGTAGACCACGCTATGTCGTTATTATTATTTTGTTTGGTTTGATAACCATTTGTACAATCACATTTGCATTCTTAATTGGCATACTTAGTCCCTGTGGGCTCGATAATCTTGTACTTAGGTACATATTTTACTTGTTGACCGGTGTATACTTGCACTTGTTAAGATTGCGTTGAATTACATAATTTTCTCATCTTTACAATTTGTGACACACGGACACAACGCAACAGGGACACAACGTAGTAGAGGCTTTGTGAAGGATCACCGATATAAGATGTCGTTGAGCACTTGTATCGGGCTACGCATTTTCAGATTTGTCTTGCTCTATCTTTGTCTTCTGGTAGGATATCCGAGGATATGTAGTTTACTAGCTCGTCCACCCAGGTGGGGGAATCAGAGGTCACTGGCTGTAGCGGGTGGATATGTCCTGGAGTGGAGAGGAGTTCTATCGTAACTCCCAAGTTGTTGGGAGTTCCTCCAGATGCTATTTTTCTAATCTATCTGCCACTTCGTTGTTACTCCTGTCCACTTTTCCCAATGCAAAGTATCGGAATTGGGCAGCCAATAGGGTGACCTTCTCTGCGTACTCTTTTAAGTTGTCTAAGTTTACTACATACTCGCTATTCACTTGCCCTACGACAACTTGGGAGTCGCTGAAGACTCTTAGGGAAATTATGTCTTTGTCCAGGGCCCAATGCATTCCGATGATGAGGGCCTCGTACTCGGCCTGATTATTTGATAGGGGATAGTCGAGCTTCACACTTTGGAATCTCTCATGTTGTCCGGAGGGGGACATTATTGTGATGCCCACTCCAACACCCTTTGCATTGACCGCTCCATCTACCATCATTGTCCAAGCTTCTCCCTCCGTGGGTGCAGGTATTGTTTCTCCTGTGGGAGTAGTCTCCGAGAAGGAGAATTTTGCCAAGAAATCTTATAAGGCTTGAGCTTTGATTGCGGTTGATAATTCTAAAATAATAGAGTTATTCACATAAACTTTGCCACATTTTGCTTTTAAAATGACTGAATTTGTGCTTGAATTGGAGTTAAAATGCGTCTAGTTGATTTTTCTTTCCCTTTTTACGAAAAGTATGGTTTTAATATCAATAAGTCAATTTAATTTAATTAATTTCCAAATTTTTGTTACAAATTGATTTTATCTAGTTATTATTTGGGATTTGGTTCAAATTGATTTATTGTGACAAGGGTAAAAAGGGGAATGAGATGAAGAAATCAATTTACCGATTTATTATTCAGTTATTTTCAAAAATTATTATGTTATATTTTAATTAATTAAATATGTGGTAGTTGTAGCTTGAAACCCGAGAGAATCCTGCAACATGGAGGAAAAAGACAAAGAAATTAGAAGGCAGTTGAAATTAATTTTTGGATTATTCATTTTATTTGCTGATTATTATAAGAAAATTCCAGAAATCTGGATAGATGGCGGGATGAGGCTGAATCTCGGGAGCAAGAAGAGATACTATATATATTTGAAAAACCGAGAGAAGAGAGGACTTTTAGGCTTTTGGAGAAGAGATTGGTTTTACTCATTTTAGTACAGTAGAAAATCGGCAGTAGAGTTTTAGTATTTCTTTTTAGCATTAGATTAATTCTGTAGGGAAAAACCCGAGAGGAAGCAGGGTGACTGACGGATTTCCGACCGATGTGATAAATAGGTGTTATTTTACCCTATGTTGATTATGAATAATTAAGGACTGTGATTGACTAATTGTCACATTTAGTCTCTATGGTGTCACTTAATCAGCCAGAACCTAAGGCAGAGTACCTATCGTGTAGCTAGTCTGTTGGAAAGTATCTACGATTTTATTAAATAAATATCGTACTCCCAGGGAAGTGGCAACGGCTTAGTAGTAACTAGCCTTTTATCCTAACTCCTATCTTATAATCCAGTTATGCAATCTTCATCAAATACTTTGATGAGAGGGTGATTCATTCTCCACTAGGTTTCAGTCTAATTAAACCTAGAAGTGTTTTATAGATGAGTCCTGATTCTATGTTATACTGTTCCTATATGTTGTTTGACCTATATTCGAGTATTTTAGATATATCTTAGCCTGGATTGCAACTATGTTCTGTGTCTAAAGGCGTACCACATCCGAGGTCTCTAATAAACCGCCCTACCTTAATGACAGCCCTACTCACGGTTCGGGACGAAGGCATCCATGAAAGCCCTATGTCACTTCGGGGATCATACCGCTTGCCCTAGCCGCCGGCATAATCGGACTCAGCTCGGCCCCTACCTAGACTACTTTAACAGGCAGGGTGTTCAACATGTTATTTTATCTAGCATGGCAGACACCATACTAATGATGCCTGTTAAACTAAACAGGTTATGATTAGACCGTGGTTAGGAATTGTCTATAACCCTAACTTTAGTTTAAAAGAGCACATTAAACATGCAGACATAGTGAATATTTAGCAGGTGGCTATTTCCGGAAAAACATAATAACGTCAACATATAAAACAACTATTCATAAACATCGTAATCTCGTATTCATAATATGTATTTAGAACAAAACAATAACAACATATAAGAGAGGGACATGGGGACTGATGCCATAAAGAAATCACCCTTTACGTAGTCTCGCCGACGGAGCGTACTGCTGTATATGTTGTATTGCTCGCTCTGACTCTGCTCACCAGAACCTTCGGAGGACGCTTCCTCAGCCTAGTAACTGGGCTTTACCTTAATACCCAGCTTAAGCCCAGCCCTGTGGACTGACTCTTCGAACGCCTAGAGCCCTCTTAGGATCTCCTAACGAAATCCCGGTTATTCTATGAATACCAGAAACGAACCTATCTATAGAAACCTAAGATCTGAGACTATTTCTCAGAAACTAAAACAAAACACTAATAAGAAAGAAAACTGAGATCCGAGTATCTGAGTGAGTTGTGTATTAGAGAATTGTACACTAGACACCACTAAATGACTCAGATCGAGTGGAGAGGAATGAATTCAACTGCTGGAGGCCTGGGGTATTTATAGCAGCTTCCTGGAGTGAAAATTTCTGAAAAATTCGATGTGGGACAGCTTCTGGCGGCTCGGGACGCCCGTCCCGGATTGGGACGCCTGTCCTGGTTTGTTGACCAGGTCGGGACGCCCGTCCAGGTGCCTTGACTTGGTCGGGACGCCCGTCCCGACCCTTTGACCGAGTCAACATTTCCAAAAATTGTGTTTTTGCCCCAAAATTTGCTGTTTTCGTCTACTTTTCACCTGACACTTCCAAAATCATAAAAACTGTGAAATTAAGTGAATAACGAACAATCAAGATCAAATTACCCTCAATTTCACCCAAATTCATACATAAAAACATGCTAAAAAAAGTGATACGATTTTCGCGTATCAGTGACTTGCTGAGTATTCATCAAGTGAGCGGAAAGGATGCCGCGGCATCAGTCAGAGGAGAATAACAATGGGCAAGCGTGATTAAACCAATCTGGGCAGTAGGGTGATCTCAGACCCGAGTAATTCTCTGCCCATTTCTTCATTATTGTTCATTGTCTTGTATAAACTCTTACTTGAATGTTGAGTATGAGTTGAAGGCAAATTTATGGATTAATTAAACTTGTTTTGTAATAGAATTATTCACTATGACCATAGGAGCATTTTATTACATTACTTTAATTCCTGAATTTCGTTATTCTCAGTCCTGAATGTATATTTATAACCTGAAGTTGTTGTGGCATAGTTAAGTATGAACATGTTGATTATACTATTTTGAATACGATGATGAATATGTTGTAGCATTGTTCTCTATTTTTATGATTGCTGCTTGTATGGGGCATGCTTGGTTTATTCGTGTAATTACTTAAATAGATTTAGAATAACTTGCGGTTACGACTGTCCAAGTTATGTATCGAACTAGTATCTGGCTTTCTAACCGGAAGGGAGCTAGTTGACAAGATAGTTACGTGGCACTAGATTGAGACGCATGACCGTGCGCTCAACACTGCAGGGGACATGACCAAATTCACTGACTAGTGTTGCTCTAGACCAGCGGTACTTCGTACTCCATGAGATGATGATATTGGGGATCTAGACTAGTAGATCAAGTAATCTGGGTAGAACCATATCGATGTAGCATTAATCTGGAAACTGAAAGCATGTTCTGTATATTTAGATTTATCTCTGGTTTGTATTTACATTTTGGGCGTGAATGCCGCAGTATTGTATTACCTGTAGTACTCTTGTGGTTATTTCCAGTAGGTTGGCCCTTAACTGTTAGTTTAGCTTTACCGTAGCAGTAGCACTGCCATAGCATTAGAGCAATCTCTATTCATTATTCATCATTCTTTATTCTTTTATTCTTTTGATAACCACTTGTGCAATCGTATTTGCATTTTTAATTAGCACACTTAGTCCCTGTGGGATCGATAATCTTGTACTTAGGTACATATATTACTTGTTGACCGGTGTGTACTTGCACTTGTTAAGATTGCGTTGATTTACTTCATTTTCTTATCTTTACAAATTGTGACACACGCACACAATGCAACAAGTTTTTGGCGTCGTTGCCGGGGACTTCGGAGTCAATTGTTTGTAAATATCGATTGTTTGCACTTGGTTATCTTTATTTTTCAGTTTTTATACTCATACTTGTGCTTAATAGTCTATTGATTTAGTGTATGAGTGACGGATATTTGTGCATAGGCTGAAATTTATTTGAACATTATTGATATTAACCGTTTGTTAATTTTCAGCTTGTGTATATCATTCATTCCTTAACGTGTGCTGTTTTGCATGAGTAAAACGCGCAAGGGCTCTCAAGCTACATTGCTGCCACTCGATCCAGAAATTGAGAAAACAGCCAAGGCGTTAAGGAAGAAGAAACAAACCACAGATAAGGCGGCTATGGCGGAATAGCATGACATTCAACCTGAACCCGTCTACAATCCTATGGTAATGGCAGATGATAGGGACCATGCCATTCGACAGTATGCTATCCCTATGTTCAATGAACCGAACCCAAGCATTGTGCGATCGGAGATTGCTGCAGTACAGTTTGAGCTGGAACTAGTAATGTTTCAAATGTTGCAAACAGTAGGGCAGTTTGGTGGACTACCTGCTGAGGATCCACATTTACACCTACAATTATTCATGGAAGTAAGCGACTGCTTCAAGTTACCAGGGGTGACAGACGATGCTTTGAGGCTGAAATTGTTCCCATATTCCCTGAGAGATAAAGCTAGAGCATGGCTGAACTCTCTACCCTCGGGTAGTGTAACAACATGGCAGCAGCTTACAGAAAGATTTTTAATGAAATATTTTCCTCCTACAAAAAATGCAAGGTTGAGAAACGAAATTACTTGTTTTCATCAATTAGAAGAAGAATCATTGTACGAGGCATGGGAAAGATTTAAGGAGTTGTTAAGAAGATGCCCACACCACGGAATCCCACACTGTATTCAAATGGAAACATTTTACAATAGGTTAAATGCACACACACGGATGATAGTTGATGCTTCAGCAAATGGTGCATTATTGGCCAAAACTTACAATGAAACCTATGAATTAATTGAGAGAATTGCCAATAACAACTATCAATAGCCTACAACAAAACTGCCTAGTGGAAGAAGAGTGGCTGGAGTGTTGGAGTTAGACCCAATAACTTCACTTTTAGCTCAAGTATCATCCATGTCCAACATGCTGAAAACACTAAGCATGCAGCAGCATAATGGACAGACGGCTGAGCAACCAAATCAGTCTAATGTAAGTCAAGTGCAAGATGTGTGCCGTGTCTACTGTGGTGAAGGACATTCTTTTGAGGATTGTGTTCACAATCCAGCATCAGTGTGCTACATGGGGAACCAGAACAAAGGCAATGGTTTACAGTTAAATTCTTACAATCCTACTTGGCGGCAGCATCCCAACTTTTCTTGGAGAGACCATGGGATGCAAAATAGCCAAGGTATGAACTAGAGGCCAATGTTCCAGGAACAGCAGTACCCCCAGCAGCAACAACAACTTCAACAAAGACCTCAACAACAACCACCATCACATTCAAATTCATTGGAGAATATGATGAGAGATTTTATGGTAAGAACGGAGACAACCATTCAAGGCTTGACATCCACCGTACGAAACTTTGAAACCCAGATGGGGCAGTTGGCCCAAGAATTGAAGAACATACCACAAAGGTCACTCCCAAGTGACACCGAGAATTCGAGGAGAGAAGGAAATGAACATTGCAAGGCGGTAACACTACGGAGTGGAAAAATATTGGAAGAACAAAAAATCAAGCCTGGAGCAGTGGAGAAATCCAGCGAGCCCAGCAAGGAGGACAAAGAAGAAGAAATTCCAGTAGCTGAACCCTCCAGAGTGGAGACCGATGTTGCAGCATCTCAATTGCTGTTGTAAAGCAAAGTTCCAAAAAGCAAACCAGTACAACAAAGGATGCCTTTTCCGCAGAGGTTTGCTAAAAAGTTTCTGGACATTTTGAAACAACTGCACATCAACATTCCTTTGGTAGAAGCAATAAAGCAAATGCCCAACTACGCAAAATTCATGAAAGATATTCTCACAAAGAAAAAGAGGTTGGGTGAATATGAAATTGTTGCACTAACCAAAGAATGTAGTTTCTTTTTACAGGATAAGCTACCCCCCAAAATGAAAGATCCAAGGAGCTTCAACATTCCTTGTTCTATTGGAGACTCGTATTGTGGCATGGCATTGTGCGATCTTGGCGCCAGCATCAACCTAAGGCCCATGTCAGTTTTTAAACAATTAGACATTAGTGAGGTAAGACCTACAACAGTGACATTGCAACTAGCGGACAGGTCTATAGCCCATTCGGATGGGAAAATTGAGGATGTCCTGGTAAGAGTGGATAGATTTATTTTTCCAGCTGACTTTATTGTTTTGGATTATGAAGCAGATAGGGAGGTTCCTATTATTTTGGGGAGACCTTTCCTTGCGGGAAGGACTCTCATTAATGTTCAAAAGGGGGAAGTCACCATGAGGGTTCAAGATGATAAAGTCACATTTAATGTGTTCCAACGCCATGAAATTTCATGACGAAGGTGAGGATTGTTTTCAAATATCCACCAGTGATTCTTTTACGGAGAAAGATGAAGAGTAGAAGAAATATGGAGATGATGCACTGGAGAGAGTGTTAACGGAGGAAATGTTGCATGATGATGGCAATGAGGAGGAAGAAGAATATTCAGCTTGGTTAGAAGCAAATTCCCAGGGTTTCAAATTCAGAGCTCATTTTGAATCTTTGGACTTGTCTTCTCGGGAATTCAAAGTAACAAAACCTTCTGTGGAAGAACCACCTGAGCTGGAACTAAAGTCATTGCCACATCATTTGAAGTATGAATTTCTGGGAGCAAACTCAACTCTGCTTGTGATTATTTCAGCATTGCTGGATGCTGAACAAGAAGAAAATTTGCTTGGAGTTCTAAAGCAGCATAAGAGAGCTATGGGCTGGACCATAGCTGACATTAAAGGTATAAGTCCAACCTTATGCATGCATAAGATTATTTTGGAAGAAGATTCCAAAAATTCAATTGAGGGGCAGAGAAGATTAAACCCCATTATGAAGGAAGTGGTAAAGGAGAAAATCATCAAGTGGTTGGATTTTGGCATAATTTATCCTATCTCTAACAGTTCTTGGGTAAGTCCTGTACAGTGTGTGCCCAAGAATGGGGGAATTACAGTGGTGAAAAATGAAGACAATGAATTAATTCCCACCAGAACCGTCACAGGATGGAGAATTTGCATTGACTATAGAAAGCTCAACAAAGCTACAAGGAAATACCACTTCCTACTGCCCTTCATTGATCAAATGTTGGATAGGTTGGCTGGACGTGATTATTACTACTTTCTGGACGTGATTAGCACTAGGGTACCAGGACAAAACGACTTTCACTTGTCCTTATGGTACTTTTGCCTTCAGACGAATGCCGTTCGGATTATGCAATGCTCCAGCAATGTTCCAACGCTGTATGATGGCCATTTTCACATATATGGTGGAACAGTACTTAGAAGTTTTCATGGATAACTTCTCCATATTTAGGTATTCTTTCTATGAATGTTTAGAGAATTTGGCCAAGGTGCTTAAACGCTGCGAGGACACCAACTTAGTCCTCAACTGGGAAAAGTGTCACTTCATGGTTCGAGAAGGCATTGTATTAGGTCATCGAATCTCAAAGAAAGGTCTTGAAGTGGAGAAATACCAACCCCTACGATCGTGAAGCACATTAGAAGTTTTCTAGGGCATGTGGGCTTCTATCGAAGATTCATCAAAGATTTTTCAACGGTATCCAAGCCCTTATGTAAGTTATTAGAAAAAGATAATGTGTTTTCTTTTGATGCAGCCTGTGCCGCAGCATTCGAGGAGCTTAAGCAGAAGCTAATCTCAGCCCCCATTATCATAGCATCGGACTGGAGTCTTCCATTTGAACTAATGTGTGATGTTAGTGACTATGCAGTTGGTGCAGTTTTGGGGCAGCGGTGAAATAAAATGTTTCATTCCATCTATTACGCCAGCAAAACACTCACTGAGGCATAGGTAAATTACACTGTTACTGAAAAAGAGTTGCTTGTTGGTGTATTTACCTTTGATAAATTCAAGTCCTATTTGGTGGGCACGAAAGTAATAGTTTACACCGATCATTCCGCCATCAAATATTTAATTTCAAAGAAGGACTCTACAAGAATTTGATGTGGAAATCAAGGACAAGAAAGGAGTGGAAAATCAAGTAGCCGACCATCTATCTCGGTTGGAACAACAAGAGGGATTTCAAATCCCCATAAATGAACATTTTACAGATGAACAACCGCTGGAAATTCAAGAAGATATGAAAATGCCATGGTATGTTGACTTTGCCAACTATTTGGCCAGTGGTGAAATGCCGCCGGATTTCTCATATCAAGAAATGAAGAAGTTCCTCCATGATGTAAATAGTTATTTTTGGGAGGAACCCTTCTTGTTCAAACAATGTACAGACCAAATGATTCGAAGATGTGTAAATGACGATGAAATTGAGGATATCATGTTTCAATGTCATAACTCGCCTTGTTGAGGACATTTTGGAGGGTCAAGAACTGCAGCAAAGGTACTACAGTCTGGTTTCTTTTGGCCTTCACTATTCAAGGATTGCTATGTGTTTGTGGCAAAGTGTGACCGCTGCCAAAGGGTAGGAAACATCTCACGAAGAAAAGAAATGCACCTTACTAATATTTTGGAAGTTGAACTTTTTGATGTGTGGGGTATTGACTTCATGAGACCTTTCCCCCCTTCTTTAAGAAAATCATACATCTTAATGGTAGTGGACTATGTATCAAAGTGGGTGGAAGCCGCAGCATTTCCAACCAATGATTCCAAAGTTGTGATGAACTTCCTAAGGAAAAATATTTTTACACGATTTGGAACTCCAAGAGCAATCATTAATAACGAAGGTTCTCACTTCGTTAACAAGTGGCTAAGTGTTATGTTAGCCAAATATAATGTTCGTCACAAAATTTCCCTACCTTATCATCCTCAAACCAACGGGCAAGTAGAATTGTCTAACCGGATCATTAAAGGTATACTTGAGAAGGTGGTTAACCCTAACAGAAAAGATTGGTCACTGATGAATAATTAAGTAGACCCAACACGAGTGCAAAACTCCAAGTGAAAACTTTCCATTGTTGTCTTATTTTACTTCTATTTTTTTATTATTTCCGTCAGTTTGTTTTAGCAATGCTGGGTATTTCTGTACCCGACCTCTGTTTGTTCTTTATTTGTTTTTGTTGTTTTCGTATTTGTTAGTTGCAAACTGGGTACTTACTTACACATTCTGTATATATATTTTGTTAAGTATCAAACCCAGGGGACAAAGCATTAATACGGCAGATTGGGTAGGTGAGAAAAGTCCACCCGCCATTATGACTCTCGGGCAGAGTCAAATCTGGGGAAGGCAAACTTGTCAGGAATAATGGAAGCTTTTCAGTGTGACAAAGACGTTTCCAACACCTGGGGACAGGTAAGTATTCATTATCCCTTTTTGGTTTCAAAATAGATAGGGATACAAACCAGTTAAGGAACCCGAAGAGACACAAACATCCATTTTTGGATGCATTTGTACATTTGGGAAGTTAGAACTTTTTTTTAAAGACAACTACAACAGTTACATTCTGCATTCTTCCTCTTAACTCCCATTATTCTTCAAACCCCTTCTATTTTCTTACACTCCCGAAGAACACGAAGGTGAACACATAGGAAGTTTTTCTGAGCATCGATTTCAAGCATTATACGGACTAAAGGTATGTGTTTTCTTTTGTGAAAGACATGACATTTCATAGGAAAAACTGAAGGTTGTTCTGAAATGTACTTCGAAAAAGGGATGAAAAATCTGATTTAAAATTTTCTGTGAAAACTAGGGTTACGTCCACTGTTTCTGTGCTTCTGTTTTGAAAATTTGTTTTTCCTCGGGTATGAAATTTCTATTCGCAAACTTGGGGTTTCTCCTTTCAGAATAGATACATTGCTATGTTGTTTTTGGGCTTGAAGTTTCTGTACGAAAAATGGGATTTTTTCTTTCAAAACAGATGTTGCTTTACATTCTGGGTATGTTGCTATGTCAAGCTATTTTTGGGTATGAAGTTTCTTTCATAAAATGGGTTTGTTCTTTCAGAACAGATATAATGCTTTACTTTTTAGCCATGTTGTTTTCAGATCTGTTTTCCAGTGGTGTGATTCCGACTAATATGCTAAAAATAGGTTTTATTTACCCTATATCGATTATGAATAACTAAGGGACATAGAATTACTAATTGTCACATTTAGCATCTATGTTATCACTTAATCAATCAGAACCTAAGGCAGAGTACCTATCGTGTAGCTAGTCTATTGGAAAATACCTACGATTTTAATTTAATAATTTATCGTACACCCAGGGAAGTGGTAACGGTTTAGTAGTAACTATCCTTTTACCCTAACTCTCATTTTATTATCCAGTTATGCAATCGTTCATCAAAATCTTTGATGAGAGGTTGATTCACTCTACACTAGGTTCAAGTTTACTTCAGCAGACAAGAGTGTTTTACAGACAGTGTTCTGATATATGTTATATTGTTCCTACATGTTGATTGACCTATCTTCGAGTATTTTAGATATATCTTGGTCTAGATTGCAATTATGTACTGATTCTACTTGTGTACCACATCTGAGTTATCTAATAAATCGCCCCATCGCCATTGACGACCCTACTCATGGTTCGAGCTAAAGGCATCCATGAAAGTCCTGTGTCACTCAGGAGATCATGCCGTTCGCCCTAACGCCGACATAAACACACGAACTCAGCCTACTTAGACTACTTTAACAAACATGGTGATCTATAGGTTATTTCATCTAATATGGCAGACCTTAATGCTTCCGTCCTCACACAAAGCCCTAAATTAAGGCCTGATAAACTAGACAACTTATGATTAGACCGTGGTTAGGAGTTGTCTATAACCGTTCATCTAATTTAAAAGAGCAAGTAGACATGTAGTCATAATGATAGTTAAGCTGGTGACCTTTCTGCAAAAATGTAAATAACTTCAACATGCATAACACATATTCATAATATCATAATTCAGTATTCAAATAGGTCTTTGGGCAAACACAGTACAGACATATAAAGAGAGGGATAAGGGGACCACCGCCATAAAGTAATCACCCTTTATTAGGTCCGCTGATGGAGCAACTGCTTATATATCCTGAACTGCTTGACCTGACTCTGCTTGATAGAACCTTCGGAGGATGCTTCCTCAGCCTAGTAGTTATTGCTTTACCTTACGTCCTAGGCTTAAGCAAAGCCCTATTGACTAACTCTTTGAACGCCTAGTGCTCTCTTAGGATCTCCTAACAAAATCTCAGGTATTCTATGAATATTAAAAACGAACCTATCTAGTCATATTCTAAGATCTGAGATAGACTCTTAGAAACGAAGAACACAAGACACTCTCGAAAACTAGAAATCTACTTAAATGAAAAATACCTGAAATCCCTGAATGACTTGTATACTATAGAAAAATGTATACCTGAAGTCACTGAATGATTCAGATCAAGTGGAGAGGAATGAATTCAACTGTGAAAGGCCTGGAGTATTTATAGCAGGGGAACTGAGTGAATTTCTCTTCATAAATCGATGTGGGATACTGTTCACGGATTCGGGACGCTCGTCCCGACTAGTTGACAGGGTCAGGATGCCCGTCCCGATGCTTTACCCGGGTCGGGAGGCCTCTCCCGGGTCTTTGACCGGGTTTGGATACCCGTCCTGGTCTTGGGATGCCCATCCTAACTTCTGAACTTCCAAAAATCACGTTTTTGCCCCAAAAATTGTCATTTTCTTGCATATTTCACATGACACTTCCAAAATCACAAAAATTGCGAAATTGTGTTAATAACAGTCAATTGAGAACGATTTAACACCAATTTTGCCCTAAATTGTGCCTAAAAACATGCTAAAAAAGTGATATGATTTGTGCATATCATATAACCCCATGAAATTGTTAATTTTAAATCATAAGTGCAGTCATTTAAAATTCCTAGCAATGTTTTTATTCCAAAATTGATCACTGAGTCAGATGATTCACAAAACAGGTCTGACTGGTTAAGTTGCATGACAAGGTCTCAAATGTCTTTAGTAGGTTATCATGGTCAGGCAGGGTTAACAAATTAATAACTAGACTGAACTCTACTCTTAGTCACGAGGTCTTCCTGATGTGTAGTGTGTGTATTAGTCTAGACTAGATTGTCAACACAATATAGTCTTCTCTTAACTCTTACCAGATAATACTTCGACCAATCGCTAGACATAACAGCAACAAATAACATTCTGAGTTCTGAGCTCTTGGTGTCAAGGTTTTTCAATTAAGAGTTTCAATATAAGAACACATTGGGCTATGTATTTTTAGATTGATTGTTCAGGGTAATTTTGTGTTCGCTTTCACACATCAACTTTAACTACCCATGTAGCGAGTCCCACTCCGATGACTCCCAGATCTACACGACCTTAGGGCATCAAGCTTTAAGTTCCCTTAAAGAGTGGTGCTCGAGTAGCGAAGGACGCTGGCAACCTACCTTACTTTTTTCACTTCCAGCTCAGAGCATCATCTAGTCATTTAAATTGCTAATACATCCTCAACTGGTCTAATATTATTTAGCTAAGTCTTGAAAAGGTATATGATTGATGTCTCTAATCCAAACTACGTTGTGCTCAAGTATTAGGAATTCCCTATTTCTAATCGAGGAATTCAATAAAGTTATCATGTTTTCCCTACTGATCAAAATGTTCTACATACATATCATAAACATACGCATTTCTTTACTAATCATAACTGCATTTTGAAGTCTGAAAGAGTGAAAATTTTTGAATTTTTTTTGGAATGGTGCAATTTTAGTGAAAATATATGGGAAAACATGCAAAAACTTTACTGCTACTACAGTGCACAGTGCACTGCTACCCCACACTTAAGTTTGACATTGTCCTCAGTGTTCATGAATATCTAAACACCCCACACTTATTTGAAAAACATAAGTTTAAAACATAACAAATAAAACTCTTACCCCACACTTATTTGACTAAGGGAAAGAGACAGAAAATAAAATAACAAAACAGGTAATAGAAATAACAAAATGTAATAAAAGAAACAATGTTGTTATGTCATATAAATCAATCATTTTGCATACAAAGATTCATATTTCATACAGCCCAGACTTAACACATAATCACACAAAAAGCATAAAAAACGAAAGAAAGAAAAAGGAAAAAGAGAACTAAGAACCAGGCTCATCATCATCGGGTGCACAAAAGTAGACCTCTAGGTCTTCGACCAACCGAGAAGTCTGCTGAAAAACCTCCTCGACCCTACTGTTGGTCATGCTAATTCTGTTTTCCATCATCGACATCCGCCTCTCAATGTTTGCCATATCTCGACTATGTCGGGCTGTGAGTTATGCTAATCCTTGCGACATATGTCGCTCAAAGGCGGTGCGTGGGACGAATGTTTGGGTCGAAGGTATATACTCTGGGGTCGATCCTGGTACCGATGACTCTCCCTGCTGCTCCGTGTGGATGGAGTAGCGCCCAGTTGCATCCCGTACGACCATTCCCATGTTCCGTAGAATGGTCAGGTCCGTAGGAATGGTGGTCGAGGCAACCTGGGTCAACTCTGAGCCCTCGATGTCTAGCTCCAAGTTGTGGGCTATCTTGGTGATGAACGGCCCGAGCCCCAGATATTGCTTCCGAGTGTCTGTAGCGAAACCCCGCATGATGACGGTGATGAGTTGAGCCATCTCTAACTTAGCACCCCTATGCATGTTGGCCAGGAGGAATGTCTCCATCTGGGTGACATTCCCGGGGGCCGCCTGATGTCCTGACAGAGTATGCGCTATAATAGCATCTAAATAGCAAAGGGCAAGATGAATACATGTGGCTTTCGCAAAGCCATGCTGGTAGGGAATGCCAGTCGTACAAATCTGAGCCCAAGCGGTGGAGATGTCTACAGAGGTGAAATCTCGCACTGCTGTAGTGTAGGCGGGCGTATCTAGCTCCTCCCTCTGCTAGACACCCAAGGCGATGCCGAACTCGGCCATCCTCATCGATTAATCCATTCCGCCCAGTCGGAATGTGATATACTCTTGTTAGAATATAAAGGAAGCGTAGAACTCACATACCAGCTCAAGACAGGTCGGCTCAGTGATGATGAAAACTCAACTGTAGGGTAGTATGTCGAGTATGCGCTGGACCTCCTGCTCAACTCCCAGTGACGAACCGCTGCCAAGTCAAGCGTTCTGCCAACCAGTACGCTGCGTCCGATGTGTCCATGGTACCTCTCCTGATATGTCAGAATGGAAGGAAAGAGCATCAAAGGATGTGCCACAAATGTGATGGTCATAGAAGAAGTAATACGAGCGTGTTTTGGAGCCATCTTTTTGAAAACGTTCGAGAGAGTTCGAGAATTTTGGTGGAAAGAAAATTCAAATTCGAATTCTGGAGGTAAATTTGAATTCAGGAGGATGGATTTTGGTTAGGGAAGGATTTTGAGTTTTTGGCGGGAAATTTGAATTTTGGAGGGAAATTCAAATTTTGGAAGGAAATTCAAAAGTTCAAATTTTGGAGGGAAATTTGAATTTTGAAATTCCAAGAGTTTGCCAAAAAATTTGTAGAGAGAAGTTGGAGAGAATTTTGTAGAGAGATGATTTTTTGTGGTTGATTTGGGAGGAAATGGGAAAAGTTTGGATTTTTATAGAGATGGGCCACCCTCGGGACGCCCGTCCCGGCTGCCTCGGGATGCGTGCCGCTTCCGGATTTTTTTTTCTTTTTCGAAATCCCCTGCAAATCTTTACACACCAAAAACAATTATAATCTTTAACAAATCTTCATGGTTAGCCTATGAAATACAGAAGTTGTTAAAAACCTTGGCAAAAAAACCATAACTACCTTAATCATATCGTAACTTCTATTCAACAAAAATTCTAGAAAAACAGAAGACTTAAATTCATTCAATTTAATTAATGCAAAAATAAATTGTATTTTTAACACATTTGTTTTTCGTAAAGAATTGAAAAATAAAATGTCTGAAGAAAAATTTCTAAATAAAATAAAAGACCCATTTTAAGTTTTGAAAATAAAAAGTAGGGGTCAGTTATTAAACTTTAGTTCAAACAATTTATTTGCTGAAAAATAAAAGAATTTTCCCTTTTTAATGGCCTTTATTCCTTATCTCTCGCATCTCTACTCGCATAGCTCTCATCTCATCCCTTTGCCTACCTTGCTCACTTCGTATTTCAGTTAACTCCCGTAGTATCTGTGCACCTTGGCTTTCTTGGAGGCTTACCGTGGCCCTGAGTTGGTCCATGTTGGCTGTGATATTCAGAATGCTCTATTCCGAGTGACACAATCTGCTTGCGATCGTTTGATCCATCTGGTAGATCCTGTGAGTCAAAGTATCTATCTGCACGGACAAAACTGATTAAAAACCATTAGTACTTCCTCCGGATGAAGGTGTGTGCTCGTTAGGCATTGGGGTATACTCAGGAGATGTTGGTGAGTTTTGGGTTTGGTCAAGGGGTTGTGGATTTCTAGGAACTCTTTGGGCAGGAGTGTGAACTGGAGATTTTTGAGGTTCTTCTCTTGGAGGAAAGGTTTCTTCAGAAGGGTCCTCTTCCGTGGGACTGGGTTCACGGGTGTTCAGTAATCTTCTCACTAAATCACTGGTGTCTAGGCTTGAGTTTATGTTTATAGGTTGTGGAGGATTGTTCTCCCGTGGTATTTCTGGTTCAGTCCTAGATGGTCCTTCTGGTTTCGTCTTCTTTCGACCTAGAGTGTCGGGATTTTCTGTTTTCTTTGCTTGGTTTGTAGCTACTCTTGTTCTTTTCATCTATGAGTGTAAAGTCTGGTTAGATTAAAAAAATAATACAAATAATGAAAAATAAAAGCAAAATAAAACAAACTACGGAAGAAAAATTTCTGAATAAAATAAAAGACAAAATACGGAAGAATTTAGAAACAATAAATTTTTTTGGGGTGTTTATTTTTTTCGAAAGCAATTAAATTTCCTTAATAAGGTTTTAGAATAATTTTCTAAAAATTTGATTATCCTAAATTTCTTAATTTCAGATAATTTCTAAAATTAATTAGTTAAGATAACCCTATATTTCGGAAACTGATTGTCTAACTAGTATAAAATGAGTGTTATGTCTAAGGTATAGATTACTACCGTTACCTATCATAAGTCTCTAGAATTTTGATCAGGAATCCTAAATTTGTTATGATATTTCCCCGGCAACGGCGCCAAAAATCTGGTGTGATTCCGATTGATATGCTAAAAATAGGTTTTATTTACCCTATATCGATTATGAATAACTAAGGACTTAGAATTACTAATTGTTACATTTAGCATCTATGTTGTCACTTAATCAATTAGAACCTAAGGCAGAGTACCTATCGTGTAGCTAGTCTATTGGAAAGTACCTATGATTTTAATTTAATAATTTATCGTACACCCAGGGAAGTGGTTACGGCTTAGTAATAACTATCCTTGATATGCACAAATCATATAACTTTTTAACATGTTTTTAGGTACAATTTAGGGTGAAATTGGAGTTAAATCGTTCTCAATTGACTTTTATTAACACAATTTCATAGTTTTTGTGATTTTGGAAGTGTTAGGTGAAATATGCAAGAAAATGGCAAATTTCGGGGCAAAACGTGATTTTCAGAAGTTTAGAAGTCAGGACGGGCATCCCGACCTGGTCAGAGACCCGGGACGGGCATCCCAACCCAGTCAAAGCACAGGGATTAGCATCCTGACCCAGCCAACCGGTCGGGATGGGCGTCCCGAATATGTGAACAGTATCCCACATTGATTTCTGAAGAGAAATTCACTCAGTGATATGCATAAATCATATCACATTTTTAGCATGTTTTTAGGCATGATTTAGTGTGAAATTGATGGAAAATCGGTCTTAATTGTTTGTTATTAACTCAATTTCACAGTGTTTATGATTTTGGAAGTGTCAGGTGAAAAGTAGAAGAAAATGGCAAATTTCGGGGTAAAAACGCAATTTTTCATAAGTTCAGACTTCGGGGAGGGCGTCCAGGACTGGGGACGGCCGTCCTGAACTGGTCAACAGTCCAGGATGGGCGTCCCGAGCTGCAATTCCAAGTCCCACATCGAATATTTTGGAAAAAATCACTCCAGGAAGCTGCTATAAATACCCCAAGCCTTCCTCAGTTGAAATCATTCCTCTCCACTTGATCTGAGTCATTTAGTGACTTCAAGTGTACAGTTTTCTCGAGTACATAAGTCACTGAGAGACTCGGGTTCAGTATAAGTTTTCTTCTTTCTAGTTAGTGTTTCGTTTTCTTAGATTCTGAGAATTAGTCTCAGATCTTAGGCTTCGATAGATAGGTTTGTTTCTGGTATTCATAGAATACCCGGGATTTCGTTAGGAGATCCTAAGAGGGCTCTAGGCGTTCGAAGAGTCAGTCCACAGGGCTGGGCTTAAGCTGTGTATTAAGTTAAAGCCCAACTACTAGGCTGAGGAAGCGTCCTCCGAAGGTTCTGTCTAGCAGAGTAGGGTCGAGCAGTACGACATATACAAGCAGTTGCTCCATCGGCAAGACTAAGTAAAGGGTGATTTCTTTATGGCATCAGTCCCTCTGTCCCTCTCTTTATATGTTTGTATTGTGTTTGTCCAAAGAGTTATTATGAATATGAGATTATGATTTTTATGAATATCTGTTTTATATGTTGAAGTTCTTATGATTTTCCGAAAATAGCCACCTGCTTAATATTCATTATGTCTGCATGTCTAATGTAGTTTCTTTTAAACTAAATTTAGGGTTATAGACAATTCCTAACCACGGTCTATTCATAACCTATTTAGTTTAACAGACATCAATTAGTATTGGTGCCTGCCATATTAGATAAAATAACCTACAGAACACCCTGTTTGTTAAAGTAGTCTAAGTAGGCTGACTTGAGCATTTATGCCGGCGTTAGGGCGAGCAGTATGATCCCCGAAGTGACATTGGGCTTTCATGGATGCCTTTAGCTCGAAGCGTGAGTAGGGCCGTTAACCTTGGCGATGAGGCGGTTTATTAGATAACTCGGATGTGGTACACCTTTAGACTTAGAACATAGTTGCAATCCAGGCTAAGATATATCTAAAATAATCGAAGATAGGTCAATCAAAATGTAGGAACAGTATAACATAGAATCAGGACATTATCTACAAAATACTTTTAGGCTTAATTAGACTTAAACCTAGTGGAGAATGAATCACCCTATCATCAAAGTTATTGATGACGATTGCATAACTGGATCATAAGATAAGAGTTAGGATAAAAGGCTAGTTACTACTAAGCCGTTCCCACCTCCCTGGGAGTACGATATTTAACTTAATAAAATCGTAGATACTTTCCAATAGACTAGCTACACGATAGGTACTCTGCCTTAGGTTCTGGCTGATTAAGTGACAACATAGAGACTAAAAGTGATAATTAGTCAATCTAAGTCCTTAATTACTCATAATCAACATAGGGTAAAACAACACCTATTTAGCATATCAGTCGGAGCAGCATCACTCAGTTCCCCTGCTATAAATACCCCAGGCATTTCAGAGTTGAAATCATTCATCTCCACTTGATCTGAGTCATTCAGTGACTTCATGTATACATTTTTCTACAAGTATACAAGTCATTCAGTGATTTCAGGTGTTTTTCGTTTAAGTAAATTTCTAGTTTTCGAGAGTGTCTCGTGTTCTTCGTTTCTGAGAGTCTATCTCAGATCTTAGAATACGACTAGATAGGTTTGTTTTTAATATTCATAGAATACCCAAGATTTCATTAGGAGATCCTAAGAGAGCACTAGGCATTCGAAGAGTTAGTCAACAGGGCTTTGCTTAAGCCCGAGACGTAAGGTAAAGCAATAGCTACTAGGTTGAGGAAGCATCCACCGAAGGTTCTGTCGAGCAGAGTCAGGTCAAGTAGTCCAGGATATACAAGCAGTTGCTCCATCAGCGGACCTAATAAAGGGTGAATACTTTATTGCAATGGTCCCCTTGTCCCTCTCTTTATATGTTTGTACTGTGTTTGCCCAAAGACCCATTTGAATACTGAATTATGATATTATGAATATGTGTTATGCATGTTCAAGTTATTTACATTTTTCTGGAAAGGTCACCAGCTTAACTATCATTATGACTGCATGTCTACTTGCTCTTTTAAATTAGATGAACGGTTATAGACAACTCCTAACCACGGTCTAATCATAACATGTCTAGTTTATCAGGCCTTAATTTAGGGGTTTGTGTGAGGATGGAAGCATTAATGTCTGCCATATTAAATGAAATAATCTATAGATCACCATGTTTGTTAAAGTAGTCTAAGTAGGCTAAGTTTGTGTGTTTACGCCGGCGTTAGGGCGAGCGACATGATCTCCTGAGTGACACATGACTTTCATGGATGCCTTTAGCTCGAACCGTGAGTAGGGCCGTCATTAAGGTAGGGCGGTTTATTAGGTAACTCAAATGTGGTACACCTGTAGAATCAGTACATAATTGCAATCTAGACAAAGATATATCTAAAATACTCAAAGATAGGTCAATCAACATATAGGAACAGTATAACATAAAATCAGAACATTATTTGTAAAACACTCTTTTAGGCTTAAATAGACTTGAACCTAGTGGAGAATGAATCACCCTCTCATCAAAGAATTTGATGAACGATTGCATAACTGGATCATAAGATAAGAGTTAGGGTAAAAGGATAGTTACTACTAAGTCGTTACCACTTCCCTGGGAGTACGATAAATTGATTAAATTAAAATCGTAGATACTTTCCAACAGACTAGCTACACGATAGGTACTCTGCCTTAGGTTCTGATTGATTAATTGACATCATAGAGACTAAATGTGACAATTAGTCATTCTAAGTCCTTAGTTATTCATAATCGACATAGGGTAAAATAACACCTATTTTAGCATATCAGTCGGAACGCATCAGATTTTTGGCGCCGTTGCCAGGGACATATCATAAAAATTTAGGATTATTGGCCACAATTCTAGAAGCTTATGATAGGTAACGGTAGTAATCTATACCTTAGACCTAAACACTTATTTTATGCTAGTTAGACAACCAGTTTTCGAAATATAGGGTTATCATAACTAATTAATTTTAGATATTATCTGAAATTAAGATATTTAGGATAATCAAATTTTAGAAATTTTTTCTAAAACCGTATTAAGGAAATTTAATTGCTTTCGAAAACAAAACAAAATATTAAAATATAAAAAGTTAAAAACAAAATAAATTCTTTTCTTGTTTACAATTTTGCTTTTAAAAATTATATTTTCTGAAAAATATTATTTTCCAGAAAATTTAAGAAATAAATTTTTCCTGTTTACAGTTTTCGTGTTCGTTTGTTATTTCTACTATTTAATTTCGAAAAAAATAAAAATGGAAATGAGGAAAGAATATTTTTCTTTTGAGCCATCAATTTTGGCTTAGGTTTTGGAAGAAATATCATTTTAGAATTTTCTTAGGTCATGCTAGATTTATTAGACGAATCATGAAATAAGTTTTCTTTAATAGGCAGGCCTCTGAGTATTCTAATGAGAAAGGATGGTCCTTTTGTTGTTGATGATAAATGCATGAGATCTTTTAAACCAAAAGGAATTACTGCACCCATTATGACATCACCTAATTGGAATTTTCTTTTTGAATTAATATGTGATGTAACGATGCAGTAAGAATTGTTTTAGGAAAAAGGCATGACTAGAAATTCATGTTATATTCTATGCAAGTAAGACCTTTTATTGATGCCCAGTAGAACCATACCACTACTAAAAAAGGGATTACTAGTCGTTGTATATGATGATAGATTCATATCATATCTATTTTCATCTAAAACAATAGTATGCACTGATCACTCTGAGATATATGTTCAATAAAACTGTTGATGAACCATAATTGATTAAGTTAAGTTTTATTGTTACTTGAATTTGATGTAGAAGTAAGGGGAAAAGACAAGGGGAAAAGACAAGGGGATGAATATCTAGAAAAGCAAACCATTGGTCTAGATTAGAAAACCCTGAGTTAGAGGCTATTGATGAAACAGTATATCTGATAAATTATTTTTGGATGAGAATTTAATTTCATTGCTTGCTATGTATAATATTTCTCCTCCTTGGTTTATCGATACTGTAAATTATCTAGCCGCTAAGATATTCCCGAGTGATATGACCTATCAGCAAAAGAAGAGATTCTTTGTTGATTTGAAATATTACTACTGGGAAGATCCCTTTTCTATTTCGAATTGTTGCAGAGTAACTGATCAGAGGATGTATCTCGGAAGGCGAAGGCCACACGATTCTGAAGCATTGCAAGAATCTATGGGAGACCAATTAACTACTATCAACACGGTCCGGAAAGTGTTGGAAGTAGAATCTTATTGACCCACCATATTCAAGGATTTTGTATCTCTGATACAGTCCTGCGGTGCTTGCCAAATAACAGGTAACACATCTTCCAGAGATCGTTGATGCGATTCCGGTTGACGTACTAAATAGGTGTTATTTTACCCTATGTTGATTATGAATAATTAAGGACTGTGATTGACTAATTGTCACATTTAGTCTCTATGGTGTCACTTAATCAGCCAGAACCTAAGGCAGAGTACCTATCGTGCAGCTAGTCTATTGGAAAGTATCTACGATTTTATTAATTTAATTATCGTACTCCCAGGGAAGTGGCAACGGCTTAGTAGTAACTAGCCTCTTATCCTAACTCTTATCTTATGATCCAGTTATGCAATCTTCATCAATATCTTTGATGAGAGGGTGATCCATTCTCCACTAGGTTCAAGTCTAATTAATCCTAAAAGTGTTTTAAAGATGAGTTCTGATTCTATGCTATACTGTTCCTATATGTTGATTGACCTGTCTTCGAGTATTTTAGATGCATCTTAGCCTGGATTGCAACTATGTTCTGTGTCTAAAGGCGTACCACATCCGAGGTTTCTAATAAACCGCCCTACCTTAATGACGGCCCAACTCACGGTTCGGGACGAAGGCATCCATGAAAGCCCTATGTCACTTCGGGGATCATACTGCTTGCCCTAGCCGCCGGCATAATCGGACTCAGCTCGACTCCTACCTAGACTACTTTAACAAGCAGGGTGTTCAGCATGTTATTTTATCTAGCATAGCAGACACCAATACTAATTGATGCCTGTTAAACTAAACAGGTTATGATTAGACCGTGGTTAGGAATTGTCTATAACCCTAACGTTAGTTTAAAAGAGCACATTAAACATGCAGACATAGTGAATATTTAGCAGGTGGCTATTTCCGGAAAAACATAATAACTTCAACATACAAAACAACTATTCATAAAAACCGTAATCTGATATTCATAATTGATGTTTAGGACAAAGCAATAAAACATATAAGAGAGGGGTATGGGGACTGATGCCATAAAGAAATCACCCTTTACTTAGTCTCGCCTACAGAGCGTACTGCTGTATACGTCGTATTGCCCGCCCTGACTCTGCTCGCCAGAACCTTCGGAGGACGCTTCCTCAGCCTAGTAGCTAGACTTTACCTTACGTCCTGGGCTTAAGCCTAGCCCTGTGGACTGACTTTTCGAACGTGTAGAGATCTCTTAGGGTCTCCTAACGAAACCCCGGGTATTCTATGAATACCAGAAACGAACCTATCTATAGAAACCTAAGATCTGAGACTATTTCTCAGAAACTAAAACAAAACACTAATAAGAAAGAAAACTGAGATCTGAGTCTCTGAGTGAGTTGTGTACTGGAAAACTGTACACTGGAAACCACTTAATGACTCAGATCGAGTGGAGAGGGATGAATTCAACTGCTGGAGGCCTGGGGTATTTATAGCAGCTTCCCGGAGTGAAAAATTCTGAAAAATTCGATGTGGGACAGCTTCTGGCGGCTCGGGATGCCCGTCCTGATTCGCTGACCAGGTTCGGGACGCCCGTCCCGGTTCAGGACGCCCGTCCTGGCGGTTTGACCGGGTCGGGACGCCCGTCCCGGGTTCGGGACGCCCGTCCCGGGTTCGGGACGCCCGTCCAGGACCTTTGACCGGGTCAATATTTCCAAAAATTGCGTTTTTGCCCCAGAATTTGCTGTTTTCGTCTACTTTTCACCTGACACTTCCAAAATCATAAAAACCGTGAAATCAAGTAAATAGTAAACAATTAATGTCAATTTACTCTCGATTTCACATTAAAACATACATAAAAACATGCTAAAAATGTGATACGATTTTCGCGTATCAGATAACCCCACACTTAGCTTTTTGCTTGTCCTCAAGCAAAGTCTACATGGAGTTAGTGATTTTAAACCATAGTGCAGTCACTTAAATTCCTAGTCATGTTTTTATTCCAAAAATTCTTCAGACAATTCTTAACACAGGTCTGATTGGTTGGGTTGCTATGACAAGGTCTCAAATGTCTCTAGTAGTTTGTTATGATCAGGCAGAAAACAAATCAACAACTAGGTTGGACTTTTTTCTTAGTCACAAAGTCTTCCTAATGTGTAGTGTGTGTACTAGTCTAGACCAGATAGTCAACACAATGAACTCTTATCTTAACTGCTACCAGATAATACTTCGACCTATCGCTAGACATACTGACAACAGATAACTTTCTGAGTTCTGAGCTTTGGTGATCAGATTTTTAATGTTTTAGCACTTAGTTATTTTCTTTATAGATTCAGGGTATTTCAAGTTTTCTTAGAACACGTCAACTTCAACTACCCATGTAGCGAGTCCCACTCCGATGACTCCCGGACCTACATGACCTTAGGGCATCAGGCTTTAAGTTCCCCGAAGGAGTGGTGCTCGAGTAGCGAAGGCCGCTGGCAAACTACCCTATTGTAATTAACTTCCTTAAGTTCTTTTCACTTTTAGCTCAGAGTTTCATCTAGTCATTCTAACTGCCAATGTATCCACAACTGGTCTAATTTTATCTAGTGGAGTCTCGAATGGGCAATTGGTTGAGGTCTCTAATCCAGACAAGGTTGTGCTCAGTTATCAGGAATTCCCTATTCCTAATCAATTAGTCCAAGATAGCTATCGACTATCTCCTACTAACCATAACATACTACCTACATATCATAGACATAAGCAATTTGTTTAACCAAGCATACTGCATTTAGAAGTCTGAAAGACGGAAAAATTTTGAAAAAAATAAAATAAAATTTTGGAAGGGTGTGAAAATACAGGGAAAACAAGCAAAAGCATGCGAAAAAATTTTTCAAACTGCTTCAAACTGCTACAGTGCACTGTGTACTGCTACCCCACACTTAAGTTTGGCACTGTCCTCAGTGTTCATGCATAGCTAATTACCCCACACTTATTTGAAGACAAGAAATAAAACATAATAAAAAACAAGAAAAGACAGAATAATGCAACAATTCTGTATGTCATATAAATCAATTTTGTACAAAGATTCATAGTCATACAGCCCAGACATACACAAAGAACAAGATAAACAAAAGACAAAAGAAAAAGAAAGAAAAGAAGGGGAGAGAGAGACTAAGAACCCGGCGGGTCGCCACCCAGTGGACCGAGGTCTGTTAGGTCAAACTCGAAGTTCTCCGCTACTCGGGCAGTCTGCTGATGTATCTCCTCAATCCTACTGGTGATCATGGCGATCCTGTCATCCATCACTGCCAGTCGTCTGTCAATCCGGTCATCCATCATGGCCAGCCGGCTGTCAATCCGGTCCATGTCTCGACTGTATCGTGCCGATAGTTCTGCCAATCCGTGCGACATGTGTCGTTCGAAGGCAGTACGTGGCACGAACGTCTCGGATGGAGGGATATGCGGTGGAGCTGCTTCTGATGCCGAAGCCTGTCCTGGCTGCTCTGTGTGGATGGTGTAGCGGCCGCTCGCATCCCGGACAACCATTCCCATGTTCCGTAGGATGGTAACGTCTGTGGGAATAGTGGTTGGGGCGACCAGAGTAAGCTCCGAGCCCTCTATGTCCAACTCCAGGTAGCGGGCTATCCTGGTGATGAATGGCCCGAGCCCCAGACACTGTTTCCGAGTGTCCGTAGCAAAACCCCGCATGATGACTGTGATAAGTCGAGCCATCTCTACTGTGGATCCCATATGCATGTTGGCCAAGAGGAATGTCTCCATCTGGGTGACATTCCCGGGGGCCGTCCGTCGTCCTGACAAAGTGTGTGCAATAATGGCATGTAAGTAGCGAAGAGCAGGATAGATACCTGTGGCTTTCGCAAAGCCATGCTGGTAGGGAACACCCGTCATACAGATCTGAGCCCAAGCAGTGGAGACCTCTGCAGAAGTGAAGTCCCGAACTGCTGTGGTGTAGGCGGGCGTATCCAGCTCCTCTCTCTGCCAGATACCCAAAGCGATGCCGAACTCGGCCATGCTCATCGACCGATCTATTCCGCCTAAGCGGAATGTGATCTGCTCCTGATGGCATGCAAAGGATGCATAGAACTCACATACCAGCTCCAGGTACGTGGGCTCTGTGACGATGATACTCGACTGTAGGGTAGTACATCGAGTATGCGTCTGACCTCAGCCTCTACTCCCAGTGTCTGTACTGCTGCCCAATCCAGCGTTCTGCCCGTCAGTATCGTGCGTCCGATGTACCCAGTGCATCTCTCCTGATATGCTGTGCTGGAGGGAAACAGCATAAAAGGATGTGTCACTGAGGTAACTGTCATAGTGATGGGGTACGAGCACGTTTGGCAGCCATTTGGTTTGAAAGTGTTTGAGAGACTTTTGGGAGTTTTAGGTAGGAAGGAAGGTTCGAATTCGAATTCTGGAGGTGAATTTGAATTCAAAAGGGTGAAATTAGGCTAGGGAAAGATTTCGAAATTTTTGGCGGGAAATTCGAATTTTGGAGGGAAATTCGAATTTGGAAGGAAATTTAAAATTTAAATTTTGGAGGGAAATTTGAAATTTTAAATTTGAAAAGTTTGCCAAAGGTAAAGAGAGAGAGTTATTTGAGAGAGGTGGATTTTTGGAAGTGAATTTTGAGGGAAAAATGAAAAAATTGAGATTTTATAGAAGGGGAGGCCTTCGGGACGCCCGTCCCGGGTTGCCTCGGGACGCGTGCCAATTCCGAAAATTTATTTTTTTTTTTCTTAATTCCTGCAAATCTCAGTATACCAAAAATAATCATAATTTTTAACAAGGCTTCATGTTTATCCAACGAAATTCAGAAGTTGTTAAAAAAACTCTATGCAAAAATTCCTCTCTCACTTTTTCGAAAATCATACTACCCTAATTTTTTCCTATTTAAATTCAGCAAGAAAAACAAAAATTTGAATTTATACAATTTAGAAAAATAAACTGTAATTGCAAAATTTTCGTTTTTCATAGAATAAAATGTCTGAAGAAAATTGTTGAAAATAAAGGACCCTTTAAAAATGTTTGAAAAATAGAAAAATATGGGTCAATTATTCAAGTTTCAGTTCAAACGAATTATTTGCTGAAAATAAAAGTAAAAGAATCTTCCCTTTTTAACGAATCCTGTCTCTGATCTCCTGTAGTTCTGTCCGAATGCTTCGCATTTCTATGCGTATTGTTCGCATCTCATCCCTCTGCCTGTTTTGCTCACTGCGTAGATCAGCCATCTCTCGGAGTAGTTGTGCACCTTGGTTCTCCTGGAGATTGACCGTGGCTCTGAGTCGGTCTACGTTAGTTGTGATGTTCAGACTGAGTTGGTCTAAATGACACAGTCTGCTGGCAATCCCTTGGTCCATCTCATAGACCCTTTGAGTTAGTGTGTCTATCTGCACGGACAACAGTGAATAATAACCGTTAGTACTCCCCGCAGATGAAGGGGTGCGCTCGTGAGGTGTTGGGGTGTATGCAGGAGAGGTCGGTGAATTCTGGGTTTGATCAGTAGGGGGTGGATTTAGAGGAACTCTCTGGGTAGGAGGGTGAATTGGAGATCTCTGGGGTACTTCTCTAGGAGGGAAGGTATCCTCAGAAGGATCTTCTTCCGTGGGACTATGCTCACGGGTGTTCAGGAATCGTCTCACTAGTTCACTGGCATCAGGGCTCGAGTTTACTTCTACTGGTTGTGAAGGAAGAGTCCCTCGTGGTACTTCTGGTGCGGGTCTAGAGGGGCCTTCTGGTTTCGTCTTCTTTGGTCCTGGAGTGTCAGGGTTTTTGTTTTCTTTGCCTGGTTAGTAGCTGCTCTTGTTCTCTTCATCTCTGAGTGCAAAGTCTGGTTAGAAATAACAAATAACAAACATAGGAAAGTGAAGACAAACGAGAAAAATATTTTTATGGATTTTAAAATTTATTTAGAAAGCAGGTAAATTTCCTCAATATGGTTCTAGAATAATTTTCTAAAATTTGATTATCCTAAGTCTCTTAATTCCAGATATTATCTAAAATTAATTAGTTATGATAATCCTATATTCAGGAAAGTGATTGTCTAACTGGTATAACTAAGTGTTAATCAAAGTCTAGGTTACTACCGTTACCTATCATAAGTCTCTAGAATTGTGGCCAATAATCCTAAATTCATTATGATATTTCCCCGGCAACGGCGCCAAAAATCTGATGCGATTCCGGTTGACGTACTAAATAGGTGTTATTTTACCCTATGTTGATTATGAATAATTAAGGACTGTGATTGACTAATTGTCACATTTAGTCTCTATGGTGTCACTTAATCACCAGAACCTAAGCAGAGTACCTATCGTGCAGCTAGTCTATTGGAAAGATCTACTACGATTTTATTAATTATTACTCCCGGAAGTGGCAACGGCTTAGTAGAACTACTAGCCTCTTATCCTAACTCTTATCTTATGATCCAGTTATGCAATCCTTCATCAATATCTTTGATGAGAGGGTGATCCATTCTCCCAGGTTCAAGTCTAATTAATCCTAAAAAGTGTTTAAAGATGAGTTCTGATTCTATGCTATACTGTTCCTATATGTTGATTGACCTGTCTGAGTATTTTAGATGCATCTTAGCCTGGATTGCAACTATGTTCTGTGTCTAAAGGCGTACCACATCCGAGGTTTCTAATAAACCGCCCTACCTTAATGACGGCCCTACTCACGGTTCGGGACGAAGGCATCCATGAAAGCCCTATGTCACTTCGGGGATCATACCGCTTGCCCTAGCCGCCGGCATAATCGGACTCAGCTCGACTCCTACCTAGACTACTTTAACAAGCAGGGTGTTCAGCATGTTATTTTATCTAGCATGGCAGACACCAATACTAATTGATGCCTGTTAAACTAAACAGGTTATGATTAGACCGTGGTTAGGAATTGTCTATAACCCTAACGTTAGTTTAAAAGAGCACATTAAACATGCAGACATAGTGAATATTTAGCAGGTGGCTATTTCCGGAAAAATAATAACTTCAACATACAAAACAACTATTCATAAAAACCGTAATCTGATATTCATAATTGATGTTTAGGACAAAGCAATAAAACATATAAGAGAGGGGTATGGGGACTGATGCCATAAAGAAATCACCCTTTACTTAGTCTCACCTACAGAGCGTACTGCTGTATACGTCGTATTGCCCGCCCTGACTCTGCTCGCCAGAACCTTCGGAGGACGCTTCCTCAGCCTAGTAGCTAGACTTTACCTTACGTCCTGGGCTTAAGCCTAGCCCTGTGGACTGACTCTTCGAACGCGTAGAGCTCTCTTAGGGTCTCCTAACGAAACCCCGGGTATTCTATGAATACCAGAAACGAACCTATCTATAGAAACCTAAGATCTGAGACTATTTCTCAGAAACTAAAACAAAACACTAATAAGAAAGAAAACTGAGATCTGAGTCTCTGAGTGAGTTGTGTACTGGAAAACTGTACACTGGAAACCACTTAATGACTCAGATCGAGTGGAGAGGGATGAATTCAACTACTGGAGGCCTGGGGTATTTATAGCAGCTTCTCGGAGTGAAAAATTCTGAAAAATTCGATGTGGGACAGCTTCTGGCGGCTCGGGACGCCCGTCCTGATTCACTGACCAGGTTCGGGACGCCCGTCCCGGTTCAGGACGCCCGTCCTGGCGGTTTGACCGGGTCGGGACGCCCGTCCCGGGTTCGGGACGCCCGTCCCGGACCTTTGACCGGGTCAATATTTCTAAAAATTGCGTTTTTGCCCCAGAATTTGCTGTTTTCGTCTACTTTTCACCTGACACTTCCAAAATCATAAAAACCGTGAAATCAAGTAAATAGTAAACAATTAATGTCAATTTACTCTCGATTTCACATTAAAACATACATAAAAACATGCTAAAAATGTGATACGATTTTCGCGTATCAATCGTCTACCCCAGCGAGGTATACAGAGTGTTGCAATCTTTGATATCTGGGGTATTGATTAAATCCTTTTTCTTTCTTCCTTTTGGCAACAAGTACATCATAGTAGATGTAGAACACTTGCAAAATGGCCTGAACCACATGCATTACCTACTAATGATGTTAAAGACATGTGCAGATTCCTTGAAAAACTGTTTTCCAGATTCATATGTGCCAATGTCTTGATGAGTGATAAATGGTTGTCCGCCAGTTAACTCAGCTAACTCTTCCTCTGATGGGCAGTTGGGGCATTAATAGCTAATGATAACAGTCAAATTAATGCCTTTCAACAAAGAAGAAACGTTCAGCCTATGTATCAAATCTGTGAAATCTGCTGATGCAGTTCCGGTCGATGTGCTAAATAGGTGTTATTTTACCCTATGTTGATTATGAATAATTAAGGACTGTGATTGACTAATTGTCACATTTAGTCTCTATGGTGTCACTTAATCATCCAGAACCTAAGGCAGAGTACCTATCGTGTAGCTAGTCTGTTGGAAAGTATCTACGATTTTATTAAATAAATATTGTACTCCTAGGCAAGTGGTAACGACTTAGTAGTAACTAGCCTTTATTCCTAACTCTTATCTTATAATCCAGTTATGCAATCTTCATCAATAATTTTGATGAGAAGGTGATTCATTCTCCACTAGGTTTAAGTCTAACTAAACCTAAAAATGTTTTATAGATGAGATCCTGATTTTATGTTATACTGTTACTATATGATACGCGAAAATCGTATCACATTTTTAGCATGTTTTTATATATGTTTTAATGTGAAATTGAGAGTAAATTGACATTAATTGTTTACTATTTACTTGATTTCACGGTTTTTATGATTTTGGAAGTGTCAGGTGAAAAGTAGACGAAAACAGCAAATTCTGGGGCAAAAACGCAATTTTTGGAAATGTTGACCCGGTCAAAGGTCCGGGACGGGCGTCCCGACCCGGTCAAACCGCCAGGACGGGCGTCCTGAACCGGGACGGGCGTCCCGAACCTGGTCAACGAATCAGGACGGGCGTCCCGAACCGGGACGGGCGTCCCGAGCCGCCAGAAGCTGTCCCACATCGAATTTTTCAGAATTTTTCACTCCGGAAAGCTGCTATAAATACCCCAGGCCTCCAGCAGTTGAATTCATCCCTCTCCACTCGATCTGAGTCATTAAGTGGTTTCCAGTGTACAGTTTTCCAGTACACAACTCACTCAGAGACTCGGATCTCAGTTTTCTTTCTTATTAGTGTTTGTTTTTAGTTTCTGAGAAATAGTCTCAGATCTTAGGTTTCTATAGATAGGTTCGTTTCTGGTATTCATAGAATACCCGGGGTTTCGTTAGGAGACCCTAAGAGAGCTCTAGGCGTTCGAAGAGTCAGTCCACAGGGCTAGGCTTAAGCCCAGGATGCAAGGTAAAGTCTAGCTACTAGGCTGAGGAAGCGTCCTCCGAAGGTTCTGGCGAGCAGAGTCAGGGCGGGCAATACGACGTATACAGCAGTACGCTCTGTAGGCGAGACTAAGTAAAGGGTGATTTCTTTATGGCATCAGTCCCCATACCCCTCTCTTATATGTTTTATTGCTTTGTCCTAAACATCAATTATGAATATCAGATTATGATTTTATGAATAGTTGTTTTGTATGTTGAAGTTATTATATTTTTCCGGAAATAGCCACCTGCTAAATATTCATTATGTCTGCATGTCTAATGTAAGTCTCTTTTAAACTAAAGTAGGGTTATAGACAATTCCTAACCACGGTCTATTCATAACCTGTTTAGTTTAACAGGCATCAATTAGTATTGGTGTCTGCCATACTAGATAAAAAACATGCTGAACACCTGGCTTGTTAGAGTAGTCTAGGTAGGCTGAGTAGAGAGTTATGCCGGCGGTTTTGCGACGAGCAGCATGACCCCGAAGTGACATAGGGTACCGTTCATTGCTGACTTTAGTCCGGGCCGTGAGTAGGGCCGTTTACCTTAACGACGGGGCGGTAGTGTAGAGACCTCAGATGTGGTACACCTTTAGACACAGAACATAGTTGCATTCCAGGCTAAGATGCATCTAAAATACTCGAAGACAGGTCAATCAACATATAGGAACAGTATAGCATAGAATCAGAACTCATCTTTAAAACACTTTTAGGATTAATTAGACTTGAACCTAGTGGAGAATGGATCACCCTCTCATCAAAGTATTTGATGAAGATTGCATAACTAGATCATAAGATAAGAGTTAGGATAAGAGGCTAGTTACTACTAAGCCGTTGCCACTTCCCTGGGAGTACGATAATTAACTTAGTAAAATCGTAGATACTTTCCAATAGACTAGCTACACGATAGGTACTCTGCCTTAGATTCTGGCTGATTAAGTGACACCATAAGACTAAACGTGACAATTAGTCAATCACAGTCCTTAATTAATCATAATCGACATAGGGTAAAATAACACCTATTTAGTACGTCAACCGGAATCGCATCAGATTTTTGGCGCCGTTGCCGGGGAAACTATCATAATGAATTTAGGATTCCTGATCAAAATTCTAGAGACTTATGATAGGTAGCGGTAGTAACCTAGACCTTAGACCTAACACTTGTTTTATGCTAGTTAGACAATCAGTTTCCGAAATATAGGATTATCATAACTAATTAATTTTAGATGTTATCTAGAATTAAGACACTTAGGATAATCAAATTTTAGAAAATTATTCTAAAACCGTATTGAGGAAATTTAATTGCTTTCGAAATATAAAAAGAAAAAAAAATGTTAAAAATTTAAAATCCAAAAAGAATGTATTTTTCTTGCTCAATGGTAAGTTGTTTTTTTTCCCTATCTCTTGTTCTTTCTTAGTTGTTTTCTTAGTTGTACATTTGTTGCTCTTTTTCGAAAAAATAAAAATGGAAATAAGGATAGAATATTTTTCTGAGTTGTCAATGTTTGGCTAAGGTTTTAATCTGGAAGAAATCTCATTGTGGAGTTTTCTTAGGTCATGCTTAGTCTATTAGACAGACCTCTGAGTATTCTAATGAGAAAGGATGTTCCTTTTGTTTGATGATAAATGCATGAGATTGTTTAAACCGAAAGGAATTACTGCACCCATTATGGCATCACCTGATTGAAATATGCTTTTTGAATGAATATGTGATGTAATTATGTAGTAAGAATTGTTTTAGGACAGAAACATGATAAGAAAGTTCATATGTGATAAAATTCCGATCTTATCTGGTCTTGTCTAAAAACAATAGGTTTCTTATGAAAGTAATTACATCATAGTAGTCGTGGAACACTTTTCGAAAATGGCCTGAACCACAGGCATTACCTACTAATGATGTTAAAGTCATGTGCAGATTCTAGTTGTTTTCCAGATTCAGAGTGCCAATGTTTTAGGAAGAAATGTTCAGCCTGTGTATCAAATCTGTGAAGTTTGCTAAGTACCACACTTTAGCAGGGATTGCTATGGGAATGACTGACCATTCCAAAAGAGGTAGGAGTAGGTTACTGCAGAATGCTGCTCCAATGGGAAACGCATACAATCCCAACTAGAGGAATCATACGGGATTTAGCTGAGGAGTAATTCGGAAGCTGGAAACTTTCAAAAGACACCACCACAGCAAAACCCACACTCGCAGAATCAATAGATGAGATACTGGCAACAATTAAAGCCAGACCAGTGCAAGCAAGTGATCTACCAAGAGGTAACGAACGGACGACAGATATAGAGGAATTTGGCATTGTGTCGGGAGCATAGCAATGGAGGAGCTTGCATTCCCTGCATACCAATCAGCTGTGAGAAACTTCCCCGAGGAAGTCTCAAATACTTGGGCCCAGATCTACACAACTGGAGCCCCCTACCACCACAGCTTCGCCAAAACTTCAGGTATCTTTTCTTCCATTCGAGACTTGCATGCAATACCTTTACTAACATTGGCAGGTAGGCACACCAATCCAAAGAAGTCTCATTCCTAGACACGTTCCTTCTGGACACGTTGCTACGATTACGAGAAACTTGTAGATGATTCGAGGAAACAGTCCTTGGGGCTTGAGTCATTCATCAAATGGATATGCCACTACCTAGAGCTCGACAATGAAGGATCGGAGCTGGCGTCATCCGTTCCAATATCTAGAGCTTGCAGAGTCAAGAACACCTCAGCAATAGCACATGGCTAAGGTGAAGAGCCAATTGACAGATCAGAGAAGACCCTTCTGTTCGCGACATGAAGGGAGTTTTTCTAATCCTCATATTCCTTTTATTTTATTTGTTTTGTGTTTTGTTTTGCTATCCTTCCTGTTTTGTTGCCTGATTTTCTCTCTTACCCTTAGTTAGTCGAATAAGTGTGGGGTAAGAATCTTTTCTGTTTTATTTCTTGTTTTCAAATAAGTGTGGGGTAGCTAGATATGCATGAACACTGAGGACAGTGCCAGACTTAAGTGTGGGGTAGCAGTGCACGGTGCACTGTAGCAGTTTGAAAAAAATTTTCGCATGCTTTTGCTTGTTTTCCTTGTATTTTCACACCCTTCCAAAAAATTTTCAAAAGTTTTCCGTCTTTCAGATTTCTAAATGCAGTATGCTTGGTTAAACAAATTGCTTATGTCTATGATATGTAGGTAGTATGTTATGGTTAGTAGGAGATAATTGATAGCTATCTTGGACTAATTGATTAGGAATAGGGAATTCCTGATAACTGAACACAACCTTGTCTGGATTAGAGACCTCAACCAATTGCCTATTCGAGACTTAACTAGATAAAATTAGACCAGTTGTGGATATATTGGCAGTTAGAATGACTAGATGAGACTTTGAGCTAAAAGTGAAAAGAACTTAAGGAAGTTAATTACAATAGGGTAGTTTGCCAGCGGCCTTCGCTACTCGAGCACCACTCCTTCGGGGAACTTAAAGCCTGATGCCCTAAGGTCGTGTAGATCTGGGAGTCATCGGAGTGGGACTCGCTACATGGGTAGTTGAAGTTGACGTGTTCTAAGCAAACTCGAAATACCCTGAATCTATAAAGAAAATAACTAAGTGCTAAAACATTAAAAATCTGATCACCAAAGCTCAGAACTCAGAAAGTTATCTGTTGTCAGTATGTCTAGCGATAGGTCGAAGTATTATCTGGTAGCAGTTAAGATAAGAGTTCATTGTGTTGACTATCTGGTCTAGACTAGTACACACACTACACATCAGGAAGACCCTGTGACTAAGAAAAAAGTCCAACCTAGTTGTTGATTTATTTTCTGCCTGATCATAACAAACTACTAGAGACATGTGAGACCTTGTCATAGCAACCTAACCAATCAGACCTGTGTTAAGAATTGTCTGAAGAATTTTTGGAATAAAAACATGATTAGGAATTTAAGTGACTGCACTACGGTTTAAAATCACTAACTCCATGTAGACTTTGCTTGAGGAGAAGCAAAAAGCTAAGTGTGGGGTTATCTGATACGCGAAAATCGTATCACATTTTTAGCATGTTTTTATATATGTTTTAATGTGAAATTGAGAGTAAATTGACATTAATTGTTTACTATTTACTTGATTTCACGGTTTTTATGATTTTGGAAGTGTCAGGTGAAAAGTAGACGAAAACAGCAAATTCTGGGGCAAAAACGCAATTTTTGGAAATGTTGACCCGGTCAAAGGTCCGGGACGGGCGTCCCGACCCGGTCAAACCGCCAGGACGGGCGTCCTGAACCGGGACGGGCTTCCCGAACCTGGTCAACGAATCAGGACGGGCGTCCCGAGCCGCCAGAAGCTGTCCCACATCGAATTTTTCAGAATTTTTCACTCCGGAAAGCTACTATAAATACCCCAGGCCTCCAGCAGTTGAATTCATCCCTCTCCACTCGATCTGAGTCATTAAGTGGTTTCCAGTGTACAGTTTTCCAGTACACAACTCACTCAGAGACTCCGATCTCAGTTTTCTTTCTTATTAGTGTTTGTTTTTAGTTTCTGAGAAATAGTCTCAGATCTTAGGTTTCTATAGATAGGTTCGTTTCTGGTATTCATAGAATACCCGGGGTTTCGTTAGGAGACCCTAAGAGAGCTCTAGGCGTTCGAAGAGTCAGTCCACAGGGCTAGGCTTAAGCCTAGGATGTAAGGTAAAGTCTAGCTACTAGGCTGAGGAAGCGTCCTCCGAAGGTTCTGGCGAGCAGAGTCAGGGCGGGCAATACGACGTATACAGCAGTACGCTCTGTAGGCGAGACTAAGTAAAGGGTGATTTCTTTATGGCATCAGTCCCCATACCCCTCTCTTATATGTTTTATTGCTTTGTCCTAAACATCAATTATGAATATCAGATTATGATTTTATGAATAGTTGTTTTGTATGTTGAAGTTATTATGTTTTTCCGGAAATAGCCACCTGCTAAATATTCATTATGTCTGCATGTCTAATGTAAGTCTCTTTTAAACTAAAGTAGGGTTATAGACAATTCCTAACCACGGTCTATTCATAACCTGTTTAGTTTAACAGGCATCAATTAGTATTGGTGTCTGCCATACTAGATAAAATAACATGCTGAACACCTGGCTTGTTAGAGTAGTCTAGGTAGGCTGAGTAGAGAGTTATGCCGGCGGTTTTGCGACGAGCAGCATGACCCCGAAGTGACATAGGGTACCGTTCATTGCTGACTTTAGTCCGGGCCGTGAGTAGGGCCGTTTACCTTAACGATGGGGCGGTAGTGTAGAGACCTCAGATGTGGTACACCTTTAGACACAGAACATAGTTGCATTCCAGGCTAAGATGCATCTAAAATACTCGAAGACAGGTCAATCAACATATAGGAACAGTATAGCATAGAATCAGAACTCATCTTTAAAACACTTTTAGGATTAATTAGACTTGAACCTAGTGGAGAATGGATCACCCTCTCATCAAAGTATTTGATGAAGATTGCATAACTAGATCATAAGATAAGAGTTAGGATAAGAGGCTAGTTACTACTAAGCCGTTGCCACTTCCCTGGGAGTACGATAATTAACTTATTAAAATCGTAGATACTTTTGCAATAGACTAGCTACACGATAGGTACTCTGCCTTAGATTCTGGCTGATTAAGTGACACCATAAGACTAAACGTGACAATTAGTCAATCACAGTCCTTAATTAATCATAATCGACATAGGGTAAAATAACACCTATTTAGTACGTCAACCGGAATCGCATCACTATACGTTGATTGACCTATATTCGAGTATTTTAGACATGTCTTGGCCTGGATTGCAACTATGTTCTGTGTCTAAAGGTTACCACATCTGAGTTTCTACGCTACCACATCTGAGTTTCTACTCTACCGCCCCATCGTTAAGGGTAACGACCCTACTCACGACTGGGACTAAAGTCAGTAATGAACGCCCTATATCACTTTGGGGATCATACCGCTCGTCTCATAACCGCCGACATAAAACTCTACTCAGCCTACCTAGACTACTTTCAACCAACAGGGTGTTCCGCAGATTATTTTATCTAGTATGGCACACACCAATACTAATTGATGCTTGTTAAACTAAACAGGTTATGAATAGACCGTGGTTAGGAATTGTCTATAACCCTAATTTCAGTTTAAAAGAACGGCAATAGACATGCAGACATAATGGATATTTAAGCAGGTGGCCATTTCTAGAAAAACATTATAACTTCAACATATATCACAAATATTCATAATAATCATAATCTGGTATTCAAACTGTTATTTGGACAAACACAATAACAACATATAAGAGAGGGACATGGGGACCGATGCCATAAAGAAATCACCCTTTACGAAGTCTCACCGATGGAGCGTACTGCTGTATATGCCGTATTGCTTGACCCGACTCTGCTCGCCAAAACCGTCGGAGGACGCTTCCTCAGCCCAGTAACTGGGCTTTACCTTAATACCCAGCTTAAGCCCAGCCCTGTGGACTGACTCTTCGAACGCCTAGAGCCCTCTTAGGATCTCCTAACGAAATCCCGGGTATTCTATGAATATCAGAAACGAACCTATCTATGTAAGCCTAAGATCTGAGACTATTTCTCATAAACTAAAACAAAGCACTAACAAGAAAGAAAACTGAGATCCGAGTCTCTGAGTGAGTTGTGTACTGGAGAAGTGTACATTGGAAACCACTTAATGACTCAGATCGAGTGGAGAGGAATGAAATCAACTGCTGGAGGCCTGGGGTATTTATAGCAGCTTCCCGGGGTGATTTTTCATCAAAAATTCAATGTGGGACTTGAACTGGGGGTTCGGGACGCCCATCCCGGATTGGGACGCCCATCCTGGCCTGTTGACCAAGTCGGGACGCCCGTCCCGAGCCTTTGACCGAGTCAGAATTTCCAAAAATTGCGTTTTTGCCCCAAAATTTGATGTTTTCATCTACTTTTCACCTGACACTTCCAAAATTATAAAAACTATGAAATTGAGTAAATAACAAACAATTAAGATCAATTTACCCTCAATTTCACCCAAAATCATACATAAAAACATGCTAAAAAGGTTATATGATTTTCGCGTATCAGATAACCCCACACTTAGCTTTTTGCTTGTCCTCAAGCAAAGTCTACCTGAAGTTAGTGATTCTAAATCATGGTGCGGTCACCTAAATTCCTAGTCATGTTTTTATTCCAAAAATTTATTCAGACAATTCTTAACACAGGTCTGACTGGTCAGGTTGCTATGACAAGGTCTCAAATGTCTCTAGCAGATTGTTAGGGTTGAGCAGAAAGTAACTTAACAACTAGGTTGAACTTTTCTCTTAGTCATAAGGTCTTCCTGATGTGTAGTGTGTGTACTAGTCCAAACCAGATAGTCAACACAATAAACTCTTGTCTTAACTGTTACCGGATAATACTTCGACCCTGTTGCTAGACATAATAACAAAAGACAACCTTCTGAGTTCTGAGCCTTGGTGATCAGATTTTTAATGATTTGGCATTTATGGATTCTCTTTATAGATGTAGGGTATTTTGAGTCTGCTTAGAACACGTCAACTTCAACTACCCATGTAGCGAGTCTCACTCCGATGACTCCCAGATCTACACGACCTTAGGGCATCAGACTTTAAGTTCCCCGAAGGAGTGGTGCTCAAGTAGCAAAGGCCGCTGGCAAACTACCCTTATTTAATTAACTTTCTTTAATTTCTTTTCACTTTTAGCTCAGAGTCTCATCTAGTCATTCTAATTGTCAAAACATCCACAACTGGTCTAATTTCATCTAGTTCAGTCTTGAAAAGGTAATTGGATGAGGTCTCTAATCCAGACAAAGTTGTGCTCAGTTATCAGGAATTCCCTATTCCTAATCAATTAGTCCAAGATAGCTATCACATTGCCTCCTACTGACCATAACATTCTACCTACATATCATAAACATAAGCAATTGTTTAACCAAGCATACTGCATTTAGAAGTCTGAAAGACGAAAAAATTTTGAAAAATAATTCTGGAAGGGTGTGAAAATACGGGGAAAACAAGCAAAATCATGCAAACATTTTGCCAACTGCTACAGTGCACCGTGCACTGCTACCCCACACTTAAGTCTGACACTGTCCTCAGTGTTCATGCATAGCTGAACTACCCCACACTTATTTGCAAACAAGAAGAAATGAAAACAAAACAAAGAACTCTTACCCCACACTTATTTGACTAATTAAGGGTAAGAGGGAAAATAAAACAAGAAGGATAATGGAAATAACAAAACAGAACACAAAACAAAGAAAACAAAAGTAAAGGATCATGAGGATTAGAAAAACTCCCATCATGTCGCGAGCAGAAGGGTCTTCTCTGATCTGTCAATTGGCTCTTCACCTTAGCCATGTGCTATTGCTGAGGTGTTCTTGACTCTGCAAGCTCTAGATATTGGAATGGATGACGCCAGCTCCGATCCTTCATTGTCGAGCTCTAGGTAGTGGCATATCCATTTGATGAATGACTCAAGCCCCAAGGACTGTTTCCTCGAATCATCTGCAAAGTCTCTCGTAATCGTAGCAACGTGTCCAGAAGGAACGTGTCTAGGAATGAGACTTCTTTGGATTGGTGTGCCTACCTGCCAATGTTAGTGAAGGTATGGCATGCAAGTGTCGAATGGAAGAAAAGATACCTGAAGGTTTGGCAAAGCTGTGGTGGTAGGGGCTCCAGTTGTATAGATCTGGGTCCAAGTATTTGAGACTTCCTCGGGGAAGTTTCTCACAACTGATTGGTATGCAGGGAATGCAAGCTCCTCCATTGCTATGCTCCTGATACAATGCTAAATTCCTCTATATCCTTCGACCGTTCGATACCACTTGGTATATAACTTGCTTGCACTGGTCTGACTTTAATTGTTGCCAGTATCTCATCTATTGCTTCTGCGAGTAGGGATTTTGCTGTGGTGGTGTCTTCTGAAAGTTTCCAGCTTCCGAATTACTCCTCAGCTAACTCCCGTATGATTCCTCTAGTTGGAATTGTATGCATTTCCCATTGGAGCAGCATTCTGCAGTAACATACTCCTACCTCTTTTGGAATGGTCAGTCATTCCCATAGCAATCCCTGCTAAAGTGTGGTACTTAGCAGACTTCACAGATTTGATACACAGGCTGAACATTTCTTCCTAAGACATCGGCACTCTGAATCTGGAAAACAACTAGTATCTGCACATGACGTTACCATCATTAGTAGGTAATGCCTGTGGTTCAGGCCATTTTGAAAAGTGTTCCACGACTACTATGATGCAATTAGTGTCAAAGGAAGAAAGGAAAAGGATTCAAAATACCCCTGATATCAAAGGTTGCAACATTCTGTGTACGTTGCTGGGGTAGACGATCTCTGGAAGATGTGTTACCTATTATTTGGCAAGCATCGCAAGACTGTATCAGAGATACAAAATCCTTGAATATGGTGGGTCAACAAGATCCTACTTTCAACACTTTCCGGACATTGTTGATAGTAGTCAATTGGTCTCCTGTAGATTCTTTAGGGCAATGCTCCAAAATCTTGTGTCCTTCGTCTTTTGAGATACGTCTTCTGATCACTTACCCTGCAATGATTCAAAATAGAAAAACGGATCTCCCTAGTAGTAACATTCCAAATCAACAAAGAATTTCTTCTTTTGTTGATAAGTCATAGCACTTGGGAATAATTAGCAACTAGATAATTAGTAATATCAGTAAACTACGGAGGAGAATCATTATTCATAGCAAATAATTTCTCATTCAGAAGTTTATCAGATACTACTATCTCGTCAATAGTTTCTAACTCGGGGTTTTCTAATCTAGACTAAAGGTTTGCTTTCTAGATTTTTAGCCCTTTTTCTTATCCCGTCTTTCTATATCAAATTCAATAGAACTTAACTAATCAACTTGGTTCATCATTAGTTTTATTGAACATATATCTTAGAGTAAAGTAATCAGTGTATACTATTGTTTAGACTAGGCATGGCATGAATGTATCATAGGCATATGCAATAACTAGTAATCCCTTTTCAGTGGTGGTAAGGTTCTACTAAGCATCAGTAAAAGGTCTTACTTGCATAGTGTATAATATGAAGTTCTAATCATGCCTATTTCCTAAACTGATTGATACGCGAAAATCGTATCACATTTTTAGCATGTTTTTATATATGTTTTAATGTGAAATTGAGAGTAAATTGTCATTAATTGTTTACTATTTACTTGATTTCACGGTTTTTATGATTTTGGAAGTGTCAGGTGAAAAGTAGACGAAAACAGCAAATTCTGGGGCAAAAACGCAATTTTTGGAAATGTTGACCCGGTCAAAGGTCCGGGACGGGCGTCCCGAACCCGGTCAAACCGCCAGGACGGGCGTCCTGAACCGGGACGGGCGTCCTGAACCGGGACGGGCGTCCCGAACCTGGTCAACGAATCAGGATGGGCGTCCCGAGCCGCCAGAAGCTGTCCCACATCGAATTTTTCAGAATTTTTCACTCCGGGAAGCTGCTATAAATACCCCAGGCCTCCAGCAGTTGAATTCATCCCTCTCCACTCAATCTGAGTCATTAAGTGGTTTCCAGTGTACAGTTTTCCAGTACACAACTCACTCAGAGACTCGGATCTCAGTTTTCTTTTCTTATTAGTGTTTGTTTTTAGTTTCTGAGAAATAGTCTCAGATCTTAGGTTTCTATAGATAGGTTCGTTTCTGGTATTCATAGAATACCCGGGGTTTCGTTAGGAGACCCTAAGAGAGCTCTAGGCGTTCGAAGAGTCAGTCCACAGGGCTAGGCTTAAGCCTAGGATGTAAGGTAAAGTCTAGCTACTAGGCTGAGGAAGCGTCCTCCGAAGGTTCTGGCGAGCAGAGTCAGGGCGGGCAATACGACGTATACAGCAGTACGCTCTGTAGGCGAGACTAAGTAAAGGGTGATTTCTTTATGGCATCAGTCCCCATACCCTCTCTTATATGTTTTATTGCTTTGTCCTAACATCAATTATGAATATCAGATTATGATTTTATGAATAGTTGTTTTGTATGTTGAAGTTATTATGTTTTTCCGGAAATAGCCACCTGCTAAATATTCATTATGTCTGCATGTCTAATGTAAGTCTCTTTTAAACTAAAAACTAGGGTTATAGACAATTCCTAACCACGGTCTATTCATAACCTATTTAGTTTAACAGGCATCAATTAGTATTGGTGTCTGCCATACTAGATAAAATAACATGCTGAACACATGGCTTGTTAGAGTAGTCTAGGTAGCTGAGTAGAGAGTTATGCGGCGGTTTTGCGACGAGCAGCATGACCCCGAAGTGACATAGGGTACCGTTCATTGCTGACTTTAGTCCGGGCCGTGAGTAGGGCCGTTTACCTTAACGATGGGGCGGTAGTGTAGAGACCTCAGATGTGGTACACCTTTAGACACAGAACATAGTTGCATTCCAGGCTAAGATGCATTAAATACTCGAAGACAGGTCATCAACATATAGGAACAGTATATAGAATCAGAACTCATCTTTAAAACACTTTTAGGATTAATTAGACTTGAACCTAGTGGAGAATGGATCACCCTCTCATCAAAGTATTTGATGAAGATTGCATAACTGGATCATAAGATAAGAGTTAGGATAAGAGGCTAGTTACTACTAAGTCGTTGCCACTTCCCTGGGAGTACGATAATTAACTTAGTAAAATCGTAGATACTTTCCAATAGACTAGCTACACGATAGGTACTCTGCCTTAGATTCTGGCTGATTAAGTGACACCATAAGACTAAACGTGACAATTAGTCAATCACAGTCCTTAATTAATCATAATCGACATAGGGTAAAATAACACCTATTTAGTACGTCAACCGGAATCGCATCAGATTTTTGGCGCCGTTGCCGGGGAAATATCATAATGAATTTAGGATTCCTAATCAAAATTCTAGAGGCTTATGATAGGTAACGGTAGTAACCTAGACCTTAACCCAACACTTCTCTTATACTAGTTAGACAATCAGTTTCCGAAATATAGGATTATCATAACTAATTAATTTTAGATGTTATCTGGAATTAAGACACTTAGGATAATCAAATTTTAGAAAATTATTCTAAAACCGTATTGAGGAAATTTAATTGCTTTCGAAATATAAAAAGAAAAAAAAATGTTAAAAATTTAAAATCCAAAAAGAATGTATCTTTCTTGCTCAACGGTGAGTTGTTCCTTTTCCCTACCTCTTGTTTTTTTAGTTGTTTTCTTAGTTGCTCTTTTTCGTGTTTTTCTTCTATTATTTAATTTCGAATAAAAATGGAAATGAGGATAAAATATATTTTCTTATGAGTTGTAAAATATTTGGCTTAGATTTTTATTGGGAAGAAATTCCATTTTAGAATTTTCTTAGAGTCATGACTGCTTTATTAGGATGAGTTATGAAATAATTTTTCCTTAATAGCCAGACCTTTGAATGTTCTATTGAAAAATGATGTTCCTTTTGTTTTGCTGATAATTGCATGAGATCTTTTAAACCAAAAGGAACTACTGCACCCATTATGACATCACCTGATTGAAATATGCTTTTTGAATGAATATGTGATGTAATTATGTAGTAAGAATTGTTTTAGGACAGAAACATGATAAGAAAGTTCATATGTGATAAAATTCCGATCTTATCTGGTCTTGTCTAAAAACAATAGGTTTCTTATGAACATAATTACATCATAGTAGTCGTGGAACACTTTTCGAAAATAGCCTGAACCACAGGCATTACCTACTAATGATGTTAAAGTCATGTGCAGATTCTAGTTGTTTTCCAGATTCAGAGTGCCAATGTTTTAGGAAGAAATGTTCAGCCTGTGTATCAAATCTGTGAAGTTTGCTAAGTACCACACTTTAGCAGGGATTGCTATGGGAATGACTGACCATTCCAAAAGAGGTAGGAGTAGGTTACTGCAGAATGCTGCTCCAATGGGAAACGCATACAATCCCAACTAGAGGAATTGTACGGGATTTAGCTGAGGAGTAATTCGGAAGCTGGAAACTTTCAGAAGACACCACCACAGCAAAACCCACACTCGCAGAATCAATAGATGAGATACTGGCAATAATTAAAGCCAAATCAGTGCAAGCAAGTGATCTACCAAGAGGTAATGAACGGTCGACAGATATAGAGGAATTTGGCATTGTGTTGGGAGCATAGCAATGGAGGAGCTTGCATTCCCTGCATACCAATCAGCTGTGAGAAACTTCCTCGAGGAAGTCTCAAATACTTGGGCCCAGATCTACACAACTGGAGCCCCCTACCACCACAGCTTCGCCAAAACTTCAGGTATCTTTTCTTCCATTCGAGACTTGCATGCCATACCTTCACTAACATTGGCAGGTAGGCACACCAATCCAAAGAAGTCTCATTCCTAGACATGTTCCTTCTAAATACGTTGCTACGATTACGAAAGACTTTGTAGATGATTCGAGGAAACAGTCCTTGGGGCTTGAGTCATTCATCAAATGGATATGCCACTACCTAGAGCTCGACAATGAAGGATCGGAGCTGGCGTCATCCGTTCCAATATCTAGAGCTTGCAGAGTCAAGAGCGCCTCAGCAATAGCACATGGCTAAGGTGACGAGCCAATTAACAGATCAGAGAAGACCCTTCTGCTCGCGACATGAAGGGAGTTTTTCTAATCCTCATGATCCTTTACTTTTATTTTCTTCATTTTTGTGTCCTGTTTTGTTATTTCTTCGGTTGTTTTATTTTCCCTCTTACCCTTAGTTAGTCAAATAAGTGTGGGGTAAGAGTTCTTTGTTTTATTTTTGTTTCTTGTTTTCAAATAAGTGTGGGGTAATTAGCTATGCATGAACACTGAGGACAGTGCCAAACTTAAGTGTGGGGTAGCAGTGCACGGTGCACTGTAGCAGTTTGAAAAATTTTTCCCATGCTTTTGCTTGTTTTCCCCGTATTTTCACACCCTTCCAAAATTTTTCAAAATTTTTCCGTCCTTCAAACTTCTAAATGCAGTATGCTTGGTTAAACAAATTGCTTATGTCTATGATATGTAGGTAGTATGTTATGGTTAGTAGGAGATAATTGATAGCTATCTTGGACTAATTGATTAGGAATAGGGAATTCCTGATAACTGAGCACAACCTTGTCTGGATTAGAGACCTCAACCAATTGCCTATTCGAGACTTTACTAGATAAAATTAGACCAGTTGTGGATATATTGGCAGTTAGAATAACTAGATGAGACTCTGAGCTAAAAGTGAAAAGAACTTAAGGAAGTTAATTACAATAGGGTAGTTTGCCAGCGGCCTTCGCTACTCGAGCACCACTCCTTCGGGGAACTTAAAGCCTGATGCCCTAAGGTCGTGTAGATCTGGGAGTCATCGGAGTGGGACTCGCTATATGGGTAGTTGAAGTTGACGTGTTCTAAGCAAACTCGAAATACCCTGAATCTATAAAGAAAATAACTAAGTGCTAAAACATTAAAAATCTGATCACCAAAGCTCAGAACTCAGAAAGTTATCTGTTGTCAGTATGTCTAGCGATAGGTCGAAGTATTATCTGGTAGCAATTAAGATAAGAGTTCATTGTGTTGACTATCTGGTCTAGACTAGTACACACACTACACATCAGGAAGACCCTGTGACTAAGAAAAAAGTCCAACCTAGTTGTTGATTTATTTTCTGCCTGATCATAACAAACTACTAGAGATATGTGAGACCTTGTCATAGCAACCTAACCAATCAGACCTGTGTTAAGAATTGTCTGAAGAATTTTTGGAATAAAAACATGATTAGGAATTTAAGTGACTGCACTACGGTTTAAAATCACTAACTCCATGTAGACTTTGCTTGAGGAGAAGCAAAAAGCTAAGTGTGGGGTTATCTGATACGCGAAAATCGTATCACATTTTTAGCATGTTTTTATATATGTTTTAATGTGAAATTGAGAGTAAATTGACATTAATTGTTTACTATTTACTTGATTTTCACGGTTTTTATGATTTTGGAAGTGTCAGGTGAAAAGTAGACGAAAACAGCAAATTCTGGGGCAAAAACGCAATTTTTGGAAATGTTGACCCGGTCAAAGGTCCGGGACGGGCGTCCCGACCCGGTCAAACCGCCAGGACGGGCGTCCTGAACCGGGACGGGCGTCCTGAACTGGGACGGGCGTCCCGAACCTGGTCAACGAATCAGGACGGGCGTCCCGAGCCGCCAGAAGCTGTCCCACATCGAATTTTTCAGAATTTTTCACTCCGGGTAGCTGCTATAAATACCCCAGGCCTCCAGCAGTTGAATTCATCCCTCTCCACTCGATCTGAGTCATTAAGTGGTTTCCAGTGTACAGTTTTCCAGTACACAACTCACTCAGAGACTCGGATCTCAGTTTTCTTTTCTTATTAGTGTTTGTTTTTAGTTTCTGAGAAATAGTCTCAGATCTTAGGTTTCTATAGATAGGTTCGTTTCTGGTATTCATAGAATACCAGGGGTTTCGTTAGGAGACCCTAAGAGAGCTCTAGGCGTTCGAAGAGTCAGTCCACAGGGCTAGGCTTAAGCCCAGGATGTAAGGTAAAGTCTAGCTACTAGGCTGAGGAAGCGTCCTCCGAAGGTTATGGCGAGCAGAGTCAGGGCGGGCAATACGACGTATACAGCAGTACGCTCTGTAGGCGAGACTAAGTAAAGGGTGATTTCTTTATGGCATCAGTCCCATACCCCTCTCTTATATGTTTTATTGCTTTGTCCTAAACATCAATTATGAATATCAGATTATGATTTTATGAATAGTTGTTTGTATGTTGAAGTTATTATGTTTTTCCGGAAATAGCCACCTGCTAAATATTCATTATGTCTGCATGTCTAATGTAAGTCTCTTTTAAACTAAAAACTAGGGTTATAGACAATTCCTAACCAGGTCTATTCATAACCTGTTTAGTTTAACAGGCATCAATTAGTATTGGTGTCTGCCATACTAGATAAAATAACATGCTGAACACCTGGCTTGTTAGAGTAGTCTAGGTAGGCTGAGTAGAGAGTTATGCCGGCGGTTTTGCGACGAGCAGCATGACCCCGAAGTGACATAGGGTACCGTTCATTGCTGACTTTAGTCCGGGCCGTGAGTAGGGCCGTTTACCTTAACGATGGGGCGGTAGTGTAGAGACCTCAGATGTGGTACAACCTTTAGACACAGAACATAGTTGCATTCCGGCTAAGATGCATCTAAAATACTCGAAGACAGGTCAATCAACATATAGGAACAGTATAGCATAGAATCAGAACTCATCTTTAAAACACTTTTAGGATTAATTACTTGAACCTAGTGGAGAATGGATCACCCTCTCATCAAAGTATTTGATGAAGATTGCATAACTGGATCATAAGATAAGAGTTAGGATAAGAGGCTAGTTACTACTAAGCCGTTGCCACTTCCCTGGGAGTACGATAATTAACTTAGTAAAATCGTAGATACTTTCCAATAGACTAGCTACACGATAGGTACTCTGCCTTAGATTCTGGCTGATTAAGTGACACCATAAGACTAAACGTGACAATTAGTCAATCACAGTCCTTATTAATCATAATCGACATAGGGTAAAATAACACCTATTTAGTATGTCAACCGGAATCGCATCAGATTTTTGGCGCCGTTGGCCGGGGAAATATCATAATGATTTAGGATTCCTAATCAAAATTCTAGAGGCTTATGATAGGTAACGGTAGTAACCTAGACCTTAACCCAACACTTCTCTTATACTAGTTAGACAATTAGTTTCCGAAATATAGGATTATCATAACTAATTTATTTTAGATGTTATCTGGAATTAAGACACTTAGGGTAATCAATTTAGAAAATTATTCTAAAACCGTATTGAGGAAATTTAATTGCTTTTCGAAATATAAAAAGAAAAAAAATGTTAAAAATTTAAAATCCAAAAAGAATGTATCTTCTTGCTCAACGGTGAGTTGTTCCTTTTCCCTACCTCTTGTTTTTTAGTTGTTTTCTTAGTTGATCTTTTCGTGTTTTTCTTCTATTATTTAATCGAATAAAAATGGAAAATGAGGATAAAATATATTTTCTTATGAGTGTAAAATATTTGGCTTAGATTTTTATTGGGAAAGAAATTCCATTTAGAATTTCTAGAGTCATGACTGCTTTATTAGGATGAGTTATGAAATAAATTTTTCCTTAATAGCCAGACCTTTGAATGTTCTATTGAAAAATGATGTTCCTTTGTTTTGCTGAATTGCATGAGATCTTTTAAACAAAAGGAACTACTGCACCCATTATGACATCACCTGATTGAAATATGCTTTTTGATGAATATGTGATGTAATTATGTAGTAAGAATTGTTTAGGACAGAAACATGATAAGAAAGTTCATATGTGATAAAATTCCGATTTATCTGGTCTTGTCTAAAAACAATAGGTTCTTATGAACATAATTACATCATAGTAGTCGTGGAACACTTTTCGAAAATAGCTGAACCACAGGCATTACCTACTAATGATGTTAAAGTCATGTGCAGATTCTAGTTGTTTTCCAGATTAGAGTGCCAATGTTAGGAAGAAATGTTCAGCCTGTGTATCAAATCTGTGAAGTTTGCTAAGTACCACACTTTAGCAGGGATTGCTATGGGAATGACTGACCATTCCAAAAGAGGTAGGAGTAGGTTACTGCAGAATGCTGCTCCAATGGGAAACGCATACAATCCCAACTAGAGGAATTGTACGGGATTTAGCTTAGGAGTAATTCGGAAGCTGGAAACTTTCAGAAGACACCACCACAGCAAAACCCACACTCGCAGAATCAATAGATGAGATACTTGCAACAATTAAAGCCAAATCAGTGCAAGCAAGTGATCTACCAAGAGGTAACGAACGGTCGACAGATATAGAGGAATTTGGCATTGTGTCGGGAGCATAGCAATGGAGGAGCTTGCATTCCCTGCATACCAATCAGCTGTGAGAAACTTCCTCGAGGAAGTCTCAAATACTTGGGCCCAGATCTACACAACTGGAGCCCCATACCACCACAGCTTTGCCAAAACTTCAAGTATCTTTTCTTCCATTCGAGACTTGCATGCCATACCTTCACTAACATTGGCAGGTAGGCACACCAATCCAAAGAAGTCTCATTCCTAGACACGTTCCTTCTAAATACGTTGCTACGATTACGAGAGACTTTGTAGATGATTCGAGGAAACAGTCCTTGGGGCTTGAGTCATTCATCAAATGGATATGCCACTACCTAGAGCTCGACAATGAAGGATCGGAGCTGGCGTCATCCGTTCCAATATCTAGAGCTTGCAGAGTCAAGAGCGCCTCAGCAATAGCACATGGCTAAGGTGACGAGCCAATTAACAGATCAGAGAAGACCCTTCTGCTCGCGACATGAAGGGAGTTTTTCTAATCCTCATGATCCTTTACTTTTATTTTCTTCATTTTTGTGTCTTGTTTTGTTATTTCTTCGGTTGTTTTATTTTCCCTCTTACCCTTAGTTAGTCAAATAAGTGTGGGGTAAGAGTTCCTTGTTTTATTTTTGTTTCTTGTTTTCAAATAAATGTGGGGTAATTAGCTATGCATGAACACTGAGGACAGTGCCAAACTTAAGTGTGGGGTAGCAGTGCATGGTGCACTGTAGCAGTTTGAAAATTTTTTCGCATGCTTTTGCTTGTTTTCCCCGTATTTTCACACCCTTCCAAAATTTTTCAAAATTTTTCCGTCCTTCAGACTTCTAAATGCAGTATGCTTGGTTAAACAAATTGCTTATGTCTATGATATGTAGGTAGTATGTTATGGTTAGTAGGAGATAATTGATAGCTATCTTGGACTAATTGATTAGGAATAGGGAATTCCTGATAACTTAGCACAACCTTGTCTGGATTAGAGACCTCAACCAATTGCCTATTCGAGACTTAACTAGATAAAATTAGACCAGTTGTGGATATATTGGCAGTTAGAATGACTAGATGAGACTCTGAGCTAAAAGTGAAAAGAACTTAAGGAAGTTAATTACAATAGGGTAGTTTGCCAGCGACCTTCGCTACTCGAGCACCACTCCTTCGGGGAACTTAAAGCCTGATGCCCTAAGGTCGTGTAGATCTGGGAGTCATCAGAGTGGGACTCGCTATATGGGTAGTTGAAGTGGACGTGTTCTAAGCAAACTCGAAATACCCTGAATCTATAAAGAAAATAACTAAGTGCTAAAACATTAAAAATCTGATCACCAAAGCTCAGAACTCAGAAAGTTATCTGTTGTCAGTATGTCTAGCGATAGGTCGAAGTATTATCTGGTAGCAGTTAAGATAAGAGTTCATTGTGTTGACTATCTGGTCTAGACTAGTACACACACTACACATCAGGAAGACCCTGTGACTAAGAAAAAAGTCCAACCTAGTTGTTGATTTATTTTCTGCCTGATCATAACAAACTACTAGAGACATGTGAGACTTTGTCATAGCAACCTAACCAATCAGACCTGTGTTAAGAATTGTCTGAAGAATTTTTGGAATAAAAACATGATTAGGAATTTAAGTGACTGCACTACGGTTTAAAATCACTAACTCCATGTAGACTTTGCTTGAGGACAAGCAAAAAGCTAAGTGTGGGGTTATCTGATACGCGAAAATCGTATCACATTTTTAGCATGTTTTTATATATGTTTTAATGTGAAATTGAGAGTAAATTGACATTAATTGTTTACTATTTACTTGATTTCACGGTTTTTATGATTTTGGAAGTGTCAGGTGAAAAGTAGACGAAAACAGCAAATTCTGGGGCAAAACGCAATTTTTGGAAATGTTGACCCGGTCAAAGGTCCGGGACGGGCGTCCCAACCCGGTCAAACCGCCAGGACGGGCGTCCTGAACCGGGACGGGCGTCCCGAACCTGGTCAACGAATCAAGGCGTCCCGACGGGAGGGCGTCCCGAGCCGCCAGAAGTGTCCCACATCGAATTTTTCAGAATTTTTCACTCCGGGAAGGCTATAAATACCCCAGGCCTCCAGCAGTTGAATTCATCCCTCTCCACTCGATCTGAGTCATTAAGTGGTTTCCAGTGTACAGTTTTCCAGTACACAACTCACTCAGGACTCGGATCTCATTTTCTTTCTTATTAGTGTTTGTTTTAGTTTCTGAGAAATAGTCTCAGATCTTAGGTTTCTATAGATAGGTTCGTTTCTGGTATTCATAGAATACCCGGGGTCGTTGTTAGGAGACCCTAAGAGAGCTCTAGGCGTTCGAAGAGTCAGTCCACAGGGCTAGGCTTAAGCCCAGGATGTAAGGTAAAGTCTAGCTACTAGGCTGAGGAAGCGTCCTCCGAAGGTTCTGGCGAGCAGAGTCAGGGCGGGCAATACGACGTATACAGCAGTACGCTCTGTAGGCGAGACTAAGTAAAGGGTGATTTCTTTATGGCATCAGTCCCCATACCCCTCTCTTATATGTTTTATTGCTTTGTCCTAAACATCAATTATGAATATCAGATTATGATTTTATGAATAGTTGTTTTGTATGTTGAAGTTATTATGTTTTTCCGGAAATAGCCACCTGCTAAATATTCATTATGTCTGCATGTCTAATGTAGTCTCTTTAAACTAAAAACTAGGGTTATAGACAATTCCTAACCACGGTCTATTCATAACCTGTTTAGTTTAACAGCATCAATTAGTATTGGTGTCTGCCATACTAGATAAAAAACATGCTGAACACCTGGCTTGTTAGAGTAGTCTAGGTAGGCTGAGTAGAGAGTTATGCCGGCGGTTTTGCGACGAGCAGCATGACCCCGAAGTGACATAGGGTACCGTTCATTGCTGACTTTAGTCCGGGCCGTGAGTAGGGCCGTTTACCTTAACGATGGGGCGGTAGTGTAGAGACCTCAGATGTGGTACACCTTTAGACACAGAACATAGTTGCATTCCAGGCTAAGATGCATCTAAAATACTCGAAGACAGGTCAATCAACATATAGGAACAGTATAGCATAGAATCAGAACTCATCTTTAAAACACTTTTAGGATTAATTAGACTTGAACCTAGTGGAGAATGGATCACCCTCTCATCAAAGTATTTGATGAAGATTGCATAACTGGATCATAAGATAAGAGTTAGGATAAGAGGCTAGTTACTACTAAGCCGTTGCCACTTCCCTGGGAGTACGATAATTAACTTAGTAAAATCGTAGATACTTTCCAATAGACTAGCTACACGATAGGTACTCTGCCTTAGATTCTGGCTGATTAAGTGACACCATAAGACTAAACGTGACAATTAGTCAATCACAGTCCTTAATTAATCATAATCGACATAGGGTAAAATAACACCTATTTAGTACGTCAACCGGAATCGCATCAACGATCATTACTACATGGTCACTAGCATCACATATTAATTCACAAAGCAAATTCCAATTAGGTGATGTCATAATGGGTGCAGTAATTCCTTTTGGTTTAAACAATCTCATGCATTTATCCTCAAACAAAAGGAACATCCTTTCTCATTAGAATACTCAGAGGTTTTTCTATTAAAGAAAATTTTATTTCATGATTCTGTTTAAAAGACTAAGCATGACCTAAGAAAATTCCACAATGATATTTCTTCCAGATTAAAACCTGAGCCAAAAATTGACAACTCAGAAAAATATTCTATCCTCATTTCCATTTTTATTTTATTTTTTTTCGAAATTAAGTAATAGGGAAAAAACGAAAAATAGAAACAAATGTACGAAAAAAACTAAGAAAGAACAAGAGATAGGGAAGAAGAACAACTTACCGTTGAGCAAGAAAAATACATTCTTTTTTGGATTTTAAATTTTTAACATTTTTTTTTCTTTTTATGTTTAATTTTGAAAGCCATTAAATTCCCTCAATATGATAATATCTAAAATCAATTAGTTATGATAACCATATATTTCGGAAATTGATTGTCTAACTAGTATAAGATAAGTGTAGGTCTAAGGCCTAGGTTACTACCGTTACCTATCATAAGTCTCTAGAATTGTGGCCTTTAATCCTAAATTCATTATGATATTTCCCCGGCAACGACGCCAAAAATCTAATGCAGTTCCGGTCGATGTGCTAAATAGGTGTTATTTTACCCTATGTTGATTATGAATAATTAAGGACTGTGATTGACTAATTGTCACATTTAGTCTCTATGGTGTCACTTAATCAGCCAGAACCTAAGGCAGAGTACCTATCGTGTAGCTAGTCTGTTGGAAAGTATCTACGATTTTATTAAACAAATATCGTACTCCCAGGGAAGTGGTAACGGCTTAGTAGTAACTAGCCTTTATTCCTAACTCTTATCTTATAATCCAATTATCCAATCTTCATCAATAATTTTGATGAGAAGGTGATTCATTCTCCACTAGGTTTAAGTCTAACTAAACCTGAAAATGTTTTATAGACGAGATCCTGATTTTATGTTATACTATTACTATACGTTGATTGACCTATATTCGAGTATTTTAGACATGTCTTGGCCTGGATTGCAACTATGTTCTATGTCTAAAGGTTACCACATCTGAGTTTCTACGCTACCGCCCCATCGTTAAGGGTAACGGCCCTACTCACGGCTCGGACTAAAGTCAGCAATGAACGCCGTATGTCACTTTGGGGATCATACTGCTCGTCTCATAACCGCCGGCATAAAACTCTACTCAGCCTACCTAGACTACTTTCAACCAGCAGGGTGTTCCGCAGATTATTTTATCTAGTATGGCAAACACCAATACTAATTGATGCCTGTTAAACTAAATAGGTTATAAATAGACCATGGTTAGGAATTGTCTATAACCCTAATTTCAGTTTAAAAGAACGGCAATAGACATGCAAACATAATGGATATTTAAGCAGGTGGCCATTTCTAGAAAAACATTATAACTTCAACATATATCACAAATATTCATAATAATCATAATCTGGTATTCAAACTGTTATTTGGACAAACACAATAACAACATATAAGAGAGGGACAGGGGGACCGATGCCATAAAGAAATCACCCTTTACGAAGTCTCACCGATGGAGCGTACTGCTGTATATGCCGTATTGCTTGACCCGACTCTGCTCGCCAGAACCGTCGGAGGACGGTTCCTTAGCCCAGTAACTGGGCTTTACCTTAATACCCAACTTAAGCCCAGCCCTCTGGACTGACTCTTCGAACACCTAGAGCCCTCTTAGGATCTCCTAACGAAATCTCGGGTATTCTATGAATACCAGAAACGAACCTATCTATGTAAGCCTAAGATCTGAGACTATTTCTCATAAACTAAAACAAAACACTAACAAGAAAGAAAACTGAGATCCGAGTCTCTGAGTGAGTTGTGTACTGGAGAAGTGTACACTCGAAACCACTTAATGACTCAGATAGAGTGGAGAGGAATGAAATGAACTGCTGGAGGCCTGGGGTATTTATAGCAGCTTCCCGGGGTGATTTTTCATCAAAAATTCGATGTGGGACTTGAACTGGGGGTTCGGGACGCCTGTCCCGGATTGGGACGCCCGTCCTGGCCTATTGACCAAGTCGGGACGCCCGTCCCGGTGCTTTAATTGGGTCGGGACGCCCGTCCCAGGCCTTTGACCGAGTCAGCATTTCCAAAAATTGCGTTTTTGCCCCAAAATTTGATGTTTTTATCTACTTTTCACCTGACACTTCCAAAATCATAAAAACTATGAAATTGAGTAAATAACAAACAATTAAGATCAATTTACACTCAATTTCACCCGAAATCATACATAAAAACATGCTAAAAAGGTGATACGATTTTCGCGTATCATCTGCCAAGCACCGCATTTAGCAGGGATTGCTATGGGAATGGAATACTGATCATTCCAAAAGAAGCAGGAGCAGGTTGCTGCAGTCAGCGTTGCTCCAATGGGAAACACATACAATCCCAACTGGAGGAATCGTGTGGGATTTAGCTGTGGAATAATTATGAAGCTGAAAACTTCTAGAAGATACCACCACAGCAAAGTCCCTACCCGTAGAATCAACAGATGAGATACTGTTATTGGTCAAACCCATTTACTATTATAGAAGTGCACTTCTCAAAAAGTAAACAGGTAACAATTAAAGCCATACCAGTGCAAGTAAGTGACCTACTGACCAAGTGGTATCGAACGGTCGATGGATATAGAGGAATTTGGCATTGTATCAGGAGCATAATAATGGAGGAGCTTGTATCCCCTGCATACCAATCAGCTGTGAGAAACTTCCCCGAGGAAGTCTCAAATACTTGGGCCCAGACCTACACCGCTGGAGCCTCCTACCACCACAACTTAGCCAAAGCTTCTGGTATCTTTTCTGCCATTCAAAACTTGCATGCACTACCTTCACAGACATTGGCAGGTAGGCACACCAATCCAAAGAAGTCACAATCCTAGACACGTTCCTCCTGGACACGTTGCTATGATTGCAAGAAACTTTGCAAATGATTCGAGGAAGCAGTTCTTGGGGCTCCAGCCATTCATCAAACGAATAGGCCACTACCTGGAGTTCGACATTAAGGAATCATGGCTGACGAGGATAGCTCCGTCTACCAGACCTGACCGTTCTTCAAAATATGGGGATGGTAGTTCGCAACCCAGAGGGTGGATACACTCTCCATACGAAGTACACTGCAGAGAGAGCCGCTCCAGCATCTAGAACTTACAGAGTTGAGGGCAGTTCAACAATAGCACGTGGTTGAGGTGAACATCCAATTGACAGATTAGAGCAGACCCTTCTACTTGATACATGAAGGGAATTTTTCTAATCCTCATCTTCCTCTACTTTTATTTTGTGTTCTTTTAATTTTTATCTAAATTTTGTGTTCTGTTTTGTTGTTTCTATTACCTTCCTGTTTTGTTATTTCTTTTGTTGTTTTATTTCCTCTCCTCCCCTTAGTTAGTCAAATAAATGTGGGGTAAGAATTTTCTGCTTTGTTTTTATTTTTTCTTGTTTTTCAAATAAGTGTGGGGTAATTAGATATGCATGAACACTGAGGACAGTGTCAAACTTAAGTGTGGGGTAGCAGTGCACAGTGCACTGTAGCAGTAAAATTTTTTGCATGCTTTTCCCATATTTTCACTATAATTACACCCTTCCAAAAAACAAATTTGTTTAAATTTTTCACTGTTTCAGACTTCAAAATGCAGTTATGATTGGTAAAGAATTGCTGATGTCTATGATATGTATGTAGAATATTATGATCAGTAGGAGACAAAGTGAGAACTTTCTTGAATTTATCGATTAGAAATAAGGAATACATGATACTTGAGCACAACTTAGTTTGGATTAGAGACCTCAACCAAATACATTTTCAAGACTTAGCTAAATAATATTAGACCAGTTGAGGATATATTAGCAGTCTAACTGACTAGATGATGCTCTGAGCTGAAAGTGAAAAAAGTTAAATAAATAGGGTAGTTTGCAAGCGGCCTTTGCTACTCGAGCACCACTCCTTAAGGGAACTTAAAGCCTGATGCCCTAAGGTCGTGTAGGTCTGGGAGATATCAGAGTGGGACTCGCTACATGGGTAGTTAAAGTTGACGTGTGAAAGCAAACACAAAATACCCTGAAAAATCAATCTAAAAATACATAGCCCAATGTATTCTTATATTGAAATGCTTAATTGAAAATATTGTCACCAAAGCTCAGAACTCAGAAGGTTATTTATTGCTGGTATGTCTAGCGACCGGTCGAAGTATTATCTGGTAAGAGTCAAGATAAGATTATATTGTGTTGACATTCTAGTCTGGAAAACATTGTGACTGAGAGAAGAGTTCAATCTAGTTATTAAGTTGTTAACCCTGCTTGACCATGATAATCTACTAGAGATATTTGAGACCTTGTCATGGAAACTGAACCATTCGGACCTGTGTTGTGAATTATCTGATTCAGTGATAAATTTTGGAATAAAAACATGGCTAGAAATTTTAAGTGACTACACCTATGATTTAAAATCAATAACTTCAGGTAGACTTTGCTTGAGGACAATCAAAAAGCTAAGTGTGGGGTTATATGATATGCATAAATCATATCACTTTTTAGCATGTTTTAGGCACAATTTAGGGCGGAATCGGTGTTAAATCGTTATCAATTGACTGTTATTAACTCGATTTCGCAGATTTTGTGATTTTTGGAAGTATCAGGTGAAAAGTGCAAGAAAATGGCAAATTTTGGGGCAAAAACGTGATTTTCAGAAGTTCGGAAGTCGGGATGGGCGTCCAGATCAAGGACGGGCATCCCGAATGACTGGTCAAAGTCCCACATTGAATTTTTGAGAGAAATTCACCCAGTTCCCCTGCTATAAATACCCCAAGCCTTCCTCAGTTAATATCATTCCTCTCCACTCGATTTGAGTCATTTAGTGACTTCAAGTATACAATTTTCTATAGTATACAAGTCACTTAGTGATTTCAGGTTTTAGTATATGTATATTTATAGTTTTAGAGAGTGTCTCGTGTTCTTCGTTTCTGAGAGTCTGTCTCAGATCTTAGAACACGACTAGATAGGTTCGTTTTTTGTATTCATAGAATACCCGGGATTTCGTTAGGAGATCCTAAGAGGGCACTAGGCGTTCGAAGAGTCAGTCAACATGGTTGTGCTTAAGCTAGGTATTAAGGTAAAGCATAGCAAATAGGCTAAGGAAGCGTCCTTCGAAGGTTTTGCCAAGCAGAGTCGGGTTGAGCAGTCCAACATATACAAGCAGTTGCTCCATCAGCGGACTACGTAAAGGATGAATACTTTATGGCTTCGGTCCCCTTGTCCCTCTCTTTATATGTATGCACTGTGTTCTTCCAAATAACTATTATGAATATTAAACTATGATTGTATGAATATGTGTTTTGCATGTTGAAGTTATTTATATTTTTCTGGAAATGGTCACCAGCTTAACTATCATTATGACTGCATATCTATTGTAGTTTCTTTTAAACTAGATGAATGGTTATAGCAACTCCTAACCACGGTCTAATCATAACCTGTTTAGTTTAACATAAATTAATTTAGGACTTCCCGTCGAAAGTATTAATGTCTGCCATAATAGATGAAATAACCTATAGATCGCCATGTTTGTTAAAGTAGTCTAAGTAGGCTGAGTTTGTATGTTTATGCCGGCGTTAGGGCGAGCGGCATGATCTCCTGAGTGACACAGGACTTTTATGGATGCCTTTAGCTCGAACCGTGAGTAGGGCCGTCATTAAGGTAGGGCGGTTTATTAGGTAACTCAGATGTGGTACACCTGTAGAATCGGTACATAATTGCAATCTAGACCAAGATATATCTAAAATACTCGAAGATAGGTCAATCAACATGTAGGAACATTATAACATAAAATCATAACATTATTTGTAAAACACTCTTTTAGGCTTAAATAGAACTTGAACCTAGTGGAGAATGAATCACCCTCTCATCAAAGAATTTGATGAACAATTGCATAACTGGATCATAAGATAAGAGTTAGGGTAAAAGGATAGTTACTACTAAGTCGTTACCACTTCCTTGGGAGTACGATAAATTGATTAAATTAAAATCGTAGATACTTTCCAACAGACCAGCTACACAATAGGTACTCTGCCTTAGGTTCTGATTGATTAAGTGACAGCATAGAGACTATATGTGACAATTAGTCATTCTAAGTCCTTAATTATTCATAATAGACACAGGGTAAAATAACACCTATTTTAGCATATCAGGCGGAACGCATCAGTAAATAACTTCAACATGCATAACACATATTCATAATATCATAATTCAACATTCAAATGGGTCTTTGCACAAACACAGTACATACATATAAAGAGAGGGACAAGGGGACCACCGCTATAAAGTATTCACCCTTTATTAGGTCCGCTGATGGAGCAACTTCTTGTATATCCTAGACTTCTTGACCCGACTCTGCTCGACAGAACCTTCGGAGGACGCTTCCTCAGCCTAGTAGCTATTGCTTTACCTTACGTCCCGGGCTTAAGCAAAGCCCTGTTGATTAACTCTTCGAATGCCTAGTGCTCTCTTAGGATCTCCTAACGAAATCCTGGGTATTCTATGAATATTAAAAATGAACCTATCTAGTCATATTCTAAGATATGAGATAGACTCTCAGAAACGAAGAACACGAGACACTCTCAAAAACTCTAAATCTACTTAAACTAAAAACACCTAAAATCACTGAATGACTTGTATACTGTAGAAAAATGTATACTTGAAGTCACTGAATGATTCAGATCAAGTGGAGAGGAATGAATTCAACTGTGAAAGGCATGGGGTATTTATAGCAGGGGAACTGAGTAAATTTCTCTTTAGAAATCGATGTGGGATACTGTTCACGGATTTGGGACGCCCATCCCGAGTCCGGGACACCCGTCCCGACTGGTTGACCGGGTCAGGACGCCCATCCCGGTGCTTTGACTGGGTCGTGGTGCCCGTCCCGGGTCCTGGACTCCCGTCCTGGTCTTGGGACGCCCGTCCTGACTTCTGAACTTCCAAAAATCATGTTTTTGCCCCAAAATTTGCCATTTTCTTACATATTTCACCTGACACATCCAAAATCACAAAAACTGCGAAATTGTTTTAATAACAGTCAATTGAGAACTATTTAACTCCAATTTCTCCATAAATTGTGCCTAAAACATGCTAAAAAAGTCATATGATTTGTGCATATCATCTAGTATGAGATTTCTGTTCAAAATGGATTTTTCTCTTTCAAAATGTTTATATTATTTGGATTGTGTTGTGTTAAGCGGCCTGGGTTAAATGCAATAATATTCATGCTTACTATACTTATTATTATTTTTTAAGCCACTGAAATGTTTGGTGTGTTTGGCAGATTGGGTATTGACTAACATCTACTTTTCTAGATGCCTCGAATTAAACAAGTTACCCAGAAATGCACTAAGGAGCGATTTGCTTCGATGGATGTAGAAGCACGCTTTTAGGAACTGTATGCTGAAGAGCAATTTTTATCTGACCTAAGGTTTATCTTGGACGGGGAGTCTCCTTATCCCCTTCCATATGAATGTCGTGATGTAATACGTATTTTGGGATGAGAAAAGTTGTGTACCCAACGCGTAGAACCAGATCCCTCGATCGTCCGAGAATTTTATGCCAACTTATGGCCGAATAATGTGTATTCAGTCTTCGTCAGAGAAAGCCATATTTCGTTGAACCCGAGAGCAATCAACCAGCTCTTCGATCTGACCAACTACCAGAACGACAGCGACGATTTCTATTCCTATCTTGCCAACCTCACCGATGACACTTGTGACAAGCTGTTACAAGAGGTAACCGTCCCAAGAACACAATGGTCCATGTCTAAACAAGGAAACAAGACCTTCCGTCGTGAATTTCTAACTCCCAAAGCCAAAGTTTGGTTCTATTTCATCAGGCACTCGTTGATGCCCACAGGGCACACTTCTTCGCTGAATGTTGAACGCATCATCCTGCTGGCCTGCATTGTCAAAGGCCGGCCTATAAATGTTGGTAAATTGGTGTGTGAACAGATCCGTGCCTGTGCTAATAAGAAGAGTGGGGAAATATTTTTCCCCACTTTGATTTGTTTACTGTGTAGGGCCGCTGGAGTGGTGGTGGCCATGGAGGACACGGATTTTTACTCGCAGGGGACTATCTCTGCTTACGACTTAAGCAAGATACTCCCCACTGCATCACCACAACCTCCAAGGGACAGCACCCAGACACCTTCTACTCAAACTCCATTCTCGGACACACCTGATGCTCCAACAACTACATCAATAGATGCTTTGGCAATGACTATGGCCCAAATGTATGCACAATAGCATATGTACTGGAAGTATGCCAAAAACTGAGATGCTGCGCACTTCAGATCATTGCCACGGCAACACAACAATCTGGAGCGCCCTGGCCAACTTTCCCACAACAACTGCTGCCCGAAGACCTACACAAAATGGATGACGATGTCGATATTCTTTAAGGCACTGCTGGCACAATGGGAGTGGTTCTTTCTCTAAACTCCTTACTTTTGATTGCACTTCTTTTTGTACTATTAACCTACTGAGTAGGCTCGAACAATTTGTTTTCTTTTCTAGTCTTTGCTTTTTGGATTATCTTGCTGCCTGTTTTTCTTATTACTATTTTCTGCAATGGGGACATTGCTTCTCCTTCAGTTTGGGGGAGGGTGTCCCTTAGCTAAAAGATGAAATCTCTGTCCTTTAACTGAATTTATAATGACATCTCCCTTTTCTGCTATATTTGTATTGAGAAATGTTAAGACTTATGTTGTAGCATTCTGGTCTGAATGCGTTAACATCTGAACGTGTTTCAATGAATGAATGGCTTTAGCATAAGGAACTGTTAGCATGAATGCAATAGCAGTTGAATGTGTTTCATTAGAAAACTGGCTTAAGCAGAATTAGGGTACACCTTGGGAACCCGATTGATGATGATTTCTTAAGGCCAAAACTAATTCTTGTATGCCATGTACCAAATTTTTTTAAAATATTCAAATATTAGTTGACACTAAGTAAAAATTATTTTTACTCCCATCTTTTGCACAATATTCTAGACTTAGTGATATGCATAAATCATATAACATTTTTAGCATGTTTTTAGGCATAATTTAGGGTGAAATTGATAGGAAATCAGTCTTAATTGATTGTGATTAACTAAATTTCACAAGTTTTGTGATTTTGGAAGTGTCAGGTGAAAAGTAGAAGAAAATGGCAAATTTCGGGGCAAAAACACAATTTTTCAGAAGTTCAGACGTCGGGGTGGGCGTCCCGAATCAGGATGGGCGTCCTGACCTGGTCAACAGGCCAGGACGGCCGTCCTGACCTGGTCAACAGGCCGGGACGGCCGTCCCAGATGCCTGGTCAAAGTCCCACATCGAAATTCTTGGAAAAATTCACTCTAGAAAGCTGCTATAAATACCCCAGGCCTTCCTCAGTTGAAATCATTCCTCTCCACTCGATCTGAGTCATTTAGTGACTTCAAGTATATAGTTTTCCAGTATACACGTCACTTAGAGACTCAGATTTTAGTATAAGTTTTCTTTTATTTCTAGATAGTGTCTTGATTTCTTTGTTTATGAGAATTAGTCTCAGATCCTAGGATACGATAGATAGGTTCGTTTCTGGTATTCATAGAATACCCGGGATTTCGTTAGGAGATCCTAAGAGGGCTCTAGGCGTTCGAAGTGTCAGTCCACATGGCTGGGCTTAAGATGGGTATTAAGGTAAAGTCCAGCTACTAGGCTGAGGAAGCGTCCTCCGAAGGTTCTGTCGAGTAGAGTCGGGTCGAGCAGTACAACATATACAAGCAGTTGCTCTATCGGCGAGACTAAGTAAAGGGTGAATTCTTTATGGCATCAGTCCCCCTGTCCCTCTCTTTATATGTTTGTATTGTGTTCGTCCAAATATTGATTATGTTTATTGGATTATGATTCTATGAGTATTTGTTATATATATTGAAGTTCTTATGATTTTTCGGAAATGGCCACCTGCTTAATATTCATTATGTCTGCATGTCTAATGTCGTTTCTTTTAAACTAAATGTAGGGTTATAGACAATTCCTAACCACGGTCTATTCATAAGCTGTTTAGTTTAATAGGCATGAATTTAGGAAGTATTGGTGTCTGCCATATTAGATAAAATAACCTACAGAACACCCTGTTTGTTAGAGTAGTCTAAGTAGGCTGAGTTGTGTCTTTATGCCGGCGTTAGGGCGAGCGGCATGATCCCCTAAGTGACATAGGGCTTTCATGGATGCCTTTGGCTCGAACCGTGAGTATGGCCGTCATTAAGGTAGGGCGGTTTATCAGGTGACTCAGATGTGGTACACCTTTAGACTCAGAACATAGTTGCAATCCAAGCCAAGATATATCTAAAATACTCAAAGATAGGTCAATCAACATGTAGGAACAGTATAACATAGAATCAGGACATTATCTGTAAAACACTTTTAGGCTTAAATAGACTTAAACCTAGTGGAAAATGAATCACCCTCTCATCAAAGTTATTGATGACGATTGCATAACTGGATCATAAGATAAGAGTTAGGGTAAAAGGCTAGTTACTACTAAGCCGTTACCACTTCCCTGGGAGTACGATATTTAATTTAAGTAAAATCGTAGATACTTTCCAACAGACTAGCTACACGATAGGTACTCTGCCTTAGGTTCTGACTGATTAAGTGACAGCATAGAGACTAAATGTGACAATTAGTCAATCCCAGTCCTTAATTACTCATAATCAACATAGGGTAAAAGAACACCTATTTTAGCATATCAGTCGGAGCAGCATCAGATTTTTGGCGCCGTTGCCGGCGAAATATCATAATGAATTTAGGATTCCTGATCAAAACTCTAGAGACTTATGGTAGGTAATGGTAGTAACCTAGACCTTAGACCCAACACTTATTTTATGCTAGTTAGACAATCAATTTCCGAAATATAGGGTTATCATAACTAATTAATTTTAGACATTATCTGAAATTAAGACATTTAGGATAATCAAATTTTAGAAAATTTCCGAAAATTATTATAAATTGAGGAAATTTAACTGCTTTCGAAATAAATTATAAAAAAAAATTTAAAATTTAAAACCCGAAAAAAATGTATTTTTCTTGCTCAATAGTAAGTTGTTCTTCTTCCCTATCTCTTGTATTATTTGTTCTTTCCTAGTTGAACATTTGTTTTCTTTCAAATTTTTTTCTTTACTTTTCTTTTCTTCTATAAAATTTTCTGAAAAATATTATTTTCCAGAAGATAAAGGAATTACTGCACCCATTATGGCATCACATGATTGGAATCTGCTTTTTGAATTAATATGTGATGTAATGATGTAGTAAGAATTTTTTTAGGACAGAAACATGATAAGAATTCATGTATGATAAATTCCGATATTATCTAGTCTTGTCTAAAAACAATAGTTTACATTGATCACTCTGAGATATCTGTGTTCAATAAAACTAATGTTGAAACATAATTGATTAAGTTAAGTTTTATTGTTACTTGAATTTGATATAGAATGAAAGGATAAGAAAAAGTGTTGAAAATCTAGAAAGCAAACCATTTGTCTAGATTAGAAAACCCCGAGTTAGAGGCTATTGTAATACTGATAAATTTTTGGATGAAAACTTATTTGCATTGTTTGCTATGTATAATAAATCTCATTTGTGGTTTATTGTTGTTGCAAATTATCTAGTCACTGAATGGGTTCCAAGTAATATGACTTATCAGCAAAAGAAGAAATTCTTTGCTGATTTGAAATATTACTACTCGGCAGATTTCTCTTCTATTTCAAATTTTTGCAGATCAGTTGATCAGAAGATGTGTCTCGAAAGACAAAGGCCACAAAATTTTGGAGCATTGTCATCGATGATCTACGAGAGGCTATTTGACTGCTAGCAACACTGTCCGGAAAGTGTTGGAAGCATGATATTACTTGCCCACTATTCAAAGATTTTGTATCCTTGATACAGTCCGATGATGCTTGAAAAATAATAGGTAACACGTCTTCCCAAGATCATCTACCCCAGCAAGGTATACAGAATACTAAAATCTCTTATATCTGGGGTACTGATTAAATCCTTTTCTCTTTCTTCCTGTGAAAATAATTACATGATAGAAGTCGTGGAACACTTTTTAAAATGGCCTGAACCACATGCATTACCTACTAATGATGTTAAAGTCATGTGCAGATTCTATGAGAAGTTGTTTTCCAGATCCAGAATGACAATGTCTTAGGAAGAAACGTTCAGTCTGTGTATCAAATCTGTGAAGTCTTCCAAGAAGTTCACTTTAGCGGGAATTGCTATGTGAATGAAATACGAATCATTCCAAAAAGAGGTAGGAGTAGGTTACTACAGAATGCTACTCCAATGGGAAATGCATACAATCCCAACTAGAGGAATAATACGGGATTTAGCTGAGGAATAATTCGGAAGCTATAAACTTTCAGAAGATACCACAACAGCAAAACCCCTACCCGCAGAATCAACAGATGAGATATTGGCAACAATTAAAGCCAGACCAGTGTAAGCAAGTGATCTACCAAGTGATATCGAATGGTCGAGGGATATAGAGGAATTTGGCGTTGTATCAGGAGTATAGCAATGGAGGAGCTTGCATCCCCTGCATACCAATCAGATGTGAGAAACTTCCCTGAGGAAGTCTCAAATACTTGGGCCCAAATCTACACCACTGGAGCCTCCTACCACCACGGCTTCGCCAAGGCTTCAGGCATCTTTTCTGCCATTCAAAACTTGCATGCAATACCTTCACGGACATTGGCAGGTAGGCACACCAATCCAAAGAAGTCTCATTCCTAGACACGTTCCTTCTGGACACGTTGCTACGATTACGAGAAACTTTGCAAATGATTCGAGGAAACAGTCCTTGGGGCTTGAGTCATTCATCAAATGGATAGTCCACTACCTGGAGCTCGACATTGAAGGATCGGAGCTGACATCATCCGTTCCAGTATCTAGAGCTTACAGAGTCAAGAACGCCTTAGCAATAGCACATGGCTAAGGTGAAGAGCCAATTGACAGCTTAGAGAAAACCCTTCTGCTCGAGACAAGAAGGGAGTTTTTCTAATCTTAATCTTCCTCTACTTTTATTTTGTGTTCTTTTCATGTTTTGTTATTTCTATTACCTTCCTGTTTTGATTTCTTTCATTGCTTTATTTTCCTTCTTACCCATAGTTATTTGAATAAGTGTGGGGTAAGAGTCTTTTCTATTTTGTTTTTGTTTCTTGTTTTCAAATAAGTGTGGGGTAAATTAGAAATGCATGAACACTGAGGACAGTGTCAGACTTAAGTGTGGGGTAGTAGTGCACGGTGCACTGTAGTAGTTTGAGAAAATATTTGCATGATTTTGCTTGTTTTCCCCGTATTTTCACACCCTTCCAAAAAAAATTCAAATTTTTTCATTCTTTCAGACTTCAAAATGCAATTGATTGGTAAAACATTGCTGATGTCTATGATATGTGTGTAGAATGTTATGATTAGTAGGAGACAATGTGATGACTATTTTGAACTTATTGATTAGGAATAGGGAATTCCTGATAATTGAGCACAACTTAGTCTGGATTAGAGACCTCAGCCAATTACCTTTTCAAAACTTAACTAGATAAGATTAGATCAGGTGTGGATGTATTGGCAATTAGAGTGACTAGATGAGGCTCTGAGCTGAAAGTGAAAAGAAAAAAAAAAGAGAGTTAATTAAATAGGGTAGTTTGCTAGTGGCCTTTGCTACTCGAGCACCACTCCTTAGGGGAACTTAAAGTCTGATGCCCTAAGGTCGTGTAGGTCTGGGAGTCATCGGAGTGGGACTCGCTACATGGGTAGTTAAATTTGACGTGTTAAAGCGGACTCAAAATACCCTGAAAAATCTATAAAAGAAAAAATCAATAAATGCTAAATAATTAAAAATCTGATCACCAAGGCTCAGAACTCAGAAAGTTGTCTGTTGTTAGTATGTCTAGTCTAGACTAGTACACACACTACACATCAGGAAGACCTTGTGACTGAGAGAACAGTTCAATCTAGTTGTTAAGTTGTTAAACTTGCTTGATCATAATAATCTACTATAGACATTTGAGACCTTGTCATAGCAACCTAACCAGTCAGACCTGTGTTATGAATTGTCTGAATAATTTTTGGAATAAAAACATGACTAGAAAATTTAAGTGATAGCACATATGATTTAAAATCACTAACTTCAGGTAGACTTTGCTTGAGGACAAGCAAAAAGCTATGTGTGGGGTTATCTAATATGCATAAATCATATCACATTTTTAGCATGTTTTTAGGCATAATTTAGGGTGAAATTGATAGGAAATCAATCTTAATTGATTGTTATTAACTCAATTTCACCGTTTTTTTGATTTTGGAAGTGTTAGGTGAAAAGTAGAAGAAAATGGCAAATTTCGGGGCAAAAACGCAAATTTTCAGAAGTTCAGACGTCTAGGTGGGCGTCCCGAATCAGGATGGGCGTCCTGGCCTGGTCAACAGGCCAGGACGGGCGTCCAGGACTCGGGACGACCATCCTGACCTGGTCAATAGGCCGGGACGGGCATGCCAATCTAGGACAGGCGTCCCGGATGCCTGGTCAAAGTGCCACATCGAAATTCATGGAAAACTTTACTCCAGACAGCTGCTATAAATACCCCAGGCCTTCCTAAGTTGAAATCATTCCTCTCCACTCGATCTGAGTCATTTAGTAACTTCAAGTATACAGTTTTCCAGTATACAACTCACTTAGAGACTCAGATTTCAGTATAAGTTTTCTTTTATTTCTAGATAGTGTCTCGTTTTCTTTGTTTCTGAGAATTAGTCTCAGATCCTAGGATACGATAGATAGGTTTGTTTCTGGTATTCATAGAATACCCGAGATTTTGTTAGGATATCCTAAGAGGGCTCTAGGCGTTCGAAGAGTCAGTCCACATGGCTAGGCTTAAGCTGGGTATTAAGGTAAAGTCCAACTACTAGGCTGAGGAAGCGTCTTCCGAAGGTTCTGTCGAGCAGAGTCGGGTCGAGCAGTACAACATATACAAGCAGTTGCTCTATCGGCGAGACTAAGTAAAGGGTGAATTCTTTATGGCATCAGTCCCCCTGTCCCTCTCTTTATATGTTTGTACTGTGTTCGTCCAAATATTGATTATGTTTATTGGATTATGATTCTATGAGTATTTGTTATACATATTGAAGTTCTTATGATTTTTCGGAAATGGCCACCTACTTAATATTCATTATGTCTGCATGTCTATTGTAGTTTCTTTTAAACTAAATGTAGGGTTATAGACAATTCCTAACCACGATATATTCATAACCTGTTTAGTTTAACAGGCATCAATTTAGGAAGCATTGGTGTCTGCCATATTAGATAAAATAACCTACAGAACACCCTGTTTGTTAGAGTAGTCTAAGTAGGTTGAGTTGTGTCTTTATGTCGGCGTTAGGGCGAGCGGCATGATCCCCTAAGTGACAAAGGGCTTTTATGGATGCCTTTAGCTCGAACCGTGAGTAGGGCCGTCATTAAGGTAGGGCAGTTTATCAGGTGACTCAGATGTGGTACACCTTTAGAGTCAGAACATAGTTGCAATCCAGGCCAAGATATATCTAAAATACTCGAAGATAGGTCAATCAACATGTAGGAACAGTATAACATAGAATCAGGACATTATCTGTAAAACACTTTTAGGCTTAAATAGACTTAAACCTAGTGGAGAATGAATCACCCTCTCATCAAAGTTATTGATGACGATTGCATAACTGGATCATAAGATAAGAGTTAGGGTAAAAGGCTAGTTACTACTAAGCCGTTACCACTTCCCTGGGAGTACGATATTTAATTTAAGTAAAATCGTAGATACTTTCCAACAGACTAGCTACACGATAGGTACTCTGCTTTAGGTTCTGACTGATTAAGTGACAGCATAGAGACTAAATGTGACAATTAGTCTATCTCAGTCCTTAATTACTCATAATCAACATAGGGTAAAACAACACCTATTTTAGCATATCAGTCGGAGCAGCATCACTTAGACAGTTTTCTCTATTCATAAAAAAGAGTTAGCTTGGTATGAAGAAATAGAATTTTTAGGATCATTTATAATACCACTTGAGGCGAAATTATAGTGAATTCAATATCATTGAAATGATTGAGGCACATTCTTGAAACGATTGAGCCTTTCCAGCCTCACCTTGATGCATTTATTTTCCCTAGTGAACCAAGTTGAGCTTAGCTTATTTCTTGACACCCATGATAAACAACTAGCCAGTTTTTCCAAAATATTTGCATGTATCCTTTCTTTGCCTCCTATAAACTTAATCTCAGTCTTCTTACAATATGTTTTTGAAAATAAGTTTGGGGGTGCAGAAAAAGGAGAGAAGAAAAAGAAAAGAATTGCTGAAAATGAGCATAAGAATACTGTAGCAAAATACTACAGCATCCTAGAACGATGTTAGTTAAATTCTGAAATTAAGGATGTTATGGATGATATATTTAAATGCTTGAAAAAGAGAGTAAAACTCTCTGAATACAAAGGTGAAAAAGAAATGAAAAAGAGCAAAGCTCAGTATTGAGGATACCTATCAAAAATATGACTAAATGATGAACTATTTGCTGGAGCAAAGGGTAGAACCTCAACAGGAGAAACAAATGTGAAAATTAACTGCATTAAGTGTGTTCAAGGCAGATTGGGACTGAGTTTGAGCCTACTTTTTACCAATATTTATCATGCCTTAGCCCCAACCAAGATTACAACCAAAGTAAGACCTCCTTGATCTTTGTTAGTAAGTTTGCTACATTAGTGGAGAGTGGTATGATAAATTGAATTCTGACGATGCAAAATGAATCTTAGGATTATCAATTGTTGATTCATGAATGGAAGAAATTGATAGGCTGGACTATGCACACACACACTGGAGTGAAAATGTTTTGAGCTTGGGTTGGTTAATATTTGGCTATTTAAAGAAAGATGGAACATGATGCTTACTTGAATTTTTTAAAATTTTCTCTCTCTGAAATCATTGGTCCCAAAGTTTAGCTGAAACTGCTGAGCCAAATTCTCTAGTGGATGTACACATTTCATTTTGTCTTTGCTATGCTGCAGCATTTCTTGGGACGAGCAATGGTTTAAGTTTGGGGTGTGATAACTCTAAAATAATATAGTTATTCACATAAACTTTACCACATTTTGCTTTTAAAATGACTGAATTTGTGCGTGAATTGGAGTTAAAATGCGTCTAGTTGATTTTTCTTTCCCTTTTTACGAAAAGTATGGTTTTAATATCAATAAGTCAATTTAATTTAATTAATTTCCAAATTTTTGTTGCGAATTGATTTTATCTAATTATTATTTGGGATTTGGTTCGAATTGATTTATTGTGACAAGGGTAAAAAGGGGAATGAGATGAATAAATCAATTTACCGATTTATTATTCAATTATTTTCAGAAATTATTATGTTATATTTTAATTAATTAAATATGTGGCAGCTGTAGCTTGAAACCCGAGAGAATCCTGCAGCATGGAGGACAAAGACAAAGAAATCATAAGGCATCTGGAATTAATTTTTGGATTATTCATTTTATTTGCTGATTATTATAAGAAAATTCTAGAAATCTGGATAGATGGCGGGATGAGGCTGAATCTCGGGAGCAAGAAGAGATGCTATATATATTTGAAAAATCGAGAGAAGAGAGGACTTTTAGACTTTTGGAGAAGAGATTGGTTTTACTCATTTTAGTATAGTAGAAAATCGATAGTAGAGTTTTAGCATTTCTTTTTAGCATTAGATTAATTCTGTAGGGAACAACCTGAGAGGAAGCAGGGTGACTTGCTGAGTATTCATCAAGTGAGCAGAAAGGACGCCGCGACATTAGTCAGAGGAGAATAACAGTGGGCAAGCGTGATTAAACCGATCTGGGCATTAGGGTGATCTCAGACTCGAGTAATTCTCTGCCCATTTCTTCATTATTGTTCATTGTCTTGTATAAACTCTTACTTGAATGTTGGGTATGAGTTGAAGGCAAATTTATGGATTAATTAAACTTGTTTTGTAATAGAATTATTCACTATGACCATAGGAGCATTTTATTACATTACTTTAATTCCTGAATTTCGTTATCCTCAATACTGAATGTATATTTATAACCTGAAGTTGTTGTGGCATAGTTAAGTATGAACATGTTGATTATACTATTTTGAATACGATGATGAATATGATGTAGCATTGTTCTCTGTTTTTATGATTGCTTCTTGTATGGGGCATGCTTGGTTTATTCATGTAATTACTTAAATAGATTTAGAATAACTTGCGGTTACGACTGTCCAAGTTATGTATCGAACTAGTATCTGGCTTTCTAACCGGAAGGGAGCTAGTTGACAAGATAGTTACGTGGCACTGGATTGAGACGCATGACCGTGCACTCAACATTGCAGGGGACATGACCAAATTCACTGACTAGTGTTGCTCTAGACCAGCGGTACTTCGTACTCCATGAGACGATGATATCAGGGATCTAGACTAGTAGATCAAGTAATCTGGGTAGAACCAGATCGTTGTAGCATTAATCTGGAAACTGAAAGCATGTTCTGTATATTTAGATATATCTCTAGTTTGTATTTACATTTTGGGCGTGAATGCCAAAGCATTGTATTACCTGTAGTACTCTTGTAGTTATTTCCAGTAGGCTGACCCTTACCTGTTAGTTTAGCTTTACCGTAGCAGTAGCATTGCCGTAGCATTAGACCAATATCTATTCATTATTCATCATTCTTTATTCTTTTATTCTTTTGATAACCACTTGTGCAATCGTATTTGCATTTGTAATTGGCACACTTAGTCCCTGTGAGATCGATAATCTTATACTTAGGTACATATATTACTTGTTGATCGGTGTATACTTGCACTTGTTAAGATTGCGTTGATTTACTTCATTTTCTTATCTTTACAAATTGTGACACGTGCACACAACGCAACAGTGGTCCGTGGTACGAACTTAAGATCTAGAGCACAGAGTTCGATGTACCATCTCAGTATTCTTTCGAACTGGTCTATTTTGTGAAAGATCTGCTTTAGTGGGTGGCTGGTGTAGATGGTGATAGAGTGCGATTCAAAGTATGCTCGAAGCTTCTGGGAGCTTATGACTAATGTGTACGCCAGTTTTTCGATGTACGAGTATCGCACTTCGACATCCCTCAGTACTCTGCTGACGAAGTAGACTGGCAGTTTGTTTGTTTTCTGACTCTCTGACCAAGACTGACGCTACTTCCTATTGCAAGATCGACAGGTACATATATAGGGCTTTGCCTGGTGTGGGTGCACTTATCAAGGGTAGATCTGCCAAGTAGCTCTTTAGGTCTTTCCATGCTTTCGTGCATTCTTCACTCCACCGGAAGGTTTTCCCGAATAGCTTTAGTGCTTTGAAAATGGCATACACTTTTCAACTAACTTGGACACAAACCTTCCCAATGCAGCTATGCAACCATTTAGTCTCTAGATGTCTTTGATGCAACGGGGCTTGGCTAATGCCAGTACTGCTTCGATCTTGCAGGGATTGACTTCAATGCCACGTTCCGACATCATGAATCCCAAAAATTTCCCCAACTTGACGTTGAATGTGCACTTCGTTGGGTTAAGCTTCAGACTGTACTCTGATAGAGTGGTGAATGTCTCAGTTAGATCTTCCATGTGGGAGCTGCCCCATCGGGTTTTGACGACCATATCATCCACGTAGGTTTCTATGTTCCAGCCGATCTGCTTCCGTAGGATATTTTTCATCATTCTCTAGTAGGTTGCTCTCACATTCTTGAGTCTGAATGGCATCACGTTATAACAGTAAGTGGCCCCTATCGTCCAGAAAGATGTGTGGATTTGGTCCTGTGGGTTCTTTCTAATCTGGTGATATCTTGAGAAAGCATCCATGAAGCTAAGGAACTCGTATCCCGTGGTGGAGTCTACCAGGGTGTCAATGCAGGGAAGTGGGTAGTAGTCTTTGGGACATGCCTTGTTCAGGTCCATGTAGTCTACGCACATTCTCCATTTTTCATTTGACTTTTTCAGCATTACCACGTTGGCCAACCAAGAAGGATAGTCGACTTCTCGTATGAATCCAGATCTCAGTAGTTTCTTAACTTTAATTTGCATGCCTTTGAGCTTGTTGATATGCACAAATCATATAACTTTTTTAGCATATTTTAGGCACAATTTAGGGCGAAATTAGAGTTAAATCGTTCTCAATTGACTGTTATTAATGCAATTTCACAGTTTTTGTGATTTTGGAAGCTTCATGTGAAATGTGCAAGAAAATGGCAAATTTCGGGGAAAAAACGTGATTTTTTGGAAGTTCAGAAGTCAGGACGGGCGTCCCAACCCGGTCAAAGAACCGGGACGGACATCCAGGACCCGGGACGGGTGTCCTGACCAGGTCAACAGGCCTGGACGGGCGTCCCGAGCCCCTGTACAGACTCCCACATCATTTTTTGCAACAAAAAATCACTCAGCTCTCCTGCTATAAATACCCCAGGCCTTTCACAATTGAAATCATTCCTCTCCACTTGATCTGAATCATTCAGTGACTTCAAGTATACATTTTTATACAGTATACAAGTCATTCAGTGATTTTAGGTGTTTCTTCATTCAAGAAGATTTCTAGTTTTCGAGAGTGTCTCGTGTTCTTCGTTTCTGAGAGTCTGTCTCAGATCTTAGAATACGACTAGATAGGTTCGTTTTTAATATTCATAGAATACCCTAATATTGCGTTATGTGCGTGAGTCACAAATTGAAAAGATAATAAAATCAACGCAATTTTTAACAAGTGCAAGTATATACTGGTCAACAAGTAATATATGTACCTAAGTTGATATGCATAAATCATATCACTTTTTAGCATGTTTTTAGGCACAATTTAGGGCAAAATCGGTGTTAAATCGTTATCAATTGACTTTTATTAACTCAATTTCGCAGGTTTTGTGATTTTGGAAGTGTTAGGCGAAGAGTGCAAGAAAATGGCAAAATTCGGGGCAAAAACGTGATTTTTAGAAGTTCGGAAGTCTGGATGGGTGTCCAGAACCCAGGACGGGGGTCCTGACCTGGTCAATAGACCAGGACGGGCATTTAGGACTTGGGATGGCTATCCTGACCTGGTCAAGAGGCCGGGACGGGCGTCCCAGATCTAGGATGGGCGTCCCGAATGCCTGGTCAAAGTCCCACATCGAATTTTTGAGAGAAATTCACCCAGTTCCCCTGCTATAAATACCCCAGGCCTTAGTTGAAATCATTCCTCTCCACTCGATCTGAGTCATTTAGTGACTTCAAGTATACAATTTTCTATAGTATACAAGTCACTTAGTGATTTCAGGTTTTAGTATAGGTATATTTATAGTTTTAGAGAGTGTCTCGTGTTCTTCGTTTCTGAGAGTCTATCACAGATCTTAGAATACGACTAGATAGGTTCGTTTTTGGTATTCATAGAATACCCGGGATTTCGTTAGGAGATCCTAAGAGGGTACTAGGCGTTCGAAGAGTCAGTCAACATGGCTGTGCTTAAGCTGGGTATTAAGGTAAAGCATAGCTACTAGGCTGTGGAAGCGTCCTCCGAAGGCTCTACCGAGCAGAGTCGGGTCGAGCAGTCCAACATATACAAGCAGTTGCTCCATCAACGAACTACGTAAAGGGTGAATACTTTATGGCACCGGTCCCCTTGTCCCTCTCTTTATATGTATGTACTGTGTTCGTCCAAATAACTATTATGATATTAAACTATGATTGTATGAATATGTGTTTTACATGTTGAAGTCATTTATATTTTTCTGGAAATGGTCACCAGCTTAACTATCATTATGACTGCATGTCTACTGTAGTTTCTTTTAAACTAGATGAATGGTTATAGACAATTCCTAACCACGGTCTAATCAGAACCTGTTTAGTTTAACATGCATTAATTTAGGACTTCCCATTGGAAGCATTAATGTATGCCATATTAGATGAAATAACCTATAGATCACCATGTTTGTTAAAGGAGTCTAAGTAGGCTGAGTTTGTGTGTTTGTGCCGGCGTTAGGGCGGGCGGCATGATCTCCTGAGTGACACGGGACTTTCATGGATGCCTTTAGCTCGAACCGTGAGTAGGGCCGTCATTAAGGTAGGGCAGTTTATTAGGTAACTCAGATGTGGTACACCGGTAGAATTAGTACATAATTGCAATCTAGACCAAGATATATCTAAAATACTCGAAGATAGGTCAATCAATATGTAGGAACAGTATAACATAAAATCAGAACATTATCTGTAAAACACTCTTGTAGGCTTAAATAGACTTGAACCTAGTGGAGAATGAATCACCCTCTCATCAAAGAATTTGATCAACGATTGCATAACTGGATCATAAGATAAGAGTTAGGGTAAGAGGATAGTTGCTACTAAGCCGTTACCACTTCCCTGGGAGTACGATAAATTGATTAAATTAAAATCGTAGATACTTTCCAACAGACTAGCTACACGATAGGTACTCTGCCTTAGATTCTGATTGATTAAGTGACAACATAGAGACTAAATGTGACAATTAGTCATTCTAAATCCTTAGTTATTCATAATTAAAATAGGGTAAAATAACGCCTATTTTAGCATATCAGTCGGAACACATCATAAGTACAAGATTATCGATCCCATAGGGACTAAGTGTGCCAATTATACATGCAAACATGATTTACATTTGGTTAAAAGAATAAAGAATGATGAATAATGAATGGAGATTCGGAGATTGATCTACTGCTATGGTAATGCTGCTGCAACACTAATGTTGTAGCCACACCAATGTTGTAGCAATGATAATGATGCAGCATCGCTAACTAACAATTACAAATCAACCTACTAAAAATAACCATAAGAATACAACATGTAATACATTGCTGTGAAAATCAAGCCAAAGATGCAAATATAAACTAATGGTGAACCTAAAAATACTAAGCATGCTTTCGGTTTCCAAATCAATACTACAGCGATCTGGTTCTACCCAAATTAGTTAACCTATTAGTCTAGATCCCCGATAACATCGTCTCATGGAGTACGAAGTACCGTGAACCTAGAACAACACTAGTCAGTGAAATTGGTCGTGTCCCCTGCAATGTTGAGCGCACGGTCATGCTTCTCAATCTAGTGTCATGTAATTATCTTGTCAACTAGACCCCTTTTGGTTAGAAAGCCAGATACTAGTTCGGTACATAACTTGGACAGTCGTAACCCAAGTTATTCCTAGTCCGTTTAAGTAATTACATGAATAAACTAAGCATGCCCCATACAAGCATCAATAAGAAAAACAAGACACAATACTCAGCATTTTTATCATCATATTCCATATTAGTTTGTTCCACATGTTTATATTCGACTAGACTAGAGCACCTTCAGGTTATAAGTAAATATTCATTTGAGACGAATCATGAAATACAAGGATCAACGTAATAGGAAAAATAGTCCCTATAGTCATAGTAAACATATCAATCCCAAAACAGTATTTAATCAACCCTTGAATCCATCTAACTATTCTCCACATTACAAAGAATAATTAACATAAAACAGTAGGCAAATTAAAGAAATGGAAAGAGGGTTACTCGGGTCGGAGATCACCCTTCTGCCCCAAATCGGATTTAATCATGTTGCTGCTGTCCTTCGTCTCCTCCGTGAGATGCTACTGCCTTCTGTTATGCTCAGCTTACAAGACCTCAGCAATGTCGCCCAACCTTCTCAGGTATTCTCCACTCTATTCTTAGCTCTAAGTCGCTCTATTACAGGTCACTCACTGCATCTATTCTATGTTCTACCCGATTCTAAATACATACAAATATCTCCGATGTTTTCTATCTTTCTACCTTTTCTATCTCTACTCCCCCCTCTTTTCTCTTCTGCTTTCCCACCTATATATACAGGTCTTTGATGCTTCAAAAACTCCTTTGTTCACCTGTTTGTAGTGGACAACTGTCATTCTCTTCAAGAACAATTCCACTGCTTCTGCCCCAAGAGTTATACAGCTGCCAGTTTCCTTGATGACTCATGCTGCCAGCTGGGGTGATTCTTGGATATATATATATATATACAATCATACACACATATATATATATAAATTGTATAACAAACTGCTGATGTAATTTTTTTGTCTTCTTTTCCTCCTGAAACCAGCGAGGCTCATGCTTCAACCGACTGGAGTATCATTAGTAATTCAGTCGGTTGCTATATATATATATATATATATATATATATATATAAGTTCCATATTTCCCTTTTGTCTTTTTGTTCATTTGACCGTCTACATGCAGATATATATATATATAACATAAATTCCATTTCCCTTAAATAGATTTGATTGATTTCCAATTTCTCCCGTACTAATTTCTCAATCGGTCAATTCTTTTCTTTCATCAACTTCAACCGGCCAAATTCCTTTTCTACCATTGGTCAATTGAGCCATAAAATTTCCACTCCTTTCAAAAGTGCTGCAATTAAAATCAAAGAAAGTCAAAATTCAATTTAAATAAAAGGTGGAATTTTTATCCAATAAATTAAACTGATAAAATTAACTTTAAAAAGGGAAAATATGCAAATTAGAGTATTTCACCCAAAATCAAGAGACACCTTCTACAAATCAAGCTAGAAATAAGGCAAAATATGTGCAAATAACTCTACTATCGTAGAGTTATCACACCCCCAAACTTAAACTATTGCTTGTCCCGAGCAATGCTGCAATAATGCAAAGTAGAGAGAAATGTGTTAATCATCCAATAATCAGTTCAGTAGTACATAGCTAACTTGGGACTTGCGATTTTAGATTAAAAATTGTTGAAAATTCAAGTGGGTATCAAGTTCCAATTTTTCAAATATCAAAATACTAACCAAATCAAGATCAAACAATCAATTTACTCCAGTGTGTGTGTGTATAGTCTGTCCCCTTTTTAATTCCTGCTCATGAATCAGCAAATGATAATCCCTAGATTCATTTTGCGTAATTAAACTTCAATTTATTATACCTCTCTCCACTAATGTAGTAATCTCAATAGCAAGGATCAAAGAGGTCTTACTCTGGTTGTATTGTTGGCTGGGGTTTAGGTATGATACATTTCGGTACACAGTAGGCTCAAACTCAGCCCCAACCTGCCCTGAACACATTGAGCACAAACATTTCTTTTTATGATCTACCACAATTTTCACCTCTTAATATTCAAGAGTTAGTAATCACCCAATAATCAAGCAGTAAATTTCTTTAAATAATGAGCTTTGGTCTGTTTCTTTCCTTTTTTCTGTCACACTCTCGAGTACTGAGAGTTCTTTCTTTTTCTTTTGGTACACAAATTCTAAGATCTTTTACATTTTCAAACACACAACTGCCACATATTCAAAATGCTACAGCAACATCAATGCTGCCGCAACGCTAATGCTGCAACATCGCTACAGTATTCTATACTTTTTATATCACTTTTCTTTCACTCCCCCAAACTTAGTGTTCTAGGAATATTGAGATAGAGTCAATGGGTGTCAAAGAAAAGATATACACAAATATTTTGGGAACAGTGGCTAGTTAACTGATTTTAGATGAAAGAAAACAGTCTTAGGCTCAACTTGGCTAACTAGGGAAATATAATGCAGTAGGGTAAGCTAGAAAGGCTCAATCGTTTTCAAAAAAACATGCCTCAATCATTTCATTGCTACTGATTCTACTAGGATTTCGCCTCAAGAGATATCACAAATGAATCTAAAAATTTTGTTTCTTCATGCCACAGCTAATTCTTTTTATGAACAAAGAATATATCTAGGTTAAGACTATTGTGCAAAAAATTGTTTGGAGTAAAAATTATTATCACCCAATGTCAGCTAATATCTATATATCTAAAAAAAAGAGTACTTGACATACAAGAATTTGAGTTTTAAGTTCAAGAAATCATCATAAATTGCATTCCCAAGGCCGTCACAACCAACTAATTACTAGATGAAAAATCACAGCACTTTCCATTGCAGTCATCTAATCATCACAAAAGTAAAGCATTCATTCATTTCAGAAGGCTATTTCAGAAATTCCAGCATAGTATCATATCAAAAAGATAAAAGTTCATCATCCATTCAGCATTAGGTAAAAGAAAAAATGTATCATCCAGCAAAAAGGACACCCTCCCCCAAACTTAAGAGGGAGCAATGTCCTCATTGCAGCATTCAAAAGTAGGTAAAAACCAAATAGAAAAAGACTAAAAAGTTCAAGCCTGAACTGCAGGTCAACATAAAGAGAGTACAAATACTAGTAAAAGAGAAATATAATGCATCAAAGAGAGAAGGGATGAAGAGATAAAACCACTCCCGAAGTGCAGGGAGTGTTTCTAGATGTCATCGTCGCTCCCCATCGTGTGTGGTTCATCTGGCAGAATCTGATGTGGAAATGTAGGCCACGGGGCACCAGCCTGTTGCCTCTGTCTTGGCAAGGATTGAAAAATTGCCGCATCACGGTCTCTAGCATACTGCCAATACAGTTGCTGGTGCGCGTATAACTGTTGCACATCAATTGCTGGAGCATCAGAAGATGTCGGGGAATGTGGGAAAGGTGTCTGTGCTGATGGTGTCTAGGAGCTAGCCCTTGAAGGTTGTGTCGAGGGTGTGGGCAGAATCTGGCTCAAGTCGTTTGCGGATATCGTGCCCTGGGAGTAGAATTCCCCATCGTCTATGGCCACCACAACTCCAGAGGCCTTGCAAAGCAAACAAATAAGAGTTGGGAAATACATTTCCCCACTCTTTCGGTTAGCACAAGCTCGGATCTGGTCACAGATAATCTTGCCTACATTAATGGACCGTCCTTTGACAATGCATGCAAGCAACAACACCTTTTCCACATTGAGGGTGGAAGTGTGTGCTGTAGGCATCAACGAATGGCGTACGAAGTAGAACCAAACTTTTGCTTCGGTGGTAAGAAATTCACGGCGGCAAGTCTTGTTCCCGTGCTGGGAACAAGTCCACTGAGTCCCAGGTACAGTAACAACCTGCAACATTTGGTCACGAACGTCATCACTGAGATTTGAAAACAAGGAATGGTAATCATCAGAATCATTGCTGAAATTCTGAAGGTCGAACAGTTGGTTGATAGCCCGTGGGTTTAAAGGGATCTGACGTTCCCTGACAAAGATAGAGTAAACGTTATTAGGCCAAAGATTAGCATAAAATTCACGGACAATAGATGAATCAGGCTCAATTCTCTGGTTGCTGAATTTTTCCCAGCCCAATGCTCGAATCATGTCTCTGCACTTCGTAGGTAGAGGATAGGGATCCTCTCTAGTCGAGATGAACCCTAAATCTGAGAGATACTTCTTGTCACTGTAGAGCTCTTGAAACCTTGTTTCCGCATCTAAAGAGGCAAACCGTGCCTTAGTGCATTGCCTTGCAACTTGTTTGGTCCTAGGCTTTTATAACAGTTGCAAAATTTAGACCTAAGTGTTACAGCAGTTTCAAGCATATTCATAAGAACTGGTCATCAATAGTTCATGCATTAGTCCAATCATATTTCCAACAATTAAGCACAGAACATCAAAAAGTTATACATAAGTCAGTATGCTCTCGACAGTTAAACATAAAACAACATGCTATCAATAGGCATTCATAGATAAAACAGTATGATTTTAATCAGTCAAATACAGGCTACCATACTGGCAAGAGAGGACAATATTCTTTTAACAGGTACTCAGCAGATTTCATACTGTCATACATAGAGAAAACAGTATGCATTCAACATTTACACACAAGATCTTAAACTGGCAGTAGGCATATATAGAGAAAACAGTATGTTTTCAACATTTAAACACAGAGCAGGATGTTATCAACTATCAGTATGCTTCCAACAGTTAAATATGGAACAACATGTTTTCAATAGGACAGTGTGTAGTCAAAATTTTAAACTCAAGACAGTATACTTTCAGCAGTCAGTATGTTTCCATCAGTGAACACATGCATCATACTTTTGATAGGATAGTATGCATTCAATATTTTAAACACAGGGCAGTAGTATACCAGATTGATAATACTCCCTTAAAGCCCTAAACTTGAAACATGCCATCATATGTCAACAAAATAAATTTGTTCCAGAAGCAAAGGTAAATAAAATGATGATCAAATAGGAGCCTTAATTAGCAAATTCAACATATATGTTCTTCAATATAAGCGAGAAGTAGTTTGCTTAAGTCCCCAATAGATAAAACTAATGCTCAATTGTATTGATCCCGACTGTTCAGAAAAGAGAACATACCTTTTTAGGGTTTGGCAATTGGGCGTAATAGAGTGTAGAGAAACGTATCTTCTAAATGATTCTGATGGGAGGGAAACTAAGCAACTACCGAGAGTATTTAAAGGGGCAATTGCTTGAAGTGATTATCAAACTTCTCAATTGCAAATGGATTTATTGAAAAGTAAAACCCTTTTACCTACCATTCTCTGTTTCAAATTAATAATAGCAGAGAGTGAATTGTACTTTGTTTCATCTACCCAATGTGTATAGATACAGATGCATCAGGCGGCTTGACCGTCTGACTGATGGTACTCCACCTTCCAACTTCAGGCTGTTGGAATTACCATCCATTACTCCACCGACAGGTAAGTGTGGGATTCAAAAAGTCAAGGGGCAAGAATCTGAGAGAAAAGAAAATAGATAAAAGAAAATAGATGACAGAAAAGAAGGGAGTCGGTTGTGAGACACATCACGGGAAAAGAAAATAAAAATAAAAATAAATAAATAAATAAACATCAAAGTGTTCACTTGGGATTTTTCTCATCTGTTGAGTCCGGGATGCACTCAGCTTCAATTAACGATAGAAGTGTAATTTGGTGTTTGAAATCACCATCTCTATAGTGCTTCAGTCGATGTCCATTTACCTTAAATTGAATGCCATTCTGACCTTGGACTAGGACTGCCCCATATGGAAATACTTGCTTTATAGTGAATGGTCATGTCCATCTTGACCTTAATTTCCCCGAAAATAGCTTCAGCCTTGAATTAAAGATTAATACTTGTTGCCCAATTTCAAAATTTTTCTTTTGGATGTGATTGTCATGCCATCTTTTGGTCTTTTCTTTCTATAATTTGGCATTTTCATAAGAAAATAGTCTCATCTCATCCAATTCTGAAAGCTACAGCATTCGCTTGTTTCCAGCAGCATTCATATCCAAATTGAGATGCTACAGGGCCCAGTATGCTATGTGCTCTAACTCTACTGGTAAGTGGCAAGCTTTCCCAAAAACGAGTCTGTAGGGAGACATACCTATTGAAGTCTTGAAAGTTGTCCGGTAAGCCCATAAAGCATCATCTAACCATCTTGACCAGTCTTTTCGGTTTGGGTTAACTACCTTCTCAAGGATACCTTTTATGATTTGATTAGACAGTTCAACTTGCCCATTTGTTTGAGGATGGTATGGCAAGGTAACTCGGTGATGAACATTGTATTTGGCTAGCATAGCTCCTAGCCATTTGTTGATAAAATGAGAACCTTCATCACTGATAATTGCTCTTGGTGTTCCAAAACGTGAAAAAATATTTTTTCTAAGGAAATTTATCACAACTTTGGAGTCATTAGTGGGGAATGCTGCAGCTTCCACCCACTTAGACACACAATCCACTACCATTAGCATGTAAGAATTCCCGTGATGCGTTCCGGTTGATATGCTAAATAGGTGTTATTTTACCCTATGTTGATTATGAATAATTAAGGACTGTGATTGACTAATTGTCACATTTAGTCTCTATGGTGTCACTTAATCAGCCAGAACCTAAGGCAGAGTACCCATCGTGTAGCTAGTCTGTTGGAAAGTATCTACGATTTTATTAAATAAATATCGTACTCCTAGGGAAGTGGTAACGGCTTAGTAGTAACTAGCCTTTATTCCTAACTCTTATCTTATAATCCAGTTATGCAATCTTCATCAATAACTTTGATGAGAGGGTGATTCATTCTCCACTAGGTTTTAAGTCTAACCAAACCTGAAAGTGTTTTATAGATGAGATCCTGATTTTATGTTATACTGTTACTATACGTTGATTGACCTATATTCGAGTATTTTAGACATGTCTTGGCGTGGATTGCAACTATGTTCTGTGTCTAAAGGTTACCACATCTGAGTTTCTACGCTACCGCCCCATCGTTAAGGGTAACGGCCCTACTCACGGCTCGGACTAAAGTCAGCAATGACCGCCCTATGTCACTTCGGGGATCATACTGCTCGTCTCATAACCGCCAGCATAAAACTCTACTCAGCCTACCTAGATTACTTTCAACCAACAGGGTGTTTCGCAGATTATTTTATCTAGTATGGCAGACACCAATACTAATTGATGCCTGTTAAACTAAACAGGTTATGAATAGACCGTGGTTAGGAATTGTCTATAACCCTAATTTCAGTAAAAAAGAGCGGCAATAGACATGCAGACATAATGGATATTTAAGCAGGTGGCCATTTCTAGAAAAACATAATAACTTCAACATATATGACAAATATTCATAAAAATCATAATCTGGTATTCAAAACTGTTATTTGGACAAACACAATAACAACATATAAGAGAGGGACAAGGGGACCGATGCCATAAAGAAATCACCCTTTACGAAGTTTTGCCGATGGAGCGTACTGCTGTATATGCCGTATTGCTTGACCCGACTCTAGTCACCAGAACCTTCGGAGGACGCTTCCTCAGCCTAGTAACTGGGCTTTACCTTAATACCCAACTTAAGCCCAGCCCTGTGGACTGACTCTTGGAACGCCTAGAGCCCTCTTAGGATCTCCTAACGAAATCTCGGGTATTCTATGAATACCAGAAATGAACCTATCTATAGAAGCCTAAGATCTGAGACTATTTCTCAGAAACTAAAACAAAACACTAACAAGAAAGAAAACTGAGATCCGAGTCTCTGAGTGAGTTGTGTACTAGAGAAGTGTACACTGGAAACCACTTAATGACTCAGATCGAGTGGAGAGGAATGAAATCAACTGCTGGAGGCCTGGGGTATTTATAGAGCTTCCCGGGGTGATTTTTCATCAAACATTTGATGTGGGACTTGAACTGGGGGTTCGGGACGCCTGTCCCGGATTGGGACGCCCGTCCTGGCCTATTGACCAAGTCGGGACGCCCGTCCCGAGCCTTTGACCGAGTCAGCATTTCCAAAAATTGCGTTTTTGCCCCAAAAATTTCTTTTTTCGTCTACTTTTCACCTGACACTTCCAAAATCATAAAAATTGTGAAATTGAGTAAATAACAAACAATTAAGATCAATTTACCCTCAATTTCACACGAAATCATACATAAAAATATGCTAAAAAGGTGATACGATTTTCGTGTATCATCCCGAAAGAAGGGGGGAAAGGTGCCATGAAATCAATGCCCCATACATCAAAAGTTCAACTTCTAGTATATTAGTAAGTGGCGTTTCCTTCATGCGGGAGAGGTTTCGGACCCTTTGGCAACGGTCACATTTTGTCACAAATTTATAACAGTCTTTAAATAATGAGGGCCAAAAGAAACCAGATTGTAATACCTTTGCTGCGGTTTGAGACCATCCAAAATGTCCTCCACAAGGTGAATTGTGACAGTGAAAAATAATATCCTCAATTTCGTCATCATTTACACACCTTCAAATCATTTGATCTGCACATTGTTTGAACAAGAAGGGTTCCTCCCAAAAATAACTTTTTACATCATGGAGGAACTTCTTCCTTGCTTGGTATGAGAAGTCCAGTGGTGATACACCACTGGCCAAATAGTTTGCAAAATCCGCATACCATAGCACTTTTGCATCTTGAATTTTCTGCAGCTGTTCATTTGGAAAATGCTCATTTATGGGAATTTGAAATTCCTTTTGCTGCTCTAGCAGGGATAAATGGTCGGCTACTTGATTTTCTACTCCTTTCTTGTCCTTGATTTCGACATCAAATTCCTGTAGGAGTAGAATCCATCTAATAAGTCGTGGTTTTAAGTCCTTCTTTGAGATTAGGTACTTGATGGGGGAATAATCGGTGTAGACTATCACTTTGGTCCCCACCAAGTAGGACCTGAACATATCAAAGGCAAACACAATAGCAAGCAACTCATTTTCAGTAACAGTATAGTTGATTTGTGCCTCAGTGAGTGTCTTGCTGGCATAATAGATGGAATGAAAAATTTTGTTACGTCGCTGCCCCAAAACTGCACCTACTGCATAGTCACTAGCATCACACGTCAATTCAAATGGTAGACTCCAATCTGGTGCTATGATAATTGGGGCTAAAATCAATTTCTGCTTAAGATCCTCAAAAGCTGCGGCACAGGCTGCATCAAAAGAAAACACATTATCTTTTTCTAATAACTTACATAAGGGCTTAGATACCTTTGAAAAGTCTTTGATGAATCTCCGGTAGAAGCTCGCATGTCCCAAAAAGCTTCAAATGCGTTTTACAGTTGTTGGGTGATATGCATAAATCGTATCACATTTTTAGCATGTTTTTAGGCATGATTTAGGGTGAAATTGAGGGTAAATCAGTTTTAATTGTTTATTATTAACTCAATTTCACAGTTTTCATGATTTTGGAAGTGTCAGGTGAAAAGTAGAAGAAAATGGTAAATTTCAGGGCAAAAACGCAATTTTTCAGAAGTTCGGACTTCGGGGAGGGCGTCCTGACCTGGTCAACAGGCCAGGGCGGGCGTCCAGGACTCAGGACGGGCATCCTGACCTGGTCAACAGACCAGGACGGGTGTCCCGAGCAGAAATTCCAAGTCCCACATTGAATTTCTGATTAAAAATCACTCCAGAAAGCTGCTATAAATACCCCAGGCCTCCAAGAGTTGAATCCATCCCTCTCCACTTGATCTGAGTCATTTAGTGACTTGAAGTGTACACTTTTCTCGAGTACATAAGTCACTTAGAGACTCGGGTTTAGTTTTCTTTCTTCTTAGTGTTTCGTTTCTTAGCTTCTGAGAATTAGTCTCAGATTTTAGGCTTCGATAAATAGGTTCATTTCTGGTATTCATAGAATACCCAGGATTTCGTTAGGAGATCCTAAGAGGGCTCTAGGCGTTCGAAGAGTCAGTCCACAGGGCTGGGCTTAAGCTGGGTATTAAGGTAAAGTCCAGCTACTAGGCTGAGAAAGCATCCTCCAAAGGTTCTGGCGAGCAGAGTCGGGTCAAGTAGTACGACATATACAGCAGTACGCTCCATCGGCGAGACTAAGTAAAGGGTGATTTCTTTATGGCATCACCCCCCCTGTCCCTCTCTTATATGTTGTTATTGTGTTTGTCCAAAGAATTACTTTGAATACTGGATTATAGTTGTTATGAATATTTGTTATATATGTTGAAGTTATTATGTTTTTCGGAAATGGCCACCTGCTTAATATTCATTATGTCTGCATGTCTAATGTAGTCTCTTTTAAACTAAAATTAGGGTTATAGACAATTCCTAACCACCGTCTATTCATAACATGTTTAGTTTAACAGGCATCGATTAGTATTGGTGTCTGCCATACTAGATAAAATAACCTGAGGAACACCCTGTTTGTTAGAGTAGTCTAGGTAGGCTGAGTTGCGTTTTTATGCCGGCGTTAGGGCCAGCGGCATGATCCCGAAGTGACATAGGGCTTTCATGGATGCCTTTAGCTCGAACCGTGAGTAGGGCCGTCATTAAGGTAGGGCGGTTTATTAGTTGACTCAGATGTGGTACACCTTTAGACACGGAACATAGTTGCAATCCAGGCCAAGACATGTCTAAAACACTCGAATATAGGTCAATCAACATGTAGGAACAGTATAACATAGAATCAGGACATTATCTATAAAACACTTGCAAGCTTAGTTAGACTTAAACCTTAGTGGAGAATGGATCACCCTCTCATCAAAGTTATTGATGAAGATTGCATAATTGGATCATAAGATAAAAGTTAGGATAACAGGCTAGCTACTACTAAGCCGTTACCACTTCCCTGGGAGTACGATATTTATTTAAGAAAATTGTAGATACTTTCCAACAGACTAGCTACACGATAGGTACTCTGCCTTAGGTTCTGGCTGATTAAGTGACACCATAGAGACTAAATGTGACAATTAGTCAATCTCAGTCCTTAATTACTCATAATCAACATAGGGTAAAATAACACCTATTTAGCATATCAGTCGGAAATGCATCATTGGGGTTGGTAGTTTTTCGATTACCTCTATCTTTGCTCGGTCTACTTCAAGACCTTTTTTCGAGATCCGGTGACCCAACACAATTCCTTCTCGAACCATAAAGTGACATTTTTCCCAGTTGATGACTAAATTGGTGTCCTCACAACGTTTAAGCACATTGGCCAAATTTTCTAAACAATCATCAAAAGAATCCCCGAATATGGAGAAGTCATCCATGAAAACTTCTAAGTACTGCTCCACCATATCTGTGAAAATGGCCATCATACAACGTTGGAACGTTGCTGGAACGTTGCTGGAGCATTGTAGAGTCCGAATGGCATCCTTCTGAATGCAAAAGTACCATAGGGACAAGTGAAAGTTGTTTTGTCCTGGTCCCCTAGTGACACAGTAATTTGGTTGTAACCAGAATAGCCATCCAGAAAATAGTAATACTCATGTCCAGCCAACCTGTCCAACATTTGGTCAATGAAAGGTAGTGGGGAAGTGGTCTTTCCTCGTGGCTTTGTTAAGTTTCCTATAATCAATGCATATTCGCCATCCCGTGACGGTTCTGGTAGGAATTAGCTTGTTGTCTTCGTTCTTTTCCACCGTAATTCCTCCTTTCTTGGGCACACACTGTACAAGACTTACCCAAGAACTGTCAGAGATAGGGTAGATTATGCCAAAATCTAACCACTTGATGATTTGTTCCTTTACCACTTCCTTCATAATTGGATTTAATCATCTCTGCCCTTCTATTAAATTTTTGGAATCGTCTTCCAAAATGATTTTGTGCATGCATAAGGTTGGACTTATACCTTTGATGTCAACTATGGTCCAGCCCATAGCTCTCTTATGTTGTCGTAGAACTACAAGTAATTTTTCCTCCTGTTCATCATCCAGTAATGCTGGAATGATTACTGGCAGTGTTGAGTCTGCTCCCAGAAATCCATTATTCAAATGCTGCGGCAATGACTTCAGTTCCAACTGTGGTGGTTCTTCCACTGAAGGTTTTGTTATCTTGAATTCTCGAGAAGACAAATCCAAGGATTCATATTGAGCTCTAAATTTGAAACCTTGGGGGTTTCCTTCTAACCAAGCTGAATGTTCTTCTGCCTCCATATTGCCATCATCATGTAGAATTTCCTCCGTTAGTATTATTGTCAATACATCCTCTGCATACTCCTCTTGCTTTTCATCTTTTTCTGCCCAAGAATCACTGGTGGTGATTTGAAAACACTCCTCACCTTCGTCATGAAATTTCATGGCTTTGAACACGTTGAATGTGACTTTATCGTCTTGAAATCTCATGGTGAGTTCCCCTTTCTGGACATCAATGAGAGTCCTTCCCGTAGCAAGGAAAGGTCTCCCTAAAATAATGGGAACATCACTGTCTGCTTCATAGTCGAGAACAATAAATTCAGCTGGAAAAATAAATTTGCCAACTCTTACCAGGACATCCTCAATTTTTCCATCTGGGTAGGCTATAGACCTATCTGCTGGTTGTAGCGTTACCGTTGTAGGTCTTACCTTACCTATGCCCAACTGTTTAAAGATTGACATAGGCATAAGGTTGATGCCAGCACCAAGATCACACAAGGCCATCCCACAATATGAGTCTCCAATAGAACAAGGAATGTTAAAGCTCCCTAGATCTTTCATTTTAGGGGGCAGCTTGTCCTGTAAAAAGAAACTGCATTCTTTGGTTAGTGAAACAATTTCATATTCTCCCAACTTTCTCTTCTTTGTAAGGATATCCTTCATGAATTTGGCGTAGTTGGGCATTTGTTCTATTGCTTCCACCAATGGAATGTTGATGTTCAGTTGTTTCAAAATATCCAAGAACTTATTGAACTGCTCATCTTGTTTCTTTTTAGCAAACCATTGTGGAAAGTGCATTCGTTGATGTACTGGTTTGCTTTCTAGAATATTGCTTTCCTGCGGCATCGGCGATGCTGCGGCATCGGCGATGCTGCGGCATCGACGATGCTGCATCATCTGGCTTTTCTGGAATGGTGCTTTGCTGTAGCATCAGGCTCCACTGGTTTTGGTTCAGCTACTAGAATTTCTGCCTCCTTGCTGGGCTCACTGGACTTCTCCGCTGCTCCAGACTTTATCTTTGGTTCTTCCAGTGTTTTGTCACTCCGTAGTGTTACCGCTTTGCAATGTTCTTTTTCTTCTCTCCTTGGATTCTTTGTATCACTCCGAAGTGATCCTTGTGGTCTGTTTCTCATCTCTTGGGCTAACTGCCCCATTCGTCTTTCGAAGTTCCGCACAGTACATGATAATCCTTGTATAGTTGTTTCTGTTCTTGCCATGAAGCCTCTCATCATATTTTCTAAAGCATTTGAAGCTGGTGGTTGTTGTTGAGGTCTTTGTTGTTGTTGGAGTTGTTGTTGTTGCTGCTGGGGGTACTGTTGCTGCTGTTGGAGCGTTGGTCTCGGGTTCATACCTTGGCTATGGTGCATCCCCTGGTCTCTCCAAGAAAAATTTGGATGCTGCCTCCAAGTAGGGTTGTAAGAATTTGATTGTAGACCGTTGCCCCTGTTTTGGTTCCCCATGTAGCAAACTGATGTTGGATTGTGAACACAATCCTCAAATAGGTGCCCCTCTCCACAGTAAACACAGCACACATCCTGTACTTGGCTTACATTGGACTGGTTTGATGGTTCGGCCACTTGCCCGCCATGTTGCAGCATACTTAGTGTCTTTAGCATGTTAGACATTGATGACACTTGGGCTGAGAGTGAAGTTAGTGAATCTAACTCCAATACTCCAAGCACTCCTCTTCCGCTAGGTAGTCTGGTTGTAGGCCCCGGATAGTTGTTATTGGCAATTCTTTCAGTTAGTTCATAGGCTTCATTATAGGTTTTTTCCAATAGTGCTCCATTTGCTGAAGCATCGACTATCATGCGTGTGTGCGCGTTTAACACGTTGTAAAATGTCTCCATTTGAATACACTGTGGGATTCCATGGTGTGGGCATCTTCTTAACAACTCTTTGAATCTCTCCCATGCCTCGTACAATGATTCTTCTTCTATCTGATGAAAAGAAGTGATTTCATTCTTCAACCTAGCATTTTTTGTTGGAGGAAAATATTTCATTAAAAAATTTTCAGTGAGCTGTTGTCACGATGTTACACTACCCGAGGGTAGAGAGTTTAGCCACGCTCAAGCCTTTTCTCTCAGGGAGTACGGGAAAATTTCAGCCTCAATACTTCATCTGCTATCCCTGGTAGCTTAAACTAGTCACTTACTTCCATGAATTGTCGTAGGTGCAAGTGTGGATCTTCAGCAGGTGATCCACCAAACTGCCCTACCGCTTGCAGCATTTGGAACATTACTAGTTTCAGCTCGAACTGTGCTGCAGTAATCTCTGGTCGCACAATGCTTGGATTCACTTCATTAAACATAGGGACCTCATACTGTCGGATAGCATGGTCCCTATCGTCTGCCCTCACCACAGGATTATAGACAGGTTCATTTTCTATAGCACGTTGTTCAGCCATGTCTGCCTAGTCCTTGGTTTGTTTCTTTTTCCTCAACGCCTTGGTCGTTCTCTCAATTTTTGGATCAAGTGGCAGCAATGTAGCTTGAGAGCCCTTGCTCGTTTTACTCATGCAAAACAGCACACATTATGGAATGAATGATACACAAGCTGAAATTTAACAAATAGTTAAGATCAATAATTCACAAAAAATTCAGCCCATGCATAATTATTCGTCCGTCATACATCATTTCAATAATCTCGTAAGCTCAAGTATGAGTATAAAATAAAAGAATAAAAGTAACCAAATGCAAATAATATTTACAAATAATTAACTCCGAAGTCCCCGACAACGGCGCCAAAAACTTGTTGCATTCTGTGTGTGTGTCACAAATTGAAAAGATAATAAAATCAACGCAATTTTTAACAAGTGCAAGTATACACCGTCAACAAGTAATATATGTACCTAAGTACAAGATTATCGATCCCACAGGGACTAAGTGTGCCAATTATACATGCAAACATGATTTACATTTGGTTATAAGAATAAAGAATGATGAATAATGAATGGAGATTCAGAGATTGGTCTACTGCTATGGTAATGTTGCAGCAACACTAATGCTGCAGCCACACCAATGCAGCAGCAATGATAATGATGCAGCATCGCTAACTAACAATTACAGACCAGCCTACTGAAAATAACCATAAGAATACAACAGTGATGGCTTCCCGACTGATATGCTAAATAGGTGTTGTTTTACCCTATGTTGATTATGAGTAATTAAGGACCAGGAATGACTAATTGTCACATTTAGTCTCTATGGTGTAACTTAATCAGTCAGAACCTAAGGCAGAGTATCTATCGTGTAGCTAGTCTGTTGGAAAGTATCTACGATTTTATTTAAATTTAATATCGTACTCCCAGAGAAGTGGTAACAGCTTAGTAGTAACTAGCCTTTTATCCTAACTCTTATCTTATGATCCAGTTATACAATCGTCATCAATAACTTTGATGAGAGGGTGATTCATTCTCCACTAGGTTTAAGTCTATTTAAGCCTAAAAGTGTTTAATAGATAATGTCCTGATTCTATGTTATACTGTTCCTACATGTTGATTGACCTATCTTCGAGTGTTTTAGACATGTCTTGGCCTGGATTGCAACTATGTTCTGAGTCTAAAGGTGTACCACATCTGAGTCAACTGATAAACCGCCCCATCGCCATTGACGGCCCTACTCACGGTTCGAGCTAAAGGCATCCATGATCCTCGAAGTGACATAAGATCATGCCGCTCGCCCTAACACCGGCATAAAAACACAACTAAGCCTACTTAGACTACTCTAACAAACAGGGTGTTCTGTAGGTTATTTTATCTAATATGGCAGACACCAATGAGTCCTAAATTGATGCATGTTAAACTAAACAGGTTATGATTAGACCGTGGTTAGGAATTGTCTATAACCCTAAATTTAGTTTAAAAGAAACTACATTAGACATGCAGACATAATGAATATTAAGCAGGTGGCAATTTCTGGAAAATCATAAGAACTTCAACACATAAAACAGATACTCATAAAAATCATAATCTAATATTCATAATCAATCTTTGGACAAACACAATACAAACATATAAAGAGAGGGACATGGGGACTGATGCCATAAAGAAATCACCCTTTACTTAGTCTCGCCGATGGAGCAACTGCTTGTATATGTCGTACTGCTCGACCCGACTCTGCTCGACAGAACCTTTGGAGGACGCTTCCTCAGCCTAGTAGCTGGACTTTACCTTAATACCCAACTTAAGCCCAGCCCTGTGGACTGACTCTTCGAACGCCTAGAGCCCTCTTAGGATCTCCTAACAAAATCTTGGGTATTCTATGAATACCAGAAACGAACCTATCTATCGAACCCTAGGATCTGAGACTAATTCTCAGAAACAAAGAAAACGAAACAATATCTAAGAAAAAATAAACTTTTACTGAACCCTAGTCTCTAAGTGACTTATGTACTCGAGAAAAGTGTACACTTAAAGTCATTAAATGACTCAGATCGAGTGGAGAGGAATGATTTCAACTGAGGAAGGCTTGGGGTATTTATAGCAACTTTTTGGAGTCAATCTTTCCAAGAATTTCGATGTATGACTTGGAACTGCAGCTCGGGACACCCGTCCTGGATTGTTGACAAGGTCAGGACGGTCGTCCCGAGTCCTGGACGCCCGTCCTGGCCTGTTGACCAGGTCAGGACGCCCACCCCGACGTCTGAACTTCTGAAAAATTGCATTTTGGCCACGAAATTTGCCATTTTCTTCTACTTTTCACCTGACACTTCCAAAATCATAAAAACTGTGAAATTGAGTTAATAACAAACAATTAAGACCGATTTGCCCTAAATTTCACCCTAAATTATGCCTAAAAACATGCTAAAAATGTGATATGATTCATGCATATCAAACAGGTAATACATTGCTGCGAAAATCAAGCAAAAGATGCAAATATAAACCAATGGTGAACTAAAAAATACTAAGCATGCTTTCGGTTTCCAAATCAATACTACAACGATCTGGTTCTACCCAGATTACTTAGCCTATTAGTCTAGATCCCCGATAACATCGTCTCATGGAGTACAATGTACCGTGAACCTAGAACAACACTAGTCAGTGAAATTAGTCGTCTCCCCTGCAATGTTGAGCACATGGTCATGCGTCTCAATCTAGTGTCATGTAATTATCTAGTCAACTAGACCCCTTCCGGTTAGAAAGCCAGTTACTAGTTCGGTACATAACTTGGACAGTCGTAACCGCAAGTTATTCCTAGTCCGTTTAAGTAATTACATGAATAAACTAAGCATGCCCCATACAAGCATCAATAAGTAAAACAAGACACAATACTCAGCATTTTTATCATCATATTCCATATTAGTTTGCTCCACATGTTCATATTCGAATAGACTACAACACCTTCAGGTTATAAGTAAATATTCATTTGAGACGAATCATGAAATACAAGGATCAACGTAATAGGAAAAATAGTCCCTACGGTCATAGTAAACATATCAATCCCAAAACAGTATTTAATCAACCCTTGAATCCATCTAACTATTCTCCACATTACAAAGAATAATTAACATAAAACAGTAGGCAAATTGAAGAAATGGAAAGAGGGTTACTCACGTCGAAGATCACCCTTCTGCCCGAAATCGAATTTAATCAAGCTGATGTTGTCCTTCGTCTCCTCCGCGAGATGCTACTGCCTTCTGTTCTGCTCAGCTTACAAGACCTTAGCAATGTCGCCCAACCTTCTCAGGTATTCTCCACTCTATTCTTAGCTCTAAGTCACTCTATTACAGGTCACTCACTGCATCTATTACAAACTTTATCTTTGGTTCTTCCAGTGTTTTGTCACTCCATAGTGTTACCGCTTTGCAATATTCTTTTTCTTGTCTCTTTGGATTCTTTGTATCACTCGGAAGTGATCCTTGTGGTCTGTTTCTCATCTCTTGGGCTAACTGCCCCATTTGGCTTTCCAAGTTCCGCACAGTAGATGATAATCCTTGTATAGTTGTTTATGTTCTTGCCATGAAGTCTTTCATCATATTTTCTAAAGCATTTGAAGTTGGTGGTTGTTGTTGAGGTCATTGTTGTTGTTGGAGTTGTTGTTGTTGCTGCTGGGGGTACTGTTGCTGTTGTTGGAGCATTGGTCTCGGGTTCATACCTTAGCTGTGGTGCATCCCCTGGTCTCTCCAAGAAAAATTTGGATGCTGCCTCCAAGTAGGGTTGTAAGAATTTGATTGTAGACCGTTGCCCCTGTTTTGGTTCCCCATGTAGCAAACTGATGCTGGATTGTGAACACAATCCTCAAATAGGTGCCCCTCTCCACAGTAAACACATCACACATCCTGTACTTGGCTTACATTGGACTGGTTTGATGGTTCGGCCACCTGCCCGCCATGTTGCTGCATACTTAGTGTCTTTAGCATGTTAGACATTGATGACACTTGGGCTGAGAGTGAAGTTAGTGAATCTAACTCCAATACTCTAGCCACTCTTCTTCCGCTAGGTAGTCTGGTTGTAGGCCCCTCATAGTTGTTATTGGAAATTCTTTCAGTTAGTTCATAGGCTTCATTATAGGTTTTTGCCAATAGTGCTCCATTTGCTGAAGCATCGACTATCATGCGTGTGTGCGCCTTTAACCCGTTGTAAAATGTCTCCATTTGAATACAGTGTGGGATTCCATGTTGTGGGCATCTTCTTAACAACTCTTTGAATCTCTCCCATGCCTCGAACAACGATTCTTCTTCTATCTGATGAAAAGAAGTGATTTCATTCTTCAACCTAGCATTTTTGGTTGGAGGAAAATATTTCATTAAAAACTTTTCAGTGAGCTATTGCCACTATTTACACTACCCGAGGGTAGAGAGTTTAGCCATGCTCTCGCCTTGTCTCTCAGGGAGTACGGGAATAATTTCGGCCTCAATACTTCATCTGCTATCCCTGGTAACTTAAAATAGTCACTTACTTCCATGAATAGTCGTAGGTGCAAGTGTGGATCTTCAGCAGGTGATCCACCAAACTGCCCTACCATTTGCAGCATTTGGAACATTACTAGTTTCAGCTCGAACTGTGTTGCAGTAATCTCTGGTCGCACAATACTTGGATTCAGTTCATTAAACATAGGGACCTCATACTGTCGGATAGCATGGTCCCTATCGTCTGCCCTCACCACAAGATTATAGACATGTTCATTTTCTATAGCACGTTGTTCAGCCATGTCTGCCTAGTCCTTGGTTTGTTTCTTTTTCCTCAACGCCTTGGTCGTTCTCTCAATTTTTGGATCAAGTGGCAGCAATGTAGCTTGAGAGCCCTTGCTCGTTTTACTCATGCGAAATAGCACACATTAAGGAATGAATGATACACAAGCTGAAATTTAACAAATAGTTAAGATCAATAATTCACAAAAAATTCAGCCCATGCATAATTATTCGTCCGTCATACATCATTTCAATAGTCTCGTAAGCTCAAGTATGAGTATAAAATAAAACAATAAAAGTAACCAAATGCAAATAATATTTACAAACAATTGACTCCGAAGTCCCCGACAACGGTGCCAAAAACTTGTTGTGTTCTGTGTGTGTGTCACAAATTGAAAAGATAATAAAATCAACGCAATTTTTAACAAGTGCAAGTATACACCGGTCAACAAGTAATATATGTACCTAAGTACAAGATTATCGATCCCACAGGGACTAAGTGTGCCAATTATACATGCAAATATGATTTACATTTGGTTAAAAGAATAAAGAATGATGAATAATGAATGGAGATTCGGAGATTGATCTACTGCTATGGTAATGCTGAAGCAACACTAATGTTGCAGCCACACCAATGCAGCAACAATGATAATGATGCAGCATCGCTAACTAACAATTACAGATCAGCCTACTGAAAATAACCATAAGAATACAACAGGTAATACATTGCTGCAAAAATCAAGCCAAAGATGCAAATATAAACCAGTGGTGAACTAAAAAATACTAAGCATGCTTTCGATTTCCAAATCAATACTACAGCGATCTGGTTCTACCCAGATTACTTAGCCTATTAGTCTAGATCCCCGATAACATCGTCTCATGGAGTACGAAGTACCGTGAACCTAGAACAACACTAGTCAGTGAAATTGGTTGTGTCCCCTGCAATGTTGAGCACACGGTCATGCGTCTCAATCTAGTGTCATGTAATTATCTTGTCAACTAGACCCCTTCCGGTTAGAAAGCCAGTTACTAGTTCGGTACATAACTTGGACAGTCGTAACCGCAAGTTATTCCTAGTCCGTTTAAGTAATTACATGAATAAACTAAGCATGCCCCATACAAGCATCAATAAGAAAAACAAGACACAATACTCAGCATTTTTATCATCATATTCCATATTAGTTTGTTCCACATGTTCATATTCGACAAGACTACATCACCTTCAGGTTATAAGTAAATATTCATTTGAGACGAATCATGAAATACAAGGATCAACGTAATAGGAAAAACAGTCCCTACGGTCATAGTAAACATATCAATCCCAAAATAGTATTTAATCAACCCTTGAATCCATCTAACTATTCTCCACATTACAAAGAATAATTAACATAAAACATTAGGCAAATTGAAGAAATGGAAAGAGGGTTACTCGCGTCGGAGATCACCCTTCTGCCCGAAATCGGATTTAATCAATCTGATGCTGTCCTTCGTCTCCTCCGCGAGATGCTACTGCCTTCTGTTCTGCTCAGCTTACAAGACCTCAGCAATGTCGCCCAACCTTCTCATGTATTCTCCACTCTATTCTTAGCTCTAAGTCGCTCTATTACAGGTCACTCACTGCATCTATTCTATGTTCTACCCGATTCTAAATATATACAAATATCTCCGATGTTTTCTATCTTTCCATCTTTTCTATCTCTACTCCCCCCTCTTTTCTCTTCTGCTTTCCTATCTATTTATACAGGTCTTTGATACTTCAAAAACTCCTTTGTTCACCGGTTTGTAGTGGACAACTATCATTCTCTTCAAGAACAATTCCACTGCTTCTGCCCTAGCTGCCGGTTTCCTTGATGACTTATGCTGCCAGCTGGGGTGATTCTTGGATATATATATATATTGTATAACAAACTGCTGATGTAATTTTTTTGTCTTCTTTTCCTCTTTAAACCAGCGAGGCTCATGCTTCAACCGACTGGAGTATCTTCAGTAATTCAGTCGGTTGCTACATATATATATATATATAAAAGTTCCAGCGCATCAAAATTCTCTTCTGCCAATTTCCCTTTTGTCTTTTTGTTCATTTGACCGTCTACATGAAGATATATATATATATACATATAACATAAATTCCATTTCCCTTAAATAGATTTGATTGATTTCCAATTTCTCCCGTACTAATTTCTCAATCGGTCAATTCTTTTCTTTCATTAACTTCAACCGGCCAAATTCCTTTTCTACCCTTGATCAATTGACCCATAAAAATTCCACTCCTTCCAAAAGTGCTGCAATTAAAATCAAAGAAAGTCAAAATTCAATTTAAATAAAAGGTGGAATTTTTATCCAATAAATTAAACCGGTAAAATTAACTTAAAAAAGGGAAAATGTGCAAATTATAGTATTTCACCCAAAATCAAGAGACAACTTCTACAAATCAAGCTAGAAATAAGGCAAAATATGTGCAACTAACTCTACTATCGTAGAGTTATCACCTAAGAGAGCATTAGGCGTTCGAAGAGTTAGTCAACAAGGCTTTGCTTAAGCCCGAGACGTAAGGTAAAGCAATAGCTACTAGGCTGAGGAAGCGTCCTCCAAAGGTTCTGTCGAGCAGAGTCGGGTCAAGCAGAGTCGGGTCAAGCAGTCCAGGATTGATGCGTTCCGACTGATATACTAAAATAGGTGTTGTTTTACCCTATGTCGATTAAGAGTAATTAAGGACATAGCCGGACTAATTGTCACATTTAGTCTCTATACTGTCACTTAATCAATCAGAACCTAAGGCAGAGTACCTATCGTGTAGCTAGTCTGTTGGAAAGTATCTACGATTTTAATTAAATCAAATATCGTACTCCCAGGGAAGTGGGCTTAGTAGTAACTATCCTCTTACCCTAACTCTTATCTTATGATCCAGTTATGCAATCGTTCATCAATATCTGTGATAAGAGGGTGATTCATTCTCCACTAGGTTTAAGTCTATTTAAGTTTAAAAGTGTTTTACAGATAATATCCTGATTCTATGTTATACTGTTCCTACATGTTGATTGACCTATCTTCGAGTAGTTTAGATATATCTTGGCCTAGATTGCAACTATGTACTGAGTCTAAAGGTGTACCACATCTGAGTTACATGATAAACCGCCCTACCTTAATGACGGTCCTACTCACGATTCGAGCTAAAGGCATCCATGAAAGCCCTATGTCACTTAGGGGATCATGCCGCTCGCCCTAACGCCGGCATAAACACACAAACTCAGCCTACTTAGACTACTCTAAAAAACATGGTGATCTATAGGTTATTTCATTTAATATGGCAGACATTAATGCATCCCGGCGGGGAAGTCCTAAATTAATGTCTGTTAAACTAAACAGGTTATGATTAGACCATGGTTAGGAATTGTCTATAACCTTACATTTAGTTTAAAAGAAACTACATTAGACATGCAGACATAATGAAACTTCAGTTGGTGGCCATTTCTGGAAAATCATAAAGTACTACAACATGCATAACAAATATTCATAAAATCATAATCCAATAGACATAATAAATATTTGGACAAACACAGTACATACATATAAAGAGAGGGACAGGGGGACTGATGCCATAAAGTATTCACCCTTTACTTAGTCTCGCCGATGGAGCAAATGCTTGTATATGTTGGACTGCTCGGCCCAACTCTGCTCGACAGAACCTTCGGAGGACGCTTCATCAGTCTAGTAGCTGGACTTTACCTTAATACCCAGCTTAAGCACAACCATGTTGACTGACTCTTCGAATGCCTAGAGCCCTCTTAGGATCTCCTAATGAAACCCCGGGTATTCTATGAATACCAGAAATGAACCTATCTAGTCGTATCCTAGGATCTGAGATAGACTCTCAGAAACAAAGAACACGAGACACTATCTAAGAATATAAATAAACCTATACTAAAACCTGAGTCGCTAAGTGACTTGTATACTATGGAAAACTGTATACTTGAAGTCACTAAATGACTCAGATCGAGTGGAGAGGAATGAATTCAACTGAGGAATGCCTGGGGTATTTATAGTAGGGAAGCTGGGTGATTTTCTTTCAAAATTTCGATGTGGGATTCTGAACTGGATCTGGGACGCCCGTCCCGGCCTGTTGACCAGGTTAGGACAGCCATCCCAAGTCCTGGATGCCCGTCCTGGCTTGTTGACCAGGTCAAGATGCCCATCCTAACTTCGGGATGCCCATCCCGACTTCCGACTTCCTGAAAATCACGTTTTTGCCCCAAAATTTGCCATTTTCTTCTACTTTTCACCTGACACTTCCAAAATCATAAAACCTGTGAAATTGAGTTAATAACAATCAATTAAGAACGATTTACCATATATTTCACCCTAATTTATGCCTAAAAACATGCTAAAAATGTGATATGATTTATGCATATTAAGGATATACAAGCAGTTGCTCCATCAGCGGACCTAATAAATGGTGAATACTTTATGGTGGTGGTCCCCTTGTCCCTCTCTTTATATGTTTGTACTGTGTTTGTCCAAAGACCCATTTGAATACTGAATTATGATATTATGAATATGTGTTATGCATGTTGAAGTTATTTACATTTTTCCAGAAAGGTCACCAGCTTAACTATCATTATGACTGTATATCTATTTGCTCTTTTAAATAAGATGAACAGTTATAGACAACTCCTAACCACGGTCTAATCATAACCTGTCTAGTTTATTAGGCCTTAATTTAGGGCTTTGTGTGAGGATGGAAGCATTAAGGTCTGCCATATTAGATGAAATAACCTATAGATCACCAAATTTGTTAAAATAGTCTAAGTAGGCTGAGTTCGTGTGTTTATGCCGGCGTTAGGGTGAGCGGTATGATCTCCTGAGTGACACAGGACTTTCATGGATGCCTTTAGCTCGAACCGTGAGTAGGGTCGTCAATGGCGATGGGGCGGTTTATTAGATAACTCAGATGTGGTACACAAGTAGATTCAATACATAATTGCAATCTAGACCAAGATATATCTAAAATACTCGAAGATAGGTTAATCAACATGTAGGAACAATATAACATATATCAGAACACTGTCTGTAAAATGCTCTTGTCTGCTTAAGTAAACTTGAACCTAGTGTAGAGTGAATCAACCTCTCATCAAAGATTTTGATGAACGGTTGCATAACTGGATAATAAAATGAGAGTTAGGATAAAAGGATAGTTACTACTAAGCCATTACCACTTCCCTGAGAGTACGATAAAATTCTTAAATTAAAATCGTAGGTACTTTCCAACATACTAGCTACACGATAGGTACTCTGCCTTAGGTACTGATTGATTAAGTGACAACATAGATGCTAAATGTGACAATTAGTAATTCTAAGTCCTTAGTTATTCACAATCGATATAGGGTAAATAAAACCTATTTTTAGCATACCGATCGAAATCACACCAGATTTTTGGCGCCGTTGCCTGGGAAATATCATAACGAATTTAGGATTCCTAATCAAAATTCTAGAGAATTATGATAGGTAATGGTAGTAATCTATACCTTAGACATAACACTCATTTTATACTAGTTAGACAATCAGTTTTCGAAATATAGGGTTATCATAACTCATTTATTTTAGATATTATCTAAAATTAAGAAATTTAGGATAATCAAATTTTAGAAAATTATTCTAAAACCTTATTAAGGAAATTTAATTTCTTTCGAAAAAAAAAATAAAAAATACGAAAAATATTTTCTTGTTTTTTTTGCTTGTTCTAGTTTATTTTTATTTGTTTTATTATTCTAACCAGACTTTACACTCATAGATGAAAAGAACAAGAGAAGCTATAAACCAAGCAAAGAAAACAAAAAATCACGATGCTCAAGGTCGAAAGAAGATGAAACCAGAAGGACCATCTAGGCCTGAACTAGAAATACCACAGGAGAACAATCCTCCACAACCTATAAACATAAACTCAAGCCTAGACACCAGTGATTTAGTGAGAAGATTCCTGAACACCCGTGAACCCAGTCCCACGGAAGAGGACCCTTCTGAAAAAACCTTTCCTCCAAGAGAAGAACCTCAAAAATCTCCAGTTCACACTCCTACCCAAAGAGTTCCTAGAAATCCACAACCCCTTAACCAAAACCCAAAACTCACCAACATCTCCTGAGTATACCCCAATGCCTAACGAGCACACACCTTCATCCGGAGGAAGTACTAATGGTTTTCAGTCAATTTTGTCCGTGCATATAGATACTTTGACCAATAGGATCTACCAGATGGATCAAGCGATCGCAAGCAGATTGTGTCACTCGGAACAGAGCATTCTGAATATCACAGCCAACATGGACCAACTCAGGGCCACGGTAAGCCTCCAAGAAAGCCAAGGTGCACAGATACTACGGGAGTTAGCTGAAATACGAAGTGAGCAAGGTAGGGAAAGGGATGAGATGAGAGCTATGCAAGTAGAGATGCGAGAGATAAGGAACAAAGACCGATAGAAAAAAAAAGGGAAGATTCTTTTTATTTTTCAGCAAATAAATTGTTTGAATGATGTGTTCCGGTTGATATGCTAAATAGGTGTTATTTTACCCTATGTTGATTATGAATAATTAAAGACTGTGATGGACGAATTGTCACATTTAGTCTCTATGGTGTCACTTAATCAGCCAGAACCTAAGGCAGAGTACCTATCGTGTAGCTACTCTATTGGAAAGTATCTACGATTTTATTAAATAAATATCGTACTCCCAGGGAAGTGGTAACGACTTAGTAGTAACTAGCCTTTATTCCTAACTCTTATCTTATAATCCAGTTATGCAATCTTCATCAATAACTTTGATGAGAGGGTGATTCATTCTCCACTAGGTTTAAGTCTAACCAAACTTGAAAGTGTTTTATAGATGAAATCCTGATTTTATGTTATACTGTTACTATACGTTGATTGACCTATATTCGAGTATTTTAGACATGTCTTGGCCTGGATTGCAACTATGTTCTGTGTCTAAAGGTTACCACATCTGAGTTTCTACACTACCGCCCCATCGTTAAGGGTAACGGCCTTACTCACGGCTCGGACTAAAGTCAGCAATGACCGCCCTATGTCACTTCGGGGATCATACTGCTCGTCTCATAACCGCCGGCATAAAACTCTACTCAACCTACCTAGACTAATTTCAACCAACAAGGTGTTCCGCAGATTATTTTATCTAGTATGGCAGACACTAATACTAATTGATGCACGTTAAATAAAACAGGTTATGAATAGACCGTGGTTAGGAATTGTCTACAACCCTAATTTCAGTTTAAAAGAACGGCAATAGACATGCAGACATAATGGATAATTAAGCAGGTGGCCATTTCTAGAAAAACATAATAACTTCAACATATATCACAAATATTCATAATAATCATAATCTGGTATTCAAAATTGTTATTTGGACAAACACAATAACAACATATAAGAGAGGGACAGGGGGACCGATGCCATAAAGAAATCACCCTTTACGAAGTCTCACCGATGGAGCATACTGCTGTATATGCCGTATTGCTTGACTCGACTCTACTCGCCAGAACCTTCGGAGGACGCTTCCTCAGCCTAGTAACTGGACTTTACCTTAATACCCAGCTTAAGCACAGCCCTGTGGACTGACTCTTCGAACGCCTAGAGCCCTCTTATGATCTCCTAACGAAATCCCGGGTATTCTATGAATACTAGAAACGAACCTATCTATAGAAGCCTAAGATCTGAGATTATTTCTCAGAAACTAAAACAAAACACTAACAAGAAAGAAAACTGAGATCCGAGTCTCTGAGTGAGTTGTGTACTAGATAAGTGTACACTGGAAACCACTTAATGACTCAGATCGAGTGGAGAGGAATGAATTCAACTGCTGGAGGCCTGGGGTATTTATAGCAGCTTCCCGGGGTGATTTTTCATCAAAAATTCGATGTGGGACTTGATCTGGGGGTTCGGGATGCCCGTCCCGGATTGGGACGCCCGTCCTGGTCTGTTGACCAAGTTGGGATGCCCGTCCCAAGTCCTGGATGCCCATCTCGAGTCCTGGACGCCCGTCCCGGTGCTTTGACTGGGTCAGGACGCCCGTCCCGAGCCTTTGACCGAGTCAGCATTTCCAAAAATTGCGTTTTTGCCCCAAAATTTGATGTTTTCGTCTACTTTTCACATGACACTTCCAAAATCATAAAAACTGTGAAATTGAGTAAATAACAAACAATTAAGATCAATTTACCCTCAATTTCACCCGAAATCATACATAAAAACATGCTGAAAATGTGATACGATTTTCGCGTATCAGATAACCCCACACTTAGCTTTTTGCTTGTCCTCAAGCAAAGCCTACTTGAAGTTAGTGATCCTAAACCGTATGTGCAGTCCCTTAAAGTTCTCAGTCATGTTTTTATTCCAAAAATTCTTCAGACAAGTCTTAACACAGGTCTGACTGGTTGGGTTGCTATGACAAGGTCTCAGATGTTTTTAGTAGATTGTTATGATCAGGCAGAAAACAAATCAACAACTAGGTTGAACTTTTTTCTTAGTCACAGGGTCTTCCTGATGTATAGTGTGTGTACTAGTCTAGACCAGATAGTCAACACAATGCACTCTTGTCTTAACTACTACCAGATAATACTTCGACCTATTGCTAGACATACTGACAACAGATAACTTTCTGAGTTCTGAGCTTTGGTGATTAGATTCTATTTAGCATTTATTGATTTCTTTCGTTTATAGATTTTCTAGGGTATTTTGAGTCTGCTTAGAACATTTCAACTTCAACTACCCATGTAGCGAGTCCCACTCCGATGACTCCCAAATCTACATGACCTTAGGGCATCAGGCTTTAAGTTCCCCGAAGGAGTGGTGCTCGAGTAGCGAAGGCCGCTGGCAAACTACCCTATTTTAATTAGCTCACTTTTTTTTCTTTTTCACTTTTGGCTCAGAGTCTCATCTAGTCATTCCAATTGTCAATGCATCCTACAACTGGTCTAATTTTATCTAGTTCAGTCTTGAAAAGGTAATTGGCTGAGGTCTCTAATCCAGACTAAGTTGTGCTCAATTATCAGGACTTCCCTATTTCTAATCAATAGGTTCAGCAATAGTCATCAATTATCTCCTACTAAACATAACATACTACCTACATATCATAGACATAAGCAATTGTTTAACCATGCATACTACATTTAGAAGTCTGAAAGACGGAAAATTTTGAAAAATTTTGGAAGGGTGTGAAAATATGGGGAAAACAAGCAAAAGCATGCAAAAAATCAAAAATTTTGCAAACTGCTACAGTGCACCGTACACTGCTACCCCACACTTAATTCTGACACTGTCCTCAGTGTTCATGCATATCTAATTACCCCACACTTATTTGAAAACAAGAAATAAAAACACAAAGAAAAGATTCTTACCCACACTATGGGTAAGAAAGAAAAAAAATAAAATAATGCAAACAATTCTGTATGTCATACAACTCAACTTTGTACATAGATTCATACGTCATACAGCCCAGACATGTTTATACACATAGAACAAGAAAAACAAAAGCAAAAGAAAAGAAATGAAGGAAGGAGAGAGAGAGACTAAGAACCCGACGGGTCGTCGTCCAATGGACCGAGGTCTGCTGTAAAATCAAACTCGAAGTTTTCCGCTAGTCGGGAAGTATGCTGATGTATCTCCTCAATCCTGCTGGTGTTCATGGCGATCTTGTCATCCATCATCGCCAACCGTCTGTCGATCCTGTCATCCATCATCGCCAGCCGTCTATCAATCCTGTCCATGTCTCGACTGTATCGGGCTGATAGTTCTGCCAATCCGTGCGACATGTGTCGTTCGAAGGCAGTACGTGGCACGAACGTCTCAGATGGAGGGATATGCGCTGGACATGCTTCCGATGCCGATGCATGTCCTGGCTGCTCCGTGTGGATGGTGTAGCGGCCATTCGCATCCCGGACAACCATTCCCATGTTCCGTAGAATAGTAAGATCAGTGGGAACGGTGGTCGGGGTGACCAGGGTCAGCTCCGAGCCCTCTATGTCCAACTCCAGGTAGCGGGCTAGCCTGGTGATGTACGGTCCGAGCCCCAGACACTGTTTCCTGGTGTCTGTAGCGAATCCTCGCATGATGACCGAGATGAGTCTAGCCATCTCTACCGTAGATCCCATGTGCATGTTGGCCAGAAGGAATGTCTCCATCTGGGTGACAGTTCCGGGAGCCATCCGTCGTCCTGACAATGTATGTGCATTGATAGCGTGCAGATAACGAAGAGTAGGATAAATACCTGTGGCTTTTGCAAAGCCATGCTGGTATGGGACACCCGTCATGCAGATCTGAGCCCAAGCAGTGGAGACGTCTGCTGACGTGAAGTCTCGTACTGCTGTGGTGTATGCGGGCGTATCCAGCTCATCTCTCTGCCAGATACCTAGGGCGACACCGAACTCGTCCATGCTCATCGACCGATCTATTCCGCCTAAGCGGAATGTGATATGCTCCTGGTGGCATGTAAAAGATGCATAGAACTCACATACCAGCTCTAGGTATGTGGGCTCTGTGACGATGAATACTCGACTATAAGGTGGCACGTCGAGTATGCGTCTGACTTCTGGCTCTACTCCTAGCGTCTGTACTGCTACCCAATCCAACATTCTGCTCGTCAGTATCGTACGCCCGATGTACCCAAGGCATCTTTCTTGGTATGCTGTGCTGGAGGGAAACAGCATAAAAGGATGTGCCACTGAGGTAACTGTCATGGTAGATGTGGTACGAGCACGTTTGGGAGCCATCAAGAACATACGAGAGAGTTTAGGTGGGAAGGAATCTTTAAAGTCAACTTCTGGAGGTGAATTTGAATTCAGAAGGATGAAATTAGGTTAGGAAGGATTTTGAATTTTCTTGGCGGGAAAATCGAATTTTGGAGGGAAATTCAAATTTTTGAGTGAAGTTTAAAATTCAAATTTTGGAGGGAAACTCGAATTTTTAAACTTTGGAGCGTTTGCCAAAAATTTGGAGAGAGAAGGTAGAGAGAAATATTTTTAGAGAGATGAATTTTTGGTTGTAGATTTGAGAGAAAATGAAGAAAAATGAATTTTTATAGAAGGGACGGCCTTCGGGACGCCCGTCCCGGGTTGCTTCAGGACGCGTGCCAATTCCGAATTAAAAAAAAAATTCTTTGTAATTCCCTGCAAACCTCAGGGTAATCCCCTGCAAATCTCGAGATACCAAAAATAATCATAATTGTTTTTAACAAGTCTTCATGTTTATCCAATCAAATTCAGAAGCTGTTAAAAACTCTATGCAAAAATTCCTCAATCTTTTTCGAAAATCATGACTACCCTAATTTTATCCCAATCCAGCAAGAATTTCAGAAAAACAAAAAACTGAGTTTGTACAATTTAATTAGTGAAAAATAAACTGTATTTGCAAAACTTTTGTTTTTCATAGAAATTTGAAAATAAAATGTCTGAAGAAAATTGTTGAATATAAAGGACCCTTTAAAACGTTTGAAAAATAGGGGTCAGTTATTCAGGTTTAGTTCAAACAATTTATTTGATGAGAATAAAAGTAAAAGAATCTTCCCTTTTTCAACGACCCTTATCTCTGATTTCCTATAGCTCTGTTCGAATGCTTCGCATTTCTATGCGTAGGTTCTCATCTCATCCCTCTGCCTGCCCTGCTCACTGCGTAAGTCAGCCATCTCCCGGAGTAGTTGTGCACCTTGATTCTCCTGAAGACTGACCGTGGCTCTGAGTCGGTCCACGTTAGTTGTGATATTCAGACTGAGTTGGTCTAAATGACACAATCTGCTGGCAATTCCTTGGTCCATCTCATAGACTCTTTGAGCCAACGTATCTATCTGCACAGACAACATTGAATGATAACCGTTAGTGCTTCCCCCGGATGAAGGGGTGTGCACGTTAGGTGTTGGGGTGTATGCAGGAGATGTTGGTGAATTTTGGGTTTGGTCAGTGGGTGGTGGATTTATAGGGACTCTCTGGGCAGGAGGGTGAACTGGAGATCTCTGGGGTTCTTCTCTAGGAGGGAAAGTATCCTCAGAAGGATCTTCTTCCGTGGGACTAGGCTCACGGGCGTTCAGGAATCTCCTTACTAGGTCACTGGCATCTAGGCTTGAGTTTACTTCTACTGGTTGTGAAGGAAGAGTCCCTCGTGGTATTTCTGGTGCAGGCCTAGATGGTCCTTCTGGCTTTGTCTTCTTTGGTCCTGGAGTGTCAGGGATTTCTGTTTTCTTTGCCTGGTTAGTAGCTGCTCTTGTTCTCTTCATCTCTGAGTGCAAAGTCTGGTTAGAAATAACAAAAAACAAGAATAGGAGCAAAAGTAAAATAAAAAAGCAAGAAAAATATTTTCAGGGATTTTAAATTTTATTTAGAAATCAGGTAAATTTCCTCAATATGGTTTTAGAATAATTTTCTAAAATTTGATTATCCTAAGTGTCTTAATTCCAGATATTATCTAAAATTAATTAGTTATGATAATCCTATATTTTGGAAAGTGATTGTCTAACTAGCATAAGATAAGTGTAAATCAAAAGTCTAGGTTACTACCGCTACCTATCATAAGTCTCTAGAATTGTGGCCAATAATCCTACATTCATTATGATATTTCCCCGGCAACGGCGCCAAAAATCTGATGTGTTCCGGTTGATATGCTAAATAGGTGTTATTTTACCCTATGTTGATTATGAATAATTAAGGAATATGATTGACTAATTGTCACATTTAGTCTCTATGGTGTCACTTAATCAGCCAGAACCTAAGGCAGAGTACCTATCGTGTAGCTAGTCTGTTGGAAAGTATCTACGATTTTATTAAATAAATATCATACTCCCAGGGAAGTGGTAACAGCTTAGTAGTAACTAGCCTTTATTCCTAACTCTTATCTTATAATCCAGTTATGCAATCTTCATCAATAACTTTGATGAGAGGGTGATTCATTCTCCACTAGGTTTAAGTCTAACAAAACCTGAAAGTGTTTTATAGATGAAATCCTGATTTTATGTTATACTGTTACTATACGTTGATTGACCTATATTCGAGTATTTTAGACATGTCTTGGCCTGGATTGCAACTATGTTCTCTGTCTAAAGCTTACCACATCTGAGTTTCTACGCTACCACCCCATCGTTAAGGGTAACGACCCTACTCACGGCTCGGACTAAAGTCAGCAATGACCGCCCTATGTCACTTCGGGGATCATACTGCTCGTCTCATAACCGCCGGCATAAAACTCTACTCTGCCTACCTAGACTACTTTCAACCAACAGGGTGTTCTGTAGATTATTTTATCTAGTATGGCAGACACCAATACTAATTGATGCATGTTAAACTAAACAGGTTATGAGTAGACCGTGGTTAGGAATTGTCTATAACCCTAATTTCAGTTTAAGAGAACGGCAATAGACATGCAAACATAATGGATAATTAAGCAGGTGGCCATTTCTAGAAAAACATAATAACTTCAACATATATCACAAATATTCATAATAATCAGAATCTGGTATTCAAAACTGTTATTTGGATAAACACAATAACAACATATAAGAGAGGGACAGGGTACCGATGCCATAAAGAAATCACCCTTTACGAAGTCTCGCCGATGGAGCGTACTGCTGTTTATGCCGTATTGCTTGACCCGACTCTACTCGCCAGAACCTTCGGAGGACGCTTCCTCAGCCTAGTAACTGGGCTTTACCTTAATACCCACCTTAAGCCCAGCTCTGTGGACTGACTCTTCGAACGCCTAGAGCCCTCTTATGATCTCCTAACGAAATCCCGGGTATTTTATGAATACCAGAAACGAACCTATCTATAGAAGCCTAAGATCTGAGACAATTTCTCAGAAACTAAAACAAAACACTAACAAGAAAGAAAACTGAGATCCGAGTCTCTGAGTGAGTTGTGTACTAGAGAAGTGTACACTAGAAACCACTTAATGACTCAGATCGAGTGGAGAGGAATGAATTCAACTGCTTGAGGCCTGGGGTATTTATAGCAGTTTCCCGGGGTGATTTTTCATCAAACATTTGATGTGGGACTTGATCTGGGGGTTCGGGACGCCCGTCCTGGTCTGTTGACCAAGTCGGGACGCCCGTCCTGAGCCTTTGACCGAGTCGGCATTTCCAAAAATTGTGTTTTTGCCCCAAAATTTGTTGTTTTCGTATACTTTTCACTTGACACTTCCAAAATCATAAAAACTGTGAAATTGAGTAAATAACAAACAATTAAGATCAATTTACCCTCAATTTCACCCGAAATCATACATAAAAACATGCTAAAAAGGTGATACGATTTTCGCGTATCATTGAACTAAAGTTTAATAACTGACCCCTACTTTTTATTTTCAAAACTTAAATGGATCTTTTATTTTATTCGGAAATTTTTCTTCAGACATTTTATTTTTCAATTCTTTACAAAAAACAAATGTGTTAAAAATACAATTTATTTTTCATTAATTAAATTGTATGAATTTAGTCTTTTGTTTTTCTAGAATTTTTGTTGAATAGAAGTTAGGATATGATTAGGGTAGTTAAGGTTTTCGAAAGGAGACTGAATTTTCTTTCCGCCAAATTCTTGACCTCTCTAGAACGTTTTCAAACATATGGCTCCAAAACGCGCTCGTGTTACTTCTTCTATGACCGTCACATCTGCGGCACACCCTTTTATGCTCTTTCCTTCCATTCTGACATATCAAGAGAGGTGCCATGGACACATCAGACGCAGCGTACTGGTTGGCAGATGATGCGTTTCCGACTGATATGCTAAAATATGTGTTATTTACCCTATATCGATTATGAATAACTTAAGGACTTAGAATGACTAATTGTCACATTTAGTCTCTATGTTATCACTTAATCAATCAGAACCTAAGGCAGAGTACCTATCATGTAGCTAGTCTGTTGGAAACTATCTACGATTTTAATTTAATAATTTATCGTACTCCCAGGGAAGTGGTAACGACTTAGTAGTAACTATCCTTTTACCATGACTCTTATCTTATGATCCAGTTATGCAATCGTTCATCAAAATCTTTGATGAGAGGTTGATTCATTCTCCACTAGGTTCAAGTTTATTTCAGCCTACAAGAGTGTTTTACAGATAGTGTTCTAATTTATGTTATATTGTTCTTACATGTTGATTGACCTATCTTCGAGTATTTTAGATATATCTTGGTCTAGATTGCAATTATGTACTGATTCTACTTGTGTACCACATTTGAGTTACCTAATAAACCGCCTCATCGCCATTGACGACCCTATTCACGATTCGAGCTAAAGGCATCCATGAAAGTCCTGTGTCACTCAGGAGATCATGTTGCTCGCCCTAATGCCGGCATAAACACGCAAACTCAGCCTACTTAGACTACTTTAACAAACATGGTGATCAATAGATTATTTCATCTAATATGGCAGACCTTAATGCTTCCAACGAGAAGTCCTAAATCAAGGCCTGATAAACTAAACAGGTTATGATTAGACCGTGGTTAGGAGTTGTCTATAACCATTCATCTAGTTTAAAAGAGCAAGTAGACATGCAGTCATAATGATAGTTAAGCTGGTGACCTTTCGAAAAAATTGTAAATGACTTCAATATGCATAACACATATTCATACATCATAATTTAATATTCAGAATGGGTATTTGGATAAACACAGTACAGACATATAAAGAGAGGGACAAGGGGACCACCGCCATAAAGTATTCACCCTTTATTAGGTCCGCTGATGGAGCAACTGCTTGTATATGCTGGACTGCTCGACCTGATTCTGCTCGACAGAACCTTCGGAGGCCGCTTCCTCAGCCTAGTAGCTATGCTTTACCTTATAACCCGGCCTAAGCACAACCTTGTTGATTGACTCTTCGAACGCCTAGTGCTCTCTTAGGATCTCCTAACGAAATCTCGGGTATTCTATGAATACCAAAAACGAACCTATCTAGTCGTATTCTATGATCTGAGACAGACTCTCAGAAAACTATAAATCTACCTAAACTAAAAACACCTGAAATCACTAAGTGACTTGTATACTATAGAAAATTGTATACTTGAAGTTACTAAATGACTCAGATCGAGTGGAGAGGAATGATTTCAACTGAGGAAGGCCTGGGGTATTTATAGCAGGGGAACTAGGTGAAATTCTCTTCAAAAATGGATGTGGGACTTTGACCCAGCATTTGGGACGCCCGTCCCGGCCTGTTGACCAGGTCAGGATGGCCGTCCCGAGTCCTGGACGCCCGTCCTGGCCTGTTGACCAGGTTAGGATGCCCGTCCCAGGTTCTGGACGCCCATCCCGACTTCCAAACTTCTGAAAATCACATTTTGCCCCGAAATTTGCCATTTTCTTGCATATTTCACCTGACACTTCCAAAATCACAAAAACTACGAAATTGTGTTAATAACAGTCAATTGAGAACGATTTACACCAATTTCGCTCTAAATTGTGCCTAAAAACATGCTAAAAAAGTTATATGATTTGTGTATATCATATAACCCCACACTTAGCTTTTTTGCTTGTCCTCAAGCAAAGTCTACATGAAATTATTGATTTTAAATCATAGGTGCAGTCACTTAAAATTCCTAGCAATGTTTTCATTCCAAAGTTGATCACTTAGTCAGATAATTCACAAAATAGGTCTGACTGGTTAAGTTGTCATGACAAGGTCTCAAATGTCTCTAGTAGATTATCATGGTCAAGCAGGGTTAACAACTTAATAACTAGATTGAACTCTTCTCTCAGTCACAAGGTCTTCTTGATATGTAGTGTGTGTACTAGTCCAGACTAGATTGTCAACACAATATAGTCTTCTCTTGACTCTTACCAGATAATACTTCGACCGGTCGCTAGACATACCAGCAACAAACAACCTTTTGAGTTCTGAGCTTTGGTGACAAGGTTTTTTCAATTAAGAATTTCAGTATAAGAATACACTGGGCTATGTATTCTTAAATTGATTGTTCAGGGTATTTTGTGTTTGCTTTCACACGTCAACTTTAACTACCCATGTAGCGAGTCCCACTCCGATGACTCCCAGATCTACACGACCTTAGGGCATCAAGCTTTAAGTTCCCTTAAGGAGTGGTGCTCGAGTAGCAAAGGCCGCTTGCAAACTACCCTATTTATTTAACTTTTTCACTTCCAACTCAGAGCTTCATCTAGTCATTTAGATTCCTAATACATCCTCAACTGGTCTAATATTATTTAGCTGATCCTTGAAAAGGTATTTGGTTGAGGTCTGTAATCCAAACTAAGTTGTGCTCAAGTATCAGGAATTCCTTATTTCTAATCGATGAATTCAAGAAAGTTATCATGTTGTCTCCTACTGATCATAATGCTCTACATACATATCATAGACATAAGCATTTCTTTACCAATCATAACTGCATTTTGAAGTTTGAAATAGTGAAAAAATTTTGAAATTTTTTTGGAAGGGTGCAATTTTAGTGAAAATAAGGGAAAACATGCAAAAAGTTTACTGCTACAGTGTACTGTGCACTGCTACCCCACACTTAATTTTGATATTGTCCTCAGTGTTCATGCATATCTAAACACCCCACACTTATTTGAAAAGTAAAAGTTGGAAAACATGACATATAAAACTCTTACCCCACACTTATTTGACTAAGGGGAAGAGACAGAAAACATAACAACAAAACAAGAAGGGTAATAGAAATAACAAAACAGAACACAAAATGATGATAAAAATTAAAAGAAAACAAAATAAAAGTAGAGGAAGACGAGGATTAGAAAAACTCCCTTCATGTCTCGAGCAGAAGGGTCTTCTCTGATCTATCAATTGGCTCTTCACCTCAGCCATTTGCTATTGCTGAAATGTCCTCGACTCTGTAAGTTCTGAATGTTGGAGTTGCTGACTCTGCAGTGTGCTTCGTATGGAGGGTGTGTCTACCTTCTGGTTTGCGAACTACCCTCCCCATTTTCTGAAGAACATTCAAGTTGGTGGGTCTGGTAGAGCTATCCTTGTCAGCTCCGATCCTTCAATGTCGAGCTCCAAGTAGTGGCTATCAGTGTGATGAATAGCCCGAGTCCCATGGACTGCTTCCTCAAATTATTTGCGAAGTTTTCTCGCAATCAGAGCAACGTGTCCAGGAGGAAGTGTCTAGGAACGTGACTTATCTGGAGTGGTGCGCCTACCTGTGATGGTATTGTATGCAAGTATCGAAGGGTAGAAAGGATACCTGAAGATTTGGTAAAGCTGTGGTGGTAGGGGGCTCCAATGGTGCAGATTTGGGCCTAAATAGTTGAGACTTCCTCGGGGAAGTTTCACACAGCTGACTAGTATGCAGGGGACGCAAGCTCCTCCACATCTATACTCTTGATACAACGCCAAACTCCTCTATATCTATCGACCGGTTGATACTGCTTGGTCTGTAGGTCACTTGCTCGCACTTGGATAGCTCTAATTGTTGCCCGTTTACCTTTTTAGTAGTGTTGTCTTAATCTATTATAACACAAGTTTCCTATGATGACACTTCTGTCATAGTAAACGGGTTTGGCCATTAACAACATCTCATCTGTTGATTATGCGGCTAGGGACTTTGTTGTGGTGGTATTTTCTGGAAGTTTTTAGCTCCAGAGTTATTCCTCCACTAAATCTCGGATGATTTCTTCGGTAGGGATTGTATGTGTTTCCCATTGGAGCAACATTCTACAACAACTTGCTCCTACCTCTTTTGGAATGGTCAGTATTCCATTCCCATAGCAATCCCTGCTAAAGTATGGTACTTGGCAGACTTCGCAGATTTGATGCATAGGCTGAACATTTCTTCTTTGTTGAAAGGCATTAATTTGACTATTATCAATAGCTATTAATACCTCTAATTGTTTATCAGAGGAAGCGTTAGCTGAGTTAACTGGCGGACAACCCTTTACCAATTATCAAGATATTGGCACATCTGAATTTGGAAAACAGTTTCTCACAGAATCTGCACATGACTTTAACATCATTAGTAGGTAATGCCTGTGTTCAGGCTATTTTGAAAGTGTTCTACAACTACTATGATGTACTTGTTGCCAAAAGGAAGAAAGAAAAAGGATTTAATCAATACCCCATATATCAAAGATCGCAACACTCTGTATACTTCGCTGGGGTAGACGATCTTTGGAAGATGTGTTACCTATTATTTGGCGAGCATCGCAGGACAGTATCAAAGATACAAAATCCTTGAATATGGTGGGTCAATAAGATTCTACTTCCAACACTTTCCGGACAGTGTTGATAGCAGTTAATTGGTCTCCCATAGATTCTTGCAATGCTTCAGAATCGTGTGGCCTTCGCCTTCCGAGATACATCCTCTGATCACTTACTCTGCAACAATTCGAAATAGAAAAGGGATCTTCCCAGTAGTAATATTTCAAATCAACAAAGAATCTCTTCTTTTGCTGATAGGTCATATCACTCGGGAATATCTTAGCGACTAGATAATTTACAGTATCGATAAACCAAGGAGGAGAAATATTATACATAGCAAGCAATGAAATTAAATTCTCATCCAAAAATAATCTATCAGATATACTGTCTCATCAATAGCCTCTAACTCAGGGTTTTCTAATCTAGACCAATGGTTTGCTTTCTAGATATTCATCCCCTTATCTTATCCCTTACTTCTACATCAAATTCAAGTAACAATAAAACTCAACTTAATCGATTATGGTTCATCAACAATTTTATTGAACAGATGTCTCAGAGTGATCAGTGCATACTATTGTTTTAGATGAAACTAGATATGATATGAATCTATCATCATATACAACGACTAGTAATCCCTTTTCAGTAGTGGTATGGTTCTACTGGGCATCAGTAAAAGGTCTTACTTGCATAGTGTATAACATGAAATATCTAGTCATGCCTTTTTCCTAAAACAATTCTTACTGCATCGTTACATCACATATTAATTCAAAAAGCAAATTCCAATTAGGTGATGTCATAATGGGTGCAGTAATTCCTTTTTGTTTAAAAGATCTCATGCATTTATCATAAAAAACAAAAGGAACATCCTTTCTCATTAGAATATTCAGAGGCCTGCCTATTAAAGAAAAATTATTTCATGATTCGTCTAATAAATCTAGCATGAACTAAGAAAATTCTAAAATGATATTTCTTCCAAATTAAACCCTAAGCCAAAATTGACGGTTCAAAAGAAAAATATTCTTTCCTCATTTCCATTTTTAATTTTTTCGAAATTAAATAATAGAAATCACAAACAAACACGAAAACTGTAAACATGAAAAGTTTATTTCTATAATTTTTTGGAAAATAATATTTTTTAGAAAATAAAATAGAAGAAAGGAAAAGAAAAGATTTACTTTAAATTTAAAAAAATTTTAAAATTTTTTTTAAAAAATTGTTTTCAAAAGAAATGTAAATTTTAAAATACGGTTTTAGAATAATTTTCTAGAATTTGATTATCCTAAATGTCTTAATTTATGATAATATCTAAAATTAATTAGTTATGATAACCCTATATTTCGAAAACTGATTGTCTAATTAGCATAAAATACGTGTTGTGTCTAAGGTATAGATTACTACCGTTACCTATCATAAGTCTCTAGAATTTTGATCAGGAATCCTAAATTCGTTATGATATTTCCCAGGCAATGGCGCAAAAAATCTAATGCGTTTCCGACTGATATGCTAAAATAGTTGTTATTTACTTTATATCGATTATGAATAACTTAAGGACTTAGAATGACTAATTGTCACATTTAGTCTCTATGTTGTCACTTAATCAATCAGAACCTAAGGCAGAATACCTATCGTGTAGCTAGTCTGTTGGAAAGTATCTACGATTTTAATTTAATAATTTGTCGTACTCCCAGGGAAGTGGTAACGGCTTAGTAGTAACTATCCTTTTACCCTGACTCTTATCTTATGATCCAGTTATGCAATCGTTCATCAAAATCTTTGATGAGAGGTTGATTCATTCTCCACTAGGTTCAAGTCTATTTCAGCCTACAAGAGTGTTTTACAGATAGTGTTATGATTTATGTTATATTGTTCCTACATGTTGATTGACCTATCTTCGAGTATTTTAGATATATCTTGGTCTAGATTGCAATTATGTACTGATTCTACTTGTGTACCACATCTGAGTTACCTAATAAACCGCCCCATCGCCATTGACGACCCTACTCACGGTTCGAGCTAAAGGCATCCATGAAAGTCCTGTGTCACTCAGGAGATCATGTTGCTCGCCCTAATGCCGGCATAAACACGCAAACTCAGCCTACTTAGACTACTTTAACAAACATGGTGATCTATAGGTTATTTCATCTAATATGGAAGACCTTAATGCTTCCAACGGGAAGTCCTAAATCAAGGCCTAATAAACTAAACAGGTTATGATTAGACCATGGTTAGGAGTTGTTTATAATCATTCATCTAGTTTAAAAGAGCAAGTAGACATGCAGTCATAATGATAGTTAAGCTGGTGACCTTTCCGGAAAAATGTAAATGACTTCAACATGCATAACACATATTCATAACAACATAATTTAATATTCAGAATGGGTATTTGGACAAACACAGTACAGACATATAAAGAAAGGGACAAAGGGACCACCTCCATAAAGTATTCACCCTTTATTAGGTTCGCTGATGGAGCAACTGCTTGTATATGCTAGACTGCTCAACCCGACTCTGCTCGACAGAACCTTCGGAGGACGCTTCCTCAACCTAGTAGCTATGCTTTACCTTATAACCCGGCCTAAGCACTGCCCTGTTGACTGACTCTTCGAACGCCTAGTGCTCTCTTAGGATCTCCTAACGAAATCCCAGGTATTCTATGAATACCAAAAACGAACCTATCTAGTCGTATTCTAAGATCTGAGACAGACTCTCAAAAATGAAGAACACGAGACACTCTCCAAAACTATAAATCTACCTAAACAAAAAACACCTAAAATCACCAAGTGACTTGTATACTATAGAAAATTGTATACTTGAAGTCACTAAAAGACTCAGATCGAGTGGAGAGGAATGATTTCAATTGAGGAAGGCCTGGGGTATTTATAGCAGGGGAACTGGATGAAATTTTCTTCAAAACTTGATGTGGGACTTTGACCCGGCATTCGGGACACCCGTCCTAGATCTGGGACGCCTGTCCCGGCCTATTGACCAGGTCAGGACAGCTGTCCTGAGTCCTGGATGCCCGTCCTAGTCTATTGACTAGGTCAGGACGCCCGTCCCGGGTTCTAGACACCCATCCCGACTTCAAAACTTCCAAAAATCATGTTTTTGCCCCGAAATTTGCCATTTTCTTGCATATTTCACCTGACACTTCCAAAATCACAAAAACTATGAAATTGTGTTAATAACAGTCAATTAAGAACGATTTAACACCAATTTCGCCCTAAATTGTGCCTAAAAACATGCTAAAAAAGTGATATGATTTGTGCATATCAGCAGAACGCTTGATTGGGCAGCGGTTCGAACACTAGGAGTTGAGCAGGAGGTCCGGCGCATACTCGATGTACTATCCTACATTTGAGTTTTCATCGTCACCGAGCCGACCTATCTCGAGCTGGTATGTGAGTTATACGCTTCCTTTACATTTCAGCAAGAGCATATCACATTCCGACTGGGCGGAATGGACCGATCGATAAGCATGGCCGAGTTCGGCATCGCCTTGGGTATCTGGCAGAGGGAGGAGCTAGATACGCCCGCCTACACTACAACAATGTGAGATTTCACCTCTGTAGATGTCTCCACCGTTTGGGCTTAGATTTGTACGACTGGCGTTCCCTACCAGCATGGCTTCACGAAAGCCACAGGTATTCATCCTGCCCTTCGCTATTTATATGCTATTATAGCACATACTTTGTCACGATGTCTGGCGGCCCCTAGGAATGTCACCCAGATGGAGACATTCCTCCTGGCCAACATGCATAGGGGTGCTACGGTAGAGATTGCTCGACTCATCACCGTCATCATGCGGGGTTTTGCTACGAACATTCAGAAGCAGTATCTAGGGCTCGGACCGTTCATCACCAAGATAGCCCACTACTTGGAGTTGGACATCGAGTGCTCAGAGTTGACCCAGGTTGCCCCGACCACCATTCCTACGGAACATGGGAATGGTCGTACGGGATGCAACTGGGAGCTACTCCATCCACACGGAGCATCAGGGAGAGTCATTGGTACCAGGATTGACCCCAGAGTATATACCTCCGACCTAGACATTCTTCCCATGCACCGCCTTTGAGCGACATATGTCGCAAGGATTGGCGGAACTCATAGCCTAATATAGCTGGGATATGGCAAACATTGAGAGGCGGATGTTGATGATAGAAAACAGAATTAGCATGACCAGTAGTAGGGTCAAGGAGGTTTTTCAGTAGACTTCTCGGTTGGTCGAAGACCTAGAGGTCTACTTCTGTGCACCCAATGATGATGAGCCTGGTTCTTAGTTCTCTTTTTCCTTTTTCTTTCTTTCATTTTTTATGCTTTATGTGTGATTATGTCTGGACTGTATGAAATATGAATCTTTGTATGACATGGATTTATATGACATAACAACATTGTTTTTTTTATATTTTGTTATTTCTTTTAATTTTGTTTTGTTTTCTTTCTCTTCCCCGTAGTTCGTCAAATAAGTGTGGGGTAAGAGTTTTATGTTCATTTTGATTTTTGCTCTGTTTTTCAAATAAGTGTGGGGTGTTTAGATATGCATGAACACTAAGGACAGTGTCAAACTTAAGTGTGGGGTAGCAGTGCACTGACTGTAGTAGCAATAAAAGTTTTGCATGTTTTCCCATATTTTTCACTAAAATTGCACCCTTCCAAAAAAAAAATTCAAAACTTTTTCACTCTTTTAGACTTCAAAATGTAGTTATGATTGGTAAAAAAAATGCTTATGTCTACGATATGTGAGTAGAGCATGATGATCAATAGGAAACAACGTGATAACTTTATTGAATTCATCGATTAAAAATAAGGAATTCCTGATACTTGAGCACTAGTTTGGATTAGAGACATCAACCAAATACCTTTTCGAGACTTAGCTAAATAATATTAGACCAGTTGTGGATGCATTAGCAATTTAAATGACTAGATGATGCTCTGAGCTGAAAGTGAAAAAAGTAAAATAAATAGGGTAGTTTGCAAGCGTCCTTTGCTACTCGAGCACCACTCCTTAAGGGAACTTAAAGCCTGATGCCCTAAGGTCATGTAGATCTGGGAGTCATCGGAGTGGGACTCGCTACATGGGTAGTTAAAGTTGACGTGTGGAAGCGAACACAAAAATACCCTGAATGCTCAATCTAAAAATACATAGCCCAGTGTGTTCTTATATTGAAATTTTTAATTGAAAAACCTTGACACCAAGCTCAGAACTCATAAGGTTGTTTGTTGCTGGTATGTCTAGTGACTGGTCGAAGTATTATCTGGTAAGAGTTAAGGGAAGACTATATTGTGTTGACAATCTCGTCTGGACTAATACACACACTACACATCAGGAAGACCTCGTGACTATGCGTAGAGTTCAGTCTAGTTATTAAATTGTTAACCCTGCCTGACCATGATAATCCACTAAAGACATTTGAGACCTTGTCATGGCAACTTAACCAGTCAGACCTGTTTTGTGAATCAACTAACTCAGTGATCAATTTTGGAATAAAAATATTGCTAGGAATTTTAAGTGACTGCACCTATGATTTAAAATAAATAATTTCATGTAGACTTTGCTCGAGGACAAGCAAAAAGATAAGTGTGGGGTTATATGATATGCACAAATCATATCACTTTTTAGCATGTTTTTAGGCACAATTTAGGCCAAAATTGGAGTTAAATCATTCTCAATTGATTGTTATTAACGCAATTTTGTAGTTTTTGTGATTTTGGAAGCTTCGGGTGAAATGTGCAAGAAAATGGAAAATTTCGGGGCAAAAACATGATTTTTCGAAAGTTCAGAAGTCAAGACAGGCATCCCAAGACCAGGACGGGCGTCCAGGACCTAGGACGGGCATCCTGACCTGGTCAATAGGCTAGGACAGGCGTCCCAGATTCTGGACGGGCGTCCTGAGCCCCTGTACAGATTCCCACATCATTTTCTGCATAAAAAATCACTCAGCTCTCCTGCTATAAATACCTCAGGCCTTTCACAGTTGAAATCATTCCTCTCCACTTGATCTGAATCATTCAGTGACTTCAAGTATACATTTTTCTACAGTATACAAGTCATTCAGTGATTTTAGGTGTTTCTTCATTCAAGTAGATTTCTAATTTTCGAGAGTGTCTCGTGTTCTTTGTTTCTGAGAGTCTGTCTCAGATCTTAGAATACGACTGGATAGGTTTGTTTTTAATATTCATAGAATACCTGGGATTTCATTAGGAGATCCTAAGAGAGCATTAGGCTTTCGAAGAGTTAGTCAACAGGGCTTTTCTTAAGCCCGGGACGTAAGGTAAAGCAATAGCTATTAGGCCGAGGAAGCGTCCTTCGAAGGTTCTGTCGAGCAAAGTCAGGTCAAGCAGTCCAGGATATACAAGCAGTTGCTCCATCAGCGGACCTAATAAAGGGTGAATACTTTATGGTGGTGGTCCCCTTGTCCCTCTCTTTATATGTTTGTACTGTGTTTGTCCAAAGACCCATTTGAATACTGAATTATGATATTATGATTATGTGTTATGCATGTTGAAGTTATTTACATTTTTCCGAAAAGGTCACCAACTTAGCTATCATTATGACTGTATATCTATTTGCTCTTTTAAATTAGATGAACGGTTATAGACAACTCCTAACCACGGTCTAATCATAACCTGTCTAGTTTATCAGGCCTTAATTTAGGGCTTTGTGTGAGGATGGAAGCATGAAGGTCTGCCATATTAGATGAAATAACCTATAGATTACCATGTTTGTTAAAGTAGTCTAAGTAGGCTGAGTTCGTGTGTTTATGTCGGCGTTAGGGCGAGCTACATGATCTCCTGAGTGACACAGGACTTTCATGGATGCCTTTAGCTCGAACCGTGAGTAGGGCTGTCAATGGCGATGGGGCAGTTTATTAGATAACTTAGATGTGGTACACAAGTAGAATCAGTACATAATTGCAATCTAGACCAAGATATATCTAAAATACTTGAAAATAGGTCAATCAACATGTAGGAACAATATAACATATATCAGAACACTGTCTGTAAAATACTCGTGTCTGCTTAAGTAAACTTGAACCTAGTGTAGAGTGAATCAACCTCTCATCAAAGATTTTGATGAACGATTGCATAACTGGATAATAAAATGAGAGTTAGGGTAAAAGGAAAGTTACTACTAAGCCGTTACCACTTCCCTGGGAGTACGATAAAATTCTTAAATTAAAATCGTAGGTACTTTTCAACAGACTAGCTACACAATAGGTACTCTGCCTTAGGTTCTGATTGATTAAGTGACAACATAGATGCTAAATGTGATAATTAGTAAATCTAAGTCCTTAGTTATTCACAATCGATATAGGGTAAATAAAACCTATTTTTAGCATACCGATCAGAATCACACCACTTGTCATCTCCAAATTGTCAAGGTTTTTGCTTAACTGGCTTATAGGTGGGGTTGATGTTAAGCTTGTGTTCTGCAATATTTAGCGCGATTCTCGGCATGTCTTGGGTGCGCCAGGCGATATTGTGGAGGTGAGCGGAGAGGAAATGGATCATTTATTCTTCTTACATTGGGGCATCTCACTTCCTATCTAGATTTTTTTGTCAGAATAATCAGGATGGATTATCACTTCCTTGAACTCCTTCGGCTCTGGCTTGAAGACTTTGGCAGGGTATTCCGGCTTGTCTGGGGTTGTCTCGTTCATAGTCTCCCTGGTTACCAGGATTAACCAGAGTGTCATGGGAGGTTGTTCGACTTCCTGCTACTTTTGAGACCTCATCATGTGTGCAAGTAGGCTTTTGGGGCTGCTATTGACGAACCCTACACCGCTTCTGGTCGCGAATCATACTTGCTGATGTGAAGTGGAGATATTAACTCGAAAGCTGTGTGAGCCGGAGTTCCCAGGATGGCGTTGTAGGGGGAGTCAATGTCCACCACATAGAACTTGATCTCTTCTTCCCGCGTACAAGCGTCAGAGCCTAAGGTTACCTTGACTTTGACCATCCCCTTCACGCTGATCTTGTGGGCGGTAAAGCCTTCCAGGATCATGTTGATGGGCTTCAAGTGGTTGTCATTCATTCCCATCTCTCTGAAGCATTTGAAGTAAAGGATGTTTGTCGTGGCTCCCGTGTCCATCAGGACTCTCTTTATTCGGCACTTGTCGATCCCCTATTTGGTCATGCCTACTTCCAAAACAATGGGGGTGACTCGGGCTTCCTCATTTAGCTCTAGGTCCTTGTCAAAGAAGGTTATTAGCTCGTGTGGGAATGCGTCGAAGTGTGATCCCACGGTGGGCTTGTTCAAGTTGTAAACTTTTTGCTTTATCTGCTTGATAGATGAGAACTGCAGAGTTATCACTTCGATCAATCTTTCGTGCTTTTCATTGGGTATTCTTTTTGATACGTGCTCCTTCAGATGCTCATCTCGGACCAGTTTTTCAATCGCCCGCTTCAGTTGTATGCAGTTTACGGTCGTGTGACCGTAATAGTGATGGAAGCTGCAGAAATTCGACTTATCCTTAGTGGGGGCGTTCGGTGTTCGCGTGGGTGTAGGCTCGCAGACTCCGTACTTGATATGCATAAACCATATCACATTTTTAGCATGTTTTTAGGCATGATTTAGGGTGAAATTGGTGGAAAATCAGTCTTAATTGTTTATTATTAACTCAATTTCACAGTTTTCATGATTTTGGAAGTGTCAGGTGAAAAGTAGAAGAAAATGGCAAATTTCGGGGCAAAAACGCAATTTTTTAGAAGTTCGGACTTCGGAGAGGGCGTCCCGGTTCAGGACGGGCGTCCAGGACTCAGGACGGCCGTCCTGACCTGGTCAATTGACCGGGACGGGCATCCCAATCCAAGACGGGCGTCCCGAACCAGAATTCCAAGTCCCACATCAAATTTTTGAAGAAAAATCACTCCAGAAAGCTGCTATAAATACCTCAGGCCCTCCTCAGTTGAATTCATCCCTCTCCACTCGATCTGAGTCATTTAGTGACTTTGATTGTACACTTTTCTCGAGTACATAAGTCACTGAGAGACTCGGGTTCAGTATAAGTTTTCTTTCTTTCTAGTTAGTGTTTCGTTTTCTTAGTTTCTGAGAATTAGTCTCAGAACTTAGGCTTCGTTAGATAGGTTCTTTTCTGGTATTCATAGAATACCCGGAATTTCGTTAGGAGATCCTAAGAGGGCTCTAGGCGTTCGAAGAGTCAGTCCACAGGGCTGGGCTTAAGCTTGGTATTAAGTTAAAGTCCAGCTACTAGGCTGAGGAAGCGTCCTCCGAAGGTTCTGTCGAGCAGAGTCGGGACAAGCAGTACGCTCCATCGGCGAGACTAAGTAAAGGGTGATTTCTTTATGCCATCAGTCCCCCTGTCCCTCTCTTTATATGTTGTACTGTGTTTGTCCAAATATCAATTATGAATACTGGATAATGATTTTTATGAATATTTGTTATATATGTTGAAGTTGTTATGTTTTTCCGGAAATGGCCACCTGCTTAATATTCATTATGTCTGCATGTCTAATGTAGTCTCTTTTAAACTAAATGTAGGGTTATAGACAATTCCTAACCACGGTCTATTCATAACCTGTTTAGTTTAACAGGCATCAATTAGTATTGGTGTCTGCCATACTAGATAAAATAACCTGCGGAACACCTTGTTTGTTATAGTAGTCTAGGTAGGTTGAGTTGCGTTTTTATGCCGGCGTTAGGGCGAGCGGCATGATCCCCGAAGTGAGTAGGGCCGTCATTAAGGTAGGGCAGTTTATTAGTTGACTCAGATGTGGTACACCTTTAGACTCAGAACATAGTTGCAATCCAGGCTAAGATGCATCTAAAATACTCGAAGATAGGTCAATCAACATGTAGGAACAGTATAACATAGAATCAGGACATTATCTATAAAATACTTTTAGGCTTAATTAGACTTAAACCTAGTGGAGAATGGATCACCCTCTCATCAAAGTTATTGATGAAGATTGCATAACTGGATCATAAGATAAGAGTTAGGATAAAAGGCTAGTTACTACTAAGCCGTTACCACTTCCATGGGGGTACGATATGTAACTTAATAAAAGCGTAGGTACTTTCCAACAGACTAGCTACACGATACGTACTCTGCCTTAGGTCTGGCTGATTAAGTGACACCATAGAGACTAAATGTGACAATTAGTCAATCTCAGTCCTTAATTACTCATCATCAACATAGGGTAAAATAACACCTATTTAGCATAGTAGTCGGAGCAACATCAGATTTTTGGCGCCGTTGCCAGGGAAATATCATAATGATTTTAGGATTCCTGATGAAAATTCTAGAGACTTATGATAGGTAACGGTAGTAACCTAGACTTTAGACCTACACTTATCTTATGCTAGTTAGACAATCACTTTCCGAAATATAGGATTATCACAACTAATTGATTTTAGACATTATCTAAAATTAAGACATTTAGGATAATCAAATTTTAGATAATCATTCTAAAACCATATTGAGGAAATTTAACTACTTTCGGAAAAAAAAAGAATTTTTTTTTTAAATTTAAACCCCAAAAAAAATGTATTTTTCTTGCTCAATGGTAAGTTGTTCTTTTCCCTATCTCTTGCTCTTTCTTAGTTGTTTTCTTAATTGCTCTTTTTCGTGTTTTCTATTGATATGCATAAATCATATCACATTTTTAGCATGTTTTTAAGCATGATTTAGGGTGAAATTGAGGGTAAATCTGTCTTAATTGTTTATTATTAACTCAATTTCAAAGTTTTCATGATTTTGGAAATGTCAGGTGAAAAGTAGAAGAAAATGGCAAATTTCAGGGCAAAAACGCAATTTTTCAGAAGTTCGGACTTCGGGGAGGGCGTCCCGAATCAGGACGGGCGTCCAGGACTCAGGACGGGCGTCCTGACCTGGTCAACAGTTTAGGACGGGCGTCCCAATCAAGGACGGGCGTCCCGAGCAAAAATTCTGATATGCATAAATCATATCATGTTTTTAGCATGTTTTTAGGCATAATTTAGGGTGAAATTGAGGGCAAATCGGTCTTAATTGTTTATTATTAACTCAATTTCACAGTTTTCATGATTTTGGAAGTGTCAGGTGAAAAGTAGAAGAAAATGGCAAATTTCGTAGCAAAAACACAATTTTTAGAAGTTTGGACTTCGGGGAGGGCATCCCAGTTCGGGACGGCCGTCCTGACCTGGTCAACAAGTCGGGACGGGCGTCCAGGACTCGGGACGGCCGTCTTGACCCGGTCAACAGATCGGGACAGGCGTCCCGAACTAGATAGTCAAGTCCCACATCGAAATTTTGAGAGAAAATCACTCCAGAAAGCTGCTATAAATACCACATGCCTTCCTTAGTTGATTTCATTCCTCTCCACTCGATCTGAGTCATTCAGTGGTTTCCAGTGTACAATTCTCTAGTACACAACTCACTCGGAGACTCAGATTTCAGTAGAAGTTTTCTTTCTTTCCTTTTTTGTGTTTTCGTTTTTCTTAGTTTCTGAGAATTAGTCTCAAATCCTAGGGTTCGATAGATAGGTTTGTTTCTGGTATTCATAGAATACCCGGGATTTCGTTAGGAGATCCTAAGAGGGCTCTAGGCGTTCGAAGAGTCAGTCCACAGGGCTGGGCTTAAGCTGGGTATTAAGGTAAAGCCCAGTTACTTGGCTGAGGAAGCGTCCTTAGAAGGTTTTGGCGAGCAGAGTTGGGGCAAGCAATACGACATATACAGCAGTACGCTCCATCGGTGAGACTACGTAAAGGGTGATTTCTTTATGGCATCAGTCCCCCTGTCCCTCTCTTATATGTTGTTATTGTGTTGTTCCAAAAATTGATTATGAATACGAGATTACGATTTTCATGAATATTTGTTTTATATGTTGAAGTTGTTATATTTTTCCGGAAATGGCTACCTGCTTAATATTCACTATGTCCGCATCTCTACTGTGTTCTTTTAAACTGAAATTAGGGTTATAGACAATTCCTAACCACGATCTAATCATAACCTGTTTAGTTTAACATGCATCAATTAGTATTGGTGTCTGCCATGCTAGATAAAATAACCTGCAGAACACCCTGTTTGTTAGAGTAGTCTAGGTAGGGGCCGAGCTGATCGTTTATACCGGCGGCTAGGGCAAGCGCATGATCCCCGAAGTGACATAGGGCTTTCATGGATGCCTTTAACCCGAACCGTGAGTAGGGCCGTCATTAAGGTAGGGCGGTTTATTAGAGACCTCGGATGTGGTACACCTTTAGACACAGAACATAGTTGCAATCCAGGCCAAGACATGTCTAAAATATTCGAAGATAGGTCAATCAACATGTAAGAACAGTATAACATAGAATCAGGACATTATCTAAACACTTCTAGGATTAATTAGAGTTAAACCTAGTGGAGAATGGATCACCCTCTCATCAAAGTCATTGATGAAGATTGCATAACTGGATCATAAGATAGGAGTTAGGATAAAAGGCTAGTTACTACTAAGCCGTTACCACTTCCCTGGGAGTACGATATTTAACTTAATAAAATCGTAGATACTTTCCAACAGACTAGCTACACGATAGGTACTCTGCCTTAGGTTCTGATTGATTAAGTGACAACAATTGAATGCTAAGTGACAGTTAGTAAGACTCAGTCCTTAATTACTCATAATCGACATAGGTAAATAAAGTCTATCTTTTAGCATACCAATCGGAACGCATCATATTTTTAGCGCCGTTGCCAGGGATATATCATAATGAATTTAGGATTAAAGGCCACAATTCTAGAGACTTATGATAGGTAGCGGTAGTAACCTAGACCTTAGACCTAACACTTATTCTATGCTAGTTAGACAATCAATTTCTAAAATATAGGGTTATGATAACTAATTGATTTTAGACATTATCTAAAATTAAGACACTTAGGATTATCAAATTTTAGAAAATTATTCTAAAACCATGTTGAGGAAATTTAATTGCTTTCTAAATATAAAAAGGAAAAAAAAATTTAAATTTAAAAACCGAAAAAAAATGTATTTTTCTTGCTCAATGGTAACTTGTTCTTTTCCCCATCTCTTGTTCTTTCTTAGTTGTTTTCTTAGTTTCTCTTTTTCGTGTTTTTCTTCTATTATTAAATTTTGAATAAAAATGGAAATGAGGATAAAATATGTTTTCTTCTGAGTTGTAAAATTTTGGCTTAGATTTTTATTGGGAAGAAACTCCATTTTAGAATTTTCTTAGAGTCATGCCGGCTTTATTAGGACGAGTTATGAAATAATTTTTCCTTAATAGCTAGACCTTTGAATGTTCTATTGAAAAAAAAGGATGTTCCTTTTGTTTTGTTGATAATTGCATGAGATCTTTTAAACCAAAAGGAATTACTGCACCCATTAGGGCATCACTTGATCAAAATCTGCCTTTTGAATGAATATGTGATGTAATGATGTAGTAAGAATTGTTTTTGGACAGAAACATGATAAGAAAGTTCATATATGATAAAATTCCGATCTTATCTAGTCTCGTCTAAAACAATAGGTTACACTGATCACTCTGAGATATCTGTGTTCAATAAAACTGATATTGAACCATAATTGATTAAGTTAGGTTTTATTGTCACTTGAATTTGATATAGAATGAAGGGATAAGAAAAAGGGTTAAGAATCTAGAAAGCAAACCTTTGGTCTAGATTAGGAAACCCTGAGTTAGAGGCTATTGACGAGACAGTAGTATCTGATAAATTTCTGAATGATGATCTATTTTCATTGTTTGCTATGAGTAATGATTCTCCTCCGTGGTTTACTGATATTACTAATTATCTAGCTACTAATTATTCCCAAGTGATATGACTTATCAGCAAAAGAAGAAATTCTTTGCTGATTTGAAATATTACTACTGGGAAGATTTCTCTTCTATTTCAAATTTTTGCAGAGTAAAGTGATCAGAGGATGTATCTCGGAAAGCGAAGACCACATGATTCTGAAGTATTGCAGGAATCTATGGGAGAACAATTAACTGCTATCAATACTATCCGGAAAGTGTTGGAAGTAGAATCTTATTGACCCACCATATTCAAGGATTTTGTATCTCTGATACAGTCCTGCGATGCTTGCCAAATAACATGTAACACCTCTTCCAGAGATCGCCTACCCCAGCAAGGTATATAGAGTCTTGAAATCTTTGATATCTGGGGTATCGAATCCTTTTCTTTTCTTCCTGTGAAAATAATTACATCATAGTAGTCGTGGAACACTTTTCAAAATGGCCTGAACCACAGGCATTACCTACTAATTATGTTAAAGTCATGTGCAGATTCTATGAGAAGTTGTTTTCCAGATTCAGAGTGCCAATGTCTTAGGAAGAAATGTTCAGCCTATGTATCAAATCTGTGAAGTCTGCCAAGTACCACACTTTAGCATGGATTGCTATGGGAATGAAATACGAACCATTCCAAAAGAGGTAGGAGTAGGTTACTGTAGAATGCTACTCCAATGGGAAATGCATACAATCCCAACTAGAGGAATCATACGGGATTTAGCTGAAGAATAAGTCGGAAGCTGGAAACTTTCAGAATATACCACCACAGCAAAACCCCTACCCACAGAATCAACAGATGAGATACTGGCAACAATTAAAGCCAGACCAGTGCAAACAAGTGATCTACCAAGTGATATCGAACGATCGAAGGATATAGAGGAATTTGGCGTTGTATCAGGAGCATAGCAATGGAGGAGCTTGCATCCACTGCATACAATCAGCTGTGAGAAACCTCCCTGAGGAAGTTTCAAATACTTGGGCCCAAATCTACACCACTGGAGCCTCCTACCACCACGGCTTAGCCAAAGCTTCAGGTATCTCTTCTACCATTCAAAACTTGCATGTAATACCTTCACTGACATTGGCAGGTAGGCACACCAATCCAAAGAAGTCTCATTCCTAGACACGTTCCGTCTGGGTACGTTGCTACGATTACGAGAAACTTTGCAAATGATTCGAGCAAACAGTCCTTGGGGCTCGAGCCATTCATCAAATGGATAGGCCACTACCTGGAGCTCGACATTGATGGATCGGAGCTGACGTCATCCGTTCCAATATCTAGAGCTTGCAGAGTCAAGAACACCTCAGCAATAGCACATGGCTAAGGTGAAGAGCCAATTGACATATCAGAGAAGACCCTTATGCTCGCGACATGAAGGGAGTTTTTCTAATCCTCATATTCCTTTACTTTTATTTTATTTTCTTTGTTTTGTGTTCTATTTCGTTATTTCCATTATCCTTCTTGTTTTGTTGCTTACCCTTAGTTAGTCAAATAAGTGTGGGGTAAGAGTTCTTTGTTTTGTTCTTGAGTTCTTTGTTTTGTTTTTGTTCTTGTTTTCAAATAAGTGTGGGGTAGTTTAGGTATGCATGAACACTGAGGACAGTTTCAGACTTAAGTGTGGGGTAGCAGTGCACAATGCATTGTAGTAGTTTGAAAATTTTTGCATGATTTTACTTGTTTTCCCCATATTTTCACACCCTTCCAAAAAGTTTTCAAAATTTTTCATTCTTTCAAACTTCTAAATGTAGTATGACTGGTTAAACATTGCTTATGTCTATGATATGTATGTAGAATGTGATGGTTAGTAGGAGATGATCTATGACTATTTTGAACTCATTGATTAGGAGTAGGGAATTCCTGATAACTGAGCACAACTTAGTCTGGAGTAGAGACCTCAGCCAATTAACTTTTCGAGACTTAACTAGATAAAATTAAGACTAGTTGTGGATGTATTGGCAATTAGAATGACTAGATGAGACTCTGAGCTAAAAGTGAAAAGAAACAGAAGAAAGTTAATTAAATAAGGGTAGTTTGCCAGCGGCCTTCGCTACTCGAGCACCACTCCTTCGGGGAACTTAAAGCCTGATGCCCTAAGGTCGTGTAGGTCTGGGAGTCATCGGAGTGGGACTCGCTACATGGGTAGTTGAGGTTGACGTGTTCTAAGCAGACTCAAAATACCTGAACCTATAAAGAGAATCCATAAATGCTAAATCATTAAAAATCTGATCACCAAGGCTCAGAACTCAGAAAGTTGTCTTTTGTTATTATGTCTAGCAACAGGGTTGGGATATTATCTAGTGATAGTTAAGACGAGAGTATATTGTGTTGACTATCTGGTCTAGACTAGTACACACACTACACATAAGGAAGACCTTGTGACTAAGAAAGGAGTTCAACCTAGTTGTTGAGTTGTTTTCTGCTTGACTATAACAATCTGCTAGAGACATTTGACATGTTGTCATAGCAACCCGACCAGTCAGACCTGTGTTAAGAATTGTCTGAACAAATTTTTGGAATAAAAACATGACTAGGAATTTAAGTGACTGCACTATGATTTAGAATCACTAAATTCAAGTAGACTTTGCTTGAGGACAAGCAAAAAGCTAAGTGTGGGGTTATCTGATATGCATAAATCATATCATGTTTTTAGCATGTTTTTAGGCATAATTTAGGGTGAAATTGAGGGCAAATCGGTCTTAATTGTTTATTATTAACTCAATTTCACAGTTTTCATGATTTTGGAAGTGTCAGGTGAAAACTATAAGAAAATGGCAAATTTCGGGGCAAAAACGCAATTTTTCAGAAGTTTGGACTTCGAGGAGGGCGTCCCGGTTCGGGACGGCCGTCCGGACCTGGTCAACAGGTCGGGACGGGCGTCCAGGACTCGGGACGGCCGTCCTGACCCGGTCAACAGACCGGGACGGGAGTCCCGAACCAGAAAGTCAAGTCCCACATCGAATGTTTGAGAGAAAATCACTCCAGAAAGCTACTATAAATACCCCAGACCTTCCTCAGTTGATTTCATTCCTCTCCACTCGATCTGAGTCATTCAGTGGTTTCCAGTGTACAATTCTCTAGTACACAACTCACTCGGAGACTCAGATTTCAATAGAAGTTTTCTTTCTTTCCTTTTTTGTGTTTTCGTTTTTCTTAGTTTCTGAGAATTAGTCGCAGATCCTAGGGTTCGATAGATAGGTTCATTTCTGGTATTCATAGAATACCCGGGATTTCGTTAGGAGATCCTAAGAGGGCTCTAGGCGTTCGAAGAGTCAGTCCACAGGGCTGGGCTTAAGTTGGGTATTAAGGTAAAGCGCAGTTACTAGGCTGAGGAAGCATCCTCCGAAGGTTCTGGCGAGCAGAGTCGGGGCAAGCAATACGACATATACAGCAGTATGCTCCATCAGCGAGACTACGTAAAGGGTTATTTCTTTATGGCATCAGTCCCCCAGTCCCTCTCTTATATGTTGTTATTATGTTGTTCCAAAAATTGATTATGAATACGAGATTACGATTTTCATGAATATTTGTTTTATATGTTGAAGTTGTTATATTTTTCCGGAAATGGCCACCTGCTTAATATTCACTATGTCTGCATGTCTACTGTGTTCTTTTAAACTGAAATTAGGGATATAGACAATTCCTAACCACGGTCTAATCATAACCTGTTTAGTTTAACATGCATCAATTAGTATTGGTGTCTGCCATGCTAGATAAAATAACCTGTAGAACACCCTGTTTGTTAGAGTAGTCTAGGTAGGGGCCGAGCTGATCATTTATGCTGGCGGCTAGGGCAAGCGGCATGATCCCCGAAGTGACATAGGGCTTTCATGGATGCCTTTAGCCCGAACCGTGAGTAGGGCCGTCATTAAGGTAGGGCGGTTTATTAGAGACCTCGGATGTGGTACACCTTTAGACACAGAACATAGTTGCAATCCAGGCCAAGACATGTCTAAAATATTCGAAGATAGGTTAATCAACATGTAAGAACAATATAACATAGAATCAGGACATTATCTAAACACTTCTAGGATTAATTAGACTTAAACCTAGTGGAGAATGGATCACCCTCTCATCAAAGTCATTAATGAAGATTGCATAACTGGATCATAAGATAGGAGTTAGGATAAAAGGCTAGTTACTACTAAGCCGTTACCACTTCCCTGACAGTACGATAATTTAACTTAATAAAATCGTAGATACTTTCCAATAGACTAGCTACACGATAGGTACTCTGCCTTAGGTTTTGATTTGATTAAGTGACAACAATTGAATGCTAAGTGACAGTTAGTAAGACTCAGTCCTTAATTACTCATAATCGACATAGGTAAATAAAGCCTATCTTTTAGCATACCAATCGGAACGCATCAGATTCCAAGTCCCACATCGAATTTTTGATGAAAAATCACCCCAGGAAGCTGCTATAAATACCCCAGGCCTTCCTCAGTTGAAATCATCCCTCTCCAGTTGATCTGAGTCATTTAGTGACTTCAAGTGTACACTTTTCTCGAGTACATAAGTCATTGAGAGATTCGGGTTTAGTATAAGTTTTCTTTCTTTCTAGTTAGTGTTTCGTTTTCTTAGTTTCTGAGAAATAGTCTCAGATCTTAGGCTTCGATAGATAGGTTCGTTTCTGGTATTCATAGAATACCCAGGATTTCGTTAGGAGATTCTAAGAGGGCTCGAGGCGTTCGAAGAGTCAATCCACAAGGCTAGGCTTAAGCTGGGTATTAAGGTAAAACCCAGCTACTAGGCTGAGGAAGCGTCTTCCGAAGGTTCTGGCGAGCAGAGTCGGGTCAAGCAGTACGACATATACAGCAGTACGCTCCATCAGCGAGACTAAGTAAAGGATGATTTCTTTATGGCATCAGTCCCCCTATCCCTCTCTTATATGTTGTTACTGTGTTTGTCCAAATATCAATTATGAATACTGGATTATGATTTCTATGAATATTTGTTTTATGTGTTGAAGTTCTTATGATTTTCCGGAAATAGCCACCAGCTTAATATTCATTATGTCTGCATGTCTAATGTAGTTTCTTTTAAACTAAATGTAGGGTTATAGACAATTCCTAACCACGGTCTATTCATAACCTGTTTAGTTTAACAGGCATCAATTAGTATTGGTGTCTGCCATACTAGATAAAATAACCTGCGGAAAACCCTGTTTGTTAGAGTAGTCTAGGTAGGCTGAGTAGAGCGTTATGCCGGCGGTTATGAGCCAGCGACGTGATCCCCTAAGTGACATAGGACTTTCATAGCTGTCTTTTGTTCGAACCGTGACTCAGATGTGGTACACCTTTAGACTCAGAACATAGTTGCAATCCAGGCTAAGATGCATCTAAAATACTCGAAGATAAGTCAATCAACATGTAGGAACAGTATAACATAGAATCAAGACGTTATCTATAAAACACTTTTAGGCTTAATTAGACTTAAACCTAGCGGAGAATGGATCACCCTCTCATCAAAGTTATTGATGAAGATTGCATAACTGAATCATAAGATAAGAGTTAGGATAAAAGGCTTGTTACTACTGAGCCGTTACCACTTCCCTGGGAGTACGATATTTATTTAGTAAAATCGTAGATACTTTCCAACAGACTAGCTACACGATAGGTACTCTGCCTTAGGTCCTGGCTGATTAAGTGACACCATAGAGACTAAATGTGACAATTAGTCAATCTCAGTCCTTAATTACTCATAATCAACATAGGGTAAAATAACACCTATTTAGCATATCAGTCGGAAACGCATCATCCATTATTTCGAAGAAATAAAAATGGAAATGAGGATAAAATATATTTTCTTCTGAGTTGTAAAATTTTGGCTTAGATTTTTATCGGGATGAAATTCCATTTTGGAATTTTCTTACAGTCATGTCGGCTTTATTAGGACGAGTTATGAAATAATTTTTTTCTTAATAGCTAGACCTCTGAATGTTCTATTGAAAAAAGGATGTTCCTTTTGTTTTGCTGATAATTGCATGAGATCTTTTAAACCAAAAGGAATTACTGCACCCATTATGGCATCACCTGATTGAAATGTGCTTTTTGAATGAATATGTGATGTAATGATGTAGTAAGAATTGTTTTAGGACATAAACATGATAAGAAAGTTCATGTATGATAAATTCTGATCTTATCTAGTCTTGTCTAAAAACAATAGGTTACACTGATCACTCTGAGATATTTGTGTTCAATAAAACTAATGCTGAACCATAATTGATTAAGTTAAGTTTTATTGTTACTCGAATTTGATATAGAATGAAGGGATAAGAAGAAGGGTTGAAAATCTAGCAAGCAAACCATTTGTCTAGATTAGAAAACCCCGAGTTAGAGGCTATTGTAATACTGATAAATTTTTTATGAAAACTTATTTGCATTGTTTGCTATGTATGATAAGTCTGATTTGTGGTTTATTGTTGTTGCAAATTATCTAGTCACTGAATGAGTTCCAAGTAATGTGACTTATCAGCAAAAGAAGAAATTCTTCGCTGATTTGAAATATTACTACTGGGCAGATTTCTCTTCTATTTCAAATTTTTGCATATCAGTTGATCAGAAGATGTATCTCGGAAGGTGAAGGCCACATGATTCTGAAGCATTGCAGGAATCTATGGGAGACCAATTAACTGCTATCAACACTGTCCGAAAAGTGTTGGAAGTAGAATCTTGTTGACCCACCATATTCAAGGATTTTATATCTCTCATACTGTCCTGTGATGCTTGCCAAATAACAAGTAACACCTCTTCCAGAGATCGCCTACCTCAGCAAGGTATATAGAGTCTTGAAATCTCTAATATCTGAGGTATTGATTGAATCGTTTTCCTTTCTTCCTTTGAAAATAATTACATCATAGTAGTCGTGGAACACTTTTCAAAAATGGCCTGAACCACAGGCATTACCTACTAATGATGTTAAAGTCATGTGCAGATTCTATGAGAAGTTGTTTTCCAGATTCAGAGTGCCAATGTCTTAGGAAGAAACGTTCAGTCTGTGTATCGAATCTGTGAAGTCTACCAAGTACTACACTTTAGCAGGGATTGCTATGGGAATGAAATACGAACCATTCCAACAAGAGGTAGGAGTAGGTTACTGCAGAATGCTACTCCAATGGGAGACGCATACAATCCCAACTGGAGGAATCATACGGGATTTAGCTGAGAAATAATTCGGAAGTTGGAAACTTTCAGAATATATCACCACAGCAAAACCCCTACCTGCAGAATCAACAGATGAGATACTGGCAACAATTAATTTCAGACCAGTGCAAGCAAGTGATCTACCAAGTGGTATCGAACAGTCGAAGGATATAGAGGAATTTGGCATTGTATCAGGAGCATAGCAATGGAGGAGCTTGCATCCCCTGCATACCAATCAGCTGTGAGAAACATCCCTGAGGAAGTCTCAAATACTTGGGCCCAAATCTACACCACTGGAGCCTCTTACCACCACGGCTTCGCCAAAATTTTCAGGTATCTTTTCTGCCATTCGAAAATTGCATGCAATACCTTCACTGACATTGGCAGGTAGGCACACCAATCCAAAGAAATCTCATTCCTAGACACGTTCCTTCTGGACATGTTGCTACGATTACGAGAAACTTTACAAATGATTCGAGAAAGCAGTCCGTAGGGCTAGAGCCATTCATCAAATGAATAGGCCACTACCTGGAGCTTGACATTGAAGGATCGCAGCTGACGTCATCCGTTCCAATATCTAGAGCTTACAGAGTCAAGAGCGCCTTAGCAATAGCACATGGCTAAGGTGAAGAGGCAATAGACAGCCTAGAGAAAACCCTTATGCTCGCGACATGAAGGGAGTTTTTCTAATCCTCATATTCCTTTACTTTTATTTTCTTTATTTTGTGTTCTGTTTTGTTATTTCCGTTATCCTTCTTGTTTTATTTTCTCTCTTACCCTTAGTTAGTCAAATAAGTGTGGGGTAAGAGTTCTTTGTTTTGTTTTCATTTCTTCTTGTTTGCAAATAAGTGTGGGGTAGTTTAGGTATGCATGAACACCGAGGACAGTGTCAGACCTAAGTGTGGGGTAGCAGTGCACGGTGCACTGTAGTGGTTTGTGAAAAGTTTTGCATGATTTTGCTTGTTTTCCCCGTATTTTCACCCTTCCAAAAAAAATTCAAAATTTTTCATTCTTTCAGACTTATAAATGTAGTATGATTGGTTAAACATCTGCTTATGTCTATGATATGTATGTAGAATGTTATGGTTAGTAGGAGACAATGTGATGACTATTTTGAACTTATTGATTAGGAATAGGGAATTCCTAGTAACTGAGCACAACTTAGTCTGGATTAGAAACCTCAGCCAATTACCTTTTCAAGACTTAACTAGATAAAATTAGACCAATTGTGGATGTATTGACAATTAGAGTGACTAGATGAGACTCTGAGCTAAAAGTGAAAAGAAGCAAAAGAAAGTTAATTAAATAAGGGTAGTTTGCCAGCGGCCTTTGCTACTCGAGCACCACTCCTTCGGGGAACTTAAAGCCTGATGCCCTAAGGTCGTGTAGGTCTGGGAGTCATCGGAGTGGGACTCGCTACATGGGTAGTTGAAGTTGACGTGTTCTAAGCAGACTCAAAATACCCTGAATCTATAAAAGAAAAAAAAATCAATAAGTGCTAAATAATTAAAATCTGATCACCAAGGCTCAGAACTCAGAAAGTTGTCTATTGTTAGTATGTCTAGCGACGGGTCGAAATATTATCTGGTAGTAGTTAAGACAAGAGTATATTGTGTTGACTATCTGGTCTAGCCGAGTACACACACTACACATCAGGAAGACCTTGTGACTAAGAGAAGAGTTCAACCTATTTGTTAAGTTGTCAACTGCTTGACTATAACAATCTACTAGAGACATTTGAGACCTTGTCATAGCAACCCAACCAGTCAGACCTGTATCAAGAATTATCTGAATAATTTTTGGAATAAAAACATGACTAGGAAATCTAAGTGACTGCTGATACGCGAAAATCATATACCTTTTTTAGCATGTTTTTATGTATGATTTAGGATGAAATTGATAGGAAATCGATCTTAATTGATTGTTATTTACTCAATTTCACATTTTTTATGATTTTGGAAGTGTCAGGTGAAAAGTAGACGAAAACAGCAAATTTTGGGGTAAAAATGCAATTTTTGGAAATGTTGACTTGGTCAACGGTCCGGGACGGGCGTCCCGACCCAGTCAGACCACCAGGACGGGCGTCCCAATCCAGGACGGGCGTCCCGAAGCACCAGAATTTGTCCCACATCGAATATTTTGGAAGTTTTCACTCCAGAAAGCTGCTATAAATACCGCAGGCCTCCAGGAGTTGAAATCATCCCTCTCCACTCGATCTGAGTCATTCAGAGACTTCCAGTGTACAATTCTTGAGTACACAAGTCACTGAGAGACTCGGGTTTCAGTTTCAGTTTTCTTTCTTTCTTTAGTATTTCGTTTTCTTAGATTATGAGAAATAGTCTCAGAGCTTAGGCTTCGATAGATAGGTTCGTTTTTGGTATTCATAGAATACCGGGATTTTGTTAGGAGATCCTAAGAGAGAGATAGGGTGTGTGTTCTTAGTCAGATTAGGGCAATTTGCTTAAGCCCGGGATGTAAGGTAAAGCAATTGCTACTAGGTCTAAGGAGCGTTCTCCGAAGGCTCTGCCGAGCAGAGTAGGATCGAGCAGTCAGGAGCATACAGGAGCTGCAGCGCCGGCTGGACCTGCATAGAGTGGTGATTACTTTATGACAGTGGGTCCCCTAGACGAGGTTCTGTATGTTTACGAATTGTTTTATCTAAATATTAATTTGAATATCAGATTACGATTCTTATGAATATATGTTTTATATGCTGAAGTTGTTATGATTTTCCGGATATGGCCACCTGCTTAAATATCCATTATGTCTGCATGTTTATTGCCGTTCTTTTAAACTGAAATTAGGGTTATAGACAAATCCTAACCACGGTCTATTCATAACTTGTTTAGTTTAACAGGCATCAATTAGTATTGGTGTCTGCCATACTAGATAAAATAATCTGCGGAACACCCTATTGGTTGAAAGTAGTCTAGGTAGGCTGAGTAGAGTGTTATGCCGGCGGTTATGAGACGAGCAGCATGATACCGAAGTGACATAGGGTACCGTTCATTGCTGACTTTAGTCTGAGCCGTGAGTAGGGCCGTTACCCTTAACGATGGGGCGGTAGCGTAGAAACTCAGATGTGGTAGCCTTTAGACACAGAACATAGTTGCAATCCAGGCCAAGACATGTCTAAAATACTCGAATATAGGTCAATCAACATATAGGAACAGTATAACATAGAATCAGGACTCATCTATAAAACACTTTTAGGATTAATTAGACTTAAACCTAGTAGAGAATGGATCACCCTCTCATCAAAGTATTTGATGAAGATTGCATAACTGGATCATAAGATAAGAGTTAGGATAAAAGGCTAGTTACTACTAAGCCGTTGCCACTTCCCTGGGAGTACGATAATTAACTTAATAAAATCGTAGATACTTTCCAACAGACTAGCTACACGATAGGTACTCTGCCTTAGGTTCTGGCTGATTAAGTGACACCATAGAAACTAAATGTGACAATTAGTCAATCACAGTCCTTAATTATTCATAATCAACATAGGGTAAAATAACACCTATTTAGCACGTCAACCGGAATCGCATCAACTGCACAATGATTTAGAATCACTAACTCCGATTAGACTTTGCTTGAGGACAAGCAAAAAGCTAAGTGTGGGGTTATCTGATATGTATAAATCATATCATATTTTTGGCATGTTTTTAAGCATGATTTAGGGTGAAATTGAGGGTAAATCGGTCTTAATTGTTTATTATTAACTCAATTTCACAATGTTCATGATTTTGGAAGTGCCAGGTGAAAAGTAGAAGAAAATGGCAAATTTCGGTGCAAAAACGCAAATTTTCAGAAGTTCAAACTTCGGGGAGGGTGTCCCGAATCAGGACGGGTGTCCTTACCTGGTCAACAGGCCAGGATGGGCGTCCTGACCCGGTCAACAGTTCAAGAGGGCGTCCCGAGTAGAAATTCCAAGTCCCACATCAAATTTTTGATGAAAAATCACCCCGGGAAGCTGCTATAAATACCCCAGGCCTTCCTCAGTTGAAATCATCCCTCTCCACTTGATCTGAGTCATTTAGTGACTTCAAGTGTACACTTTTCTCGAGTACATAAGTCACTGAGAGACTCGGGTATAGTATAAGTTTTCTTTCTTTCTAGTTAGTGTTTCGTTTTCTTAGTTTCTGAGAAATAGTCTCAGATCTTAGGCTTCGATAGATAGGTTCGTTTCTGGTATTCATAGAATACCCGGGATTTTGATAGGAGATTCTAAGAGGGCTCGAGGCGTTCGAAGAGTCAGTCCACAAGGCTGGGCTTAAGTTGGGTATTAAGGTAAAGCCCAGCTACTAGGCTGAGGAAATGTCATCCGAAGGTTCTGGCGAGCAGAGCTGGGTCAAGCAGTATGACATATACAGCAGTACGCTCCATCGGCGAGACTAAGTAAATGGTGATTTCTTTATGGCATCAGTCCCCCTGTCCCTCTCTTATATATTGTTACTGTGTTTGTCCAAATATCAATTATGAATACTGGATTATGATTTCTATGAATATTTGTTTTATGTATTGAAGTTCTTATGATTTTCCAGAAATAGCCACCTGCTTAATATTCATTATGTCTGCATGTCTAATGTAGTTTATTTTAAACTAAATGTAGGGTTATAGACAATTCCTAACCACGGTCTATTCATAACCTGTTTAGTTTAATAGGCATCAATTAGTATTGGTGTCTGCCATACTAGATAAAATAACCTGCAGAACACCCTGTTTGTTAGAGTAGTCTAGGTAGGCTGAGTAGAGCGTTATGCCGGCGGTTATGGGCCAGCGGCGTGATCCCCAAAGTGACATAGGGCTTTCATAGGTGTCTTTTGTTTGAACCGTGAGTAGGGCCGTTTACCTTAGCGATGGGGCGGTAGCATAGAGACTCAGATGTGGTACACTTTAGACTCAGAACATAGTTGCAATCCAAGCTAAGATGCATCTAAAATACTCGAAGATAGGTCAATCAACATGTAGGAACAGTATAACATAGAATCAGGACGTTATCTATAAAACACTTTTAGGCTTAATTAGACTTAAACCTAGTGGAGAATGGATCACCCTCTCATCAAAGTTATTGATGAAGATTGCATAACTGAATCATAAGATAAGAGTTAGGATAAAAGGTTTGTTACTACTGAGCCGTTACCACTTCCCTGGGAGTACGATATTTATTTAGTAAAATCATAGATACTTTCCAACAGACTAGCTACACGATAGGTACTCTGCCTTAGGTTCTGGCTGATTAAGTGACACCATAGAGATTAAATGTGACAATTAGTCAATCTCTGTCCTTAATTACTGCATCACCTGATTATGGCATCACCTGATTGATAATTGCATGAGATCTTTTAAACCAAATGGAATTACTGCACCCATTTTGGCATCACCTAATTGAAATATGCTTTTTAAATGAATATGTGATGTAATTATGTAGTAAGAATTGTTTTAGGACAGAAACATGATAAGAAAGTTCATGTATGATAAATTCCGATCTTATCTAGTCTTGTCTAGAAACAATAGGTTACACTGATCACTCTGAGATATCTGTGTTCAATAAAACTAATGCTGAACCAGAATTTGATATAGAATGAAGGGATAAGAAGAAGGGTTGAAAATCTAGAGAGCAAACCATTTGTGTAGATTAGAAAACCCCGAGTTAGAGGCTATTGTAATACTAATAAATTTTTGATGAAAAATTATTTGCATTGTTTGCTATGTATGATAAGTCTCATCTGTGGTTTATTGTTGTTGCAAATTATCTAGTCACTGAATGAGTTCCAAGTAATGTAACTTATCAGCAAAAGAAGAAATTCTTCGCTGATTTGAAATATTACTACTGGGCAGATTTCTCTTCTATTTCAAATCTTTGCAGATCAGTTGATCAGAAGATGTATCTCGGAAGGCGAAGGCCACATGATTCTGAAGCATTGCAGGAATCTATGGGAGACCAATTAATTGCTATCAACACTGTCCGGAAAGTGTTGGAAGTAGAATCTTTTTGACCCACCATATTCAAGGATTTTTGATACAGTCCTGTGATGCTTGCCAAATAACAAGTAACACCTCTTCCAGAGATCGCCTACTCCAGCAAGGTATATAGAGTCTTGAAATCTTTAATATCTGAGGTATTGATTAAATCCTTTTCCCTTATCCCTTTGAAAATAATTACATCATAGTAGTCGTGGAACACTTTTCAAAAATGGCCTGAACCACAGACATTACCTACTAATGATGTTAAAGTAATGTGCAGATTCTATGAGAAGTTGTTTTCCAGATTCAGAGTGCCAATGTCTTAGGAAGAAACATTCAGTCTGTGTATCATATCTGTGAAGTCTGCCAAGTACCACACTTTAGCAGGGATTGCTATAGGAATGAAATACGAACCATTCCAAAAAGAGGTAAGAGTAGGTTACTGCAGAATGCTACTCCAATGGGAAATGCATACAATCCCAACTAGAGGAATCATACGGGATTTAGCTGAGGAATAATTCAGAAGCTAGAAACTTTTAGAAGATACCACCACAGCAAAACCCCTACCCTCAGAATCAATAGATGAGATACTGGTAACAATTAAAGCAAGATCAGTGCAAGCAAGTGATCTACCAAGAGGTATCGAACGGTCGAGGGATATAGAGGAATTTGGCATTGTATCAGGAGCATAGCAATGGAGGAGCTTGCATCCCCTGTATATAATCAGCTGTGAGAAAACTTCCCCCGAGGAAGCTTCAAATACTTGGGCCCAAATCTACACAGCCTCCTACCACCACGGCTTCGCCAAAGCTTCAGGTATCTTTTCTGCCATTCGAAAATTGAATGCAATACCTTCACTGACATTGGCAGGTAAGCACACCAATCCAAAGAAGTCTCATTCCTAGACACGTTCCTTCTGGATACGTTGCTACGATTACGAGGAACTTTGCAAATGATTCGAGGAAACAGTCCTTGGGGGCTTGAGTCATTCATCAAATGGATATGCCACTACCTGGAGCTCGACAATGAAGGATCGGAGCTGACGTCATCCGTTCCAATATCTAGAGCTTGCAGAGTCAAGAACACCTCAGCAATAGCACATGGCTAAGGTGAAGAGCCAATTGATAGATCAGAGAAGACCCTTCTGCTCGCGACATGAAGGGAGTTTCTCTAATCCTCATATTCCTTTACTTTTATTTTCTTTGTTTTGTATTCTGTTTTGTTATTTCCATTATCCTTCTTGTTTTATTGCTTTATTTTCTCTCTTACCCTTAGTTAGTCAAAGAAGTGTGGGGTAAGAGTTATTTGTTTTGTTTTCATTTCTTCTTGTTTGCAAATAAGTGTGGGGTAGTTTAGATATGCATGAACACTAAGGACAGTGTCAGACTTAAGTGTGGGGTAGCAGTGCACGGTGCACTGTAGTAGTTTGAAAATTTTTGCATGAATTTTTGCATGATTTTGCTTGTTTTCCCCGCATTTTCACACCTTTCCAAAAAAATTTCAAAATTTTTCTTTCTTTCAGACTTCTAAATGTAGTATGATTGGTAAACCGTTGCTTATGTTTATGATATGTGTGTAGAATGTTATGATTAGTAGGAGACAATATGATGATTAGTTTGAACTTATTGATTAGGAATAGAGAATTCCTGATAATTGAGCACAACTTAGTCTGGATTAGAAACCTGAGCCAATTACCTTTTCAAAACTTAACTAGATAAGATTAGATCAGTTGTGGATGTATTAGCAATTAGAGTGACTAGATGAGACTCTGAGCTAAAAGTGAAAAGAAGCAAAAGAAAGTTAATTAAATAAGGGTAGTTTGCCAGCGGCCTTCGCTACTCGAGCACCACTCCTTCGGGGAACTTAAAGCCTGATGCCCTAAGGTCTTGTAGGTCTGGGAGTCATCGGAGTGGGACTCGCTACATGGGTGGTTGAAGTTGATGTGTTCTAAGCAGACTCAAAATACCCTAAATCTAAAAAGAAAATTAATAAATGCTAAATCATTAAAAATCTGATCACCAAGGCTCAGAACTCAGAAAGTTGTCTATTGTTAGTATGTCTAGCGACATGGTCGAAGTGTTATCTGGTAGTAGTTAAGACAAGAGTATATTGTGTTGACTATCTGGTCTAGACTAGTACACACACTACACATCAGGAAGACCTTGTGACTAAGAGAAAAGTTCAACCTAGTTGTTAAGTTGTCAACTGCTTGACTATAACAATCTACTAAAGACATTTGAGACCTTGTCATAGCAACCCAACCAGTCAGACCTATGTTAAGAATTGTCTGAATAAATTTTGGAATAAAAAACATGACTAGGAAAATTAAGTGACTGCACATATGATTTAGAATCACTAACTTCTGGTAGACTTTGCTTGAGGACAAGCAAAAAGCTAAGTGTGGGGTTATCTGATATGCATAAATCATATCACATTTTTAGCATGTTTTTAGGCATGATTTAGGGTGAAATTGATGGAAAATCAGTCTTAATTGTTTATTATTAACTCAATTTCACAGTTTTCATGATTTTGGAAGTGTTAGGTGAAAAGTAGAAGAAAATGGCAAATTTCGGGGCAAAAACGCATATTTTCAGAAGTTCGGACTCCGGGGAGGGTGTCCCGGTTCAGGACGGGCGTCCTGACCTGGTCAACAGGTCGGGACGGGCGTCCAGGACTCGGGACGAGCTTCCAGGACTCGGGACGGCCGTCCTGACCTGGTCAACAGATCGGGACGGGCGTCCCGAACCAAAATTCCAAGTCCCACATCGAATTTTTGAAGAAAAATCACTCCAGAAAGCTGCTATAAATACCCCAGGCCTTCCTCAGTTGAATTCATCCCTCTCCACTCGATCTGAGTCATTTAGTGACTTCGATTGTACACTTTTCTCGAGTACATAAGTCACTGAGAGACTCGGGTTTAGTATAAGTTTTCTTTCTTTCTAGTTAGTGTTTCATTTTCTTAGTTTCTGAGAAATAGTCTCAGATCTTAGGCTTCGATAGATAGGTTCGTTTCTGGTATTCATAGAATACCCGGGATTTCGATAGGAGATTCTAAGATGGCTCGAGGCGTTCGAAGAGTCAGTCCACAGGGCTGGGCTTAAGCTGGGTATTAAGGTAAAGCCCAGCTACTAGGCTGAGGAAGCGTCCTCCGAAGTTTCTGGCGAGCAGAATTGGGTCATGCAGTATGACATATACAGCAGTACGCTCCATCGGCGAGACTAAGTAAAGGGTGATTTCTTTATGGCATCAGTCCCCCTGTCCCTCTCTTATATGTTGTTACTGTGTTTGTCCAAATATCAATTATGAATACTGGATTATGATTTCTATGAATATTTGTTTTATGTGTTGAAGTTCTTATGATTTTCCAGAAATAACCACCTGCTTAATATTCATTATGTCTGCATGTCTAATGTAGTTTATTTTAAACTAAATGTAGGGTTATAGATAATTCCTAACCACGGTCTATTCATAACCTGTTTAGTTTAACAGGCATCAATTAGTATTGGTGTCTGCCATACTAGATAAAATAACCTGCGGAACACCCTGTTTGTTAGAGTAGTCTAGGTAGGCTGAGTAGAGCGTTATGCCGGCGGTTATGGGCCAGCGGCGTGATCCCCAAAGTGACATAGGGCTTTCATAGGTGTCTTTTGTATGAACCGTGAGTAGGGCCGTCATTAAGGTAGGGCGGTTTATTAGTTGACTCAGATGTGGTACACCTTTAGACTCAGAACATAGTTGCAATCCAGGCTAAGATGCATCTAAAATACTCGAAGATAGGTCAATCAACATGTAGGAACAGTATAACATAGAATCAGGACGTTATCTATAAAACACTTTTAGGCTTAATTAGACTTAAACCTAGTGGAGAATGGATCACCGTCTCATCAAAGTTATTGATGAAGATTGCATAACTGGATCATATGATAAGAGTTAGGATAAAAGGCTAGTTACTACTAAGCCGTTACCACTTCCATGGGAGTCCTATATTTAACTAAATAAAATCGTAGATACTTTCCAACAGACTAGCTACACGATAGGTACTCTGCCTTAGGTTCTGGCTGATTAAGTGACATCATAGAGACTAAATGTGACAATTAGTCAATCTCAGTCCTTAATTAATCATAATCAACATAGGGTAAAATAATACCTATTTAGCATATCAGTCGGAGCAGCATCAGTACTTTTCTTTGACGACCGTGACGAGATTCTCGTTGGGCGTGTTCAACGAAGTGAAGGTCTCTATCTTCCACATCCTATTCTTTCCTCTTCGATCCTGGGGGGATATCTCTGTGTACTTCTCTCTCCTCTTGTACAGCAACTCTTGGGCACTTCCCTAGGCCAAGGCAACTTTGCGTGCCACGTTGAACACTTCGCCAATGGTTTCGGGCTTCCGAAGTTGAAGCTCGATGTATAGCATCCTCGACCGAAATCCACCTTCGAAGCAAGTAATCACCGTATTTTGGCTAATTCCCTCGATCTCATCGTACATTTTCTTCAAACGTTCCAGATAGGCAAGGGGAGTCTCATCTTCTCTCTGTTTGATGTTGGCGAGGTCTCCTCTTGTCTTGGGTATAGTTCAGGCAATGCTAAACTTGTCCAGGAATGATTTCTTGAGAGCTTGCCAAGAGTCGATGGTTCTTGGTTTTATCGAAGTGAACCACGTCAGGGCTTTGTTGGTTAACGTGCTGGGAAAAGCCTTGCACATGACAGCCTCGTCATTGGTCACCAAGCCCATGGCGGACTTGAATCGGCAAATATGCTCTGTCTGGAGTACAAGACGAATTGGGGAATCTTTAGCGTCGGGTTTGGCATAGCGGAGTGGATCCACTTCGTGAATGGGTCCGTGTCGATCGAAAGATTCTTCTTGGTGTGACTTCTTCGCGCTTGCTCCGGACTTCGCTCACGTTTGTTTCTCTTTAGGCAGAGTCTATCGCAGCGGCTTTTCTCCCTCGTCGATTGGCTCTCACCCACTTCGCTGATGGAGCGAAGTGGCTTTCTGGCGATGGCGGTTCGACCCCTGGTTTGTTTGCTCGCCACGGTGCGTGACTGATGTGATAGGGTCTCTGATAGCTCTCTTTCATCGTCAAGAAAGGTTGGGGGTGACAGACCTTGTCTGAGGTATTCCGCATAGAGCTGCATCCATTGCCTCGAGAGGTCTCGCTCCTTTTGAAGCTGCTCAACCTCTTTCTGTAGATCCTCGACCTCTTTCACGCTCCCATTTTCGTTGGATCGTCTTCCATTTAGTCGGTCGCTGAGGTCAGGTACCCTATGAGGGGAACGGTGGGTCCCAAATGCTCGATGACTGACCGTCGCTGGGGCCGCTCAGGAGCGGATGAATGTGCCGCCCGGTGAGTCTCATGGTGAGACGTGGGAATCGTGGCATTAGGTAGATGTCCACGGTCACCTGATCATTGCGATATTATTTCTTTTTGGGAAGGGATAAATAAAAGATAGAGTAATTTACCCACTCCAAGTAACGAAATAAAACTGATTCGTCGAAAATCAATTTGATGCCACCTGTCAAGGAAACGACGTCGTCTGATGATCTCTGCCAAATGTTAATGCCAAGACGATCGTTACGTCACGTTTGTAATGGAGGTTCTGTCTAACGATGCCTGCAAAGCAAAAAAGTTCATAACAGAGGGTGAAGGGACTCTGATGAACCCTCCGATGATTAAGTTAGTATTCTGATCTTGACTAGAGAGTATTTAATTTAGCAGAGTTTTAGTATCATAATCTGGCCTTACCCTTTTTACCTTTACGTGAGTGGTTTTTATATATGTAAGCCGCCCTGAGAAATAGGTAAGTCGGGTGGTGTGATATACAGAATTTGGTAATTACCAGATTCTAGAGATAAATTCAAAATCTCTCCGTTTTAGGGAGATTTTGGGAGATCTTTTAACTGAGGCTTTTTAGGATTGACTGTTAGTCAAATGATATCTTTTGAGGAAGTTTCTAGAACAACTTGCCTAGTTGGCAGGCAGACTTCGGGCGAAGTGGGTTGACTGAGAGGCAAAACCGTGGACTTCGGCGCCATAAGTGGCAGAGTTGGGGCCTCGTCAGGTTTAGTGGATGAACACATAGCAGAGTCGTGGGTCTCACCGTGCTCGGTGGACGGACCCATTGGATTGCCACGTTTGTCTTCACTCCATGTCAGCATAGGAGTATTATATATATATAAATATATTTTTAAAATTTCAATATTTTTTTGCTAGAAATTAATAAAGGTTGCTTAGGATTTCAGTATATTTATTTTAAACTATCCTAATCATAGGTATATTTATTTTAAACTATCCTAATAAAAGTCTATTTATTTTAAACTAATTTTATTAAATGATAACATAATTAAGTTTTAAATTTGAAAATAAAAATTTGGATAAAAAAGATTTCAAATTTTGTTAATATTAAACCCAAATTTAAACTTAATAAATTTAGACATAATTATATATATTTTTAAATATTTATTAAGTTAAATTTGAATTTGTCAATGAAGTGTAGTTCAGTTAGCAGTAGTGAATTTCATACTTTAAAATGTCATCAGTTGAAGACATGATATAGACAAAAATATAATTATTGAAATATAACGAAAAAGTTAATTAGATTAGTGACACTGCTTTATTGAAAAAAGTTGTGTATATGAGGGATTAAACCCCTTCTTTAGAAAATAATATATATTAATAGACAAAAATATCTTTCATATAGAAAATAAATATTTCTTGAAAAATAATTCTAAATGGAAAAGGCAAAATATACAAAATTTTTGGACGAAAGGGATTTTTTTTGGTTAACTAGCAAAAGCTGGAAAAGGTAAAAGTATAAAAATTAGAATTCAAAAAAGTTTAGATGCAACTTTTAGAGTTTATCCTAAAATAAATGTATCATAATTCAAAGTAATAAATAAATTTATTATAAATTAATGTTAATTAAATAGAATTATATTTTTAATATACCTATAGTTCAAATAGGAAGATTAGAAAGGTTGAGACTACTAGGAAAAATTAGATAGTCAAAATATCAGCAACTTTAAAATGAAAAAGAAAAGGGGAGGGCGGGAGGGGGGGGGGGGGTTGCGGCGCCTTTGTTGTAAAGTGAATCAGTACAAAAAAATAAAAAAATAAAAAATAAAAATAAAATAAAATAAAATAAAATAAATTCGAACTAAGCGATATATTCACTATGTTCTATATCAAGAATGATTGGAATATAGGTTTTCAAACATGTTGATTATTTATATTAAAACACTGTAAGTGACATATTTTTTAAAATGTTGTGAGAAAATAGTAATATTTTTATTAGAACACTGTAATTGACCTATTTTTAAAAATATTTTGCGAAAATATTTTTCTTATATTCTCCAAATACAATATGAAAACATAATGCATACAACGTAGCTTTAAAAAATTTATGTAAAGAAATGCAATATAAAAACTAATACAAATGCAATATAACATATATATTTCAAATTTAACTTATAAAATTCCGATTTGTTATACTATATTACATTAATTTTATAAATGCAACCTAGAAATTATAACACATTTTATTATAATTTTTCACATTCTATAAATTAATTTTTTTATAGCGATATATTTAATTTTTATTTAAAAATAATTGTTGAGTTTTGTCTCAAATAAATTTATTTTGGACAAGTTTAATCTTAAAATATTTTTTTAAAACTTTACGGTTTTAAACTTTTTTTTAAGTGAACAATAACGGTCTTTTTCGAAAAATTCTATCAAAAATCTTAAAAATATAACGATTTTTAACATTTAATTAATTTAAAAAGTATAAAAGTTATTACATATAAAAAAAAAGAAAAAAATAAAAGAAATATTTAAATAAAGAGATAAAAATATTTTTATATTTAAAATTTAAAATTTTAAAAATAAAAATTCTATCAGTAAGAATATCAAAATTCATTTATCAATCTTCTTTTTTTTTTGCTACAAACAAAATTTTTATTATTTTCTGACATCTCTAAAGAAAAAAAAAAGAAAAGAAAAGAAAAAAAAGAATCTTCTTAAAAAAAATTTCAAATGAAATATTTTTGTTAGAAGAAAAACTTTTATTATTAATAAAAAAAATGTTGACGCCTCTTCTTCTTTTACTTTCTTTTTTTTTTAATATTTTTTCTTTAAAATGTCAGAAAACAATAAAAATATGATTTGTATACCGAAAAGATGAAGATTAATGAAGGATTTGATAGATTTTTTATTTTAAAAATTTTTAATTTTAAATATAAGGACATTTTATCCTTTTGTTAAATATATTTTTTTTATTTTATGCTTTTGTATTGACTTTTTTATTTTTATTTTTAATTAATTAAATTTAAAAAGAGTTAAATTTTTAGAGGTTTTTGTCAGAATCCGTCCAAGAAATTTTATTATTCACTTAACAAAAAGTTTGAGACATTGAAAGTTAAAACAAACATTTTAGACATAAGTTTGCCAAATATAAATTTGTTTGGGATTAATTTTAGTAATTATTATTTTATTTAAATTTAAAACACATTCCAGAGAGGATAAGTTAGATACCCCCAAAAGTAGACAAAAAAACATGTAATACAGTTAAAAACAATGGAAACCCTAATCTGAACAATATGAAGCGCAAAGAGTCTTTAAAGAAAAAAATAAAATAAAATATCTCAAATATTAAATGAAACAAGACATAAAACAAAAAAATCCCACAGAGTTCTCAAAACAAAGTAATAATTAATGAAGCATCCCATTAGAAGGAAGAACAAAAAAACTCAAAAGCTGATTCATCTGATCCTTTGGAAGCATTCCAAAACCTGTTCTAATTGCGCGATTTCATCAGATGCCACCTTAATTTGTTTCAATCTGTTCAATCTTTGGAGGGCTGCATTAACTTCGCCACTAATTTCACTCATCTGCTCACTAATCGTGTTATTTTGGTCATTTAATTCTTTTGTTTTAGCTTTAATCGATTGAAGTCTGTCCCGTGTGCACTGGAGATCATTCGAAAGGGCCCGGTTTTTCTCCCGAAGTTGCACTATATTATCAACATCTTTAGTATCAGATTCCTCAGTACTATGCAAAAATACACATTCTCTAATTTTATCCGACAATGACTGATTCTCAGCTTCCAATTCTTGGACAAATTCCTCCATTCCGTTCATCAAATTCACCTTTTTGGACAGCTCATTTGACATCATATCTCTCTCTTTACGCAAATTTGTGAAGAATATTTCAAGGCTTCTCCGTTGGGCCAAGCTTGAATTTAAGCTCTTTCTCAACCTATCTCTCTCCTCATCTATTGGTACGATGTGATGATCGTGATTGTCGCCGCCGCCGCTGCTGCTGCCGCTGCCGCCGCCGACGTCCTTCTGTTGAAAGTCTGAGTTACTGCTACACCGCCTTATGAGAATCTTTTCTGCTCCTTCGATTTGAAATGGATGAGAGCTTTGAATTTTTAACCTAATGTTTTCAAGAATTGTCATCATAGTGGCCGCTCTAAGCATTTTTTTCCCATCATTTATGTTGTTATTTGTTGCAACTTTGTGTTCTTCGATAATCTTTAGTAATAACCTCACATGTGAACCAACCCCTGCACCAAATAATGCATATCATATATCACTTAATCACTACAATATTCATCAAACAACGAACAAAAAAAAAAAAAAACCATCTAAAGATGAATCATCGTTGAATTCCCCGGGTTGTTGGGCTTCTGCACCGGATCTTATAATTAGATCAGGTGCTGAACTAATACGGTTTCTATTCATTTTTTTCCTTTTTTCTTCTTTTGTTCTCTGAGAAAAAAAAATGCCAAAAGAATTAAACAGCAAAATAGGAAACAAAATCAAAGTCCTTTACAAAAATAAATATAACAGGAAAGATGGATTTCTTATTAATATATCTTTCTCAAAGAGGATTGTTTTGTAATTCACATATTCCAACTGATCATTGATTGATCACCCTTCTTTTTTTGACATTTTCATTGGCTATTATTTTTACTTTCATGAAAAATTGTTGTATTGTGTTGTATCCACAAGCCCTCCGTATAAATCTATCTAATCATTAATTTTCGAGCAAATAATCCAACAATATCTCAACTACCATTTCCTTTTATGCCTTCTTTTAAAGGGTGGTAAAAAAATTTATAGCGTTTCAAAGTTAATTATAAAACTAAGGCACACATCATCTAGTAAATATATATATTTTTTATTTAAGTAAAATTGGGTGTTGGAATTCTAACTCGTGTCTATAGCTAGTTTAAACTATATATGAATTATAGTTTAAAAGTGTTCTCCCACATTTTTAGACCATTTTGCCCTCTAAAAAAAATTAATTGTAAGAGAATTATTCTAAATCATTAAAAAATTTGATTTTTGTGTTTTACATTAATATATTAAACAATTTCTTTGGATATTATATATATATTATATATATATTATATATTATTAAATTTGTTAATGTGAGAATTGAAGAGGAAATTGAAAGAATGAAATTAAGGTTTTGATAATTATTGAATAGTATATAGGAAACAAAAGGAATAAAGAAAAGAAAATTCTACCCATATAAAAACTAATAAATTAACAAAACTATATATACTCAACATCATCCTCAAACTTATGATGTTATTGCAAAAGGCATCGAGAGTTTGCCAACAAAAATACGAAATGTCGAGACACGGTGAGATTGTAAAAAACGTCAGTTACCTGCATGGTGGAACAGACAAAAGGCAATGTAATTGTGCCATATAGCACTACCTATTGAGTAATATGACAATTAATCTCAATGTGTTTGGTGTGTTCATGAAAGACTGAATTACAAGTAATTTGAATGACACTCTTGTTGTTACAATAAGCTGGAGTAGGGTAGTATGGTAACTCCAATATCTGCCAAAAGCCAATGCAATCAAACAATCTCATTTGTGGTAGTAGTTATGGCACAATTGATACGCGAAAATCGTATCACATTTTTAGCATGTTTTTATATATGTTTTAATGTGAAATTGAGAGTAAATTGACATAAATTGTTTACTATTTACTTGATTTCACGGTTTTTATGATTTTGGAAGTATCAGGTGAAAAGTAGACGAAAACAGCAAATTCTGGGGCAAAAACGCAATTTTTGGAAATATTGACCCGGTCAAAGGTCCAGGACGGGCGTCCCGAACCCGGGACGGGCGTCCCGACCCAGTCAAACCGCCGGGACGGGCGTCCTGACCCGGGACGGGCGTCCCGAACCTGGTCAACGAATCAGGACGGGCGTCCCGAACCGGGACGGGCGTCCCGAACCGCCAGAAGCTGTCCCACATCGAATTTTTCAGAGATTTTCACTCCTGGAAGCTGCTATAAATACCCTAGGCCTCCAGCAGTTGAATTCATCCCTCTCCACTCGATCTGAGTCATTTAGTGGTGTCTAGTGTACAATTCTCTCGTACACAACTCACTCAGAGACTCAGATCTCAGTTTTCTTTCTTGTTAGTGTTTTGCTCTAGTTTTTGAGAATTAGTCTCAGATCTTAGGTTTCTATAGATAGGTTCGTTTCTGGTATTCATAGAATACCCGGGATTTCGTTAGGAGATCCTAAGAGGGCTCTAGGCGTTCGAAGAGTCAGTCCACAGGGCTGGGCTTAAGCCGAGAGTCGAAGGTAAAGCCCAGTTACTAGGCTGAGGAAGCGTCCTCCGAAGGCTCTGTCAAATAGAGTCGGGTCGGCAGTACGACATACAAAGGAGCACAGTCCCACGGCAGTGACTACGTAAAGGGTGATTTCTTTATGGCATTGGTCCCCCCGGTCCCTCTCTTTATATGTTGTTACTGTGTCTGTCCAAATACTTATTTTGAATATCAGACTATGATTGTTATGAATATATGTTTTATGTGTTGAAGTTGTTATGTTTTTCCGGAAATAGCCACCTGCTAAATATTCATTATGTCTGCATGTCTAATAGTTTCTTTTAAACTAAAGTTGAGGTTATAGACAATTCCTAACCACGGTCTATTCATAACCTGTTTAGTTTAACAGCCATCAATTAGTATTGGTGTCTGCCATGCTAGATAAAATAACATGCTGATCACCTTGTATGTTAGAGTAGTCTAGGAAGGCTGAGTAGAGCGTTATGCCAGCGATTACGAGCCTTCAGAGTGATCCCCGAAAGTGACATAGGGCTTTCATATCTGTCTCTGTTCGTACCGTGAGTAGGGCCGTTTACCCTTGATGAGTGAGGGGGCGGTAACATAGAAACTCAGATGTGGTAAACCTTTAGACACAGAACATAATTGCATTCCAGGCTAAGATATATCTAAAACACTCGAATGTAGGTCAATCAACATATAGGAACAGTATAACATAATCAGAATTTATCTTTAAAACACTTCTAGGGTTAATTAGACTTGAACCTAGTGGAGAATGGATCACCCTCTCATCAAAGATTTGATGAAGATTGCATAACTGGATCATAAGATAAGAGTTAGGATAAGAGGCTAGTTACTACTAAGCCGTTGCCACTTCCCTGGGAGTACGATAATTAAAATCGTAGATACTTTCCAATAGACTAGCTACACGATAGGTACTCTGCCTTAGATTCTGGCTGATTAAGTGACACCATAAGACTAAACGTGACAATTAGTCAATCACAGTCCTTAGTTAATCATAATCGACATAGGGTAAAATAACACCTATTTAGTAAGTCAACCGGAATCCACCCATCAGATTTTTGGCGCCGTTGCCGGGGAAATATCATAATGAATTTAGGATTCCTGATCAAAATTCTAGAGACTTATGATAGGTAACGGTAGTAACCTAGACTTTAGACCCAACACTTGTCTTATACCAGTTAGACAATCAATTTCCGAAATATAGGGTTATCATAACTAATTAATTTTAGATAATATCTGGAATTAAGACACTTAGGATAATCAAATTTTAGAAAATCATTCTAGAACCATATTAAGGAAATTTACCTGCTTTCTAAATTAAACATAAAAAGAAAAAAAAATTGTTAAAAATTTAAAATCCCAAAAAGAATGTATCTTTCTTGCTCAACGGTGAGTTGTTCCTTTTCCCTTTTAGTTGTTTTCTTAGTTACTCTGTTTCGTGTTTTTTTTTCTTTTTAATTTTTCGAAAAAAAAATAATAAAAATGGAAATGAGAATAGAATATTTTTCTGAGTTGTCAATTTTTGGCTAAGGTTTTAATCTGGACGAAATATCATTGTGGAGTTTTCTTAGGTCATGCTTAGTCTATTAGACAGAATCATGAAATAAAATTTTCTTTAATAGACAGACCTCTGAGTATTCTAATGAGAAAGGATGTTCCTTTTGATTGATGATAAATGCATGAGATTGTTTAAACCGAAAGGAATTACTGCACCCATTATGGCATCACCTGATTGAAATCTGCTTTTTGAATTAATATGTGATGTAATGATGTAGTAAGAATTGTTTTAGGACAGAAACATGATAAGAAAGTTCACATATGATAAAATTCCGATCTTATCTGGTCTTGTCTAAAAACAATAGGTTTCCTGTGAAAATAATTACATCATAGTAGTCGTGGAACATTTTTTCAAAATGGCCTGAGCCACAGGCATTACCTACTAATGATGTTAAAGTCATGTGCAGATTCTATGAGAAATTGTTTTCCAGATTCAGAGTGCCAATGTCTTAGGAAGAACCGTTGAGTCTATGTATCTAATCTGTGAAGTCTGCCAAGTACCACACTCTAGCCGGGATTGCTATGGGAATGACTGACCATTCCAAAAGAGGTAGGAGTAGGTTACTGCAGAATGCTGCTCCAATGGGAAATGCATACAATCCTAGCTGGAGAAATCATACGGGATTTAGCTGAGGAATAATTCAGAAGCTGGAAACATTCAAAAAGACACCACCACAGCAAAACCCCTACTCGCAGAATCAATAGATGAGATACTGGCAACAATTAAAGCCAGACCAGTGCAAGCAAGTGATCTACCAAGTGGTATCGAAGGGTAAAAGGATATAGAAGAATTTGGCGTTGTATCAGGAGCATAGCAATGGAGGAGCTTGCATTCCCTGCATACCAATCAGCTGTGAGAAACTTCCCCGAGGAAGTCTCAAATACTTGGGCCCAGATCTACACAACTGGAGCCCCCTACCACCACAGCTTCGCCAAAACTTCAGGTATCTTTTCTTCCATTCGAGACTTGCATGCAATACCTTTACTAACATTGGCAGGAAGGCACACAAATCCCAAGAAATTTCATTCCTAGACACGTTCCTCCTGGACACGTTGCTATGATTGTGAGGAATCTTACAAATAAGTCGAGGAAGCAGTCCGTGGGGCTCGAGCCATTCAATGAATAGGCCACTACCTAGAGCTCGACAATGAAGGATCGAAGCTGACATCATCCGTTCCAGTATCTAGAGCTTACAGAGTCAAGAGCGCCTCAGCAATAGCACATGGCTAAGGTGAAGAGCCAATTGACAGATCAGAGAAGACCCTTCTGTTCGCGACATGAAGGGAGTTTTTCTAATCCTCATATTCCTTTTATTTTATTTGTTTTGTGTTTTGTTTTGCTATCCTTCCTGTTTTGTTGCCTGATTTTCTCTCTTACCCTTAGTTAGTCGAATAAGTGTGGGGTAAGAATCTTTTCTGTTTTATTTCTTGTTTTCAAATAAGTGTGGGGTAGATGTGCATGAACACTGAGGACAGTGCCAGCCTTAAGTGTGGGGTAGCAGTGCACGGTGCACTTAGCAGTTTGAAAAATTTTTCGCATGCTTTTGCTTGTTTTTCCTGTATTTTCACACCCTTCCAAAATTTTTTTCAAAATTTTTCCGTCTTTCAGACTTCTAAATGCAGTATGCTTGGTTAAACAAATTGCTTATGTCTGTGATATGTAGGTAGTATGTTATGGTTAGTAGGAGATAGTTGATAGCTATCTTGGACTGATTGACTAGGAATAGGGAATTCCTGATAACTGAGCACAACCCTGTCTGGATTAGAAACCTCAACCAATTGCCTATTCGAGACTTAACTAGATAAAACTAGACCAGTTGTGGATATATGGCAGTTAGAACGACTAGATGAGACTCTGAGCTAAAAGTGAAAAGAACTTAAGGAAATTAATTATAATAAGGGTAGTTTGCCAGCGGCCTTCGCTACTCGAGCACCACTCCTTCGGGGAATTTAAAGCCTGATGCCCTAAGGCCGTGTAGGTCTGGGAGTCATCGGAGTGGGACTCGTTACATGGGTAGTTGAAGTTGACGTGTTCTAAGCAGACTCGAAATACCCTGAATCTATAAAGAAAATAACTAAGTGCTAAAACGTTAAAAATCTTATCACCAAAGCTCAGAACTCAGAAAGTTATCTGTTGTCAGCATGTCTAGCGATAGGTCGAAGGGTTATCTGGTAGCAGTTAAGATAGGAGCCATTGTGTTGACTATCTGGTCTGGACTAGTACACACACTACACATCAGGAAGACCCTATGACTAAGAGAAAGGTTCAACCTAGTTGTTGATTTGTTTTCTGCCTGATCATAACAAACTACTAAAAACATCTGAGACCTTGTCATAGCAACCTAACCAATCAGACTTGTATTAAGAATTGTCTGAAGAATTTTTGGAATAAAAACATGACTAGGAATTTAAGTGACTGCACTACGATTTAGAATCACTAACTCCATGTAGACTTTGCTTGAGGACAAGCAAAAAGCTAAGTGTGGGGTTATCTGATACGCGAAAATCGTATCACATTTTTAGCATGTTTTTATATATGTTTTAATGTGAAATTGAGAGTAAATTGACATAAATTGTTTACTATTTACTTGATTTCACGGTTTTTATGATTTTGGAAGTATCAGGTGAAAAGTAGACGAAAACAGCAAATTCTGGGGCAAAAACGCAATTTTTGGAAATATTGACCCGGTCAAAGGTCCAGGACGGGCGTCCCGAACCCGGGACGGGCGTCCCGACCCAGTCAAACCGCCGGGACGGGCGTCCTGACCCGGGACGGGCGTCCCGAACCTGGTCAACGAATCAGGACGGGCGTCCCGAACCGGGACGGGCGTCCCGAACCGCCAGAAGCTGTCCCACATCGAATTTTTCAGAGATTTTCACTCCTGGAAGCTGCTATAAATACCCTAGGCCTCCAGCAGTTGAATTCATCCCTCTCCACTCGATCTGAGTCATTTAGTGGTGTCTAGTGTACAATTCTCTCGTACACAACTCACTCAGAGACTCAGATCTCAGTTTTCTTTCTTGTTAGTGTTTTGCTCTAGTTTTGAGAATTAGTCTCAGATCTTAGGTTTCTATAGATAGGTTCGTTTCTGGTATTCATAGAATACCCGGGATTTCGTTAGGAGATCCTAAGAGGGCTCTAGGCGTTCGAAGAGTCAGTCCACAGGGCTGGGCTTAAGCCGAGAGTCGAAGGTAAAGCCCAGTTACTAGGCTGAGGAAGCGTCCTCCGAAGGCTCTGTCAAATAGAGTCGGGTCGGCAGTACGACATACAAAGGAGCACAGTCCCACGGCAGTGACTACGTAAAGGGTGATTTCTTTATGGCATTGGTCCCCCCGGTCCCTCTCTTTATATGTTGTTACTGTGTCTGTCCAAATACTTATTTTGAATATCAGACTATGATTGTTATGAATATATGTTTTATGTGTTGAAGTTGTTATGTTTTTCCGGAAATAGCCACCTGCTAAATATTCATTATGTCTGCATGTCTAATAGTTTCTTTTAAACTAAAGTTGAGGTTATAGACAATTCCTAACCACGGTCTATTCATAACCTGTTTAGTTTAACAGCCATCAATTAGTATTGGTGTCTGCCATGCTAGATAAAATAACATGCTGATCACCTTGTATGTTAGAGTAGTCTAGGAAGGCTGAGTAGAGCGTTATGCCAGCGATTACGAGCCTTCAGAGTGATCCCCGAAAGTGACATAGGGCTTTCATATCTGTCTCTGTTCGTACCGTGAGTAGGGCCGTTTACCCTTGATGAGTGAGGGGGCGGTAACATAGAAACTCAGATGTGGTAAACCTTTAGACACAGAACATAATTGCATTCCAGGCTAAGATATATCTAAAACACTCGAATGTAGGTCAATCAACATATAGGAACAGTATAACATAGAATCAGAATTTATCTTTAAAACACTTCTAGGGTTAATTAGACTTGAACCTAGTGGAGAATGGATCACCCTCTCATCAAAAGATTTGATGAAGATTGCATAACTGGATCATAAGATAAGAGTTAGGATAAGAGGCTAGTTACTACTAAGCCGTTGCCACTTCCCTGGGAGTACGATAATTAAAATCGTAGATACTTTCCAATAGACTAGCTACACGATAGGTACTCTGCCTTAGATTCTGGCTGATTAAGTGACACCATAAGACTAAACGTGACAATTAGTCAATCACAGTCCTTAGTTAATCATAATCGACATAGGGTAAAATAACACCTATTTAGTAAGTCAACCGGAATCCACCCATCAGATTTTTGGTTCCGATGGGTGGATTCCGGTTGACTTACTAAATAGGTGTTATTTTACCCTATGTCGATTATGATTAACTAAGGACTGTGATTGACTAATTGTCACGTTTAGTCTTATGGTGTCACTTAATCAGCCAGAATCTAAGGCAGAGTACCTATCGTGTAGCTAGTCTATTGGAAAGTATCTACGATTTTAATTATCGTACTCCCAGGGAAGTGGCAACGGCTTAGTAGTAACTAGCCTCTTATCCTAACTCTTATCTTATGATCCAGTTATGCAATCTTCATCAAATCTTTTGATGAGAGGGTGATCCATTCTCCACTAGGTTCAAGTCTAATTAACCCTAGAAGTGTTTTAAAGATAAATTCTGATTCTATGTTATACTGTTCCTATATGTTGATTGACCTACATTCGAGTGTTTTAGATATATCTTAGCCTGGAATGCAATTATGTTCTGTGTCTAAAGGTTTACCACATCTGAGTTTCTATGTTACCGCCCCCTCACTCATCAAGGGTAAACGGCCCTACTCACGGTACGAACAGAGACAGATATGAAAGCCCTATGTCACTTTCGGGGATCACTCTGAAGGCTCGTAATCGCTGGCATAACGCTCTACTCAGCCTTCCTAGACTACTCTAACATACAAGGTGATCAGCATGTTATTTTATCTAGCATGGCAGACACCAATACTAATTGATGGCTGTTAAACTAAACAGGTTATGAATAGACCGTGGTTAGGAATTGTCTATAACCTCAACTTTAGTTTAAAAGAAACTATTAGACATGCAGACATAATGAATATTTAGCAGGTGGCTATTTCCGGAAAAACATAACAACTTCAACACATAAAACATATATTCATAACAATCATAGTCTGATATTCAAAATAAGTATTTGGACAGACACAGTAACAACATATAAAGAGAGGGACCGGGGGGACCAATGCCATAAAGAAATCACCCTTTACGTAGTCACTGCCGTGGGACTGTGCCTTTGTATGTCGTACTGCCGACCCGACTCTATTTGACAGAGCCTTCGGAGGACGCTTCCTCAGCCTAGTAACTGGGCTTTACCTTCGACTCTCGGCTTAAGCCCAGCCCTGTGGACTGACTCTTCGAACGCCTAGAGCCCTCTTAGGATCTCCTAACGAAATCCCGGGTATTCTATGAATACCAGAAACGAACCTATCTATAGAAACCTAAGATCTGAGACTAATTCTCAAAAACTAGAGCAAAACACTAACAAGAAAGAAAACTGAGATCTGAGTCTCTGAGTGAGTTGTGTACGAGAGAATTGTACACTAGACACCACTAAATGACTCAGATCGAGTGGAGAGGGATGAATTCAACTGCTGGAGGCCTAGGGTATTTATAGCAGCTTCCAGGAGTGAAAATCTCTGAAAAATTCGATGTGGGACAGCTTCTGGCGGTTCGGGACGCCCGTCCTGATTCGTTGACCAGGTTCGGGACGCCCGTCCCGGGTTCGGGACGCCCGTCCTGGACCTTTGACCGGGTCAATATTTCCAAAAATTGCGTTTTTGCCCCAGAATTTGCTGTTTTCGTCTACTTTTCACCTGATACTTCCAAAATCATAAAAACCGTGAAATCAAGTAAATAGTAAACAATTTATGTCAATTTACTCTCAATTTCACATTAAAACATATATAAAAACATGCTAAAAATGTGATACGATTTTCGCGTATCAACAATACTCAGTCTCAATGAAGGATTGAGAAACAACTTGTTGTTTCTTACTTCTCCATGAGATAAGTGAACCATCTAGGAATATGAAAAAGCCCGTAGTGAACTTATAATGATTTGAATCACTAGCCCAATAAGCATAAGAATAGGCACAAAGCTCCAAAGATAAATCGGATGGAAATGCAAGACCATGATAAATAGCATGATGGAGATAGCATAAAACATGAAGCATAATAGTCCAATGAACTATAGTTGGAGATGCAGTAAACTAACTAACAATATGGAGAACATACTTAATATTTGATTGAGTAATAGTGAGATAGATTAAGCTACCAATCAAAGTTTAGTACCGAGTAGGATCAAATAAAAGAGTACCATATGTTGAGCCACCTTAAGCATTAAGTTTCAAAGGTGTATTAATAGTCTAAGTATCTCTCAATCGAGTCATACATAGCATGAAGAGCTTGTTTAAGACTAGATAATGTCTTTTTTAAGTTTGCAAACCTCATTCGGATGATGAGATACACCAGGAGGAAGTACCATATAAACTTCTTCTATAAGATTCCTATTTAAAAAGGTATTTTAGACTTCCATCTGAGATATAGATCACGTGTGAACGAAATTAACTGCAATAAGAGCACGTATAGTGGTCATCTTGGCAACTAAGGCAAACATCTCCTCATAGTCTATACCATATGTTTGAGCAAAATCCTCTACAACTAACTGTGTTGTGTAACGCTCTAATGACCCATTTGACTTTGTTTTAATCTTATAAACTCAACGAAAACTAATAGCAGTCTTACCAAGAGGAAGGGACACCAAATCCTAAGTAGACGTACGATACTTGGGATCAAGAACTAATTCTCGATAGGATGTAGGCTCGCAAAGATTGTGAAGAGACGCCACAAAATGAAGAAGGGGGGGGGGGAAGAAGAACAAACAAAATCAGGTAACTAAATGGATTTACAAATACGTTGCAGATAGCATGGTAATGGAGGATCAACAATCGTAGGAGAGGCAGAGATGACCAGAGAAGGAAGGGAAACATCATCAGTAATATTAAAATGAGGAACTATTGAGAAAACATTTCAAGTAATCCTCAATTTCCCAGCATGCATAACATTTATCAAATCCAAGACAACAATGAGAATAATCAATGGTTTCATCTAACCCAACAAAATCAAGGGAAAAAAAACAAATCAATACTCATGGAATCATCATAAGAATCATTAGATGGAAAATCTAACATATTTACATCAAGTTTTGGTGTTTGATTTAAAAAAAAATGGTTTTGAGGAACTCACTGGATCCTTAACTCTTTCTCACTACTCAACATAACGACACTTACGTTACTTCTCAAATTTGAAATCGACTAGGAAGGTACCTCTCCATAACCTTAACTTTTTATTTTGTTATAATAATGCATTAGGGCTGAAACTTCTATGTTAGTGGGTAACTACTCAATGCTAGTGGATCATTTATTCAATGTTAGTTGATGAGTAAGTTATGATAGTTATGGTTGTTATTTAGTGGGTAGTTAATATAAGTAATGAGATAGTGTTAGATGTAGTGGTTATGTGGGTATCTAGTTATTGATTTTATAAGTTTATAAATAGGTCTCACTTCTCTTTCATTTTTTATATCAATCAAGTTAATATCTTCTTTTCAAGCATCTCTCTTATTCATATTTCCAACAATTGATATCAGAGCCTTATCGTTAAGGGAACTGTGAGTGAGTGTATGAGATTGTTAAGTCATGGATGTTGAAACAAGTTATAGTTTCTCTTCTTCAATTTCTCCATCAGTGTTTGATGGAGATAAGTACTGAATTTAGGTAGGTGGTATGGAAGCATATATGGAAGCTTTGGATATTTGGGAAGAAGTGGAAGAGGATTATGAAATTCCAGCTTTTCAAAATAATCTTACCCTGGCACAAATCAAATTGCAGAAGGAGAAGAAGACAAAGAAATTCAAGGCAAATACATGTTTATTTACTGTAGTCTCATCTACTATCTTCACTCGAATTATGACTTTGAAGTCAGCATATGAGATATAGAATTATATCAAGTCAGAGTATAAAAAATGAAAGAATCAAAGGAATGAGTGTGCTAAACTTGATTCGAGAATTCGAGTTGTAGAAGATGAAAGAAACAAAATCAATTAAAGAGTATTCTGATAGGTTATTGAATATTGCAAACCAAATGAGATTACTTGGTTCTATGTGCATGGACTTAAGAATTGTTGAAAAAATTCTTGTAATTGTGCTTGAAAAATTTGATGCATATATTTCAGCCTTGGAAAATACCAAGGATTTAACTAAAATTACTTTGGTAGAGATTCTAAATGCTTTGCAAGCGCAAGATCAAAGAAGAGCCATGAGGCAAGCAGGTGTTGCTGAAGGCGCCTTGACAGCCTAACATCATGAGAATGCGAAAAACAACAGTAGAAAGAAGTTTTTCAAGATGACTCAATTGCTTAATGGTGAATTTTCAACCAACAACAAAGTTGGAGTTAAGAAAAGATCATACCCACTCTGTCAATATTGCAATAGAAAGGGTCATCATCCTTTCAACTATTGGAGAAGACCAGATGCCAAGTGCACCAACTGTAACCAAATAGGGAATGAAGCTATAATTTGCATTAACAATAATCAATATCAAATTGAAGAGGCTAAGATTGCAAATCAGGAGTAGGAGGATCAACTGTTTGTGGCTACATGCTTTGTGGGGAGTAAATAAAATAAAAGTTGATTGATTGGCAGTGGTTGCACCAAACATATGACTCATGACAAAGAATTGTTTAGAGATTTGAAGCCAACTAACATCTCCAAAGTCAGAATTGAGAATGGTGAATATATTTAAGTTAAAGGAAAGGGAACAATTGCTATAATAAGTTGTTCAAGTACTAAACTAATTGTTGATGTTTTCTTCGTCCCTGAAATCCAGCAAAACTTATTAAGTGTTGGACAACTGATTGAAAGAGATTTTAAGGTTATTTTTGAAGGTAAATAATGTCTGATTAAGGATGCAGCAAATCAGGATATTTTCAAAGTAAAAATGAAGGGGAAAAGTTTAGATCTAAATCCATTGGAGCATGAGCAAAATGCTTTCTCAATAAAAGAAATTACTACAGAAATGTGTCATACAAATAAAGTTCAAGATGATGGAAAATGACCTTCCAGAACTAGATGATAGATTTCAAGTTGCAAAGCATGTCAGTTTTGAAAATAGGACCGAAAACCTTTCTCAAAGGTGAAAGACAAAGCAATGAAGAAGCTGAAATTGAATCACACGGATGATTCAGGTCCTCATAGGACACATTCCCTTAAAGTAGCTCAAGAGAATGAAAATGGCTATGAAATTCACATTGTAAGGTTTGACAATGGGAAGGAGTATACATCAGAAAAATTCAATAAGTTTTGTGAAAAAGTAGGCACTGAGCATCAACTAACAACTCCTTATACTCCTCAACAAAATGGAGCCAGTGAAAGGAGAAATAGGTTCATCATGAAGAAGATCAAGCGTTATAAACTTGATAAGATATTTGAACAAAAACAATTGTGGGCTACAGTTCTTTCTCTAAAGCCTACAAAATTTATCATGCTCACAAAATTTGAGAACAAAACTTGATGTTTGCAGCTCCTAAAGCAAGGAGGAGTGTTAGAATAATATTTTGGGGTAGAAACTTCTATGTTAGTGGGTAACTACTCAATGTTAGTGGGTAATTTATTCAATGTTAGTGGATGAGTAAGTTATGATAGTTATGGTTAGTTATTTAGTGGGTAGTTAATATAAGTAATGAGATAGTGTTAGATGTAGTGCTTATGTGGGTATCTAGTTATTAATTTTGTAAGTCTATAAATAGGCCTCACTTGTCTTTCATTTTTTATATCAATCAAGTTATCACCTTCTTTTCAAGCATCTCTCTTATTCATATTTCCAACAAATTTCACTAAACTAGTAACAAGTTGACCAATATGTGCCACTAAAATGTACCAAGATTATTTTATACATATAGAATATAAATATATACTAGATGCATTATGATAGTGCCAGATGTATGAAATAAATAAATGTACCCGATTCACCATTACGGTGTGATACGTTCTGGTATATATATAGAGTGTACATCCTTTTATCTAAGGGTAATTTAGGAAATTCATATTATTATCAAACTTATAAATACCCTCTCCGTTGATAGAATAAGAGATAGGAGTTTTGAGATTCAAGAGCCCTAAGAACAGTTCTGAGGAAAATAATCTGGAAAATCTCTAATCCGGTAATATCATATTGGCGCCCACCGTATCTTTTCGATTTTTGTCAAAAAGATAACAACCCCATCCGAGATTCGAATAATTTCGAAATACTCATAGCAGTTCTTATGTACTGAGATCTCTTAACTTATCGAAGCAAGTAAAGTCAAACCCTTGGATGAGAAGAGGATAGGCTCTCTTAGAGGTAAATTCGTAGAAATTCTAATTTTAGCGTCACAGGGGTTTGTTGGTTAAGGATGGTCTTGGTTTAATCTGTGCCTGAATTTTTAGTGTTATTTCTAAGAATTTTATGAATATTTTCTTGAATATGAGGATCGCGTATAGAATTTATTTTGATTGGTGCGGCTTTGGACATATTTTGATTTGTGATGTTTGACGTATTGATGATGCGTTCCAATCGATATGCTAAAAATAGGTTTTATTTACCCTATATCGATTATGAATAATTAAGGACTTAGAATTACTAATTGTCACATTTAGAATCTATGTTGTCACTTAATCAATCAGAACCTAAGGTAGAGTACCTATCGTGTAGCTAGTCTATTAGAAAGTACCTACGATTTTAATTTAAAAAATTATCGTACTCCCAGGGAGGTGGTAACGGCTTAGTAGAAACTATCCTTTTACCCTAACTCTCATTTTATTATCCAGTTATGCAATCATTCATCAATATCTTTGATGAGAGGGTGATCCATTCTACACAAGATTCAAGTTTATTAAGCATGCAAGAGTATTTTTCCAGACAATGTTCTGATGTATGTTATATTGTTCCTACATGTTGATTGACCTATCTTCGAGTATTTTAGATATATCTTGGTCTAGATTGCAATTATATACTGATTCTACTTGTGTACCACATCTGAGTTATCTGATAAATCGCCCCATCGCTATTGACGACCCTACTCACGGTTCGAGCTAAAGGCATCCATGAAAGTCCTGTGTCACTCAGGAGATCATGCCACTCGCCCTAACGCCGGCATAAACACACGAACTCAGCCTCATTAGACTACTCTAACAAACATGGTGATCTATAGGTTATTTTATCTAATATGGCAGACTTTAATGCTTCCGTCCTCACACAAAGCCCTAAATTAAGGCCTGTTAAACTAGACAGGTTATGATTAGATCCTGGTTAGGAATTGTCTATAACCGTTCATCTAATTTAAAAGAGCAAGTAGACATACAGTCAAAATGATAATTAAGTTGGTGACCATTCCGAAAAAATGTAAATATCTTCAACATGCAAAACACATATTCATAATATCATAATTTAATATTCAAATGGGTCTTTGGACAAACACAGTACAAAAATATAAAGAGAGGGACAAGGGGACCACCACCATAAAGTATTCACCCTTTATTAGGTCCGTTGATGGAGCAACTACTTGTATATTCTGGACTGCTTGACCCAACTCTGCTCGACAGAACCTTCGGAGAACGCTTGCTCAACCTAGGGCTCTTGAATCTCAAAACTACTTGTATATTCTGGACTGCTTGACCCAAAGCTGAGTGATTTTCTCTTCAGAAAATGATGTGGGATACTGTTCATGGGTTCGGGACGCCCGTCTCGATCTGTTGACAGGGTCAGGATGCCCGTCCTGGTGCTTTAACCGGGTAGGGATGCCCGTCCTGATTCCTGAACTTCCAAAAATCACATTTTTACCCCGAAAATTTCCATTTTCTTGCATATTTCACCTGAAATAACAAAAACTGTGAAATTGTATTAATAATAGTCAATTGAGAACGATTTAACTCCAATTTTGCCCTAAATTGTGTCTAAAATATGCTAAAAAGTGATATGATTTATGCATATCATATGATGCGTTCCGAGTGATATACTAAAATAGGTGTTATTTTACCCTATGTTGATTATGAGTAATTAAGGACTTAGCGTGACTAATTGTCACATTTAGTCTCTATATTGTCACTTAATCAATCAGAACCTAAGGCAGAGTACCTATCGTGTAGCTAGTCTGTTGGAAAGTATCTACGATTTTAATCAAATATCGTACTCCCAGGGAAGTGGTAACGACTTAGTAGTAACTATCCTATTACCCTAACTCTTATCTTATGATCCAGTTATGTAATCGTTCATCAATATCTTTGATGAGAGGGTGATTCATTCTCCACTAGGTTTAAGTCTATTTAAGCCTAAAAGTGTTTTACAGAAAATATCATGATTCTATCTTATACTATTCCTACATGTTGAATGACCTATCTTCGAGTATTTTAGATATATCTTGGCTTGGATTGCAACTATGTACTGAGTCTAAAGGTGTACCACATCTGAGTTACCTGATAAATTGCCCCATCGCCATTGACGGCCCTACTCACGGTTCGAGCTAAAGGCATCCATGAAAGCCCTATGTCACTTAGGGGATCATGCCGCTCGCCCTAACGCCGGCATAAACACACAAGCCTACTTAGACTACTTTAACAAACATGGTGATCTATAGGTTATTTCATCTAATATGGCAGACATTAATGCATCCCGACGGGGAAGTCCTAAATTAATGCCTGTTAAACTAAACAGGTTATGATTAGACCATGGTTAGGAATTGTCTATAACCCTACATTTAGTTTAAAAGAAACTACATTAGACATGCAGACATAATGAAAGTTAAGCTGGTGGCCATTTCCGGAAAATCATAAAGTACTTCAACATGCATAACAAATCCTCATAAAATCATAATCCAATAGACATAATAAATGTTTGGATGAACACAGTACAAACATATAAAGAAAGGGGCAGGGGGACCGATGCCATAAAGTATTCACATTTTACGAAGTCTCGCCGATGGAGCAACTGCTTGTATATGTTGGACTGCTCGACCCGACTCTGCTCGATAGAACCTTCGGAGGACGCTTCCTCAGCCTAGTAGCTAGACTTTACCTTAATACCCAGCTTAAGCCCAGCCCTGTTGACTGACTCTTCGAATGCCTAGAGCCCTCTTAGGATCTCCGAATGAAACCCCGGGTATTCTATGAATACCAGAAACGAACCTATCTAGTCGTATCCTAGGATCTGAGACTAACTCTCAGAAACAAAGAACACGAGACACTATCTAAGAATATAAATAAACTTATACTAAAACTTGAGTCGCTAAATGACTTGTATACTATGGAAACCTGTATACTTGAAGTCACTAAATGACTCAGATCGAGTGGAGAGGAATGATTTCAACTAAGGAAGGCCTAGGGTATTTATAGCAGCTTTCTAGAGTGAATTTCTCTCAGAATTTCGATGTGGGATTCTGAACTGTGGCTCGGGACGCCCGTCCCGGCCTGTTGACCAGGTCAGGACACCCACCCCGACTTCTGAATTTCTGAAAATCACGTTTTTTGCCCCAAAATTTACCATTTTCTTCTACTTTTCACCTGACACTTCCAAAATCACAAAAGCTGTGAAATTGAGTTAATAACAATCAATTAAGAACGAATTACCATCCATTTCACCCTAAATTATGCCTAAAAACATGCTAAAATGTGATATGATTTATGCATATCATATAACCCCACACTTAGCTTTTTGCTTGTCCTCAAGCAAAGTCTACCTGAAGTTAGTGATTTTAAATCATATGTGCAGTCACTTACAATTTCTAGCCATGTTTTTACTCCAAAATTCTTCACTGAATCAGATAATTCACAACACAGGTCTGACTTGTTAAGTTGCTATGACAAGGTCTCAAATGTCTCTAGTAGATTATCATGGTCAAGCAGGTTTAACAACTTAATAACTAGATTGAACTCTTCTCTCAGTCACAAGGTCTTCCTGATGTGTAGTGTGTGTACTAGTCTAGACTAGATAGTCAACACAATATACTCTCATCTCGACTCTTACTAGATAATACTTTGACCTGTCGCTAGACATACTAACAACAAACAACTTTTTGAGTCCCGAGCCTTGGTGACAAGATTTTTAATTAAGCATTTATTGATTTTTCTTTTATAGATTTTTCAGGGTATTTTGAGTCTGCTTTCACACGTCAACTTTAACTACCCATGTAGCGAGTCCCACTCCGATGACTCCCAGACCTACACGACCTTAGGGCATCAGGCTTTAAGTTCCCCTAAGGAGTGGTGCTCGAGTAGCAAAGGCCGCTTGCAAACTACCCTATTTATTAACTCTCTTTATTTTTCTTTTCACTTTTAGCTCAGAGCATCATCTAGTCATTTTGATTGCCAATACATCCTCAACTGGTCTAATCTTATCTAGTTAAGTTTCGAAAAGGTATTTGGCTGAGGTCTCTAATCCAAACTAAGTTGTGCTCAATTATCAGGAATTCCCTATTCCTAATCGATAAGTTCAAGATAGTCATCACGTTGTCTCCTACTAATCATAACATTCTACCTACATATCATAGACATCAACAATTCTTTACCACTCATACTGCATTTTGAAGAGTGAAAAAGTGATAAATTTTGAAAAAATTTGGAAGGGTGTGAAAATACGGGAAAAACATGCAAAAAAGTTTCCTACTACAGTGCATTGTGCACTGCTACCCCACACTTAAGTCTGACACTGTCCTCAGTGTTCATGCATATCTAAATTACCCCACACTTATTTGAAAACAAGAAGAGATAAAAATAAAACAGAAAACTCTTACCCCACACTTATTCGACTAACTAAGGGTAAGAAAGAAAATAGAACAATGAAAGAAATAACAAATAACAAAACATGAAATAAAATGAAAGAGATACTCCCTTATTCTGCGAAGTCAACAGTCTGCTCGGACAAGTCAACAGGTTTTTTGTAAATTTTTAAGCGTTGCCCATTCACTTTTTGAATAGTGCCGTCAGAATCCATGATGACACATGCTCCAAAGGGTGATACTTCCGTGATAGTGAACGGGCCTGACCAACAGCTACGCAACTTTCCTGGGAAAAATTTGAAACGTGATTTGTATAGCAATACCTTATCTCCTGGTTCAAAATTCTTCTAGGCTCTGAGTCGCCTGTCATGCCGGAGTTTATTTGTCATCTTGAACTGATGTGAGTTTTCATAGGCTTTGAGCCTCCACTCATCCAATTCGTTGAGTTGTAGAATCCGGTGTTCCTTAGTTAAACTATCGTCTAGATTGTATTTTCGCACTGCCCAGTAAGCTCTATGTTCAAGTTCAACCGGAAGGTGGCATGCTTTTCCATAGACTAGTCGATAAGGTGAGAACCCCGTAGTGGTCTTGTATGCTGTACGGAAGGCCCATAATGCATCATCCAGCTTTATGGCCCAATCCTTACGGTTAACACCCACAGTCTTTTCTAGGATTCTCTTTATTCCTCTATTGGTTACCTCAGCCTGCCCATTGGTTTGAGGATGGTAGGCTGTGGAAAAGTGATGCTGAACTCCATATTGCTGAAGTACCTTCTGCAATTGAGAGTTGTAGAAGTGCGTACCTCGATCACTGATTAGGGCTTTCGGACATCCAAATATGGCAAAAATCTGCTTAAGGAATCTGCAAACGACTCTAGCATCATTAGTAGGTAGGGCCTGTGCCTTAGGCCATTTTGAAAAATATTCTACAGCTACTATGATGTATTTCTTACCAAAAGAAGGAGGAAAGGGACCCATAAAGTCTATACCCCATATGTCAAATATCTCTACACTTTGAATTTCCTATTGGGGTAGACTGTCTCGAGAAGATATGTTTCCAACTTTCTGACAGGTATCGCACGATCCTGTGAACGCTGCGGTGTCCTTGAATATGGTAGGCCAGTAGAAGCCTACTTCTAATACTTTTCGGGTGGTATTAGCTGCAGCTAAGTGACCGCCTGCTGGTCTACAGTGACAATGTTCTAGAATTTGGAAACCTTCTTCTTGAGAGACACATCTCTTGATCATCTGATCTGCACATATTCGAAACAGAAAAGGATCTTCCCTATAGTAATATTTCAGGTCAGCAAAGAAATTTTTCCGCTGCTAAAAAGTGATAACACTAGGAAGAGTCTGAGCCGCCAAGTAATTTGCTACATCTGCAAACCAAGGAGGTGAGAAAATAGCAAACAGTGTACATAAGTTCTCATTCGGAAATTTGTCAGATATAATTGACTCATCTATAGCTTCTAGGGTCGGATTCTCTAGCCTGGACAAGTGGTCTGCGGCTAAGTTTTCTGCCCCTTTCTTATCCCAAATTTCTATGTCGAATTCTTGAAGCAATAAAACCCATCTGATTAATCTTGGCTTTGCGTCAGTTTTATTGAACAAGTACTTTAATGCAGAATGATCAGTATAAACAATGGTAACATGTCCTCAAAGATAGCAGTCATACAATGTTGAAATGTAGCAGGTGCATTACACAAACCAAAAGGCATCCTTCTATATGCAAATGTTCCAAAAGGGCATGTGAAAGTAGTTTTATGCTGGTCCTCAAGGGAAATAGGAATTTGAAAATATCCAGAAAACCCATCAAGAAAGCAGTAAAACATATGTCCAGACAATCTTTCTAACATTTGGTCAATAAAAGGAAGAGGGAAGTGGTCTTTTCATGTGGCCGTATTTAGTTTCCTATAGTCTATGCATACACGATGACCAGTTACAGTTCTCGTAGGAATTAGTTCATTATGTTCATTTCTGACAACTGTTATACCGCCTTTCTTAGGTACTACATGCACCGGGCTTACCCACTCACTATCTGAAATAGGATAGATAAGTCCTGCATCTAACAGTTTGATTATTTCTTTCTTAACAACATCACACACATTAGGATTCAACCTCCTTTGAGGTTGCACACATGGCTTATAATCATTTTCTAGAAGAATCTTATGCGAACAAAAGCTTGGATTAATACCTGGAATGTCTGCAATTTTGTAGGCAAAGGCTCTTCTATACTTTCTGCACATGTCCACGGTTAGCTTCCGTTGTTCTGCAGTCAGATCAGCTGCAAGAATAATGGGAAGCTTCTTGTTGTCGTCTAGGAATGCATAGCACAGATGACTGGGCAATTCCTTCAGTTCCAAGTCTGGTGGATCTTCAAATGAATTCTGTTCTTTCTTCATCTCATCATCACCTATCTCAGTGAAACTATCAGAGTTAATTTCATATTCAGAAGAGCTAAGTTCAGTCTCCTCTAATTCTAGGGAGTCCTCACTCAAGACTTGATAGTTTGAGCATAGGTCTGTCACATTAATTTCAATCAAGTGCTCAATAGCATCCACACAAAAGCAAGTATCATCTAAATGCATGGGATACCTAAGGGTTTCATTCAGATCAAAAGTGATGTCCTCATTACCTACCCTTAACTTTATTTGACCATTACTGACGTCTATTAATGCTTTTGAGCTAGCTAGAAATGGTCGACCTAGGATCAGGGGCACTCCTCCTTCCCCATTCATATCCATGACAACAAAGTCCACAGGTAACACAATGTTTCCGACATTTACTAAGAGATCTTCAATTATTCCTTTGGGGATTTTGACTGTCCTATCTGCAAGTTGTATGCACATCCTAGTCGTTTTCAAATCATGCAATCCTAATTTTTCAAATAAACTAGATGGCATGAGATTAATACTAGCTCCTAAGTCTGCTAATGCATGCATGTTAGTAATATTTCCAATTGTACATGGCAAGGTAAAACAACCAGGATCTTTCTGTTTAGATGACAGTTTATTCAACAAAACTGTCGAACACTCTTCATTAAGAACCACCTTGTCCATGTCAAATTTTCTTTTATTACTAACGACCTCTTTTAAAAACTTAGCATACTTTGGCATTTCAGAAATAACATCAAGTAAAGGTAAATTAACATGAATCTGACTAAAATTCTTAAGAAACTTTTCAAATTGCTCCTTATCTTTATTTTGCATAAGTCTGGCAGGGTAAGGTACTTTTGGCCGGTACTCAGGAATAAACTCTGTCTTCCCTTTCCTTGCTACTTCGGTTTCAACATCCGTCGGCGTTGGATCCTTGGAGCCTTCTTTTGGTTCCTGCACAAGAATAGGAGGGTCAGATGGTTTGGGCGAAGATGGAGATAGAACTTTACCAGATCTTAGAGTGATGGTCTTGCATTCAATTTGGGGTTGGTCTCAGTGGGTGGATAGCTGGCCCATTTGTCTCTCCAAGGTTTGTATAGCAGCTTGTGTATTTATGACTGTTTGCTCGGTCTGCTTCTGTCTGTGCTTGTTCTGCTGGATTCTTTCTGCATGAGCTTCCTGGACTTTCCTGTTAGACTCTATCATTTCCTTGTTAGAGTCGGCAATGCTTTTCAACATGTCCTTGAATTCTTGCATGGGGTCAACTGGAACGATGTAGTTCCTGGGTGCGGGCAGAGCGACTTGCTGGTTCTGCAGATATGGCAGTTGATGAGGCACCATTTTCTAGAAGTTAGTAGTCCCGGAATTGTTTCTCCAACTGAATCTCGGATGGTTCTTCCAGGTGGGATTGTAGGTATTTCCTATAGGAGCAGAGTCAACTGCATCCACTTGTTCCATATCTTCTGGAATAGTCAATATTCCATTACCATAACAATCTCCACTGAAATGCGGTCCTTGGAAAAATTTGTAGACTTGATATACTGGCTGAACGCTTTTCCCTTGTTGGAAAGCATTCAGTTGATTAGTAATGCTGGCCTTCAGTGCCTCAAATTGATCATTAGTGGAGGCGAGGGCCGCATTTACTGGTTGCTTCTTAGCTTGGTCACTTGTGCGCCAGTTCTTGCTATTCCTATAGAGCCTCTCCAGAGCATTTCTAGCATCTACATCACTCATTCCATTGAAACCGCTCTGGGGATTGAGTCCATCAAGAACTTTTTTGCCCATGTCCGTCATACCCCCGTAGAATTGTTGGATTAGCAGTGCTTCGGTAAGTCCATGTTGGGGGCAGAGCCTGAGTAGCTCCTTGAATCTGTCCCAAGCTTCGATCACTGTCTCATCAGTAGCTTGAGTAAAACTGGATAGAGCCCTTCGATATTCTAGGACCCTTGTTGTAGAGTAGTACTCTTCTAGGAAGGCTTTGCTTAACTCATCCCATGAGGTGATGGAGTTAGTAGGTAGCTGGGCCAACCATCTCTTAGCTCTGTCCCTCAGTGTGTAGGGAAAGAGGTTTAGTTTGGTTACTTCTGCAGTATGATCTCCCTTGAGGCCTTCGCAGAGAGAGGAGAAATTAGATAAGTGTTCTAGCAGATTTTCGGCTGCAGTTCCTCCAAACTGAACCCGATTAATAATCAACTGGATCACATTCGGTTTAAGATCGTAGCGAGGGTTTCCAGGGATTTGAATGGCGGATGATACTGGAACAGCCTGTGGCTGGATGTAGGATTCGAGGGGAGGCCTTTCAGCAGCCATCTCTGTTCTTCTCCTATTAGTTGTACGGATGAGACGTTCAGGATTCTCAACTATGGTTTCAAGGTTAGCTTCTGAAGTTCGAGTCATGCAACTACAGAGAAGAATACGTTTAAGCCTGAGCAAACTGGTTAGTGGAGTAACACAAGAAGTGAAAGATTAGCAAAATTTGGAAGAAAACAAATATTTAACTATGATAGAATAAATAATACAAGAGATAGGGAAAAAAACAACTTACTGTTGAGCAAGAAAAATAAATTTTTTTTTCGGGTTTTAAATTTTTAACATTTTTTTTTCTTTTTATATTTTATTTAGAAAGCAGTTAAATTTCCTCAATATGGTTTTAGAATAATTTTCTAAATTTTGATTATCCTAAATGTCTTAATTTCAGATAATATCTAAAATCAATTAGTTATGATAACCCTATATAGTTCGTAAATTGATTGTCTAACTAGCATAAAATGAGTGTTAGGTCTAAGGTCTAGGTTACTACCGTTACCTATCATAAGCCTCTAGAATTTTGATTAGGAATCCTAAATTCATTATGATATTTCCCCGGCAACGGCGCCAAAAATCTTATGCGTTTCGACTAATATACTAAAATAGGTGTTGTTTTACCCTATGTTGATTATGAGTAATTAAGGACTTAGCCTGACTAATTGTCACATTTAGTCTCTATACTGTCACTTAATCAATCAGAACCTAAGGCAGAGTACCTATCGTGTAGCTAGTCTGTTGGAAAGTATCTACGATTTTAATCAAATATTGTACTCCCAGGGAAGTGGTAACGGCTTAGTAGTAACTATCCTCTTACCCTAACTCTTATCTTATGATCCAGTTATGCAATCGTTCATCAATATCTTTGATGAGAGGGTGATTCATTCTCCACTAGGTTTAAGTCTATTTAAGCCTAAAAGTGTTTTACAGATAATGTCCTGATTCTATGTTATACTGTTCCTACATGTTGATTGACCTATCTTCGAGTATTTTAGATATATCTTGGCCTAGATTGCAACTATATACTGAGTCTAAAGGTGTACCACATCTGAGTTACCTGATAAACCGCCCCATCTCCATTGACGGCCCTACTCACGGTTTGAGCTAAAGGCATCCATGAAAGCCCTATGTCACTTAGGGGATCATGCCGCTCACCCTAACGCCGGCATAAACACACAAACTCAACCTACTTAGACTACTCTAACAAACATGGTGATCTATAGGTTATTTCATCTAATATGGCAGACATTAATGTATCCCGACGGGGAAGTCCTAAATTAATGCATGTTAAACTAAACAGGTTATGATTAGACCATGGTTAGGAATGGTCTATAACCCTACATTTAGTTTAAAAGAAACTACATTAGACATGCAGACATAATGAAAGTTAAGTTGGTGGCCATTTTCGGAAAATCATAAAGTACTTCAACATGCATAACAAATCCTCATAAAATTATAATCCAATAGACATAATAAATGTTTGGACGAACACAGTACAGACATATAAAGAGAGGGACAGGGGGACTGATTCCATAAAGTATTCACCCTTTACGAAGTCTCGCTGATGGAGCAACTGCTTGTATATGTTGGACTGCTCGACCCGACTCTACTCAACAGAACCTTCAGAGGATGCTTCCTCAGCCTAGTAGCTGGACTTTACCTTAATACCCAGCTTAAGCCCAGCTCTGTTGACTGACTCTTCGAATGCCTAGAGCCCTCTTAGGATCTCCTAACGAAACCTCGGGTATTCTATGAATACCAGAAACGAACCTATCTAGTCGTATCCTAGGATTTGAGACTAACTCTCAGAAACCAAGAACACGAGACACTATCTAAGAATATAAAGAAACTTATACTAAAACTTGAGTCGCTAAGTGACTTGTATACTATGGAAAACTGTATACTTGAAGTTACTAAATTACTCAGATCGAGTGGAGAGGAATGACTTCAACTGGGGAAGGCCTGGGGTATTTATAGTAGCTTTCTGGAGTGAATTTCTCTCAGAATTTAGATGTGGGATTCTGAACTGCGGCTCGGGACGCCCGTCCCGGCCTGTTGACCAGGTCAGGACGGCCGTCCCGAGTCCTGGACGCCAGTCTTGGCCTGTTGACCAGGTCAGGACGCCCATCCTGACTTCGGGACGCCCACCCCGACTTCTGAATTTCTGAAAATCACGTTTTTGCCCCGAAATTTGCCATTTTCTTCTACTTTTCACCTGACACTTCCAAAATCACAAAAACTGTGAAATTGAGTTAATAACAATCAATTAAGAACGAATTACCATCAATTTCACCCTAAATTATGCCTAAAACATGCTAAAAATGTGATATGATTTATGCATATCATCATATAACCCCACACTTCGCTTTTTGCTTGTCCTTGAGCAAAGTCTACATGAAATTATTGAATTTTAAATCATAGGTGCAGTCACTTAAAATTCCTAGCAATGTTTTTAACCAAAATTGATCACTGAGTTAGATGATTCACAAAACAGGCCTGACTGGTTAAGTTGCTATGACAAGGTCTCAAATGTCTTAGTAGATTATCATAATCATGTAGGTTTAACAATTGAATAACTAGACTTAACTCTACTCTTAGTCACGAGACCTTCCCGATGTGTATTGTGTGTATTAGTCTAGACTAGATTGTCAACACAATATAGTCTTGTCTTAACTCTTACCAGATAATACTTCGACCAATTGCTGGACATAACAGCAACAAACAACCTTCTGAGTTCTGAGCTTTGGTGTCAAGGCTTTTCAATTAAAAATTTCAATAAAAGACCACACTAGGCTATGTAATTTTAGATTGATTGTTCAGGGTATTTTTGTGTTCGCTTTCGCACATCAACTTTAGCTACCCAGGTAGCGAGTTCCACTCCGATGACTCCTAGATCTACACGACCTTAGGGCATCAGGCTTTAAGTTCCCTTAAGGAGTGGTGCTCGAGTAGCAAAGGATGCTTGCAAATTACCCTATTTATTTAACTTTTCACTTCCAGCTCAGAGCATCATCTAGTTATTTAAATCATTAATACATCCTCAACCGGTCTAATATTATTCAGTTTAGTCTCAAAAAGGTATTTGGTTGATGTCTCTAATCCAAACTAGGTTGTGCTCAATTATTGATATGCATAAATCATATCACATTTTTAGCATGTTTTTAGGCATGATTTAGGGTGAAATTGAGGGCAAATTGGTCTTAATTGTTCATTATTAACTCAATTTCACAGTTTTTATGATTTTGGAAGTGTCATGTGAAAAGTAGAAGAAAATGGCAAATTTCGGGGCAAAAACATAATTTTCCAAAAGTTCAGACTTCGGGGAGGGCGTCCCGAATCAGGACGGGCGTCCTGACCTGGTCAACAGGTCGGGACTGGTGTCCAGGACTCGGGATGGCCGTCCTAACCTGGTCAATAGACCGGGACGGGCATCCCGAACCAGAAATTCAAGTCCCACATCGAATTTTTGATGAAAAATCACTCCAGGAAACTGCTATAAATACCCCAGGCCTTCCTCAGTTGAATTCATCCCTCTCCACTTGATCTGGGTCATTTAGTGACTTCAAGTGTACACTTTTCTCGATTACATAAGACACTGAGAGACTCGGGTTTAGTATAAGTTTTCTTTCTTTCTAGTTAGTGTTTCGTTTTCTTAGATTCTGAGAAATAGTCTCAGATCTTAGGCTTCGGTAGATAGGTTCGTTTCTGGTATTCATAGAATACCCGGGATTTCGTTAGGAGATCCTAAGAGGGCTCTAGGCGTTCGAAGAGTCAGTCCACATGGCTGGGCTTAAGCCCAGGATGTAAGGTAAAGTCCAACTACTAGGCTGAGAAAGCGTCCTCCGAAGGTTCTGTCGAGCAGAGTCAGGTCAAGTAGTATGATATATACAACAGTACGCTCCATCGGCGAGACTAAGTAAAGGGTGATTTCTTTATGGCATCAGTCCCCCTGTCCCTCTCTTATATGTTGTTACTGTGTTTATCCAAATATCAATTATGAATACTGGATTATGATTTCTATGAATATTTATTTTATATGTTGAAGTTGTTATGATTTTCCGAAAATAGCCACCTACTTAATATTCATTATGTCTGAATGTCTAATGTAGTTTCTTTGAAACTAGATGTAGGGTTATAGATAATTCCTAACCATGGTCTATTCATAACCTGTTTAGTTTAACAGGCATCAATTAGTATTGGTGTCTGCCATACTAGATAAAATAACCTGCGGAACACCCTGTTTGTTAGAGTAGTCTAGGTAGGCTGGGTAGAGCGTTATGCTGGCGGTTATGGGCCAGCGGCGTGATCCCCGAAGTGACGTAGGGCTTTCATAGCTGTCTTTTGTTCGAACCGTGAGTAGGGCCATTTACCTTAGCGATGGGGCGGTAGCATAGAGACTCAGATGTGGTACACCTTTAGACTCAGAACATAGTTGCAATCCAGGCTAAGATGCATCTAAAATACTCGAAGATAGGTCAATCAACATGTAGGAACAGTATAACATAGAATCAGGACATTATCTATAAAACACTTTTAGGCTTAATTAGACTTAAACCTAGTGGAGAATGGATCACCCTCTCATCATACTTATTGATGAAGATTGCATAACTGGATCATAAGATAAGAGTTAGGATAAAAGGCTAGTTACTACTAAGCCGTTACCACTTCCCTGGGAGTACGATATTTATTTAATAAAATCGTAGATACTTTCCAACAGACTAGCTACACGATAGGTACTATGTCTTAGGTTCTGGCTGATTAAGTGACACCATAGAGGCTAAATGTGACAATTAGTCAATCTCAGTCCTTAATTACTCATAATCAACATAGGGTAAAATAACACCTATTTAGCATATCAGTCGGAAAGGCATCAGATTTTTGGCGCCATTGTCGGGGAAATATCATAATGAATTTAGGATTAAAGGCCACAATTCTAGAGACTTATGATAGGTAGCGGTAGTAACCTAGACCTTAGACCTAACCCTTATTTTATGCTAGTTAGATAATCAATTTCCGAAATATAGGATTATCATAACTAATTAATTTCAGATATCCGAAATATAGGATTATCATAACTAATTGATTTTAGATATCATCTGAAATTAAGACATTTAGGATAATCAAATTTTAGAAAATCATTCTAAAACCATATTGAGGAAATTTAACTGCTTTCGAAAAAAAGGAAAAAATGTTTAAAATTTAAAACCCGAAAAAAAATGTATTTTTCTTGCTCAATGGTAAGTTGTTCTTTTCCCTATCTCTTGTTCTTTCTTAGTTATTTTCTTAGTTGCTCTTTTTTGTGTTTTTCTTCTATTATTTAATTTCGAAGAAATAAAAATGGAAATTAGGATAATATATTTTCTTCTGAGTTGTACAATTTTGGCTTAGATTTTTATTGGGAAGAAATTCCATTTTAGAATTTTCTTAGAGTCATGACGGCTTTATTAGGATTAGTTATGAAATAATTTTTCCTTAATAGCCAGACCTTTGAATGTTCTATTGAAAAAAGGATGTTCCTTTTGTTTGTTGATAATTGCATGAGATCTTTTAAACCAAAAGGAATTACTGCACCCATTATGGCATCACCTGATTGAAATCTGCTTTTTGAATGAATATGTGATGTAATGATGTAGTAAGAATTGTTTTAGGACAGAAACATGATAAGAAAGTTCATATATGATAAATTCCGATCTTATCTAGTCTTGTCTAAAAACAATAGGTTACATTGATCACTCTGAGATATCTGTGTTCAATAAAACTAATGCTGACCCATAATTGATTAAGTTAAGTTTTGTTGTTACTTGAATTTGATATAGAATGAAGGGATAAGAAGAAGGATTGAAAATCTAGAAAGCAAACCATTTGTCTAGATTAGAAAACCCCGAGTTACAGGCTATTGTAATACTGATAAATTTTTGATGAAAACTTATTTGCATTGTTTGCTATGTATGATAAGTCTCATCTGTAGTTTATTGTTGTTGCAAATTATCTAGTCACTGAATGAGTTCCAAGTAATGTGACTTATCAGCAAAAGAAGAAATTCTTCGCTGATTTGAAATATTACTACTGGGCAGATTTCTCTTCTATTTCAAATTTTTGCAGATTAGTTGATCAGAAGATGTATCTCGGAAGGCGAAGGCCACATGATTCTGAAGCATTGCAGGAATCTATGGGGGACCAATTAACTGCTATCAACACTGTCTGAAAAGTGTTGGAAGTAGAATCTTGTTGACCCACCATATTCAAGGATTTTGTATCTCTGATACAGTCTTGCGATGCTTGCCAAATAACAGGTAACACCTCTTCTAGAGATCGCCTACCCCAGCGAGGTATATAGAGTCTTGCAATCTTTAATATCTGGGGTACTGATTAATTCGGGATTTAGTTGAGGAATAATTCAGAAGCTGGAAACTTTCAGAAGATACCACCACAGCAAAACCCCTACCCGCAGAACCAACAGATGAGATACTGGCAACAATTAAAGCCAGACCAATGCAAGCAAGTGATCTACCAAGTGATACCGAACGGTCGAGGGATATAGAGGAATTTGGCGTTGTATCAGGCGCATAGCAATGGAGGATCTTGCATCCCCTGCATACAATCAGCCGTGAGAAGCCTCCCTGAGGAAGTTTCAAATACTTGGGCCCAGATCTACACCACTGGAGCCTCCTACCACCACGGCTTCGCCAAAGCTTCAGGTATCTTTTCTGCTATTCGAAAATTTCATGCAATACCTTCACTGACATTGGCAGGTAGGCACACCAATCCAAAGAAGTCTCATTCCTAGACACGTTCCTCTGGACACGTTGCTACGGTTACGAGAAACTTTGCAAATGATTCGAGGAAACAATCCTTGGGGCTTGAGTCATTCCTCAAATGGATATGCTACTACCTGGAGCTCGACATTGAAGGATCGGAGCTGACGTCATCCGTTCCAATATCTAGAGCTTGCAGAGTCAAGAACACCTCAGCAATAGCACATGGCTAAGGTGAAGAGCCAATTGACAGATCAGAGAAGACCTTTCTGCTCGCGACATAAAGGGAGTTTTTCTAATCCTCATATTCCTTTACTTTTATTTTATTTTCTTTGTTTTGTGTTCTATTTTGTTATTTCCATTATCCTTCTTACTTTGTTGCATTATTTTCTCTCTTACCCTTAGTTAGTCAAATAAGTGTGGGGTAAGAGTTCTTTGTTTTATTTTCATTTCTTCTTGTTTGCAAATAAGTGTGGGGTAGTTTAGATATGCATGAACACTGAGGAAAGTGTCAGAATTAAGTGTGGGGTAGTAGTGCACGGTGTACTGTAGTAGTTTTTGAAACGTTTTTGCATGATTTTGCATGTTTTCCCCGTATTTTCACCCTTCCAAAAAAAATTTCAAAATTTTTCGTTCTTTCAGACTTCTAAATGCAGTATGATTGGTTAAACATTGCTTATGTCTATGATATGTATGTAGAGTGGTATGGTTAGTAGGAGACGATTTATGACTATTTTGAACTTATTGATTAGGAATAGGGGATTCTTGATAACTGAGCACAATTTAGTCTGGATTAGAAACCTCAGCCAATTACCTTTTCAAGACTTAACTAGATAAGATTAGACCAGTTGTGAATGTATTGACAATCAGAATGACTAGATGAGACTCTGAACTAAAAGTGAAAAGAAACAAAAGAAAGTTAATTAAATAAGGGTAGTTTGCCAGCGGCCTTCGCTACTCGAGCACCACTCCTTCGGGGAACTTAAAGCCTGATGCCCTAAGGTCGTGTAGGTCTGAGAGTCATCGGAGTGGGACTCGCTACATGGGTAGTTGAAGTTGACGTGTTCTAAGCAAACTCAAAATACCCTGAATCTATAAAAGAAAAAAATCAATAAGTGCTAAATAATTAAAATCTGATCACCAAGGCTCAGAACTCAGAAAGTTGTCTGTTGTTAGTATGTCTAGCGATGGGTCGAAATATTATCTGGTAGTAGTTAAGACAAGAGTATATTGTGTTGACTATCTGGTCTAGACTAGTACACACACTACACATCAGGAAGACCTTGTGACTAAGAGAAGAGTTCAACCTAGTTGTTAAAGTTGTCAACTGCTTGACTATAACAATCTACTAGAGACATTTGAGACCTTGTCATAGCAACCCAACCAGTTAGACCTGTGTTAAGAATTGTCTGAATAATTTTTGGAATAAAAACATGACTAGGAAATTTAAGTGACTGCACTATGATTTAGAATCACTAACTTTAGGTAGACTTTGCTTGAGGGCAAGAAAAAAGCTAAGTGTGGGGTTATCTGATATGCATAAATCATATCACATTTTTAGCATGTTTTTAGGCATGATTTAGGGTGAAAATGAGGGCAAATTGGTCTTAATTGTTCATTATTAACTCAATTTCACAATTTTTATGATTTTGGAAGTGCCAAGTGAAAAGTAGAACAAAATGGCAAATTTCGAGGCAAAAATGCAATTTTCCAGAAGTTCGGACTTCGGGAAGGGCGTCCCGAATTAGGTCGGGCGTCCTGACCTGGTCAACAGGTCGGGACGGGCATCCCAATCCGGGACGGGCATCCCGAACCAGAAATTCAAGTCCCACATCAAATTTTTGATGAAAAATCACTCCAAGAAACTGCTATAAATACCCCAGGCCTTCCTCAGTTGAATTCATCCCTCTCCACTTGATCTGAGTCATTTAGTGACTTCAAGTGTACACTTTTCTCGAGTACATAAGTCACTGAGAGACTCGGGTTTAGTATAAGGTTTCTTTCTTTCTAGTTAGTGTTTCGTTTTCTTAGATTCTGAGAAATAGTCTCAGATCTTAGGCTTCGATCGATAGGTTCGTTTCTAGTATTCATAGAATACCCGGGATTTCGTTAGGAGATCCTAAGAGGGCTCTAGGTGTTCGAAGAGTCAGTCCACAGGGCTGGGCTGGGCTTAAGCCCAGGATGTAAGGTAAAGTCCAACTACTAGGCTGAGGAAGCGTCCTCCGAAGGTTCTGTCGAGCAGAGTCGGGTCAAGCAGTAAGACATATACAGCAGTACACTCCATCGACGAGACTAAGTAAAGGGTGATTTCTTTATGACATCAGTCCCCTTGTCCCTCTCTTATAAGTTGTTACTGTGGTTGTCCAAATATCAATTATGAATACTGGATTATGATTTCTATGAATATTTGTTTTATATGTTGAAGATGTTATGATTTTCCGGAAATAGCCACCTGCTTAATATTCATTATGTCTGCATGTCTAATGTAGTTTCTTTTAAACTAAATGTAGGGTTATAGACAATTCCTAACCATGGTCTATTCATAACTTGTTTAGTTTCACAGGCATCGATTAGTATTGGTGTCTGCCATATTAGATAAAATAACATGCGGAACACCCTGTTTGTTAGAGTAGTCTAGGAAGGCTGAGTAGAGCGTTATGCCGTCGATTATGGGCCAGCAGCGTGATGCCCGAAGTGACATAGGACTTTCATAGCTGTCTTTTGTTCGAACCGTGAGTAGTGCCGTTTACCTTAGCGATGGGGCGGTAGCATAGAGACTCAGATGTGGTACACCTTTAGACTCAGAACATAGTTGCAATCCAGGCTAAGATGCATCTAAAATACTCGAAGATAGGTCAATCAACATGTAGGAACAGTATAACATAGAATCAGGACATTATCTATAAAACACTTTTAGGCTTAATTAGACTTAAACCTAGTGGAGAATGGATCACCCTCTCATCAAAGTTATTGATGAAGATTGCATAACTGGATCATAAGATAAGAGTTAGGATAAATGGCTAGTTACTACTAAGCCGTTACCACTTCCCTGGGAGTACGATATTTATTTAATAAAATCGTAGATACTTTCCAACAGACTAGCTACACGATAGGTACTCTGTCTTAGGTTCTGGCTGATTAAGTGACACCATAGAGGCTAAATGTGACAATTAGTCAATCTCAGTCCTTAATTACTCATAATCAACATAGGGTAAAATAATACCTATTTTGCATATTAGTCGGAAACGCATCAATTATCAGGAATTCCCTATTTCTAATCGAGGAATTTCAGTAAAGTTATCAACTTGTTTCCTACTGATCATAATGCTCTACTCACATGTATCATAGACATAACATTTCTTATACCAATCACAACTGCATTTTGAAGTCTGAAAGAGTGAAAAATTTTGAAATGTTTTTTGGAACGGTGCAATTTTAGTGAGAAATATGTGAAAACATGCAAAAATTTACTACTACAGTGTGCACAGTGCACTGCTACCCCACACTTGAGGTTTACACTGTCCTCAGTGTTCATGCATATCCTATGACCCCACACTTATTTGAAAAAGAAAAGTTGGAAACATAACCTAGAAAATTCTTATCCCACACTTATTTGACTAACTAAGGGGTAGAGAAAGAAAATAAAAGAACAAAGCAAGAAGGGTAATAGAAATAACAGATCCAATGAAAGACAAAATAAAATAAGGAAAATGAAAAGAATACTCCCTTATTCTGAGAATTCAACAATCTACGCGGACAAGTCAAGTAGTTCTCTGTAGAGCTTTAAGCGTTGCCCGTTCACTTTTTGAGTCGTACCTTCAGAATCCATTATGACACATGCTCCAATGGGTGATACTTCTGTGATATTGAACGGTCCTGACCAACAGCTACGCAACTTTCCTGGGAATAATTTTAACCGTGAGTTGTATAAAGTACTTTATCCCCTGGTTCAAAATTCTTCTGGGCTCTAAGTCGCCTGTCATGCCGGAGTTTACTTGTCATCTTGAATGGATGTGAATTTTCATAGGCTTTGAGCCTCCACTCATCCAATTCATTGAGTTGTAAAATCCAGTTTTCCTTAGTCAAGGTATTGTCTAGATTGCATTTTTGCACTACCTAGTAAGCTCTATGTTCAATTTAAACAGGAAGATGACATGCTTTTTCATAGACCAATATATAAGGTGAAAATCCTATAGAGGTTCTATATGCCGTACGAAAGGCCCATAATGCATCATCAAGTTTTATGGCCCAATCCTTACGGTTAACCCCTACAGTCTTTTCTAGTATTCGTTTAATTCCTCTATTTGTTACCTCAACCTGTCCATTGGTTTGAGGGTGGTATGCTATGGAAAGGCGATGTTGAACTCTATATTGCTGAAGTGCCTTCTGAATTTGAGAGTTGCAAAAGTGTGTACCACAGTCACTGATTAGGGCTTTCGGGCATCCGAATCTAGCGAATAGCTGTCTAAAAAATTTGCACACGACTCGAGCATCATTAGTAGGTAGTGCTTGTGCCTCAGGCTACTTTGAGATATATTCTACAGCTACTATGATGTACTTCTTACCATAGGAAGAAGGAAATGGACCTATAAAGTCTATACCCCACATGTCAAATATCTCTACACTTTGAATTACCTGTTGGGGTAGATCATCTCGAGAAGATATGTTTCCTATTTTTTGACAGGCATCGCAAGATCCTACAAATGTTGCGGCGTCTTTGAATATCGTTGGCCAATAAAAGCCTGCTTCTAGTACTTTTTGGACGGTATTACCTACAGTTAAGTGACCGCCTGCGGGTTCGCAGTGACAATGTTCTAGAATTTGAAAACCTTCTTCTTGAGACGCATCTCTCTATCATCTGATCTGCACATATTCGAAACAAAAAGGGATCCTCCCAATAGTAATATTTAAGATCAGCAAAGAGTTTCCTTCTCTGCTGGGCAGTGATATCACTAGGAAGAGTCTAAGCTACCAAGTAATTCGCTATATCTGCAAACCATGGGGGTGAAAAAATATCAAATAAAGCGCATAAATTCTCATCCAGAAATTTGTCAGATATGATCGATTCATCTATAGCTTCTAGGGCCGGATTCTCTAGCCTTGACAAGTGGTCTGCAGCTAGGTTTTCTACCCCTTTCTTATCCCTGAATTCTGTGTCGAATTCTTGAAGCAATAAAACCCATATGATTAGTCTTGGTTTTACGTCAATTTTATTGAACAAGTATTTTAATGCAGAATGATCAGTATAAACTATTGTTTTAGACAAGACCAGATAAGATCAGAATTTATCAAACACATATACTACTGCTAATAATTCCTTTTCTGTCATAGTGTAATTTTCCTGAGCGTCAGTTAAGGTTTTGCTAGCGTAATATATTACATGAAATTTCTTATCATGTCTCTGTCCTAAAACAACTCCTACTGCATAATCACTGGCGTCACACATTAATTCAAACGACAAACTCCAGTCAGGTGACGTCATGATAGGTGCAGTAGTTAGAAGTTCCTTAAGTCTATTAAAAGCTTTTAGACATTTTTCATCAAAAACAAAAGGAACATCCTTACCAAGTAAATTGGTCAACCACCTGGCTATTAGTTAAAAATCTTTTATAAATCTACGATAAAAACCAGCGTGTCCCAAAAAACTTCTAATGGCTCTCACGATGGCTCTCACGGTGTTAGGTGGAGGTAGTTTTGAAATAATTTCGATCTTAGCCTTATCTACTTCCATACCTCGGTGTGAGATCTTATGTCCTAATACAATCCCTTATTTTACCATGAAATGGCATTTTTCCCAATTTAGAACCAAATTTGATTTTATACAACGTTTTAACATTAATTCCAAGTTCTTTAGACAAATCCCAAATGAATTTCCAAAAACAGAGAAATCATCCATGAACATTTCCATAGATTTTCCTAATATGTCCTCAAAAATAGCACTCATACAACGTTGGAAAGTAGCAGGTGCATTACACAAATTAAAAGGCATTCTTCTATATGCAAATGTTCCAAAAGGGCATGTGAAAGTAGTTTTATGCTGGTCTTCTGGGGAAATGGGGATTTGAAAATATCCGAAAAACCCATCAAGAAAGCAGTAAAACATATGTCCAGATAATCTTTCTAACATTTGGTCAATAAAAGGAAGAGGGAAATGGTCTTTTCGTTTAGCAGTATTTAGTTTCCTGTAATCAATGCAGACACGATGACCGATAAGAGTTCTCGTAGGAATTAATTCATTATTTTCATTTCTGACAACTGTTATCCCACCTTTCTTAGGTACTACCTGCACTGGGCTTACCCATTGTTGCGTTGTGTGCGTGTGTCACAATTTGTAAAGATAAGAAAATGAAGTAAATCAACGCAATCTTAACAAGTGCAAGTATACACCGATCAACAAGTAATATATTTACCTAAGCACAAGATTATCGATCCCACATGGACTAAGTGTGCCAATTACAAATACAAATACGATTGTACAATTGGTTAAAAGAATAAAAGAATAAAGAATGATGAATCATGAATAGAGATTGGTTTAATGCTACAGCAATCCTACTCCTAAAGAAAAGACTAAACTACAATTAAGGGGTCAGCCTACTGGAAATAACCACAAGAGTACTGCAGGTAATACAATGCTGCGGCATTCACGCCCAAAATGTAAGTACAAACTAGAGATGAATCTAAATATACAAACATGCTTTCAGTTTCCAGATCAATGCTACAGTGTATCTGGTTCCACCCAGATTACTTGATCTACTAGTCTAGATCCCCGATAACATCGTCTCATGGAGTACGAAGTACCGTTGACCTAGAGCAACACTAGTCAGTGAATTTGGTCATTTCCACTGCAATGTTGAGCGCACTCTCGTGCGTCTCAATCTAGTGCCACATACTTATCATGTCCACTAGCTCCCCTCCGCTAGAAGGCCAGACACTAGTTTGATTCATACGTTGAACAGTCGTAACCGCAAGTGATGTTAAATCAATTTAATGTAATTACATGAATAAACCAAGCATGCCCCATACAAGCATCAATCATAAAAATAGAAAGCAATGCTACAACATACTCGTCATCATAATCAAAACAGTGCACTCAGCATGTTCATACTTAACTATGCCACAACATCTTCAGGCTAAAAATGTATGTTCAGTACAGAGAATAACGAAATCCATGAATTAAAGTAATGTAACAAAAATACTCCCATCGTCATGGTACATAATTCCATTACAAAACAAGTTTAATCAATTCATAAAAGTCGCCTTCAACTAATGCCCAATATTTAAGCAAGAATCTATACAAGATAATGAACAATAATGAGGAAATGGGAAGATAATTACTCGGGTCTGAGATCACGATGCTGCCCAAATCAGTTTAATCACGCTTGTCCAGTGCTATTCTCCTCTGCTTGATGCTGCGGCGCCTATTCTGCTCAGCTGATGAACACTTCAGCAAGTCACCCTGCTCACTCTTGGGTTTTTCCCTATTGAAAGTTAATCTAAAACTAAAAAGAAAAGTTACACTATACTACCGAAATACTACTGAACTATCTAAGAAATAAGAAAAACCAATCTCTCTCTAAAATGCTAAAAATGACCAACCCCTCTCCTCTCGATTTTTTAATTATATATAAAGCATCCTCTTGTACCGAGAGCCAGCCTTAAGCTGCCATTTGTATATTTCTGGAATTTTCTCATAAAATTCCAGAAAATAACTTAATAGTCCAAAAATAAATTCCAGCTGCCTTTTGCAGTTTTTGTCTTTTTCCTCTGCAGGATTCCAGCTTTAGTCTGCCACATTTTTAATAAGTTAAAAATAAATTAAATTCTGAAAAATGGCTGAATAATAAAACTGAAATTTTATTCTCTTTTTACCCTTGTCACAATAAATCAATTCAAATTAATTCCCAAATAATAATCAATAAATACAGCTCGTACAAATATTTGAAAATTAAATAAATTAAATTGACATTTAATAATAAATCCACATTTTTTGGTGAAAAGAGGGAAAATATCAAATCAACGTATTTTATTTCCATTTTCCAAATAAATTCAGTTAATTCCAAAGTAAAACGTGGCAAATTGAATGTGAATAACTCTATTATTTTAGAGTTATCACACCCCCAAACTTAAATAATTGCTCGTCCCGAGCAATGCTGCAGCAATGCGAAAGCAAAATGAAACATACATTCCCACTAAAAACTTTGCTCAGCAGTTTCAGCTAAACCTGGGATCAGTGATGCTGCTCCAACTCTTATGCTAATTAGGTGTTATTTTACCCTATGTTGATTATGAGTAATTAAGGACTGAGATTGACTAATTGTCACATTTAGTCTCTATGGTGTCACTTAATCAGGAAGAACCTAAGGCAGAGTACCTATGTGTAGCTAGTCTGTTGGAAAGTATCTACGATTTTATTAAATAAATATCGTACTCCCAGGAAAGTGGTAACGGCTTAGTAATAGCTAGCCTTTTATCCTAACTCTTATCTTATGATCCAGTTATGCAATCTTCATCAATAACTTTGACGAGAGGGTGATCCATTCTCCACTAGGTTTAAGTCTAATTAAGCCTCAAAGTGTTTATAGACAAAGTCCTGATTCCATGTTATACTGTTCCTACATGTTGATTTACCTATCTTCGAGTGTTTTAGATATATCTTAGCCTGGAATGCAACTATGTTATGAGTCTAAAGGTGTACCACATCCGAGTCAACTAATAAACCGCCCTACCTTAATGACGGCCCTACTCACGGTTCGAGCTAAAGGCATCCATGAAAGCCCTATGTCACTTTGGGGATCATGCCGCTCGCCCTAACACCGGTATAAAAATGCAAATCACCCTACCTAGACTACTCTAACAAACAGGGTGTTCCGTAGGTTATTTTATCTAGTATGGAAGACACCAATACTAATTGATGCCTGTTAAACTAAACAGGTCATGAATAGACCGTGGTTAGGAATTGTCTATAACCCTAATTTTAGTTTAAAAGAGACTACATTAGACATGCAGACATAATGAATATTAAGTAGGTGGCTATTTCCGGAAAAACATAACAACTTCAGCATATATAACAAATATTCATGAAAATCATAATCCAGTATTCAAAATTATTCTTTGGACAAACACAATAACAACATATAAGAGAGGGACAGGGGGACTGATGCCATAAAGAAATCACCCTTTACTTAGTCTCGCCGATGGAGCATACTACTGTATATATCGTACTACTTGACCCGACTCTGCTTGCCAGAACCTTCGGAGGACGCTTCCTCAGCCTAGTAGCTGGACTTTACCTTAATACCCAACTTAAGCCCAGCCCTGTGGACTGACTCTTCGAACGCCTAGAGCCCTCTTAGGATCTCCTAACGAAATCCCAGGTATTCTATGAATACAAGAAATGAACCTATCTATCGAACCCTAAGATCTGAGACTAATTCTCAGAAACTAAGAAAAACGAAACACTAAAAAGAAAGAAAGAAAACTTATACTGAAATCTAAGTCTCTGAATGACTTGTGTACTCGAGAATTGTACACTGGAAGTCACTGAATGACTCAGATCAAGTGGAGAGGGGATGATTTCAACTGAGGGAGGCCTGAGGTATTTATACCAGCTTCTTGGAGTAATTTTTCATCAGAAATTCGATGTGGGACTCTGAATTCTGGTTCGGGACGCCCGTCCCGGTCTGTTGACCAGGTCAGGACGCCCGTCCTAAACCGGGACGCCCTCCCCGAAGTCCGAACTTCTGAAAAATTGCATTTTTGCCCCGAAATTTTCCATTTTCTTCCACTTTTCACCTAACACTTCCAAAATCATAAAAACTGGGAAATTGGGTTAATAATAAACAATTAAGACCGATTTACCCTCAATTTCACCCTAAATCATGCCTAGAAACATGCTAAAAATGTGATATGATATATGCATATCAACCAGTGATTTCAGAAAAAAAAATTCAAAATTCAAGCAGACATAATGTTCCATCCTTAATTGAATAACCAAATATTAACCAACCCAAGCTCAAAGAATTTCTACTCCAGTGTGTGTGAATAGTCTTTTCTTTTCAATCTCTCATTCATAAGTTAACGTATGGTAATCCTAAGATTCATTTTGTATCTTCAAACTCAATCTATTACACCACTCTCCACTAATGTAGCAAATTCAGCAATAAAGATCAAAGATGGCTTAATTTGGTTGTAATGTTGGCTAAGGCTAAGGTAGGAAAAATATAGATAAAAAGTAGGCTCAAAACTTAATCCTAGTCTGCCATGAACTTTAACCCCATGCTATCACTTTTCTCATCATTTTTTCTTCACAACTCAAGGAGCATAAACATTTACACCCTGCTTCAGTAATAAGTGCAGCATTTAACCACGACCAGTATATAACATTTGACCACAAAGAAGCATATTTTTCTTTTTGCTCTTTTTATTCTTCTTTTTCTTTCTTCTTTTTTTTATGTGTAGAGAGGGTTCTATCATTTTTCACACATTTCTAATACACACCCTCAATACATAGAGCATTCATAACATAATTTCAAAATTCCATTAAATACCACTGATCCAAGAAAAATGATATTGCTGCAGCATTGTGCTACAGCATTTCTATGCTCCTCATCATAGCATTCTCAGCATACCCCCAAACTTATGTTCAGCAGTGTTCATAGCAAACTAAGATCAAGTTTATGGAAAACAAAGAATGGATACATGCAAAACATTTAGGATAAGTGGCTATTTAATAAGGGTGTCAAGAAATTAGGCTTAAGCTCAACTTGGTTTAACTAAGGAAATAAAATGCACTAGGGTAAGCTAGAAAGGCTCAAACGATTCAAGAACATGCCTTAATCATTTCTATATTACCAAATCTACTAGGATTTCGCCTCAAGGGATATAACAAACAAGTCTAAAGATTCTGAACCTTCATACCAAAGCTAACTCTTTTTATAAACATGAAATCTCCAAGTAAGACTATGTGCAAAATATAGGGAGTAGAAATAATTTTTACTTAGAGTCAACTAATACCTAATTATTCTAAAAGAGGTACAAAGTCTACAAGAATGTATTTTTGTTTTTAAGGTGTCATCATTAATCGGATCCCAAAGTCTGCCCTAATCCTGCTTAAGCTAAGGTTCTACTGTGACATATTGAAATGCTGCTGCAGTCATGCAAATAGTTCTTTCATACCAAATCATTCATTCTATAAGGCATCATCAAACATTCATTCAAATAAGTCATTCATTCATTCAGACATTCAGTTAGATCAGTCATTCACTCAGATATTCATTCATTTAGATCAAAACATAGAGGATATTCATTCATTCAAAGACAGCAGGAATTTTTTTACCAAAGGACACCCTCCCCCAAACTGAAGGAGAAGCAATGTCCTCATTGCAAAACATAAGAAAAATAGGCAGCAGTTAAAGCAATGTTCAAATGACAAAAGAACAAAAGAAAAGATGTCCAATCCTACTCAACAGGTAAACAAAGTACAGACCAAATGCAAAAGCAAAAGTTAAAGGGTAAGAGAAGGAACTACTCCCATTGAGACGGTAGTGCTTCAAAGGATGTTAACATCGTCATCCATCTTGTCTTGGTCTTCCTCGGGTAAGAGTTGTGTAGGAAAGATCGGCCACGGGTTGCCAGCATGTTGCCTTTGCCGCGACAACGCTCTTAGGTATGCAGCATCACGATCTTTCACATATCTCCAATAAATTTGCAGTTGGGCAAGGATATGGGCCACTGTCGTTGTCGTGGCATCTGTGGTGGTTGTTGCTGGAGCATCCGTTGGAGTTGTTGCTGGAGCATCTGTTGTGGCAAAGAATGGAGTCTAGGCTGCAGGAGTGCCATCTGGTGGACGCGGTTGTGGTGCAGGAGGGATGATTCTGCTTAAGTCATAAGCAAAAATTGTTCCTTGAGGGTAAAAGTCGCCGTCTTCCATGGCAACCTTTACTCCGGAAGCCCTACACAACAAGTAGATCAAACTGGGGAAAAACATTTCCCCACTCCTTTTGTTAGTGCAAGCACGTATCTGTTCACAAATCAGTTTTCCCACATTAATCAGTCTGGCCTTAACAATGCAGGCCAACAAAACAATTCTTTCAACAGTTAAAGATGATGTATGGCCAGTAGGCATCAAGGAATACCTCGTAAAATAGAACCAAATCTTTGCTTCATTTGTTAAAAACTCCCTTTGGCAGGTTTTGTTTCCTTGCTTGGACAATGACCACTGCGTACCCGAAACAGTGACCTCTTGCAAAAGTTTATCACATGTTTCATCAGCCAGATCAGCAAGATAAGCATAAAAATCATCAGAGTCATTGATATAATTCATTAAATTAAAGAGTTGTGATATGCATAAATCATATCACATTTTTAGCATGTTTTTAGGCATAATTTAGGGTGAAATTGATGGCAATTCGTTCTTAATTAACTCAATTTCACACTTTTTGTGATTTTGGAAGTATCATGTGAAAAGTAGAAGAAAATGGGAAATTTCAGGGCAAAAACGTGATTTTCAGAAGTTCAGAAGTCAAGGTGGGCGTCCCGAAGTCAGGATAGGCGTCCTGACCTGGTCAACAGGCCAGGACGGGAGTCCAGGACTCAGGACGGCCATCCTGACCTGGTCAACAGGCCGGGACGGGCGTCCCAGATCCTGGACAGGCGTCCCGAGCTGCAGTTCAGAATCCCACATCGCAATTTTGAGAGAAAATCACTCCAGAAAACTGCTATAAATACCCCAGGCCTTCCTTAGTTGAAATCATTCCTCTCCACTCGATTTGAGTCATTTAGTAACTTCAAGTATACATTTTTCCATAGTATACAAGTCACTTAGCGAATCAGGTTTTAGTATAAGTTTCTTTATATTCTTAGATAGTGTCTCGTGTTCTTGGTTTCTGAGAGTTAGTCTCAGATCCTAGGATACGACTAGATAGGTTCGTTTCTGGTATTCATAGAATACCCGGGGTTTCGTTAGGAGATCCTAAGAGGGCTCTAGGCGTTCGAAGAGTCAGTTAACAAGGCTGTGCTTTAGCTGGGTATTAAGGTAAAGTCCAGCTACTAGGCTGAGGAGGCGTCCTCCGAAGGTTCTGTCGAGTAGAGTCGGGTCGAGCAGTCCAACATATACAAGCAGTTGCTCCATCGGCGAGACTTCGTAAAGGGTGAATACTTTATGGCATCGGTCCCCCTGTCCCTCTCTTTATATGTTTGTACTATGTTCGTCCAAATATTTATTATGTCTATTGGATTATGATTTTATGAGTATTTGTTATGCATGTTGAAGTACTTTATGATTTTCCGGAAATGGCCACCAGCTTAACTTTCATTATGTCAGCATGTCTAATGTAGTTTCTTTTAAACTAAATGTAGGGTTATAGACAATTCCTAACCATGGTCTAATCATAATCTGTTTAGTTTAACAAGCATTAATTTAGGACTTCCCCGTCGGGTTCCATTAATGTCAGCCATATTAGATGAAATAACCTATAGATCGCCATGTTTGTTAGAGTAGTCTAAGTAGGCTGAGTTTATGTGTTTATGCCGGCGTTAGGGCGAGCGGCATGATCCCCTAAGTGACATAGGTTTTCATGGATGCCTTTAGCTCTAACCGTGAGTAGGGCCGTCATTAAGGTAGGGTAGTTTATCAGGTAACTCAGATGTGGTACACCTTTTTGACTCAGTACAAAGTTGCAATCTAGGCCAAGATATATGATACGCGAAAATCGTATCACCTTTTTAGCATGTTTTTATGTATGATTTCGGGTGAAATTGAGGGCAAATTGATCTTAATTGTTTGTTAATTACTCAATTTCACGGTTTTTATGATTTTGGAAGTGTCAGGTGAAAAGTAGACGAAAACAGCAAATTTTGGGGCAAAAACGCAATTTTTGGAAATGTTGACTTAGTCAAAGGGTCAGGACGGGCGTCCCGAACCCGGGACGGGCGTCCCGACCCAGTCAAACCTCCAGGACGGGCGTCCAGGATTCGGGAAGGGCGTCCCGACCTGGTCAACAGATCAGGACGGGCGTCCCGAACCCCCAGATCCAGTCCCACATCGAATGTTTGATGAAAAATCACCCCGGGAAGCTACTATAAATACCCCAGGCCTCCAGTAGTTGAAATCATTCCTCTCCACTCGATCTGAGTCATTTAGTGGTTTCCAGTGTACACTTCTCTAGTACACAACTCACTCAGAGACTCGGATCTCAGTTTTCTTTCTTATTAGTGTTTTGTTTTAGTTTCTGAGAAATAGTCTCAGATCTTAGGTTTCTATAGATAGGTTCGTTTCTGGTATTCATAGAATACCCTGGATTTCGTTAGGAGATCCTAAGAGGGCTCTAGGCGTTCGAAGAGTCAGTCCACAGCGCTGGGCTTATGCTGGGTATTAAGGTAAAGCCCAGTTACTAGGCTGAGGAAGCGTCCTCCGAAGGTTCTGGTGAGCAGAGTCAGGGTGAGCAATACGACATATACAGCAGTACGCTCCGTCGGCGAGACTACGTAAACGGTGATTTCTTTATGGCATCAGTCCCCATGTCCCTCTCTTATATGTTGTTATTGTGTTTTTCTAAATATCTATTATGAATACGAGATTACGATTTTTATGAATAGTTGTTTTATATGTTGACATTGTTATGTTTTTCCGGAAATAGCCACCTGCTAAATATTCACTATGTTTGCATGTTTAATGTGCTCTTTTAAACTAAAGTTAGGGTTATAGACAATTCCTAACCACGGTCTAATCATAACATGTTTAGTTTAACAGACATCAATTAGTATTGGTGTCTGTCATGCTAGATAAAATAACCTGCTGAACACCCTGCATGTTAAAGTAGTCTAGGTAGGAGCCGAGCTGAGTCCGATTATGCCGGCGGCTAGGGCAAGCGGTATGATCCCCGAAGTGACATAGGGCTTTCATGGATGCCTTCGTCCCGAACCGTGAGTAGGGCCGTCATTAAGGTAGGGTGGTTTATTAGAAACCTCGGATGTGGTACGCCTTTAGACATAGAACATAGTTGCAATCCAGGCTAAGTCATGTCTAAAATATTCGAATATAGGTCAATCAACATATAGGAACAGTATAACATAGAATCAGGACTCATCTATAAAACACTTCTAGGATTAATTAGACTTAAACCTAGTGGAGAATGAATCACCCTCTCATCAAAGTATTTGATGAAGATTGCATAACTGGATCATAAGATAGGAGTTAGGATAAAAGGCTAGTTACTACTAAGCCGTTGCCACTTCCCTGGGAGTACGATATTTATTTAATAAAATCGTAGATACTTTCCAACAGACTAGCTACACGATAGGTACTCTGCCTTAGGTTCTGACTGATTAAGTGACACCATAAAGACTAAATGTGACAATTAGTCAATCCCAGTCCTTAATTACTCATAATCAACATAGGGTAAAAATAACACCTATTTAGCACGTCGGTCGGAAACCCCATCAGATTTTTGGCGCCGTTGCCGGGGAAATATCATAATGAATTTAGGATTATTGGCCACAATTCTAGAGACTTATGATAGGTAATGGTAGTAACCTAGACTTTAGACCCAACACTTATGTTATACTAGTTAGACAATCACTTTCCTAAATATAGGATTATCATAACTAATTAATTTTAGATAATATCTGAAATTAAGACACTTAGGATAATCAAATTTTAGAAAATTATTCTAAAACCATATTAAGGAAATAAAATTCAAAATCCATAAAAATATTTTTCTTGCTTTCTTATTTTATTTTCCTATTTTTGTTATTTGTTATTTCTAACCAGACTTTGCACTCAGCGATGAAGAGAACAAGAGCCCAGGATATTCTGGACGAAGTAGAACATAACACTTCCCCAGAAATCCAAACAACTCCTGCTTCTCCCGAATACACTCCTGCTTCTCCCGAATATACTCCTGCTTCTCCCGAATATACTCCTAAATCTCCCGAATACACCCCGAAATCTCCTGAATACACTCCTGCATCGCCCGCACCTAACGACCAACCACCTTCATCAGAGGATAGCACTGACAGTCCTCAATCAGCCTTGGCTGCCCGGGTAGATGCTATATCTCACAGGATAAGCGCTATGACTCAGACAATACCGGGCGGACTAAGACGATCATATCAGGCTGTTCTAACCTTAAGTTCTGAAGTAACCCAACTCAGAACCACATTAGAACGCCAAAATGTGCAAATACTCCGAGAGATGATGGAAATCTTAAAAGAACAGAGGAACCAGCAGGAGGAGATGCGCAACATACGAGCAGAACTACAAGAGATGCAAAACATTCAGACGGAGCTACAGAAGATCAGAGATAAAGGTCGCTGAAAAAGGGAAGATTCTTTTACTTTTATTCTTAGCAAATAATTCGTTTGAACTAAACCTGAATAATTGACCCATATTTTTCTATTTTTCAAACTTTTTAAAGGGTCCTTTATATTCAACAATTTTCTTCAGACATTTTATTTCTATGAAAAACAAAAGTTTTGCAAATACAGTTTATTTTTCATTAATTAAATTGTACAAACTAAGTTTTTGTTTTTCTGAAATTCTTGATGAATTTAAGTTGGGATAAAATTAGGGTAGTCATGATTTTCGAAAAAAAAAAAGAGACTAAGGAATTTTTGCATAGAGATTTTAACAACTTCTGAATTTAATTGGATAAAAATGAAACCTTGTTAAAAATTATGATTATTTTTGGTATCTTGAGATTTTCAGGGAATTACGAAAAAAAAATTTTGGAATTGGCACGCGTCCCGAAGCAACCCGGGACGGGCGTCCCTATTCTGGATGGGCGTCCAGCGGGACGGGAGTCTTGCCTCCGGGACGGGCGTCCCGAAGGCCGCCCCTTCTATAAAAATTCATTTTTTTCATTTTCTCTCAAATCTACAACCAAAAATTCATCTCTCTAAAAATATTTCTCTCTACCGTCTCTCTACAAATTTTTGGCAAACTCTTCAATGTTTAAAAATTCGAGTTTCCCTCCAAAATTTGAATTTTGAACTTCACTCAAAAATTCAAATTTCCCTCCAAAATTCGATTTTCCCACCAAAAATTTCAAAATCCTTCCCTAAACTAATTTCATCCTTCTGAATTCAAATTCACCTCCAGAATTTGAGTTTAAAGCTTTCCTTCCCACCTAAACTCTCTCGTACGTTTTTAATGGCTCCCAAACGTGCCCGTACCACATCTACCATGACAGTTACCTCAGTGGCACACCCTTTTATGCTATTTCCCTCCAGCACAGCATACCAAGAGAGATGCCTTGGGTACATCGGACGTACGATACTGACGGGCAGAACGTTGGATTGGGCAGCAGTACAAACACTAGGAGTAGAGCCGGAAGTCAGACGCATACTCGACGTGCCACCTTACAGTCGAGTATTCATCGTCACAGAGCCCACATACCTGGAGCTGGTATGTGAGTTCTATGCATCTTTTACATGCCACCAGGAGCAGATCACATTCCGCTTGGGCGGAATAGATCGGTCGATGAGCATGGCCGAGTTCGGCATCGCCCTAGGTATCTAGCAGAGAGATGAGCTGGATACGCCCGCATACACCACAACAGTTCGAGACTTCACGTCTGCAGACGTCTCCACTGCTTGGGCTCAGATCTGCATGACGGGTGTCACATACCAGCATGGCTTTGCAAAAGCTACAGGTATTTATCCTACTCTTCGTTACCTGCACGCTATCATTGCACATACATTATCAGGACGACGGACGGCTCCTGGAACTGTCACCCAGATGGAGACATTCCTTCTGGCCAACATGCACATGGGATCTACGGTAGAGATGGCTAGACTCATCACGGTCGTCATGTGAGGGTTCGCTATAGACACCAGGAAACAGTGTCTGGGGCTCGGACCGTACATCACTAGGCTAGCCCGCTACCTGGAGTTGGACATAGAGGGCTCGGAGCTGACCCTGGTCGCCCCGACCACCATTCCCACTGATCTCACCATTCTACGGAACACGGGAATGGTTGTCCGGGATGCAAATGGCCGCTACACCATCCACACGGAGCAGCCAGGACAGGCATCGGCATCAGAAGCATATCCAGCGCATATCCCTCCGTCCGAGACGTTCGTGCCACGTACTGCCTTCGAACGACACATGTCGCACAAATTGGCAGAACTATCAGCCCGATACAGTCGAGACATGGACAGGATTCACAGACAGCTGACGATGATGGAGGACAGGATTGACAGACGGCTGGCGATGATGGATGACAGGATCGCCATGAACACCAGCAGGATTGAGGAGATACATCAGCAGACTTCCCGAGTGGCGGAAAATTTCGAGTTTGACTTTACAGTAGACTTAGGTCCACTGGACGACGATCCGCCGGGTTCTTAGTCTCTCTCTCCTTCTTTTCTTTCCTTTCTTTTGCTTTTATTTTTTTTTCTTGTTCTATGGGTATAAACATGTCTGGGCTGTATGACGTATGAATCTATGTACAAAGTTGATTTATATGACATACAGAATTGTTTGCATTATTTTGTTTTTTTTATGTCTTTCTTACCCATAGTATAGGTAAGCATCTTTTCTTTGTGTTTTATTTCTTGTTTTCAAATAAGTGTGGGGTAATTAGATATGCATGAACACTGAGGACAGTGCCAGACTTAAGTGTGGGGTAGCAGTGCACGGTGCACTATAGCAGTTTGCAAAATTTTTTGCATGATTTTGCTTGTTTTCCCCGTATTTTCACACCCTTCAAAAAATTTTCAAAATTTTTCCGTCTTTCAGACTTCTAAATGCAGTATGCTTGGTTAAACAATTACTTACGTCTATGATATGTAGGTAGTATGTTATGGTTAGTAGGAGATAATTGATGACTATTGCTGAACTAATTGATTAGGAATAGGGAATTCCTGATAACTGAGCACAACTTTGTCTGGATTAGAGACCTCAGCCAATTGCCTGTTCGAAACTTAACTAGATAAAATTAGACCAGTTGTGGATATATTGGCAGTTAGAATGACTAGATGAGACTCTGAGCTAAAAGTGAAAAGAAACAAAAGGAAGTTAATCAAATAAGGGTAGTGATGCGATTCCGGTTGACGTACTAACTAGGTGTTATTTTACCCTATGTTGATTATGAATAATTAAGGACTGTGATTGACTAATTGTCACAATTAGTCTCTATGGTGTCACTTAATCAGCCAGAACCTAAGGCAGAGTACCTATCGTGTAGCTAGTCTGTTGGAAAGTATCTACGATTTTATTAAGTTAATTATCGTACTCCCAGGGAAGTGGCAACGGCTTAGTAGTAACTAGCCTTTTATCCTAACTCCTATCTTATGATCCAGTTATGCAATCTTCATCAAATATTTTGATGAGAGGGTGATTCATTCTCCATTAGGTTTAAGTCTAATTAGTCCTAGAAGTGTTTTATAGATGAGTTCTGATTCTATGTTATACTGTTCCTATATGTTGAATGACCTAAGTTCGAATATTTTAGACACGTCTTAGCCTGGATTGCAACTATGTTCTGTGTCTAAAGGCGTACCACATCCGAGGTTTCTAATAAACCGCCCTACCTTAATGACGGCCCTACTTACGGTTCGGGACGAAGGCATCCATGAAAGCCCTATGTCACTTCGGGGATCATACCGCTTGCCCTAGCCGCCGGCATAATCGGACTCGGCTCAGCTTCCCCTAGACTACTCTAACAGACAGGGTGTTCAATATGTTATTTTATCTAGCATGGCAGACACCAATACTAATTGATGCCTGTTAAACTAAACAGGTTTTGATTAGACCGTGGTTAGGAATTGTCTATAACCCTAACTTTAGTTTAAAAGAGCACATTAGACATGCAGACATAGTGAATGTTAAGCAGGTGGCTATTTCCGGAAAAACATAACAACGTCAACATATAAAACAACTATTCATAAAAATCGTAATCTCGCATTCATAATAAATATTTAGAACAATACAATAACAACATATAAGAGAGGGACATGGGGACTGATGCCATAAAGAAATCACCCTTTACGTAGTCTCGCCGACGGAGCGTACTGCTATATATGTCGTATTGCTCGCCCTGACTCTGCTCGCTAGAACCTTCGGAGGACGCTTCCTCAGCCTAGTAACTGGGCTTTACCTTAATACCCAGCTTAAGCCCAGCCCTGTGGACTGACTCTTCGAACGCCTAGAGCCCTCTTAGGATCTCCTAACGAAATCCCGGGTATTCTATGAATACCAGAAACGAACCTATCTATAGAACCCTAAGATCTGAGACTATTTCTCAGAAACTAAAACAAAACACTAATAAGAAAGAAAACTGAGATCCGAGTCTCTGAGTGAGTTGTGTACTGGAGAAGTGTACACTGGAAACCACTTAATGACTCAAATCGAGTGGAGAGGAATGAATTCAACTGCTGGAGGCCTGGGTTATTTATAGCAGCTTCCCAAGGTGATTTTTCAGCAAAATTTCGATGTGGGATTGGTTCTGGGGGCTCGGGACGCCCGTCCTGACCCGTTGACTAAGTCAATATTTCCAAAAATTGCGTTTTTGCCCCAAAATTTGCTGTTTTCGTCTACTTCTCACTTGACACTTCCAAAATCATAAAAACTGTGAAATTACGTGAATAATGAACAATCAAGATCAAATTACCTTCAATTTCACCCAAATTCATGCATAAAAACATGCTAAAAAGGTGATACGATTTTCGCGTATCAAATAACCCCACACTTAGCTTTTTGCTTGTCCTCAAGCAAAGTCTACCTGAAGTTACTTAAATTCCTAGTCATGTTTTTATTCCAAAAATTTCTTCAGACAAGTCCTAACACAGGTCTGGCTGGTTAGGTTGTTATGACAAGGTCTCAGATGTTTTTAGTAGCTTGTTATGATTAGGCAGAAAACAAATTAACAACTAGGTTGAACTTTTTTCTTAGTCACAGGGTCTTCCTGATGTGTAGTGTGTGTACTAGTCCAGACCAGATACTCAACACAATGTACTCTTGTCTTAACTACTACCAGATAACACTTCAACCTATCGCTAGACATATTAACAACAGACAACTGTTTGAGTTCTGAGCTTTGGTGATCAGATTTTTAATATTTTAGCATTTAGTTATTTTCTTTATAGATTCAGGGTATTTTGAGTCTGCTTAGAACACGTCAACTTCAACTACCCATGTAGCGAGTCCCACTCCGATGACTCCCAGATCTACACGACCTTAGGGCATCAGGCTTTAAGTTCCCCGAATGAGTGGTGCTCGAATAGCGAAGGCCGCTGGCAAACTACCCTTATTTGATTAACTTCCTTTAATTTCTTTTCACTTCTAGCTCAGAGTCTCATCTAGTCATTCTAACTGCCAATATATCCACAACTTGTCTAATTTTATCTAGTTAAGTCGTGAACAGGTAATTGGTTGAGGTCTCTAATCCAGACAAAGTTGTGCTCAGTTATCAGGAATTCCCTATTCTTAATCAATTAGTCCAAGATAGCTATCAAGTATCTCCTACTAACCATAACATACTACCTACATATCATAGACATAAGCAATTGTTTAACCAAGCATACTGCATTTAGAAGTCTGAAAGACGGAAAAATTTTGAAATTTTTTTTGGAAGGGTGTGAAAATACGGGGAAAACAAGCAAAAACATGCGAAAAATTTAATGCAAACTGCTACAGTGCACCGTGCACTGCTACCACACTTGAGTCTGGCACTGTCCTCAGTGTTCATGCATATCTAATTACCCCACACTTATTTGAAAACAAGAAATAAAACACAAAGATTCTTACCCCACACTTATGCAACTAATTACGGGTAAGATGGAATCTAGAAATAACAAAACAAAAAATAAAATGAAAGAGATACTCCCTTAGTCTGTGAAGTCCACAATCTACTCGGACGAGTCAAACGGCTCTTTGTAAATCTTCAGGCGTTGTCCGTTTACTTTTTGAATAATGCTGTCAGAATCCATGATGTCACATGCTCCGAAAGGTGATACTTCCTTGATTGTGAACGGTCCTGACCAACAGCTACGCAGCTTTCCTGGGAAAGATTTGAAACGTGAGTTGTACAACAATACCTTATCGCCTGGTTCAAAATTTTTCTGGGCTCTGAGTCGTCTGTCATGCCGGAGTTTACTTGTCATTTTGAACTGATGTGAGTTCTCGTAGGCTTTGAGCCTCCACTCATCCAATTCGTTGAGTTGTAGAATCCGGTGTTCCTTAGTTAAATTATCATCGAGATTGCATTTTTGCACTACCCAGTAAGCTCTATGTTCAAGTTCAACCGGAAGGTGGCATGCTTTTCCGTAGACTAGTCGATAGGGTGAGAACCCCGTAGTGGTCTTGTATGCTGTACGGAAGGCCCATAATGCATCCTCCAGTTTATTGGCCCAATCCTTACGGTTAACACCCACGGTCTTTTCTAGGATTCTCTTTATTCCCCTATTGGTTACCTCAGCCTGCCCGTTGGTTTGAGGATGGTAGGCTGTGGAAATGCGATGCTGAATTCCGTATGCTGGAGTACCTTCTGCAATTGAGAGTTGCAGAAGTGCGTACCTCGATCACTGATTAGGGCTTTTGGACATCCAAACCTGGCGAAAATCTGCTTAAGGAATTTACATACGGCTCTAGCATCATTAGTAGGTAGGGCCTGTGCCTCAGGCCATTTTGAAAAATATTCTACGGCTACTAAGATGTACTTCATACCAAAAGAGGAAGGAAACGGACCCATGAAATCTATACCCCATGTCAAATATTTCTACACTTTGAATTGCCTGTTGGGGTAGATTATCTCGAGAAGATATGGTTCCCGCTTTCTGACAGGCATCGCACGATCCTGTAAATGCTGCGGCGTCTTTGAATATGGTAGGCCAGTAAAAGCCTGCTTCTAATACTTTTCGGGCGGTATTAGCTGCAGCTAAGTGACCGCCTGTTGGTCCGCAGTGACAATGTTCCAGAATTTGGAAACCTTCTTCTTGAGATACACATCTTCTGATCATCTGATCTGCACATATTCGAAATAGAAAAGGATCTTCCCAATAGTAATATTTCAGGTCAGCAAAGAATTTTCTTCTTTGTTGAGCAGTGATATCACTAGGGAGAGTCCGGGCTGCCAAGTAATTTGCTATATCTGCAAACCAAGGGGGTGAGAAAATAGCAATAATGCACATAGATTCTCATCCGGAAATTTATCAGATATGATTGTCTCATCAATGGCTTCTAGGGTCGGATTTTCTAACCTAGACAAATGGTCTGCGGCTAAGTTTTCTGCCCCTTTCTTATCCCGAATTTCTATGTCAAATTCTTGAAGCAATAAAACCCATCTAATCAATCTTGGTTTTGCGTCGGTTTTATTGAACAAGTATTTTAGTGCCGAATGATCAGTATAAAAATATTTTAGACAGGACTAGATAAGATCGAAACTTATCAAATGCATATACTACTGCTAATAATTCCTTTTCTGTCGTAGTGTAATTTTCCTGAGCATCAGTTAAGGTTTTACTAGCATAATATATTACATGGAATTTCTTATCATGTCTTTGTCCTAAAACTACTCCTACTGCATAGTCACTAGCATCACACATAAGCTCAAAAGGTAGACTCCAGTCTGGTGACGTCATGATGGTGCAGTAGTTAAGAGTTCCTTAAGTCTATTAAAAGCTTTTAGACATTTCTCATCAAGACAAATGGAACATCTTTTCCGAGTAAATTGGTCAACGGCCTGGCTATTATGAAAAATCTTTTATAAACCTACGATAAAAGCCAGCGTGTCCCAAAAAACTCCTAACGGCTCTCACATTTTTGGGAGGAGGTAGTTTTGAAATAACTTCAATTTTTGCCTTATCTACTTCCATACCTAGGTGTGATATCTTATGTCCTAAAACGATTCCCTCTTTTACCATGAAGTGGCATTTTTCCCAATTTAAAACCAGGTTAGATTTTATACAACGTTTCAACATTAACTCCAAGTTCTTTAGACAAACCTCAAATGAATTACCAAAAACAGAAAAGTCATCCATAAATACTTCCATAGATTTTCCTAACATGTCCTCAAAGATAGCAGTCATACAACGTTGAAATGTAGCAGGTGCATTACACAAACCAAAAGGCATCCTTCTATATGCAAATGTTCCAAAAGGGCATGTGAATGTAGTTTTATGCTGGTCCTCAGGGGAAATAGGAATTTGAAAATAACCAGAAAACCCATCAAGAAAGCAATAAAACATGTGTCCAGATAATCTTTCTAACATTTGGTCAATAAAAGGAAGGGGAAAGTGATCTTTTCGTGTGGCCGTATTTAATTTTCTATAGTCTATGCATACACGATGACCAGTTACAGTTCTTGTAGGGATTAGTTCATTATGCTCATTCCTAACAACTGTTATACCGCCTTTCTTAGGTACTACCTGCACCGGGCTTACCCACTCACTATCTGAGATAGGGTAGATAAGTCCTGCATCTAACAGTTTAATGACTTCTTTCTTAACAACATCACACACATTAGGATTCAACCTCCTTTGAGGTTGCACACATGGCTTATACTCATTTTCTAGAAGAATCTTATGCGAACAAAAGCTTGGATTAATACCTGGGATATCTGCAATTTTGTAGGCAAAGGCTCTTCTATGCTTTCTGCACATGTCCACAGTCAACTTCCTTTGTTCTGTGGTCAGATCAGCTGCAAGAATAATGGGAAGTTTCTTGTTGTCATCTAGGAATTCGTAGCACAGATGAGTGGGCAGTTCCTTCAGCTCCAAGTCTGGTGGATCTTCAAACGAGGTTCGTTCTTTCTTCATCTCATCATCACCTATCTCAGTGAAACTATCAGAAGTAATTTCATATTCAGAAGAGCTAAGTTCAGACTCCTCTAATTCTAGGGAGTCCTTGATGGGTTTCCGACCGATGTGCTAAATAGGTGTTATTTTACCCTATGTTGATTATGAATAATTAAGGACTGTGATTGACTAATTGTCACATTTAGTCTCTATGGTGTTACTTAATCAGCCAGAACGTAAGGCAGAGTACCTATCGTGTAGCTAGTCTGTTGGAAAGTATCTACGATTTTATTAAGTTAATTATCGTACTCCCAGGGAAGTGGCAATGGCTTAGTAGTAACTAGCCTTTTATCCTAACTCCCAATCTTCATCAAATACTTTGATGAGAGGGTGATTCATTCTCCACTAGGTTTAAGTCTAATTAATCCTAGAAGTGTTTTATAGATGAGGTCCTGATTCTATGTTATACTATTCCTATATGTTGATTGACCTATATTCGAGTATTTTAGACATGTCTTGGCCTGGATTGCAACTATGTTCTGTGTCTAAAGGCTACCACATCTGAGTTTCTACGCTACCGCTCCATCGTTAAGGGTAACGGCCCTACTCACGGCTCGGACTAAAGTCAGCAATGAACGGTACCCTATGTCACTTCGGTATCATGCTGCTCGTCTCATAACCACCGACATAACACTCTACTTAGCCTACCTAGACTACTTTCAACCAACAGGGTGTTCCACAGATTATTTTATCTAGTATGGCAGACACCAATACTAATTGATGCATGTTAAACTAAACAGGTTATGATTAGACCGTGGTTAGGAATTGTCTATAACCCTAATTTCAGTTTAAAAGAACGGCATTAGACATGCAGACATAATGAATATTTAAGCAGGTGGCCATTTCCGGAAAATCATAACAACTTCAGCATATAAAACAGATATTCATAAGAATCGTAATCTGATATTCAAATTAATATTTAGATAAAACAATTCGTAAACATACAGAACCTCGTCTAGGGGACCCACTGTCATAAAGTAATCACCACTCTATGCAGGTCCAGCCGGCGCTGCAGCTCCTGTATGCTCCTGACTGCTCGATCCTACTCTGCTCGGCAGAGCCTTCAGAGAACGCTCCTCAGACCTAGTAGCAATTGCTTTACCTTACATCCCGGGCATAAGCAAATTGCCCTAATCTGACTAAGAACACGCACCCTATCTCTCTCTTAGGATCTCCTAACGATATCCCGGTATTCTATGAATACAAAAAACGAACCTATCTATCGAAGCCTAAGATCTGAGACTATTTCTCAGAAACTAAGAAAACGAAACACTAAAGAAAGAAAGAAAACTGAAACTGAAACCCGAGTCTCTCAGTGACTTGTGTACTCGAGAATTGTACACTGGAAGTCTCTGAATGACTCAGATCGAGTGGAGAGGAATGATTTCAACTCTTGGAGGCCTGGTGTATTTATAGCAGCTTTCTGGAGTGAATAATTCCAAAAATTTTGATGTGGGACAACTTCTGGTGCTTCGGGACGCCCGTCCTGAATTGGGACGCCCGTCCTGGTGGTTTGACTGGGTCGGGACGCCCGTCCCGGACCGTTGACCAAGTCAACATTTCCAAAAATTGCATTTTTGCCCCAAAATTTGCTGTTTTCGACCAATTTGCTCCTGAAACTTCCAAAATCGAAATTTAAGCAATTTTATGTCAATTTGATTCAATTAAGATCAAATACACTCAAATATTGCCCTAATTTATGTCTAAAAACATGCTAAAAAGGGTATGTGATTTGAGCACATCAAATAACCCCACACTTAGCTTTTTGCTTATCCTCAAGCAAAGTCTACTTGAAGTTAGTGATTTTAAATCATATGTGCAGTCACTTAAATTTCTAGTCATGTTTTTATTCCAAAAATTCTTCAGACAATTCTTAACACAGTTATGACTGGTTGGGTTGCTATGACAAGGTCTCAAATGTCTCTAGTAGTTGGTTAGGGTTGAGCAGGAAGTAACTTAACAACTAGGTTGAACTTTTCTTTTAGTCATAGGTCATCCTGATGTGTAGTGTGTGTACTAGTCCAGACCAGATAGTCAACACAATAAACTCTTGTCTTAACTATTACCAGATAACACTTCGACCTTTCGCTAGACACACTGACAACAGATAATTTTCTGAGTTATGAGCTTTGGTGATCAGATTCTATCATTTAGCATTTATTGATTTCTTTCATTTATAGATTTTCTAGGGTATTTTGAGTCTGCTTAGAACACGTCAACTTCAACTACCCATGTAGCGAGTCCCACTCCGATGACTCCCAGATCTACACGACCTTAGGGCATCAGGCTTTAAGTTCCCCGAAGGAGTGGTGCTCGAGTAGCGAAGGCCGCTGGCAAACTACCCTATTTTAATTAGCTCATTTTTTTTCTTTTTCACTTTTGGCTCAGAGTCTCATCTAGTCATTCCAATTGTCAATGCATCCTGCAACTGGTCTAATTTTATCTAGTTATGTTTTGAAAAGGTAATTGGTTGAGGTCTCTAATCCAGACTAAGTTGTGCTCAATTATAAGGAATTCCCTACTCCTAATCAATAAGTTCAAAAATAGTCATCAATTATCTCCTACTAACCATAACATTCTACCTACATATCATAGACATAAGCATTTGTTTAACCAAGCATACTGCATTTAGAAGTCTGAAAGACGGAAAAAGTTTGAAAATTTTTGGAAGGGTGTGAAAATACGGGGAAAACAAGCAAAAACATACAAAAAATGCTACAGTGCACTGTGCACTGCTACCCCACACTTATTTCTGACACTGTTCTCAGTGTTCTTCATAGTAGTCGTGGAACACTTTTTCAAAATGGCCTGAAGCACAGGCATTACCTACTAATGATGTTAAAGTCATGTGCAGATTCTATGAGAAATTGTTTTCCAGATTCAGAGTGCCAATGTCTTAGGAAGAACCGTTGAGTCTATGTATCTAATATGTGAGGTCTGCCAAGTACCACACTCTAGCAAGGATTGCTATGGGAATGAAATACGAACCATTCCAAAAAGAGGTAGGAGTAGGTTATTGCAGAATGCTACTCCAATGGGAAATGCATACAATTCCAGCTGGAGGAATGATATGGGACTTAGCTGAGGAATAATTCGGAAGCTGGAAACTTTCAGAAGACACCACCACAGCAAAACCCACACTCGCAGAAGCAACAGATGAGATACTGGCAACAATTAAAGCCAGACCAGTGCAAGCAAGTGATCTACCAAGAGGTAACGAACGGTCGACAGATATAGAGGAATTTGGCGTTGTATCAGGAGCATAGCAATGGAGGAGCTTGCATTCCCTGCATACCAATCAGATGTGAGAAACTTCCCCGAGGAAGTCTCAAATACTTGGGCCCAGATCTACACAACTGGAGCCCCCTACCACCACAGCTTCGCCAAAACTTCAGGTATCTTTTCTTCCATTCGAGACTTGCATGCAATACCTTTACTAACATTGGCAGGAAGGCACACAAATCCCAAGAAATCTCATTCCTAGACATGTTCCTCCTGGACACGTTGCTATGATTGTGAGAATTCTTACAAATGATTCAAGGAAGCAGTCCGTGGGGCTCAAGCCATTCATCAAATGAATAGGCCACTACCTAGAGCTCGACGATGAAGGATCGAAGCTGATGTCATCCGTTCCAGTATCTAGAGCTTGCAGAGTCAAGAACACCTCAGCAATAGCACATGGCTAAGGTGAAGAGCCAATTGACAGATCAGAGAAGACCCTTCTACTCGAGGCAAGAAGGGAGTTTTTCTAATCTCATCTTCCTTTACTTTAATTTTCTTTTTTAGCATGTTTTTATATATGATTTAGGGTGAAATTGATAGGAAATCGGTCTTAATTGATTGTTATTAACTCAATTTCACAGTTTTTATGATTTTGGAAGTGTCAGGTGAAAAGTAGACGAAAACAGCAAATTTTGGGGCAAAAATGCAATTTTTGGAAATGCTGACTTGGTCAACAGTCCGGGACGGGCGTCCAGAAGCACCAGAAGTTGTCCCACATCGAAATTTTTGGATTTTTTCACTCCAGAAAGCTGCTATAAATACCCCAGGCCTCCAGGAGTTGAATTGATTCCTCTCCACTCGATCTGAGTCATTCAGAGACTTCCAGTGTACAATTCTCGAGTACACAAGTCACTGAGAGACTCGGGTTTCAGTTTCAGTTTTCTTTCTTTCTTTAGTGTTTCGTTTTCTTAGTTTCTGAGAAATAGTCTCAGAGCTTAGGCTTCGATAGATAGGTTCGTTTTTGGTATTCATAGAATACCGGGATTTCGTTAGGAGATCCTAAGAGAGAGATAGGGTGCGTGTTCTTAGTCAGATTAGGGCAATTTGCTTAAGCCCGGGATGTAAGGTAAAGCAATTGCTACTAGGTCTGAGGAGCGTTCTCCGAAGGCTCTGCCGAGCAGAGTAGGATCGAGCAGTCAGGAGCATACAGGAGCTGCAGCACCGGCTGGACCTGCATAGAGTAGTGATTACTTTATGACAGTGGGTCCCCTAGACGAGGTTCTTTATGTTTACGAATTGTTTTATCTAAATATTAATTTGAATATCAGATTACGATTCTTATGAATATCTGTTTTATATGCTGAAGTTGTTATGATTTTCTGAAAATGGCCACCTGCTTAAATATTCATTATGTTTGCATGTCTAATGCCGTTCTTTTAAACTGAAATTAGGGTTATAGACAATTCCTAACCACGGTCTAATCATAACCTGTTTAGTTTAACAGGCATCAATTAGTATTGGTGTCTGCCATACTAGATAAAATAATCTGCGGAACACCCTGTTGGTTGAAAGTAGTCTAGGTAGGCTGAGTAGAGTGTTATGTCGGCGGTTATGAGACGAGCAGCATGATACCGAAGTGACATAGGGTACCGTTCATTGCTGACTTTAGTTTGAGCCGTGAGTAGGGCCGTTACCCTTAACGATGGGGCGGTAGCGTAGAAACTCAGATGTGGTAGCCTTTAGACACAGAACATAGTTGCAATCCAGGCCAAGACATGTGTAAAATACTCGAATATAGGTCAATCAACATATAGGAACAATATAACATAGAATCAGGACCTCATCTATAAAACACTTCTAGGATTAATTAGACTTAAACCTAGTGGAGAATGAATCACCCTCTCATCAAAGTATTTGATGAAGATTGCATAACTGGACCATAAGATGGGAGTTAGGATAAAAGGCTAGTTACTACTAAGCCGTTGCCACTTCCCTGGGAGTACGATAATTAACTTAATAAAATCGTAGAAACTTTCCAACAGACTAGCTACACGATAGGTACTCTGCCTTAGGTTCTGATTGATTAAGTGACAATAATTGAATGCTAAGTGACAGTTAGTAAGACTCAGTCCTTAATTACTCATAATCGACATAGGTAAATAAAAGCCTATCTTTTAGCATACCAATCTATTTGAAATAGAAGAGAAACTTATGGGTTTCCGACCGATGTGCTAAATAGGTGTTATTTTACCCTATGTTGATTATGAATAATTAAGGACTGTGATTGACTAATTGTCACATTTAGTCTCTATGGTGTCACTTAATCAGCCAGAACCTAAGGCAGAGTACCTATCGTGTAGCTAGTCTGTTGGAAAGTATCTACGATTTTATTAAGTTAATTATCGTACTCCCAGGGAAGTGGCAACGGCTTAGTAGTAACTAGCCTTTTATCCTAACTCCTATCTTATGGTCCAGTTATGCAATCTTCATCAAATACTTTGATGACAGGGTGATTCATTCTCCACTAGGTTTAAGTCTAATTAATCCTAGAAGTGTTTTATAGATGAGGTCCTGATTCTATGTTATACTGTTCCTATATGTTGATTGACCTATATTCGAGTATTTTAGACATGTCTTGGCCTGGATTGCAACTATGTTCTGTGTCTAAAGGCTACCACATCTGAGTTTCTACGCTACCGCCCCATCGTTAAGGGTAACGGCCCTACTCACGGCTCGGACTAAAGTCAGCAATGAACGGTACCCTATGTCACTTCGGTATCATGCTGCTCGTCTCATAACCGCCGGCATAACACTCTACTCAGCCTACCTAGACTACTTTCAACCAACAGGGTGTTCCGCAGATTATTTTATCTAGTATGGCAGACACCAATACTAATTGATACCTGTTAAACTAAACAGGTTATGATTAGACCGTGGTTAGGAATTATCTATAACCCTAATTTCAGTTTAAAAGAACGGCATTAGACATGCAGACATAATGAATATTTAAGCAGGTGGCTATTTCCAAATCATAACAACTTCAGCATATAAAACAGATATTCATAAGAATCGTAATCTGATATTCAAATTAATATTTAGATAAAACAATTCGTAAACATACAGAACCTCGTCTAGGGGACCCACTGTCATAAAGTAATCACCACTCTATGCAGGTCCAGCCGGCGCTGCAGCTCCTGTATGCTCCTGACTGCTCGATCTTACTCTGCTCGGCAGAGCTTTCGGAGAACACTCCTCAGACCTAGTAGCAATTTCTTTACCTTACATCCCGGGCTTAAGCAAATTACCCTAATCTGACTAAGAACACGCACCATATCTCTCTCTTAGGATCTCCTAACGAAATCCCGGTATTCTATGAATACAAAAAACGAACCTATCTATCGAAGCCTAAGATCTGAGACTATTTCTCAGAAACTAAGAAAATGAAACACTAAAGAAAGAAAGAAAACTGAAACTGAAACCCGAGTCTCTCGGTGACTTGTGTACTCAAGAATTGTACACTGGAAGTCTCTGAATGACTCAGATCGAGTGGAGAGGAATGATTTCAACTCTTGGAGGCCTGTGGTATTTATAGCAGCTTTCTGGAGTGAAAATTTCCAAACAATTCGATGTGGGATGAATTCTGGTGCTTCGGGATGCCCGTCCTGGATTGGGACACCCGTCCTGGTGGTTTGACTGGGTCGGGACGCCCGTCCCGGACCGTTGACCAAGTCAACATTTCCAAAAATTGCATTTTTGCCCCAAAATTTGCTGTTTTCGTCTACTTTTCACCTGACACTTCCAAAATCATAGAACTGTGAAATTGAGTAAATAACTGTCAATTAAGATCGATTTCCTATCAATTTCACCCTAAATCATACATAAAAACATGCTAAAAAAGGTATATGATTTTCGCGTATCAGATAACCCCACACTTAGCTTTTTGCTTGTCCTCAAGCAAAGTCTACCTGAAGTTAGTGATTCTAAATCATATGTGCAGTCACTTAAATTTCTAGTCATGTTTTTATTCCAAAAATTCTTTAGACAATTCTTAACACAGGTCTGACTGGTTAGGTTGCTATGACAAGGTCTCAAATGTTTTTAGTAGCTTGTTATGATCAGGCAGAAAACAAATCAACAACGAAGTTGAACTTTTTTCTTAGTCACAGGGTCTTCCTGATGTGTAGTGTGTGTACTAGTCTAGACCAGATAGTCAACACAATGTACTCTTGTCTTAACTACTACCAGATAACACTTCGACCCATCGCTAGACATATTGACAACAGACAACCTTTTGAGTTCTGAGCTTTGGTGATCAGATTTTTAATGTTTTAGCATTTAGTTCTTTTCTTTATAGATTCAGGGTATTTTGAGTCTGCTTAGAACACGTCAACTTCAACTACCCATGTAGCGAGTCCCACTCCGATGACTCCCAGATCTACACAACCTTAGGGCATCAGGCTTTAAGTTCCCCGAAGGAGTGGTGCTCGAGTAGCGAAGGCCGCTGGAAAACTACCCTATTTTAATTAGCTCGCTTTTTTTTCTTTTTCACTTTTGGCTCAGAGTCTCATCTAGTCATTCCAATTGTCAATGCATCCTGCAACTGGTTTAATTTTATCTAGTTAAGTTTTGAAAAGGTAATTGGTTGAGGTCTCTAATCCAGACTAAGTTATATTCAATTATCAGGAATTCCCTACTTCTAATCAATGGGTTCAGCAATAGTTATCAATTATCTCCTACTAACCACAACATACTACCTACATATCATAGATATAAGCAATTGTTTAACCAATCATACTGCATTTAGAATTCTTAAAGACGGAAAAAATTTTGAAAATTTTTTTTTTTGGAAGGGTGTGAAAATACGGGGAAAACAAGCAAAATCATGCAAAAACTGCACAGTGTGCATATCTAGACTACCCCACACTTATTTGAAAACAAGGAGAAACAAAAACAAAACAGAAATTTCTTACCCCACACTTATTTGAGTGACTAAGGGTAAGAAGGAAAATGAAGTAACGAAGTAAATAACAAATAACAAAACACGAAATGAAGAAAATAAAAGGAAGATGAGGGTTAGAAAAACTCCCTTCTTGCCTCGAGCAGAAGGGTTTTCTCTAGGCTATCAATTGGCTCTTCACCTTAGCCATGTGCTATTGCTGAGGCGCTCTTGACTCTGCAAGCTCTAGATATTGGAACGGATGACGTCAGCTCCGACCCTTCATTGTTGAGCTCCAGATAGTGGCATATCCATGTGAGGAATGACTCAAGCCCCAAGGACTATTTTCTCGAATCATTCTCAAAGTTTCTCGTAATCGTATCAACGTGTCCAGAAGGAATGTGTCTAGGAATGAGACTTATTTGGATTGGTGTGCCTACCTGCCAATGTCAGTGAAGGTATTGCATGCAAGTTTTGAATGGTAGAAGAGATACCTGAAGTCTTGGCGAAGCTGTGGTGGTAGGGGGCTCCAGTTGTGTAGATCTGGGCCCAAGTATTTCAGACTTCCTCAGGGAAGTTTCTCACAGTTGATTGGTATGCAGGGAATGCAAGCTCCTCCATTGCTATGCTCCCGACACAATGCCAAATTCCTCTATATCTGTCGACCGTTCGTTACCTCTTGGTAGATCACTTGCTTGCACTGGTTTGGCTTTAATTGTTGCCAGTATCTCATCTATTGATTCTGCGGGTAGGGGTTTTGCTGTGGTGGTATCTTCTGAAAGTTTCCATCTTCCGAATTATTCCTCAGCTAAGTCCCGTATCATTCCTCTAGCTGGAATTGTATGCATTTCCCATTGGAGTAGCATTCTGCAGTAACCTACTCCTACCTCTTTTTGGAATGGTTCGTATTTCATTCCCATAGCAATCCTTGCTAGAGTGTGGTACTTGGCAGACCTCACAGATTAGATACATAGACTCAACGGTTCTTCCTAAGACATTGGCACTTTGAATCTGGAAAACAATTTCTCATAGAATCTGCACATGACTTTAACATCATTAGTAGGTAATGCCTGTGCTTCAGGCCATTTTGAAAAAGTGTTCCACGACTACTATGATGTAATTAGTGTCAAAGGACGAAAGGAAAAGGATTCGAAATACCCCCGATATCAACGGTTGCAACATTCTGTGTACGTCGCTGGGGTAGATGATCTCTGGAAGATGTGTTACCTGTTATTTGGCAAGCATCGCAGGACTGTATCAGAGATACAAAAGTCCTTGAATATGGTGGGTCAACAAGATCCTACTTTCAACACTTTCCAGATAGTGTTGATAGCAGTCAATTGGTCTCCTGTAGATCCTCGATGACAATGCTCCAAAATTTTGTGGCCTTCGTCTTTCGAGACACGTCTTCTAATCAACTGATCTGCCAAAAATTTGAAATAGAAGAGAAACTGCCCAGGAGTAATATTTCAAATCAGCAAAGAATTTCTTCTTTTGCTGATAAGTCATATCACTTGGAACTTATTCAGTGACTAGATAATTTGAAATAAACCACAGATGAGAATTATTATACATAGCAAACAATGCAAATAAGTTTTCATCCAAAAATTTATCAGTATTACACTAGCCTCTAACTCGGGGTTTTCTAATCTAGACCAATGGTTTGCTTTCTAGATTTTCAACCCTTTTTCTTATGCCTTTATTCTATATCAAGTTCAAGTAACAATAAAACTTAACTTAATCAAGTATGGTTCAGCATTAGTTTTATTGAACACAGATATCTTGGAGTGATCAGTGTCACCTATTGTTTCTAGACAAGACTAGATAAGATCGGAATTTATCATGCATGAACTTCTTATCATGTTTCTGTCTAAAACAGTTCTTACTACATCACATATTCATTCAAAAAGCAGATTTCAATCAGGTGATGTCATAATGGGTGCAATAATTCCTTTTGGTTTTAAACATTCTCATGCAATCATCAGCAAAACAAAAGGAACATCCTTTTTCCAATAGAACATTCAAAGGTCTGGCTATTAAGGAAAAACTATTTCATAACTCATCCAAATAAGGCTGGCATGACTCTAAGAAAATTCTAAAATAGAGTTTCTTCTCGATAAAAATCTAAGCCAACATTTTACAACTCAGAAGAAAATATATTTTATCCTCATTTCCATTTTTATTTCTTCGAAATTAAATAAAGGAAGAAAAACACGAAAAAGAGCAACTAAGAAAACAACTAAAAAAAACAAGAGATAGGGAAAAGGAACAACTCACCGTTGGGCAAGAAAGATACATTCTTTTTGGGATTTTAAATTTTTAACATTTTTTTTTCTTTTTATGTTGAAAGCAGGTAGATTTCCTTAATATGGTTTTAGAATAATTTTCTAAAATTTGATTATCCTAAGTGTCTTAATTTAAGATATTATCTAAAATTAATTAGTTATGATAACCCTATATTTTGGAAATTGATTGTCTAACTGGTATAACATAAGTGTTGGGTCTAAAGTCTAGGTTACTACCGTTACCTATCATAAGTATCTAGAATTTTGATCGGTGTCTAGAATTTTGATCAGGAGTCCTAAATTCATTATGATATTTCCCCGGCAACGGCGCCAAAAATCTGATGGGTTTCCGACCGATGTGCTAAATAGGTGTTATTTTACCCTATGTTGATTATGAATAATTAAGGACTGTGATTGACTAATTGTCACATTTAGTCTCTATGGTGTCACTTAATCAGCCAGAACCTAAGGCAGAGTACCTATCGTGTAGCTAGTCTGTTGGAAAGTATCTACGATTTTATTAAGTTAATTATCGTACTCCCAGGGAAGTGGCAACGGCTTAGTAGTAACTAGCCTTTTATCCTAACTCCTATCTTATGGTCCAGTTATGCAATCTTCATCAAATACTTTGATGACATGGTGATTCATTCTCCACTAGGTTTAAGTCTAATTAATCCTAGAAGTGTTTTATAGATGAGGTCCTGATTCTATGTTATACTGTTCCTATATGTTGATTGACCTATATTCGAGTATTTTAGACATGTCTTGGCCTGGATTGCAACTATGTTCTGTGTCTAAAGCTACCACATCTGAGTTTCTACGCTACCGCCCCATCGTTAAGGGTAACGGCCCTACTCACGGCTCGGACTAAAGTCAGCAATGAACGGTACCCTATGTCACTTCGGTATCATGCTGCTCGTCTCATAACCGCCGGCATAACACTCTACTCAGCCTACCTAGACTACTTTCAACCAACAGGGTGTTCCGCAGATTATTTTATCTAGTATGGCAGACACCAATACTAATTGATACCTGTTAAACTAAACAGGTTATGATTAGACCGTGGTTAGGAATTATCTATAACCCTAATTTCAGTTTAAAAGAACGGCATTAGACATGCAGACATAATGAATATTTAAGCAGGTGGCTATTTCCGGAAAATCATAACAACTTCAGCATATAAAACAGATATTCATAAGAATCGTAATCTGATATTCAAATTAATATTTAGATAAAACAATTCGTAAACATACAGAACCTCGTCTAGGGGACCCACTGTCATAAAGTAATCACCACTCTATGCAGGTCCAGCCGGCGCTGCAGCTCCTGTATGCTCCTGACTGCTCGATCATACTCTGCTCGGCAGAGCTTTCGGAGAACGCTCCTCAGACCTAGTAGCAATTTCTTTACCTTACATCCCGGGCTTAAGCAAATTACCCTAATCTGACTAAGAACACGCACCATATCTCTCTCTTAGGATCTCCTAACGAAATCCCGGTATTCTATGAATACAAAAAATGAACCTATCTATCGAAGCCTAAGATCTGAGACTATTTCTCAGAAACTAAGAAAATGAAACACTAAAGAAAGAAAGAAAACTGAAACTGAAACCCGAGTCTCTCGGTGACTTGTGTACTCAAGAATTGTACACTGGAAGTCTCTGAATGACTCAGATCGAGTGGAGAGGAATGATTTCAACTCCTGGAGGCCTGTGGTATTTATAGTAGCTTTCTGGAGTGAAAATTTCCAAAAAATTCGATGTGGGACGAATTCTGGTGCTTCGGGATGCCCGTCCTGGATTGGGACACCCGTCCTGGTGGTTTGACTGGGTCGGGACGCCCATCCCGGACCGTTGACCAAGTCAACATTTCCAAAAATTGCATTTTTGCCCCAAAATTTGCTGTTTTCGTCTACTTTTCACCTGACACTTCCAAAATCATAGAACTGTGAAATTGAGTAAATAACTGTCAATTAAGATCGATTTCCTATCAATTTCACCCTAAATCATACATAAAAACATGCTAAAAAAGGTATATGATTAGACCGTGGTTAGGAATTGTCTATAACCCTAATTTTAGTTTAAAAGAACGGCATTAGACATGCAGACATAATGAATATTTAAGCTGGTGGCCATTTCCGGAAAATCATAACAACTTCAGCATATAAAACAGATATTCATAAGAATCGTAATCTGATATTCAAATTAATATTTAGATAAAACAATTCGTAAACATATAGAACCTCGTCTAGGGGACCCACTGTCATAAAGTAATCACCACTCTATGCAGGTCCAGCCGGCGATGCAGCTCCTGTATGCTCCTGACTGCTCGATCCTACTCTGCTCGGTAGAGCCTTCGGAGAACACTCCTCAGACCTAGTAGCAATTACTTTACCTTACATCCCGGGCTTAAGCAAATTGCCCTAATCTGACTAAGAACATGCACCCTATCTCTCTCTTAGGATCTCCTAACGAAATCCCGGTATTCTATGAATACCAAAAATGAACCTATCTATCGAAGCCTAAGCTCTGAGACTATTTCTCAGAAACTAAGAAAACGAAACACTAAAGAAAGAAAGAAAACTGAAACTGAAACCCGAGTCTCTTAGTGACTTGTGTACTCGAGAATTGTACACTGGAAGTCTCTGAATGACTCAGATCGAGTGGAGAGGAATGATTTCAACTCCTGGAGGCCTGGGGTATTTATAGCAGCTTTCTGGAGTGAACAATTCCAAAAATTTCGATGTGGGACAACTTCTGGTGCTTCGGGACGCCCGTCCTGGTGGTTTGACTAGGTCGGGACGCCCGTCCCGGACCGTTGACCAAGTCAACATTTCCAAAAATTGCATTTTTGCCCCAAAATTTGTTGTTTTCGACCAATTTGCTCCTGAAACTTCCAAAATCGAAATTTAAGCAATTTTATGTCAATTTGATTCAATTAAGATCAAATACATTCAAATATTGCCCTAATTTATGTCTAAAACATGCTAAAAAGGGTATATGATTTGAGCAGATCAGTTGATGCGATTCCGGTTGACGTACTAAATAGGTGTTATTTTACCCTATGTCGATTATGATTAATTAAGGACTGTGATTGACTAATTGTCACGTTTAGTCTTATGGTGTCACTTAATCAGCCAGAATCTAAGGCTGAGTACCTATCGTGTAGCTAGTCTATTGGAAAGTATCTACGATTTTACTAAGTTAATTATCGTACTCCCAGGGAAGTGGCAACGGCTTAGTAGTAACTAGCCTCTTATCCTAACTCTTATCTTATGATCCAGTTATGCAATCTTCATCAAATACTTTGATGAGAGGGTGATCCATTCTCCACTAGGTTCAAGTCTAATTAACCCTAGAAGTGTTTTAAAGATAAGTTCTGATTCTATGTTATACTGTTCCTATATGTTGATTGACCTATATTCGAGTGTTTTAGATATATCTTAGCCTGGAATGCAACTATGTTCTGTGTCTAAAGGTGTACCACATCTGAGTCTCTATGCTACCGCCCCCTATCATTAAGGTAAACGGCCCTACTCACGGTACGAACAAAGACAGTTATGAAAGCCCTATGTCACTTTCGGGGATCACTCTGAAGGCTCGTAATCGCTGGCATAACGCTCTACTCAGCCTACCTAGACTACTCTAACAAGCCAGGTGTTCAGCATGTTATTTTATCTAGTATGGCAGACACCAATACTAATTGATGCCTGTTAAACTAAACAGGTTATGAATAGACCGTGGTTAGGAATTGTCTATAACCCTATTTTAGTTTAAAAGAAACTACATTAGACATGCAGACATAATGATTATTTAGCAGGTGGTTATTTCCGGAAAAACATAATAACTTCAACATACAAAACAACTATTCATAAAATCATAATCTGATATTCATAATTGATGTTTAGGACAAAGCAATAAAACATATAAGAGAGGGGTATGGGGACTGATGCCATAAAGAAATCACCCTTTACTTAGTCTCGCCTACAGAGCGTACTGCTGTATACGTCGTATTGCCCGCCTTGACTCTGCCCGCCAGAACCTTCGGAGGACGCTTCCTCAGCCTAGTAGCTAGACTTTACCTTACATCCTGGGCTTAAGCCTAGCCCTGTGGACTGACTCTTCGAACGCCTAGAGCTCTCTTAGGGTCTCCTAACGAAACCCCGGGTATTCTATGAATACCGGAAACGAACCTATCTATAGAAACCTAAGATCTGAGACTATTTCTCAGAAACTAAAACAAAACACTAATAAGAAAGAAAACTGAGATCCGAGTCTCTGAGTGAGTTGTGTACTGGAAAACTGTACACTGGAAACCACTTAATGACTCAGATCGAGTGGAGAGGGATGAATTCAACTGCTGGAGGCCTGGGGTATTTATAGCAGCTTCCCGGAGTGAAAAATTCTGAAAACTTCGATGTGGGACAGCCTCTGGCGGCTCGGGACGCCCGTCCCGGTTCGGGACGCCCGTCCTGATTCATTGACCAGGTTTGGGACGCCCGTCCCGGTTCAGGACGCCCGTCCTGGCGGTTTGACCGGGTCGGGACGCCCGTCCCGGGTTCGGGACGCCCATACCGGACCTTTGACCGGGTCAACATTTCCAAAAATTGCGTTTTTGCCCCAGAATTTGCTGTTTTCGTCTACTTTTCACCTGACACTTCCAAAATCATAAAAACCGTGAAATCAAGTAAATAGTAAACAATTAATGTCAATTTACTCTCAATTTCACATTAAAACATATATAAAAACATGCTAAAAATGTGATACGATTTTCGCGTATCAGATAACCCCACACTTAGCTTTTTGCTTGTCCTCAAGCAAAGTCTACATGGAGTTAGTGATTTTAAACCGTAGTGCAGTCACTTAAATTCCTAATCATGTTTTTATTCCAAAAATTCTTCAGACAATTCTTAACACAGGTCTGATTGGTTAGGTTGCTATGACAAGGTCTCACATGTCTCTAGTAGTTTGTTATGATCAGGCAGAAAATAAATCAACAACTAGGTTGGACTTTTTTCTTAGTCACAGGGTCTTCCTGATGTGTAGTGTGTGTACTAGTCTAGACCAGATAGTCAACACAATGAACTCTTATCTTAACTGCTACCAGATAATACTTCGACCTATCGCTAGACATACTGACAACAGATAACTCTCTGAGTTCTGAGCTTTGGTGATCAGATTTTTAATGTTTTAGCACTTAGTTATTTTCTTTATAGATTCAGGGTATTTCGAGTTTGCTTAGAACACGTCAACTTCAACTACCCATGTAGCGAGTCCCACTCCGATGACTCCCAGATCTACACGACCTTAGGGCATCAGGCTTTAAGTTCCCCGAAGGAGTGGTGCTCGAGTAGCGAAGGCCGCTGGCAAACTACCCTATTGTAATTAACTTCCTTAATGTTCCTTTCACTTTTAGCTCAAAGTCTCATCTAGTCATTCTAACTGCCAATATATCCACAACTGGTCTAATTTTATCTAGTTAAGTCTCGAATAGGCAATTGGTTGAGGTCTCTAATCCAGACAAGGTTGTGCTCAGTTATCAGGAATTCCCTATTCCTAATCAATTAGTCCAAGATAGCTATCAATTATCTCCTACTAACCATAACATACTACCTACATATCATAGACATAAGCAATTTGTTTAACCAAGCATACTGCATTTAGAAGTCTGAAAGACGGAAAAATTTTGAAAATTTTTTGGAAGGGTGTGAAAATACAGGGAAAACAAGCAAAAGCATGCGAAATTTTTTTTCAAACTGCTACAATGCACCGTGCACTGCTACCCCACACTTAAGTTTGGCACTGTCCTCAGTGTTCATGCATAGCTAATTACCCCACACTTATTTGAAAACAAGAAATAAAACATAATAAAACAAGAAAAAAAAAACAAAATAATGCAACAATTCTGTATGTCATATAAATCAATTTTGTACAAAGATTCATAGTCATACAGCCCAGACATACACAAAGAACAAGATAAACAAAAGACAAAAGAAAAAGAAAGAAGAGAAGGGGAGAGAGAGACTAAGAACCCGGCGGGTCGCCATCCAGTGGACCGAGGTCTGTTAGGTCAAACTCGAAGTTCTCCGCTACTCGGGCAGTCTGCTGATGTATCTCCTCAATCCTACTGGTGATCATGGCGATCCTGTCATCCATCACCGCCAGTCGTCTGTCAATCCGGTCATCCATCATGGCCAGCCGGCTGTCAATCCGGTCCATGTCTCGACTGTATCGTGCCGATAGTTCTGCCAATCCGTGCGACATGTGTCGTTCGAAGGCAGTACGTGGCACGAACGTCTCGGATGGATGGATATGCGGTGGAGCTGCTTCTGATGCCGAAGCCTGTCCTGGCTGCTCTGTGTGGATGGTGTAGCGGCCGCTCGCATCCCGGACAACCATTCCCATGTTCCGTAGGATGGTAACGTCTGTGGGAATAGTGGTTGGGGCGACCAGAGTAAGCTCCGAGCCCTCTATGTCCAACTCCAGGTAGCGGGCTATCCTGGTGATGAATGGCCCGAGCCCCAGACACTATTTCCGAGTGTCCGTAGCAAAACCCCGCATGATGACTGTGATAAGTCGAGCCATCTCTACTGTAGATCCCATATGCATGTTGGCCAAGAGGAATGTCTCCATCTGGGTGACATTCCCGGGGGCCGTCCGTCGTCCTGACAAAGTGTGTGCAATAATGGCATGTAAGTAGCGAAGAGCAGGATAGATACCTGTGGCTTTCGCAAAGCCATGCTGGTAGGGAACACCCGTCATACAGATCTGAGCCCAAGCAGTGGAGACCTCTGCAGAAGTGAAGTCCCGAACTGCTGTGGTGTAGGCGGGCGTATCCAGCTCCTCTCTCTGCCAGATACCCAAAGCGATGCCGAACTCGGCCATGCTCATCGACCGATCTATTCCGCCTAAGCGGAATGTGATCTGCTCCTGATGGCATGCAAAGGATGCATAGAACTCACATACCAGCTCCAGGTACGTGGGCTCTGTGACGATGAATACTCGACTGTAGGGTAGTACATTGAGTATGCGTCTGACCTCAGCCTCTACTCCCAGTGTCTGTACTGCTGCCCAATCCAGCGTTCTGCCCGTCAGAATCGTGCGTCCGATGTATCCGTGACATCTCTCCTGATATGCTGTGCTGGAGGGAAACAGCATAAAAGGATGTGTCACTGAGGTAACTGTCATAGTGGATGGGGTACGAGCACGTTTGGCAGCCATTTGGTTTGAAAGTGTTTGAGAGACTTTTGGGGATTTTAGGTAGGAAGGAAGGTTCGAATTCGAATTCTGGAGGTGAATTTGAATTCAAAAGGGTGAAATTAGGCTAGGGAAAGATTTCGAAATTTTTGGCGGGAAATTCGAATTTTGGAGGGAAATTCGAATTTGGAAGGAAATTTAAAATTTAAATTTTGGAGGGAAACTTGAAATTTTAAATTTGAAAAGTTTGCCAAAGGTGAAGAGAGAGAGTTATTTGAGAGAGGTGGATTTTTGGAAGTGAATTTTGAGGGAAAAATGAAAAAATTGAGATTTTATAGAAGGGGAGGCCTTCGGGACGCCCGTCCCGGGTTGCATCGGGACGCGTGCCAATTCCGAAAATGTTTTTTTTTCTTAATTCCTGCAAATCTTAGTATACCAAAAATAATTATAATTTTTAACAAGGCTTCCTGTTTATCCAATGAAATTCAGAAGTTGTTAAAAAAAAAACTCTATGCAAAAATTCCTCAGTCTCACTTTTTCGAAAATCATACTACCCTAATTTTATTCTTATTTAAATTCAGCAAGAAAAACAAAAATTTGAATTTATACAATTTAGTTAATGAAAAATAAACTGTAATTGCAAAATTTTCGTTTTTCATAGAAATAAAATGTCTGAAGAAAATTGTTGAAAATAAAGGACCCTTAAAAAAAATGTTTGAAAAAATAGAAAAATATGGGTCAATTATTCAAGTTTCAGTTCAAACTTATTATTGGCTGAAAATAAAAGTAAAAGAATCTTCCCTTTTTAACGAATCCTGTCTCTGATCTCCTGTAGTTCTGTCCGAATGTTTCGCATCTCTTGCAGTTCTGCTTGTATGTTGCGCATTTCCTCCTGCTGGTTCCTTTGTTCCTTCAAGATTTCCATCATCTCTCGGAGTAATTGCACATTTTGGCGTTCTATTGTGGTTCTGAGTTGGGTTACTTCAGAACTTAATGTTAGAACAGCCTGATATGATCGTCTTAGTCCGCCCGGTATTGTTTGAGTCATAGTGCTTATCCTGTGAGATATAGCATCTACCCGGGCAGCCAAGGCTGATTGAGAACTGTCAGTGCTATCCTCTGATGAAGGTGGTTGGTCGTTAGGTGCGGGGGATGCAGGAGTATATTCAGGAGATTTCGGGGTGTACTCGGGAGATTTAGGAGTATATTCGGGAGAAGCATGAGTGTATTCGGGGGAAGCAGGAGTGTATTCGGGAGAAGAAGGAATTGTTTGGATTTCTGGGGAAGTGTTATGTTCTACTTCGTCCAAAGTATCCTGGGCTCTTGTTCCCTTCATTTCTGAGTGCAAAGTCTGGTTAAAAATAACAAATAACAAACATAGGAAAGTGAAGACAACCGAGAAAAATATTTTTATGGATTTTAAAATTTATTTAGAAAGCAGGTAAATTTCCTCAATGTGGTTCTAAAATAATTTTCTAAAATTTGATTATCCTAAGTCTCTTAATTCCAGATATTATCTAAAATTAATTAGTTATGATAATCCTATATTCAGGAAAGTGATTGCCTAACTGGTATAACATAAGTGTTTATCAAAAGTCTAGGTTGCTACCGTTACCTATCATAAGTCTCTAGAATTGTGGCCAATAATCCTAAATTCATTATGATATTTCCCCGGCAACGGCGCCAAAAATCTGATGCGATTCCGGTTGACGTACTAAATAGGTGTTATTTTACCCTATGTCGATTATGATTAATTAAGGACTGTGATTGACTAATTGTCACGTTTAGTCTTATGGTGTCACTTAATCAGCCAGAATCTAAGGCTGAGTACCTATCGTGTAGCTAGTCTATTGGAAAGTATCTACGATTTTACTAAGTTAATTATCGTACTCCCAGGGAAGTGGCAACGGCTTAGTAGTAACTAGCCTCTTATCCTAACTCTTATCTTATGATCCAGTTATGCAATCTTCATCAAATACTTTGATGAGAGGGTGATCCATTCTCCACTAGGTTCAAGTCTAATTAACCCTAGAAGTGTTTTAAAGATAAGTTCTGATTCTATGTTATACTGTTCCTATATGTTGATTGACCTATATTCGAGTGTTTTAGATATATCTTAGCCTGGAATGCAACTATGTTCTGTGTCTAAAGGTGTACCACATCTGAGTCTCTATGCTACCGCCCCCCTATCATTAAGGTAAACGGCCCTACTCACGGTACGAACAAAGACAGTTATGAAAGCCCTATGTCACTTTCGGGGATCACTCTGAAGGCTCGTAATCGCTGGCATAACGCTCTACTCAGCCTACCTAGACTACTCTAACAAGCCAGGTGTTCAGCATGTTATTTTATCTAGTATGGCAGACACCAATACTAATTGATGCCTGTTAAACTAAACAGGTTATGAATAGACCGTGGTTAGGAATTGTCTATAACCCTATTTTAGTTTAAAAGAAACTACATTAGACATGCAGACATAATGATTATTTAGCAGGTGGCTATTTCCGGAAAAACATAATAACTTCAACATACAAAACAACTATTCATAAAATCATAATCTGATATTCATAATTGATGTTTAGGACAAAGCAATAAAACATATAAGAGAGGGGTATGGGGACTGATGCCATAAAGAAATCACCCTTTACTTAGTCTCGCCTACAGAGCGTACTGCTGTATACGTCGTATTGCCCGCCTTGACTCTGCCCGCCAGAACCTTCGGAGGACGCTTCCTCAGCCTAGTAGCTAGACTTTACCTTACATCCTGGGCTTAAGCCTAGCCCTGTGGACTGACTCTTCGAACGCCTAGAGCTCTCTTAGGGTCTCCTAACGAAACCCCGGGTATTCTATGAATACCGGAAACGAACCTATCTATAGAAACCTAAGATCTGAGACTATTTCTCAGAAACTAAAACAAAACACTAATAAGAAAGAAAACTGAGATCCGAGTCTCTGAGTGAGTTGTGTACTGGAAAACTGTACACTGGAAACCACTTAATGACTCAGATCGAGTGGAGAGGGATGAATTCAACTACTGGAGACCTGGGGTATTTATAGCAGCTTCCCGGAGTGAAAAATTCTGAAAAATTCGATGTGGGACAGCCTCTGGCGGCTCGGGATGCCCGTCCTGATTCATTGACCAGGTTTGGGACGCCCGTCCCGGTTCAGGACGCCCGTCCTGGCGGTTTGACCGGGTCGGGATGCCCGTCCCGGACCTTTGACCGGGTCAACATTTCCAAAAAATTGCGTTTTTGCCCCAGAATTTGCTGTTTTCGTCTACTTTTCACCTGACACTTCCAAAATCATAAAAACCGTGAAATCAAGTAAATAGTAAACAATTAATGTCAATTTACTCTCAATTTCACATTAAAACATATATAAAAACATGCTAAAAATGTGATACGATTTTCGCGTATCATCAGTCCTCACTTAGAACTTGATAGTTTGAGCATAGGTCTGTCACGTTAATTGCAATCAAGTGTTCCATGGCATCCACACAAAAACAAGTATCAACTAAATGCATGGGATACCTAAGGGTCTCATTTAGATCAAAAGTGATGTCATCATTTCCTACCCTTAACTTGATTTGACCATTACTGACGTCTATTAATGCTTTTGAGGTAGCTAGAAATGGTCGACCTAGGATCAGGGGCACTCCTCCTTCCCCATTCATGTCCATGACAACGAAATCCATAGGAAATACAAATTTTCCGACCTTTACTAAGAGATCTTCAATTATTCCCTTGGGGATTTTGACTGTCCTGTCTGCAAGTTGTATGCACATCCTAGTCGTTTTCAAATCATGCAATCCTAATTTATCAAATAAATTAGATGGCATAAGATTAATACTAGCTCCTAAGTCTGCTAATGCATGCATGTTAGTAATATTTCCAATTGTACATGGCAAGGTAAAACAACCAGGATCTTTCTGTTTAGACGGTAGTTTATTCAACAGGACCGCCGAACATTCTTCATTAAGAACCACCTTGTCCATGTCAAATTTTCTTTTATTACTAACAACTTCTTTTAAAAACTTAGCATACTTTGGCATTTCAGAAATAACATCAAGTAAAGGTAAATTAACATGAATCTGACTAAAATTCCTAAGAAACTTTTCAAATTGCTCCTTATCTTTATTGTGCATAAGGCTGGCAGGGTAAGGTACTTTTGGCCGGTACTCAGGAATAAACTCCGTCTTCCCTTTCCTTGCTACTTTGATTTCGACATCCGTCGACGTTGAGTCCTTGGAGCCTTCTTCTGGTTCCTGCACAAGAATAGGAGGGTCAGATGGTTTGGGTGGAGATGGAGATAGAATTTTACCAGATCTTAGAGTGATGGTCTTGCATTCAGTTTGAGGGTTGGTCTCAGTGTTGCTTGGTAGCGTTCCCTGGGACCTGTGAGAGAAATGGGTGGATAGCTGACCCATTTGCCTCTCTAAAGTTTGTATAGCAGCTTGTGTGTTTCTGATTGTTTGCTCGGTCTGCTTATATCTATTCTCCTTCTGCTGGATTCTTTCTGCGTGAGCTTCCTGAATCTTTTTGTTGGACTCTATCATTTCCTTGTTGGAGTCGGAAATGCTCTTCATCATGTCTCTCAATTCTTGCATGGGGTCAGCTGGAACGATGTAGTTCCTTGGTGCAGGCAGAGGGACTTGCTGGTTCTGCGGATATGGCAGTTGCTGAGGTACTCTTTTCTGAAAGTTAGTAGTCCCGGGATTGTTTCTCCAGCTAAATCCCGGATGGTTCTTCCAAGTGGGATTGTAGGTATTTCCTATAGGAGCAGAATTCACTGTGTCCACTTGTTCCATATCTTCTGGGATAGTTAATATCCCATTACCATAACAATCCCCATTGAAATGTGGTCCTTGGCAAAATTCGCAGACTTGGTATACTGACTGAATACTTTTCCCTTGTTGGAAAGCATTCAGCTGATTAGTAATACTGGCCTTCAGTGCCTCAAATTGATCGTCAGTGGAGGCAACGACCGCATTTACTGGTTGCTTCTTAGCTCGGCCACTTGTGCAGCAATTCTTGCTGTTCCTGTAGAGTCTCTCCAGAGCGTTTCTAGCATCTACATCACTCATTCCATTGAAACCGCTCTGGGGATTAAGTCCATCAAGAATTTGCTTACCCATGTCTGACATACCCCCGTAAAATTGCTGAATCAGCAATGCCTCGGTAAGTCCATGTTGGGGGCAGAGCCTGAGTAGTTCTTTGAATCTGTCCCAAGCTTCGATCACTGTCTCATCAGCAGCTTGAGTGAAACTAGACAGAGCCCTTCGATATTCTAGGACTCTTGCTGCAGAGTAGTACTCTTCTAGGAAGGCTTTGCTTAACTCGTCCCAAGAGGTGATGGAGTTAGTAGGTAGCTGGGCCAACCATCTCTTAGCTCTGTCCCTAAGTGAGTAGGGAAAAAGGTTGAGTTTAGTTATTTCTGCAGTGTGATCTCCCTTGAGGCCTTCGCAGAGAGAAGAGAAATCAGATAGGTGTTCCAGAGGATTCTCGGCTGCAGTTCCTCCAAACTAAACTCGATTTATAATCAGCTGGATCACATTAGGTTTAAAATCATAGCGAGGGTTCCCAGGGATTCAGATGGCAGATGAGACTGGGATAGTCTGTGGCTGGATGTAGGATTCTAGGGTAGGTCTTTCAGCCACCATTTCTGTTCTTCGCCTATTAGCTGTGCGAATGATTCGTTCAGGATTTTCAACTGGTGTTTCAAGGTTAGCTTCTGAAGATCGAGTCATGCAACTACAGAGAAGAACACGTTTTAGCCTGAGCAAACTGGTTAGTGAGGTTACAGGGAAAGTGCAAACTTAAAAACTTGGAAGAAAGAGAAAATAAAACGAAACAACTATTCAAAAGAAGAAAACACAAAAGATAGGGAAAAGAGAACAACTTACCATTAAACAAGAAAAAGTACAATTTTTTTTCGGATTTTTAGATTTTAAAATTTTTTTCTTTTAATATTTCGAAAGCGATTAAATTCCCTCAATATGGTTTTAGAATAATTTTCTAAAATTTGATTATCCTAAATGTCTTAATTTCAGATAACATCTAAAATTTGGAAATTGATTGTCTAACTGGTATAACTTAAGTGTTGGTCTAAAGTCTAGGTTACTACCGTTACCTATCATAAGCCTCTAGAATTTTGATCAGGAATCCTAAATTCATTATGATATTTCCCCGGCAACGGCGCCAAAAATCTGATGCGATTCCAGTTGACGTACTAACTAGGTGTTATTTTACCCTATGTTGATTATAAATAATTAAGGACTGTGATTGACTAATTGTCACATTTAGTCTCTATGGTGACACTTAATCAGCCAGAACCTAAGGCAGAGTACCTATCGTGTAGCTAGTCTGTTGGAAAGTATCTACGATTTTATTAAGTTAATTATCGTACTCCCAGGGAAGTGGCAACGACTTAGTAATAACTAGCCTTTTATCCTAACTCCTATCTTATGATCCAGTTATGCAATCTTCATCAAATATTTTGATGAGAGGGTGATTCATTCTCCACTAGGTTTAAGTCTAATTAGTCCTAGAAGTGTTTTATAGATGAGTTCTGATTCTATGTTATACTGTTCCTATATGTTGAATGACCTAAGTTCGAATATTTTAGACATGTCTTAGCCTGGATTGCAACTATGTTCTGTGTCTAAAGGCGTACCACATCCGAGGTTTCTAATAAACCGCCCTACCTTAATGACGGCCCTACTCACGGTTCGGGACGAAGGCATCCATGAAAGCCCTATGTCACTTCGGGGATCATACCGCTTGCCCTAGCCGCCGGCATAATCGGACTCGGCTCGGCTTCCCCTAGACTACTCTAACAGACAGGGTGTTCAGTATGTTATTTTATCTAGCATGGCAGACACCAATACTAATTGATGCCTGTTAAACTAAATAGGTTATGATTAGACCGTGGTTAGGAATTGTCTATAACCCTAACTTTAGTTTAAAAGAGCACATTAGACATGCAGACATAGTGAATGTTAAGCAGGTGGCTATTTCCTGAAAAACATAACAACGTCAACATATAAAACAACTATTCATAAAAATCGTAATCTCGCATTCATAATAAATATTTAGAACAATACAATAACAACATATAAGAGAGGGAGATGGGGACTGATGCCATAAAGAAATCACCCTTTACGTAGTCTCACCGACGGAGCGTACTGCTATATATGTCGTATTGCTCGCCCTGACTCTGCTCGCTAGAACCTTCGGAGGACGCTTCCTCAGCCTAGTAACTGGGCTTTACCTTAATACCCAGCTTAAGCCCAGCCCTATGGACTGACTCTTCGAACGCCTAGAGCCCTCTTAGGATCTCCTAACGAAATCCCGGGTATTCTATGAATACCAGAAACGAACCTATCTATAGAAGCCTAAGATCTGAGACTATTTCTCAGAAACTAAAACAAAACACTAATAAGAAAGAAAACTGAGATCCGAGTCTCTGAGTGAGTTGTGTACTGGAGAAGTGTACACTGGAAACCACTTAATGACTCAGATCGAGTGGAGAGGAATGAATTCAACTGCTGGAGGCCTGGGGTATTTATAGCAGCTTCCCGGGGTGATTTTTCAGCAAAAATTCGATGTGGGATTGGTTCTGGGGGCTCGAGACGCCCGTCCTGATCTGTTGACGAGGTCGGGACGCCCGTCCCGAGTCCTGGACGCCCGTCCCGGCGGGTTGACTGGGTCGGGACGCCCGTCCTGACCCGTTGACTAAGTCAATATTTCCAAAAATTGCATTTTTGCCCCAAAATTTGCTATTGTCATCTACTTTTCACCTGATACTTCCAAAATCATAAAAACTTTGAAATTACGTGAATAATGAACAATCAAGATCAAATTACCTTCAATTTCACCCAAATTCATGCATAAAAACATGCTAAAAAGGTGATACGATTTTCGCGTATCAGGTAGTTTGTCAGCGGCCTTCGCTACTCGAGCACCACTCCTTCGGGGAATTTAAAGCCTGATGCCCTAAGGTCGTGTAGATCTGGGAGTCATCGGAGTGGGACTCGCTACATGGGTAGTTGAAGTTGACGTGTTCTAAGCAGACTCAAAATACCCTGAATCTATAAAGAAAATAACTAAATGGTAAAACATTACAAATCTAATCACCAAAGCTCAGAACTCAAAAAGTTGTCTGTTGTTAATATGTCTAGCGATGGGTTGAAGTGTTATCTGGTAGTAGTTAAGACAAGAGTAGATTGTGTTGACTATCTGGTCTAGACTAGTACACACACTACACATCAGGAAGACCCTGTGACTAAGAAAAAAAGTTCAACCTAGTTGTTGATTTGTTTTCTGCCTGATCATAACAAGCTACTAAAAACATCTAAGACCTTGTCATAGCAACCTAACCAGTCAGACCTGTGTTAAGACTTGTCTGAAGAATTTTTGGAATAAAAACATGACTAGGAATTTAAGTGACTGCACTACGATTTAGAATCACTAACTTCAGGTAGACTTTACTTGAGGACAAGCAAAAAGCTAAGTGTGGGGTTATCTGATACGCGAAAATCGTATCACCTTTTTAGCATGTTTTTATGTATGATTTCGGGTGAAATTGAGGGCAAATTGATCTTAATTGTTTGTTAATTACTCAATTTCACGGTTTTTATGATTTTGGAAGTGTCAGGTGAAAAGTAGACGAAAACAACAAATTTTGGGGCAAAAACGCAATTTTTGGAAATGTTGACTTGGTCAAAAGGTCAGGACGGGCGTCCCGACCCAGTCAAACAGCCAGGACGGGCGTCCAGGACTCGGGACGGGCCTCCTGACCTGGTCAACAGATCAGGACGGGCCTCCCGAACCCCCAGATCCAGTCCCACATCAAATTTTTGATGAAAAATCACCCCGGGAAGCTGCTATAAATACCCCAGGCTCCAACAGTTGAAATCATTCCTCTCCACTCGATCTGAGTCATTTAGTGGTTTCCAGTGTACACTTCTCTAGTACACAGCTCAGTCAGAGACTCGGATCTCAGTTTTCTTTCTTATTAGTGTTTTGTTTTAGTTTCTGAGAAATAGTCTCAGATCTTAGGTTTCTATAGATAGGTTCGTTTCTGGTATTCATAGAATACCCGGGATTTCGTTAGGAGATCCTAAGAGGGCTCTAGGCGTTCGAAGAGTTAGTCCACAGGGCTGGGCTTAAGCTGGGTATTAAGGTAAAGCCCAGTTACTAGGCTGAGGAAGCGTCCTCCGAAGGTTCTGGTGAGCAAAGTCAAGGCGAGCAATACGACATATACAACAGTACGCTCCGTCGGCGAGACTACGTAAAGGGTGATTTCTTTATGACATCAGTCCCCAGGTCCCTCTCTTATATGTTGTTATTGTGTTGTTCTAAATATCTATTATGAATACGAGATTACGATTTTTATGAATAGTTGTTTTATATGTTGACATTGTTATGTTTTTCCAGAAATAGCCACCTGCTAAATATTCACTATGTCTGCATGTTTAATGTGCTCTTTTAAACTAAAGTTAGGGTTATAGACAATTCCTAACCACAGTCTAATCATAACCTGTTTAGTTTAACAGACATCAATTAGTATTGTTGTCTACCATGCTAGATAAAATAACCTGCTGAACACCCTGCATGTTAAAGTAGTCTAGGTAGGAGCCGAGTTGAGTCCGATTATGCCGGCGGCTAGGGCAAGCGGTATGATCCCCGAAGTGACATATGGCTTTAATGGATGCCTTCGTCCCGAACCGTGAGTAGGGCCGTCATTAAGGTAGGGCGGTTTATTAGAAACCTCGGATGTGGTACGCCTTTAGACACAGAACATAGTTGCAATCCAGGCTAAGACATGTCTAAAATATTCGAATATAGGTCAATCAACATATAGGAACAGTATAACATAGAATCAGGACTCATCTATAAAACACTTCTAGGATTAATTAGACTTAAACCTAGTGGAGAATGAATCACCCTCTCATCAAAGTATTTGATGAAGATTGCATAACTGGATCATAAGATAGGAGTTAGGATAAAAGGCTAGTTACTACTAAGCCGTTGCCACTTCCCTGGGAGTACGATATTTATTTAATAAAATCGTAGATACTTTCCAACAGACTAGCTACACGATAGGTACTCTGCCTTAGGTTTTGACTGATTAAGTGACACCATAAAGACTAAATGTGACAATTAGTCAATCCCAGTCCTTAATTACTCAAAATCAACATAGGGTAAAAATAACACCTATTTAGCACGTCGGTCGGAAACCCCATCAATATATCTAAAATACTCGAACATAGGTCAATCAACATGTAGGAACAGTATAACATAGAATCATGACATTATCTGTAAAACACTTTTAAGCTTAAATAGACTTAAACCTAGTGGAGAATGAATCACCCTCTCATCAAAGATATTGATGAACGATTGCATAACTGGATCATAAGATAAGAGTTAGGGTAAGAGGATTGTTACTACTAAGCCGTTACCACTTCCCTGGGAGTACGATATTTGATTTAATTAAAATCGTAGATACTTTCCAACAGACTAGCTACACGATAGGTACTCTGCCTTAGGTTCTGATTGATTAAGTGATGATGCTGATGCGATTCCGGTTGACGTACTAAATAGGTGTTATTTTACCCTATGTCGATTATGATTAATTAAGGACTGTGATTGACTAATTGTCACGTTTAGTCTTATGGTGTCACTTAATCAGCCAGAATCTAAGGCAGAGTACCTATCGTGTAGCTAGTCTATTGGAAAGTATCTACGATTTTACTAAGTTAATTATCGTACTCCCAGGGAAGTGGCAACGGCTTAGTAGTAACTAGCCTCTTATCCTAACTCTTATCTTATGATCCAGTTATGCAATCTTCATCAAATACTTTGATGAGAGGGTGATCCATTCTCCACTAGGTTCAAGTCTAATTAACCCTAAAAGTGTTTTAAAGATGAGTTCTGATTCTATTTTATACTATTACTATACATTGATTGACCTATATTCGAGTATTTTAGACATGTCTTGGCCTGGATTGCAACTATGTTCTGTGTCTAAAGGTTACCACATTTGAGTTTCTACGCTACCGCCCCATCGTTAAGGGTAACGACCCTACTCACGGCTCGGACTAAAGTCAGCAATGACCGCCCTATGTCACTTTGGGGATCATACTGCTCGTCTCATAACCGCTGGCATAATACTCAACTCAGCCTACCTAGACTACTTTCAACCAACAAGGTGTTCCGCAGATTATTTTATCTAGTATGGCAGACATCAATACTAATTGATGTCTGTTAAACTAAACAGGTTATGAATAGACCGTGGTTAGGAATTGTCTATAACCCTAATTTCAGTTTAAAAGAACGACAATAGACATGCAGACATAATGGATATTTAAGTAGGTGGCCATTTCTAGAAAAACATAATAACTTCAACGTATATCACAAATATTCATAAAAACATAATCTGGTATTCCAATCAGTATTTGGACAAACACAATAACAATATATAAGAGAGGGACAGGGGGACCGATGCCATAAAGAATTCACCCTTTACGAAGTCTCGCCGATGGAGCGTACTGCTGTATATGCCGTATTGCTTGACCCGACTCTGCTCGTCAGAACCTTCGGAGGACGCTTCCTCAGCCTAGTAGCTGGGCTTTACTTAACAACCCGGCTTAAGCCCAGCCTTGTGGACTGACTCTTCGAACGCCTCGAGCCCTCTTAGGATCTCCTAACGAAATCCCGGGTATTCTAGGAATACCAGAAACGAACCTATCTATAAAAGCCTAAGATCTGAGACTATTTCTCAGAAACTGAAACAAACACTAATAAGAAAGAAAACTGAGATCCGAGTCTCTGAGTGAGTTGTGTACTAGAGAATTGTACACTGGAAACCACTTAATGACTCAGATCGAGTGGAGAGGGATGAATTCAACTGCTGGAGGCCTGGGGTATTTATAGCAGCTTCCCGGAGTGAAAATCTCTGAAAAATTCGATGTGGGACAGCTTCTGGCGGCTCGGGACGCCCGTCCCGGTTTGGGACGCCCATCCTGATTTGTTGACCAGGTTCGGGACGCCCGTCCTGAGGGATGCCCGTCCTTAGGGATGCCCGTCCCGGACCGTTGACCAAGTCAACATTTCCAAAAATTGCGTTTTTGCCCCAAAATTTGCTATTTTCGTCTACTTTTCACCTGACACTTCCAAAATCATAAAAACCGTGAAATCAAGTAAATAATAAACAATTAACATCAATTTACTCTCAATTTCACCGTAAAACATATATAAAAACATGCTAAAAAGGTGATACGATTTTCGCGTATCAGATAACCCCACACTTAGCTTTTTGCTTGTCCTCAAGCAAAGTCTACATGGAGTTAGTGATTCTAAACCGTAGTGCAGTCACTTAAATTCCTAGTCATGTTTTTATTCCAAAAATTCTTCAGACAATTCTTAACACAGGTCTGACTGGTTAGGTTGCTATGACAAGGTCTCAGATGGTTTTAGTAGCTTGTTATGATCAGGCAGAAAACAAGTCAACAACTAGGTTGAACCTTTCTCTTAGTCATAAGGTCTTCCTGATGTGTAGTGTGTGTACTAGTCCGGACCAGATAGTCAACACAATGTACTCTTGTCTTAACTACTACCAGATAACACTTCGACCTATCGCTAGACATACTGACAACAGATAACTTTCTGAGTTCTGAGCTTTGGTTATCAGATTCTATCATTTAGCATTTATTGATTCCTTTCGTTTATAGATTTTCTAGGGTATTTTGAGTCTGCTTAGAACACGTCAACTTCAACTACCCATGTAGCGAGTCCCACTCCGATGACTCCCAGATCTACACGACCTTAGGGCATCAGGCTTTAAGTTCCCCGAAGGAGTGGTGCTCGAGTAGCGAAGGCCGCTGGCAAACTACCCTAATTTAATTAGCTCATTTTTTTTCTTTTTCACTTTTGGCTCAGAGTCTCATCTAGTCATTCCAATTGTCAATGCATCCTGCAACTGGTCTAATTTTATCTAGTCAAGTTTTGAAAAGGTAATTGGTTGAGGTCTCTAATCCAGACTAAGTTGTGCTCAATTATCAGGAATTCCCTATTCCTAATCAATTAGTCCAAGATAGCTATCCATTATCTCCTACTAACCATAACATACTACCTACATATCATAGACATAAGCAATTGTTTAACCAAGCATACTGCATTTAGAAGTCTGAAAGACTGAAAAATTTTAAAAATTTTTTGGAAGGATGTGAAAATACTGTGAAAACAAGCAAAATCATGCAAAGATTTTGCCAACTGCTACAGTGCACCGTGCACTGCTACCCCACACTTAAGTCTGACACTATCCTCAGTGTTCATGCATAGCTAAACTACCCCACACTTATTTGCAAACAAGAAATAAAACAAAACAAAGAACTCTTACCCCACACTTATTTGACTAACTAAGGGTAAGAGAGAAAATAAAACAACCAAAGAAATAACAAAACAGGACACCGAACAAAGAAAATAAAAGTAAAAGAACATGAGGATTAGAAGAACTCCCTTCATGTCGCGAGCAGAAGGGTCTTCTCTGATCTGTCAATTGGCTCTTCACCTTAGCCATGTGCTATTGCTGAGGTGTTCTTGACTCTGCAAGCTCTAGATACTGGAACGGATGACGTTAGCTTCGATCCTTCATCGTCGAGCTCTAGGTAGTGGCCTATTCATTTGATGATTGGCTCGAGCCCCACGGACTGCTTCCTCGAATCATTTGTAAGATTTCTCACAATCATAGCAACGTGTCCAGGAGGAACGTGTCTAGGAATGAGATTTCTTGGGATTTGTGTGCCTTCCTGCCAATGTTAGTAAAGGTATTGCATGCAAGTCTCGAATGGAAGAAAAGATACCTGACGTTTTGGCGAAGCTGTGGTGGTAGGGGGTTCCAGTTGTGTAGATCTGGGCCCAAGTATTTGAGACTTCCTCGAGGAAGTTTCTCACAGCTGATTGGTATGCAGGGAATGCAAGCTCCTCCATTGCTATGCTCCCGACACAATGCCAAATTCCTCTATATCTGCCGACCGTTCGTTACCTCTTGGTAGATCACTTGCTTGCACTGATCTGGCTTTAATTGTTGCCAGTATCTCATCTATTGATTCTGCGAGTGTGGGTTTTGCTGTTGATACGCTAAAATCGTATCACATTTTTAGCATGTTTTTATGTATGTTTTAATGTGAAATTGAGAGTAAATTGACATTAATTGTTTACTATTTACTTGATTTCATGGTTTTTATGATTTTGAAAGTGTCAGGTGAAAAGTAGACGAAAACAGCAAATTCTGGGGCAAAAACGCAATTTTTGGAAATGTTGACCCGGTCAAAGGTCCGGGACGGGCGTCCCGACCCGGTCAAACCGCCAGGACGGGCGTCCTGAACCGGGACGGGCGTCCCGAACCTGGTCAACGAATCAGGACGGGCGTCCCGAGCCGCCAGAAGCTGTCCCACATCGAATTTTTCAGAATTTTTCACTCCGGGAAGCTGCTATAAATACCCCAGGCCTCCAGCAGTTGAATTCATCCCTCTCCACTCGATCTGAGTCATTAAGTGGTTTCCAGTGTACAATTTTCCAGTACACAACTCACTCAGAGACTCGGATCTCAGTTTTCTTTCTTATTAGTGTTTGTTTTAGTTTCTGAGAAATAGTCTCAGATCTTAGGTTTCTATAGATAGGTTCGTTTCTGGTATTCATAGAATACCCGGGGTTTCGTTAGGAGACCCTAAGAGAGCTCTAGGCGTTCGAAGAGTCAGTCCACAGGGCTAGGCTTAAGCCCAGGATGTAAGGTAAAGTCTAGCTACTAGGCTGAGGAAGCGTCCTCCGAAGGTTCTGGCGAGCAGAGTCAGGGCGGGCAATACGACGTATACAGCAGTACGCTCTGTAGGCGAGACTAAGTAAAGGGTGATTTCTTTATGGCATCAGTCCCCATACCCCTCTCTTATATGTTTTATTGCTTTGTCCTAAACATCAATTATGAATATCAGATTACGGTTTTTATGAATAGTTGTTTTGTATGTTGAAGTTATTATGTTTTTCCGGAAATAGCCACCTGCTAAATATTCACTATGTCTGCATGTTTAATGTGCTCTTTTAAACTAACGTTAGGGTTATAGACAATTCCTAACCACGGTCTAATCATATCCTGTTTAGTTTAACAGGCATCAATTAGTATTGGTGTCTGCCATGCTAGATAAAATAACATGCTGAACACCCTGCTTGTTAAAGTAGTCTAGGTAGGAGTCGAGCTGAGTCCGATTATGCCGGCGGCTAGGGCAAGCGGTATGATCCCCGAAGTGACATAGGGCTTTCATGGATGTCTTCGTCCCGAACCGTGAGTAGGGCCGTCATTAAGGTAGGGCGGTTTATTAGAAACCTCGGATGTGGTACGCCTTTAGACACAGAACATAGTTGCAATCCAGGCTAAGATGCATCTAAAATACTCGAAGACAGGTCAATCAACATATAGGAACAGTATAGCATAGAATCAGAACTCATCTTTAAAACACTTTTAGGATTAATTAGACTTGAACTTAGTGGAGAATGGATCACCCTCTCATCAAAGATATTGATGAAGATTGCATAACTGGATCATAAGATAAGAGTTAGGATACGAGGCTAGTTACTACTAAGCCGTTGCCACTTCCCTGGGAGTACGATAATTAAATTAATAAAATCGTAGATACTTTCCAATAGACTAGCTGCACGATAGGTACTCTGCCTTAGGTTCTGGCTGATTAAGTGACACCATAGAGACTAAATGTGACAATTAGTCAATCACAGTCCTTAATTATTCATAATCAACATAGGGTAAAATAACACCTATTTAGTACGTCAACCGGAATCGCTATCAGCTGTGGTGGTGTCTTCTGAAAGTTTCCAGCTTCCGAATTATTCCTCAGCTAAATCCCGTATGATTCCTCTAGCTGGGATTGTATGCATTTCCCATTGGAGCAGTATTCTGCAGTAAGCTACTCCTACCTCTTTTGGAATGGTCAGTCATTCCCATAGCAATCCCTGCTAAAGTGTGGTACTTAGCAGACTTCACAGATTTGATACACAGGCTGAACATTTCTTCCTAAAACATTGGCACTCTGAATCTGGAAAACAACTAGAATCTGCACATGACTTTAACATCATTAGTAAGTAATGCCTGTGGTTCAGGCCATTTTTGAAAAGTGTTCCACAACTACTATGATGTAATTATTTTCAAAGAGAAAAGGATTCGAAATACCCTTGATATCAACGGTTGCAACATTCTGTGTATGTCGCTGGGGTAGATGATTTCTGGAAGATGTGTTACCTGTCATTTGGCAAGCATCGCATGACTGTATCAGAGATACAAGAGTCCTTGAATGTGGTGAGTCAACAAGATCCTGCTTTCAACACTTTCCGGACAGTGTTGATAGTAGTCAATTGGTCTCCCGTAGATTCTTTAGGGCAATGCTCCAAAATCTTGTGTCCTTCATCTTCTGAGACACATCTTCTGATCAACTGATCTGCAAAAATTTGAAATAGAAGAGAAACTACCCAGTAGTAATATTTCAAATCAGCAAAGAATTTCTTCTTTTGCTGATAAGTCATATCACTTGGAACTTATTTAGTGACTAGATAATTTGCAATAAATCACAGATGAGAATTATTACACATAGCAAACAATGCAAATAAGTTTTCATCCAAAAATTTATCAGTATTACACTAGCCTCTAACTCGGGGTTTTCTAATCTAGACCAATGGTTTGCTTTCTAGATTTTCAACCGTTTTTCTTATCCCTTTATTCTATATCAAGTTCAAGTAACAATAAAACTTAACTAAATCAAGTATGGTTCAGTATCAGTTTTATTGAACACAGATATCTTGGAGTGATCAGTGTCACCTATTGTTTCTAGACAAGACTAGATAAGATCAGAATTTATCATGCATGAACTTTCTTATCATCTTTCTGTCCTAAAACAATTCTTACTACATCATTACATCACATATTCATTCAAAAAGCAGATTTCAATCAGGTGATGTCATAATGGGTGCAATAATTCCTTTTGGTTTAAAAGTTCTCATGCAATCATCAAACAAAACAAAAGGAACATCCTTTTTCCAATAGAACATTCAAAGGTCTGGCTATTAAGGAAAAACTATTTCATAACTCATCCTAATAAGGTCGGCATGACTCTAAGAAAATTCTAAAATAGAGTTTCTTCCCAATAAAAATCTAAGCCAACATTTTACAACTCAGAAGAAAATATATTTTATCCTCATTTCCATTTTTATTTCTTCGAAATTAAATAAAGGAAGAAAAACACGAAAAAGAGCAACTAAGAAAACAACTAAAACAAACAAGAGATAGGGAAAAGGAATAACTCACCGTTGAGCAGGAAAGATACATTCTTTTTGGGATTTTAAATTTTTAACATTTTTTTTTCTTTTTATGTTGAAAGAAGGTAAATTTCCTTAATATGGTTTTAGAATAATTTTCTAAAATTTGATTATCCTAAGTGTCTTAATTTCAGATATTATCTAAAATTAATTAGTTATGATAACCCTATATTTCGGAAATTGATTGTCTAACTAGTATAAGATAAGTGCAGGTCTAAGGTCTAGGTTACTACCGTTACCTATCATAAGTCTCTAGAATTGTGGCCTTTAATCCTAAATTCATTATGATATTTCCCCGGGAACGGAGCCAAAAATCTGATGCGATTCCGGTTGACGTACTAAATATGTGTTATTTTACCCTATGTCGATTATGATTAATTAAGGACTGTGATTGACTAATTGTCACGTTTAGTCTTATGGTGTCACTTAATCAGTCAGAATCTAAGGCAGAGTACCTATCGTGTAGCTAGTCTATTGGAAAGTATCTACGATTTTACTAAGTTAATTATCGTACTCCCAGGGAAGTGGCAACGGCTTAGTAGTAACTAGCCTCTTATCCTAACTCTTATCTTATGATCCAGTTATGCAATCTTCATCAAATACTTTGATGAGAGGGTGATCCATTCTCCACTAGGTTCAAGTCTAATTAACCCTAAAAGTGTTTTAAAGATGAGTTCTGATTCTATGTTATACTGTTACTATACATTGATTGACCTATATTCGAGTATTTTAGACATGTCTTGGCCTGGATTGCAACTATGTTCTGTGTCTAAAGGTTACCACATCTGAGTTTCTACGCTACCGCCCCATCGTTAAGGGTAACGGCCCTACTCACGGCTCGGACTAAAGTCAGCAATGACCGCCCTATGTCACTTTGGGGATCATACTGCTCGTCTCATAACCGCCGGCATAATACTCAACTCAGCCTACCTAGACTACTTTCAACCAACAGGGTGTTCCGCAGATTATTTTATCTAGTATGGCAGACATCAATACTAATTGATGTCTGTTAAACTAAACAGGTTATGAATAGACCGTGGTTAGGAATAGACCGTGGTTAGGAATTGTCTATAACCCTAATTTCAGTTTAAAAGAACGGCAATAGACATGCAGACATAATGGATATTTAAGCAGGTGGCCATTTCTAGAAAAACATAATAACTTCAACGTATATCACAAATATTCATAAAAACATAATCTGGTATTCCAATCAGTATTTGGACAAACACAATAACAACATATAAGAGAGGGACAGGGGGACCGATGCCATAAAGAATTCACCCTTTACGAAGTCTCGCCGATGGAGCGTACTGCTGTATATGCCGTATTTCTTGACCCGACTCTGCTCGTCAGAACCTTAGGAGGACGCTTCCTCAGCCTAGTAGCTGGGCTTTACTTAACAACCCGGCTTAAGCCCAGCCCTGTGGACTGACTCTTCGAACGCCTCGAGCCCTCTTAGGATCTCCTAACGAAATCCTGGGTATTCTAGGAATACCAGAAACGAACCTATCTATAGAAGCCTAAGATCTGAGACTATTTCTCAGAAACTAAAACAAACACTAATAAGAAAGAAAACTGAGATCCGAGTCTCTGAGTGAGTTGTGTACTAGAGAATTGTACACTGGAAACCACTTAATGACTCAGATCGAGTGGAGAGGGATGAATTCAACTGCTGGAGGCCTGGGGTATTTATAGCAGTTTCCCGGAGTGAAAATCTCTGAAAAATTCGATGTGGGACAGCTTCTGGCGGCTCGGGACACCCGTCATGATTTGTTAACCAGGTTCGGGACGCCCGTCCTGAGGGATGCCCGTCCTTAGGGATGCCCGTCCCGGACCGTTGACCAAGTCAACATTTCCAAAAATTGCGTTTTTGCCCCAAAATTTGCTATTTTCGTCTACTTTTCACCTGACACTTCCAAAATCATAAAAACCGTGAAATCAAGTAAATAATAAACAATTAACATCAATTTACTCTCAATTTCACCCTAAAACATATACAAAAACATGCTAAAAAGGTGATACGATTTTCGCGTATCAGATGCGTTCCGATTGATATACTAAAATAGGTGATGTTTTACCCTATGTGGATTATGAGTAATTAAGGACTTATCCTGACTAATTGTCACATTTAGTCTCTATACTGTCACTTAATCAATCAGAACCTAAGGCAGAGTACATATCGTGTAGGTAGTCTGTTGGAAAGTATCTACGATTTTAATTAAATCAAATATCGTACTCCCAGGGAAGTGGTAACGGCTTAGTAGTAACTATCCTCTTACCCTAACTCTTATCTTATGATCCAGTTATGCAATCGTTCATCAATATCTTTGATGAGAGGGTGATTCATTCTCCACTAGGTTTAAGTCTATTTAAGCCTAAAAGTGTTTTACAGATAATGCCCTGATTCTATGTTATACTGTTCCTACATGTTAATTGACGTATCTTCGAGTGTTTTAGATATATCTTGGCCTAGATTGCAACTATGTACTGAGTCTAAAAGGTGTACCACATCTGAGTTACCTGATAAATCACCCTACCTTAATGACGGCCCTACTCACGGTTCGAGCTAAAGGCATCCATGAAAACATATGTCACTTAGGAGATCATGCCGCTCGCCCTAACGCCGGCATAAACACACAAACTCAGCTTACTTAGACTACTCTAACAAACATGGTGATCTATAGGTTATTTCATCTAATATGACAGACATTAATGCAACCCGACGGGGAAGTCCTAAATTAATGCATGTTAAACTAAACAGGTTATGATTAGACCATGGTTAGGAATTGTCTATAACCCTAAATTTAGTTTAAAAGAAACTACATTAGACATGCAGACATAATGAAAGTTAAGCTGGTGGCCATTTCGGGAAAATCATAAAGTACTTCAACATGCATAACAAATATTCATAAAATCATAATCTAATAATCATAACAAATGTTTGGACGAACACAGTACAGACATATAAAGAGAGGGACAGGGGGACCGATGCCATAAAGTAATCACCCTATACGAATTCTCGTCGATGGAGTAACTACTTATATATGTTGGACTGCTCGACCCGACTCTGCTCGACAGAACCTTCGGAGGACGCTTCCTCAGTCTAGTAGCTGGACTTTACCTTAATACCCATCTTAAGCCTAGCCATGTGGACTGACTCTTCGAACGCCTAGAGCCCTCTTAGGATCTCCTAACGAAACCCCGGGTATTCTATGAATACCAGAAACGAACCTATCTAGTTGTATCCTAGGATCTGAGACTAACTCTCAGAAATAAAGAACACACTATCTAGAAATAAAAAGAAACTTATACTGAAACCTGAGTCTCTAAGTGACTTGTATACTATGGAAAACTGTATACTTGAAGTCACTAAATGACTCAGATGGAGTGGAGAGGAATGAATTCAACTGAGGAAGGCCTGGGGTATTTATACCAGCTTTCTGGAGTGAATTTCTCTTAGAATTTCGATGTGGGGTTCTGAATTGCGGCACGGGACGCCCGTCCTGGATTGGGACGCCCGTCCCGGCTTGTTGACCAGGTCAGGACGGCTGTCCCGAGTCCTGGATGCCCGTCCTGGCCTGTTGACCATGTCAAGACGCCCATCCTGACTTTGGGACGCCTACCCCGATTTCCGATCTTCTGAAAATCACGTTTTTGCCCTGAAATTTGTCATTTTCTTCTACTTTTCACCTGACACTTCCAAAATCATAAAAACTGTGAAATTGAGTTAATAACAATCAATTAAGACCGATTTACCATCAATTTCACCCTAAATTATGCCTAAAAACATGCTAAAATGTGATATGATTTATGCATATCATATAACCCCACACTTAGCTTTTTGCTTGTCCTCAAGCAAAGTCTACCTGAAGTTAGTGATTTTAAATCATATGTGTAGTCACTTAAATTTCCTAGTCATGTTTTTATTCCAAAAATTATTCAGACAATTCACAACACAGGTCTGACTGGTTAGGTTGCTATGACAAGGTCTCAAATGTCTCTAGTAGATTATTATGATCAAGCAGATTTAACAACTTAACAACTAGATTGAACTCTTCTCTCAGTCACAAGGTCTTCCTGATGTGTAGTGTGTGTACTACTCTAAACCAGATAGTCAACACAATATACTCTCATCTTAACTACTACCAGATAACACTTCGACCCGTCGCTAGACATACTAACAATAGACAACTTTCTGAGTTCTGAGCCTTGGTGATCAGATTTTTAATTATTTAGCATTTATTGATTTTTTCTTTTATAGATTTTTCAGGGTATTTTGAGTCTGCTTTAACACGTCAACTTTAACTACCCATGTAGCGAGTCCCACTCTGATGACTCCCAGACCTACACGACCTTAGGGCATCAGGCTTTAAGTTCCCCTAAGGAGTGGTGCTAGAGTAGCAAAGGCCGCTAGCAAACTACCCTATTTAATTAACTCTCTTTTTTTTCTTTTCACTTTCAGCTCAGAGTCTCATCTAGTCATTTTAATTGCCAATACATCCTCAACTGGTCTAATCTTATCTAGTTAAGTTTTGAAAAGGTAATTGGCTGAGGTCTCTAATCTAGACTAAGTTGTGCTCAATTATCAGGAATTCCCTATTCCTAATCAATAAGTTCAAGATAGTCATCACATTGTCTCCTACTAAACATAAAATTCTACACACATATCCTAGACATGAGCAATGTTTTACCAATCATACTGTATTTTGAAGTCTGAAAGAATGAAAAATTTTGAAATTTTTTTTGGAAGGGTGTGAAAATACGGGAAAACATGCAAAAATCGTGCAAAAAAAATTTATTTCTACTACACTGCACTGTGCACTGCTACCCACACTTAAGTCTGACACTGTCCTCAGTGTTCATGTATATCTAAATTACCCCACACTTATTTTAAAACAAGAAGAAACAAAAACAAAACATAAAAACTCTTACCCCACACTTATTCGACTAACTAAGGGTAAGAAGAAAAATAAAACAATGAAAGAAATAACAAAATATAGTAAAAGAAACAAATGATGTTATGTCATATCAATCAACATCATACAGAGATTCATATTTCATACAGCCCAGACATGATCACACACATAGAGCAAAAACAACAAAAGAAAAAGAAAAGGAAAAGAAAAACTAAGAACCCGGCTCATCGTCGTCATGTGGACGGAGGTCTGCTGTAAAGTAGACCTTTGTGTTTTCAACCAGTTGGGAGGTATGCTGAAAGATCTCCTCGATCCTATTGGTGTTCATGGCGATTCTATCGTCCATCATCGACATCCGTCTCTCGATTCTTTCCATATCCCGGCTATGTCGGGCCGAAAGTTCTGCCAATCCATGCGACATATGTCGTTCAAAGGCAGTGCGTGGAACGAATGTCTCGGTCGGAGGTATATGTACTAGAACTGCTCCTGGTGTCGATGCCTGTCCTTGCTGCTCCGTGTGGATGGAGTAGCGCCCATTTACATCCCATACGACCATCCCCATGTTCCTTAGAATGGTGGTCGGGGCAACCTGGGTCTGCTCCGAGCCCTCGATGTCCAACTCCAAGTAGTGGGCTATCCTGGTGATGAACGACCTGAGCCCCAGACACTGTTTCCGAGTGTCCGTAGCGAAACCCCGCATGATGACAGTGATGAGTCGAGCCATCTCCATTGTAGAACCCATATGCATGTTGGCCAGGAGGAATGTCTCCATCTGGGTGACATTCCTGGGGGCCGCCCAACGTCCTAACAGAGTGTGTGCTATATTGGCATGTAAATAGCGAAGAGCAGGATAAATACATGTGGCTTTCGCAAAGCCACACTGGTAGGGAACACCCGTCGTACAAATCTGAGCCCAAGCGGTGGAGACGTTTGCAGAAGTGAAGTCTCGAACTGCTGTGGTGTAGGCGGGCGTATCCAGCTCGTTCCTCTGCTAGATACCCAAGGCGATGCCGAACTCGGCCATGCTCATCGATCGATCTATTCCGCCCAAACGGAATGTGATATGCTCCTGTTGGAATGTAAACGAAGCGTAGAACTCGCATACCAGCTCTATGTAGGTCGGCTCAGTGACGATGAAGACTCGACTGTAGGGTAGTACGTCGAGTATGCGTCGGACCTCCTGCTCAACTTCTAGTGTCTATACTGCTGCCCAGTCAAGTGTTCTGCCAATCAGTATGGTGCGTCTGATATATCCATGACATCTTTCTTGGTATGCTGGAATGGAGGGAAAAAGCATAAAAGGGTGTGCCACCGATGTGACGGTCATGGAAGAAGTGATACGAGCGCGTTTGGGAGCCATTCTGGTTGAGAACGTTCGAGAGATTTTGAGAATTTAGGCGGGAAAGAATATTCGAATTCGAATTCTGGATGTGAATTTGAATTCGGAAGGATGGATTTTGGTTAGGGAAGTCTTTTGAATTTTTGGCGGGAAATTTGAATTTTGGAAGGAAATTTAAAAGTTCAAATTTTCGAGAGAAATTCAAATTTTGAAACTTCGGGAGTTTGCCAAAAATTTGTAGAGAGAAGGTAGAGAGAATTTTGTAGAGAGATGAATTTTTGATGGTTGGTTTGAGAGAAAATGAAGAGAAATGGCATATTTGTAGGAGGGGCGGCCCTCGGGATGTGTGCCACTTCCAAATTTTTTTTCATAATTCCCTGCAAATCTTAGTACACCAAAAAACAATCATAATATTTAACAAGTCTTCATGTTTAACCTATCAAATTCAGAAGCTGTTAAAAACTCTTTGCAAAAATTTCTCAATCTCTTTTTCGAAAATCATGACTACCCTAATCTTATCCTAACCTCTATTCAGCATGAACTATAGAAAAACAAAAGATTGAGTTTATACAACTTATTCATGAAAAATAAACTGTATTCGTAACACATTTATTTTCCATAAAGAATTTGAAAAAGTCTGAAGAAAAATTGCTGAATAAAATAAGAGACCCTTTTAAAAAGTTTGAAAATAAAAATTACGGGTCAATTATTTAATTTTAGTTCAAACAATTTATTTGCTGAAAAGAAGAATAAAATGAATCTTCCTTTTTCAATGGCCCTTATTTCTGATCTCTCGTATTTCTGCTTGTATGATTCGCATCTCTATGCGCATGGCTCTCATCTCATCCCTTTGCATGCCCTGCTCACTTCGTAAGTTAGCTAACTCCCGGAGTATCTGTACACCTTGGTTTTCCTGGAGACTTACTGTGGCCCTGAGTTGGTCCATGTTGGTTGTGATATTCAGGATACATTGGTTTGAATGACACAATATGCGTGCAATTCCTTGATCCATCTCATAGATCCTTTGAGCCAACGTATCTATCTGCATGGACAGAACTGAATGAGAACCGTTAGTACTTCCCCCGGATGAAGGGGTGTGCTCATTAGGCGTTGGAGTGTACTCAGGAGATGTTGGTGGGTTTTGGGTTTGGTCAAGGGGTGGTGGATTTATAGGAACTCTCTGGGCAGGAGTGTGAACTGGAGATCTTTGAGGTTCTTCTCACGGAGGAAAGGTATCCTCAGAAGGATCTTCTTCCGTGGGACTGGGCATACGGGTGTTCAGTAATCTTCTCACTAAGTCACTGGTGTCTAAGCTTGAGTTTATTTCTATAGGTTGTGGAGGAGGATTCTCCCGAGGTATTTCTGGTTCAGGCCTAGATGGTCCTTCTGGTTTTGTCTTCTTTCGTCCTGGAGTGTCAGGGTTTTCTGTTTTCTTTGCTTGATTTGTAGCTGCTCTTGTTCTCTTCATCTATGAGTGCAAAGTTTGGTTAGGAATAACAAATAACAAAGACATAAATGAAACAAAATAGAAAAAGACAAGTAAGAAATATTTTTTTGGGGTTTTTAAATTTTTAACATTTTTTTTCTTTTATACTTTGTTTAGAAAGCCGATAAAGTTCCTCAATATGGTTTTAGAATAATTTTCTAAAATTTGATTATCCTAAATGTCTAAATTTCAGATGATATCTAAAATCAATTAGTTATGATAACCCTATATTTCGGAAATTGATTGTCTAACTAGCATAAAATAAGTGTAAGGTCTAAGGTCTAGGTTACTACCGTTACCTATCATAAGCTTCTAGAATTATGGCCAATAATCCTAAATTCATTATGGTATGTCCCCAGCAATGGCGCCAAAAATCTGATGCGTTCCAACTGATATACTAAAATATGTGATGTTTTACCCTATGTGGATTATGAGTAATTAAGGACTTATCCTGACTAATAGTCACATTTAGTCTCTATACTGTCACTTAATCAATCAGAACCTAAGGCAGAGTACCTATCGTGTAGGTAGTCTGTTCGAAAGTATCTACGATTTTAATTAAATCAAATATCATACTCCCAGGGAAGTGGTAACGGCTTAGTAGTAACTATCCTCTTACCCTAACTCTTATCTTATGATCCAATTATGCAATCGTTCATCAATATCTTTGATGAGCGGGTGATTCATTCTCCACTAGGTTTAAGTCTATTTAAGCCTAAAAGTATTTTACAGATAATGTCCTGATTCTATGTTATACTGTTCCTACATGTTGATTGACGTATCTTCGAGTGTTTTAGATATATCTTGGCCTAGATTGCAACTATGTATTGAGTCTAAAAGGTGTACCACATCTGAGTTACCTAATAAACCGCCCTACCTTAATGACGGCCCTACTCACGGTTCGAGCTAAAGGCATCCATGAAAACCTATGTCACTTAGGAGATCATGCCGCTCACCCTAACGCCGGCATAAACACACAAACTCAGCCTACTTAGACTACTCTAACAAACATGGTGATCTATAGGTTATTTCATATAATATGGCAGATATTAATGCAACCCGACGGGGAAGCCTTAATTAATGCATGTTAAACTAAACAGGTTATGATTAGACCATGGTTAGGAATTGTCTATAACCCTAAATTTAGTTTAAAAGAAACTACATTAAACATGCAGACATAATGAAAGTTAAAATGGTGGCCATTTCCAGAAAATCATAAAGTACTTCAACATGCATAACAAATATTCATAAAATCATAATCTAATAATCATAACAAATGTTTGGACGAACACAGTACAGACATATAAAGAGAGGGACAGGGGGACCGATGCCATAAAGTAATCACCCTTTACGAAGTCTCGCCGATGGAGCAACTACTTATATTTGTTGGACTAATCGACCCGACTCTGCTAGACAGAACCTTCAGAGGACGCTTCCTCTGCCTAGTAGATGGACTTTACCTTAATACCCAGCTTAAGCCCAACCCTGTGGATTGAATCTTCGAACGCTTAGAGCCCTCTTAGGATCTCCTAACGAAACCCTGGGTATTCTATGAATACCAGAAACGAACCTATCTAGTTGTATCCTAGGATCTGAGACTAACTCTCAGAAATAACGAACACACTATCTAGAAATAAAAAGAAACTTATTCTGAAACCTGAGTCTCTAAGTGACTTGTATACTATGGAAAACTGTATACTTGAAGTCACTAAATGACTCAGATCGAGTGGAGAGGAATGAATTCAACTGAGGAAGGCCATGGGTATTTATAGCAGCTTTCTGGAGTGAATTTCTCTCAGAATTTCAATGTGGGATTCTGAACTGCGGCTCGGGACGCCCGTCCTGGATTGGGACGCCCGTCGCAGCCTGATGACCAGGTCAGGACGGCCGTCCCGAGTCCTGGACGCCCACCCCGACTTCCGATCTTCTGAAAGTCACGTTTTTGCCCCAAAATTTGCCATTTTCTTCTATTTTTCACCTGACACTTCCAAAATCATAAAAACTGTGAAATTGAGTTAATAACAATCAATTAAGACCGAGTTACCATCAATTTCACCCTAAATTATGCCTAAAAACATGCTAAAATGTTATATGATTTATGCATATCAAGTGACAGTATAGAGACTAAATGTGACAATTAGTCAGGCTAAGTCCTTAATTACTCATAATCAACATAGGGTAAAACAACACCTATTTTAGTATATAAGTCGGAACGCATCAGATATTTGGCGTCGTTGCCGGGGAAATATCATAATGAATTTAGGATTATTGGCCACAATTCTAGAAGCTTATGATAGGTAACGGTAGTAACCTAGACCTTAGACCTAACACTTATTTTATGCTAGTTAGACAATCAATTTCCGAAATATAGGATTATCATAACTAATTGATTTTAGACATTATCTGAAATTAAGACATTTAGGATAATCAAATTTTAGAAAATTATTCTAAAACCATATTGAGGAAATTTAACTCATTTCGAAATAAAATATAAAAGAAAAAAAATGTTAAAAAATTTAAAAGCCCGAAAAATATCTTTCTTACTTTTTTTTCTATTTTGTTTTATTTCTGTCTTTGTTATTTGTTATTCCTAACCAGACTTTACACTCATAGATGAAGAGAACAAGTGCAGCTACAAATCAAGCAAAGAAAACAGAAAACCCTGACACTCCAGGACGGAAGAAGACAAAACCAGAAGGACCATCTAGGCCTGAACCAGAAATACCACGGGAGAACCCTCCTCCATAACCTATAGAAATAAACTCAAGCCTAGATACCAGTGACTTAGTGAGAAGATTACTGAATACCCGTGAGCCCAGTCCCACGGAAGAAGATCCTTCTGAAGACACCTTTCCTCCGAGAGAAGAACCTCAAAGATCTCCAATTCACACTCCTGCCCAGAGAGTTCCTATAAATCCACCACCCCTTGACCAAACCCAAAACTCACCAACATCTCCTGAGTACACTCCAATGCCTAACAAGCACACCCCTTCATTCGGGGTAAGTACTAACGGTTCTCATTCAGTTTTGTCCATGTAGATAGATACTTTGGCTCAAAGGATCTACGAGATGGATCAAGGAATTGCAAGTAGACTGTGTCATTCAGAACAAAGTATCCTGAATATCACAACCAATATGGACCGACTCAGGGCCACAGTAAGTCTCCAAGAAAGCCAAGGTGCACAGATACTCCGGGAGTTAGCTGACTTACGAAGTGAGTAGTGCAGGCAAAGGGATGAGATGAGAGCCATGCGCATAGAGATGTGAACCATACAAGCAGAAATGCGAGAGATCAGAAATAAGGGCCATTGAAAAAGGGAAGATTCTTTTTACTAATCTTTTCAGCAAATAAATTGTTTGAACTAAAATTAAATAATTGACCCCTACTTTTTATTTTCAAACTTTTTAAAAGGGTCTCTTATTTTATTCAATAATTTTTCTTCAAACATCTTATTTTTTCAAATTCTTTATGAAAAACAAATGTGTTACGAATACAGTTTATTTTTCATTAATAAGTTGTATAAACTTAATCTTTTATTTTTCTATAATTCTTGCTGAATAAAGGTTAGGATATGATTAAGGTAGTTATGATTTTCGAAAAAGAGATTGAGAAATTTTTGTAAAGAGTTTTTAACAGCTTCTGAATTTGACTTGTTAAATATTATGATTGCTTTTGGTGTACTAAAGATTTGCAGGGAATTATGAAAAAAAAATTATGGAAGTGGCACGCATCTCGAGGCAAACCGGGACAGGCGTCCCAATTCTAGACGGGCGTCCCGAAGGCCGCCCCCCTCTACAAATGTGCTATTTTTCTTCATTTTCTCTCAAACCAACTACCAAAAATTCATCTCTCTACAAAATTCTCTCCACCTTCTCTCTACAAATTTTTGGCAACTTCCCGAAGTTTCAAAATTCGAATTTCCCTCCAAAATTTGAACTTTTAAATTTCCTTCCAAAATTCAAATTTCCCGCCAAAAATTCATAATCCTTCCCTAACCAAAATCCATCCTTCCGAATTCAAATTCACCTCTAGAATTGGAATTTGAATCTGTTTTCCCGCCTAAATTCTCAAAGTCTCTTGAACGTTCTTAACCAAATGGATATATCGTGGCACACCCTTTTATGCTTTTTCTCTCCATTCCAGCATACCAGGAAAGATGTCATGGATATATCGAACGCACCATACGGATTGGCAAAATGCTTGACTGGGCAGCAGTACAGACACTAGGAGTTGAGCAGGAGGTCCGACGCATACTCGACGTACTACCCTACAGTCGAGTCTTCATCGTCACTGAGCCGACCTACCTAGAGTTGGTATGTGAGTTCTACGCTTCGTTTACATTCCAACAGGAGCATATCACATTCTGTTTGGGTGGAATGGATCGATCGATGAGCATGGCCGAGTTTGGCATCGCCTTGGGTGTCTGGTAGAGGGACGAGCTGGATACGCCCGCTTACACCACAGCAGTTCGAGACTTCACTTCTGCAGACGTCTCCACCGCTTTGGCTCAGATTTGTACGACGGGTGCTCCCTACCAGCATGGCTTTGCAAAAGCTACAGGTATTCATCCTGCTCTTCGCTATTTACATGCTATTATAGCACACACTCTGTCAGGACGACGGGCGGCCCCCAGGAATGTCACCCAGATGGAGACATTCCTCCTGGCCAACATGCATATGGGTTCTACAGTAGAGATGGCTCGACTCATTACTGTCATCATGCGGGGTTTCGCTACGAACACTCGGAAATAGTGTCTGGGGCTCGGGCCGTTCATCACCAGGATAGCCCACTACGTGGAGTTGGACATCGAGGGTTCGGAGCTGACCTAGGTTGCCCCGACCACCATTCCCACGGACCTTACCATTCTACGAAACATAGGGATGGTCATACGGGATGCAACTGGGCTCTACTCCATCCACATGGAGCAACAAGGACAGGCATCGACACCGGGATCAGTCCAAGCACATATACCTCCGACCGAGACATTCATTCCATACACTACTTTTGAGCGGCATATGTCGCACGGATTGGCGGAACTTTCGGCCCGACATAGCCAGGATATGGAAAGAATCGAGAGGCAAATGTCGATGATGGATGATAGAATCACCATGAACACCAGTAGGATCGAGGAGATTTTTTAGCATACCTCCTAACTGGTTGACAACACAGAGGTCTACTTTATAGCAGACTTCCGTCCACCTGATGACGATGAGCCGGATTCTTAGTTTTTCTTATCCTTTTCTTTTTCTTTCTTTTGTTGCTTTTGCTCTATTTCTTCTTCTTCTTCATTACCATAGTGCAACATTTCCTCCATCAACACTCTTTCCAATGCATCATCTCCATAGTTCCTCCATTCTTCATCTTCACTTGTCAAAGAATCAACAGTGGATATATGAAAACATTCCTCACCTTCATCAAGAAATTTCATGGCTTTGAATACATTGAACGTGACTTTATCATCTTGAAACCTCATGGTGAGTTCTCCTTTTTTAACATCAATAAGGGTCCTTCCAGTAGCAAGGAAAGGTCTCCCAAAAATAATTGGAACTTCTCTATCTGCTTCATAATCAAGAACAATAAAATCAGCTGGAAAAATAAATTTATCAACTCTTACCAGGACATCTTCAATCTTTCCATCTGGGTGAGCTATAGACCTATCTACTAATTATAGTGTTACCGTCGTAGGTCTTACCTTACCTATGCCCAATTGCTTAAAAACTGACATAGGCATCAAATGTATGCTAGCACCAAGATCACATAAGGCCATACCACAGTATGAGTCTCCAATAGAACAAGGAATATTAAAGCTCCCCGGATCTTTCATTTTAGGGGGCAACTTGTCCTGCAAAAAGAAACATCATTCTTTGGTTAGTGAAACAATTTCATATTCTCCCAACTTTCTCTTTTTTGTAAGGATATCCTTCATGAATTTCGCATAGTTGGGCATTTGTTCTATTGCTTCTACCAATGGAATGTTGATGTGCAACTGTTTCAAAATGTCCAAGAACTTCTTGAACTACTCATCTTGTTTCTTTTTGGCAAACCTCTGTGGAAAAGGCATTCTTTACTGTACTGGTTTGCTTTCTGGAATATTGCATTTCTGTGGCATCGATGATGCTGCAGCATCTGGCTGTTCTAGAATGGTGCTTTGCTGCGGCATTTGCGATGTTGCAGCATTTAGCTCCAATGGTTCTGGTTCAGCTACTGGAATTTCTGCATTCTTTCTGGGCTCACTGGTCTTCTCAGCTGCTCCAGACTTCATTGTTAGCTCGTCCAGTATTCTGCAACTTCGTAATGTTACAGCCTTGCAATGTTCTTTTCCTTCTCTTCTTGGATTTTCTGTATCGCTCGGAAGTGATCCTTGTGGTCTGCTCCTTATCTCTTGGTCTAATTGCCCCATCTGGGTTTCCAAGTTCCGTACAGTAGATGATAGTCCTTGTATGGTTGTTTTCGTCCTTGCCATGAAGTCTCTCATCATGTTTTCTAAAGCGCTTGAAGGTAGTTGTTGTTGTAGAGGTCTTTGTTGGTGTTGGAGTTGTTGTTGCTGCTGCTGGGGGTACTGCTGTTGCTGCTGGAGAAGTGGTCTTGGGTTCACACCTTGAGTGGGGTGCATCCCTTGATTTCTCCAAGAAAAATTTGGATGCTGCCTCCAAGTAGGGTTGTAAGTATTTGATTGAAGACCGTTACCCCTGTTTTGATTCCTCATGTAACAGATTGATGCAGGATTGTGAACACAATCCTCAAATAGATGCCCCTCTCCACAATAAACACAGCACACGTCCTGTACCTGGCTTACGTTGGGCTGGTTTGATGGTTCTGCCACCTGCCAGCCATGTTGTTGCATACTTAGTATTTTGAGCATATTGGACATTGTTGACACTTGGGCTGAAAGCGAAGTTATTGGGTCTAACTCCAATACTCCAGCCACTTTTCTTCCACTAGGTATTCTTGTTGTAGGCCACTGATAGTTATTGTTGGCAATCCTCTCAATTAGTTCATAGGCCTCGTTATATGTCTTTGCCAAAAGTGCTCCATTTGCTGAAGCATCAACTATCATTCTGGTGTTTGCATTTAACCTGTTGTAAAATGTTTCCATTTGAATGCAATGTGGGATTCCGTGATGTGGGCACCTTCTTAACAACTCATTAAATCTTTCTCATGCCTCATACAATGATTCTTCTTCTAATTGATGAAAGGAGGTGATTTCATTTCTCAACCTAGCATTTTTCGTTGGAGGAAAATATTTCATCAAACATTTCTCAGTAAGCTGCTGCCATGTAGTCACACTACCAGAGGGTAGAGAGTTAAGCCATGCTCTAGCTTTGTCTCTCAGAGAATATGGAAACAATTTCAGCCTCAAAGCATCGTCTGATACCCCTGTTAACTTAAAACAGTCGCTTACTTCCATGAATAAACGCAGGTGCAAGTGTGGATCTTCAGCAGGTAATCCACCAAACTGCCCTACTATTTGCAACATTTGAAACATCACTGGTTTCAACTCGAACTGTGTTGCGGCAATCTCCGGTTGCACAATACTTGGGTTCAATTCATTAAACATAGGGATTGTATACTGCCGAATGCCATCACCACTGGATTATGGGCATGTTCAGGTTGAATTTCCCACTGTTCTGCGATAACTGCCTTATCCGTGGTCTGTTTCTTCTTCCTTAACGCCTTGGCTGTTTTCTCAATTTCTGGATCGAGTGGCAGCAATGAAGCTTGAGAGCCTTTGCGCATTTTAATCATGCAAAACAACACACGTTAAGGAATGAATGATACACAAGCTGAAATTTAGCAAATAATTCAGATCAATAAATCCACAAAAAATGGTTCAGCCCATGCATAATTTATTCGTCCCTCATACAATCATTTCAATAATCTCATAAGCTCAAGAATGAGTATAAAAATAAACTGAAAAATAAAAGTAACCAAATGCAAACAATCAATATTTACAATCAATTGACTCCAAAGTCCCCGTTAACGGTGCCAAAAACTTGTTGCGTTGTGTGCGTGTGTCACAATTTGTAAAGATAAGAAAATGAAGTAAATCAACGCAATCTTAACAAGTGCAAGTATACACCGGTCAACAAGTAATATATGTACCTAAGTACAAGATTATCGATCCCACATAGACTAAGTGTGCCAATTACAGATGCAAATACAATTGTACAATTGGTTAAAAGAATAAAAGAATAAAGAATGATGAATCAGGAATAGAGATTAGTTTAATGCTACGACAATCCTACTCCTAAAGAAAAGACTAAACTACAGTTAAGGGTCAGCCTACTGGAAATAACCACAAGAGTACTGCAGGTAATACAATGCTGCAGCATTCACGCCCAAAATGTAAGTACAAACCAGAGATGAATCTAAATATACAAACATGCTTTCAGTTTCCAGATCAATGCTACAGCGTATCTGGTTCCACCCAGATTACTTGATCTACTAGTCTAGATCCCCGATAACATCGTCTCATGGAGTACGAAGTACCGTTGACCTAGAGCAACAAGAGTTAGTGAATTTGGTCATTTCCACTGCAATGTTGAGTGCACTCTCGTGCGTCTCAATCTAGTGCCACATAATTATCATGTCCACCAGCTCCCCTCCGCTAGAAGGCCATACACTAGTTTGATTCATACGTTGGACAGTCGTAACCGCAAGTGATGTTAAATCAATTTAATGTAATTACATGAATAAACCAAGCATGCCCCATACAAGCATCAATCATAAACACAGAAAGCAATTCTACAACATACTCGTCATCATAATCAAAACAGTGCACTCAACATGTTCTTACTTAACTATGGCACAGCATATTCATGCTAAAAATGTATGTTCAGTACAGAGAATAACGAAATCCATGAATTAAAGTAATGTAACAAAAATACTCTCATCGTCATGGTACATAATTCCATTACAAAACAAGTTTAATCAATTCATAAAAGTCGCCTTCAACTCATGCCCAATATTTAAGCAAGAATCTATACAAGACAATGAACAATAATGAGGAAATGGGAAGAGAATTACTCGGGTCTGAGATCACACTCCTGCCCAAATCAGTTTAATCATGCTTGTCCAGTGCTATTCTCCTCTGCTTGATGCTACGACGCCTTTTCTGCTCAGCTGATGAACACTTCAGCAAGTCACCCTGCTCACTCTTGGGTTTTCCCTACTGAAAGTTAATCTAAAACTAAAAAGAAAAGCTACACTATACTACCGAAATACTACTGAACTATCTAAGAAATAAGAAAAACCAATCTCTCTCTAAAATGCTAAAAATGACCAACCCCTCTCCTTTCGATTTTTTCAATTATATATAGAGCATCCTCTTGTACCGAGAGCTATCCTTAAGCTGCCATTTGTCCATATTTCTGGAATTTTCTCATAAAATTCCAGCAAATAACTGAATAGTCCAAAAATAAATTCCAGCTGCCTTCTACAATTTTTGTCTTTTTCCTCTGCTTGCTGCAGGATCCTCTGCAGGATTCCAGCTTTAGTCTGCCACGTTTTGAATAAGTTAAAAATAAAGTAAATTCTGAAAAATGGCTGAATAATAAAACTAAAATTTTATTCTCTTTTTACCCTTGTCATAATAAATCAATTCAAATTAATTCCCAAATAATAATCAATAAATACAGCTCGTACAAATATTTGAAAATTAATTAAATTAAATTGACATTTAACTATAAATCCACATTTTTTTGTAAAAAGAGGGAAAATATCAAATCAACGTATTTTAATTCCATTTTCCGAATAAATTCAGTTAATTCCAAAGTAAAACGTGGCAAATTGAATGTGAATAACTCTATTATTTTAGAGTTATCACCCATTCACTATCCGAAATTGGATAGATAAGTCCAGCATCCAACAATTAGATTACTTCTTTTTTAACAATGTCACACACATTAGGATTCAACCTTCTCTGAGGTTGCACACATAGATTATAATCATTTTCTAAAAGAATCTTATGCGAACAAAAGCTTGGATTAATACCTGGAATATCTACAATTTTGTAGGCAAAGGCTCTTTTGCACTTTTTGCACATGTCCACGGTTAACTTCCGTTGTTCTATAGTCAAATCAGCTGCGAGAATGATGGGAAGTTTCCTGTTGTCGTCCAGGAATTCATAGCACAGATGAGTGGGCAATTCTTTTAGCTCCATGTCTGGTGAATCTTCAAATGAAGTTTGCTCTTTCTTCATCTCATTCATACCTATCTCAGTGAAACTATCAGAGTTAATTTCGTAATCGAAAGAGATGAGCTCAGTCTCTTCTAGTTCTAGAGAGTCTTCCATCAAGACTTGATAGTTTGAGCATATGTCTGTCATGTTAACTTCAATAAAGTGTTCAATAGCATCCACACAAAAACAAATATCATCTAAATGCATGGGATACTTAAGGGTTTCATTTAGATCAAATGTGATATCTTCATTCCCTACCCTTAGTTTGATTTGACCATTACTGACGTCTATTAATGCCTTTGAGGTAGCTAGAAAGGGTTAACCTAGAATCAAAGGCACTCCTCTTTCTCCATTCATGTCCATGACAACAAAGTCTACAGGGAAAACAAATTTTCCGACCTTTACTAAGAGGTCTTCAATTATTCCCCTGGGGATTTTGACTGCCCTATCTGCAAGTTGTATGCACATTCTAGTCGCATTCAAATCATGCAATCCTAATTTATCAAATAAACTAGATGGCATGAGATTAATACTAGCTCCTAAGTCTGCTAATGCATGCATAATAGTAATATTTCCAATTGTACATGGCAAGGTAAAGTAGCCTGGATCTTTCTATTTGGAAGGCAGTTTATTCAGTAGAACTGCCGAGCATTCTTCTTTAAGAACCACCTTCTCCATGCCAAATTTTCTTTTATTACAAATAACTTCTTTTAAAAACTTAGCATACTTTGGCATTTCAGAAATAACATCAAGCAAAGGTAAATTAATATGAATCTGATTAAAATTCTTAAAAAACTTTTCAAATTGCTCCTTATCTTTATTCTGCATAAGTCTGGCAAGGTAAGGTACTTTTGGTTGGTACTCAGGAATGAACTCTGTCTTCCCTTTCCTTGCTACTTCGGTTTCGACATTCGTCGGCGTTGGGTCCTGGGAGCCTTCTTCTGGTTCTTGCACAAGAATAGGAGGGTCAGAAGGTTTGGAAGGAGATGGAGATAGAATTTTACCAGATCTTAGAGTAATGGTCTTGCATTCAGTTTGTGGGTTGGTCTTAGTGTTGCTTGGTAGCTTTCCTTGTGACCTGTGAGAGAGATGGGTGGAGAGCTGACCCTTTTGTCTCTCCAAAGTTTGCAGAGCAGCTTGTGTGTTTCTGACTGTTTGCTCAGTCTGCTTCTGTCTATTCTCATTCAGTTGGATTCTCTCTGCATGAGCTTCCTGGACTTTCCTCTTTGACTCTATCATTTCCTTGTTAGAGTCAGCAATGCTTTTTAGTATGTCTCGGAATTCTTGCATGGCATTGACTGGAGCGATGTAGTTCCTTGATGCGGGTAGAGCGACTTGCTGATTCTGCGGATAAGGTAATTGTTGAGGTGCTTTTTTCTGGAAGTTAACATTCCCTGAATTATTTCTCCAACTAAATCTTGGGTGGTTCTTCCAGGTGGGATTGTAGGTATTTCCCATAAGGGCAGAGTTAACTACTTCCACTTGTTCCATATCTTCTGGAATAGTCAGTATTCCATTACCATAACAATCCCCACTAAAATGCGGTCCTTGGCAAAATTCGCAGACTTGATATACTGGCTGAATGCTCTTTCCCTGTTGGAAGGCATTCAGTTGGTTAGTAATACTGGCCTTGAATACCTCGAATTGTTCATCGGTGGAGGCATATGCCGCATTAACTGGTTGTTTCTTGGCACGGTCACTGGTGCGCTATTTCTTGCTGTTCCTATAGAGTCTCTCAAGGGCCTTTCTAGCATCTACGTCACTCAGTCCATTGAAACCGCTCTAGGGGTTAAGCCCATCAAGAACTTGCTTGCCCATTTCTGTCATACCCCCGTAGAATTGTTGGATAGGTAGTGCTTCAGTAAGTCCATGTTGTGGCAGACGATACTTCGAGGGGAGGTATTTCGGCAGCCATCTCTGTTCTTCATCTGTTAGCTGTACGGATGAGACGTTCAGGGTTTTCAACTGGGGTTTCAAGATTAGCCTCTGAGGTTCTAGTCATACAACTACAGAGAAAAATACGTTAAGTTTGAGCAGATTGGTTAGTGGAGTAAAACAGAGCTGAAAGATGAAGGAAATCGGAAAGAAAAAAAAAACAAAACAGATTAATCATTAAAGGAGGGAAACAAAGAAAATGAAAAACAAGAAAATATTTTTCGAAAGAAATTAAATTTCCTTAATAAGGTTTTAGAATAATTTTCTAAAATTTGATTAGCCTAAATTTCTTAATTTCAGATAATTTCTAAAATTAATTAGTTATGATAACCCTACATTTCAGGAAACTGATTGTCTAACTAGAATAAAGTGAGTGTTACGTCTAAGGTATAGATTACTACTGCTACCTATCATAAGCTTCTAGAATTTTGATAAGGAATCCTAACTTTGTTATGATATTTCCCCGGCAATGGTGCAAAAAATATGTGATAACTCTAGAATAATAGAGTTATTCACATTTACTTTGCCACGTTTTGCTTTTGAAATAACTGGATTTATTTGGAAATTGGAGTCAAATGCGTTTATTTGATATTCTTTCTCTTTTTACTAAAAATGTGGTTTTATTGTCAATATGTCAATTTAATTTAATTAATTTCCAAATATTGTTAGGAGTTGTATTTATTGGATTATTATTTGGGATTGATTTGTTGTAACAAGGGTAAAAAGGGAATAAGAATTCGGATTGATTATTCAGCTATTTTCATAATTTATTTTGTTTTAATGTATTAAAAACGTGGCAGCAGGAGCTTGAATCTCGCAGAGAATCCTACAGCATGGAGGAAAAGGACAAAGAACTCAGAAGGTAGTTGGAATTAATTTCTGGATTATTCAATTTATTTGCTGAATATTATAAGAAAATTCCAGAAATATGGACAGATGGCAGATTGAGGCTGAATCTCCGTACAAGGAGATACACTATATATACTTGAAAAACCGAGAGAAGAAAGGCTTTTGGAGATTAGACTCTTAGACTTTTGAAGAGAGATTGGTTTTTATTCTTTCTTAGATAGTTCAGTAGCATTTTCGGTAGTGTAGTTTGGAAGTTCCTTTTAACTTTAGATTAATTTATGTAGGGAAAAACCCGAGAGTGAACAGGGTGGCTTGCTGAGTGTTTGATGCGTTTCCGACTGATATGCTAAATAGGTGTTATTTTACCCTATGTTGATTATGAGTAATTAAGGACTGAGATTGACTAATTGTCACATTTAGTCTCTATGGTGTCACTTAATCAGCCGGAACCTAAGGTAGAGTACCTATCGTGTAGCTAGTCTGTTGGAAAGTATCTACGATTTTATTAAATAAATATCGTACTCCCAGGGAAGTGGTAACGGCTTAGTAGTAACTAGCCTTTTATCCTAACTCTTATCTTATGATCCAGTTATGCAATCTTCATCAATAATTTTGATGAGAGGTTGATCCATTCTCCACTAGGTTTAAGTCTAATTAAGCCTAAAAGTGTTTATAGACAAAGTCATGATTCTATGTTATATTGTTCCTACATGTTGATTGACCTATCTTCGAGTATTTTAGATGCATCTTAGCCTGGATTGCAACTATGTTCTGAGTCTAAAGGTGTACCACATCTGAGTCTCTATGCTACCGCCCCATCGCCAAGGTAAACGGCCCTACTCACGGTTACTACTAAAGACAGCTATGAAAGCCCTATGTCACTTCGGGGATCATGCCGCTTGCCCATAACTACCGGCATAACGCTCTACTCAGCCTACCTAGACTACTCTAACAAACAGGGTGTTCCGCAGGTTATTTTATCTAGTATGGTGTTGCGTTGTGTGCGTGTGTCACAAATTGAGAAGATAAGAATATAGAATAAATCAACGCAATCTTAACAAGTGCAAGTATACACCGGTCAACAAGTAATATATGTACCTAAGTACAAGATTATCGATCCCACAGGGACTATGTATGCCAATTACAAATGCAAATATGATTGTACAAATGGTTAAAAGAATAAAGAATAATAAAAGAATAAAAGAATAAAGAATGATAAATCATGAAACTGAGATTGGTCTAATGCTACGGCATTCCTACTCCTAACTAAACTAACAGTTAAAGGTTAGCCTACTGGAAATAATCACAAGAGTACTGCAGGTAATACAATGCTGCGGCATTCACGCCAAAAATGTAAGTACAAGCCAAAGATGAATCTAAGTATACAAAGCATGCTTTCAGTTCCATATCAATGCTACAGCATGTCTGGTTTCACCCAGACCACTTGATCTACTAGTCTAGATCCCCGATAACATACCTTGGACCTAGTGCAACGCTAGTCAGTGGAGGTACCGCTGTTCACGCAGTTATCAATCCACTACTATATGAGTTACCGCTGTTCACGCAGTGCTCAATCTAACGCCACATAATTCTAATGTAATTACATGAATAAACCAAGCTTTGCCCCATACAAGCATTAAACATAAAAACAGAAAGTAATGCTACAGCATACTTATCATCATAGTCAAAAATGTATTCAACATGCTCATACTTAACTACACCACAACATCTTCAGGTTAAAGATATATATTATGCTGAAACGAATCATGGAAAACAAAGAATAACGTAATGGGAAAAACAGCCCCTAGGTCCATAGTGACACCAATCAACGGAATCAACCCTAAGACGGAAAGCATATCACTCCCAAAACATATTTAATCATTCCTTGAACCAAGAATCATGAAATACAAGGATTAAAGTAATAGGAAGCATAGTCCCGAGATCCAAAGTGAAACCAATGAACGGAGTCAAGCCTAAGATGGAAAACATATGACTCCTAAAACATATTTAATCAATCCTTGAATCCATGTAAACATTCTCAAAATACAAAGAACATTTAGTTACAAAAAATAGTAGCAAATTGAGGAAATGAAGAGAGGATTACTTCTGGCCGGAAGATCACCCACTGCCCAAATCAGTTTAATCAATCTGCTGCCCTTCGTTTCCTCTGGATGCTGATGCTGCTCTTGCTGCTGCTCACTGATGAATGCTGCAGCAAGTCACCCTGCTCACTCTTGTGTTCTTCCCTTCCTAAAGGTCAGCCTAAAACTAAGAAGAAAAACTAAACTATCCTAAGAAAAACTAAGAAGAAAAGCCTACTCTCTATCTCGGCCAAGAGCCTTCTAAATTCTAACAAATGACTTACCTTCCAAACTCTCCAAAAACTACTCTTTCTCTCGGTTTGCTACATACATATAATCTCTTTGTGAACCAAGAGCCATTACCGAGCTGCCATGTGTCTATAATTTCTGGAATTTTCTCCAAAAATTCCAGCAAAAATCAAAAATAAATCCCAGCTGACTTCTGGAGTTCTTGTCTTCTTCCTCTGCATATTGCAGCCACTTCAGCTGGTCTTCAGCTGCATTCTGTGTTCTTCTGTCGTTTCCTCCCAATGCTGCAGCATTTCCTGCAGAGTGTTTGTCTCTTTCTTCTGACAGCCGCAGGTTTTTGCAGCAGAACATCAGTACTTTCTGCAGGTCTTTGTCTTCTTCCTCTGGCGGCTGCAGGGATATCAGCAACATCTCAGCTGCCATGTCTGAAATTTTGACTTTGTCTTCAACCTTTTTGTTCCCTTGTCGCCATACTAAGAAGCAAACACACACACATATATATATATACAAGTATACATATATATATATGTGTATATATACATGTAAAACAGATAGGACAAAGGGATTAAATGCATAGTACCGCAGGTTTGACCTTTAACATGTCCAGCTGGATTTGTGCATGACCGAAAGGTGTGTGGGTGTATAATATACATATATATACATATATACATAGATATATATATATATATATAGCTGCCAATTTTCACACTTGTTTCAAGCTAGTCACGGTCAACTTGCATCCAATCAAAATCAAAAATCCCCTCATTGCCCTTGTTCCGCCAATTTAATTCAATTAATTCCCAAGTAACAACAAACAATACAACTCGTCCTTAATTTGAGAAATTAATTCAAATAAATTGACTTTTAGCAATAAATCCACATAAAAAGGCAAAAAGAGAGAAAACATTAAATCAACACATTTTTATTCACTTTTCCAAATAAAGTCAATTAAATCCGGAATAAAATGTGGAGAATTAGAGGTGAATAACTCTATTATTTTAGAGTTATCACACCCCCAAACTCATGTCATTGCTCGCCCCGAGCAATGCTGCAGCAATGTGGAAGCAACAAGAATATACATACCCACAAAAACTTTGCTCAGCAAGTTCAGTCAACTTGGGACCAATGATTTCAGAGAAAAATGCAAAATTCAAGTAGTCATAAGTTCCATCCTTAAGTGAATAGCCAAATATTAACTAACCCAAGCTTGAAGTATTTCCACTCCAAAGTGTGTGTGTGAATAGTCCGTCCTTTTCAATCTCAAGTTCATAAGTCAACATATAGTAATCCTAAGGTTCCTTTGGTATCCTCAAACTCAATCTATTACACCCCTCTCCACTAATGTAGCAAATTTAGCAATAAAGATCAAAGAGGTCTTAAACTGGTTGTAATGTAGGCTAGGGCTAAGGTAGGAAAAATATGGATAAACAGTAGGCTCAGAACTTAGTCCTAGTCTGCCATGAGCTTCTACCCAATGCTATTACTTCCCAAAATATTATATATATTTTTTTTTTTTTCAATCAACCCAAGGAGTATAAAAATTTACACCATGCTTCAGAAATATGTGCAACATTTAATCCACAATAAGTATTTAGCATTTATCCTCAAAGAAGCATAACACATATTTCCTTTTTGCTCTTTTTGTTCTTCTTTTCTTTGTAAGGTAGAGAGGGTGTTCTCATTCTTTTTCACATGTTTTCATACACGTACCCTCAATACGTAGAGCATTAAATACCCCTAATCCCAAGAAAATGATAATGCTGCAGCATTGCGCTGCGGCATTCCTATGTTCCTCACTAAGGCATTCTCGGCATTCCCCCAAACTCATGTTCAACACTATTCACAGCAGACTAAGATCAAGTTTTAGGGAGAGCAAAGAATGGATACATGCAAATCATTTAGGATAAGTGGCTCTTTGATAAGGGTGTCAAGAAATTAGGCTTAGGCTCAACTCGGGTTAACTAGGGAAACAAAATTCATTAGGATAGGCTAGAAAGGCTCAAACTATTCAAGAACATGCCTCAATCATTTCTATATTACCAAATATGCTAGGATTTCGCCTCAAGGACTATAATAAATGAGTTAAAAATTCTGAACCTTCATACCATAGTGACTCTTTTTATGAACATGAAATTTCTAAGTAAGACTATGTGCAAAAGATAGGGAGTTTAGAAATGATTCTTACTTAGGGTTAACTAATACCTAATTATTCAAGAAGAACGGTACAATGTCTACAAGAATGTATTTTTGTTTTTAAAACATCATCATGAATCAGGCCCCAAAAGTCTACACTAATCCTGCTGAAATTTAAGTTCTCACGGGTCATATGAAATGCTGCCACATCATGCAAACAGGTCTTTTATGCCGGATCAATCATTTTGTAAGGCATCCTAAATCAGCTTTTTTCTTCGTACAATGTATCTATGCATTCAACTAAGTCAGTCAGAATTTCAGCAGAGAGGTTTCTCAAGAGACAGTAGGAAAAATTTTTAAATTTAGCACCATTTTTCAACTTTCTGCCATGAGAGGACACCCTCCCCCAAACTCAAAGGGAAGCAATGTCCTCATTGCCATTAACACAGAATTTCAGCCACAGAAAGTCAGCAGGTAAGGCAATGTGCAAAACAAAACACAACAAAACAAACAAACAAAAGAGTCAAAGCAAAACAAACTACTAGTCCAAAACCATCATCAAGGCAAGTAAGGCAAATCAAATGAAAAGTAAGGGTGTCCGAGGGCCTGCACAGCAGGCATAAAGAAAAATAAAACAGCAATGTAAAAGAAAGTTTTTAAAAGTTTAGAACTACTCCCTTCTCAAGGGATTGGGTCACGGTGTGATGATAACATCATCTTCTGCCATTTGGTTCGGGTCTGTATCTGGGGTCAGTTCGGTTGGGAAACTTGGCCAAGGATTTCCAGCTTGCAACCGATTTCGGGGGAGGGATCGCAGGTGTGCCTCATATTGCTCGCGGGAGAACCTCCAGAAGATCTGCATCTGAGCGTGCATGTGCCTCATCATGGCTACAGCCTCGTCAGACGTGGATGCTGCAGCATTTGCTGCTGTTGGGGAAGAGTTGTCCATGGGTACTGCTCGTAAGGGAGTTGGAGCAGGCGGTGTGCTTTCAGTCTTTGGCTGCAGTGGGGGCAGAATTCGGCGGAGGTCTTGGGCTGTAATTGTTCCTCCGGGGTAAAAGTCATCGTCTTCAATGGGCACCTCCACACCGGCAGCCCTGCATAATAAACAAATGAGGGTGGGGAAGAACATTTCCCCACTCTTCTTACCTGCACACGATCGGATTTGTTCACATACTAACTTCCCTATATTCACTGTCCTTGCGTTGATGATGCATGCTAATAGTACTACTCGCTCCACTGTCAGTGTAGAGGAATGATTTGTGGGCATCAAGGAGTGCCTCACAAAATAAAACCATATCTTTGCCTCGTCCGTCAAGGCTTCCCTCTTACATGTTTTGTTTCCGCTCTTCGATATGGTCCACTCAGTCCCTGGGACTGTCACTTCTTGGAGTGTCGTATCACAGGCTTCTGGGTTGGTTAAAAAGGAATAGAAATCATCCGTGTCGTTGTCATAGTTTAAGAGGTTAAACAGCTGGTTGATGGTCCTCGGGTTTAATGACACCAATCGTTCCCTAACGAACACTGCATAAACACTTTGGCCATAAGTTGGCATAGAATTCTCGCACTATCCCGATGTCTGGTTCCACTCGTTGGGAACAGAACTGTTCCCAACCATTCAGTCTGATGATGTGCCGGCAGGTTTCTGGTAACGGGTATGGTTGATCTCCAGTCAGGTCAAATCCTAAGTCTTCTAAGCATTGCTTCTCTGCGTACAGGTCGTGCATTCGTGCTTCCGCGTCTGACGAAGAGAACTTCTCCCTGGGAGGGAGTTTCCCAATCATTTGCTTAATTGTCATCCTGCAAAGATTTAAACCAGTAAAAACAGTATGCCTACAAACAGTCCCGATAAAAACAGTTCAAGCACAGCTCAAAACCCTCAGCAATTTCTAATCAAAAGAGACAGAAAGAACTTAAATACCCCCAGCAACTCCTAATCAAAACCATTCATTATGATAAAAACAGCTCAAGCACAGTTTAAGCACAGTTTACTCGCGGGGTAGTCATCAGAAATTGGCACATATATCTGGACTTTCATCAGTAAAAATCAAGGGAAAAAAAATTCAGCCACTGTCCATTATGAGATAAATACTACCCAAAAAAATTCAGAATTTCCTAGTGATATCAGTGTGAAGATGTCATTCCGAAATAGATATTATTAGCATCAAAATATCCCAACAAAAATTCATCCTCCGTCTGCCCGAAATCTTACCGTACCCCTTTCAAAGTGGAGTTTGATTTCTGAAGATTCATCCTTGAATCCAGAAAATAAAATGTTCATCTTTCAGTACAACATGCAAAAAGAATCTATTCCTCAGTAAACATCATGCTTCAAAATCAAACAAAACAGATGATAACCACACATTCTCAAAGAAGAAAAGCATTTCTTTCATATTTCCTCACACCAGTCCCAAAAATACTAAGCAAAGACCCATAGAATAGACACAGCCTTTTCAGTTACCCAGAATGTAGAATCCTTCGTTTAGCATAAGAGTGCAGAAAATCTCAGCATTTAGCAGAAACAGCATGCTTTTGAAAAAACTACTGTTCACCATTCACACGAAAACACCCATTGATCACATTTTGTTCAAATAAAAACAAAAAACACTCATGCATTCACAGTCCACTCACTATATATCAACCAACATGTCTATATTTTTGTCCAGAATCGAAAGAGAAAACCAGATCTGAGCATGGTTTCGTAAAATCAGTAAAAAGGGGGAAAGGGAAACCATGCTGTTCGGCTGACCCAGAAAAAGAAACATACCATTCCAGCCGTAAATACGCAGTTCATCTTCAGATTTACAGTAAGGAAACATACCTTTAAGGTGTCGTTTGCGTCGGATTTCTACTTGAGATTCTTCGAACTCAGAAGCGTCGGAAGAAGAACAGAAAAGCTTTGGTGTTTTTTTTTTTTTCCTTTTTCTCTTTCGGTGAGAGGTGAGTGTAGTGAGTTTTTGTTTTTAAGAGTGAAATGCTCTCAGTTGGGTTAGTTGAAAACGAATGAAGTGAATGGTGGTCTTTTGGTTTTTCTAACTAGGAAGCATTCATTCTTTTGGAAAATGAATTATAAGATAGAATAATGAATACTTACCTTGGGAAGAAAATGGAAATTGAAAAGACACCCGTTTGCTTCTTGAAGGCCATAAAGAATGGTTTGACCAGATTTTCTCTTACCCATTGGTCTTTTGTCTTTTATCCGGAAGTAGGATGATTGCTCTGCCCAAAATGTGTATATACTGTATGTATACCTTCTTTTGTCCTACAATAAAGGCAGAACAAAACAAAGAAAGAGACTTTCCGGAAATAGCATGACTGTCTGCCCTAGACAAAAATATATATGTATATATATATATGTATATATATATTTATATATATATTTTGTCCCGTTGAGAGTTCAAGGCAGAAGGCAACTGTCGGGTACAGGTGTGCCCGACACTGCATAAAACAAAATAGCAGAAATAAATGAACAAATAAAAACAAGGAAAACAGAAATTAAAATCAAATAACTATCTACCAGAATAAAAACAGAAAATAGGAAATAAAAACAGAAATAACAAAGGCAAAAAAAAAAAAAAAGAAAGAGCAAACAAAATAATTAAACGAGAAGACGAAAAGAAAAAAAAAGAAAAGAAAACAGTAAATAAAGTGAAATAAAACAGGAAGCAATTAAATGAACAAAGAAATAAATAAAAAAAACGGAAAGGAAATAAAATAAATAAATAAAAAAGAAAAGAAAATAAAATTGGAGAGTGTTCACTTGAATTTTTCATTGGTGTGAGGTCCATCCAATTCTTTATCATCGAGCAATGATAGAGAATTAATGATTTGCTCTTGATCCCCATCCTTGTAGATTTTTAGTCTATGACCATTCACCTTGAATTGGGTTCCCGTTCTCCCCACAACCGAGACCACTCCATTAGGATGAATTTGTTCAATTATGTATGGTCCGGTCCATCTCGATTTCAATTTGCCTGGAAATAGCCTCAATCTTGAATTAAAAATCAACACTTGTTGTCCAACTTCAAAATTTCTTGGCTGGATGTGTTTGTCATGCCATCTCTTGGTTTTCTCCTTGTATAACTTGGCATTTTCATAGGAAAATAATCTCAGCTCATCCAGTTCAGAAAGCTGTAGCATTCTCTTGTTTCCAGCAGCATCCATATCCATGTTGAGATGCTGCAGCGCCCAGTATGCCTTGTGCTCCAACTCAACGGGTAAGTGACAAGCTTTCCCAAAAACGAGTCTATAAGGAGACATACCTATTGAAGTCTTGAAAGCTGTCCGATAAGCCCATAGAGCGTCATCTAATCTCTTGACCAATCTTTTCGGTTTGGGTTGACCACTTTCTCAAGAATACCTTTGATGATTCGGTTGGACAATTCAACTTGTCCATTTGTTTGAGGATGGTATGGTAGGGCAACTCGGTGATGAACATGATACTTGGCTAACACACCTCCTAGCCATTTGTTGACAAAATGAGATCCTTCATCACTGATGATTGCTCTAGGTGTTCCAAAACGTGAGAAAATGTTCTTTCGAAGGAAATTGATCACCACCTTGGAATCATTAGTGGGAAATGCTGCAGCTTCCACCCACTTAGACACATAATCCACTGCCATTAAAATGTATGAATTCCCAAAAGAAGGAGGGAAAGGTCCCATAAAATCAATACCCCATACATCAAAAAGTTCCACTTCCAAAATGTTGGTGAGAGGCATTTCGTTTCTTCTTGAGATGTTACCCACTCGTTGGCAGCGATCACACCTTGCCACAAACTCATAACAATCTTTAAATAATGAAGGCCAAAAGAAACCAGATTGTAGTACCTTTGCTGCAGTTCTTGACCCTCCAAAATGTCCTCCGCATGGTGAGTTGTGACATTGAAAAATGATGTCCTCAATTTCATCATCGTTTACACATCTCCGAATCACTTGGTCTTTGCATTGCTTGAACAAAAATGGTTCCTCCCAAAAATAACTCTTGACATCATGGAGAAACTTCTTTCGTTCATGATATGAGAAATCCGGTGGCATTGCACCACTGGCTAAAAAGTTAGCAAAATCAGCATACCATGGCATTTTCAGGTTTTCTGAAATTTCCAGCAGTTGTTCATCCGGGAAATGTTCATTAATTGGGATTTGGCATCCCCCTTGTTGCTCCAATCGAGATAAATGATCAGCCACTTGATTCTCCACTCCCTTCTTGTCCTTGATTTCCACATCAAATTCTTGTAGGAGTAGAATCCATCTAATGAGCCTTGGTTTTGAGTCCTTCTTTGCAAGTAGGTATTTGATGGCAGAATGATCGGTGTAGACTATTACTTTAGTGCCCACCAAATAGGACCTGAATTTATCAAAGGCAAATACAACAGCAAGCAACTCTTTTTCAGTAACAGTATAATTTACCTGAGCCTCCGTGAGTGTCTTGCTTGCATAATAGATGGAATGAAAAATTTTGTTATGCCGCTGCCCCAAAACAGCACCTACTGCGTAGTCACTTGCATCACACATCAGCTCAAATGGTAAATTCCAGTTAGGTGCTATGATAACGGGGGCTGAAATAAGCTTTTTCTTGATCTCCTCAAATGCTGCGGCACAGGCTGCATCAAAAGAAAACACATTATCCTTTTCTAATAATTGACATAAAGGCTTAGATACCTTAGAAAAGTCCTTAATGAATCTCCGGTAGAAGCCTGCATGTCCCAAGAAGCTCCGAATGTGTTTCACGGTTGTTGGGGTTGGTAGCTTTTCAATTACTTCGATCTTTGCTCGGTCTACTTCGAGACCTTTCTTTGAGATCCTGTGACCTAACACAATTCCTTCTCTCACCATAAAGTGACACTTCTCCCAATTGAGGACTAAGTTAGTTTCCTCACATCGTTTAAGTACATTGGCCAAATTTTCTAAACATGTATCAAAAGAATCACCAAATATGGAAAAGTCATCCATAAAAACCTCTAAGTACTGCTCTACCATATCTGTAAAAATGGCCATCATACAGCGCTGGAACGTTGCTGGAGCATTGCACAATCCAAATGGCATTCTTCTAAAAGCAAACGTACCATAGGGACAAGTGAAGGTGGTCTTGTCCTGGTCCCCTGGTGCTACAGCAATCTGGTTGTAACCTGAATAGCCATCAAGAAAACAATAATATTCATGTCCAGCTAACCTGTCCAACATTTGGTCAATGAAGGGCAATGGGAAGTGGTCCTTCCTCGTGGCTTTGTTGAGTCTTCTATAATCAATGCATATGCGCCATCCCGTGACTGTTCTTGTAGGAATCAACTCGTTGTCTTCATTTGTTACCACAGTGATTCCTCCTTTCTTAGGCACACATTGAATAGGACTTACCCAAGAACTGTCAGAGATGGGGTAGATGATGCCAAAATCCAGCCACTTGATGATTTGTTCCTTCACCACTTCCTTCATAATTGGATTCAATCTCCGCTGCCCTTCTATAGAATTTTTGGAAGTTTCTTCCAAACTGATTTTGTGCATGCATAGGGTTGGACTTATGCCCTTGATGTCGGCCAAAGTCCAGCCCATAGCTTTCTTGTGTTGCCTTAGTACTCCAAGTAATTTCTCCTCTTGTGCAGCATCAAGGAAGGCTGAAATGATCACGGGCAGTGTTGAATCTGCCCCTAAGAACCCGTACTTCAAATGCTGCGGCAATTGCTTCAATTCCAGCTGTGGTGGTTCTTCAACAGAAGGTTTTGTTATCTTGAAATCTCTAGAAGACAGCTCCAAGGATTCAGATTGAGCTCGAAATCTGAACCTTTGGGGGCTTCCTTCTACCCAAGCTGAATGTGCTTTGGTCTCCATATTGCCATCCTCATGCGAACTTTCCTCCATTAATGCCTCCTTGGCATCCTCACCTTGCTCTTCATCTTTCTCTTCCCAAGAATCTCGGGTGGTGACATGAAAACACTCCTCTCCTTCATCATAGAATTTCATGGCCTTGAAAACGTTGAATGTGACTCTTTCGTTCTGGAATCTCATGGTTAGCTCCCCTTTTTGCACATCAATAAGAGTCCTTCCTGTAGCTAGGAAAGGTCTTCCTAAAATAATGGGGACTTCCCTGTCTGCTTCATAATCAAGAACAATAAAGTCAGCTGGAAAAATGAACTTATCCACTCTTACCAGGACATCCTCGATTTTCCCATCGGGGTGAGCTAGAGACCTATCGGCCAGTTGCAATGTCACCGTCGTGGGTCTTACCTTTCCTATACCCAATTGTTTGAAAACCGACATAGGCATCAAGTTGATGTTAGCACCAAGATCACACAAGGCCATACCACAATATGAGTCTCCAATAGAACAAGGAATGTTAAAGCTCCCCGGATCTTTCATTTTAGGGGGCAATTTATCCTGCAAAAAGAAACTACATTCTTTGGTTAGTGCAACAATTTCATATTCTCCCAACTTTCTCTTCTTTGTAAGGATATCCTTCATGAATTTTGCATAGTTGGGCATTTGCTCTATGGCTTCCACCAATGGAATGTTGATGTGCAGCTGTTTCAACATGTCTAAGAACTTCCTGAACTGCTCATCTTGCTTCTTCTTGGCAAACCTCTGTGGAAAAGGCATCCTTTGCTGTACTGGTTTGCTCTCTGGAATATTGCATTGCTGCGGCATTGGCGATAAAATAATCTGCAGAACACCCTGTTGGTTGAAAGTAGTCTAGGTAGGCTGAGTAGAGTTTTATGCCGGCGGTTATGAGACGAGCAGTATGATCCTCGAAGTGACATAGGGCGGTCATTGCTGACTTTAGTCCGAGCCGCGAGTAGGGTCGTTACCCTTAACGATGGGGCGGTAGCATAGAAACTCAGATGTGGTAACCTTTAGACACAGAACATAGTTGCAATCAGGCCAAGACATGTCTAAAATACTCGAATATAGGTCAATCAACGTATAGTAACAGTATAACATAAAATCAGGATCTCATCTATAAAATACTTTCAGGTTTGGTTAGACTTAAACCTAGTGGAGAATGAATCACCCTCTCATCAAAGTCATTGATGAAGATTGCATAACTGGATCATAAGATAGGAGTTAGGATAAAGGCTAGTTACTACTAAGCCGTTACCACTTCCTTGGGAGTACGATATTTATTTAATAAAATCGTAGATACTTTCCAACAGATTTGCTACACGATAGGTACTCTGCCTTAGGTTCTGGCTGATTAAGTGACACCATAGAGACTAAATTTGACAATTAGTCAATCACAGTCCTTAATTATTCATAATCAACATAGGGTAAAATAACACCTATTTAGCATATCAACCGGAACGCATCAGATTCAATTCCAGTTGATATGCGGAAGCGACTTGCTGGTTCTACGGATGATGCTGAAGAGCATTTCCGACTCTAACAAGGAAATGATAGAATCCAACAGTAAGATCCAAGAAGCTCACGCATAAAGAATCCAGCAGAACGAGAACAGACAGAAGCACACCGAGCAAACAATCAGAAACACACAAGCTGCTATACAAACTTTAGAGAGACAAATGGGTCAGCTATCCACTCATTTCTCTCACAGGTCCCAGGGAACGCTACTAAGCAACACTGAGACCAACCCTCAAACTGAATGCAAGACTATCACTCTAAGATCTGGTAAAATTCTATCTCCATCTCCACCCAAACTATCTGACCCTCCTATTCTTGTGCAGGAACTAGAAGAAGGCTCCAAGGACCCAACACCGACGGATGTCGAAATCGAAGTAGCAAGGAAAGGGAAGACGGAGTTTATTCCTGAGTACCGGCCAAAAGTACCTTACCCTGCCAGACTTATGCACAATAAAGATAAGGAGCAATTTGAAAAGTTTCTTAAGAGTTTTAGTCAGATTCATGTTAATTTACCTTTACTTGATGTTATTTCTGAAAGGCCAAAGTATGCTAAGTTTTTAAAAGAAGTTGTTAGTAATAAAAGAAAATTTGACATGGACAAGGTGGTTCTTAATGAAGAATGTTCGGCGGTCCTGTTGAATAAACTACCATCTAAACAGAAAGATCCTGGTTGTTTTACCTTGCCATGTGCAATTGGAAATATTACTAACATGCATGCATTAGCAGACTTAGGAGCTAGTATCAATCTTATGCCATCTAGTTTATTTGATAAATTAGGATTGCATGATTTGAAAACGACTAGGATGTGCATACAACTTGCAGATAGGACAGTCAAAATCCCCAAAGGAATAATTGAAGATCTCTTAGTAAAGGTCGGAAAATTTGTGTTTCCTGTGGATTTTCTTGTCATGGATATGAATGGGGAAGGAGGAGTGCCCCTGATCCTAGGTCGACCATTTCTAGCTACCTCAAAAGCATTAATAGACGTCAGTAATGGTCAAATCAAGTTAAGCGTAGGAAATGATGACATCACTTTTGATCTAAATGAAACCCTTAGGTATCCTATGCATTTAGATGATACTTGTTTTTGTGTGGATGCCATGGAACACTTGATTGCAGTTAACGTGACAGACCTATGCTCAAACTATCAAGTCCTAAGTGAGGACTCCCTAGAATTAGAGGAGCCTGAACTTAGCTCTTCTGAAAATGAAAATACTTATGATAGCTTCACTGAGATAGGTGATGATGAGATGAAGAAAGAACGAACCTCGTTTGAAGATCCACCAGACTTAGAGCTGAAGGAACTACCCACTCATTTGTGCTACGAATTACTAGATGACAACAAGAAACTTCCCATTATTCTTGTAGTTGATCTGACTGCAGAACAAAGGAAGCGGACTGTGGACATGTGCAGAAAGTATAGAAGAGCCTTTGCCTACAAAATTGCAGACATCCCAGGTATTAATCCAAGCTTTTGTTCGCATAAGATTCTTCTAGAAAATGAGTATAAGCCATGTGTGCAACCTCAAAGGAGGTTGAATCCTAATGTGTGTGATGTTATTAAGAAAGAAGTCATTAAACTATTAGATGCAGGACTTATCTACCCTATCTCAGATAGTGAGTGGGTAAGCCCGGTGCAGGTAGTACCTAAGAAAGGCGGTATAACAGTTGTTAGGAATGAACATAATGAACTAATCCCTACGAGAACTGTAACTGGTCATCGTGTATGCATAGACTATAGAAAACTAAATACGGCCACACGAAAAGATCACTTCCCCCTTCCTTTTATTGACCAAATGTTAGAAAGATTATCTGGACACATGTTTTATTGCTTTCTAGATGGGTTTTTTGGTTATTTTCAAATTCCTATTTCCCCTTAGGACCAGCATAAAACTACGTTCACATGCCCTTTTGGAACATTTGCATATAGAAGGATGCCTTTTGGTTTATGTAATGCACCTGCTACATTTCAACGTTGTATGACTCCTATCTTTGAGGACATGTTAGGAATATCTATGGAAGTATTTATGGATGACTTTTTTGTGTTTGGTAATTCATTTGAGGTTTTTCTAAAGAACTTGGAGTTAATGTTGAAACGTTGTATCAAATCTAACCTGGTTTTAAATTGGGGAAAATGCCACTTCATGGTAAGAGAGGGAATCGTTTTAGGACATAAGATCTCACATCTAGGTATGGAAGTAGATAAGGCCAAAATTGAAGTTATTTCGAAACTACCTCCTCCCAAAAATGTGAGAGTCGTTAGAAGTGTTTTGGGACACGCTGGCTTTTATCGTAGGTTTATAAAAGATTTTTCATTAATAGCCAGGCCGTTGACCAATTTACTCGGAAAAGATGTTCCATTTGTCTTTGATGAAAAATGTCTAAAAGCTTTTAATACACTTAAGGAACTTTTAACCACTGCACCTATCATGACATCACCCGACTAGAGTCTACCTTTTGAGCTTATGTGTGATGCTAGTGACTATGCAGTAGGAGTAGTTTTAGGACAAAGACATGACAAGAAATTTCATGTAATATATTATTCTAGTAAAACCTTAACTGATGCTCAGGAAAATTACACTACGATAGAAAAGGAATTATTAGCAGTAGTATATGCATTTGATAAGTTCCGATCTTATCTAGTCCTATCTAAAACTATTGTTTATACTGATCATTCTGCACTAAAATACTTGTTCAATAAAACCGACGGAAAACCAAGATTAATTAGATGGGTTTTATTGCTACAAGAATTTGACATAGAAATTCGGGATAAGAAAGGGGCAGAAAACCTAGCTACAGACCACCTGTCCAGGCTAGAGAATCCGACCCTAGAAGCCATTGATGAAACAATCATATCTGATAAATTTCCGGATGAGAATCTATGTGCATTGTCTGCTATTTTCTCACCCCCTTGGTTTGCAGATATAGCAAATTACTTGGCAGCCCGGACTCTCCCTAGTGATATCACGACTCAACAAAGAAATAAATTCTTTGCTGATCTGAAATATTACTATTGGGAAGATCCTTTTCTATTTCGAATATGTGTAGACCAGATGATCAGAAGATGTGTCTCTCAAGAAGAAGGTTTCCAAATTCTGGAACACTGTCACTGCAGACCAACAGGCGGTCACTTAGCTGCAGCTAATACCGCCCGAAAAGTATTAGAAGCAGGCTTCTACTGGCCTACCATATTCAAGGATGTCGCAGCATTCACAGGATCGTGCGATGCCTGTTAGAAAACTGGGACCATTTCTTCTCGAGACAGTCTACCCCAACAGGTAATTCAAAGTGTAGAAATATTTGACATATGGGGTATAGACTTCATGGGTCCATTCCCTCCCTCTTTTGGTAAGTAGTACATCATAGTAGCTGTGGAATATTTTTCAAAATGGCATGAGGCACAGGCCCTACCTACTAATGATGCTAGAGTCGTATGCAAATTCCTTAAGCAGATTTTCGCCAGATTTGGATGTCCAAAAGCCCTAATCAGTGATCGAGGTACACACTTCTGCAACTCTCAATTACATGAGGTACTTCAACAGTACGGAGTTCAGCATCGCATTTCCACAACCTACCATCCCCAAACCAATGGACAGGCTGAGGTAACCAATAGGGGAATAAAGAGAATCTTAGAAAAGATTGTGTGTGTTAACCGTAAGGATTGGGCCAATAAGCTGGAGGACGCATTATGGGCCTTCCGTACAGCATACAAGACCACTACGGGATTCTCCCCCTATCGACTAGTCTATGGAAAAGCATGTCACCTTCCGGTCGAACTTGAACACAGAGCTTATTGGGCGATACAAAAATGCAACCTCGACGATAATTTAACTAAGGAACGCCGGATTCTACAACTCAATGAATTGGATGAGTGGAGGCTCAAAGCCTATGAAAACTCACACCAATTCAAGATGACAAGTAAACTCCGGCATGACAGGCAACTCAGAACCCAGAAGAATTTTGAACCATGAGATAAGGTATTGCTATACAACTCACAATTAAAATTGTTCCTAGGAAAGCTGCGTTGCTGCTGGTCAGGACCATTCACAATCACGAAAGTATCACCTTTCGGGGCATGTGACATCATGGATTCTGACGGCATTATTCAAAAAGTAAACGGACAACGCCTAAAGATTTACAAAGAGTCGTTTGACTCGTCCGAGCAGACTGTGGACCTCACAGAATAAGGGAGTATCTCTTTCATTCTATTTCTTATTTTGTTATTTCTTTCAGTAATTTATGTTCCTTCTTACCCGTAGTTAGTTGAATAAGTGTGGGGTAGCTTAGAAATGCATGAACATTGAGGACAGTGTCAGATTTAAGTGTGGGGTAGCAGTGTACAGTGCACTGTAGTGAGAACATTTTTGCATGATTTTGCTTGTTTTCCCAATATTTTCGCACCCTTCCAAAAAATTTTCAAAATTTTTCATTCTTTCAGACTTCTAAATTCAGTATGATTGGTTAAACATTGCTTATGTCTATGATATGTAGGTAGAATGTTATGGTTAGTAGGAGGCAATGTGATAGCTATCTTGAACTAATTGATTAGGAATAGGGAATTCCTGATAACTTAACACAACTTTGTCTGGATTAGAGACCTCAGCCAATTACCTTTTCAAGACTTAACTAGATAAAATTAGACTAGTTGTGGATGTTTTGACAATTAGAATGACTGGATGAGACTCTGAGCTAAAAGTGAAAAGAAATAAAAGAAAATTAATTAAATAAGGGTAGTTTGCCAGCGGCCTTCGCTACTCGAGCACCACTCCTTCGGGGAACTTAAAGCCTGATGCCCTAAGGTCATGTAGGTCTGGGAGTCATCGGAGTGGGACTCGCTACATGGGTAGTTGAAATTGACGTGTTCTAAGCAGACTCAAAATACCCTACATCTATAAAGAAAATCCATAAATGCTAAATCATTAAAAATCTGATCACCAAGGCTCAGAACTCAGAAAGTTGTCTATTGTTATTATGTCTAGCAGCAGGGTCGAAATATTATCAAGTAGTAGTTAAGACGAGAGTATATTGTGTTGACTATCTGGTCTAGACTAGTACACACACTACACATCAGGAAGACCTTGTGACTAAGAAAGGAGTTCAACCTAGTTGTTAAGTTATTTTCTGCTTGACTATAACAATCTGCTAGAGACATTTGAGACCTTGTCATAGCAACCTGACCAGTCAGACCTGTGTTAAGAATTGTCTGAATAAATTTTTGGAATAAAAACATGACTAGGAATTTAAGTGACTGCACTATGATTTAGAATCATTAACTTCGAGTAGACTTTGCTTGAGGACAAGCAAAAAGCTAAGTGTGGGGTTATATGATATGCATAAATCATATCACATTTTTAGCATGTTTTTAGGCATGATTTAGGGTGAAATTGAGGGTAAATCGGTCTTAATTGTTCATTATTAACTCAATTTCACATCTTTTATGATTTTGGAAGTGTCAGGTGAAAAGTGGAAGAAAATGGCAAATTTCGGGGCAAAAACGCAATTTTTCAGAAGTTTGGACTTCGGGGAGGGCGTCCCGGTTCAGGACGGGCGTCCAGGACTCGTGATGCGGTTCCGATTGGTATGCTAAAAGATAGGCTTTATTTACCTATGTCGATTATGAGTAATTAAGCACTGAGTCTTACTAACTGTCACTTAGCATTTAATTACTGTCACTTAATCAATCAGAACCAAAGGCAGAGTACCTATCGTGTAGCTAGTATGTTGGAAAGTATCTACGATTTTATTAAGTTAAATACCGTACTCCCAGGGAAGTGGCAACGGCTTAGTAGTAACTAGCCTTTATTCCTAACTCTTATCTTATAATCCAGTTATGCAATCTTCATCAATAACTTTGATGAGAGGGTGATTCGTTCTCCACTAGGTTTAAGTCTAATTAATCCCAAAAGTGTTTTATAGATGAGTCCTGATTCTATGTTATACTGTTCCTATATGTTGATTGACCTATATTCGAGTATTTTAGACATGTCTTAGCCTGGATTGCAACTATGTTCTGTGTCTAAAGGCGTACCACATCCGAGGTTTCTAATAAACCGCCCTACCTTAATGACGGCCCTACTCACGGTTCGGGACGAAGGCATCCATGAAAGCCCTATGTCACTTCGGGGATCATACCGCTTGCCCTAGCCGCCGGCATAATCGGACTCGGCCTGACTTACCCTAGACTACTCTAACAAACAGGGTGTTCAGCAGGTTATTTTATCTAGCATGGCAGACACCAAATTGATGCCTGTTAAACTAAATAGGTTATGATTAGACCGTGGTTAGGATTGTCTATAACCCTAACTTTAGTTTAAAAGAGCACATTAGACATGCAGACATAGTGAATGTTAAGCAGGTTGCTATTTCCGGAAAAACATAACAACGTCAACATATAAAACAACTATTCATAAAAATCGTAATCTCGTATTCATAATAAATCTTTAGGACAAAACAATAACAACATATAAGAGAGGGACATGGGGACTGATGCCATAAAGAAATCACCCTTTACGTAGTCTCGCCGACGGAGCGTACTGCTGTATATGTCGTATTGCTCGCCCTGACTCTGCTCACCAGAACCTTCGGAGGATGCTTCCTCAGCCTAGTAACTGGGTTTTACCTTAATACCCAACTTAAGCCCAGCCCTGTGGACTGACTCTTCGAATGCCTAGAGCCCTCTTAGGATCTCCTAACGAAATCCCGGGTATTCTATGAATACCAGAAATGAACCTATCTATAGAAGCCTAAGATCTGAGACTATTCCTCAGAAACTAAAACAAAATACTAATAAGAAAGAAAACTGAGATCCGAGTCTCTGAGTGAGTTGTGTACTGGAGAAGTGTACACTGGAAACCACTAAATGACTCAGATCGAGTGGAGATGAATGAATTCAACTGCTGGAGGCCTGGGGTATTTATAGCAGCTTCCCGGGGTGATTTTTCATCAAAAATTCTATGTGGGACTGGATTTGGGGGTTCGGGACGCCCGTCCCGGATTGGGATGCCCGTCCTGGTCTGTTGACCAGGTCGGGACGCCCGTTCCGGTGCTTTGACTGGGTCGGGACGCCCGTCCTGACCCTTTGACCAAGTTAACATTTCCAAAAATTGCATTTTGCCCCAAAATTTGCTGTTTTCGTCTACTTTTCACCTGACACTTCCAAAATCATAAAAACTGTGAAATTGAGTAAATAACAAACAATTAAGATCAATTTACTCTCAATTTCACCCGAAATCATACATAAAAACATGCTAAAAATGTGATACGATTTTCGCGTATCAGATAACCCCACACTTAGCTTTTTGCTTGTCCTCAAGCAAAGTCTACCTGAAGTTAGTGATTCTAAACTATAGTGAAGTCAGTTAAATTCCTAGTCATGTTTTTATTCCAAAACTTCTTTAGACAAGTCTTAACACAGGTCTGACTGGTTAGGTTGCCATGACAAGGTCTCAGATGCTTTTAGTAGCTTGTTATGATCAGGCAGAAAACAAATCAACAACTAGGTTTGAACTTTTTTCTTAGTCACAGGGTCTTCTTGATGTGTAGTGTGTGTACTAGTCCAGACCAGATAGTCAACACAATGTACTCTTGTCTTAACTACTACCAGATAACACTTCGACCCATCGCTAGACATATTAACAACAGACAACTTTTTGAGTTCTGAGCTTCGGTGATCAGATTTTCAATGTTTTAGCATTTAGTTATTTTCTTTATAGATTCAGGTTATTTTGAGTCTGCTTAGAACACGTCAACTTCAACTACCCATGTAGCGAGTCCCACTCCGATGACTCCCAGATCTACACGACCTTAGGGCATCAGGTTTTAAGTTCCCCGAAGGAGTGGTGCTCGAGTAGTGAAGGCCGCTGGCAAACTACCCTATTTTAATTAACTTTCTTTAATTTCTTTTCACTTTTGGCTCAGAGTCTCATCTAGTCATTCCAATTGTCAATGCATCCTACAACTGGTCTAATTTTATCTAGTTCAGTCTTGAAAAGGTAATTGGTTGAGGTCTCTAATCCAGACTAAGTTGTGCTCAATTATCAGGAATTCCCTATTTCTAATCAATAGGTTCAGCAATAGTCATCAATTATCTCCTACTAACTATAACATACTACCTACATATCATAGACATAAGCAATTGTTTAACCAAGCATACTGCATTTAGAAGTCTGAAAGACGGAAAATTTTGAAAATTTTTGGAAGGGTGTGAAAATATAGGGAAAACAAGCAAAAGCATGCAAAAAACTTTGCAAACTGCTAGAGTGCACCGTGCACTGCTACCCCACACTTAATTCTGGCACTGTCCTCAGTGTTCATGCATATCTAATTACCCCACACTTATTTGAAAACAAGAAATAAAACACAAAGAAAAGATTCTTACCCACACTATGGGTAAGAAAGATATAAAAAAAAACAAAATGATGCAACAATTCTATATGTCATATAAATCAACTTTGTACATAGATTCATAGTCATACAACCCAGACATGTTTATACACATAGAACAAGAAAAAAAAAGAAAAAGAAAGGAAAGGAAAGAAGGAGAGAGAGACTAAGAACCCGGCGGGTCGACGTCCAGTGGACCTAAGTCTGCTGTAAAGTCAAACTCGAAGTTTTCCGCCAGTCGGGAAGTCTACTGATGTATCTCCTCAATCCTGCTGGTGTTCATGGCGATCCTGTCATCCATCATCGCCAGCCGTCTGTCAATCCTGTCATCCATCATCGCCAGCCATCTGTCAATCATGTCCATGTCTCGACTGTATCAGGCCGATAGTTCTGCCAATCTGTGCGACATGTGTCGTTCGAAGGCAGTACGTGGCACGAACATCTCGGACGGAGGGATATGTGCTGGATATGCTTCCGATGCCGATGCTTGTCCTGTCTGCTCTGTGTGGATGGTGTCGCGGCCATTCGCATTCCGGACAACCATTCCCATGTTCCGTAGAATGGTAAGATCAATGGGAACGGTGGTCGGGGCGACCAGGGTCAGCTCCGAGCCCTCTATGTCCAACTCCAGGTAGCGGGCTAGCCTGGTGATGTATGGTCCGAGCCCCAAACACTGTTTCCTGGTGTCTGTAGTGAATCCTCGCATGACGACCGTGATGAGTCTAGCCATCTCTACCGTAGATCCCATGTGCATGTTGGCCAGAAGGAATGTCTCCATCTGGGTGACAGTTCCGGGAGCTGTCCGTCGTCCTGACAATGTATGTGCAATGATAGCGTGCAGGTAACGAAGAGTAGGATAAATATCTGTGGCTTTTGCAAAGCCATGCTGGTATGGGACACCCGTCATGCAGATCTGAGCCCAAGTAGTGGAGACGTCTGCAGACGTGAAGTCTCGAACTGCTGTAGTGTATGCGGGCGTATCCAGCTCATCTCTCTGCCAGATACCTAGGGCGACGCCGAACTCGGCCATACTCATCGACCGATCTATTCCGCCTAAGCGGAATGTGATCTGCTCCTGGTGGCATGTAAAAGATGCATAGAACTCACATACCAACTCCAGGTATGTGGGCTCTGTAACGATGAATACTCGACTGTAAGGTGGCACATCGAGTATGCGTCTGACTTCCGGCTCTACTCCTAGCGTCTGTACTGCTGCCCAATCCAACGTTCTGCCCATCAGTATCGTACGCCCGATGTACCCAAGGCATCTTTCTTGGGAGATGTGGTACGAGCACGTTTGGGAGCCATCGAGAGAGTTTAGGTGGGAAGGAATCTTTAAACTCAAATTCTGGAGGTGAATTTGAATTCAGAAGGATGAAATTAGGTTAGGGAAAGATTTTGAAATTTTTTTGGCGGAAAAATCGAATTTTGGAGGGAAATTCGAATTTTTGAGTGATGTTCAAAATTCAAATTTTGGAGGGAAACTCGAATTTTTAAACTTTGGAGAGTTTGCCAAAAATTTGTAGAGAGAAGGTAGAGAGAAATACTTTTAGAGAGATGAATTTTTGGTTGTAGATTTGAGAGAAAATGAAAAACAAATGAATTTTTATAGAGGGGCGGCCTTCGGGACGCCCGTCCCGCTGGACGCCCGTCCCGGGTTGCTTCGGCACGCGTGCCAATTCCGAAATTTTTTTTTTCTCGTAATTCCCTGAAAATCTCAAGATACCAAAAATAATCATAATTTATAACAAGGCTTCATGTTTATCCAATCAAATTCAGAAGTTGTTAAAAACTCTATGCAAAAATTCCTCAGTCTCTTTTTTTTTTCGAAAATCATGACTACCCTAATTTTATCCCAACTTAAATTCAGCAAGAATTTTCAGAAAAACAAAAACTGAGTTTATACAAATTGATTAGTGAACAATAAACTGTATTTGCAAAACTTTTGTTTTTCATAGAAATTTGGAAATAAAATGTCTGAAGAAAATTGTTGAATATAAAGGACCCTTTAAAAAATTTGAAAAATAGAAAATATGGGTCAATTATTCAGGTTTAGTTCAAACGAATTATTTGCTGAGAATAAAAGTAAAAGAATCTTCCCTTTTTTCAACGACCCTTATCTCTGATCTCCTGTAGCTTCGTTCGAATGCTTCGCATTTCTATGCGTATTGCTCTCATCTCATCCCTCTGCCTGTTCTGCTCACTGCGTAAGTCAGCCATCTCCCGGAGTAGTTGTGCACCTTGGTTCTCCTGAAGACTGACCGTGGCTCTGAGTCGGTCCACGTTAGTTGTGATATTCAGATTAAGTTGGTCTAAATGACACAGTCTGCTGGCAATTCCTTGGTCCATCTCATAGACCCTTTGAGCCAACGTATCTATCTGCACGGACAACATTAAATGATAACCGTTAGTACTCCCCCCGGATGAAGGGGTGCGCTCGTTAGGTGTTGGGGTGTATGCAGGAGATGTTGGTGAATTTTGGGTTTGGTCAGTAGGTGGTGGATTTATAGGAACTCTCTGGGCAGGAGGGTGAACTGGACATCTCTGGGGTTCTTCTCTAGGAGGGAAGGTACCCTCAGAAGGATCTTCTTCCGTGGGACTAGGCTCACGGGCGTTCAGGAATCGTCTCACTAGGTCACTGGCATCTGGGCTTGAGTTTACTTCCACTGGTTGTGAAGGAAGAGTCCCTCGTGGTATTTCTGGTGCAGGCCTAGATGGGCCTTCTGGCTTTGTCTTCTTTGGTCTTGGGGTGTCAGGGTTTTCTGTTTTCTTTGCCTGGTTAGTAGCTGCTCTTGTTCTCTTCATTTCTGAGTGCAAAGTCTGGTTAGAAATAACAAATAACAAAAATAGGAAAGTAAGATAAATAGAAAAGCAAGAAAAAATATTTTTAGGGATTTTAAATTTTATTTAGAAAGCAAGTAAATTTCCTCAATATCGTTTTAGAATAATTTTCTAAAATTTGATTATCCTAAGTGTCTTAATTTCAGATAACATCTAAAATTAATTAGTTACGATAATCCTATATTTCGGAAAGTGATTGTCTAACTAGTATAAGATAAGTGTAAACCAAAAGTCTAGGTTACTACCGCTACCTATCATAAGTCTCTATAATTGTGGCCAATAATCCAAAATTCATTATGATATTTCCCCGGCAACGGCGCCAAAAATCTGATGCGGTTCCGATTGGTATGCTAAAAGATAGGCTTTATTTACCTATGTCGATTATGAGTAATTAAGGACTGAGTCTTACTAACTGTCACTTAATCAGCCAGAACCTAAGGCAGAGTACCTATCGTGTAGCTAGTCTGTTGGAAAGTATCTACGATTTTATTAAGTTAAATACCGTACTCCCAGGGAAGTGGCAACGGCTTAGTAGTAACTAGCCTTTATTCCTAACTCTTATCTTATAATCCAGTTATGCAATCTTCATCAATAACTTTGATGAGAGGGTGATTCGTTCTCCACTAGGTTTAAGTCTAATTAATCCCAAAAGTGTTTTATAGATGAGTCCTGATTCTATGTTATACTGTTCCTATATGTTGATTGACCTATTTTCGAGTATTTTAGACATGTCTTATCATAGATTGCAACTATGTGCTGTGTCTAAAGGCATACCACATCCGAGGTTTCTAATAAACCGCCCTACCTTAATGACGGCCCTACTCACGGTTCGGGACGAAGGCATCCATGAAAGCCCTATGTCACTTCGGGGATCATACCGCTTGCCCTAGCCACCGGCATAATTGGACTCGGCCCGGCTTACCCTAGACTACTCTAACAAACAGGGTGTTCAGCAGGTTATTTTATCTAGCATGGCAGACACCAAATTGATGCATGTTAAACTAAACAGGTTATGATTAGACCGTGGTTAGGAATTGTCTATAACCCTAACTTTAGTTTAAAAGAGCACATTAGACATGCAGACATAGTGAATGTTAAGCAGGTGGCTATTTTCGAAAAAACATAACAACGTCAACATATAAAACAACTATTCATAAAAATCGTAATCTCGTATTCATAATAAATCTTTAGGACAAAATAATAACAACATATAAGAGAGGGACATGGGGACTGATGCCATAAAGAAATCACCCTTTACGTAGTCTCGCCGACGGAGCGTACTGCTGTATATGTCGTATTGCTCGCCCCGACTCTGCTCGCCAGAACCTTCGGAGGACGCTTCCTCAGCCTAGTAACTGGGCTTTACCTTAATACCCAGCTTAAGCCCAACCCTGTGGACTGACTCTTCGAACGCCTAGAGCCCTCTTAGGATCTCCTAACGAAATCCCGAGTATTGTATGAATACCAGAAACGAACCTATCTATAGAAGCCTAAGATCTGAGACTATTTCTCAGAAACTAAAACAAAACACTAACAAGAAAGAAAACTGAGATCCGAGTCTCTGAGTGAGTTGTGTACTAGAGAAGTGTATACTGAAAGCCACTTAATGACTCGAATTAAGTGGCTTTCAGTATACACTTCTCTAGTACACAACTCACTCAGAGACTCGGATCTCAGTTTTCTTTCTTGTTAGTGTTTTATTTTAGTTTCTGAGAAATAGTCTCAGATCTTAGGCTTCTATAGATAGGTTCGTTTCTGGTATTCATACAATACCCGGGATTTCGTTAGGAGATCCTAAGAGGGCTCTAGGCGTTCGAAGAGTCAGTCCACAGGGCTGGGCTTAAGCTGGGTATTAAGGTAAAGCCCAGTTACTAGGCTGAGGAAGCATCCTCTGAAGGTTCTGGCGAGCAGAGTCAGGGCGAGCAATACGACATATACAGTAGTACGCTCCGTCGGCGAGACTACGTAAAGGGTGATTTCTTTATGGCATCAGTCCCCATGTCCCTCTCTTATATGTTGTTATTGTGTTGTTCCAAAAATTTATTATGAATATGAGATTACGATTTTTATTAATACTTGTTTTATATGTTGATGTTGTTATGTTTTTCCGGAAATAGCCACCTGCTTAATATTCACTATGTCTGCATGTCTAATGTGCTCTTTTAAACTAAAGTTAGGGTTATAGACAATTCCTAACCACGGTCTAATCATAACCTGTTTAGTTTAACAGGCATCAATTAGTATTGGTGTCTGCCATGCTAGTTAAAAATAACATGTTGAACACCCTGCTTGTTAAGAGTAGTCTAGGTAAGCCGAGCCGAGTCCAATTATGCCGGCGGCTAGGGCAAGCTGTATGATCCCCGAAGTGACGTAGGGTTTTCATGGATGCCTTCGTCCCGAACCGTGAGTAGGGTCGTCAATAAGGTAGGGCGGTTTATTAGAAACCTCGGATGTGGTACGCCTTTAGACACAGAACATAGTTGCAATCCAGGCTAAGATATATCTAAAATACTCGAATATAGGTCAATCAACATATAGGAACAGTATAACATAGAATCAGGACCTCCTCTATAAAACACTTTTGGGATTAATTAGACTTAAACTTAGTGGAGAATGGATCACCATCTCATCAAGGTCATTGATGAAGATTGCATAACTGGATCATAAGATAGGAGTTAGGATAAAGGCTGGTTACTACTAAGCCGTTGCCACTTCCCTGGGAGTACGATATTTAACTTAATAAAATCGTAGATACTTTCCAATAGACTAGCTACACAATAGGTACTCTGCCTTAGGTTCTGGTTGATTAAGTGACAATAATTGAATGCTAAGTGACAGTTAGTAAGACTCAGTCCTTAATTACTCATAATCGACATAGGTAAATAAAGCCTATCTTCTAGCATACCAATCGGAATTGATGCCTGTTAAACTAAACAGGTTATGAATAGACCGTGGTTAGGAATTGTCTATAACCCTAATTTCAGTTTAAAAGAACGGCAATAGACATGCAGACATAATGGATAATTAAGTAGGTGGCCATTTCTAGAAAAACATAATAACTTCAACATATATCACAAATATTCATAATAATCATAATCTGGTATTCAAAACCGTTATTTGGACAAACACAATAACAACATATAAGAGAGGGACAGGGGGACCGATGCCATAAAGAAATCACCCTTTACGAAGTCTCGCCGATGGAGCGTACTGCTGTATATGCCGTATTGCTTGACCCGACTCTACTCGCCAGAACCTTCGGAGGACGCTTCCTCAGCCTAGTAACTGGGTTTTACCTTAATACCCAGCTTAAGCCCAGCCTTGTGGACTGACTCTTCGAACTCCTAGAGCCCTCTTAGGATCTCCTAACGAAATCCTGGGTATTCTATGAATACCAGAAATGAACCTATCTATAGAAGCCTAAGATCTGAGACTATTTCTCAGAAACTAAAACAAAACACTAACAAGAAAGAAAACTGAGATCCGAGTCTCTGAGTGAGTTGTGTACTAGAGAAGTGTACACTGGAAACCACTTAATGACTCAGATCGAGTGGAGATGGTGATTCTGTCCCAAGCTTCGATCACTGTCTCATCAGCAGCTTGAGTGAAACTAGACAGAGACTCTTTTTATATATGATTAAATTCCAGTATTTAATTATCTGGAATTAAGACACTTAGGATAACCCAATTTTAGAAAATTATTCTAAAACCATATTGAGGGAATTTAATGGCTTTCAAAATTAAACATAAAAAGAAAAAAAATGATGATGAAAAAAAAATAGGGTAGTTTGCCAGCGGCCTTCGCTACTCGAGCACCACTCCTTCGGGGAACTTAAAGCTTGATGCCCTAAGGTCGTGTAGGTCTGGGAGTCATCGGAGTGGGACTCGCTACATGGGTAGTTGAAGTTGACGTGTTCAAAGCAGACTCAAAATACCCTGAACCTATAAACGAAAGAAATCAATAAGAGCTAAATAATTAAAATCTGATCACCAAGGCTCAGAACTCAGAAAGTTATCTATTATCAGTGTGTCTAGCAATAGATTGAAGTGTTATATGGTAATAGTTAAGACAAGAGTTTATTGTGTTGACTATCTGGTCTGGACTAGTACACACACTACGCATCAGGAAGACCTTATGACTAAGAGAAGAGTTCAACCTAGTTGTTAAATTGTTTTCTGCTCAATCCTAACAATCTACTAGAGACATTTGAGACCTTGTCATAGCAACCTAACCAGTCAGACCTGTGTTAATAATTATCTGAATAATTTTTGGAATAAAAACATGACTAGAAATTTAAGTGACTACACATATGATTTAGAATCACTAACTTCAGGTAGACTTTGCTTGAGGACAAGCAAAAAGCTAAGTGTGGGGTTATCTGATACGCGAAAATCATATACCTTTTTTAACATGTTTTTATGTATGATTTAGGGTGAAATTGATAGGAAATCGATCTTAATTGATTGTTATTTACTCAATTTCACAGTTTTTATGATTTTGGAAGTGTCAGGTGAAAAGTAGACGAAACCAGCAAATTTTGGGGTAAAAATGCAATTTTTGGAAATGCTGACTTGGTCAACAGTCCGGGACGGGCGTCCCGACCCAGTCAAACCACCAGAACGGGCGTCCCAATCTAGGACGGGCATCTCGAAGCACCAGAAGTTGTCCCACATCGAAAGTTTTGGAGATTTTCACTCCAGAAAGCTGCTATAAATACCCCAGGCCTCCAGGAGTTGAAATCATTCCTCTCCACTCGATCTGAGTCATTAAGTGGTTTTCAGTGTACACTTCTCTAGTACACAACTCACTCAGAGACTCGGATCTCAGTTTTCTTTCTTGTTAGTGTTTTGTTTTAGTTTCTGAGAAATAGTCTCAGATCTTAGGCTTCTATAGATAGGTTCGTTTCTGGTATTCATAGAATACCCGGGATTTCATTAAGAGATCCTAAGAGGGCTCTAAGCGTTCGAAGAGTCAGTCCACAGGGTTGGGCTTAAGCTGGGTATTAAGGTAAAGCCCAGTTACTAGGCTAAGGAAGCATCCTCCCAAGGTTCTGGCGAGCAGAGTCGGGGCGAGCAATACGACATATACAGCAGTACGCTCCGTCGGTGAGACTACGTAAAGGGTGATTTCTTTATGGCATCAGTCCCCATGTCCCTCTCTTATATGTTGTTATTGTGTTGTTCCAAAAATTTATTATGAATACGAGATTACAATTTTTATGAATATTTCTTTTATATGTTGACGTTGTTATGTTTTTCCGGAAATAGCCACCTGCTTAATATTCACTATGTCTGCATGTCTAATGTGCTCTTTTAAACTAAAGTTAGGGTTATAGACAATTCCTAACCACAGTCTAATCATAACCTGTTTAGTTTAACAGGCATCAATTAGTATTGGTGTCTGCCATGCTAGATAAAAATAACCTGCTGAACACACTGCTTGTTAAGAGTAGTCTAGGTAAGCCGAGTTGAGTCCGATTATGTCGGCGGCTAGGGCAAGCGGTATGATCCCCGAAGTGACATAGGGCTTTCATGGATGCCTTCGTCCCGAACCGTGAGTAGGGTCGTCAATAAGGTAGGGCGGTTTATTAGAAACCTCAGATGTGGTACGCCTTTAGACACAGAACATAGTTGCAATCCAGGGTAAGATATATCTAAAATACTCGAATATAGATCAATCAACATATAGGAACAGTATAACATAGAATCAGGACCTCCTCTATAAAACACTTTTGGGATTAATTAGACTTAAACCTAGTGGAGAACGAATCACCCTCTCATCAAAGTTATTGATGAAGATTGCATAACTGGATTATAAGATAGGAGTTAGGATAAAGGCTAGTTACAATATGCCATTGCCACTTCCCTGGGAGTACGATATTTAACTTAGTAAAATCGTAGATACTTTCCAACAGACTAGCTACACGATAGGTGATACGATTTTCGCGTATCACCCAATAACTTCACTTTCAGCCCAAGTATCATCCATGTCTAATATGCTAAAAACACTGAGTATGCAGCAGCATAGCGGGCAGACGGCTGAGCAACCAAACCAGTCTAATGTAAGCCAGGTGCAAGATGTGTGTTGTGTCTACTGTGGTGAAGGATACTACTCATTTGAGGATTGTGTTCACAATCCAGCATCAGTATGCTACATGGGGAACCAGAACAGGGGCAATGGTTTACAATCAAATTCTTACAATCCTACTTGGCGGCAGAATCCCAACTTTTCTTGGAGAGACCAGGGGATGCAACACAACCAAGGTATGAACCAGAGGCCAATGTTCCAGCAACAACAGTACCCCCAGCAGCAACAACAACTTCAGCAAAGGCCTCAACAACAACCACCACCACATTCAAATTCATTAGAAAATATGATGATAGATTTTATGGCAAGAACAGAGACAACCATTCAAGGCTTGACATCCACTGTACGAAACCTTGAAACCCAGATGGGGCAGTTGGCCCAAGAACTGAAGAACAGACCACAAGGGTCACTCCCAAGTGACACCGAGAATCCAAGAAGAGAAGGAAAGGAACATTGCAAAGCGATGACTCTACGGAGTGGGAAAATACTGGAAGAACCAACAACCAAGCCTGGAGCAGTGGAGAAATTTAGTGAGCCCAACAAGGAGAACAAAGAAGAAGAAATTCCAGTAGCTGAACCTGCCAAAGTGGAGCCCGATGCTGCAACATCGTCAATGCCGCATCAAAGCAAAGTTCCAGAAAGCAAACCAGTACAACAAAGGATGCCTTTTCCACAAAGTTTTGCTAAAAAGAAACATGATGAGCAGTTCAAGAAGTTTCTGGACATTTTGAAACAACTGCATATCAACATTCCTTTGGTAGAAGCCATAGAACAAATGCCCAACTACGCCAAATTCATGAAAGATATTCTTACAAAGAAAAGGAGGTTGGGTGAGTATGAAATTGCTGCACTAACCAAAGAATGTAGTTTCTTTTTGCAGGATAAGCTACCCCCCAAAATGAAAGATCCAGGGAGCTTTAACATTCCTTGTTCTATTGGAGACTCCTATTGTGGCATGGCATTATGCGATCTTGGCGCCATCATCAACCTAATGCCCATGTCAGTCTTTAAACAGTTAGACATTGGTGAGGTAAGACATACGAGAGTAACGTTGCAACTAGCGGACAGGTCTATAGCCTATCCAGATGGGAAAATTGAGGATTTCCTGGTAAGAGTGGATAGATTTATTTTTCCAGCTGACTTTTTTGTTTTGGATTATGAAGCAGATAGGGAAGTTCCTATTATTTTGGGGAGACCTTTCCTTGCTACGAGAAGGACTCTCATTGATGTTCAAAAATGGGAACTTACCATGAGGTTTCAAGATGATAGAGTCATGTTTAATGTATTTAAGGCCATGAAATTTCATGTTGAAGGTGAGGATTGTTTTCACATATCCACTGTTGATTCTTTGACAAAGGAAGATGAAGAGCAGAAGAAATATGGAGATGATGCATTGGAAAGAGTGTTGATGGAGGAAATGTTGCATGATGATGGCAATGAGGAAGAAGAGGAATATTCAGTGTGGTTAGAAACAAAATCTCATGGTTTCAAATTTTGCGCGCAATTTGAATCCTTGGACTTGTCTTCTCTGGAAATCAAAGTAACAAAACCTTTTGTGGAAGAACCACCTGAGCTGGAACTGAAGTCATTGCCGCAACATTTGAAGTACGGATTTCTGGGAGTAGACTTAACTCTGCATGTGATTATTTCAGCATTGTTGGATGCTGAACAAGAAGAAAAATTGCTTGGAGTTCTAAAGCAGCATAAGAGAGCTATGGGCTGGACCATAGCTGACATAAAAGGTATAAGTCCAACCTTATGCATGCATAAAATCATTTTGGAAGAAGATTCCAAAAAATTGATTGAGGGGAAAAGAAGATTAAACCCAATTATGAAGGAAGTGGTAAAGGAGCAAATTATTAAGTGGTTGGATTTTGGCATAATTTATCCTATCTCTGATAGTTCTTGGGTAAGTCCTGTACAATGTGTGCCCAAGAAAGGGGGAATCACAGTGGTGAAGAATGAAGATAATGAATTAATTCCCACCAGAACCATCACGTGATGGAGGATTTGCATTGACTATAGAAAGCTCAACAAAGCCACACGGAAAGACCACTTCCCACTGCCCTTCATTGATCAAATGTTGGATAGGTTGGCTGGACGTGATTATTATTGTTTTCTGGATGGTTATTCTGGTTACAACCAGATTGCTGTAGCACCAGGGGACCAGGACAAAAAAACTTTCACTTATCCCTATGGTACATTTGCATTTGGAAGGATGCCATTCGGATTATGCAATGCTCCAGCAACGTTCCAACGTTGTATGATGGCCATTTTCACAAATATGGTGGAGCAGTACTTAGAGGTTTTTATGGATGACTTTTCCGTATTTGGGGACTCTTTCGATGAATGTTTAGAGAATTTGGCCAAGGTGCTTAAACGATGCGAGGACACCAACTTAGTCCTCAACTGGGAAAAGTGTCACTTCATGGTTCGAGAAGGTATTGTATTGGGTCATCGGATTTTGAAGAAAGGCCTTGAAGTGGATCGAGCAAAGATAGAGGTGATCGAGAAATTACCAACCCCTACGACCGTGAAGCACATTAGAAGTTTTTTGGGACATGCGGGCTTCTATCAAAGATTCATCAAAGACTTTTCAAAGGTATCCAAACCCTTATGTAAGTTATTAGAAAAAGATAATGTGTTTTCTTTTGATGCAGCATGTGCCGCAGCATTTAAGGAGCTTAAGCAGAAGCTAATTTCAGCCCCCATTATCATAGCACCGGACTGGAGTCTGCCATTTGAGCTAATGTGTGATGCTAGTGACTATGCAGTTGAGTAGTTTTGGGGCAGCGGCGAAACAAAATATTTCATTCCATCTATTACGCCAGCAAGACACTCACTGAGGCTCAGGTAAATTACACTGTTACTGAAAAAGAGTTGCATGTTGTTGTATTTGCCTTTGATAAATTCAGGTCCTATTTGGTGGGCACGAAAGTGATAGTCTACACCGATCATTCTGCCATCAAATATTTAATTGCAAAAAAGGACCCAAAACCAAGGCTCATTAGATGGATCCTACCCCTACAAGAATTTGATGTGGAAATCAAGGACAAGAAAGGAGTAGAAAATCAAGTAGCCGACCATCTATCTCGATTGGAACAACAAGAGGGATTTCAAATCCCCATTAATGAACATTTTCTGGATGAACAATTGCTGGAAATTCAAGAAGATATGAAAATGCCATGGTATGCTGACTTTGCTAACTATTTGGCCAGTGGTGAAATGCCGCCAGATTTCTCATACCAAGAAAGAAAGAAGTTCCTCCATGATGTAAAGATTTATTTTTTGGGAGGAACCCTTATTATTCAAATAATGTAAAGACCAAATGATTCGGAGGTGTGTAAATGACGATGAAATTGAGGATATCATGTTTCAATGTCACAACTCACCTTGTGGAGGACATTTTGGAGGGTCAAGAACTGCAGCAAAGGTACTACAATCTGGTTTCTTTTGGCCTTCATTATTTAAGGATTGCTATGAGTTTGTGGCAAAGTGTGATCGCTGCCAAAGGGTAGGGAACATCTCACAGAGAAAAGAAATGCCTCTTACCAACATTTTAGAAGTTGAACTTTTTGATGTATGGGGTATTGACTTCATGGGACCTTTCCCCCCGTCTTTCGAAAAATCGTATATTTTAATGGCAGTAGACTATGTTTCAAAGTGGGTGGAAGCCACAGCATTCCCCACCAATGATTCCAAAGTCGTGATGAATTTTCTAAGGAAAAATATTTTCACACGATTTGGAACTCCACGGGCAATTATTAGTGATGAAGGAACTCATTTTATTAACAGGTGGCTACGTGTCATGTTAGCCAAATATAATGTTCGTCACAAGATTGCTCTACCTTATCATCCTCAAACCAACGGACAAGTAGAATTGTCCAACCGAATCATTAAAGGTATACTTGAGAAGGTGGTAAACCCTAATAGAAAAGATTGGTCAAAAAGGTTAGATGATGCTTTATGGGCCTATCGAACAGCTTTCAAAATTTCAATTGGAATGTCTCCTTATAGACTTGTTTTTGGGAAAGCTTGTCATCTACCAGTAGAATTAGAGCACAAGGCATACTGGGCACTGCAGCATCTTAATCTGGACATGAATGCTTCCAAAGACAAAAGAATGCTGCAGCTTTCGGAATTGGATGAGTTGAGACTATTTTCTTATGAAAATGCCAAATTGTACAAGGAAAAAACGAAGAGATGGCATGATAAACACATCCAACCAAGGAATTTTGAAATTGGACAACAAGTTCTGATATTTAATTCAAGGTTAAAATTATTTCCAGGCAAATTGAAATCGAGATGGACCGGGCCATACACAATTGAACAAATATATCCTTATGGAGTGGTCTTGGTCGCAAGCAAAAATGGGGTCAAATTTAAAGTCAACGGGCATAGATTGAAACTCTACTGAGATGGTGACAAAGAGCAAAACTTTGCTTCTCTATCATTGGTCAATGATGAATAATTAAGTAGACCCAACACAAGTGAAAAACTCCAAGTGAACACTTTCCATTTTTGTCTTATTTTACTTATGTTTCTTTTTATTTGTTTTTTTATTATTTTCGTCAGTTGCTTTAATAGTATCGGGTACCCATGTACCCGATCACTGTTTGTTCTTTTTGTTTTTGTTGTTTTCTTTGTTTTTCTTTTTTTTAGAATGGGGGATGACTTACACATTTTGTGTATATATTTGGCCAAATATATACACAAAATCTGGATAAGGGACAAAGCATTAAAAGCAGCAGACTGGATAAGTGGAAAGTCCACACACCTTTATGACTCTCGGGCAGAGTCAAGTGTTGGGAAGGGACGTCTGTCAGGAATAACAGCTTTTCAGTTGACAAATACACTTCCAATGCCTTGGGACAGGTAAGTTCTCTTTATTATTAATTTATTTTTGGTCTTTACAGAGATATGAGTACTACCTAGTTAAAGAAACCAAAAGGCACAAACATTCTTTTATTTTGGACACATTTGTACAACTGAAGAGTTAGGATTTTTTAAAGACTATAGTAGTTACTTCTGCCCATATTCTCTCAACTTCCATTTTTCAAAACTCTCTCTGTTCTTCCACATTCCTATCACGCCCGACAATAACCACAACCACATTTCCCCAAGACGAGCTTTCAAGTACTCTAGGGACTGAAGGTATGTTTTCTCTGGTAAATCTAAAGAATATGCTACAGTACAAAAGACGGATAACCCAATCTTGGTTAACCATTTTTTTTTTCAAAAAAAACTAGGGTTACTGCTCACTGTTCTATGCGTCTATGTTGCGATTTTTGTTCGGATTTACAATTTTTAGTTGAAAACTTGGGCCTTTTTCTTTTGGAGTAGGTACATTGTTGGATTTGTTGTTTTCTGCTTATGGGTTTAACATGTCCGTACGGAAAATGGTATTTTTCTTCATAAACATGTTGTTTTATTTTCGGGTCATGTTAATATACAACTTGGTTTGAGAAATGCAAGTTTCTGTTTAGTTAATAGGGTTTATTCTTTACAGATCTGTTTTCCTTGTTGGTTCTGTTGCTTTATCAAATTATTTTTTTGGTATGAAGTTTGTTTTTCGAAAAAATGGGTTTATTTTCAGAATGGGTGTAGTGCTTTCACTGTTTATTCTTGATTTTGTTTGTGAAATATGTTACCCATTTGTTATTTCCGAAATCATTTGAGATATTTGCGTCTGGGACAGTACTGACTGTTACGAATGGGGATGATTTGAATCTACTGATGGTTTTGTTTCGTTTTATTTCTTCTGTTGTGATAAGTTGAGTTGCAAGCATGTTTATTTGAGAAAAGGTCAGGACGACCCTGAGTGTTTTTAAAATTGGGGATTCATATGTTTTTTTCTATTTTGGCTACGACTTATCTCTGCAATTGATTCTTACACTTGTTTTTTTAGATGCCGAGAATCAAGCAAGTGGCACAAAAATGTACGAAGGAACGGTTTTCCTCCTTGGACGCTGAGTCTAGATTCCAGGAGTTGTACTCGGAAAAACAATACCTAGCCGACCTAGGTTTCGTACTCGACGGGGAAACGCTATACCATCTTCCGACAGAGTGTCGAGATGTCATTCGCATCTTGGGATGGGAAAACCTTTGCTCTCAACGTGTGGAGCTAGATCCCTCCATTGTCCGAGAATTTTACGTAAATTTATGGTCAAACAATGTGTATTCGGTCTTTGTCAGAGAACGCCTGGTTGCTTTGAACCCAAGAGCAGTCAACCGGCTCTTCAGTCTGAAGAACTATATAAATGACGCTGATGACTTTTACTCCTATCTCGCTGACTTAACCGATGATACCTCTGATAAATTGCTGCAAGAAGTCACTGTTCCTGGAACACAGTGGTCCCTGTCTAAGCAAGGCAACAAGACATGCCGTAGGGAGTTTTTGACGGACGAAGCCAAAATTTGGTTTTACTTTGTTAGGCATTCTTTGATGCATACTGGACATACTTCATCACTAAATGTTGAGCGCATTGTTCTGTTGGCTTGTATTGTCAAGGCCCGTCCAATTAATGTTGGTAAACTGATATGTGAACAAATTCGTGCATGTGCTAACAAGAAGAGTGGGGAAATGTTTTTCCCCACTTTGATTTGTTTATTGTGTAGGGCTGCCGGAGTGGTGGTGCCATAGAAGACACAGACTTCTACCCCCAAGGCACCATCTCAACATATGACCTAAGCAGAATCCTCCCCTCAGCACCGCAACCACATCCACCTGACAGCACTCAAACTCCTTCGGCCCAAACTCTATTTTTTGCCACATCGGATGCTTCAGCAACAGCTTCAATGGATGCTCTGGCAATGACTGTGGCACAACTATTTGCACAGCAGCAACTTTACTAGCAATATGCGAGGGACCGTGATGCTGCCTACTTCCGAGCATTGCCGCGACAAAGGCAACAATCTGGTAACCCTTGGCCGACCTTGCCACAACAGCTCCTACCCGACGAAGATCCAAACAAAATGGACGATGACATTAACATTCTCTAAGGCACTCCCGACTCAATGGGAGTGGTTCTTTCTCTCAACCCTTAAATTTTATTTTTGCGTTGGGTCTGTACTTATTAACCTGCTGAGCAGGGTTGAATACTTTCTTTTCCTGCGTTATTTTGTTATCTGAACCTTTTCTGCTGCCTATTTTCTTTTTGTTTCGCAATGAGGACATTGCTTCTCCTTGAGTTTTGGGGAGGGTGTCCTCTGGCCAAAAATGCTGATATCTTTGTCCTAAAGCTTTAATGGTATCTCTTTTATGTTATGTCTATTTCAAAATGATCTGAATGAAGGAATGTCTAATTGGAATGAATGTCTTATTGTGCTTTATGGAATGAATGACTTAGCATAAAAGAGCTGATTGCATGAATGCGGCAGCATTTACATGTGTCACATTAGAACATTGGCTTTAGCATGATTAGGACAGACTTTGGGACCGATTAATGATGAATTCTTAAAACTAAAGTACATTCTTGTAGACTATGTACCATTTTTTTTAATTAGGTATTAGTTGACTCTAAGTAAAACCTATTTTTACTCCCCATCTTTTACACAATAGTCTAGACTTAGATAAATTTCTTCGTTCATAAAAAGAATTAGCTTGGTATGAAGACACAGAATTTTTAGGATCATTTATATATACCCCTTGAGGCGAAATTCTAGTAAACTCAGTAGCATTGAAATGATTAAGGCACTTTTTTTTAAATGATTGAGCCTTTCAAGCCTGACCATGATGCATGTATTTTTCTTAGTGAACCAAGTCGAGCCTAGCCTAATTTCTTTGGACACCTACATCGAACAGATGAAGCCAGTTTTTCCAAAATATTTGTTTATATCCTTTCTTTGCCACCTAAAACTTAATCTCAGTCTGCTTAGAATATGTTTAAAAATAAGTTTGGGGGTGCGAGAAAGGGAGAAAAAGAAAGAATTTCTGGGAAAAACAAAGAAATCATAAAAATACTACAACAAAATGCTGCAGCATCCTAGAACTGTGGCAGTTAAATTCTAAAATTAAGAATGATATGAGTGATGTATTTAAATGCTTGAAAAAGAGAGTCAAACTCTCTGAATACAGAAGTGATAAAGAAATAAAGAGCAAAGCTCATTATTGAGGATGCCTATAAAAAAGATGACCAAATGATAAATCAATTGTTGGAGCAAAAGTGAGAAAAAGGTAGACCCTCTACAGGAAAAATACATAAAATTACTTGCATTAAGTGTATTCTGGGCAGATTGGGACTGAGTTCAAGCCCACTTTTTATCTATATTTATCATACCTTAGCCCCAGCCCACATTACAACCAAAGTAAGACCTTTTTTATCTTTGTTAATGAGTTTGCTACATTAGTGGAGAGTGGTATAATAAATTGCATTCTGGCAATACAAAATGTATCTTGGGATTATCAACTGCTGATTCATGAATAAAAGAAACCAATAAGCTGGACTATTCACACACACATTGGAGTAGAAATTCTTTGAGCTTGGGTTGGTTAATATTTGGTTATTCAACGAAAGATGGAACATGGTGTCTGCTTGAATTTCAAAAATTTTCTCTCTGAAATCATTGGTCCCAAGTTTAGCTGAAACTTCTGAGCCAAAGTTTTTAATGGGTATGCATATTTCATTTTGCTTTCGCATTGCTGCAGCATTGCTCGGGACGAGCAATGATTTAAGTTTAGAGGTGTGATAACTCTAGAATAATAGAGTTATTCACATTTACTTTGCCACGTTTTGCTTTTGAAATAACTGAATTTATTTGGAAATTAGAGTTAAAATGCGTTTATTTGATATTCTTTCTCTTTTTACTAAAAATGTGGTTTTATTGTCAATATGTCAATTTAATTTAATTAATTTCCAAATATTGTTACGAGTTGTATTTATTGGATTATTATTTGGGATTTAATTTGGATTGATTTATTGTAACAAGGGTAAAAAGGGAATAAGATTTCAGATTGATTATTTAGCTATTTTCAGAATTTATTTTGTTTTAATGTATTAAAAACGTGGCAACTGGAGCTTGAATCTCGCAGAGAATCCTGCAGCATGGAGGAAAAGGACAAAGAACTCATAAGGCAGTTGGAATTAATTTTTGGATTATTCAATTTATTTGCTGAATATTATAAGAAAATTCCAGAAATATGGACATATGGCAGATTGAGGCTAAATCTCGGTACAAGAAGATACACTATATATACTTGAAAAACCGAGGGAAGAAAGAGCTTTTGGAGATTAGACTCTTAGACTTTTGAAGAGAGATTGGTTTTTATTATTTCTTAGATAGTTCAGTAGCATTTTCGGTAGTGTAGTTTATCAGTTCCTTTTAACTTTAGATTAATTTATGTAGGGAAAAACCCGAGAGTGAGCAGGGTGACTTGCTGAGTGTTCATCAGCTAAGCAGAAAAGACATCGCGGCATCAGTCAGAGGAGAATAGCACTGGGCAATCATGATTAAACTGATCAGGGCAGTAGCATGATCTCAGACACGAGTAATTCTCTACCCATTTCCTCATTATTGTTCATTGTCTTGTATAGATTCTTGCTTGAATATTGGGCATGAGTTGAAGGCGACTTTTATGAATTGATTGAACTTGTTTTGTAATAGAATTATTTACCATGACGATGGGAGTATTTTGATTACATTACATTAATTCCTGGATGTCGTTATTCTCTGTACTGAACATATATTTTATAGCCTGAAGATGTTGTGGCATAGTTAAATATGAACATGTTGAGTACACTGTTTGGAATACGATGATGGATATGTTGTAGCATTGTTTTCTATTTTTTATGATTACTGCTTGTATGGGGCATGCTTGGTTTATTCATGTAATTACTTAAATTGATTTAGCATCACTTGCGGTTATGACTGTCCAACGTATGAATCGAACTAGTATCTGGCCTTCTAACGGAGGGGAGCTAGTGGACATGATAATTATGTGGCACTAGATTGAGACGCATGACCGTGCGCTCAACATTGCAGGGGACATGACCAAATTCACTGACTAGTGTTGTTCTAGGTCAATGGTACTTTGTACTCCATGAGACGATGTTATCGGGGATCTAGACTAGTAGATCAAGTAATCTGGGTGGCACCAGATCGCTGTAGCATTAATCTGGAAACTGAAAGCATGTTTTGTATATTTAGATTAATCTCTGGTTTGTATTTACATTTTGGGCGTGAATGCCGCATCATTGTATTACCTGTAGTACTCTTGTGGTTATTTCTAGTAGGCTGACCCTTAACTGTTAGTTTAGTCTTTCTTTAGGAGTAGCATTGCCGTAGCATTAGACCAATCTCTATTCATCATTCATCATTCTTTATTCTTTTATTCTTTTAACCAAGTGTACAATCGTATTTGCATTTGTAATTGGCACACTTAGTCCCTGTGGGATCGATAATCTTATACTTAGGTACATATATTACTTGTTGACTGGTGTATACTTGCACTTGTTAAGATTGCGTTGATTTACTTCATTTTCTTATCTTTACAAATTGTGACACACGCACACAACGCAACAATCTGATGCATTCCGATCGATATGCTAAAAATAGGTTTTATTTACCCTATGTCAATTATGAATAATTAAGGACTTAGATTTACTAATTGTCACATTTAGCATCTATGTTTTCACTTAATCAATTAGAACCTAAGGCAGAGTACCTATCGTGCAGCTAGTCTATTGGAAAGTACCTACGAGTTTAATTTAAGAAATTATCGTACTCCCAGGGAGGTGGTAACAGCTTAGTAGCAACTATCCTTTTACCCTAACTCTCATTTTATTATCCAGTTATGCAATCATTCATCAATATCTTTGATGAGAGGGTGATACATTCTACACAAGATTCAAGTTTATTAAGCATGCAAGAGTATTTTCCAAACAATGTTCTGATGTATGTTATATTGTTCCTACATGTTGATTGACCTATCTTCGAGTATTTTAGATATATTTTGGTCTAGATTGCAATTATATACTGATTCTAATTGTGTACCACATCTGAGTTATTTGATAAACCGCCCTATCGCCATTGACGGCCCTACTCACGGTTCGAGCTAAAGGCATCCATGAAAGTCCTGTGTCACTCAGGAGATCATGCCGCTCGCCCTAACACCGGCATAAACACACGAACTCAGCCTCATTAGACTACTCTAACAAACATGGTGATCTATAGGTTATTTTATCTAATATGGAAGACCTTAATGCTTTCGTCCTCACACAAAGCCCTAAATTAAGGTCTGTTAAACTAGACAGGTTATGATTAGACATTGGTTAGGAATTGTCTATAACCGTTCATCTAATTTAAAAGAGCAAGTAGACATACAGTCATAATGATAATTAAGCTAGTGACCTTTTCGGAAAAATGTAAATATCTTCAACATGCAAAACACATATTCATAATATCATAATTTAATATTCAAATGGGTCTTTGGACATACATAGTACAAAAATATAAAGAGAGGGACAAGGGGACCACCACCATAAAGTATTCACCCTTTATTAGGTCCGCTGATGGAGCAACTACTTGTATATTCTAGACTGCTTGACCCGACTCTGCTCGACAGAACCATCGAAGAACGCTTCCTCAGCCTAGTAACTATTACTTTACCTTACGTCCCGGGCTTAAGCAAAGCCCTGTTGACTAACTATTCGATCACCTAGTGCTCTCTTAGGATCTCCTAATGAAATCCCGGGTATTCTATGAATATTAAAAATGAACCCTATCTAGTCGTATTCTAAGATCCTGAGATAGACTCTCAGAAAACGAGGAACTCTCGTATATTAAACCTACTTGAAAGAAAACACCTGAGATCACTGAATGACTTGTATACAGTAGAAAATTGTGTACTGGAAGCCACTGAATGATTCAGATCAAGTAGAGAGGGATGATTTCAACTGAGGAAGGCCTAGGGTATTTATAGCAGGGAAGCTGAGTGATTTTCTCTTCAGAAAACGATGTGGGATACTGTTCATGGGTTTAGGACGCCCGTCCTAATCTATTGATCAGGTCAGGACACCCGTCCTAGGTTCGAGACACCCGTCCTGATGCTTTGACAAGGTCAGGATGCTTGTCTTGAGTCTGGGATGCTCGTCCCGGGTCTTTGACCGGGTCGGGATGCCCATCATGGTCTTGGGACGCCCGTCCTGATTCTCGAACTTCCAAAAATCATGTTTGCCTCGAAATTTGCCATTTTCTTGCATATTTCACCTGAAACTTCCAAAATCACAAAAACTGTGAAATTGTGTTAATAATAGTCAATTGAGAACGATTTAACTCCAATTTCACCCTAAATTGTGTCTAAAAACATGCTAAAAATGTTATAGGATTTATGCATATCAATTGATATTTTTCCTTTCTACTATGTATCCTATACTCTCTTGTCTTGAAGAATTCGGATCGGTTTTGTCCATGTTTCTTGAGTTTTGATTGTTTTAATTGGGAGAATTATTAGTTTCTGTGATCCGACAATTGGTAAATAGTTCTGAAATTTTTTTGGTGTAAAGAAATTCAATATCTGCCTAGTACTTCTTTGGATAATTCTTCTAATTTCCTTCTTTTTCATCCTAATTGTTACCCAGTCCTTGAATTTTCTAGAAAGATTTTGAAGTTCTTGATAATCTTGAAGTATTTAAAAGACACCAGGGAAAAGGATTTCCGATAGAAGGATTATGGTTCACCTGGGTTGACTATGATTTGCTCCGTTTACTTCATGCAATTTGGAGAAAATTTATCATAGTTATATTACATGGTAGTGTTATTTCTTTTGCTATTTATATATATCATGTTCAGGTCTGGTGGTATTTGTGGGTGCTGCTCAAGAATTTCTGATTTTAAGTTCGTGTGTTCTGGAGTAGCTACATCCTGAAAAGAGAGGTCTCTTATGTTTAGATTTTCCTTGCTTCGTTGTCTTGCGGTGAGGTCTGCAAGGAATTTCCAAGGGAAGGGTTGTTTCTTATTCTGATTCATTTGAAGGAGTAGTCTAGAGCCAAGTATAGGCAGGATGTTATCGTTATTTGGTTGAAGCCTCTCTTGATTACCAACTATTTGTTCCCCAGCGTTTATATGAGTTATGTTCTTGATTTATTCATCTCTCGGTTTATCTTTGGAAATGTCAATCTTTGTTTCTCCTTGTTCTTTGGTGTTTTCTTAAGACATCTTTTCCATATTTGCACCCTTGTCCAATGGAAATAGAAGGGAGTGAACAATTTTCTGCAAGCTTCATGATATTCAGCTACAAATGTATAATTTGTATAATTTTCCTAAAATTTCTACTATCGTTGATTTGTTGTTATTACTTTCTATCCCTCTATCCTTTTTATTTTGCACTTTTTTGTGTACACTGGAAACCACTAAATGACTCAGATCGAGTGGAGAGGAATGATTTCAACTGCTAGAAGCCTGGAGTATTTATAGCAGCTTCCCGGGGTGATTTTTCATCAAAAATTCGATGCGGGACTAGATCTGGGGGTTCGGGATGCCCGTCCCGGATTGGGACGCCCGTCCTGACCCTTTGACCAAGTCAACATTTCCAAAAATTGTGTTTTTACCCCAAAATTTGCTGTTTTCGTCTACTTTTCACCTGAAATTCCAAAATCATAAAAACTGTGAAATTAAGTAAATAATAAACATTTAAGATCAATTTACTCTCAATTTCACCCTAATTCATATATAAAAACATGCTAAAAATGTGATACGATTTTCGCGTATCATATAACCCCACACTTAGCTTTTTGCTTGTCCTCAAGCAAAGTCTACCTGAAGTTAGTGATTCTAAACCGTAGTGCAGTCACTTAAATTCCTAGTCATGTTTTTATTCCAAAAATTCTTCAGACAAGTCTTAACACAGGTCTGGCTGGCTAGGTTGCTATGATAAGGTCTCAGATGTTTTTAGTAGCTTGTTATGATCAGGCAGAAAACAAATCAACAACTAGGTTGGACTTTTTTCTTAGTCACATGGTCTTCCTGATGTGTAGTGTGTGTACTAGTCTAGACCAGATAGTCAACACAATGTACTCTTGTCTTAACTACTACCAGATAACACTTCGACCCATCGCTAGACATATTAACAACATACAACTTTTTGAGTTCTGAGCTTTGGTGATTAGATTTTTAATGTTTTAGCATTTAGTTATTTTCTTTATAGATTTAGGGTATTTTGAGTCTGCTTAGAACACGTCAACTTCAACTACCCATGTAGTGAGTCCCACTCCGATGACTCCCAGATCTACACGACCTTAGGGTATCAGGCTTTAAATTCCCCGAAGGAGTGGTGCTCGAGTAGCGAAGGCCGCTGGCAAACTACCCTTATTTGATTAACTTTCTTTTGTTTCTTTTCACTTTTAGCTCAGAGTCTCATCTAGTCATTCTAACTGCCAATGTATCCACAACTGGTCTAATTTTATCTAGTTAAGTCTCGAACAGGCAATTAGCTGAGGTCTCTAATCCAGACAAAGTTGTGCTCAGTTATCAGGAATTCCCTATTCCTAATCAATTAGTTCAACAATAGTCATCAATTACCTCCTACTAACCATAACATACTACCTACATATCATAGACATAAGTAATTGTTTAACCAAGCATACTGCATTTAGAAGTCTGAAAGACGGAAAAATTTTGAAATTTTTTTGGAAGGGTGTGAAAATATGGGGAAAACAAGCAAAAGCATGCAAAAATTTTCTCAGACTACTATAGTGCACCATGCACTGCTACCCCACACTTAATTCTGGCACTGCCCTCAGTGTTCATGCATATCTAATTACCCCACACTTATTTGAAGACAAGAAGAAATGAAAACAAAATAGAAAACTCTTACCCCACACTTAATTGACTAACTAAGGGTAAGAGAGAAAATAAAGCAACAAAACAAGAAGGATAGCAAAACAGAACACAAAACAAATAAAATAAAAGGAATATGAGGATTAGAAAAACTCCCTTCATGTCGCGAGCAGAAGGGTCTTCTCTGATCTGTCAATTGGCTCTTCACCTTAGCCATGTGCTATTGCTGAGGTGTTCTTGACTCTGCAAGCTCTAGATATTGGAATGGATGACGTCAGCTCCGATCCTTCATTGTCGAGCTCCAGGTAGTGCATATCCATTTGAGGAATGGCTCAATCCCCACGGACTGCTTCCTCGAATCATTTGTAAGATTTCTCACAATCATAGCAACGTGTCCAGGAGGAACGTGTCTAGGAATGAGATTTCTTGGGATTTGTGTGCCTTCCTGCCAATGTTAGTAAAGGTATTGCATGCAAGTCTCGAATGGAAGAAAAGATACCTGAAGTTTTGGCGAAGCTCTGGTGGTAGGGGGTTCCAGTTGTGTAGATCTGGGCCCAAGTATTTGAGACTTCCTCGGGGAAGTTTCTCACAGCTGATTGGTATGCAGGGAATGCAAGCTCCTCCATTGCTATGCTCCTAATACAACGCCAAATTCCTCTATATCTTTCGACCCTTCGTTACCTCTTGGTAGATCACTTGCTTGCACTGGTCTGGCTTTAATTGTTGCCAATATCTCATCTGTTGATTCTGCGGGTAGGGGTTTTGCTGTGGTGGTATCTTCTGAAAGTTTCCAGCTTCCGAATTATTCCTCAGCTTAATCCCGTATGATTCCTCTAGGAGGGATTGTATGCATTTCCCATTGGAGCAGTATTCTGCAGTAACCTACTCGTACCTCTTTTGGAATGGTCAGTCATTCCCGTAGCAATCCCTGCTAAAGTGTGGTACTTAGCAGACTTAACAGATTTGATACACAGGCTGAACATTTCTTCCTAAAACATTGGCACTCTGAATCTGGAAAACAACTAGAATCTGCACATGACTTTAACATCATTAGTAGTTAATGCCTGTAGTTCAGGCTATTTTCGAAAAGTGTTCCACGACTACTATGATGTAATTATTTTCAAAGGAAAGAAAAAGAAAGGATTTAATGAATACCCCTAGATATAAAAAAGATTGTAAAACTTTGTGTACCTTGTTGGGGTAGATGATCTCTGAAGGGTGTGTTACCTGTTATTTGGCAAGCATCGCAAGACTGTATCAGAGATACAAAATCCTTGAATATAGTGGGTCAACAAGATCCTGTTTTCAACACTCTCCGGACAGTGTTGATAGCCATCAATTGGTCTCCCATAGATTCTTTAGGGTAATGCTCCAAAATCGTGTGTCCTTCATCTTCTGATACACCTCTTCTGATCAACTGATCTGCAAAAATTTGAAATAGAAGAGAAACTGCCCAGTAGTAATATTTCAAATCAGCAAAGAATTTCTTCTTTTGCTGATAAGTCATATCACTTGGAACTTATTCAGTGACTAGATAATTTGCAATAAACCACAGATGAGAATTATTATACATAGCAAACAATGCAAATAAGTTTTCATCCAAAAATTTATCAGTATTATACTAGCCTCTAACTCGGGGTTTTCTAATCTAGACCAATGGTTTACTTTCTAGATTTTCAACCCTTTTTCTTATCCCTTTATTCTATATCAAGTTCAAGTAACAATAAAACCTAACTTAATCACTTATGGTTCAGTATCAGTTTTATTGAACACAGCTATCTCAGAGTGATCAGTGTAACCTATTGTTTTTAGACAAGACTAGATAAGATTAGGATTTATCATACATGAACTTTCTTATCATGTTTCTGTCCTAAAACAATTCTTACTACATCATTACATCACATATTCATTCAAAAAGCAGATTTCAATCAGGTGATGTCATAATGGATGCAATAATTCCTTTTGGTTTTAAAAAAATCTCATGCAATTATCAACAAAACAAAAGGAACATCTTTTTTTTTCAATAGAACATTCAGAGGTCTGGCTATTAAGGAAAAATTATCCCATAACTCGTCCTAATAATGCCGATATGACTCTAAGAAGATTCTAAAATGGAATTTCTTCCCAATAAAAGTCTAAGCCAAAATTTTACAACTCAGAAGAAAATATATTTTATCCTTATTTCCATTTTTTTTTCAAAATTAAATAAAAACAAACAAATAGGAAAATTGTAAACACGAAAAATAGCAATTAAGAAAATAACTAAGAAAGAACAAGAGATAGGGAAAAGAACAACTTACCATTGAGCAAGAAAAATACATTTTTTTCGGGTTTTAAATTTTAAACTTTTTTTTCTTTTTTTTTTTCGAAAGCAGTTAAATTTCCTCAATATGGTTTTAGAATCATTTTCTAAAATTTGATTATCCTAAGTGTCTTAATTCCAGATAATATCTAAAATCAATTAGTTGTGATAATCCTATATTTCGGAAACTGATTGTTTAACTAGCATAAGATAAGTGTTAGGTCTAAGGTCTAGGTTACTAACGTTACCTATCATAAGTCTCTAGAATTGTGGCCTTTAATCCGAAATTCATTATGATATTTCCCCGGCAACGGCGCCAAAAATCTGATGCAGTTCCGGTTGACGTGCTAAATAGGTGTTATTTTACCCTATGTTGATTATGAATAATTAAGGACTGTGATTAACTAATTGTCACATTTAGTCTCTATGGTGTCACTTAATCAGCCAGAACCTAAGGCAGAGTACCTATCGTGTAGCTAGTATGTTGGAAAGTATCTACGATTTTATTAAATAAATATCGTACTCCCAGGGAAGTGGTAACGGCTTAGTAGTAACTAGCCTTTATTCCTACTCTTATCTTATAATCCAGTTATGCAATCTTCATCAATAATTTTGATGAGAAGGTGATTCATTCTCCACTAGGTTTAAGTCTAACTACTAAACCTGAAAATGTTTTATAGACGAGATCCTGATTTTATGTTATACTGTTACTATACGTTGATTGACCTATATTCGAGTATTTTAGACATGTCTTGGCCTGGATTGCAACTATGTTCTGTGTCTAAAGGCTACCACATCTGAGTTTCTACGCTACCGCCCCATCGTTAAGGGTAAGGGTCACAGCTCGGACTAAAGTCAGCAATGAACGCCCTATGTCACTTTGGGGATCATACCGCTCGTCTCATAACCGTCGGCATAAAACTCTACTCAGCCTACCTAGACTACTTTCAACCAACAGGGTGTTCCGCAGATTATTTTATCTAGTATGGCAGACACCAATACTAATTGATGCTTGTTAAACTAAACAGGTTATGAATAGACCGTGGTTAGGAATTGTCTATATCCCTAATTTCAGTTTAAAAGGACGGCGATAGACATGCAGACATAATGGATATTTAAGCAGGTGGCCATTTCTAGAAAAAGATAAGAACTTCAACATATATGACAAATATTCATAAAAACATAATCTGGTATTCAAATTGTTATTTGGACAAACACAATAACAACATATAAGAGAGGGACAGGGGGACCGATGCCATAAAGAAATCACCCTTTATGAAGTCTCGCCGATGGAGCGTACTGCTGTATATGCCGTATTGCTTGACCCGACTCTGCTCGCCAGAACCGTCGAAGGAAGCTTCCTCAGCCTAGTAACTGGGCTTTACCTTAATACCCAGCTTAAGCCCAGCCCTGTGGACTGACTCTTCGAACGCCTAGAGCCCTCTTAGGATCTCTTAACGAAATCCTGGGTATTCTATGAATACCAGAAACGAACCTATCTATGTAAGCCTAAGATCTGAGACTATTTCTCAGAAACTAAAACAAAATACTAACAAGAAAGAAAACTGAGATCCGAGTCTCTGAGTGAGTTGTGTACTGGAGAAGTGTACACTGGAAACCACTAAATGACTCAGATCGAGTGGAGAGCAATGATTTCAACTGCTGGAGGCCTGGGGTATTTATAGCAGCTTCCCGGGGTGATTTTTCATCAAAAATTCGATGTGGGACTGGATCTGGGGGTTCGGGACGCCCGTCCCGGATTGGGACGCCCGTCCTGATCTGTTGACCAGGTCGGGACACTCGTCCCGAGTCCTGGACGCCCGTCCCGAGTCCTGGACGCCCTTCCCGAGTCCTGGACGCCCGTCCCGGTGCTTTTACTGGGTCGGGACGCCCGTCCCAGGTTCGGGACGCCTGTCCTGACCCTTTGACCAAGTCAACATTTCCAAAAATTGCGTTTTTGCCCCAAAATTTGCTGTTTTCATCTACTTTTCACCTGACACTTCCAAAATCATAAAAACTGTGAAATTAAGTAAATAATAAACATTTAAGATCAATTTACTCTCAATTTCACCCTAATTCATATATAAAAACATGCTAAACATGTGATACGATTTTCGCGTATCAGATACCCTATGAATGTAGATCCTTTTCTAATTGACATCATAAACCTAAAGGAAATATCCTACTTTTTGGTGCAGTCAAATATAGGATCATCAAACCAAGCTAAAAGATTTTGCTTTGTTTGAAATTAAGTCTAACAGAAAAACCTTGAAGAATTCCTATAAATGGTGTCAAACTTGAACCAGGAAAGAGGGTTTTATTACTCATTGGTTCATTTAAAAGGTCAACTTTATCGTTTATCGTCAATGGCAGATGTTGCTGATGATAGGTGGTTTCATTGAAGGAGAAAAAAAGTTCATCTAGTGCCATAATTCCAGAGTATATTTTGGATACTTTCTTTCAATTTATATCATCATCCCTAAAATCTAGAGATTTAATTGTTTTTTGATAGTTGGTTTGACTTGGAGAAATTCAAGGGAGCTAGGTTATCTTAAGTCTTTTATTTCCTTTCTTATCTGCCACCCTACTTAACATATTGTTTTTCTGTCTTTTGATTAGCAGTTTGATCCTTATACAGTCTAGTGGGCTTTGCAATCTTTAATCTCCATCCTCATTCCTCTGAATTCATTCAATTTTTGTCTTGCTCTCCATTCAGCATTAATATTGATAAGTCTCTCAATATTTCAATTTCCTTATTTTCTAAACAGTTACCACGGATTTTTTGTGAGATCTTTTCAGGGATTTCAGATAACATTCTATGGGTATTGCCTTCATCTTGAAAAGGAGAGTTTATAAAGGCTCTACGCTTTGGTACAAACAACAAAGCTCCGTGCTTTGGTACCGCGCTTTCCTACAAACAAAAAGCTCTACGCTTTCATCTTTCATACAAAATAAAAAGCTCTGCGCTTTAAAAAAAACAAAAAGCAAAAAAAGCTTTATGCTTCCAAAAGTCGGAAGACTTTATTACTAAAAAATACTCCCGAAAGTGACTTCTGTTGCGTTGTGTGCGTGTGTCACAATTTGTAAAGATAAAGAAAATAGAATAAATCAACGCAATCTTAACAAGTGCAAGTATACACCGGTCAACAAGTAATATATGTACCTAAGTACAAGATTATCGATCCCACAGGGACTATGTATGCCAATTACAAATGCAAATACGATTGTACAAATGGTTAAAAGAATAAAAGAATAAAGAATAATGAATCATGAAGAATAAAAGAATAAAGAATGATAGATGATGAACAAAGATTGGTCTAATGCTACGGCATTCCTACTTCTAACTACAATAATAGTTAAGGGTTAGCCTACTGGAAATAACCACAAGAGTACTGCACGTAATACAATGTTGCGGCATTCACGCCAAAAATGTAAGTACAAACCAGAGATGAATCTAAATATACAAAGCATGCTTTTAGTTTCCATATCAATGCTACAGCATGTCTGGTTCCACCCAGACTACTTGATCTACTAGGCTAGATCCCCGATAACATCGTCTCATGGAGTACGAAGTACCGTTGACCTAGCGCAATGCTAGTCAGTGAATTTGGTCATTTCCACTGCAATATTGAGTGCACTCTCGTGTCTTACCGTTTCCGCAGTCTCAATCTAGCGCCACATAATTATCACGTCCACTAGCTCCCCTCCGCTAGAAGGCCAGACACTAGCTCGATTCATACATTGGGCAGTCGTAACCGCAAGTGATGTTTAATCAGTTTAATGTAATTACATGAATAAAACAAGTATCGCCCCATACAAGCACCAAACATAAAAACAGAAAGCAATGCTACAACATACTCATCATCATAATCAAAACAGTGTATTCAACATTCTCATACTTAACTACACCACAGCATCTTCAGGTTAAAAATATATATTTTGCTGAAACGAATCATGAAAGACAAGGATCAACGTAATAGGAAAAACAGTCCCTAGGTCCATAGTGACACCAATCAACGGAGTCAATCCCAAGACGGAAAACATATCACTCCCAAAACATTTTTAATCAATCCTTGAACCCATGTAAACATTCTCATATTACAAAGAACATTTAATTACAAAACAGTAGTAAATTGAAGAAATGGAGAGAGGTTTACTCTGGATCGGAGATCACCCTACTGCCCAAATTGGTTTAATCAACGTACTACTACCCTTCGTTTCCTCTGCTTGATACTGCAGCATCTCTACTGCTCAGCTGATGAATGCTTCAGCAAGTCACCCTGCTCACTCTTGGGTTCTTCCCTCCTACAAGTTAGTCTAAAACTAAGAAGAAAAGATAAACTATCCTATTGAAACACTACTAAACTATCTAAGAAAACTAAGAGAAAACCAATCTCTCTAACTCGGCCAAAAGCCAATACTAAAACTAACAACCTCAATCCTCTCGGTTTTCCTCATGTATATAGCCTCTTTGTGCACCAAGAGCCATTACCAAGCTTCCATCTGTCCATAAATTCTAGCTGCCTTCTGAAGTTGTTGTCTTCTTCCTCTGATTGCTGCAGCATTTGCAGCCGGTCTCCCGCTGCTTTCTGTGATCTTTTGTCATTTTCCTCTAATGCTGTAGCATTTTCAGCAGAGTTTTTATCCTCTTCTTCTGACTACCGTAGGATCTGCAGCAGAATGTCGTGCTTTCTACAGGATTTTTGTCTTTTTCTTCTGATTGCTGCAGGGTCAGCAGCAACATTCCAGCTGCTGTCCTGAAATTTTTGCCTTTTTCTTCTACTTTCTTGTCCACCTTGTCGACATGCACTTTCACAAACAAACATATATATATATATATATATGTGTGTGTGTGTGTGTGTGTAAAATAGATAGGACAAAAGGAATAAATGCATAGTACCGCAAGAGTCCAACTGGATTTTAAGTGACAAATAGTGTGTGGGTGTATATTATATATATATATAGAGATATATATATATATATATATATATATATATATATACGTAGAGGTGCAAATTATCCACGCATATCTCACTTTCTTCACGGTCAACTTTTATCTAGCTTTCTTTCACCAATGTCAACCATCAAAATTCCCTTTTTACCCTTGTCACAATAAATCAATTCAAATTAATTCCCAAATAATCACAAATAATACAGCTCGTCAATATTTTGAGAAATTAATTCAATTAAATTGACTTTTAATAATAAATCCACATTTTTAGGTAAAAGGAGAGAAAATATCAAATCAACACATTTTCATTCCATTTTCCAAATAAAGTCAGTTAATTCCCGAATAAAATGTGGAAAATTAGATGTAAATAACTCTATTATTTTAGAGTTATCACACCCCCAAACTTAGGTCATTGCTCGTCCTGAGAAATGCTGCAGCAATGCGGAAGCAACAGAAATATACATACCCAAATAAAAACTTTGCTCAGTAGTTTCAGCCAACCCTGGGACCAATGATTTCAGAGAGAGAAAATTCAAAATTCAAGTAGACATAATGTTCCATCCTTAGTTGAATAACCAAATATTAACTAACCCAAGCTCAAAGAATTTCCACTCCAAAGTATGTGTGTGAATAGTCCTTCCTTTTCAATTTCTCATTCATAAGTCAACATATGGTAATCCTAAGGTTCATTTTGTATCCTCAAACTCAATCTATTACACCCCTCTCCACTAATGTAGCCAATCCAGGTATAAAGATCAAAGAGGTCTTAATTTGGTTGTAATGTAGGCTAGGGCTAAGGTAGGAAAAATATGGATAAAAAGTAGGCTCAAAACTTAGTCCTAGTCTGCCATGAGCTTCTTCCCAATGCTATCACTTCCCAAAAAATTTTTTTGAGTCAACTCAAGGTGCATAAAAATTTACACCCTGTCTCAGGAATACGTGCAACATTTAACCACAATCAGTATATAACATTTAATCTCAAAGAAGCATAACACGTATTTCCTTTGGAAGCGATCACACCTTGCCACAAACTCATAACAATCTCTAAATAATGAAGGCCAAAAGAAACAATATTGTAGTACCTTTGCTGCAGTTCTTGACCCTCCAAAATGTCCTCCACATGGTGAGTTGTGACATTGAAAAATGATGTCCTCAATTTCATCATCGTTTACACATCTCCGAATCACTTGGTCTTTGCATTGTTTGAACAAAAAGGGTTCCTCCCAAAAATAACTTTTTACATCATGGAGAAACTTCTTTCGTTCCTGGTATGAGAAATTCGGCGGCCAGAAAATTAGCAAAATCAGCATACCACGGCATTTTCATGTCTTTTGAAATTTCCAGCAATTGTTCATCAGGAAAATGTTCATTAATTGGGATCTGAAATCCCTCTTGTTGTTCCAATCGATACAAATGGCCAACCACTTGATTTTCTTCTCCCTTCTTGTCCTTGATTTCCACATCAAATTCTTGTAGGAGTAGAATCCATCTAATGAGCCTTGGTTTTGAGTCCTTCTTTGCAAGTAATTATTTGATGGTAGAATGATCGGTGTAGACTATCACTTTCGTGCCCACCAAATAGGACCTGAATTTATCAAAGGCAAATACAACAGCAAGCAACTCTTTTTCAGTAACAGTGTAATTTACCTGAGCCTCCGTGAGTGTCTTGCTAGCGTAATAGATGGAATGAAAAATTTTGTTATGCCGCTGCCCCAAAACTGCACCTATTGCATAGTCACTAGCATCACACATTAGCTCAAATGGTAGACTCTAGTCGGGTGCTATGATAATGGGGGCTGAAATGAGCTTCTGTTTAAGCTCCTCAAATGCTGCGGCACAGGCTGCATCAAAAGAAAATACATTATCCTTTTCTAATAATTTACATAAGGGCTTAGATACCTTTGAAAAGTCTTTGATGAATTGTCGATAGAAGCCCGCATGTCCCAAGAAGCTTCGAATGTGTTTCACAGTTGTTGGGGTTGGTAGCTTTTCAATCACTTCTATCTTGGCTCGGTCCACTTTGAGACCTTTCTTTGAAATCCGGTGTCCCAACACAATTCCTTCTCTAACAATAAAATGACACTTCTCCCAGTTGAGGACTAAGTTGGTGTCCTCACAATGTTTAAGCACCTTGGCCAAATTTTCTAAACATTCATCAAAAGAATCCCCAAATACGGAGAAGTCATCCATAAAAACTTCTAAGTACTGCTCTACCATATCTGTGAAAATGGCCATCATACAGCGTTGGAACGTTGCTAGAGCATTGCATAATCCAAATGGCATCCTTCTGAAAGCAAATGTACCATAGGGACAAGTGAAAGTAGTTTTGTCCTGGTCCCCTGGTGCTACAGCAATCTGGTTGTAACCAAAATAGCCATCCAGAAAACAATAGTACTCACGTCCAGCCAACCTATCCAACATTTGGTCCATGAAGGGGAGTGGGAAGTGGTCCTTCCGTGTTGCTTTCTTGAGCTTTCTATAGTCAATGCAAATCCTCCATCCCGTAATAGTTCTAGTGGGAATCAACTCATTATCTTCATTTTGCACTACAGTGATTCCCCCTTTCTTGGGCACACATTGTATAGGACTTACCCAAGAACTGTCAGAAATAGGATAGATTATGCCAAAATCCAGCTATTTGATAATTTGCTCCTTTACCATTTCCTTCATAATAGGATTTAATCTTCGTTGCCCCTCAACTGAATTTTTGGAATTTTCTTCCAAAATGATTTTATGCATGCATAAGGTTGGACTTATTCCTTTTATGTCAGCTATGGTCCAGCCCATAGCTCTCTTATGCTGCTTCAGAACTCCAAGTAATTTTTCTTCTTGTTCAGCATCCAGTAATGCTGAAATAATCACAGGCAAAGTTGAGTCTGCTCCCAGAAATCCGTGCTTCAAATGCTACGATAATGACTTCAGTTCCAGTTCAGGTGGTTCTTCCACAGAAGGTTTTGTCACTTTGATCTCCCAAGAAGACAAGTCCAAGGATTCAAATTGCGCGTGAAACTTGAAACCATGAGAATTGGCTTCTAACCACGCTGAGTATTGATATGCACAAATCATATACCCTTTTTAGCATGTTTTTAGACATAAATTAGGGCCATATTTGAATGTATTTGATCTTAATTGAATCAAATTGACATAATATTGCTTAAATTTCGATTTTGGAAGTTGGAGGAGCAAATTGGACGAAAACAGCAAATTTTGGGGCAAAAATGCAATTTTTGGAAATGTTGACTTGGTCAACGGTTCGGGGAGGGCGTCCCGACCCAGTCAAACCACAAGGACGGGCGTCCCGAAGCACCAGAAGTTGTCCCACATCGAATATTTGATGAAAAATCACCCCGGGAAGCTGCTATAAATACCCTAGGCCTCCAGCAGTTGATTTCATCCCTCTCCACTCGATCTGAGTCATTTAGTGACTTCGATTGTACATTTTTCTCGAGTACATAAGTCACTGAGAGACTCGGGCTCAGTATAAGTTTATTTCTATTTTTAGAGAGTTTCTCGTTTTCTTTGTTTTCTAAGAGTCTGTCTCAGAATCTTAGATTACGACTAGATAGGGTTCATTTTCGGTATCATAGAATACCGGGATTTCGTTAGGAGATCCTAAGAGAGAGATAGGGTGCGTGTTCTTAGTCAGATTAGGGCAATTTGCTTAAGCCCGGGATGTAAGGTAAAGCAATTGCTACTAGGTCTGAGGAGCGTTCTCCGAAGGCTCTACCGAGCAGAGTAGGATCGAGCAGTCAGAAGCATACAGGAGCTGCAGCGCCGGCTGGACCTGCATAAAGTGGTGACTACTTTATGATAGTGGGTCCCCTAGACGAGGTTCTGTATATTTTTGAATTGTTTTATCTGAATATTAATTTGATACTGAATTTATTATCATACATGTTTTACAATTTGAGATACTGTTCATTTTCCCGGGAAGATCATAGAGCTAGAATTATCATTATGAATGTTGAACTGTCGTGTCCTTTTAAATTAAACTAGGGTTATAGACAACTCCTAACCAAGGTCTGAATCATAACCAGTTTAGTTTAACAGACTGTAAAAGGTCTGCCAGATTAGGAAGAAATAACAAAATAGATCACCATGTTTGTTAGAGTACCCTAATAAAGCTGGGTTTGTACGCTAGGCCAATCCTAGGGTTAAGTGGCATGATACCGAAGTGACATAGGATACCGTTCATGGATACTTTAATCCGACAGATGAGATGGATCATCCCAAGGTAGGGGTGAATACACTAGGTAACTCGGATATGGTAAACAAATGGTTACATTTCATAATTGCCTTAGAGATCAAGATATATCTAAAATGTTCGAAGTTAAGGTCAAACAAATTGTAATAACTGAGCTTAAACTGAAGAATGCCTGTCTAATCTTGAATACTAATTGCTTGTTATGGGTGAGTGGGATCACCAATCAATCTCAAAGTATTGATTATCGATTGACTGACTAGATAATAAGATGAATGTTAGGATTAAGAGATAGTTACTACTAAGCCGTTACCAGTTCCCTGGGAGTACGATATTAATAAATTAAAATCTTAGATACTTTCCAAGAACTAGCTACACGATAGGTACTCTGCCTTAGGTTCTGATTGATTAAGTGACAACAATTGAATGCTAAAGTGACAGTTAGTAAGACTCAGTCCTTAATTACTCATAATCGACATAGGTAAATAAAGCCTATCTTTTAGCATACCAATCGGAACGCATCAGATTTTTGGCGTCGTTGCCGGGGAAATATCATAATGAATTTAGGATTCCTAATCAAAATTCTAGAGACTTATGATAGGTAACGGTAGTAACCTAGACCTTAGACCTACACTTATCTTATACTAGTTAGACAATCACTTTCTGAAATATAGGGTTATCATAACTAATTGATTTTAGATATTATCTGGAATTAAGACACTTAGGATAATCAAATTTTAGAAAATTATTCTAAAACCATATTGAGGAAATTTAACTACTTTCGAAAAAACAAAAAAAAAAATTGGAAAATTCAAAACCCGAAAAAAAATTGTATTTTCTTGTTCAATGGTAAGTTTCCTATCTTTTGTATTATTTTTCTTTTTTTCCCTATCATAGTTAAATAGTTGTTTTTCTTCCGAATTTTTAATTTTTCACTTCCCGTGTAACTCCACTAACCAGTTTGCTCAGGCTTAAACGTATTCTTCTCTGTAGTTGCATGACTCGAACATCAGAAGCTAACCTTGAAACACCAGTTGAGAATCCTGAACGTCTCATTCGTACAGCTAATAGACGAATAACAGAGATGGCTGCTGAAAGACCTCCCCTCGAATCCTACATCCATCCACAGACTGTTCCAGTATCATCCGCCATTCAAATCCCTGGAAACCCTCGCTATGATCTTAAACCGAATGTGATCCAGTTGATATAATCGGGTTCAGTTTGGAGGAACTGCAACCGAGAATCCGCTAGAACACTTATCTGATTTCTCCTCTCTTGCGAAGGCCTCAAGGGAGATCATACTGCAGAAGTAACTAAACTCAACCTTTTTCCCTACTCACTGAGGGACAGAGCTAAGAGATGGTTGGCCCAGCTACCTACTAACTCCATCACCTCTTGGGACGAGTTAAGCAAAGCCTTCCTAGAAGAGTACTACTCTGCAGCAAGGGTCCTAGAATATCGAAGGGCTCTGTCCAGTTTTACTCAAGCTGTGATGAGACAGTGATCGAAGCTTGGGACAGATTCAAGGAGCTACTCAGGCTCTGCCCCCAACATGGACTACCGAAGCATTGCTGATCCAGCAATTTACGGGGGTATGACGGACATGGGCAAGCAAGTTCTTGATGGACTCAATCCCCAGAGGGTTTCAATGGAATGAGTGATGTAGATGCTAGAAACGCTCTGGAGAGGCTCTATAGGAATAGCAAGAACTGGCGGACAAGTGATCGAGCTAAGAAGCAACAGTAAATGCGGCCATCCCCCACTGATGATCAATTTGAGGCACTGAAGGCCAGCATTACTAATCAATTGAATGCTTTCCAACAAGGGAAAAGCGTTCAGCCAGTATATCAAGTCGCTCTGCCCGCACCAAGGAATTACATCGTTCCAATCGACCCCATGCAAGAATTCAGGGACATACTGAAAGGCATTGCCGACTCTAACAAGGAGATGATAGAGTCAAACAGGAAGGTCCAGGAAGCTCATGCAGAAAGAATTCAACAAAATGAGAATAGGCAGACGCAGATTGAGCAGATAGTCAGGGACACACAAGCCTCCTTGCAGATATTAGAAAGACAAATGAGACAGTTATCGACCCACCTACCTCATCGATCACAAGGAAAGCTACCTAGCAACACTGGGACCAGCCCATTAAATGATTGCAAGACCTTAACTCTGAGATCTGGTAAAACTCTAAATCCTTCTTTCCCAAAATCTTCTCACACTTCTACTTTTGTACAGGAAAAAGAAGATAGCTCTGAGGAATTAACACCGTCAGTAGTTGAAAACAAAGTAGCAGAGAAAGAGAAGAAAGAGTCCATCCTTGAGTACCGGCCAAGAGTACCTTACCCTACAAGACTAATGCAGAATAAAGATAAGGAGCAACTCGAGAGGTTTTTCAAAACTTTTGGTAAAATTCATGTTAATTTACCTTTTCTTGATGTTATTTCTGAAATGCCTAAATATGCTAAATTTCTGAAGGATATTATTAGTAACAAAAGAAAGATTGACATGGACAAAGTAATTCTTAATGAAGGATGTTCGGCAGTTCTCTTGAACAAATTGCCTTCCAAAAAGAAAGATCCAGGTTGTTTCACTTTGCCATGTACAATAGGCAATATTACTAATATGCATGCGTTAGCAGACTTAGGAGCTAGCATAAATGTAATGCCATCTAGTTTATTTGATAAATTAGGTTGCATGATTTGAAAACGACTAGAATGTGCATACAACTTGCTGATAGGACAGTAAAAATTCCTAGGGGGATAATTGAAGATCTCTTAGTAAAGGTTGGAAAATTTGTCTTTCCTGGATGGATTTTGTTGTCATGGATATGAATGGTGAAAGTGATGTACCCTTGATTCTAGGTCGACCTTTTCTAGCTACCTCTAAGGCATTGATTGACGTCAACAATGGTCAAATAAAACTAAGGGTAGAAAATGAAGATATGACTTTCAACTTGAATGAAACCCTTAAGTATCCTATGCATTTAGATGATGATTGTTATTCTGTGGATGCATTTGACCATTTGATTGGAACTAACCTGTTGGACTTAATCTCCGATTATCCAGTCTTAAATATAGACTCTTTGGCCCTGGAAAAACCTGACTTTGACACTTCTGATTATGAAACCAGTACTAACGATTTCGTTGAGATAGGTGCTCATGAGTTGGGATTAGAAAAGATCTCTTTAGAAGAGCCCCCAGAAGTGGAATTGAAGGAATTACCAAGCCATCTGTGTTACGACTTCCTAGACGCTGAACAAAAGCTTCCCATTATTCTTGCAGCAGACCTGACTGCAGAACAAAAGAAGTCAACACTGGACATACTCAGAAGGAATAAAAGAGCCTTTGCATACAAAATTGCGGATACCAGGTATAAATCCTAGTTTTTGTTCGCATAAGATCCTTTTAGAAAATGAGTATAAGCCTTGTGTGCAACCTCAAAGGAGGTTGAATCCTAATGTGTGTGATGTGGTGAAGAAAGAGGTAATTAAATTACTAGATGCCGGACTAATCTATCCTATTTCTGATAGTGAATGGGTTAGCCCAGTGCAAGTAGTACCCAAAAAGGGAGGAATAACAGTTATTAGGAATGAAAATGATGAACTAATTCCTACTAGAACTGTCACTGGTCATCGTGTATGCATTGATTATAGGAAACTAAATACTGCCACACGAAAAGATCACTTCCCCCTTCCTTTTATTGACCAAATGTTAGAAAGGTTATCGGGACACATGTTTTATTGCTTTCTTGATGGATTTTCTGGTTATTTTCAAATTCCTATCTTTCCTGAAGATCAGCATAAAACTACGTTTACTTGCCCTTTTGGAACATTTGCATATAGAAGGATGCCTTTTGGATTATGTAATGCCCCTGCTACATTTCAGCGTTGCATGACCTCTATTTTTGATGACATGTTAGGAGAGTCTATGGAAGTATTTATGGATGATTTCTCAGTGTTCGGTGACTCATTTGTTATCTGTTTGAATAACCTGGAATCTATGCTTAAACGTTGTATAAAATCTAATTTGGTTCTAAACTGGGAGAAATGTCATTTCATGGTTAAAGAAGGAATTGTTTTAGGACATAAGATTTCGCAGAGAGGTATGGAGGTAGATAAAGCTAAAATTGAAGTGATCTCAAAACTACCTCCGCCTAAATCTGTAAGATCTGTGAGAAGTTTCTTAGGTCATGCTGGCTTTTATAGGCGTTTCATAAAAGATTTTTCAGTAATAGCCAGACCTTTGACAAACTTATTGGGTAAAGATGTTCCTTTCGTTTTTGATGAGAAATGCATGAAATCATTTAATAAACTTAAGGAACTATTAACTACTGCACCTATTATGACATCACCTGATTGGAGTTTGCCCTTCGAATTGATGTGTGATGCTAGTGATTATGCAATAGGAGTTGTTTTAGGACAAAGACGTGATAAGAAATTTCATGTAATTTACTATGCTAGTAAAACCTTAACTGATGCTCAGGAGAATTACACAACTACCGAAAAGGAATTACTAGCTGTAGTATATGCTTTTGATAAATTTAGATCTTATCTAATCTTGTCTAAAACAATAGTTTACACTGATCATTCTGCTTTGAAATACCTGTTCAATAAAACTGATGCAAAACCAAGATTGATTAGATGGGTTTTATTGCTACAGGAATTTGATATAGAAATAAGAGATAAGAAAGGGGCTGAAAATTTAGCTGCAGATCATCTGTCTAGATTAGAAAACCCTGGATTAGGAGCAATAGATGAAACAGTAATATCAGATAAATTTCCGGATGAGAACTTATTTGCATTATCTACTATCCTTTCTCCTCCGTGGTTTGCTGACATTGCCAATTACTTAGTTGCTCACTCCCTCCCAAGTAATATGGATAAGCAGCAAAGAAAGAAATTCTTTGCTGAATTGAAAAATTACTATTGGGAAGATCCTTTTCTATTTCGAATTTGTAAAGATCAGATGATCAGAAGGTGCGTTTCAGAAGAAGAAGGATATAAGATCCTGGAGCATTGTCATTGTGGACCTACTGGAGGCCATCTGGCTGCCACCAACACTACCAGGAAAGTGTTGGAAGCAGGATTCTATTGGCCTACTATTTTCAAGGATGCAGCAGCATACATTCAGTCCTGTGATGCTTGCCAGAGAACAGGTAATATTTCTTCTAGAGACGGTCTACCCCAGCAGGTGATACAAAGTGTCGAAATATTTGATATCTGGGGTATTGACTTCATGGGTCCTTTTCCTTCTTCCTTTGGAAATAATTACATCATAGTAGCTGTAGATTATTTTCAAAATGGCCTGAAGCACAGGCATTGCCTACTAATGATGCTATAGTGTGTGTAGATTCCTTAAGAAATTGTTTTCCAGATTTGGATGTCCCAAAGCCCTCATAAGCGACAGAGGTGCGCACTTCTGCAACTCACAATTGCAGAAAGCACTCAAGCAATATGGAGTTCATCATCACTTTTCCACGGCCTATCACCCACAGACCAATGGGCAGGTTGAGGTAACCAATAGAGGTATCAAAAGAATTTTAGAAAAAACTGTAGGAGTTAACCGTAAAGATTGGGCCATAAAATTAGATGATGCCTTATGGGCCTTTCGTACGGCATATAGAACCTCTACAGGATTTTCACCTTACAAATTGGTTTACGGAAAAGCATGCCATTTGCCTGTCGAACTAGAGCATAAAGCATTTTGGGCTTTGCAGAAATGCAATCTAGATGATAATTTGTCTAAGGAAAATAGGATGTTACAACTCAATGAATTGGATGAGTGGAGGTTTAATGCATATGAGAATTCTCTCCAATTTAAAATGAGGAGTAAAATTCGACATGATAACAGACTTAGATCCCAGAAAAATTTTGAACCAGGTGATAAAGTGTTATTATACAACTCACGTTTGAAATTGTTTCCAGGAAAACTAAACAGTTATTGGTCAGGTCCGTTTACCATTACAGAGGTGTCGCCATTTGGAGCAGTCATCATCGTGGATCAAGATAACATCTCTCAGAAAGTAAACGGGCAACGTTTAAAACCATACCGAGAGCCAATGGACAGATCTGAGCAAGTCCTTCTGCTCAACTAGTAAAGGGAGTGTCTCTTTCATTTTATTTGTTTTGTCATTTGTTATTTCTTTCAATGCTTTATTCTTACCCTTAGTTAGTCAAATAAGTGTGGGGTAAGAGTTTTTCTATTTTGTTTTTGTTTCTTGTTTTCAAATAAGTGTGGGGTAACTTAGATATGCATGAACACTGAGGACAGTGTCAGACTTAAGTGTGGGGTAGCAGTGCACGGTGCACTGTAGCAGTTTGAGAAAATTTTGCATGATTTGCTGTTTTCCCGTATTTTCACACCCTTCCAAAAAAAATTTTCAAAATTTTCATTCTTTCAGACTTCAAAATGCAGTATGCTTGGTTAAATTGCTTATGTCCATGATATGTAGGTAGAATGTTATGGTAGTAGGAGACAATGTGATGACTATTTTGAACTTATTGATTAGGAATAGGGAATTCCTGATAAATGAGCACAACTTAGTCTGGATTAGAGACCTCAGCCAATTACCTTTTCAAAACTTAACTAGATAAGATTAGACCAGTTGAGGATGTATTGACAATTAGAATGACTAGATGAGACTCTGAGCTAAAAGTGAAAAGAAAAAAAGAGAGTAAATTAAATAAGGGTAGTTTGCCAGCGGCCTTCGCTACTCGAGCACCACTCCTTCGGGGAACTTAAAGCCTGATGCCCTAAGGTCGTGTAGATCTGGGAGTCATCGGAGTGGGACTCGCTACATGGGTAGTTGAAGTTGACGTGTTCTAAGCAGACTCAAAATACCCTGAAAGATCTATAAAAGAAAAATCAATAAAATGCTAAATAATTAAAAATCTGATCACCAAGGCTCAGAACTCAAAAGTTGTCTGTTGTTAGTATGTCTAGCGAGGGTCGAAATATATCTGGTAGTAGTTAGAGTTAAGAGAGTTATTGTTGACTATCTGGTCTAGGCTAGTACACACACTACACATCAGGAAGACCTTGTGACTGAGAAAAAGTTCAACCTAGTTGTTAAGTTGTTTCCTGCTTGATTGTAACAATCTGCTAGAGACATTTGAGACATTGTCATAGCAACCTAACCAGTCAGACCTATGTTAAGAATTGTCTGAATAACTTTTGGAGTAAAAACATGACTAGAAAATTTAAGTGACTGCACATATGATTTAAAATCACTAACTTCAGGTAGACTTTGCTTGAGGACAAGCAAAAAGCTAAGTGTGGGGTTATTTGATATGCACAAATCATATACCCTTTTTAGCATGTTTTAGACATAAATTAGGGCCATATTTGAATGTATTTGATCTTAATTGAATCAAATTGTCATAATATTGCTTAAATTTCGATTTTGGAAGTTTCAGGAGCAAATTAGAGGAAAACAGCAAATTTTGGAGCAAAAATGCAATTTTTGGAAATGTTGACTTGGTCAACGGTTCGGGGAGGGCGTCCCGAATTCGGGACGGGCGTCCCGACCCAGTCAAACCACCAGGATGGGCGTCCCAATTCAGGATGGGCGTCCCGAAGCACCAGAAGTTGTCCCACATCGAATTTTTGATGAAAAATCACCCCGGGAAGCTGCTATAAATACCCCAGGCCTCCAGTAGTTGATTTCATCCCTCTCCACTCGATCTGAGTCATTTAGTGACTTCGATTGTACATTTTTCTCGAGTACATAAGTCACTGAGAGACTCGAGCTCAGTATAAGTTTATTTCTATTTTTAGAGAGTTTCTCGTTTTCTTTGTTTTCTGAGAGTCTGTCTCAGAATCTTAGATTACGACTAGATAGGGTTCGTTTTTGGTATCATAGAATACCGGGATTTCGTTAGGAGATCCTAAGAGAGAGATAGGGTGCGTGTTCTTAGTCAGATTAGGGCAATTTGCTTAAGCCCGGGATGTAAGGTAAAGCAATTGCTACTAGGTCTGAGGAGCGTTCTCCGAAGGCTCTGCCGAGCAGAGTAGGATCGAGCAGTCAGAAGCATACAGGAGCTGCAGCGCCGGCTGGACCTGCATAAAGCGGTGACTACTTTATGATAGTGGATCCCCTAGACGAGGTTCTGTATGTTTTTGAATTGTTTTATCTGAATATTAATTTGATACTGAATTTATTATCATACATGTTTTACAATTTGAGATACTGTTCATTTTCCCGGGAAGATCATAGAGCTAGAATTATCATTATGAATGTTGAACTGTCGTGTCCTTTTAAATTAAACTAGGGTTATAGACAACTCCTAACCAAGGTCTGAATCATAACCGGTTTAGTTTAACAGACTGTAAAAGGTCTGCCAGATTAGGAAGAAATAACAAAACAGATCACCATATTTGTTAGAGTACCCTAATAAAGCTGGGTTTGTACGCTAGGCCAATCCTAGGGTTAAGTGGCATGATACCGAAGTGACATAGGGTACCGTTCATGGATACTTTAATCCGACAGATGAGAAGGATCATCCCAAGGTAGGGGTGAATACACTAGGTAACTCGGATATGGTAAACAAATGGTTACATTTCATAATTGCCTTAGAGATCAAGATATATCTAAAATGTTCGAAGTTAAGGTCAAACAAATTGTAATAACTGAGCTTAAACTGATGAATGCCTGTCTAATCTTGAATACTAATTGCTTGTTATGGGTGAGTGGGATCACCAATCAATCTCAAAGTATTGATTATCGATTGACTGACTAGATAATAAGATGAATGTTAGGATTAAGGGATAGTTACTACTAAGCCGTTACCAGTTCCCTGGGAGTACGATATTAATAAATTAAAATCGTAGATACTTTCCAAGAACTAGCTACATGATAGGTACTCTGCCTTAGGTTCTGATTGATTAAGTGACAACAATTGAATGCTAAAGTGACAGTTAGTAAGACTCAGTCCTTAATTACTCATAATTGACATAGGTAAATAAAGCCTATCTTTTAGCATACCAATCGGAACGCATCAGATTTTTGGCGCCGTTGCCGGGGAAATATCATAATGAATTTAGGATTCCTGATCAAAATTCTAGAGACTTATGATAGGTAACGGTAGTAACCTAGACCTTAGACCTACAATTATCTTATACTAGTTAGACAATCACTTTCTGAAATATAGGGTTATCATAACTAATTGATTTTAGATATTATCTGGAATTAAGACACTTAGGATAATCAAATTTTAGAAAATTATTCTAAAACCATATTGAGGAAATTTAACTGCTTTCGAAAAAACAAAAAAAATTTGGAAAATTCAAAACCCAGGAAAAAATTGTATTTTCTTGTTCAATGGTAAGTTTCCTATCTTTTGTATTATTTTTCTTTTTTTCCCTTTCATAGTTAAATAGTTGTTTTTCTTCCGAATTTTTAATTTTTCACTTCCCGTGTAACTCCACTAACCAGTTTGCTCAGGCTTAAACGTATTCTTCTCTGTAGTTGCATGACTCGAACATCAGAAGCTAACCTTGAAACACCAGTTGAGAATCCTGAACGTCTCATTCGTACAGCTAATAGGCGAATAACAGAGATGGCTGCTGAAAGACCTCCCCTCGAATCCTACATCCATCCACAGACTGTTCCAGTATCATCCGCCATTCAAATCCTTGGAAACCCTCGCTATGATGTTAAACCGAATGTGATCTAGCTAATAATAAATCGGGTTCAGTTTGGAGGAACTGCAACTGAGAATCCGCTAGAACACTTATCTGATTTCTCCTCTCTTTGCGAAGGCCTCAAGGGAGATCATACTGCAGAAGTAACTAAACTCAACCTTTTTCCCTACTCACTGAGGGACAGAGCTAAGAGATGGTTGGCCCAGCTACCTACTAACTCCATCACCTCTTGGGACGAGTTAAGCAAAGCCTTCATAGAAGAGTACTACTCTGCAGCAAGGGTCTTGGAATATCGAAGGGCTCTGTCCAATTTTACTCAAGCTGCTGATGAGACAGTGATCGAAGCTTGGGACATATTTAAGGAGCTACTCAGGCTTTGCCCCCAACATGGACTAACCGAAGCATTGCTGATCCAGCAAATTTACGGGGGTATGACGGACATGGGCAAGCAAGTTCTTGATGGACTCAATCCCCAGAGCGGGTTCAATGGAATGAGTGATGTAGATGCTAGAAACGCTCTAGAGAGGCTCTATAGGAATAGCAAGAACTGGCGAACAAGTGATCGAGCTAAGAAGCAACCAGTAAATGCGGCCATAGCTTAAACACTAACATAGGCATCAAATTTATGCTAGCACCAAGATCACATAAGGTCATACCACAATATGAGTTTCCAATAGAACAAGGAATATTAAAGCTCCCCGGATCTTTCATTTTAGGGGGCAATTTGTCCTGCAAAAAGAAACTGCATTCTTTGGTTAGTCAAACAATTTCATATTCTCCCAACTTTCTTTTCTTTGTAAGGATATCCTTCATGAACTTCGCATAGTTGGGCATTTGTTCTATGGCCTCCACCAATGGGATGTTGATGTGCAGCTGCTTCAAAATGTCCAAGAACTTCTTGAACTGCTCATCTTGTTTCTTTTTGGCAAACCTCTGTGGAAAAGGAATTCTTTGTTGTACTGGTTTGCTCTCTGGAATGTTACATTGCTGCGGCATCGGCGATGCTGATGCTGCAGCATCCGGCTGTTCTGGAATGGTGCTTTGCTGCAGCATTTGAGATGCTACAGCATTTGGCTCCACTGGTTCTGGCTCAGCTACTGGAATTTCTGCATTCTTGTTGGGCTCACTTGTCTTCTCAACTGCTCTAGACTTCATTTTCGGTTCGACCAGTATTCTGCCACTTCATAATGTTACAGCCTTGCAATGTTCTTTTCCTTCCCTTCTTGGATTTTCTGTATCGCTCGGAAGTGATCCTTGTGGTCTACTACTCATCTCTTGGGCTAACTGCCCCACCTGGTTTTCCAAGTTACGAACAGTAGATGATAGTCCTTGTATGATTGTTTCTGTCCTTGCCATGAAGTCTCTCATCATGTTTTCTAAAGCACTTGAAGGTGGTTGTTGTTGTAGAGGCCTTTGTTGGTGTTGGAGTTGTTGTTGTTGCTGCTACTGGGGGTACTGTTGTTGCTGCTGGAGCAGTGGTCTTGGGTTCATACCTTGAGTGGGGTGCATCCCTTGATTACTCCAGGAAAAATTTGGATGCTGCCTCCAAGTAGGGTTGTAAGTGTTTGATTGAAGACCATTACCCCTGTTTTGATTCCCCATGTAGCAGATTGCTGCGGGATTGTGAACACAATCCTCAAATAGATGCCCCTCTCCACAATAAACACAGCACACATTCTGTACCTGGCTTACATTGGACTGATTTTGTTGCTCAGCCATCTGCTCGCTATGTTACGGCATCGTCAGTGTCTTCAGCATATTAGACATGGATGATACTTGGGCTGAAAGTGAAGTTATTGGATCTAACTCCAACACTCTAGCCACTCTTCTTCCGCTTGACAGCCTTGTTGTAGGCCATTGATAGTTGTTGTTGGCAATCCTCTCAATTAGTTCATAGGCTTCATTGTATGTCTTTGCCAAAAGTGCTCTATTTGCTGAAGCATTGATGAAGTTCCGATTGGTATGCTAAAAGATAGGCTTTATTTACCTATGTCGATTATGAGTAATTAAGGACTGAGTCTTACTAACTGTCACTTAGCATTCAATTACTGTCACTTAATCAACCAGAACCTAAGGCAGAGTACCTATCATGTAGCTAGTCTGTAGGAAAGTATCTACGATTTTACTAAGTTAAATATCGTACTCCCAGGGAAGTGGCAACGGCTTAGTAGTAACTAGCCTTTATTCCTAACTCTTATCTTATAATCCAGTTATGCAATCTTCATCAATAACTTTGATGAGAGGGAGATTCGTTCTCCACTAGGTTTATATCTAATTAATCCCAAAAGTGTTTTATAGAGGAGGTCCTGATTTTATGTTATACTGTTCCTATATGTTGATTGACCTATATTCGAGTATTTTAGATATATCTTAGCTTGGATTGCAACTATGTTCTGTGTCTAAAGGCGTACCACATCCGAGGTTTCTAATAAACTGCCCTACCTTATTGACGGCCCTACTCACGGTTCGGGACGAAGGCATCCATGAAAGCCCTATGTCACTTCGGGGATCATACCGCTTGCCCTAGCCGCCGGCATAATCGGACTCGGCTCGACTTACCTAGACAACTCTTAACAAGCAGGGTGTTCAGCAGGTTATTTTTATCTAGCATGGCAGACACCAATACTAATTGATGCCTGTTAAACTAAACATGTTATGATTAGACCGTGGTTAGGAATTGTCTATAACCCTAACTTTAGTTTAAAAGAGCACATTAAACATGCAGACATAGTGAATATTAAGCAGGTGACTATTTTCGGAAAAACATAACAACGTCAACATATAAAATAAATATTCATAAAAATCGTAATCTCGTATTCATAATAAATATGTGGAACAACACAATAACAACATATAAGAGAGGGACATGGGGACTGATGCCATAAAGAAATCACCCTTTACGTAGTCTCGCCGACGGAGCGTACTGCTGTATTTGTCGTATTGCTTGCCCCGACTCTGCTCGTCAGAACCTTCGGAGGACGCTTCCTCAGCCTAGTAACTGGGCTTTACCTTAATACCCAGCTTAAGCCCAGCCATGTGGACTGACTCTTCGAACGCCTAGAGCCCTCTTAGGATCTCCTAACGAAATCCCGGGTATTCTATGAATACCAGAAACAAACCTATCTATAGAAGCCTAAGATCTGAGACTATTTCTCAGAAACTAAAACAAAACACTAACAAGAAAGAAAACTGAGATCCGAGTCTCTGAGTGAGTTGTGTACTAGAGAACTGTACACTGGAAACCACTTAATGACTCAGATCGAGTGCAAACTGCTACAGTGCACCGTGCACTGCTACCCCACACTTAATTCTGGCACTGTCCTCAGTGTTCATGCATATCTAATTACCCCACACTTATTTGAAAACAAGAAATAAAAACATAATAGAAAACTCTTACCCCACACTTCTTTTACTAACTAAGGGCGCCAAAAACCTGATGAAGTTCCGATTGGTATGCTAAAAGATAGGCTTTATTTACCTATGTTGATTATGAGTAATTAAGGACTGAGTCTTACTAACTGTCACTTAGCATTCAATTATTGTCACTTAATCAACCAGAACCTAAGGCAGAGTACCTATCGTGTAGCTAGTCTGTAGGAAAGTATCTACGATTTTACTAAGTTAAATATCGTACTCCCAGGGAAGTGGCAACGACTTAGTAGTAACTAGCCTTTATTCCTAACTCTTATCTTATAATCCAGTTATGCAATCTTCATCAATAACTTTGATGAGAGGGTGATTCGTTCTCCATTAGGTTTAAGTCTAATTAATACCGAAAGTGTTTTATAGAGGAGGTCCTGATTTTATGTTATACTGTTCCTATATGTTGATTGACCTATTTTCGAGTATTTTAGATATATCTTAGCTTGGATTGCAACTATGTTCTGTGTCTAAAGGCGTACCACATCCGAGGTTTCTAATAAACCGCCCTACCTTATTGACGGCCCTACTCACGGTTCGGGACGAAGGCATCCATGAAAGCCCTATGTCACTTCGGGGATCATACCGCTTGCCCTAGCCGCCGGCATAATCGGACAAGCAGGGTGTTCAGCAGGTTATTTTTATCTAGCATTGCAGACACCAATACTAATTGATGCCTATTAAACTAAACAGGTTATGATTAGACCGTGGTTAGGAATTGTCTATAACCCTAACTTTAGTTTAAAAGAGCACATTAAACATGCAGACATAGTGAATATTAAGCAAGTGGCTATTCCGAAAAAACATAACAACGTCAACATATAAAACAAATATTCATAAAAATCGTAATATCGTATTCATAATAAATATTTGGAACAACACAATAACAACATATAAGAGAGGGACATGGGGACTGATGCCATAAAGAAATCTCCCTTTACGTAGTCTCGCCGACGGAGCGTACTGATGTATATGTCGTATTGCTTGCCCCGACTCTGCTCGCCAGAACCTTCGGAGGACGCTTCCTCAGCCTAGTAACTGGGCTTTACCTTAATACCCAGCTTAAGCCCAGCCTTGTGGACTGACTCTTCGAACGCCTAGAGCCCTCTTAGGATCTCCTAACGAAATCCCGGGTATTCTATGAATACCAGAAACGAACCTATCTATAGAAGCCTAAGATCTGAGACTATTTCTCAGAAACTAAAACAAAACACTAACAAGAAAGAAAACTGTGATCCGAGTCTCTGAGTGAGTTGTGTACTAGAGAATTGTACACTGGAAACCACTTAATGACTCAGATCGAGTGGAGAGGAATGAATTCAACTGCTGGAGGCCTGGGGTATTTATAGCAGCTTCCCGGGGTGATTTTTCATCAAAAATTTGATGTGGGACTTGATTTGGGGGTTCGGGACGCCCGTCCTGGTCTGTTGACCAAGTCGGGATGCCCGTCCCGAGTCCTGGACACCCGTCCCGGTGCTTTGACTGGGTTGGGAAGCCCATCCTGGATTCGGGACGCCCGTCCTGAGCCTTTGACTAGGTCAGCATTTCCAAAAATTACGTTTTTGCCCCAAAATTTGTTGTTTTCGTCTACTTTTCACCTGAAACTTCCAAAATCATAAAAACTGTGAAATTAAGTAAATAATAAACAATTAAGATCAATTTACTCTCAATTTCACCCTAAATCATATATAAAAACATGCTAAAAAGGTGATACAATTTTCGCGTATCAGATAAAAAATATGATGCAGTTCCGATTGGTATGGTAAAAGGTAGGCTTTATTTACCTATGTCGATTATGAGTAATTAAGGACTGATTTTATGTTATACTGTTCCTATCTATTGATTGACCTATATTCAAGTATTTTAGATATATCTTAGCCTGGATTGCAACTATGTTCTATATCTAAAGGCTTACCACATCCGAGGTTTCTAATAAACCGCCCTACCTTATTGACGGCCCAACTCACGGTTCGGGACGAAGGCATCCATGAAAGCCCTATGTCACTTCGGGGATCATACCGCTTGCCCTTGCCACCAGCATAATCGGACTCGGCCCGGCTTACCTAGACTACTCTTAACAAGCACGGGGGTTCAGCAGGTTATTTTTATCTAGCATGGCAGACACCAATACTAATTGATGCCTGTTAAACTAAACAGGTTATGATTAGACCGTTGTTAGGAATTGTCTATAACCTTAACTTTAGTTTAAAAGAGCACATTAAACATGCAGACATAGTAAATATTAAGCAGGTGGCTATTTCCGGAAAAACATAACAACGTCAACATATAAAACAAATATTCATAAAAATCGTAATCTCGTATTCATAATAAATATTTGGAACAACACAATAACAACATATAAGAGAGGGACATGGGGACTGATGCCATAAAGAAATCACCCTTTACGTAGTCTCGCCGACGGAGCGTACTGCTGTATATGTCTTATTGCTCGCCCCGACTCTGCTCGCCAGAACCTTCGTATGACGCTTCCTCAGCCTAGTAACTGGGCTTTACCTTAATACCCAGCTTAAGCCCAGCCCTGTGGACTGACTCTTCGAACGCCTAGAGCCCTCTTAGGATCTCCTAACAAAATCCCGGGTATTCTATGAATACCATAAATGAACCTATCTATAGAAGCCTAAGATCTGAGACTATTTCTCAGAAACTAAAACAAAACACTAACAAGAAAGAAAACTCAGTTCCGAGTCTCTAAGTGAGTTGTGTACTAGAGAAGTGTACACTAGAAACCACTTAATGACTCAGATCGAGTGGAGAGGAATGAAATCAACTGCTGGAGGCCTGGGGTATTTATAGCAGCTTCCTGGGGTGATTTTTCATCAAAAATTCGATGTGGGACTTGATCTGGGGGTTCGGGACGCCCGTCCTGGTCTGTTGACCAAGTCGGGACGCCCGTCCCGAGCCTTTGACCGAGTCAGCATTTCCAAAAATTGCGTTTTTTCCCCAAAATTTGCTGTTTTCGTCTACTTTTCACCTGACACTTCCAAAATCATAAAAACTATGAAATTGAGTAAATAACAAACAATTAAGATCAATTTGCCCTCAATTTCACCCGAAATCATACATGAAAATATGCTAAAAAGGTGATACAATTTTCGCGTATCAGATAACTCCACACTTAGCTTTTTGCTTGTCCTCAAGCAAAGTCTACCTGAAGTTAGTGATTCTAAACCATATGTGCATTCCTAGTCATGTTTTTATTCCAAAAATTCTTCAGACAATTCTTAACACAGGTCTGACTGGTTAGGTTGCTATGACAAGGTCTCAAATGTCTCTAGTAGTTCGTTAGGGTTGAGCAGAAAGTAACTTAACAACTAGGTTGAACTTTTCTCTTAGTCATAAGGTCTTCCTGATGTGTAGTGTGTGTACTAGTCCAGACCAGATAGTCAACACAATAAACTCTTGTCTTAACTGTTACCAGATAACACTTCGACCTATTGCTAGACACACTGACAACAGATAACTTTCTGAGTTCTGAGCTTTGGTGATCAGATTCTATTTAGCATTTATTGATTTCTTTCGTTTGTAGATTTTCTAGGGTATTTTGAGTCTGCTTAGAACACGTCAACTTCAACTACCCATGTAGTGAGTCCCACTCCGATGACTCCCAGATCTACACGACCTTAGGGCATCAGGCTTTAAGATCCCCGAAGGAGTGGTGCTCGAGTAGCGAAGGCCGCTGGCAAACTACCCTATTAGCTCACTTTTTTTTTCTTTTTCACTTTTGGCTCAGAGTCTCATCTAGTCATTCCAATTGTCAATGCATCCTACAACTTGTCTAATTTTATCTAGTTCAGTTTTGAAAAGGTAATTGGCTGAGGTCTATAATCCAGACTAAGTTGTGCTCAATTATCAGGACTTCCCTATTTCTAATCAATAGGTTCAGCAATAGTCATCAATTATCTCCTACTAACCATAACATACTACCTACATATCATAGACATAAGCAATGGTTCGACCAAGCATACTGCATTTAGAAGTCTGAAAGACGGAAATTTTGAAAAATTTTGGAAGGGTGTGAAAATATGGGGAAAACAAGCAAAAACTGCTACAATGCACCATGCACTGCTACCCCACACTTAAGTCTAGCACTGTCCTCAGTGTTCATGCATATCTAATTACCCCACACTTATTTGAAAACAAGAAATAAAACACAAAGAAAAGATTCGTACCCACACTATGGGTAATAAAAGAAAAAAAACAAAATAATGCAAACAATTCTGTATGTCATATAAATCAACTTTGTACATAGATTCATACGTCATACATCCCAGACATGTTTATACACATAGAACAAGAAAAACAAAAGAAAAAGAAAGGAAAAAAGGAGAGAGAGACTAAGAACTCGGCGGATCGTCGTCCAGTGGACCGAGGTCTGCTGTAAAGTCAAACTCGAAGTTTTCCGCCACTCGGGAAGTATGCTGATGTATCTCCTCAATCCTGTTGGTGTTCATGGCGATCCTGTCATCCATCATCACCAGCCGTCTGTCGATCCTGTCATCCATCATCGCCAGCCGTTTGTCAATCTGGTCCATGTCTCGACTGTATCGGGCCGATAGTTCTGCCAATCCGTGCGACATGTGTCGTTCGAAGGTAGTACGTGGCACGAATGTCTCGGATGGAGGGATATGCGCTGCATATGCTTCCGTTGTGGATGCCTGTCCTGGCTACTCCGTGTGGATGGTGTAGCGGCCATTCGCATCCCGGACAACCATTCCCATGTTCCGTAGAATAGTAAGATCAGTGGGAACGGTGGTCGGGGCGACCAGGGTCAGCTCCGAGCCCTCTATGTCCAACTCCAGGTAGGGGGCTAGCCTGGTGATGTACGGTCCAAGCCCCAGACACTATTTCCGGGTGTTTGTAGCAAATCATCGCATGATGACTGTGATGAGTCTAGCCATCTCTACTGTAGATCCCATGTGTATGTTGGCCAGAAGGAATGTCTCCATCTGGGTGACAGTTTCGGGAGCCGTCCGTTGTCCTGACAATGTATGTGCAATGATAGCGTGCAGGTAACGAAGAGTAGGATAAATACCTGTAGCTTTTGCAAAGCCATGTTGGTATGGGACACCCGTCATGCAGATCTGAGCACAAGCAGTGGAGACGTCTGCAGACGTGAAGTCTCGAACTGCTGTGGTGTATGCGGGCGTATCCAGCTCATCTCTCTGCCAGATACCTAGGGCGACGCCGAACTCGGCCATGCTCATCGACCGATCTATTCCGCCCAAGCGGAATGTGATCTGCTCCTGGTGGCATGTAAAAGACGCATAGAACTCACATACCAACTCCAGGTATGTGGGCTATGTGACGATGAATACTCGACTGTAAGGTGGCACGTCGAGTATGCGTCTGACTTCCGGCTCTACTCCTAGTGTCTGTACTGCTGCCCCAATCCAACGTTCTGCCCATCAGTATCGTACGCCCGATGTACCCAAGGCATCTTTCTTGGTATGCTGTGCTAGAGGGAAACATCATAAAAGGATGTGCCACTGAGGTAACTGTCATGGTAGATGTGGTACGAGCACGTTTGGGAGCCATCAAGAACGTACGAGAGAGTTTAGGTGGGAAGGAATCTTTAAACTTAAATTCTGGAGGTGAATTTGAATTCAGAAGGATGAAATTAGGTTAGGGAAGGATTTTGAAATTTTTGGCAGGAAAATCGAATTTTGGAGGGAAATTCGAATTTTTTAGTGAAGTTTAAAATTCAAATTTTGGAGGGAAACTCGAATTTTTAAACTTTAGGGGATTTGCCAAAAATTTGTAGAGAGAAGGTAGAGAGAAATATTTTTTTGAGAGATGAATTTTTGGTTGTAGGTTTGAGAGAAAATGAAAAAAATGAATTTTTATAGAAGGGTCGGCCTTCGGGACGCCCGTCCCGTGTTGCTTCAGGACGCGTGCCAATTCTGAAATTTTTTTTTTCTTCGTAATTCCCCTGCAAACCTCAGAGTAATCCCCTGCAAATCTTGAGATACCAAAAATAATCATAATAATTTTTTTTAACAAGTCTTCATGTTTATCCAATCAAATTCAGAAGCTGTTAAAAACTCTATGCAAAAATTCCTCAATCTTTTTCGAAAATCATGACTACCCTAATTTTATCCCAACTTAAATTCAGCAAGAATTTCAGAAAAACAAAAACGGAGTTTGTACAATTTAATTAGTGAAAAAATAAACTGTATTTGCAAAACTTTTGTTTTTCATAGAAATTTGAAAATAAAATGTCTGAAGAAAATTGTTGAATATAAAGGACCCTTTAAAACGTTTGAAAATTAGAAAAATAGGGGTCAATTATTCAGGTTTAGTTCAAACAATTTATTTGCTGAGAATAAAAGTAAAAGAATCTTCCCTTTTTCAACGACCCTTATCTCTGATCTCCTGTAGCTCTGCCTGAATGTTTCACATCTCTTGTAGTTCTGCTCGTATGTTTCGCATCTCCTCCTGCTGGTTCCTTTGTTCCTTTAAGATTTCCATCATCTCTCGGAGTATTTGCACATTTTGGCGTTCTATTGTGGTTCTGAGTTGGGTTACTTCAGAACTTAAGGTTAGAACAGCCTGATATGACCGTCTTAGTCCACCCGGTATTGTTTGAGTCATAGCGCTTATCCTGTGAGATATATCATCTACCCGGGCAGCCAAGGCTGATTGAGAACCGTTAGTGCTATCCTCTGATGAAGGTGGTTGGTTGTTAGGTGCGGGGATGCAGGAGTATACTCAGGAGATTTCGGGGTGTATTCGGGGGATTCACGAGTATACTCGCGAGAAGTAGGAGTATATTCGGGAGAAGCGGGAGTTGTTTGGATCTCTGGGAAAGTGTTATTTTCTAATTCGTCTAGAATATCCTGGGCTCTTGTTCCCTTCATCTCTGAGTGCAAAGTCTGGTTAGAAATCACAAATAACAAAAATAGGAAAGAAAAGTAAAATAAAAAAGTAAGAAAATTATTTTTAGGGATTTTAAATTTTATTTAGAAAGGAGGTAAATTTCCTCAATATGGTTTTAGAATAATTTTCTAAAATTTGATTATCTTGAGTGTCTTAATTTCAGATAACATCTATAATTAATTAATTATGATAATCCTATATTTCGGAAAGTGATTGTCTAACTAGTATAAGATAAGTGTAAATCAAAAGTCTAGGTTACTACCGTTACCTATCATAAGTCTCTAGAATTGTGGCCAATAATCTTAAATTCATTATGATAGCAACGACGCCAAAAATCTGATGCAGTTCCGATTGGTATGCTAAAATATAGGCTTTATTTACCTATGTCGATTATGAGTAATTAAGGACTGAGTCTTACTAACTGTCACTTAGCATTCAATTATTGTAACTTAATCAACCAAAACCTAAGGCAGAGTACCTATCGTGTAGCTAGTCTATAGGAAAGTGTCTACGATTTTACTATGTTAAATATCGTACTCTCAGGGAAGTGGCAACGGCTTAGTAGTAACTAGCATTTATTCCTAACTCTTATCTTATAATCCAGTTATGCAATCTTCATCAATAACTTTGATGAGACGGTGATTCGTTCTCCACTAGGTTTAAGTCTAATTAATCCCAAAAGTGTTTTATAAAGGAGGTCCTGATTTTATGTTATACTGTTCCTATATGTTGATTGACCTATATTCGAGTATTTTAGATATATCTTAGCCTGGATTGCAACTATGTTCTGTGTCTAAAGGCGTACCACATCCGAGGTTTCTAATAAACCGCCCTACCTTATTGACGGCCCTACTCACGGTTCGGGACGAAGGCATCCATGAAAGCCCTATGTCACCTCGGGTATCATACCGCTTGCCCTAGCCGCCGGCATAATCGGACTCGGCCCGGCTTACCTAGACTACTCTTAACAAGCAGGGTGTTCAGCAGGTTATTTTTATCTAGCATGGCAGACACCAATACTAATTGATGCATGTTAAACTAAACAGGTTATGATTAGACCGTGGTTAGGAATTGTCTATAACCCTAACTTTAGTTTAAAAGAGCACATTAAACATGCAGACATAGTGAATATTAAGAAGGTGGCTATTTCTAGAAAAACATAACAACGACAACATATAAAACAAATATTCATAAAAATCGTAATCTCGTATTCATAATAAATATTTGGAACAACACAATAACAACATATAAGAGAGGGACATGGGGACTGATGCCATAAAGAAATCACCCTTTACGTAGTCTCGCCGATGGAGGGTACTGCTGTATATGTCTTATTGCTCGCCCCGACTCTGCTTGCCAGAACCTTCGGAGGACGCTTCCTCAGCCTAGTAACTGGGCTTTACCTTAATACACAGCTTAAGCCCAGCCTTGTGGACTGACTCTTCGAACGCCTAGAGCCCTCTTAGGATCTCCTAACAAAATCCCGAGTATTCTATGAATACCAGAAACGAACCTATCTATAAAAGCCTAAGATCTGAGACTATTTCTCAGAAACTAAAACAAAACACTAACAAGAAAGAAAACTGAGATCCGAGTCTCTAAGTGAGTTGTGTACTAGAGAAGTGTACACTGGAAACCACTTAATGACTCAGATCGAGTGGAGAGGAATGAAATCAACTGCTGGAGGCCTGGGGTATTTATAGCAGCTTCCCAGGGTGATTTTTCATCAAAAATTCGATGTGGGACTTTATCTGGGGTTCGGGACGCCCGTCCCAGTGCTTTGACTGGGTCGGGACGCCTGTCCCAAGCCTTTGACCGAGTTAGCATTTCCAAAAATTGCGTTTTTGCCCCAAAATTTGCTGTTTTCGTCTACTTTTCACCTGACACTTCCAAAATCATAAAAACTATGAAATTGAGTAAATAACAAACAATTAAGATCAATTTGCCCTCTTTTTCACCCGAAATCATACATAAAAACATGCTAAAAAGGTGATACAATTTTCGCGTATCAGATAACTCCACACTTTGCTTTTTGCTTGTCCTCAAGCAAAGTCTACCTGAAGTTAGTGATTCTAAACCATATGTGCATTCCTAGTCATGTTTTTATTCCAAAAATTCTTCAAACAATTCTTAACACAGGTCTGACTATGACAAGGTCTCAAATGTCTCTAGTAGTTCGTTAGGGTTGAGCAGAAAGTAACTTAACAACTAGGTTGAACTTTTCTCTTAGTCATAAGGTCTTCCTGATGTGTAGTGTGTGTACTAGTCTAGACCAGATAGTCAACACAATAAACTCTTGTCTTAACTGTTACCAAATAACACTTCGACCTATTGCTAGACACACTGACAACAGATAACTTTCTGAGTTCTGAGCTTTGGTGATCAGATTCTATTTAGCATTTATTGATTTCTTTCGTTTATAGATTTTCTAGGGTATTTTGAGTCTGCTTAGAACACGTCAACTTCAACTACCCATGTAGAGAGTCCCACTCCGATGACTCCCAGATCTACAGGACCTTAGGGCATCAGGCTTTAAGTTCCCCGAAGGAGTGGTGCTCGAGCAACAGGTTGTTAACAAGCAGAGTGTTCATCAGGTTATTTTTATCTAGCATGGCAGACACCAATACTAATTGATGCCTATTAAACTAAACAGGTTATGATTAGACCGTGGTTAGGAATTGTCTATAACCCTAACTTTAGTTTAAAAGAGCACATTAAACATGCAGACATAGTGAATATTAAGCAGGTGGCTATTTCTGGAAAAACATAACAACATCAACATATAAAACAAATATTCATAATAATCGTAATCTCGTATTCATAATAAATATTTGGAACAACACAATAACAACATATAAGAGAGGGACATGGGGACTGATGCCATAAAGAAATCACCCTTTACGTAGTCTCGCCGACGGAGCATACTGTTGTATATGTCGTATTGCTTGCCCCGACTCTGCTCGCCAGAACCTTCGGAGGACGCTTCCTCAGCCTAGTAACTGGGATTTACCTTAATACCCAGCTTAAGCCCAGCCCTGTGGACTGACTCTTCGAATGCCTAGAGCCCTCTTAGGATCTCCTAACGAAATCCCGGGTATTCTATGAATACCATAAACGAACCTATCTATAGAAGCCTAAGATCTGAGACTATTTCTCAGAAACTAAAACAAAACACTAACAAGAAAGGAAACTGAGATCCGAGTCTCTGAGTGAGTTGTGTACTAGAGAAGTGTACACTGGAAACCACTTAATGACTCAGATCGAGTGGAGAAGAATGAATTCAACTGCTGGAGGCCTGGGGTATTTATAGCAGCTTCCCGGGGTGATTTTTCATCAAAAATTTGATGTGGGACTTGATCTGGGGGTTCGGGAACCCGTCCTGGTCTGTTGACCAAGTCGGGATGCCCGTCCTGAGTCCTGGACGCCCGTCCCGGTGCTTTGACTTGGTCGGGACGCCCGTCCCGGATTCGGGATGCCCGTCCAGAGCCTTTGACTAGGTCAGCAATTCCAAAAATTGCGTTTTTGCCCCAAAATTTGCTATTTTCGTCTACTTTTCACCTGACACTTCCAAAATCATAAAAAATGTGAAATTGAGTAAATAACAAACAATTAAGATCAATTTGCCCTCAATTTCACCCGAAATCATACATAAAAACATGCTAAAAAGGTGATAGGATTTTCGCGTATCAAGCATCAACTATCATTCTGGTGTTTGCATTCAACCCGTTGTAAAATGTCTCCATTTGAATGCAATGTGGGATTCCGTGATGTGGACATCTCCTTAACAACTCTTTGAATCTTTCCCATGCCTCATACAATGATTCATCTTCTAATTGTTGAAAAGAGGTGATTTCATTTCTCAACCTAGCATTTTTCGTTGGAGGAAAATATTTCATCAAAACTTTCTCAGTAAGCTGCTGCCATGAAGTCACACTACCAGATGGTAGAGAATTAAGCCATTCTCTAGCTTTGTCTTTCGGAGAAAATGTGATGCGTTCCGGTCGATATGCTAAATAGGTGTTATTTTAGCCTATGTTGATTATGAGTAATTAAGGACTGTGATTGACTAATTGTCACATTTAGTCCCTAAGGTGTCACTTAATTAGCCAGAACCTAAGGCAGAGTACCTATCGTGTAGCTAGTCTGTTGGAAAGTATCTACGATTTTATTAAATAATTATCGTACTCCCAGAGAAGTGGTAACGGCTTAGTAGTAACTAGCCTTTTATCCTAACTCCTATCTTATGATCCAATTATGCAATCTTCATCAATGACTTTGATGAGAGGGTGATCCATTCTCCACTAGGTTTAAGTTTAATTAAGTCTAAAAGTATTTATAGACAAAGTTCTGATTCTATGTGATATTGTTCCTATATGTTGATTGACCTATCTTCGAGTATTTTAGATATATCTTAGCCTGGATTGCAACTATGTTCTAAGTCCAAAGGTGTACCACACCTGAGCAATCTGATATACAGACACATCACCAAGGTAAACGGCCCTACTCACGGTTACTACTAAAGACAGCTATGAAAGCCTATGTCACTTCGGAGATCATGCCGCTTGCCCATAACCGCAGGCATAAACGCTCTACTCAGCCTACCTAGACTACTCTAACAAGCAGGGTGTTCCGCAGGTTATTTTATCTAGTATGGCAGACACCAATACTAATTGATGCCTGTTAAACTAAACAGGTTATGAATAGACCGTGGTTAGGAATTGTCTATAACCCTAATTTTAGTTTAAAAGAAACTACATTAGACATGCAGACATAATGAATATTTAAGCAGGTGGCTATTTCCGGAAAAATATAACAACTTCAACATATAAACAAATATTCATAATAATCATAGTCTCGTATTCAAATCAGTATTTGGACAAACACAGTAACAACATATAAAGAGAGGGACAGGGGGGACTGATGCCATAAAGAAATCACCCTTTATGTAGTCACGCCGTTGGAGCGTACTGCTATATATGTCGTACTGCTTGACCCAACTCTGCTTGCCAGAACCTTCGGAGGACGCTTCCTCAGCCTAGTAACTGGGCTTTACCTTAATACCCAACTTAAGCCCAGCCCTATGAACTGACTCTTCGAATGCCTAGAGCCCTTTTAGGATCTCCTAACGAAATCCCAGGTATTCTATGAATACCAGAAACGAACCTATCTATCAAACCCTAGGATCTGAGACTATTTCTCAAAAACTAGAAAAACGAACACAAAAAGGAAATAAAGAAACCTTCTACTGAAATTTGAGTCTCCGAGTGAGTTGTGTACTCGAGAATTGTACACTGGAAACCACTGAATGACTCAGATCGAGTGGAGAGGGATGAATTCAACTAAGGAAGGCCTGTGGTATTTATAGCAGCTTTCTGGAGTGATTTTCTCTCAAAAATTCGATGTGGGACTTGACTTTCTGGTTCGGGACGCCCGTCCCAGCCTGTTGACCGGGTCAGGATGGCCGTCCTGAGTCTTGGACGCCCGTCCCGACCTGTTGACCAGGTCAGGACGCCCGTCCTGAACCGGGACACCCTCCCCGAAGTCCAAACTTCTAAAAATTTGCGTTTTTGCCCCGAAATTTGCCATTTTCTTCCACTTTTCACCTGACACTTCCAAAATCATAAAAACTGTGAAATTGAGTTAATAATGAACAATTAAGACCAATTTACCCTCTATTTCACCCTAAATCATGCCTAAAAACATGCTAAAAATGTGATATGATTTATGCATATCATATAACCCCACACTTAGCTTTTTGCTTGTCCTCAAGCAAAGTCTACTTGAAGTTAGTGATTCTAAATCATAGTACAGTCACTTAAATTCCTAGTCATGTTTTTATTCCAAAAATTTATTCAGACAATTCTTAACACAGGTTTGACTGGTCAGGTTGCTATGACAAGGTCTCAAATGTCTCTAGCAGATTGTTATAATTAAGCAAAAAACAACTTAACAACTAGGTTGAACTCCTTTCTTAGTCACAAGGTCTTCCTGATGTGTAGTTTGTGTACTAGTCTAGACCAGATAGTCAACACAATATACTCTCGTCTTAACTACTACCAGATAATATTTCGACCCTGTTGCTAGACATAATAACAAAAGACAACTTTCTGAGTTATGAGCCTTGGTGATCAGATTTTTAATGATTTAGCATTTATGGATTTTCTTTATAGATGTAGGGTATTTTGAGTCTGCTTAGAACACGTCAACTTCAACTACCCATGTAGCGAGTCCCACTCCGATGACTCCCAGACCTACACGACCTTAGGGCATCAGGCTTTAAGTTCCCCGAATGAGTGGTGCTCGAGTAGCGAAGGCCGCTGGCAAACTACCCTTATTTAATTAAATTTCTTTTATTTCTTTTCACTTTTAGCTCAGAGTCTCATCTAGTCATTCTAATTGCCAATACATCCATAACTGGTCTAATTTTATCTAGTTAAGTCTTGAAAAGGTAATTGGTTGAGGTCTCTAATCCAGACTAAGTTGTGCTCAGTTATTAGGAATTCGCTATTCCTAATCAATTAGTTCAAGATAGCTATCACATTGCCTCCTACTAACCATAACATTCTACCTACATATCATATACACAAGCAATGTTTAACCAATCATACTGCATTTAGAAGTCTGAAAGAATGAAAAATTTTGAAATTTTTTTTGGAAGGGTGCGAAAATATTGGGAAAATAAGTAAAATCATGCAAAAACTTTCTCACTACAGTGCACTGTGCACTGCTACCCCACACTTAAGTCTGACACTGTCCTCAGTGTTCATGCATAGCTAAACTACCCCACACTTATTTGAAAACAAGAAACAAAACAAACAAAAAGAGTTCTTACCCCACACTTATTCAACTAACTACGGGTAAGAAGGAACATAAATTACTGAAAGAAATAACAAAATAAGAAATAGAATGAAAGAGATACTCCCTTATTCTGTGAGGTCCACAATCTGCTCGGACGAGTCAAACGGCTCTCTGTAAATCTTTAGGTGTTGTCCGTTTACTTTTTGAATAATGCTGTCAGAATCCATGATGTCACATGCTCCGAAAGGTGATACTTTCGTGATTGTGAATGGTCCTGACCAACAGCTACGCAGCTTTCCTGGGAACAATTTTAACCGTGAGTTGTATAGCAATACCTTATCTCCTGGTTCAAAATTCTTCTGGGTTCTAAGTCGCCTGTCATGCCGGAGTTTACTTGTCATCTTGAATTGGTGTGAGTTTTCATAGGCTTTGAGCCTCCACTCATCCAATTCATTGAGTTGTAGAATCCAGCGTTCCTTAGTTAAATTATTATCGAGGTTGCATTTTTGTATCGCCCAATAAGCTCTGTGTTCAAGTTCGACCGGAAGGTGACATGCTTTTCCATAGACTAGTCGATAGGGGGAGAATCCCGTAGTGGTCTTGTATGCTGTACGGAAGGCCCATAATGCGTCCTCCAGCTTATTGGCCCAATCCTTACGGTTAACACCCACAGTCTTTTCTAAGATTCTCTTTATTCCCCCTATTGGTTACCTCAGCCTGTCCATTGGTTTGGGGATGGTAGGCTGTGGAAATGCGATGCTGAACTCCGTACTACTGAAGTACCTTCTGTAATTGAGAGTTGCAGAAGTGCGTACCTCGATCACTGATTAGGGCTTTTGGATATCCAAATCTGGTGAAAATCTTCTTAAGGAATTTGCATACGACTCTAGCATCATTAGTAGGTAGGGCCTGTGCCTCAGGCCATTTTGAAAAATATTCCACAACTACTATGATGTACTGCTTACCAAAAGAGGGAGGGAATGGACCCATGAAGTCTATACCCCATATGTCAAATATTTCTACACTTTGAATTACCTGTTGGGGTAGACTGTCTCGAGAAGAAATGGTTCCAGTTTTCTGACAGGCATCGCACGATCCTGTGAATGCTTCGGCATCCTTGAATATGGTAGGCCAGTAGAAGCCTGCTTCTAATACTTTTCGGGCGGTATTAGCTGCAGCTAAGTGACCGCCTGTTGGTCCGCAGTGACAGTGTTCCAGAATTTGGAAACCTTCTTCTTGAGAGACACATCTTCTGATCATCTGGTCTGCACATATTCGAAATAGAAAAGGATCTTCCCAATAGTAATATTTTAGGTCAGCAAAGAATTTATTTCTTTGTTGAGTCGTGATATCACTAGGGAGAGTCCGGGCTGCCAAGTAATTTGCTATATCTGCAAACCAAGGGGGTGATAAAATAGCAGACAATGCACATATATTCTCATCCGGAAATTTATCATATATGATTATTTCATTAATGGCTTCTAGGGTCAGATTCTCTAGCCTGGACAGGTGGTCTGCGGCTAGGTTTTCTGCGCCTTTCTTATCCCGAATTTAGATAATTCTTATTCCAAAAATTATTCAGATAATTCTTAACACAGGTCTGACTGGTTAGGTTGCTATGACAAGGTCTCAAATGTCTCTAGTAGATTGTTAGGATTGAGCAGAAAACAATTTAACAACTAGGTTGAACTCTTCTCTTGGTCATAAGTTCTTCCCGATGTGTAGTGTGTGTACTAGTCCAGACCAGATAGTCAACACAATAAACTCTTGTCTTAACTATTACCAGATAACACTTCGACCTGTCACTAGACACACTGACAACAGATAACTTTCTGAGTTCTGAGCCTTGGTGATCAGATTTTAATTATTTAGCTCTTATTGATTTCTTTCGTTTATAGATTCAGGGTATTTTGAGTCTGCTTTGAACACGTCAACTTCAACTACCCATGTAGCGAGTCCCACTCCGATGACTCCCAGACCTACACGACCTTAGGGCATTAGGCTTTAAGTTCCCCAAAGGAGTGGTGCTCGAGTAGCGAAGGCCACTGGCAAACTAGCCTATTTTTATTTTCATCATCAATTGTTTTTTCTTTTCTTTTCACTTTTAGCTCAGAGTCTCATCTAGTCATTCTAATTGTCAATGCATCCTACAACTGGTCTAATTTTATCTAGTTAAGTCTTGAAAAGGTAATTGGCTGAGGTCTCTAACCCAGACTAAGTTGTGCTTAATTATCAGGAATTCCTTACTCCTAATCAATAAGTTCAAAAATAGTCATCAATTATCTCCTACTAACCATAACATTCTACCTATATATCATAGACATAAGCAATTGTTTAACCAAGCATACTGCATTTAGAAGTCTGAAAGACGGAAAAATTTTGAAATGTTTTTGGAAGGGTGTGAAAATACGGGGAAAACAAGCAAAACCATGCAAAACTTTTTGTCAACTGCTACAGTGCACCGTGCACTGCTACCCCACACTTAAGTCTGACACCGTCCTCAGTGTTCATGCATATCTAAACTACCCCACACTTATTTGCAAACAAGAAGAAATGAAAACAAAACAAAGAACTCTTACCCCCACACTTATTTGACTAATTAAGGGTAAGAGAGAAAATAAAACAAGAAGGATAATGGAAATAACAAAACAGAACACAAAACAAAGAAAACAAAAGTAAAGGATCATGAGGATTAGAAAAACTCCCTTCATGTCGCGAGCAGAAGGGTCTTCTCTGATCTGTCAATTGGCTGTTCACCTTAGCCATGTGCTATTGTTGAGGTGTTCTTGACTCTGCAAACTCTAGATATTGGAACGGATGACACCAGCTCCGATCCTTCATTGTCGAGCTCTAGGTAGTGGCATATCCATTTGATGAATGACTCAAGCCCCAAGGACTGTTTCCTCGAATCATCTGCAAAGTTTCTCGTAATCGTAGCAACGTGTCCAGAAGGAACGTGTCTAGGAATGAGACTTCTTTGGATTGGTGTGCCTACCTGCCAATGTTAGTGAAGGTATGGCATGCAAGTCTCTAATGGAAGAAAAGATACCTGAAGTTTTGGCAAAGCTGTGGTGGTAGGGGCTCCAGTTGTATAGATCTGGGCACAAGTATTTGAGACTTCCTCGGGGAAGTTTCTCACAGCTGATTGGTATGCAGGGAATGCAAGCTCCTCCATTGCTATGCTCATGATACAAAGCCAAATTCCTCTATATCCTTCGACCCTTCGTTACCTCTTGGTAGATCACTTGCTTGCACTAGTCTGGCTTTGATTGTTGCCAGTATCTCATCTGTTGATTCTGCGGGTAGGGGTTTTGCTGTGGTGGTATCTTCTGAAAGTTTCCAGCTTCCGAATTATTCCTCAGCAAAGTACCGTATCATTCCTCCAGCTGGAATTGTATGCATTTCCCATTGGAGTAGCATTCTGCAGTAACCTACTCCTACCTCTTTTGGAATGGTCAGTCATTCCCATAGCAATCCCTACTAAAGTGTGGTACTTAGCAGACTTCACAGATTTGATACACATGCTGAACATTTCTTCCTAAAACATTGGCACTCTGAATCTGGAAAACAACTAGAATCTGCACATGACTTTTAACATCGTTAGTAGGTAATGCTTGTGGTTCAGGCTATTTTCGAAAAGTGTTCCACGACTACTATGATGTAATTATTTTCAAAGGAAAGAAAAAGAAAGGATTTAATGAATACCCCCAGATATCAAAAAGATTGTAAAACTTTGTGTACCTTGTTGGGGTAGATGATCTCTGAAGGATGTATTACCTGTTATTTGGCAAGCATTTCAAGACTGTATCAGAGATACAAAATCCTTGAATATAGTGGGTCAACAAGATCCTGCTTTCAACACTTTCCGGACAGTGTTGACAGCCATCAATTGGTCTCCCGTAGATTCTTTAGGGCAATGCTCCAAAATATTGTGTCCTTCATCTTCTGAGACACATCTTCTGATCAACTGATCTGCAAAAAATTTTAAATAGAAGAGAAACTGCCCAGTAGTAATATTTCAAATCAGCAAAGAATTTCTTCTTTTGCTGATAAGTCATATCACTTGGAACTTATTCAGTGACTAGATAATTTGCAATAAACCACAGATGAGAATTATTATACATAGCAAACAATGCAAATAAGTTTTCATCCAAAAATTTATCAGTATTACACTAGCCTCTAACTCGGGGTTTTCTAATCTAGACAAATGGTTTGCTTTCTAGATTTTCAACCCTTTTTCTTATCTCTTCATTCTATATCAAATTCAAGTAACAATAAAACTTAACTTAATCAAGTATGGTTCAACATTAGTTTTATTGAACACAGATATCTTGGAGTGATCAGTGTCACCTATTGTTTTTAGACAAGACTAGATAAGATCGGAATTTATCATGCATGAACTTTCTTACCATGTTTCTGTCCTAAAACAATTCGTACTACGTCATTACATCACATATTATTCAAAAAGCAGATTTCAATCAGGTGATGCCATAATGGGTGCAGTAATTCCTTTTGGTTTAAAAGTTCTCATGCAATTATCAACAAAACAAAAGGAACTTCCTTTTTTCAATAGAACATTCAAAGGTCCGGCTATTAAGGAAAAATTATTTCATAACTCATCCTAATAAGGCCGGCATGACTCTAAGAAAATTCTAAAATGGAATTTCTTCCCAATAAAACTCTAAGCCAAAATTTTACAACTCAGAAGAAAATATATTTTATCCTCATTTCCATTTTTATTTCTTCGAAATAAAAAAAAACAAGAAAAAGAGCAACAAATGGACAACTAAGAAAACAACTAAGAAAGAACAAGAGATGGGGAAAAGAACAACTTACCATTGAGCAAGAAAAATACATTTTTTTCAGTTTTTAAATTTTTAAATTTTTTTTTCTCTTTTTTTTTCGAAAGCAGTTAAATTTCCTTAATATGGTTTTAGAATGATTTTCTAAAATTTGATTATCCTAAATGTCTTAATTCCAGATAATATCTAAAATTAATTAGTTATGATAACCCTATATTTCGAAAATTGATTGTCTAACTAGCGTAAGATAAGTGGAGGTCTAAAGTCTAGGTTACTACCGTTACCTATCATAATTCTCTAGAATTTTGATCAGGAATCCTAAATTCATTATGATATTTCCCCGGCAACGGCGCCAAAAATCTGATGCGTTCCGATTGGTATGCTAAAAGATAGGCTTTATTTACCTATGTCGATTATGAGTAATTAAGGACTGAGTCTTACTAACTGTCACTTAGCATTCAATTATTGTCACTTAATCAACGAGAACCTAAGGCAGAGTACCTATCGTGTAGCTAGTCTGTTGGAAAGTATCTATGATTTTATTAAGTTAAATATCGTACTCCAAGGGAAGTGGCAACGGCTTAGTAGTAACTAGCCTGTTATCCTAACTCCTATCTTATGATCCAGTTATGCAATCTTCATCAAATACTTTGATGAGAGGGTGATCCATTCTCCACTAGCTTTAAGTTTAATTAAGCCTAAAAGTGTTTTATAGATAATGTCCTGATTCTATGTTATACTGTTCCTACATGTTGATTGACCTATCTTCGAGTATTTTAGATGCATCTTAGCCTGGATTGCAACTATGTTCTGTGTCTAAAGGCGTACCACATCCGAGGTCTCTAATAAACCGCCCTACCTTAATGACGGCCCCACTCACGGTTCGGGACGAAGGCATCCATGAACGGTACCCTATGTCACTTCGGTATCATGTCGCTTGCCCTAGCCGCCGGCATAATCGGACTCAGCTCGGCCTACCTAGACTACTCTAACAAGCAGGGTGTTCAGCAGGTTATTTTATCTAACATGGCAGGCACCAATTGATGCCTGTTAAACTAAACAGGTTATGAATAGACCGTGGTTAGGAATTGTCTATAACCCTAACTTTAGTTTAAAAGAGCACATTAAACATGCAGACATAGTGAATATTTAGCAGGTGGCTATTTCCGAAAAAACATAACAACTTCAACATATATAACAAATATTCATAAGAATCGTAATCTGATATTCAAATTAATATTTAGATAAAACAATTCGTAAACATACAGAACCTCGTTTAGGGGACCCACTGTCATAAAGTAATCACCACTCTATGCAGGTCCAGCCGGCGCTGCAGCTCCTGTATGCTCATGACTGCTCGATCCTACTCTGCTCGGCAGAGCCTTCAGAGAACGCTCCTTAGACCTAGTAGCAATTGCTTTACCTTACATCCCGGGCTTAAGCAAATTGCCCTAATCTGACTAAGAACACGCACCCTATCTCTCTCTTAGGATCTCCTAACGAAATCCCGGTATTCTATGAATACCAAAAATGAACCTATCTATCGAAGCCTAAGCTTTGAGACTATTTCTCAGAAACTATGAAAATGAAGCACTAAAGAAAGAAAGAAAACTGAAACTGAAACCCGAGTCTCTCAGTGACTTGTGTACTCGAGAATTGTACACTGGAAGTCTTTGAATGACTCAGATCGAGTGGAGAGGAATGAAATCAACTATTGGAGGCCTGGGGTATTTATAGCAGCTTTCTGGAGTGAAAATCTCCAAACATTTCGATGTGGGACAACTTCCGGTGCTCGGGACGCCCGTCCTGGATTGGGACGCCCGTCCCGGACCGTTGACCAAGTCAGCATTTCCAAAAATTGCATTTTTACCCCAAAATTTGCTGTTTTCGTCTACTTTTCACCTGACACTTCCAAAATCATAAAAACTGTGAAATTGAGTAAATAACAATCAATTAAGATCGATTTCCTATCAATTTCATCCTAAATCATACATAAAAACATGCTAAAAAAGGTATATGATTTTCGCGTATCAATCAATTAAGGTTTTACTAGCATAATATATTACATGAAATTTCTTATCATGTCTTTGTCCTAAAACTACTCATACTGCATAGTCACTAGCATCACACATAAGCTCAAAAGGTAGACTCCAGTCGGGTGATGTCATGATAGGTGCAGTGGTTAAAAGTTCCTTAAGTCTATTAAAAGCTTTTAGACATTTTTCATCAAAGACAAATGGAACATCTTTTCCGAGTAAATTGGTCAACGGCCTGGCTATTAATGAAAAATCTTTTATAAACCTACGATAAAAGCCAGCGTGTCCCAAAAAACTTCTAACGGCTCTCACATTTTTGGGAGGAGGTAGTTTCGAAATAACTTCAATTTTGGCCTTATCTACTTCCATACCTAGATGCGAGATCTTATGTCCTAAAACGATTCCCTCTCTTACCATGAAGTGGCATTTTTCCCAATTTAAAACCAGGTTAGATTTGATACAACGTTTCAACATTAACTCCAAGTTCTTTAGACAAACCTCAAATGAATTACCAAACACAGAAAAGTCATCCATAAATACTTCCATAGATTTTCCTAACATGTCCTCAAAGATAGCAGTCATACAACGTTGAAATGTAGCAGTGCATTACATAAACCAAAAGGCATCCTTCTATATGCAAATGTTCTAAAAGGGCATGTGAACGTAGTTTTATGCTGGTCCTCAGGGGAAATAGGAATTTGAAAATAACCAGAAAACCCATCAAGAAAGCAATAAAACATGTGTCCATATAATCTTTCTAACATTTGGTCAATAAAAGGAAGTGGGAAGTGATCTTTTCATGTGGCCGTATTTAGTTTTCTATAGTCTATGCATACACGATGACCAGTTACAGTTCTCGTAGGGATTAGTTCATTATGCTCATTCCTAACAACTGTTATACCGCCTTTCTTAGGTACTACCTGCACCGGGCTTACCCACTCACTATTTGAGATAGGGTAGATAAGTCCTGCATCTAATAGTTTAATGATTTCTTTCTTAACAACATCACACACATTAGGATTCAACCTCCTTTGAGGTTGCACACATGGCTTATACTCGTTTTCTAGAAGAATCTTATGCGAACAAAAGCTTGGATTAATACCTAGGATGTCTGCAATTTTGTAGGCAAAGGCTCTTCTATACTTTCTGCACATGTCCACAGTCCTCTTCCTTTGTTCTGCAGTCAGATCAGCTGCAAGAATAATGGGAAGTTTCTTGTTATCATCTAGGAATTCGTAGCACAGATGAGTTGGTAGTTCCTTCAGCTCTAAGTCTGGTGGATCTTCAAACGAGGTTCGTTCTTTCTTCATCTCATCATCACCTATCTCAGTGAAGCTATCATAAGTATTTTCATTTTCAGAAGAGCTAAGTTCAGGCTCCTCTAATTCTAGGGAGTCCTCACTTAGGACTTGATAGTTTGAGCATAGGTCTGTCACGTTAATTGCAATCAAGTGTTCCATGGCATCCACACAAAAACAAGTATCATCTAAATGCATGGGATACCTAAGGGTTTCATTTAGATCAAAAGTGTTGTCATCATTTCCTACCCTTAACTTGATTTGACCATTACTGACGTCTATTAATGCTTTTGAGGTAGCTAGAAATGGTCGACCTAGGATTAGGGGCACTCCTCCTTCCCCATTCATATCCATGACAAAAAATCCACAGGAAACACAAATTTTCCGACCTTTACTAAGATCTTCAATTATTCCTTGGGGATTTTGACTGTCCTATCTGCAAGTTGTATGCACATCCTAGTCGTTTTCAAATCATGCAATCCTAATTTATCAAATAAACTAGATGGCATAAGATTGATACTAGCTCCTAAGTCTGCTAATGCATGCATGTTAGTAATATTTCCAATTGTACATGGCAAGGTAAAACAACCAGGATCTTTCTGTTTAGACGGTAGTTTATTCAACAGGACCGCCAACATTCTTCATTAAGAACCACCTTGTCCATGTCAAATTTTCTTTTATTACTAACAACTTCTTTTAAAAACTTAGCATACTTTGGCATTTCAGAAATAACATCAAGTAAAGGTAAATTAACATGAATCTGACTAAAATTCTTAAGAAACTTTTCAAATTGCTCCTTATCTTTATTGTGCATAAGTCTGGCAGGGTAAGGTACTTTTAGCCGGTACTCAGGAATAAACTTCGTCTTCCCTTTCCTTGCTACTTCGATTTCGACATCCGTCGGCGTTGGGTCCTTGGAGCCTTCTTCTGGTTCCTGCACAAGAATAGGAGGGTCAGATGGTTTGGGTGGAGATGGAGATAGAATTTTACCAGATCTTAGAGTGATAGTCTTGCATTCAGTTTGAGGGTTGGTCTCAGTGTTGATTGGTAGCGTTCCCTGGGACCTGTGAGAGAAATGGGTGGATAGCTGACCCATTTGTCTCTCTAAAGTTTGTATAGCAGCTTGTGTGTTTCTGATTGTTTGCTCGGTCTGCTTCTGTCTATTCTCGTTCTGCTGGATTCTTTCTGCGTGAGCTTCTTGGATCTTCTTGTTGGATTCTATCATTTCCTTGTTATAGTCGGAAATGCCCTTCAGCATGTCTCTGAATTCTTGCATGGGGTCAGCTGGAACGATGTAGTTCCTTGGTGCAGGCAGAGCGACTTGCTGGTTCTGCGGATATGGCAGTTGCTGAGGTACTCTTTTCTGGAAGTTAGTAGTCCCGGAATTGTTTCTCCAGCCAAATCCCGGATGGTTCTTCCAAGTGGGATTGTAGGTATTTCCTATAGGAGCAGAATTCACTGCGTCCACTTGTTCCATATCCTCTGGAATAGTTAATATCCCATTACCGTAACAATCTCCACTGAAATGTGGTCCTTGGCAAAACTCGCAGACTTGGTATACTGACTGAACGCTTTTCCCCTGTTGGAAGGCATTCAGCTGATTAGTAATGCTGGCCTTCAGTGCCTCAAATTGATCATCAGTGGAGGCAACGACCGCATTTACTGGTTGCTTCTTAGCTCGGCCACTTGTGCGCCAGTTCTTGCTATTCCTGTAGAGTCTCTCCAGAGCGTTTCTAGCATCTACATCACTCATTCCATTGAAACCGCTCTGGGGATTGAGTCCATCAAGAATTTGCTTACCCATGTCTGACATACCCCCGTAAAATTGCTGGATCAGCAATGCCTCGGTAAGTCCATGTTGGGGGCAGAGCCTGAGTAGCTCCTTGAATCTGTCCCAAGCTTCGATCACTGTCTCATCAGCAGCTTGAGTGAAACTAGACAGAGCCCTTCGATATTCTAGGACTCTTGCTGCAGAGTAGTACTCTTCTAGGAAGGCTTTGCTTAACTCGTCCCAAGAGGTGATGGAGTTAGTAGGTAGCTGGGCCAACCATCTCTTTGCTCTGTCCCTCAGTGAGTAGGGAAAAAGGTTGAGTTTAGTTACTTCTGCAGTATGATCTCCCTTGAGGCTTTCGCAGAGAGAAGAGAAATCAGATAAGTGTTCCAGCAGATTCTCGGCTGCAGTTCCTCCAAACTGAACCCGATTTATAATCAGCTGGATCACATTCGGTTTAAGATCATAGCGAGGGTTCCCAGGGATTTGGATGGCAGATGATACTGGAACAGTTTGAGGCTGGATGTAGGATTCAAGGGTAGGTCTTTCAACAGCCATTTCTGTTCTTCGCCTATTAGCTATACGAATGAGAGGTTCAGGATTCTCAACTGGTGTTTCAAGGTTAGCTTCTGAAGTTCGAGTCATGCAACTATAGAGAAGAATACGTTTTAGCCTGAGCAAACTGGTTAGTGGGGTTACAGGGAAAGTGAAAAATTAAGAATTCGGAAAAAGAGAAGAAAAAAACAACTATTCAATTATGAAAAGGAAATAACACAAAAGATAGGGAAAAAACAACTTACCATTGAACAAGAAAAGTACAATTTTTTTCGGATTTTGAATTTAAAAAAAAAATTCTTTTTATATATTTCGAAAGCACTTAAATTCCCTCAATATGGTTTTAGAATGATTTTCTAAAATTTGATTATCCTAAGTATCTTAATTCCAAATAACATCTAAAATTAATTACTTATGATAACCCTATATTTCGGAAAGTGATTGTCTAACTAGTGTAAGATAAGTGTAGGTCTAAGGTCTAGGTTACTACCGTTACCTATCATAAGCCTCTAGAATTTTGATCAGGAATCCTAAATTCATTATGATATTTCCCCGGCAACGGCGCCAAAAATCTGATGCGTTCCGGTCGATATGATAAATAGGTGTTATTTTAGCCTATGTTGATTATGAGTAATTAAGGACCGTGATTGACTAATTATCACAATTAGTCTCTAAGGTGTCACTTAATCAGCCAGAACCGAAGGTAGAGTACCTATCGTGTAGCTAGTCTGTTGGAAAGTATCTACGATTTTATTAAATAATTATCGTACTCCGAAGGAAGTGGTAACGGCTTAGTAGTAACTAGCCTTTTATCCTAACTCCTATCTTATGATCCAGTTATGCAATCTTCATCAATGACTTTGATGAGAGGGTGATCCATTCTCCACTAGGTTTAAGTTTAATTAACCCTAAAAGTGTTTATAGACAAAGTTCTGATTCTATGTGATATTGTTCCTATATGTTGATTGACCTATCTTCGAGTATTTTAGATATATCTTAGCCTTGATTGCAACTATGTTCGGAGTCCAAAGGTGTACCACATCTGAGCAATCTGATATACTGCCCCATCGCCAAGGTAAACGGCCCTACTCACGGTTACTACTAAAGACAGCTATGAAAGCCTATGTCACTTCGGAGATCATGCCGCTTGCCCATAACCGCAGGCATAAACGCTCTACTCAGCCTACCTAGACTACTCTAACAAGCAGGGTGTTCCGCAGGTTATTTTATCTAGTATGGCAGACACCAATACTAATTGATGCTTGTTAAACTAAACAGGTTATGAATAGACCGTGGTTAGGAATTGTCTATAACCCTAATTTTAGTTTAAAAGAAACTACATTAGACATGCAAACATAATGAATATTTAAGTAGGTGGCTATTTCCGGAAAAATATAACAACTTCAACATATAAACAAATATTCATAATAATCATAGTCTTTTATTCAAATCAGTATTTGGACAAACACAGTAACAACATATAAAGAGAGGGACAGAGGGGACTGATGCCATAAAGAAATCACCCTTTACGTAGTCACGCCGTTGGAGCGTACTGCTATATATGTCGTACTGCTTGATCCGACTCTGCTTGCCAGAACCTTCGGAGGACGCTTCCTCAGCCTAGTAACTGGGCTTTACCTTAATACCCAGCTTAAGCCCAGCCCTTTGCACTGACTCTTCGAACGCCTAGAGCCCTCTTAGGATCTCCTAACGAAATCTCGGGTATTCTATGAATACTAGAAACGAACCTATCTATCAAACCCTAGGATCTGAGACTATTTCTCAGAAACTAGAAAAACGAACATAAAACGGAAAGAAAGAAAACTTCTACTGATATCTGAGTCTCCGAGTGAGTTGTGTACTCGAGAATTGTACACTGGAAACCATTGAATGACTCAGATCGAGTGGAGAGGGATGAATTCAACTAAGGAAGGCCTGGGGTATTTATAGCAGCTTTCTGGAGTGATTTTCTCTCAAAAATTCGATGTGTGACTTGAATTTCTGGTTCGGGACGCCCGTCCCGGCCTGTTGACCAGGTCAAGACGCCCGTCCCGACCTGTTGACCAGGTCAGGACGCCCGTCCTGAACATGGACACCCTCCCCGAAGTCCAAACTTTTGAAAAATTGCGTTTTTGCCCCGAAATTTGCCATTTTCTTCCACTTTTCACTTGACACTTCCAAAATCATAAAACTTGTGAAATTGAGTTAATAATGAACAATTAAGACCAATTTACCCTCAATTTCACCCTAAATCATGCCTAAAAACATGCTAAAAATGTGATATGATTTATGCATATCAATATGGAAATAATTTCAGCCTCAAAGCCTCGTCCGTCACCCCTGTTAGCTTAAAACCGTCGCTTATCTCCAAAAATAACCGTAGGTGCAAGTGTGGATCTTCAGCAGGTGATCCACCAAACTGCCCTACTGTTTGCAACATTTTAAACATCACTAGTTTCAACTCAAACTGTGCTGCAGCAATCTCCGGTTGCACAATACTTGGTTTCAATGCATTAAACATAGGGACTACATACTGCCGAATGGCATGATCCCTATCGTCTGCCATTACCACTGGATTATGGGCAGGTTCAGGTTGAATGTCCCGCTGGTCCGCCATGACTACCTTATCCGTGGTTTGTTTCTTCTTCTTTAACGCCTTGGCTGTTTTCTCAATTTCTGGATCGAGTGGCAGCAATGAAGCTTGAGAGCCCTTGCGCGTTTTACTCAAGCAAAACAGCACACGTTAAAGAAGGAATGAGACACAAGCTGAAATTTAGCAAATAATTCAGATCAATAAATCCACAAAAATAGTTCAGCCCATGCATAATTTATTTGTACCTCATATAATCATTTAAATAATCTCAAAAGCTCAAGAATGATTATAAAAATAAACTGAAAAATAAAAGTAACCAAATGCAAACAATCAATATTTCAATCAAATTGACTCCAAAGTCCCCGGCAACGACGCCAAAAACTTGTTGCGTTGTGTGCGTGTGTCACAATTTGTAAAGATAAAGAAAATAGAATAAATCAACGCAATCTTAACAAGTGCAAGTATACACCGGTCAACAAGTAATATATGTACCTAAGTACAAGATTATCGATCCCACAGGGACTATGTATGCCAATTACAAATGCAAATACGATTGTACAAATGGTTAAAAGAATAAAGAATAATGAATCATGAAGAATAAAATAATAAAGAATGATAGATGATGAACAGAGATTGGTCTGATGCTACGGCATTCCTACTCCTAACTACACTAACAGTTAAGGGTTAGCCTACTGGAAAAAACCACAAGAGTACTGCAGGTAATACAATATTGCGGCATTCACGCCAAAAATGTAAGTACAAACCAGAGATGAATCTAAATATACAAAGCATGCTTTCAGTTTCCATATCAATGCTACAGCATATCTGGTTCCACCCAGACTACTTGATCTACTAGGCTAGATCCCCGATAACATTGTCTCATCGAGTACGAAGTACCGTTGACCTAGCGCAACGCTAGTCAGTGAATTTGGTCATTTCCACTGCAATATTGAGTGCACTTTCGTGTCTTACCACTTCCGCAGTCTCAATCTAGCGCCACATAATTATCACGTCCACTAGCTCCCCTCTGCTAGAAGGCCAGATACTAGCTCGATTCATACATTGGACAGTCGTAACCACAAGTGATGTTAAATCAGTTTAATGTAATTACATGAATAAAACAAGTATCGCCCCATACAAGCACCAAACATAAAAACAGAAAGCAATGCTACAGCATACTCGTCATCATAATCAAAACAGTGTATTCAACATGCTCATACTTAACTACACCACAACATCTTCAGGTTAAAAATATATATTTGCTAAAACGAATCATGAAAGACAAAGATCAACGTAATAGGAAAAACAGTCCCTAGGTCCATAGTGACACCAATCAACAGAGTCAATCCCAAGATGGAAAACATATCACTCCCAAAACATTTTTAATCAATCCTTGAACCCATGTAAACATTCTCATATTACAAAGAACATTTAATTACAAAATAGTAGCAAATTGAAGAAATGGAGAGAGGATTACTCTGGATCGGAGATCACCCTACTGCCCAAATCGGTTTAATCAACGTACTGCTACCCTTCGTTTCCTTTGCTTGATGCTGCAGCGTCTCTACTGCTCAGCTGATGAATGCTTCAGCAAGTCACCCTGCTCACTCTTGGGTTCTTCCCTCCTACAAGTTAGTCTAAAACTAAGAAGAAAAGATAAACTATCCTATTGAAACACTACTAAACTATCTAAGAAAACTAAGAGAAAACCAATCTCTCTAACTCGGCCAAAAGCCAATACTAAAACTAACAACCTCAATCCTCTCGGTTTTCCTCATGTATATAGCCTCTTTGTGCACCGAGAGCCATTACCAAGCTGCCATATGTCCATAATTCTGGAATTTTCTCCAAAAATTCCAGCAAATAGTCAAAATAAATTCCAGCTGCCTTCTGAAGTTGTTGTCTTCTTCCTCTGATTACTGCAGCATTTGCAGTCGGTCTCCCGTTGCTTTCTGTGATCTTTTATTGTTTTCCTCTGATGCTGCAGCATTTTCAATAGAGTTTTTATCCTTTTCTTCTGACTGCCGCAGGATCTGCAGCAGAATGCAATGCTTTCTGCAGGATTTTTGTCTTTTTCTTCTACTTTCTTGTCCACCTTGTCAACATGCACTTTCACAAACAAACATATATATATATATACGTAGAGGTGCAAATTATCCACGCATATCTCACTTTCTTCACGATCAACTTTTATCCAGCTTTCTTTCACCAATGTCAACCATCAAAATTCCCTTTTTACCCTTGTCACAATAAATCAATTCAAATTAATTCCCAAATAATAACAAATAATAGAGTTCGTCCACATTTTGAGAAATTAATTCAATTAAATTGACTTTTAACAATAAATCCACATTTTTAGGTAAAAAGAGAGAAAATATCAAATCAACACATTTTCATTCCATTTTCCAAATAAAGTCAGTTAATTTCCGAATAAAATGTGGCAAATTAGATGTGAATAACTCTATTATTTTAGAGTTATCACACCCCAAAACTTAGGTCATTGCTCGTCCTGAGCAATGCTGCAGCAATGCGGAAGCAACAGAAATATACATGCCCAAATAAAAACTTTGCTCAGTAGTTTCAGCCAACCCTGGGACCAATGATTTCAGAGAGAGAAAATTCAAAATTCAAGTAGACATAATGTTCCATCCTTAGTTGAATAACCAAATATTAACTAACCCAAGCTCAAAGAATTTCCACTCCAAAGTGTGTGTGTGAATAGTCCTTCCTTTTCAATTTCTCATTCATAAGTCAACATATGGTAATCCTAAGGTTCATTTTGTATCCTCAAACTCAATCTATTACACCTCTCTCCACTAATGTAGCAAATCCGGCAATAAAGATCAAAGAGGTCTTAATTTGGTTGTAATGTAGGCTAGGGCTAAGGTAGGAAAAATATGGATAAAAAGTAGGCTAAAAACTTAGTCCTAGTCTGCCATGAGCTTCTTCCCAATGCTATCACTTCCCAAATTTTTTTTTGAGTCAACTCAAGGAGCATAAAAATTTACACCCTGTCTCAGGAATACGTGCAACATTTAACCACGATCAGTATATAACATTTAACCTCAAAGAAGCATAACACGTATTTCCTTTTTGCTCTCTTTTTGTTCTTCTTTTTCTTTTTAAAGTAAAGAGGGTGTTTTCATTCTTTTTTCACACATGTTTTCATACACATACCCTCAATACGTAGAGCATTTATATAAAAAGTTCAAATTTTCCTTAAATACCACTAATCCCATAAAAATGGTAATGCTGCAGCATTGGGCTGCAACATTTCTATTTCCTCCTCATAGCATTCTTAGCATACCCCCAAACTTATGTTTAACAGTGTTCATAGCAGACTAAGATCAAGTTTAGGGAAAACAAAGAATGGATACATGCAGAACATTTAGGATAAGTGGCTATTTAATAAGGTTGTCAAGAAATTAGGCTTAGGCTCAACTTGGGTTAACTAAGGAAATAAAATGCATTAGGGTAGGCAAGAAAGGCTCAAACGGTTCAATAACATGCCTTAATCATTTCTTTAGTACCAAATCTACTAGGATTTCGCCTCAAGGAATATAACAAATGAGTCTAAAAATTCTGAACCTTCATACCAAAGCTAACTCTTTTTATGAACATGAAATTTCCAAGTAAGACTATGTGCAAAAGATAGGGAGTAGAAATAATTTTCACTTAAAGTCAACTAATACCTACTTATTCCGAAAAGAAGGTACAAAGTCTACGAGAATGTACTTTTGTTTTTAAGATAACATCATAAATCAGGTCCCAAAAGTCTACACTAATCCTGCTGAAACTAAGGCTCTAATGGGTCATATGATAATGCTGCCGCATTCATGCAAACATGTCTTCTATGCCACATCAATCAATTTGTAAGGTATCCTAAAACAGTTTTTCAGACAAGGCATCTATGCATTCAAATAGATCATTCATAATTTTAGCACAGAGGATGTTCATGCATTCAAAAGACAGCATAAATTGTTTTTAAAGTTAGAACCATTTTGAACTTTTTGTCACAAGAGGACACCCTCCCCCAAACTTAAGGGGAATCAATGTCCTCATTGCTTTAACATAGAATTTCAGACAGCAGGCAAAGCAATGTACCAAAAACAAAACAAAACAACACAAAAGAAATCAAAACAAAACAAAATAAAACAAAAAACAAGTAAAGTTGTTCAAGACCTGCACAACAGGCAATTAAAGTACAATCCACAGACATAAAAGTAAAGGAGTTTGGGTTTTGAACTACTCCCGTCTCTATGGGAGTGCATCAAGGGGTGAAGATGACATCGTCATCCATTTTGTTGGGATCCTCCTCAGGTAGGAGTTCGGTCGGGAAACTAGGCCACGGATTTCCAGCATGCTGACGGTTCCTTGGTAGAGATCTGAGGTAGGCCTCATCTCGAGCACGGGTGTACCTCCAAAAGATTTGCATTTGAGTGTACATCTGTCTGGTCATTGTTGATGCGCCGATGCTGCAGCATCCGCTGCTGCTGAAGGTGGGGCGTCAGTTGCTGCTGACAGAGGTGTTTGGGAAGTGGGGGTTCTCTCCGGTGGTTGGGGCTGTGGTAGCGGGGGAAGAATTCTGCGAAGATCATGGGCAGAAATTGTCCCTACCGGATAAAAGTCATCATCTTCAGTGTCCACATCGACTCTGGCAGCCCTGCACAACAAACAAATTAAAGTGGGGAAGAACATCTCCCCACTTTTCTTGTTAGCACAAGCCCTTATCTGTTCACATATGAGTTTCCCCACGTTTACCGTTCTGGCTTTGACAATACAAGCTAGCAACACAACCCGTTCAACATTCAGAGTCGAGGTATGATTTGTTGGCATCAACGAATGCCTCACAAAGTAAACCTAGATTTTTGCCTCATCCGTTAAAGATTCACGCTTGTAGGTTTTGTTCCCACTCTTTGACAGCGTCCATTCTGTACCCGGGACTGTCACCTCATGCAGCACCCTATCGCACATCTCGGGATCCGACAAGAAGGAGTAATAGTCATCCGAGTCGTGGTCATAGTTCATCAGGTCAAATAATTGGTTGACTGCCCGGGGGTTCAATGCCACTAGACGTTCTCTGACGAAGACCGCGTAGACGCTGTTAGGCCATAGATTGGAGTAGAACTCCTGGACAATTGCAGTATCCGGTTCTACCCATTGGGAACACAGCCGTTACCAGCCCATCACTCTGATTATGTGTCGGCAATCGTCAGGGAGTGGGTATGGTGCTTCACCCGTGAGGTCGAAACCTAAATCCGCAAGGCATTGTTTTTCCGCATACAAGTCCGTCATTCTTGCCTCTGCGTAGGAAGATGAATATTTCTCCTTGGGGCGGCATTTTCAGGCTACTTGTTTGATAACCATCTAAAAAGAATAAAACATGTAAGAATAAATTGCCAAGAGAGGCCACAGTTAACAAACAGTCCCGAAATGTAAGACAAAAACTGAAAATAAGTCCGAAAAGAAAATAAACAATCCCGAAATGTGAGACTGTTTTCACTTGGTCACCACAGAATCATACTGCCAACAGAAATAACAAAAATTGCAGTACCCGCAGTAGATCTCAATCAAGTCCATTTAGAAAAATGAAAAATGAGAGCAAATCAAGCATAGTTTTAGTCAACACAACCATCAAGCAAAATCAGACCTGATTTCAAAAATTGCAGTCAAAATGTTTTCATTTTTACCCCCACTAAACATGTTGGTTTACCCGACAGAAAATAAGAGTTTACAGACCCGCAAGATAATCATATCTATTCCCTTCTGCAAATCAGTATTTACCCAACAAGAAATAATTGCAAAATTCCCGGGAGACCAGTATCAGTTAAGAAAAATATTAATATGTATCCCGGGACTGTCAACAGAAAATATCAGAAAAATATCAGTGAAGAATCATACTGTCGATCAGAACAAAAAATTTGCAAAACCTCAGGAAATCAGGATGTCTCCCGCCATTTCAAAGGCATTCATAAAAAAAACTTCAACCCCTTTTTATCAGAAATAGATGGACAATGTAATACCCATTTCAAAATAGAACTTTGTTTTCTGAAAATTCAACTTGAACCTAGAAAATAAGAGACACAAAACTCAGATTTTCAGTAAGTCTAGAACACGTAAACCCATTATCAACGCAAAAATGTCTAGTTCGCAGAGAACCCAGTCATAAGAAAGAATAGCATGCTTCGAAACATACAGAATACAGCCACACATTCACACAAAAAACCCATTTCTTTGCATTTGTAAGGTAAATCCAAAGACATTTAAGCAACAAACCCAACAGCCCACTCACTGTATACAAAAATTTCCATATTTTCGACCAAAAAGAAAAAGAAATCTAGATCCAAACATGGTCTCACAAAATTAGTCAAGGAAGAAAGGAAACCCATGCTTTTCAGTGAACCCTAAAAAAATCCCATCCGCACATCATAGTATAACCGTAAGACTATTGTAAGAAATCATACCTTCAGTTCTTGGTTCGCGTCGGGACTCATACTGGAGAACTTCGGTCGTGATAGTAGAAGAACAACAAAAAAATTCCCCTTTCTTTTTTTTGAAGAGAAGTGAGGGCAGTGAGAAGAGGGTTGTATGTTTCCTTGTTTTTTTAAATGGGAGGTTCTTTCAGTTGGGTGAATGAAAACAAACGAAGGGAATGTTGGTGTCTTTTGGTTTCTTTAACTAAGTGGCATTCATCTCTTTGGAAAATTAAATATAGAATATAGTAATGAATACTCACCTTGGGAAGAAAATGGAAACTGAAAAGTCACCTTTTGTTCCTTGAAAATCATAAAGAAAGAGTTGACTGGATTTTCCTCTTGTCCATTTGTTCATTTTATCTTTTATCCGGAAATGGTATGAATATTCTTGTCCAAAATATAGATACACTATGCTTATATCTCCTTTTGACCTGAAAATAAAAACAAAACAAAACAAATGAAAGAAAACAGCTGTCGGGTACAGGGGTACCCGACACATAATAAAACAAAAGGGGCAGAAATAATAAATAAACCAAAAAGACAAGAAAAACAGGAAATAAAAATAATTAAATGGAAAGGAAAGAAAACCAGAAAATAAAATAAATAAACAGGCAGTAAAGAAAAACAGAAAATAAAAATAAGTAAACAGGAAGAAAAGAAAAACAACAAATAAATTAAATAAACAGAGAAGAAAGAAAAGCGGAAAATGAAATAAATAAAAAGAAAAGAAAAATAGAAAATAAAATTGAAAAGTGTTCACTTGAATTTTGCACTTGTGTGGGGTCCACCTAATTCTTCATCATTGACCAATGATAGAGAAACAACGGTTTGCTCTTGGTCTCCATCTCTGTAGATTTTTAGTCTATGTCCGTTGACTTTAAATTTGGTCCCCGTTTTGCCCACAACCGAGACCACTCCATAAGGATGAATTTGTTCAATTGTGTATGGTCTAGTCCATCTTGACTTCAATTTGCCTGGAAATAGTCTCAATCTTGAATTAAAAATCAAAACTTGTTGTCCAACTTCAAAATTTCTTGGCTGGATGTGTTTGTCATGCCATCTCTTAGTTTTCTCCTTGTATAACTTGGCATTTTCATAAGAAAATAATCTCAGCTCATCCAGTTCAGAAAGATGAAACATTCTCTTATTTCCAGCAGCATCCATGTCCAGATTGAGATGCTGCAGCTCCCAGTATGCTTTGTGCTCTAGCTCAACGGGTAAGTGACAAGCTTTCCCAAAAACGAGTCTATAAGGAGACATACATATTGAAGTCTTGAAAGCTGTCCTGTAAGCCCATAGAGCACCATCTAACCTTTTTAACCAATCTTTTCTATTAGGGTTCACCACCTTCTCAAGTATACCCTTAATGATTCGGTTGGACAATTCAACTTGCCCATTAGTTTGAGGGTGATAGGGTAGGGCAATCTTGTGACGAACATTATACTTGGCTAGCATGACACGTAGCCATCTGTTGACAAAATGCATTCCTTCATCACTAATAATTACCCGTGGAGTCCCAAATCTTGTGAAAATATTCTTCCTTAAAAAGTTCATCACAACCTTGGAATCATTGGTGGGGAATGCTGCAGCTTCCACACACTTTGAAACATAATCTACTGCCATCAAAATGTATGACTTTCCAAAAGAAGGGGGGAAAGGTCCCATGAAGTCAATACCCCACACATCAAAAAGTTCAACTTCCAAAATGTTGGTGAGAGGCGTTTCGTTTCTTCTTGAGATGTTTCCTACCCTTTGGCAGCGATCACACCTTACCACAAACTCATAACAATCTCTAAATAATGAAGGCAAAAAGAAACCAGATTGTAGTACGTTTGCTGCAGTTCTTGACCCTCCAAAATGTCCTCCACATGGTGAGTTGTGACATTGAAAAATGATGTCCTCAATTTCATCATCGTTTACACATCTCCGAATCACTTGGTCTTTGCATTGTTTGAACAAAAAGAGTTCCTCCCAAAAATAACTTTTTACATCATGGAGAAACTTCTTTCGTTCCTGGTATGAGAAATCTGGCGGCATTACACCACTGGCCAGAAAATTAGCAAAATCAGCATACCACGGCATTTTCATGTCTTCTAAAATTTCCAGCAATTCTTCATCAGGAAAATGTTCATTAATTGGGATATGAAATCACTCTTGTTGTTCCAATCGAGACAAATGGTCAGCCACTTGATTTTCTTCTCCCTTCTTGTCCTTGATTTCCACATCAAATTCTTGTAGGAGTAGAATCCATCTAATGAGCCTTGGTTTTGAGTCCTTCTTTGCAAATAAATATTTGATGGCAGAATGATCGGTGTAGACTATCACTTTCGTGCCCACCAAATAGGACCTGAATTTATCAAAGGCAAATACAACATCAAGCAACTCTTTTTCAGTAACAGTGTAATTTACCTGAGCCTCCGTGAATGTCTTGCTAGCGTAATAGATGGAATGAAAAATTTTGCTATGTCGCTGCCCCAAAACTGCACCTACTGCATAGTCACTAGCATCACACATTAGCTCAAATGGTAGACTCCAGTCGGGTGCTATGATAATGGGGGCTAAAATGAGCTTCTATTTAAGCTCCTCAAATGCTGCGGCACAGGCTGCATCAAAAGAAAACACATTATCCTTTTCTAATAATTTACATAAGGGCTTAGATACCTTTGAAAAGTCTTTGATGAATCGTCGATAGAAGCCTGCATGTCCCAAGAAGCTTCGAATGTGTTTTATAGTTGTTAGGGTTGGTATCTTTTCAATCACTTCTATCTTGGCTCGGTCCACTTTTGAGACCTTTCTTTGAAATCCGGTGTCCCAACACAATTCCTTCTCTAACCATAAAGTGACACTTCTCCCAGTTGAGGACTAAGTTGGTGTCCTCACAACGTTTAAGCACCTTGGCCAAATTTTCTAAACATTCATCAAAAGAATCCCCAAATACGGAGAAGTCATCCATAAAAACTTCTAAGTACTGCTCCACCATATCTGTGAAAATGGCCATCATACAGCGTTGGAACGTTGCTGGAGCATTGCATAATCCAAATGGCATCCTTCTGAAAGCAAATGTACCATAGGGACAAGTGAAAGTAGTTGTATCCTGGTCCCCTGGTGCAACAGCAATCTGGTTGTAACCAGAATAGCCATCCAGAAAACAGTAGTAATCACGTCCAGCCAACCTATCCAACATTTGGTCCATCAAGGGCAGTGGGAAGTGGTCCTTCCGTCTGGCTTTCTTGAGCTTTCTATAGTCAATGCAAATCCTCCATCCCGTAATAGTTCTGGTGGGAATCAACTTATTATCTTCATTTTGCACCATAGTGATTCCCCCTTTATTGGGCACACATTGTATAGGACTTACCCAAGAACTGTTAGAAATAGGATAGATTATGCCAAAATCCAGCCATTTGATAATTTGCTCCTTTACCACTTCCTTCATAATAGGATTTAATCTTCGTTGCCCCTCAACTGAATTTTTGGAATTTTCTTCCAAAATGATTTTATGCATGCATAAGGTTGGACTTATTCCTTTTATGTCAGCTATGGTCCAGCCCATAGCTCTCTTATGCTGCTTCAGAACTCCAAGTAATTTTTCTTCTTGTTCAGCATCCAGTAATGCTGAAATAATCACAGGCAAAGTTGAGTTTGCTCCCAGAAATCTGTGCTTCAAATGCTACGACAATGACTTCAGTTCCAGTTCAGGTGGTTCTTCCACAGAAGGTTTTGTCACTTTGATCTCCCGAGAAGACAAGTCCAAGGATTCAAATTGCGCGCGAAACTTGAAACCATGAGAATTGGCTTCTAACCACGCTGAGTATTCTTCTTCTTCTTCATTACCATAGTGCAACATTTCCTCCATCAACACTCTTTCCAATGCATCATCTCCATAGCTTATCCATTCTTCATCATCACCTGTCAAAGAATCAGCAGTGGATATGCGAAAATAATCCTCACCTTCATCATGGAATTTCATGGCTTTGAATACATTGAACGTGACTTTATCATCTTGAAACCTCATGGTAAGTTCTCCTTATTGAACATCAATGAGGGTCCTTCCCGTAGCAAGGAAAGGTCTCCCCAAAATAATTGGAACTTCTCTATCTGCTTCATAATCAAGAACAATAAAGTCAGCTGGAAAAATAAATTTATCAACCCTTACCAGGACATCTTCAATCTTTCCATCTGGGTGAGCTATAGACCTATCCGCCAATTGCAATGTTACTATCGTAGGTCTTACCTTTCCTATGCCCAATTTCTTAAACACTGACATAGGCATCAAATTTATGCTAGGACCAAGATCACATAAGGTCATACCACAATATTAGTTTCCAATAGAACAAGGAATATTAAAGCTCCCCGGATCTTTCATTTTAGGGGGCAATTTGTCCTGCAAAAAGAAACTGCATTCTTTGGTTAGTGAAACAATTTCATATTATCCCAACTTTCTTTTCTTTGTAAGGATATCCTTCATGAACTTCGCATAGTTGGGCATTTGTTCTATGGCCTCCACCAATGGGATGTTGATGTGCAACTGCTTCAAAATGTCCAAGAACTTCTTTAACTGCTCATCTTGTTTCTTTTTGGCAAACCTCTGTGGAAAAGGCATTCTTTGTTGTACTGGTTTGCTCTCTGGAATGTTGCATTGCTGCGGCATTGACGATGCTGATGCTGCAGCATCCGGCTGTTCTGGAATGGTGCTTTGCTGCGGCATTTGAGATGCTGCAGCATTTGGCTCCACTGGTTCTGGCTCAGCTACTGGAATTTCTGCATTCTTGCTGGGCTCACTGGTCTTCTCAGCTGCTCCAGACTTCATTTTCGGTTCGTCTAGTATTCTGCCACTTCGTAATGTTACAGCCTTGCAATGTTCTTTTCCTTCCCTTCTTGGATTTTCTGTATCACTCGAAAGTGATCCTTGTGGTCTACTCCTCATCTCTTGGGCTAACTGCCCCACCTGGTTTTCCAAGTTACGAACAGTAGATGATTGTCCTTGTATGGTTGTTTCTGTCCTTGCCATGAAGTCTCTCATCATGTTTTCTAAAGTACTTGAAGGTGGTTGTTGTTGTAGAGGTCTTTGTTGGTGTTGGAGTTGTTGTTGTTGCTGCTGCTGGGGGTACTGTTGTTGTTGCTGGAGCAGTGGTCTTGGGTTCATACCTTGAGTGGGGTGCATCCCTTGATTACTCTAGGAAAAATTTGGATGCTGCCTCCAAGTAGGGTTGTAAGTGTTTGATTGAAGACCATTACCCCTGTTTTGATTCCCCATGTAGCAGATTGCTGCGGGATTGTGAACACAATCCTCAAATAGATGCTCCTCTCCACAATAAACACAACACACATTCTGTACCTGGCTTACATTGGACAGATTTTGTTGCTCAACCATCTGCCCGCTATGCTGCGGCATCGTCAGTGTCTTCAGCATATTAGACATGGATGATACTTGGGCTGAAAGCGAAGTTATTGGATCTAACTCCAACACTCCAGCCACTCTTCTTCCGCTTGGAAGCCTTGTTGTAGGCCATTGATAGTTGTTGTTGGCAATCCTCTCAATTAGTTCATAGGCTTCATTGTATGTCTTTGCCAAAAGTGCTCTATTTGCTGAAGCATCAACTATCATTCTGGTGTGTGCATTCAACCCGTTGTAAAATGTCTCCATTTGAATGCAATGTGGGATTCCGTGATGTGGACATCTCCTTAACAACTCTTTGAATCTTTCCCATGCCTCATACAATGATTCATCTTCTAATTGTTGAAAAGAGGTGATTTCATTTCTCAACCTAGCATTTTTCGTTGGAGGAAAATATTTCATCAAAAATTTCTCAATAAGCTGCTGCCATGAAGTCACACTACCAGAGGGTAGAGAATTAAGCCATTCTCTAGCTTTGTCTCTCAGAGAATATGGAAACAATTTCAGCCTCAAAGCCTCGTCCGTCACCCCTGTTAGCTTAAAACCGTCGCTTACCTCCAAAAATAACCGTAGGTGCAAGTGTGGATCTTCAGCAGGTGATCCACCAAACTGCCCTACTGTTTGCAACATTTGAAACATCACTGGTTTCAACTCAAACTGTGCTGCAGCAATCTCCGATTGCACAATACTTGGTTTCAATGCATTAAACATAGGGACTGCATACTGCTGAATGGCATGATCCCTATCGTCTGCCATTACCACTGGATTATGGGCAGGTTCAGGTTGAATGTCCCGCTGGTCCGCCATGACTGCCTTATCCGTGGTTTGTTTCTTCTTCTTTAACGCCTTGGCTGTTTTCTCAATTTCTGGGTCGAGTGGCAGCAATGAAGCTTGAGAGCCCTTGCGCGTTTTACTCATCTAAAATAGCACACGTTAAGGAAGGAATGAGACACAAGCTGAAATTTAGCAAATAATTCAGATCAATAAATCCACAAAAATAGTTCAGCCCATGCATAATTTATTTGTACCTCATACAATCATTTAAATAATCTCATAAGCTCAAGAATGAGTATAAAAATAAACTGAAAAATAAAAGTAACCAAATGCAAACAATCAATATTTACAATCAAATTGACTCCAAATTCCCCGACAACGACGCTAAAAACTTGTTGCGTTGTGTGCGTGTGTCACAATTTGTAAATATAAAGAAAATAGAATAAATCAACGCAATCTTAACAAATGCAAGTATACACCGGTCAACAAGTAATATATGTACCTAAGTACAAGATTATCGATCCCACATGGACTATGTATGCCAATTACAAATGCAAATACAATTGTACAAATGGTTAAAAGAATAAAGAATAATGAATCATGAAGAATAAAAGAATAAAGAATGATAGATGATGAACAGAGATTGGTCTAATGCTACAGCGTTCCTATTCCTAACTACACTAACAGTTAAGGGTTAGCCTACTGGAAATAACCACAAGAGTACTGCAAGTAATACAATGCTGCGGCATTCACGCCAAAAATGTAAGTACAAACCAGAGATTAATCTAAATATACAAAGCATGCTTTCAGTTTCCATATCAATGCTACAGCATGTCTGGTTCCACCCAAACTACTTGATCTACTAGGCTAGATCCCCGATAACATCGTCTCATGGAGTACGAAGTACCGTTGACCTAGCGCAACGCTAGTCAGTGAATTTGGTCATTTCCACTACAATATTGAGTGCACTCTCGTGTCTTACCGCTTCCGCAGTCTCAATCTAGCGCCACATAATTATCACGTCCACTAGCTCCCCTCCGCTAGAAGGCCAGACACTAGCTCGATTCATACATTGGACAGCCGTAACCGCAAGTGATGTTAAATCAGTTTAATGTAATTACATGAATAAAACAAGTATCGCCCCATACAAGCACCAAACATAAAAACAGAAAGCAATGCTACAACATACTCGTCATCATAATCAAAACAGTGTATTCAACATGCTCATACTTAACTACACCACAACATCTTCAAGTTAAAAATATATATTTTGTTGAAACGAATCATGAAAGACAAGGATCAACGTAATAGGAAAAACAGTCCCTAGGTCCATAGTGACACCAATCAACGTAATTACATGACACCAAGACGGAAAACATATCACTCCCAAAACATTTTTAATCAATCCTTGAACCCATGTAAACATTCTCATATTACAAAGAACATTTAGTTACAAAACAGTAGTAAATTGAAGAAATGGAGAGAGGATTACTCTGGATCGAAGATCACCCTACTGCCCAAATTGGTTTAATCAACGTACTGCTACCCTTCGTTTCCTTTGCTTGATGCTGCAGCGTCTCTACTGCTCAGCTGATGAATGCTTCAGCAAGTCACCCTGCTCACTCTTGGGTTCTTCCCTCCTACAAGTTAGTCTAAAACTAAGAAGAAAGGATAAACTATCCTATTGAAACACTACTAAACTATCTAAGAAAACTAAGAGAAAACCAATCTCTCTAACTCGGCCAAAAGCCAATACTAAAACTAACAACCTCAATCCTCTCGGTTTTCCTCATGTATATAGTCTCTTTGTGCACCAAGAGCCATTACCAAGTTGCCATCTGTCCATAATTCTGGAATTTTCTCCAAAAATTCCAGCAAATAGTCAAAATAAATTCCAGCTGCCTTCTGAAGTTGTTGTCTTCTTCCTCTGATTGCTGCAGCATTTGCAGCTTGTCTCCCGCTGCTTTCTGTGATCTTTTGTAGTTTTCCTCTGATGCTGCAGCATTTTCAACAGAGTTTTTGTCCTTTTCTTCTGATTGCCGCAGGATCTGCAGAAGAATGTCACATGCTTTCTGTAGGATTTTTGTCTTTTTTTCTGATTGCTGCAGGGTCAGCAGCAACATTCCAGCTACTTTCCTAAAATTTTGTCTTTTTCTTCTACTTTCTTGTCCACCTTGTCGACATGCACTTTCACAAACAAACAAACACACACACACACACACACACACATATATATATATATATATATATGTAAAATAGATAGGACAAAAGGAATAAATGCATAGTACCGCAAGAGTCCAGCTGGATTTTAAGTGACAAATAGTATGTGGGTGTATATTATATATATATATATATATATATATATAAGTAAGATGTGCAAATTATCCACGCATATCTCACTTTCTTCACGGTCAACTTTTATCCAGCTTTCTTTCACCAATGTCAACCATCAAAATTCCCTTTTTACCCTTGTCACAATAAATCAATTCAAATTAATTCCCAAATAATAACAAATAATACAGCTCGTCCACATTTTGAGAAATTAATTCAATTAAATTGACTTTTAACAATAAAAACACATTTTTAGGTAAAAAGAGAGAAAATATCAAATCAACACATTTTCATTCCATTTTCCAAATAAAGTCAGTTAATTCCCGAATAAAATGTGGCAAATTAGATGATAATAACTCTATTATTTTAGAGTTATCAACTTCCGACTTTAGCTCTGTGCTTTCCTACAAATGAAAAGCGCTGCGCTTTCATCTTTCATGCAAAATAAAAAGCTCCGTGCTTTCATACAAAATAAAAAGCTCTGCGCTTTACAAAAAAGAAAAAGCAAAAAAAACTTTATGCTCCCGAAAGTCAGAAGACTTTATTACTAAAAACTGCTGCCGAAAGTGACTCTCGACTTTAGCTCTATGCTTTCCTAGAAACAAAAAACTCTGTGCTTTCCTACAAACAAAAATCTCTATGCTTCGGTTCAAACAACAAAGCTCTGTGCTTTGGTACCGCGCTGATGCTGCTCCCACTGATATGCTAAATAGGTATTATTTTACCCTATGTTGATTATGAGTAATTAAGGACCGAGATTGACTAATTGTCACGTTTAGTCTTTATAGTGTCACTTAATCAGTCAGAACCTAAGGCAGAGTACCTACCATGTAGCTAGTCTGTTGGAAAGTATCTACGATTTTATTAAATAAATATCGTACTCCCAGGGAAGTGGTAACGGCTTAGTAGTAGCTAGCCTTTTATCCTAACTCTTATCTTATGATCCAGTTATGCAATCTTCATCAATAACTTTGATGAGAGGGTGATCCATTCCCCACTAGGTTTAAGTCTAATTAAGTCTCAAGTGTTTATAGACAAAGTCCTGATTCCATGTTATACTGTTCCTAAATGTTGATTGACCTATCTTCGAGTGTTTTAGATATATCTTAGCCTGGAATGCAACTATGTTCTGAGTCTAAAGGTGTACCACATCCGAGTCAACTAATAAACCGCCCTACCTTAATGACGGCCCTACTCACGGTTCAAGCTAAAGGCATCCATGAAAGCCCTATGTCACTTCGAGGATCATGCCGCTCGCCCTAACGCTGGCATAAAAACGCAACTCAGCCTACCTAGACTACTCTAACAAACAGGGTGTTACGCAGGTTATTTTATCTAGTATGGCAGACACCAATACTAATTGATGCCTGTTAAACTAAACAGGTTATGAATAGACCGTGGTTAGGAATTGTCTATAACCCTAATTTTAGTTTAAAAGAAACTACATTAGACATGCAGACATAATGAATATTAAGCAGGTGGCTATTTCCGGAAAAACATAACAACTTCAACATATATAACAAATATTCATAAAAATCATAATCAAATATTCAAAATCATTCTTTGGACAAACACAATAACAACATATAAGAGAGGGACAGGGGGACTGATGCCATAAAGAAATCGCCCTTTACTTAGTCTGGTCGATGGAGTGTACTGCTTGACCCGACTCTGCTCGCCAGAACCTTCGGAGGATGCTTCCTCAGCCTAGTAGCTGGACTTTACCTTAATACCCAGCTTAAGCCTAGCCCTGTGGACTGACTCTTCGAACGCCTAGAGCCCTCTTAGGATCTCCTAACGAAATCCCGGGTATTCTATGAATACCATAAACTAACCTAACTATCGAACCTTAGGATCTGAGACTATTTCTCAGAAACTAAGAAAAACGAAACACTAAAAAGAAAGAAAGAGAATTTATACTGAAATCTGAGTCTCTGAATGACTTGTGTACTCGAGAATTGTACACTGGAAGTCACTGAATGACTCAGATCGAGTGGAGAGGGATGATTCCAACTGAGGAACGCCTAGGGTATTTATAGCAACTTCCTGAAGTGATTTTTCATCAAACATTCGATGTGGGACTTGAATTTCTGGTTCGGGACGCCCGTCCTGGTCTATTGACCAGGTCAGGACTGCCGTCCCGAGTCCTGGATGCCCGTCCTGACCTGTTGAATAGGTCAGGACGCCCGTCTTGATTCGGGACGCCCTCCCCGAAGTCCGAACTTCTAAAAAATTGCGTTTTTGCCCCGAAATTTGCCATTTTCTTCTACTTTTCACCTGACACTTCCAAAATCATAAAAACTGTGAAATTGAGTTAATAATGAACAATTAAGACCAATTTGCCCTAAATTTCACCCTAAATCATGCCTAAAAACATGCTAAAAATGTGATATGATTTATGCATATCAGATAACCCCACACTTAGCTTTTTGCTTGTCCTCAAGCAAAGTCTACCTGAAGTTAGTGATTCTAAATCATAGTGCAGTCACTTAAATTTCCTAGTCATGTTTTTATTCCAAAAATTATTCAGATAATTCTTAACACGGGTCTGACTGGTTAGGTTGCTATGACAAGGTCTCAAATGTCTCTAGTAGATTGTTATGATTGAGCATAAAACAACTTAACAACTAGGTTGAACTCTTCTCTTAGTCACAAGGTCTTCCTGATGTGTAGTGTGTGTACTAGTCCAGACTAGATAGTCAACACAATAAACTCTTGTCTTAACTATTACCAGATAACACTTCGACCCGTCGCTAGACATACTGACAACAGACAACTTTCTGAGTTCTGAGCCTTGGTGATCAGATTTTAGTATTTATTGATTCTTTTCTTTTATAGATTTTTCAGGGTATTTTGAGTCTGCTTAGAATACGTCAACTTCAACTACTCATGTAGCAAGTCCCACTCCGATGACTCCCAGACCTACACGACCTTAGGGCATCAGGCTTTAAGTTCCCTGAAGGAGTGGTGCTCAAGTAGCAAAGGCCGCTGGCAGATTGCCCTTATTTAATTAACTTTCTTTTGTTTCTTTTCACTTTTAGCTCAGAGTCGCATCTAGTCATTCTAATTTCCAATACATCCACAACTGGTCTAATTTTATCTAGTTAAGTTTTGAAAAGGTAATTGGCTGAGGTTTCTAATCCAGACTAAATTGTGCTCAGCTATCAGGAATCCCCTATTCCTAATCAATAAGTTCAAAATAGTCATAAATCGTCTCCTACTAACCATAACATTCTACATACATATCATAGACATAAGCAATGTTTAACCGGTCATACTGCATTTAGAAGTTTGAAAGAATGAAAAATTTTGAAAACTTTTCGGAAGGGTGTGAAAATATGGGTGAAAATATGGGGAAAACAAGCAAAATCATGCAAACAAAATTTCAACTACTACAGTGCACTGTGCACTGCTACCCCCACACTTAAGTCTGACACTGTCCTCAGTGTTTATGCAGTTCTAAACTACCCCACACTTATTTGAAAACAAGAAACAAAAACAAAACAGAAAAGAATCTTACCCCACACTTATTCGAACAACTATGGGTAAGAAGGAAAATAAGGCAATAAAAGAAATAACAAGAAAACATAGAGAAAACAATGTTGTTATGTCATATCAATCAATGTTACACAGAGATTCATATTTCATACAGCTCAGACATGATCACACACATAGAACGAAAATAACAAAAGAAAACGAAAAGGAAAGAAAAGCTAAGAACCCGGCTCATCGTCGTTAGGTGGACCGAAGTCTACTGGAAAGTAGACCTCGGTGTTTTCCACCAGGTGGGAGGTATGCTGATGAATCTCCTCGATCTTGCTGGTGTTCATAGCGATTTTGTCATCCATCATCGTCAGCCGTCTCTCGATCCTCTCCATATCCCGGCTATATCGGGCTGAGAGTTCTGCCAATCCGTGTGACATATGTCGTTCGAAGGCAGTGCGTGGAACAAATGTCTCGGACGGAGGTATGTGTGCTGGAACTGCTCCTGGTGTCGAGGTCTGTCCTGGCTGCTCCGTGTGGATGGAGTAGTGCCCATTTGCATCCCGTACGACCATCCCCATGTTCCGTAGAATGGTGAGGTCTGTAGGAATGGTGGTCGGGGCAACCTGGGTCAGCTCCGAGCCCTCGATATCCAACTCCAAGTAGTATGCTATCCTGGTGATGAACGGCCCAAGCCCCATACAATGTTTCCGAGTGTCCGTAGTGAAACCCCGCATGATGACCGTGATGAGTCGAGCCATCTCTACTGTAGAACACATGTGCATGTTGGCCAAGAGGAATGTCTCCATTTGGGTGACATTCCCGGGGGCCGTCCGTCGTCCTGACAAAGTGTGTGCGATAATGGCATGTAAGTAGCGAAGAGCAGGATAAATACCTGTGGCTTTTGCAAAGCCGTGCTGGTAGGGAACACCCATCATACAGATCTGAGCCCAAGCAGTGGAGACGTCTACAGACGTGAAGTCTCGAACTACTGTGGTGTAGGCGGGCGTATCCAGCTCGTCTCTCTGCCAGATACCCAAAGCAATGCCGAACTCGGCCATGCTCATCGATCGATCTATTCCACCCAAGCGGAATGTGATCTGCTCCTGATGGTACGTAAACGACGCATAGAACTCACATACCAGTTCTAGGTATGTCGGCTCAGTGACGATGAATACTTGACTGTAGGGTAGTACGTCGAGCATGCATTTGACTTCCTGCTCAACTTCTAGCGTCTGTACTGCTGCCCAGTCAAGCGTTCTGCCCGTCAGTATGGTGCGTCCGATATACCCATGACATCTCTCATGGTATTGTGGGCTGGAGTGAAATAGCATGAAAGGATGTGCCACCGAAGTGACGGTCATGGTAGACGTGATACAGGCGCGTTTGGGAGCCATTTGAGAAGTTCGAGAGACTTTGAGAATTTATGTGGGAAGGAAGATTCGAATTCGAATTCTGGAGGTGAATTTGAATTCGGAAGGATGGATTTTGGTTAGGGAAGGATTTTGAATTTTTGGCAGGAAATTCGAATTTTGGAAAGAAGTCTAAAATTCAAATTTTGGAGGGAAATTCGAATTTTGAACTTCTGGGAGTTTGCCAAAATTTTGTAGAGAGAAGGTAGAGAGAAAATTTTTAGAGAGATGAATTTTTTGGAAGTTGATTTGAGGGAAAATGAGAAAAATGGACTATTTGTAGGAGGGGCGGCCTTCGGGACGCCCGTCCCGGAGGCAGGACTCACGTCCCGGGTTGCTTTGGGATGCGTGCCAATTCCGATTTTTTTTTCTTTCGTAATTCCCTGCAAATCGTAGTACACCAAAAATAACATTTAACAAGTCTTCATGTTTATCCAATCAAATTCGGAAGCTGTTAAAAACTCTATGCAAAAATTCCTCAATCTCTTTTGTTTTTTTTCCGAAAATCATGACTACCCTAATCTTATCCTAACTTAAATTCAGCAAGAATTTCAAAAAAACAAAAACTGAGTTCATACCATTTATTTAGTGAAAAATAAACTGCATTTGCAAAACCTTTGTTTTTCATAGAAATTTGAAAAATAAAATGTCTGAGGAAAAATTGTTGAATAAAATAAAAGACCCTTTAAAAAAAATAGAAAATAGAAAATAGGGGTCAGTTATTTAATTTTAGTTCAAACAATTTATTTGCTGAAAATAAGAGTAAAAAGAATCTTCCCTTTTTCAACGACCCTTATCTCTGATCTCACGTAGCTCTGCCTGAATGTTTCGCATCTCTATGCGCATGGCTCTCATCTCATCCCTTTGCCTGCCCTACTCACTTCGTAAGTCAGCCATCTCCCAGAGTAGTTGTGCACCTTGGTTCTCCTGGAGACTGACCGTGTCTCTGAGTCGGTCCATGTTAGTTGTGATATTCAGACTGATTTGGTCTAAATGACACAATCTGCTTGCAATTCCTTGATCCATCTCATAGATCTGTCGAGCCAAGGTATCTATCTACACGGACAACACTGAATGAAAACCGTTAGTACTTCCCCCAGATGAAGGGGTGTGCTCGTTAGGTGTTGGAGTGTATGCAGGAGATGTTGGTGAATTCTGGGTTTGGTCAAGGGGTGGTGGATTTATAGGAACTCTCTGGACAGGAGTGTGAACTGGAGATCTTTGAGGTTCTTCTCTAGGAGGGAAGGTATCATCAGAAGGATCTTCTTCCGTGGGGCTAGGCTCAAGGGCGTTTAGTAATCTTCTCACTAAGTCACTGGTATCTAGGCTTTAGTTTACTTCTACAGGTTGTGAAGGAAGGTTCCCTCGTGGTATTTCTGGTTCAGGCCTAGATGGTCCTTCTGGCTTTGTCTTCTTTGGTCCTGGAGTGTCAGGGATTCCCGTTTTCTTTGCTTGGTTAGTAGCTGCTCTTGTTCTCTTCATCTCTGAGTGCAAAGTCTGGTTAGGAATAACAAATAACAAAAACAAAGATAGAAAGAAATCAGAAAAAGCAAGAAAGATATTTTTAGGGATTTTAATTTTTAACATTTTTTTTATTTAGAAAGCAGATAAATTTCCTCAATATGGTTTTAGAATAATTTTCTAAAATTTGATTATCCTAAGTGTCTTAATTTCAGATAATATCTAAAATTAGTTAGTTATGATAATCCTATATTTCGGAAAGTGATTGTCTAACTAGTATAAGATAAGTGTAGGTCTAAAGTCTAGGTTACTACCATTACCTATCATAAGTTTCTAGAATTGTGGCCAATAATCCTAAATTCATTATGATATTTCCCCGGCAACGGCGCCAAAAATCTAATGCTGCTCCGACTGATATGCTAAATAGGTATTATTTTACCCTATGTTGATTATGAGTAATTAAGGACTGGGATTGACTAATTGTCACGTTTAGTCTTTATAATGTAACTTAATCAGTCAGAACCTAAGGCAGAGTACCTATCGTGTAGCTAGTCTGTTGGAAAGTATCTACAATTTTATTAAATAAATATCGTACTCCCAGGGAAGTGGTAACGACTTAGTAGTAGCTAGCCTTTTATCCTAACTCTTATCTTATGATCCAGTTATGCAATCTTCATCAATAACTTTGATGAGAGGGTGATCCATTCCCCACTAGGTTTAAGTCTAATTAAGTCTCAAGTGTTTATAGACAAAGTCCCGATTCCATGTTATACTGTTCCTACATGTTGATTGACCTATCTTCGAGTGTTTTAGATATATCTTAGCCTGGAATGCAACTATGTTCTGAGTCTAAAGGTGTACCACATCCGAGTCAACTAATAAACTACCCTACCTTAATGACGGCCCTACTCACGATTCGAGCTAAAGGCATCCATGAAAGCCCTATGTCACTTCAGGGATCATGCCGCTCGCCCTAACGCCGGCATAAAAACGCAACTCAGCCTACCTAGACTACTCTAACAAATAGGGTGTTCCGCAGGTTATTTTATCTAGTATGGCAGACACCAATACTAATTGATGTCTGTTAAACTAAACAGGTTATGAATAGACCGTGGTTAGGAATTGTCTATAACCCTAATATTAGTTTAAAAGAAACTACATTAGACATGCAGACATAATGAATATTAAGCAGGTGGCTATTTTTGGAAAAACATAACAACTTCAACATATATAACAAATATTCATAAAAATCATAATCCGATATTCAAAATCATTCTTTGGGCAAACACAATAACAACATATAAGAGAGGGACAGGGGGACTGATGCCATAAAGAAATCACCCTTTACTTAGTCTCGCCGATGGAGCGTACTGCTGTATATGTCGTACTGCTTGACCCGACTCTGCTCGCCAGAACCTTCGGAGGACGCTTCCTCAGCCTACTAGCTGGACTTTACCTTAATACCCAGCTTAAGCCCAGCCTTGTGGACTAACTCTTCAAACGCCTAGAGCCCTCTTAGGATCTCCTAACGAAATCCCGGGTATTCTATGAATACCAGAAACGAACCTAACAATCGAACCCTAGGATCTGAGACTATTTCTCAGAAACTAAGAAAAACGAAACACTAAAAAGAAAGAAAGAAAACTTATACTGAAATCTGAGTCTCTGAATGACTTGTGTACTGGAGAATTGTACACTGGAAGTCACTGAATGACTCAGATCGAGTGGAGAGGGATGATTCCAACTGAGGAAGGCCTGGGGTATTTATAGCAGCTTCCTGGAGTGATTTTTCATCAAAAATTCGATGTGGGACTTGAATTTCTGGTTCGGGACGCCCGTCCTGGATTGGTACGCCCGTCCAAGTCTGTTGACCAGGTCAGGACTCCCGTCCTGATTCGGGACGCCCTCCCCGAAGTCCGAACTTCTGAAAAATTGCGTTTTTGCCCCGAAATTTGCCATTTTCTTCTACTTTTCACCTGACACTTCCAAAATCATAAAAACTGTGAAATTGAGTTAATAATGAACAATTAAGACCAATTTGCCCTCAATTTCACCCTAAATCATGCCTAAAAACATGCTAAAAATATGATATGATTTATGCATATCACGCGCTTTCTTTCAAACAAAAAGCTTTGCGCTTTCATCTTTCATACAAAATAAAAAGCTTCGCGCTTTACAAAAAAACAAAATGCAAAAAAATGCTTTTTGCTCCCGAATGTCGGAAGACTTTATCACTAAAACATACTCCCGAAAGTGACTTCTGACTCTAGATCTGTGCTTTCCTACAAATAAAAAGCTTTGTGCTTTCCTACAAACAAAAAACTTTGTGCTTTCCTAAAAACAAAAAGCTCAATGCTTTGGTACAAACAACAAAGCTCCGTGCTTTAGTACCGCGCTTTCCTACAAACAAAAAGCTCTACGCTTTCAGCTTTCATGCAAAATAAAAAGCTCCGCGCTTTCATTCAAAATAAAAAGCTCCGCGCTTTACAAAAAAAACAAAAAGCAAAAACAAAAAGCTTTATGCTCCCGAAAGTCGGAAGACTTTATTACTAAAAAATGCTCTCGAAAGCGACTTCCGGCTTTAGTAAAAAATGAAAGTCTCTACCTTACTTAGAAATATAAATATATTCATAAAATAAAGGCTCTAACTTTATTACTCAAGACTATTCCGAAAGCGACTTCCAGCTTTAGTAAAAATGAAAGTCTCGACCTTACTTAGATATATAAATATATTCCAAAAATAAAGGCTCCAAATTTATTACTCAAAACTATTCCATAAATGACTTCCAGCTTTAGTAAAATATGAAAGTCTCGACTTTACTTAGAAATATACATATATTCCTAAAATAATGGCTCCAACTTTATTACTAAAAACTGTTCCGAAAGTGACTTCTGACTTTACTTAAAAAAATGAAAAAAAAGATGCTTATGGTATTTATATATTGTGTACATCCTTTTATCTACGGGTAATTTAGGAAATTCATATTATTATCTAACTTATAAATACCCTCTCCGTTGATAGAATAAGAGATAGGAGTTTTGAGATTCAAGAGCCCTAAGAACACTTTTGAGGAAAATAATCTAGAAAATCTCTAATCCAGCAACATCACGTTCCTATTGGTATGCTAAATGATAAGATTTATTTACCTATTTTGATTATGAGTAATTAAGGACTTAGTCTTACTAACTGTCACTTTAGCATTTAATTGTTGTCACTTAATCAATCAGAATCTAAGGCAGAATACCTATCGTGTAGCTAGTTCTTGGAGAGTATATACGATTTTAAATATTCTAAATATCGTACTCCCAAGAAACTAGTAACAACTTAGTAGCAACTATCCCTTAATCCTAAGAATCATCTTATTTTTCAATCAGTCAATCGATTATCAACATCATGGATTGATTGGTGATCCCAATCACACATAACAAACACTTATCAAGCACGCAAGAGTTATCCTCTATACATATATTTTGATGTATATTTATTGTTTCTACAAGTTGGTTGACCTATCTTCGAACATTTTAGATATATCTTGGTTTGGAATGCAATTGTGTACTGTATCTGCCTGTGTACCACATTTGAGTTACCTTATGTATTCACCCTACCTTAATGATGACCCTTCTCACGTTTCGGGTTAAAGTATCCATGAAAGCCTGTGTCACTCAAGAAATCATACTAGCTATTCGCTCACCTAATGCTCTCTTATGATCACTTAATTAAATCCTAGGTATTCTGTGAATACCGAAGACAAACACTATTTAATTGAATTCTCGAAATCTTAGATAAACACTCAGAAAACAAAGAAAACGAGACACTCTTTATTGCTAGATGGCTTGTGTTGAGTGCTGAGGGATATCTCTAACCTTCCAACCCCTAGGGTATTTATAGGGGTGAAAAGAAAGAGGTTTTACATGAATTTTCGATGTGAGACAAAACTCTTTTGCTCGGGAGGCCCGTCCCAAAGTTTTGATCGGGTCAAGATGCCCGTTACCCCTAGCCCTTGACTTGGTCAGGGCGGGCGTTCTAGCTCCGAGACACCTGCCTCGAGCTTAGAACTTCCGAAAATTACATTTTTTGCCCCGATATTTACTGTTTTCATGCAATTTACTCTTGAAACTTCCAAAATCACAGATTATGCAAAAAGATGTCAATTTCAATCAATTAAGATAAATTTGATTCCAATTATGCTCTAATTTGTGTCTAAAAACATGCTAAAAATTTATATGATTTGTGCATATCATATAACCCCACACTTAGCTTTTTGCTTGTCCTCAAGCAAAACCTATATGAAAATAATGAAAGACTAAATCATAGGTACAATCACAACAAGGTTCTCAACCATGTTTTTAGCAAAATCTTTCACTGAGTTAGATAATTCAAAAAATAGGCATGGACTGATCGAGTTGCTATGTAAAGGTCTCAATTATCCAGTAAACGTGTCATGACCTTATAGGCTGTAAACAATTCAAAATATTTACTGAGTTCTAGCTCTACGTTAGTCACAGGGTTTTCCTTATGTGTAGTGTGTGAACTGGTCTAGACTAGATTGTCAACTCAGAATAAACTTTCCAAGCAATCACTAAATAATAGTTCGACCAGTTATTCCAAACACAAATAGCACAATAAATGACTTTCTAGGGTCTGAGCTTTGGTGCCAACACTTTCTTTTTATGATTTTCAAATAAAAATACACTGGGTATATGTTTTAATTAATTTTTGGGGTATTTATGTGTTTGCTTTCACATATCAACTTTAACTACTCAAGTATCGACTCCCACTCCAATGACTTCCAAATCTACACGACCTTAGGGCACCATGAATTAAGTTCCCTTCAGAAGGGGTGCTCGAGTAGAAAAGGATACTTGCAAACTACCCTTTTTACATTTAAGCTATGATACTTTTAGCTCAGAATTCCATCTAGTCATTCAAGTGCTATTGATACGCGAAAATTGTATCACCTTTTTAGCATGTTTTTATGTATGATTTCGGGTGAAATTGAGGGAAAATTGATCTTAATTGTTTGCTATTTACTCAATTTCACGGTTTTTATGATTTTGGAAGTGTCAGGTGAAAAGTAGACAAAAACAGCAAATTTTGGGGCAAAAACGCAATTTTTTTAAATGTTGACTTGGTCAAAGGGTCAGGACGGGTGTCCCGATCTAGTCAAACTGCCGGGACGGGCGTCCAGGACTCGGGACGGGCGTCCCGACCTGGTTAACTGATGCGTTTCCGACCGATGTGCTAAATAGGTTTTATTTTACCCTATGTTGATTATGAATAATTAAGGACTGTGATTGACTAATTGTCACATTTAGTCTCTATGGTGTCACTTAATCAGCCAGAACCTAAGGCAGAGTACCTATCATGTAGCTAGTCTGTTGGAAAGTATCTACGATTTTATTAAATAAATAACGTACTCCCAGGGAAGTGGCAACGGCTTAGTAGTAACTAGCCTTTCTTCCTAACTCTTATCTTATAATCCAGTTATGCAATCTTCATCAATAATTTTGATGAGAGGGTGATTCATTCTCCACTAGGTTTAAGTCTAGCTAAACCTGAAAGTGTTTTAAAGATTAGATCCTGATTTTATGTTATACTGTTACTATACGTTGATTGACCTATATTCGAGTATTTTAGACATGTCTTGGCCTGGATTGCAATTATGTTCTGTGTCTAAAGGCTACCACATCTGAGTTTCTATGCTACCGCCTCATCGTTAAGGGTAACGGCCCTACTCACGGCTCAGACTAAAGTCAGCAATGACCGCCCTATGTCACTTTGGGGATCATACTGCTCGTCGCATAACCGCCGGCATAAAACTCTACTCAGCCTACCTAGACTACTTTCAACCAACGGGGTGTTCCGCAGATTATTTTATCTAGTATGGCAGACACCAATACTAATTGATGCCTGTTAAACTAAACAGGTTATGAATAGACCGTGGTTAGGAATTGCCTATAACCCTAATTTCAGTTTAAAAGAACGGCAATAGACATGCAGACATAATGGATATTTAAGCAGGTGGCCATTTCTAGAAAAACATAATTCTTCAACATAAATAACAAATATTCATAAAAACATAATCTGGTATTCAAACAGTTATTTGGACAAACACAATAACAACATATAAGAGAGGGACAGGGGGACCGATGCCATAAAGAATTCACCCTTTACGAAGTCTCACCGATGGAGCGTACTGCTGTATATGCCGTATTGCTTGACCCGACTCTGCTTGCCAGAACCGTCGGAGGACGCTTCCTCAGCCTAGTAACTAGGCTTTACCTTAATACCCAGCTTAAGCCCAGCCCTGTGGACTGACTCTTCGAACGCCTAGAGCCCTCTTAGGATCTCCTAACGAAATCCCGGGTATTCTATGAATACCAGAAACGAACCTATCTATAGAAACCTAAGATCTGAGACTATTTCTCAGAAACTAAAACAAAACACTAACAAGAAAGAAAACTGAGATCCGAGTCTTTGAGTGAGTTGTGTACTAGAGAATTGTACACTGGACACCACTTAATGACTCAGATCGAGTGGAGAGGAATGAATTCAACTGCTGGAGGCCTGGGTATTTATAGCAGCTTCCCAGAGTGAAAATCTCTGAAAAATTCGATGTGGGACAACTTCTGGCGGCTCGGGACGCCCGTCCCGATCTGTTGACCAGGTCGGGACCCCCGTCCCGGGTCCTGGACGCCCGTCCCGGTGCCTTGACTTGGTCGGGACGCCCGTCCCGGGTTCGGGACGCCCGTCCTAAACCTTTGACCGAGTCAACATTTCCAAAAATTGTGTTTTTGCCCCAAAATTTGCTGTTTTCGTTTACTTTTCACCTAACACTTCCAAAATCATAAAAACTGTGAAATTAAGTGAATAATGAACAATCAAGATCAAATTACCCTTGATTTCACCCAAATTCATACATAAAAATATGCTAAAAAAGTTATACGATTTTCGCGTATCATCAACAAATCAGGACGGGCGTCCCGAACCCCCAGTTCAAGTCCCACATCGAAGTTTTGATGAAAAATCACCCCGGGAAGCTGCTATAAATACCCCAGGCCTCCAGCAGTTGAAATCATTCCTCTCCACTCGATCTGAGCCATTTAGTGGTTTCCAGTGTACACTTCTCTAGTACACAGCTCACTCAGAGACTCGGATCTCAGTTTTCTTTCTTATTAGTGTTTTGTTTTAGTTTCTGAGAAATAGTCTCAGATCTTAGGTTTCTATAGATAGGTTCGTTTCTAGTATTCATAGAATACCCGAGATTTCGTTAGGAAATCCTAAGAGGGCTCTAGGCGTTCGAAGAGTCAGTTCACAGGGCTGGGCTTAAGCTGGGTATTAAGGTAAAGCCCAGTTACTAGGCTGAGGAAGCGTCCTCCGAAGGTTCTAGCGAGCAGAGTCAGGGCGAGCAATACGACATATACAGCAGTACGCTCCGTCGGCGAGACTACGTAAAGGGTGATTTCTTTATGGCATCAGTCCCCATGTCCCTCTCTTATATGATGTTATTGTTTTGTTCTAAATACTTATTATGAATACGAGATTACGATTTTTTATGAATAGTTGTTTTATATGTTGACATTATTATATGTTTCTGGAAATAGCCACCTGCTAAATATTCACTATGTCTGCATGTTTAATGTGCTCTTTTAAACTAAAGTTAGGGTTATAGACAATTCCTAACCACGGTCTAATCATAACCTGTTTAGTTTAACAGGTATCAATTAGTATTGGTGTCTGCCATGCTAGATAAAATAACCTGCTGAACACCCTTCATGTTAAAGTAGTCTAGGTAGGGGCCGAGCTGAGTCCGATTATGCCGGCGGCTAGGGCAAGCGGTATGATCCCCGAAGTGACATAGGGCTTTCATGGATGCCTTCGTCCCGAACCGTGAGTAGGGCCGTCATTAAGGTAGGGCAGTTTATTAGAAACCTCGGATGTGGTACGCCTTTAGACACAGAACATAGTTGCAATCCAGGCTAAGACATGTCTAAAATATTCGAATTTAGGTCATTCAACATATAGGAACAATATAACATAGAATCAGAACTCATCTATAAAACACTTCTTGGATTAATTAGACTTAAACCTAGTGGAGAATGAATCACCCTCTCATCAAAGTATTTGATGAAGATTGCATAACTGGATCATAAGATAGGAGTTAGGATAAAAAGGCTAGTTACTACTAAGCCGTTGCCACTTCCCTAGGAGTACGATAATTAACTTAATAAAATCGTAGATACTTTCCAACAGACTAGCTACACGATAGGTACTCTGCCTTAGGTTCTGGCTGATTAAGTGACACCATAGAGACTAAATGTGACAATTAGTCAATCACACTCCTTAATTATTCATAATCAACATAGGGTAAAATAACACCTATTTAGCACGTCGGTCGGAAATCCCATCAGCTATCACATTCTCAAACGGTCTAATATTATTTAGTTTAGCTCAAAAAGATATTTGGTTGATTTTCTAATCCAAATTAGGTTGTGCTCAAAAATCAATAATTCCCTGCTTCTAATTGATGAATTCAGCAAAGCAATCAAAATGTTCCCTAATGGTCATAACACTCTACTGAACATATATCACAAATAGAAGCAGTTTTTCAATCAATCAATACCGTTTTTGAAGTCTGAAAGAGTGAAAATTTTTGAAATTTTTTTGGAAGGGTGCAATTTTAGTGAAAACAGAGGGAAATATTCAAATATCTTAAACACGAGTGCACTTTGCACTACTACCCTACACTTAAGATTTACACGGTCCTCAGTGTTCATTTATATCCTATTACCCCACACTTATTTGAAACATAAGAGTAAAAAAAATGAAAAACAGAAAAATAAATGAAACAATGGAATAAAGAGAACAAACTGTTATATCATATAATTCCAAGTTGAAATACACAGAAATATATGTTATACAACCCAAACTTTCCACAAGCACATAAACAACTAGAAATGAAAAGAAAAGAAAGAAAAACTAAGAACCTGGATCATTGATGCGTTTCGATTGGTATGCTAAAAGATAGGATTTATTTACCTATGTTGATTATGAATAATTAAGGACCGAGTCTTACTAATTGTCACTTTTAGCAGTAATTGTTGCCAGTTAATCAATTAGAACCTAAGGCAGACTACCTATCGTGTAGCTAGTTCTTTGGAAAGTATCTACGATTTTAATTTATTAATATCGTACTCTCAGGGAACTAGTAACGACTTAGTAGTAACTATCCTTAACCCTAACATTCATCCTATCATGCAATTAATCAATCATTCATCAATAATCTTGATGAGTTGGTGATCCCAACCACACATAGCACATAAGTAATTAGAATGCAAGAGTATCAAATAGACATAATTTCTGATGTATGTTTTATTGTTCCTACATGTTGATTGACCTATTTTCGATTATTTTAGATATATCTTGGTCTAGAATGCAATTATGTATCTTGCCTGTGTACCACATCTGAGTAACCTGATAAATCACCCTACCTTAATGATGACCCTACTCACGGTTCGAGTTAAAGGTATCCATGAAAACCTGTGTCACTCAGAATTCATGCCACTCACCCTAACGTCGGCATAGAGAACAAACTCAACCTCATTAGATTACTTTAACAATCATGGTGATCTATAAGTTATTTTACCTAATATGGCAAACCTTAATGCAATTTTATCCTAAATTAAGGTTTGTTAAACTAAACAAGTTATGATTAGACCATGGTTAGGAATTGTCTATAACCATTCATTTAGTTTAAAAGAGCGAGCAGATAATTCAGTCATAATATCCATTTAGCAGGTGACCTTTCCAGTAAAATGAATATAACTTCAACATGCAAAACATATATAATAGAGCAATCATAGTTTAGTATTCAAATTTATATTTAGACGAACACAACATAGATTATACAGAGAAGATCTGGGAGACCACCACCATAAAGTATTCACCCTTTATCAGGTCCGTCGGCGGAGCGACTACTTGTATACCTTAGGTTGCTCGACCTGACTCTGATCAGTAGAACCTTCGGAGAATGCTTTCTTAGACTAGTAGCAATTGCTTTACCTTACATCTTGAGCTTAAGCAATGCCCTGTTGACTAGCTCTTCGCTCACCTAATGCCCTCTTAGGATCTCCTAACGAAATCTCGGGTATTCTATGAATACCAAAAATGAACCTTATCTAATCGAATTCTATGAACCTTAGATAAACACTCAAGAAGCAAAGAAAACGAGACGCTCTTTTATTGCTTAACTACTCGTGGGAGTGCATAAAGATGCACTTGAATCACTAAATAACATATATCGAGTGTAAAAAGATACACTTGAAGTCACTAGATTACTCAGATCGAGTGATGAAGGATGATTTCAACTAAGGAAGGCTTGGGGTATTTATAGTAGGTGAAATGAGTGAATTTCTCTTGGATTTCCTATGTGGGACATAAATTTGGTGCTCGGGACACCCGTCCCGGCTGTTTGACTTGGTCGGGATGCCCATCCCAAACCTAGAAGTTTTGAAAATTGCTTTTTTGCCCCAATATTTGCTGTTTTCTTGCACATTTCACCTGAAACTTCTAAAATCACAAATTCTACAAAACTCTGTTAATATCAATCAATTAAGATCGATTTGGTTCCCATTTTGCCTTAATTTATGCTTTAAAACATGCTAAAATAGTGATATGATTTGTGCATATCATATAACCCCACACTTAGCTTTTTGCTTGTCCTCAAGAAAAACCTATATCAAAATTAGTGAATGCTAAATCATAGGTGTAATCACAACAAGGGTCTTAGTAATGTTTTTAGCAAAATTTCTCCCTGAGTCAAATGATTCAGAAAATAGACATGAACTGATCGAGTTGCTATGGAAAGGTCTCAAATGTTCGGTAAATGTGTCATGACCATGTAGCTGAAACAGTTTAATAACCTGATTGAACTCTACGCTTAGTCACAAGGTTTTCCTGAGGTGTAGTGTGTGAACTGATCTAGACTAAATTGTCAATAGAGAATAAACTTTCCTAAACCATTACCAAATAATAATTCGAGCAGTTTTCAAATATAATAGCAAAACAAACGACCTTTCGGGTTATGAGCTTTGGTGTCAAGCTTTCTAGTTACGATCCCCAATAAAAATAATACACTAGGTACATTTTTAAATTGATTTTCCAGGGTATTTTTGTGTTTGCTTTCACACATCAACTTTGACTACCCAAGTATTGAGCCCCACTCTGATGACTCCCAGATCTACACGACCTTAGGGCATCAGGCATTAAATTCCCTTAAGAAGGGGTGCTCAAGTAGCAAAGGACGCTTGCAAACTACCTTTTTTTAATTTTAAGCTATGACACTTTTAGCTCAGAATATCATCTAGTCATTCAAGCTATTAACACATTCTCTACTGGTCTAATATTATTTAGCTTTAGCTTGAAAAGATATTGGGTTGATTTTTCTATTCCAAACTGAGTTCTGCTCAAGAAAATCAGGAATTCCTTACTTCTAAGTGATGAATTCAGTAAAGTAATCAACTTATTTCCTAATGGTCAAACACTCTACTGAACATATATCATAGACATAAGCAGTTCTTCAATCAAACAATACTGATTTTAAAGTCTGAAAGAGTGAAAAAATTTGAATTATTTTTGGAAGGGTGCAATTTCAATGAAAAGTATGGAAAAACATGCAAATTTTTACTTGAGTGCACTGTGCACTACTACCCCACACTTAAGATTAACATTGTCCTCAGTGTTCATGCATATCCTATCACCCCACACTTATTTGAAAAATAATAGAAAAAATGAAGAACAAAAATTAAAACAACTTAAAGAAAACAATCCAAAGTAAAGAAACAAAGAGAAACAAAAAATTTAAAATACTCCCTTATTCAGAAAATACAACAGTCTGCTCAGACTGGTCAAATGGCTCTTTGTAGATTTTCAAGCATTGTCTGTTCACTTTTTGAGTAGTACCGTCAGAATCCATTATGACACATGCGCCAAAGGGCGACACTTCTGTGATAGTGAACGGGCCTGACCAATAGCTTCACAACTTTCATAGAAACAACTTCAAATGTGAATTGTATAACAATACTTTATCTCCAGGTTCAAAATTTTTTTGGGATCCAAGTCGCCTATCATGCTGGATTTTACTTGTCATTTTGAATTGGTGTAAATTTTCATAGCCTTTGAGCCTCCATTCATCCAATTCATTGAGTTGTAAAGTCCAGGTTTTCTTAGTTAAGGTATTATCTAGATTGCATTTTTTTATCACCCAGTATGCTCTATGTTCAAGTTCGACAGGCAAATGGCATTCTTTTCCATAAGCCTATAGATGTGAAAATCCTATAGATGTTCTATATGCCGTATGGAAGGCCCATAAGGCATCATCAAGTTTTATGGCTCAATCCTTACGGTTAAAACCTATAGTGTTTCGAATATCCGTTTAATTCCTCTATTAGTTACCTCAACCTGCCCATTGGTCTGTGGCTGGTATGCTGTGGAAAAGCAATGCTGAACTCCATATTGTTGAAGTACTTTTTGCAATTGTGAGTTGCAGAAAGTGTACCCCTGTCACTGATGAGGGCTTTTTGACATCCGAATCTAGAAAATAACTGTCTAAGAAATCTGCACACGACTCTAGCATCATTAGTAGGTAATGCCTGTGCCTCAGGCTATTTTGAAAAGTATTCTACAACTACTATGATGTATTTATTTCCAAAAGAAGAAGGAATAGACCCATGAAGTCTATACCCCATATGTCGAATATTTTGACACTTTGGATCACCTGTTGGGGTAGACCATCTCGAGAAGATATGTTTCCTGCCCTTTGATAGGCATCGCAGGACCTTACATAAGATGTAGCATCTTTGAATAGTGTGGACCAGTAGAATCCTACCTCTAACACCTTCCTGGCAGTGTTAGCTGCAGCTAAATGGCCTCCAGTAGGTCCACAGTGGCAATGTTCCAAGATATGGAAACCATCTTCCTGGAATATCCGCAATTTTGTATGCAAAAGCTCTTTTCTACTTCTTGAGCATGTCCATAGTCAACTTCTGTTGTTCTGTAGTCAAATCAACTGCGAGAATAATGGGAAGTTTTCTGTTGTCATCTAGGAATTCATAACATAGATAAGTTGGCAATTCCTTTAGCTCCAAGTCTCGTGGATCTTCAAATGATATTTGTTCTTTATTCATCTCATGAGTACCTATCTCAGCGAATTTGTCAAAGCTAATTTCGTAATTGGAAATATTGAGAACAGTGTTTTCCAATTCCAAAGAGTCTTCTCTCAAGAGTGGATAGTTTGACCATAGATTTGTCATGTTAACTTCAATTAGCTGGTCAATAGCATCCACACAAAAACATCGATATGCATAAATCATATCACATATTTAGCTTGTTTTTAGGCATAATTTAGGGTGAAATTGAGGGCAAATTGGTCTTAATTATTTGTTATTAACTCAATTTCACAGTTTTTATGATTTTGGAAGTGTCAGGTGAAAAGTAGAAGAAAATGGCAAATTTTGGGGCAAAAACGCAATTTTTCAGAAGTTCAGATGTTGGTGTGGGCGTCCCGAATCAGGATGGGCGTCCGGACCTGGTCAACAGGCTAGGACGGGCGTCCAGGACTCAGGACGGCCATCCTGACCTGGTCAACAGGCCCGGACGGGCGTCCCGAACCAGAATTCAGAATCCCACATCGAATTTTTGAACAAAAATCACTCCAGAAAGCTGCTATAAATACTCCAGGCCTTCCTCAGTTGAAATCATTCCTCTCCACTCGATCTAAGTCATTTAGTGACTTCAAGTGTACATTTTTCTCGAGTACACAAGTCACTTAGAGACTCGGGTTCAGTATAAGTTTTCTTTTATTTCTAGTTAGTATTTCGTTTTCTTAGTTTCTGAGAATTCGTCTCAGATCTTAAGCTACGATATATAGGTTCGTTTCTGGTATTCATAGAATACCCGGGATTTCGTTAGGAGATCCTAAGAGGGCTCTAGGCGTTCGAAGAGTCAGTCCACAGGGCTGGGCTTAAGCTGGGTATTAAGGTAAAGTCTAGCTACTAGGCTGACGAAGCGTCCTCTGAAGGTTTTGTCGAGCAGAGTTAGGTCGAGCAGTAGGACATATACAAGCAGTTGCTCCATCGGTGAGACTAAGTAAAGGGTGATTTCTTTATGGCATCAGTCCCCCTGTCCCTCTCTTTATATGTTTGTATTGTGTTTGTCCAAAGATTGATTATGAATATTAGATTATGATTTTTATGAGTATCTGTTATATGTGTTGAAGTTATTATGATTTTCCGGAAATGGCCACCTGCTTAATATTCATTATGTCTGCATGTCTAATGTAGTCTCTTTTAAACTAAAATTTAGGGTTATAGACAATTCCTAACCACGGTCTAATCATAACCTGTTTAGTTTAACATGCATCAATTAGTATTGGTGTCTGCCATATTAGATAAAATAACCTACAGAACACCCTATTTGTTAGAGTAGTCTAAGTAGGCTGAGTTGGGCGTTTATGCCGGCATTAGGGCGAGCAGCATGATCCCCGAAGTGACATAGGGCTTTCATGGATGCCTTTAGCTCGAACCGTGAGTAGGGCCGTCATTAAGGTAGGACGGTTTATTAGTTGACTCGGATGTGGTACACCTTTAGAATTAGAACATAGTTGCAATCCAGGCCCAGACATGTCTAAAATACTCGAAGATAGGTCAATCAACATGTAGGAACAGTATAACATAGAATCAGGACATTATCTATAAAACACTTTTAGGCTTAATTAGACTTAAACCTAGTGGAGAATGAATCACTCTCTCATCAAAGTTATTGATGACGATTGCATAACTGGAATCACTCTCTCATCAAAGTTATTGATGACGATTGCATAACTGGAATCACTCTCTCATCAAAGTTATTGATGACGATTGCATAACTGGATCATAAGATAAGAGTTAGGGTAAAAGGCTAGTTACTACTAAGCCGTTACCACTTCCGTGGGAGTACGATATTAAATTTAAATAAAATCGTAGATACTTTCCAACAGACTAGCTACACGATAGGTACTCTGCCTTAGGTTCTGACTGATTAAGTGACACCATAGAGACTAAATGTGACAATTAGTCAATCCTGGTCCTTAATTACTCATAATCAACATAGGGTAAAACAACACCTATTTAGCATATCAATCAGAAACGCATCAGATTTTTGGCGCCGTTACCGGGGAAATATCATAATGAACTTAGGATTCCTTATCAAAATTCTAGAGACTTATGATAGGTAACGGTAGTAAGCTAGACCTTAGACCCAACACTTATTTTATACTAGTTAGACAATCAATTTCTGAAATATAGGGTTATCATAACTAACTAATTTTAGATATTATCTGAAATTAAGACATTTAGGATAATCAAATTTTAGAAAATTATTCTAAAACCATATTGAGGGAATTTAACTACTTTCAAAATAAAATATAAAAAAAATTTTAAAATTTAAAAACCCGATAAAGAATGTATTTTTCTTGCTCAATGGTAAGTAGTTCTTTTTCGCATCTCTTGTATTAATTGTTCTTGAACATTTGTTTTCTTTCAATTTTTTCTTTTCTTTTCTTTTCTTCTATAAAATTTTCTGAAAAATATTATTTTCCAGAAGTTAAAAGAAATAAATTTTTCGTGTTTACAGTTTTCCTGTCTGTTTGTTTTCGAAAAACAAAAGTTTGGAAGTGAGAAAAAATATATTTTCTTCTGAGTTGTAAAATTTTGGCTTAGATTTTTATCGGGAAGAAATTCCATTTTAGAATTTTCTTAGAGTCATGTCGGCTTTATTAGGACGAGTTATGAAATAATTTTTCCTTAATAGCCAGACCTTTGAATGTTCTATTGAAAAAGGATGTTCCTTTTGTTTTGCTAATAATTGCATGAGATCTTTTAAGCCAAAAGGAATTACTGCACCCATTATGGCATCACCTGATTGGAATCTGCTTTTTGAATTAATATGTGATGTAATGATGTAGTAAGAATTGTTTTAGGACAGAAACATGACAAGAAAGTTCATATATGATAAATTCCGATCTTATCTAGTCTTGTCTAAAAACAATAGGTTACCCTGATCACTCTGAGATATCTATGTTCAATAAAACTAATGTTGAACCATAATTGATTAAGTTAAGTTTTACTTGAATTTGATATAGAATGAAGGGATAAGAAAAAGGGTTGAAAATCTAGAAAGCAAGCCATTTGTCTAGATTAGAAAACCCCGAGTTAGAGGCTATTGTAATATTGATAAATTTTTGGATGAAAACTTATTTGCGTTGTTTGCTACGTATAATAGTTCTCATCTGTGGTTTATTGTTGTTGCAAATTATCTAGTCACTGAATGGGTTCCAAGTAATATGACTTATTAGCAAAAGAAGAAATTCTTAGCTAATTTGAAATATTACTATTGGGCAGATTTCTCTTCTATTTCAAATTTTTGCAGATCAGTTGATCAGAAGATGTGTCTCGAAAGATAAAGGCCACAAAATGTTGGAGCATTGTCATCGACGATCTACGAGAGGCTATTTGACTGCTAGCAACACTGTTCGGAAAGTGTTGGAAGCATGATATTACTAGCCCACTATTCAAAGATTTTGTATCCTTGATACAGTCTGATGATGCTTGAAAAATAATAGGTAACACATCTTCCCAAGATCATCTACCCCAACAAGGTATACAGAATACTAAAATCTCTTATATCTGGGGTACTGATTAAATCCTTTTCTCGTTCTTCCTGTGAAAATAATTACATCATAGTAGTCGTGGAACACTTTTCAAAAATGGCCTGAACCACAGGCATTACCTACTAATGATGTTAAAGTCATGTGCAGATTCTATGAGAAGTTGTTTTCCAGATTCAGAATGCCAATGTCTTAGGAAGAAACGTTCAGTCTGTGTATCAAATCTGTGAAGTCTGCCAAGTATTTCACTTTAGCGGGAATTGCTATGTGAATGAAATATGAATCATTCCAAAAAGAGGTAGGAGTAGGTTACTGCAGAATGCTACTCCAATGGGAAATGCATACAGCCCCAACTAGAGGAATCATACAGGATTTAGCTGAGGAATAATTCGGAAGCTGGAAACTTTCAGAAGATACCACCACAGCAAAACCCCTACCCGCAGAATCAACAGATGAGATACTGGCAACAATTAAAGCCAGACCAGTGCAAGCAAGTGATCTACCAAGTGATATCGAACGGTCGAAGGATATAGAGGAATTTGGCGTTGTATCAGGAGCATAGCAATGGAGGAGCTTGCATCCCCTACATACCAATCAGCTGTGAGAAACTTCCCCGAGGAAGTCTCAAATACTTGGGCCCAGATCTACACCACTGGAGCCTCCTACCACCACGGCTTCGCCAAAACTTCAGGTAGGCACACCAATCCAAAGAAGTCTCATTCCTAGACACGTTCCTCCTGGACACGTTGCTACGATTACGAGAAACTTTGCAAATGATTCGAGGAAACAGTCCTTGAGGCTTGAGTCATTCGCCAAATGGATAGGCCACTACCTGGAGCTCGGCATTGAAGGACCGGAGCTGACGTCATCCATTCCAATATCTAGAGCTTCCAGAGTCAAGAACACCTCAGCAATAGCACATGGCTAAGGTGAAGAGCCATTTGACAGCTCAAAGAAAACCCTTTTGCTCGAGATAAGAAGGGAGTTTTTCTAATCCTCATATTCCTCTACTTTTATTTTGTGTTCTGTTTTGTTACTTCCATTACCCTTCTTTTATTTTGTTATTATTTTCTCTCTCTCTTACCCTTAGTTAGTCAAATAAGTGTAGGGTAAGAGTTCTTTGTTTTGTTTTCATTTCTTCTTGTTTGCAAATACGTTTGGGGTAATTTAGATATGCATGAACACTGAGGACAGTGTCAGACTTAAGTGTGGGGTAGCAGTGCACGATGCACTGTAGTAGTTTGAGAATTTGTTTTGCATGATTTTGCATGTTTTCCCCGTATTTTCATACCCTTCCAAAAATTTTCAAAATTTTTCATTCTTTCAGACTTCAAAATGCAGTATGATTTGTAAAACATTGCTGATGTCTATGATATGTGTGTAGAATGTTATGATTAGTAGGAGACAATATGATGACTATCTTGAACTTATTGATTAGGAATAGGGAATTCCTGATAATTGAGCACAACTTAGTCTGGATTAGAGACCTCAACCAATTACCTTTTCAAAACTTAACTAGATAAGATTAGATCAGTTGTGGATGTATTGGCAATTAGAATGACTAGAGGAGACCCCCGAGCACCACTCCTTAGGGGAACTTAAAGCCTGATGCCCTAAGGTCGTGTAGGTCTGGGAGTCATCGGAGTGGGACTCGCTACATGGGTAGTTGAAGTTGATGTGTTAAAGCAGACTCAAAATACCCTGAAAAACCTATAAAAGAAAAAATCAATAAATGCTAAATAATTAAAAATCTGATCACCAAAGGCTCAGAACTCAGAAAGTTGTCTGTTGTTAGTATGTCTAGCGACTGGTCGAAGTGTTATCTGGTAGTAGTTAAGACGAGAGTATATTGTGTTGACTATCTGGTCTAGACTAGTACACACACTACACATCAGGAAGACCTTGTGACTGAGAGAAGAGTTCAATCTAGTTGTTAAGTTGTTAACTTGCTTGATTATAACAATCTACTAGAGACATTTGAGACCTTGTCATAGCAACCTAACCAGTCAGACCTGTGTTAAGAATTGTCTAAATAATTTTTGGAATAAAAACATGACTAGGAAATTTAAGTGACTGCACATATGATTAGAATCACTAACTTCAGGTAGACTTTGCTTGAGGACAAGCAAAAAGCTAAGTGTGGGGTTATCTGATATGCATAAATCATATCACATTTTTAGCATGTTTTTAGGCATAATTTAGGGTGAAATTGAGGGCAAATCGGTCTTAATTGTTTGTTATTAACTCAATTTCACTTTTTTTATGATTTTGGAAGTGTCAGGTGAAAAGTAGAAGAAAATGGCAAATTTCAGGGCAAAAACGTAATTTTTTAGAAGTTCAGACGTCGGGGTGGGCGTCCCGAATCAGGATGGGCGTCCTGACCTGGTCAACAGGCCAGGACGGGCATCCCAATCCAGGATGGGCGTCCCGAACCAGAATTCAGAATCCCACATCAAAGTTTTGAAGAAAAATCACTCCAGAAAGCTGCTATAAATACTCCAGGCCTTCCTCAGTTGAAATCATTCCTCTCCACTCGATCTGAGTCATTTAGTGACTTCAAGTGTACATTTTTCTCGAGTACACAAGTCACTTAGAGACTCGGGTTCAGTATAAGTTTTCCTTTATTTCTAGTTAGTGTTTCTTTTTCTTAGTTTCTGAGAATTAGTCTCAGATCTTAGGCTACGATAGATAGGTTCATTTCTGGTATTCATAGAATACCCGAGATTTCGTTAGGAGATCCTAAGAGGGCTCTAGGCGTTCAAAGAGACAGTCCACAAGGCTGGGCTTAAGCTGGGTATTAAGGTAAAGTCCAGCTACTAAGCTGAGGAAGCGTCCTCCGAAGGATCTGTCGAGCAGAGTCGGGTCGAGCAGTACGACATATACAAGCAGTTACTCCATTGGCGAGACTAAGTAAAGGGTGATTTCTTTATGGCATCAGTCCCCTGTCCCTCTTTTTATATGTTTGTATTGTGTTTGTCCAAAGATTGATTATGAATATTAGATTATGATTTTTATGAGTATCTGTTATATGTGTTGAAGTTCTTATGATTTTCCGAAAATGGCCACCTGCTTAATATTCATTATGTCTGCATGTCTAATGTAGTCTCTTTTAAACTAAAATTTAGGGTTATAGACAATTCCTAACCACGGTCTAATCATAACCTGTTTAGTTTAACAGGCATCAATTAGTATTGGTGTCTGCCATATTAGATAAAATTACCTACAAAACACCATGTTTGTTAGAGTAGTCTAAGTAGGCTGAGTTGAGCATTTATGCCGGCGTTAGGGCGAGCGGCATGATCCCCGAAGTGACATAGGGCTTTCATGGATGCCTTTAGCTCGAACCGTGAGTAGGGCCGTCATTATGGTAGGACGGTTTATTAGTTGACTCGGATGTGGTACACCTTTAGACTTAGAACATAGTTGCAATCCAGGCCCAGACATGTCTAAAATACTCGAAGATAGGTCAATCAACATGTAAGAACAGTATAACATAGAATCAGGACATTATCTATAAAACACTTTTAGGCTTAATTAGACTTAAACCTAGTGGAGAATGAATCACTCTCTCATCAAAGTTATTGATGACGATTGCATAACTGGATCATAAGAGAAGAGTTAGGGTAAAAGGCTAGTTACTACTAAGCTATTACCACTTCCCTGGGAGTACGATATTAAATTTAAATAAAATCGTAGATACTTTCCAACAGACTAGCTACACGATAGGTACTCTGCCTTAGGTTCTGACTAATTAAGTGACACCATAGAGACTAAATGTGACAATTAGTCAATCATGGTCCTTAATTACTCATAATCAACATAGGGTAAAACAACACCTATTTAGCATATCAGTCGGAAACTCATCAAACATATATCATGTAAATGCATGGGGTACTTAAGGGTTTCTGATAAGCGAAAATTGTATCACCTTTTTAACATGTTTTTATGTATGATTTCGGGTGAAATTGAGGGTAAATTGATCTTAATTGTTTATTATTTACTTAATTTCACAGTTTTTATGATTTTGGAAGTGTCAGGTGAAACGTAGACGAAAACAGCAAATTTTGGGGCAAAAATGCAATTTTTGGAAATGTTGACTTGGTCAAAGGGTCAGGACGGGCGTCCCGACCCACTCAAAGCACCGGGATGGGTGTCCCGACCTGGTCAACAGACCAGGACGGGTGTCCCAATCCGGGATGGGCGTCCCGAACCCCCAAATCCAGTCCCACATCGAATTTTTGATGAAAAATCACCTCGGGAAGCTGCTATAAATACCCCAGGCCTCCAGCAGTTGAATTCATTCTCTATACGATTGTTACGGTAATGGGATATTAACTATTCCAGAGGATATGGAACAAGTGGACGCAGTGAATTCTGCTCCTATAGGAAATACCTATAATCCCACTAGGAAGAACCATCCGGGATTTAGCTGGAGAAACAATCCCGGGACTACTAACTTCCAGAAAAGAGTACCTCAGCAACTGCCATATCCGCAGAACCAGCAAGTCGCTCTACCTGCACCAAGGAACTACATCATTCCAGCTGACCCCATGCAAGAATTCAGAGACATGCTGAAGAGCATTTCCGACTCCAACAAGGAAATGATAGAGTCCAACAGAAAGATTCAGGAAGCTCACGCAGAAAGAATCCAGCAGAACGAGAATAGACAGAAGCAGACCGAGCAAACAATCAGAAACACACAAGCTTCTATACAAACTTTAGAGAGGCAAATGGGTCAGCTATCCACCCATTTCTCTCACAGGTCCCAGGGAACGCTACCAAGCAACACTGAGACCAACCCTCAAATTGAATGCAAGACCATCACTCTAAGATCTGGTAAATTTCTATCTCCATCTCCACCTGATGGGATTCCGGTTGACGTGCTAAATAGGTGTTATTTTACCCTATATTGATTATGAATAATTAAGGACTGTGATTGACTAATTGTCACATTTAGTCTCTATGGTGTCAATTAATCAGCCAGAACCTAAGGCAGAGTACCTATCGTGTAGCTAGTCTGTTGGAAAGTATCTACGATTTTATTAAGTTAATTATCGTACTCCCAGGGAAGTGGCAACGGCTTAGTAGTAACTAGCCTTTTATCCTAACTCCTATCTTATGGTCCAATTATGCAATCTTCATCAAATACTTTGATGAGAGGGTGAATCATTCTCCACTAGGTTTAAGTCTAATTAATCCTAGAAGTGTTTTATAGATGAGTCCTGATTCTATGTTATACTGTTCCTATATGTTGATTGACCTATATTCGAGTATTTTAGACATGTCTTGGCCTGGATTGCAACTATGTTCTGAGTCTAAAGGTGTACCACATCTGAGTCTCTACGCTACCGCCCCATCGTTAAGGGTAACGGCCCTACTCACGGCTCGGACAAAAGTCAGCAATGAACGGTACCCTATGTCACTTCGGTATCATGCTGCTCGTCTCATAACCGCCGGCATAACACTCTACTCAGCCTACCTAGACTACTTTCAACCAACAGGGTGTTCCGCAGATTATTTTATCTAGTATGGCAGATACCAATACTAATTGATGCTTGTTAAACTAAACAGGTTATGAATAGACCGTGGTTAGGAATTGTCTATAACCCTAATTTCAGTTTAAAAGAACGGCATTAGACATGCAGACATAATGAATATTTAAGCAGGTGGCCATTTCCAGAAAATCATAACAACTTCAACATATAAAACAGATATTCATAAGAATCGTAATGTGATATTCAAATTAATATTTAGATAAAATAATTCGTAAACATATAGAACCTTGTCTAGGGGACCCACTATCATAAAGTAATCACCACTCTATGCAGGTCCAGCCGGCGCTGCAGCTCCTGTATGCTCCTGACTGCTCGATCCTACTCTGCTCGGTAGAGCCTTCGGAGAACGCTCCTTAGACCTAGTAGCAATTGCTTTACCTTACATCCCGGGCTTAAGCACATTGCCCTAATCTGACTAAGAACATGCACCCTATCTCTCTCTTAGGATCCCCTAACGAAATCCCGGTATTCTATGAATACAAAAAATGAACCTATCTATCGAAGCCTAAGATCTGAGACTATTTCTCAGAATCTAAGAAAACAAAATACTAAAGAAAGAAAGAAAACTGAAACTGAAACCCGAGTCTCTCAGTGACTTGTGTACTCGAGAATTGTACACTGGAAGTCTCTGAATGACTCAGATCGAGTGGAGAGGAATGAATTCAACTGCTGGAGGCCTGGGGTATTTATAGCAGCTTTCTAGAGTGAAAAATTCCAAAAAATTCGATGTGGGACAAATTCTGGTGCTTCGGGACGCCCGTCCTGGATTGGGACGCCCGTCCTGGTGGTCTGACTGGGTCGGGGCGCCCGTCCCGAATTTGGGACGGCCGTCCCGGACCGTTGACCAAGTCAACATTTCCAAAAATTGCATTTTTACCCCAAAATTTGCTGTTTTCGTCTACTTTTCACCTGACACTTCCAAAATCATAAAAACTGTGAAATTGAGTAAATAACAATCAATTAAGATCGATTTCCTATCAATTTCACCCTAAATCATACAAAAAACATGCTAAAAAAGGTATATGATTTTCGCGTATCAGATAACCCCACACTTAGCTTTTTGCTTGTCCTCAAGCAAAGTCTACCTAAAGTTAGTGATTCTAAATCATATGTGCAGTCACTTAAATTTCTAGTCATGTTTTTATTCCAAAAATTATTCCGATAATTCTTAACACAGGTCTGATTGGTTAGGTTGCTATGACAAGGTCTCAAATGTCTCTAGTAGATTGTTAGGATTGAGTAGAAAACAATTTAACAACTAGGTTGAACTCTTCTCTTAGTCATAAGGTCTTCCTGATGTGTAGTGTGTGTACTAGTCCAGACCAGATAGTCAACACAATAAACTCTTGTCTTAACTATTACCAGATAACACTTTGACCTATCGCTAGACACACTGACAACAGATAACTTTCTGAGTTTTGAGCTTTGGTGATCAGATTTTAATTATTTAGCTCTTATTGATTTCTTTCGTTTATAGATTTTCTAGGGTATTTTGAGTCTGCTTAGAACACGTCAACTTCAACTACCCATGTAGCGAGTCCCACTCCGATGACTCCCAGATCTACACGATCTTAGGGCATTAGGCTTTAAGTTCCCCGAAGGAGTGGTGCTCGAGTAGCGAAGGCCGCTTGCAAACTACCCTATTTTAATTAGCTCACTTTTTTTTTCTTTTTCACTTTTGGCTCAGAGTCTCATCTAGTCATTCCAATTGTCAATGCATCCTGCAACTGGTCTAATTTTATCTACTTAAGTTTTGAAAAGGTAATTGGTTGAGGTCTCTAATCTAGACTAAGTTGTGCTCAATTATCAGGAATTCCCTACTTCTAATCAATGGGTTCAGCAATAGTTATCAATTATCTCCTACTAACCATAACATTCTACCTACATATCATAGACATAAGCAATTGTTTAACCAAGCATACTGCATTTAGAAGTCTGAAAGACGGAAAAGTTTTGAAATTGTTTTGGAAGGGTGTGAAAATACGGGGAAAACAAGCAAAATCATGCAAAAATTTTGCCAACTGCTACAGTGCATCGTGCACTGCTACCCCACACTTAAGTCTGACACTGTCCTCAGTGTTCATGCATAGCTAAACTACCCCACACTTATTTGCAAACAAGAAGAAATGAAAATAAAATAGAAAACTCTTACCCCACACTTATTTGACTAACTAAGGGTAAGAGAGAAAATAAAACAACCAACAAAACAAGACAAAAAAAAATAAATAAAAGTAAAGGAAGATGAGATTAGAAAAACTCCCTTATTGCCTCGAGCAGAAGGGTTTTCTTTGATCTGTCAATTGGCTCTTCACCTTAGCCATGTGCTATTGCTGAAGCATTCTTGACTCTGTAAGCTCTAGATACTGGAACGGATGACGTCAGCTTCGATCCTTCATCGTCGAGCTCTAGGTAGTGGCCTATCCATTCGAGGAATGACTTAAGCCCCAAGGATTGTTTTCTCGAATCATTCGCAAAGTTTCTCGTAATCGTAGCAATGTGTCCAGAAGGAACGTGTCTAGGAATGAGATTTCTTTGGATTGGTGTGCCTACCTGCCAATGTCAGTGAAGGTATTGCATGCAATGTTTGAATGGCAGAAAAAATACCCGAAGCTTTGGCAAAGCCGTGGTGGTAGGAGGCTCGAGTGGTGTAGATCTGGGCCTAAATATTTGAAGCTTCCTCGAGGAAGTTTCTCACAGCTGATTGTATGCAGGGGATGCAAGCTCCTCCATTGCTATGCTCCCGATACAATGCCAAATTCCTCTATATCCTTCGACCGTTCGATACCACTTGGTAGATCACTTGTTTGCATTGGTCTGGCTTTAATTGTTGCCAGTATCTCATTTGTTGATTCTGCGGGTAGGGGTTTTGCTGTGGTGGTATCTTTAGAAAGTTTCTAGCTTCCGAATTATTCCTCAGCTAAATCCCGTACGATTCCTCTAGTTGGGATTGTATGCATTTCCCATGGGAGTAGCATTCTGCAGTAACCTACTCATACCTCTTTTGGAATGGTCAGTCATTCCCATAGAAATCCCTGCTAAAGTGTGGTACTTAGCAGACTTCACAGATTTGATACACAGGCTGAACATTTCTTCCTAAAACATTGGCACTCTGAATATGGAAAACAACTAGAATCTACACATGACTTTAACATCATTAGTAGGTAATGCCTGTGGTTCAGGCTATTTTGAAAAAGTGTTCCACGACTACTATGATGTAATTAGTGTCAAAGGAAGAAAGGAAAAGGATTCGAAATACCCCTGATATCAAAGGTTGCAACATTCTGTGTACGTAGTTGGGGTAGACGATCTCTGGAAGATGTGTTACCTATTATTTGGCAAGCATCGCAGGACTCTATCAGAGATACAAAATCCTTGAATATGGTGGGTCAACAAGGTCCTGCTTTCAACACTTTCCGGACAGTGTTGATAGTAGTCAATTGGTCTCCCGTAGATTCTTTAGGGCAATGCTCCAAAATCTTGTGTCCTTCGTCTTCTGATCACTTACCCTGCAATGATTCAAAATAGAAAAACGGATCTCCCTAGTAGTAACATTCTAAATCAACAAAGAATTTCTTCTTTTGTTGATAAGTCATATCACTTGGGAATAATTAGCAACTAGATAATTAGTAATATCAGTAAACTACAGAGGAGAATCATTATTCATAGCAAATAATTTCTCATTCAGAAGTTTATCAGATACTACTGTCTCGTCAATAGCTTCTTACTCGGGGTTTTCTAATCTAGACCAAAGGTTTGCTTTCTAGATTTTTAGCCCTTTTTCTTATCCCGTCTTTCTATATCAAATTCAGTAGAACTTAACTAATCAATCTTGGTTCATCATTAGTTTTATTGAACAGATATTTTAGAGTAAAGTAATCAGTGTATACTATTGCTTAGACTAGGCATGGCATGAATGTATCATAGGCATATGCAATAACTAGTAATCCATTTTCAGTGGTGGTAAGGTTCTACTAGGCATCAGTAAAAGGTCTTACTTGCATAGTGTATAATATGAAGTTCTAATCATGCCTATTTCCTAAAACAATCATTACTACATGGTCACTAGCATCACATATTAATTCACAAAGCAAATTCCAATTAGGTGATGTCATAATGGGTGCAGTAATTCCTTTTGGTTTAAACAATCTCATGCATTTATCATCAAACAAAAGGAACATCCTTTCTCATTAGAATACTCAGAGGTTTGTCTATCAAAGAAAATTCTATTTCATGATTCTGTCTAATAGACTAAGCATGACCTAAGAAAATTCCACAATGATATTTCTTCCAGATTAAAACCTGAGCCAAAAATTGACAACTCAGAAAAATATTCTATCCTCATTTCCATTTTTATTTTTTTCGAAATTAAGTAATAGGGAAAAAAATGAAAAAGAGAAACAAATGTACGAAAAAAAAGAAAAAAAACAACTAAGAAAGAACAAGAGATAGGGAAGAAGAACAACTTACCGTTGAGCAAGAAAAATACATTCTTTTTTTTATTTTAAATTTTTAACATTTTTTTTGTTTTTATGTTTAATTTCGAAAGCCATTAAATTCCCTCAATATGGTTTTAGAATAATTTTCTAAAATTTGATTATCCTAAATATCTTAATTTTAGATAGTGTCTAAAATTAGTTAGTTATGATAATCCTATATTTCGGAAATTGATTGTCTAACTAGTATAAGATAAGTGTAAATCAAAACTCTAGGTTACTACCGCTACCTATCATAAGTCTCTAGAATTGTGGCCTTTAATCCTAAATTCATTATGATATTTCCCCGGCAACGGCGCCAAAAATCTGATGGGATTCCGGTTGACGTGCTAAATAGGTGTTATTTTACCCTATGTTGATTATGAATAATTAAGGACTGTGATTGACTAATTGTCACATTTAGTCTCTATGGTGTCACTTAATCAGCCAAAACCTAAGGCAGAGTACCTATCGTGTAGCTAGTCTGTTGGAAAGTATCTACGATTTTATTAAGTTAATTATTGTACTCCCAGGGAAGTGGCAACGGCTTAGTAGTAACTAGCCTTTTATCCTAACTCCTATCTTATGGTCCAGTTATGCAATCTTCATCAAATACTTTGATGAGAGGGTGATTCATTCTCCACTAGGTTTAAGTCTAATTAATCCTAGAAGTGTTTTATAGATGAGTCCTGATTCTATGTCATAATGTTCCTATATGTTGATTGACCTATATTCGAGTATTTTAGACATGTCTTGGCCTGGATTGCAACTATGTTCTGAGTCTAAAGGTGTACCACATCTGAGTCTCTACGCTACTGCCACATCGTTAAGGGTAACGGCCCTACTCACGGCTCGGACAAAAGTCGGCAATGAACGGTACCCTATGTCACTTCGGTATCATGCTGCTCGTCTCATAACCGCCGGCATAACACTCTACTCAGCCTACCTAGACTACTTTCAACCAATAGGGTGTTCCACAGATTATTTTATCTAGTATGGCAGACACCAATACTAATTGATGCCTGTTAAACTAAACAGGTTATGAATAGACCGTGGTTAGGAATTTTCTATAACCCTAATTTCAGTTTAAAAGAATGGCATTAGACATGCAGACATAATGAATATTTAAGCAGGTGGCCATTTCCGGAAAATCATAACAACTTCAACATATAAAACAGATATTCATAAGAATCGTAATGTGATATTCAAATTAATATTTAGATAAAACAATTCGTAAACATACAGAACCTCGTCTAGGGGACCCACTGTCATAAAGTAATCACCACTCTATGCAGGTCCAGCCGGCGCTGCAGCTCCTGTATGCTCCTGACTGCTCGATCCTACTCTGCTCGGCAGAGCCTTCGGAGAACGCTCCTTAGACCTAGTAGCAATTGCTTTACCTTACATCCCGGGCTTAAGCACATTGCCCTAATCTGACTAAGAACATGCACCCTATCTCTCTCTTAGGATCCCCTAACGAAATCCCGGTATTCTATGAATACCAAAAACGAACCTATCTATCGAAGCCTAAGATCTGAGACTATTTCTCAGAATCTAAGAAAACAAAACACTAAAGAAAGAAAGAAAACTGAAACTGAAACCCGAGTCTCTCAGTGACTTGTGTACTCGAGAATTGTACACTGGAAGTCTCTGAATGACTCAGATCGAGTGGAGAGGAATGAATTCAACTGCTGGAGGCCTGGGGTATTTATAGCAGCTTTATGGAATGAAAAATTCCAAAACATTCGATGTGGGACAAATTCTGGTGCTTCGGGACGCCCGTCCTGGATTGGGACACCCGTCCTGGTGGTCTGACTGGGTCGGGACGCCCGTCCCGAATTCAGGACGGCCGTCCCGGACCGTTGACCAAGTCAACATTTCCAAAAATTGCATTTTTACCCCAAAATTTGCTGTTTTCGTCTACTTTTCACATGACACTTCCAAAATCATAAAAACTGTGAAATTGAGTAAATAACAATCAATTAAGATCGATTTCCTATCAATTTCACCCTAAATCATACATAAAAACATGCTAAAAAAGGTATATGATTTTCACGTATCACCACCCAAACCATCGACCCTCCTATTCTTGTGCAGGAACCAGAAGAAGGCTCCAAGGACCCAACGCTGACGGATGTCGAAATCGAAGTAGCAAGGAAAGGGAAGACGGAGTTTATTCCTGAGTACCGGCCAAAAGTACCTTACCCTGCCAGACTTATGCACAATAAAGATAAGGAGCAATTTGAAAAGTTTCTTAAGAATTTTAGTCAGATTCATGTTAATTTACCTTTACTTGATGTTATTTCTGAAATGCCAAAGTATGCTAAGTTTTTAAAAGAAGTTGTTAGTAATAAAAGAAAATTTGACATGGACAAGGTGGTTCTTAATGAAGAATGTTCGGCGGTTCTGTTGAATAAACCACCGTCTAAACAGAAAGATCATGGTTGTTTTACCTTGCCATGTACAATTGGAAATATTACTAACATGCATGCATTAGCAGACTTAGGAGCTAGTATTAATCTTATGCCATCTAGTTTATTTGATAAATTAGGATTGCATGATTTGAAAACGACTAGGATGTGCATACAACTTGCAGATAGGACAGTCAAAATCCCCAAGGGAATAATTGAAGATCTCTTAGTAAAGGTCGGAAAATTTGTATTTCCTGTGGATTTCGTTGTCATGGACATGAATGGGGAAGGAGGAGTGCCCCTGATCCTAGGTCGACCATTTCTAGCTACCTCAAAAGCATTAATAGACGTCAGTAATGGTCAAATCAAGTTAAGGGTAGGAAATAATGACATCACTTTTGATCTAAATGAACCCTTAGGTATCCCATGCATTTAGATGATACTTGTTTTTGTGTGGATGCCATGGAACACTTGATTGCAATTAACGTGACAGACCTATGCTCAAACTATCAAGTTCTAAGTGAGGACTCCCTAGAATTAGAGGAGTATGAACTTAGCTCTTCTGAAAATGAAATTACTTCTGATAGTTTCACTGAGATAGGTGATGATGAGATGAAGAAAGAACGAACCTCGTTTGAAGATCCACCAGACTTGGAACTAAAGGAACTACCCACTCATCTGTGCTACGAATTCCTAGATGACAACAAGAAACTTCCCATTATTCTTGCAGCTGATTTGACTGCAGAACAAAGGAAGCTGACTGTGGACATGTGCAGAAAGCATAGAAGAGCCTTTGCCTACAAAATTGCAGATATCCCAGGTATTAATCCAAGCTTTTGTTCGCATAAGATTCTTCTAGAAAATGAGTATAAGCCATGTGTGCAACCTCAAAGGAGGTTGAATCCTAATGTGTGTGATGTTGTTAAGAAAGAAGTCATTAAACTGTTAGATGCAGGACTTATCTACCATATCTCAGATAGTGAGTGGGTAAGCCCGGTGCAGGTAGTACCTAAGAAAGGCGGTATAACAGTTGTTAGGAATGAGCATAATGAACTAATCCCTACAAGAACTGTAACTGGTCATCGTGTATGCATAGACTATAGAAAATTAAATACGGCCACACGAAAAGATCACTTTCCCCTTCCTTTTATTGACCAAATGTTAGAAAGATTATCTGGACACATGTTTTATTGCTTTCTTGATGGGTTTTCTGGTTATTTTCAAATTCCTATTTCCCCTGAGGACCAGCATAAAACTACATTCACATGCCCTTTTGGAACATTTGCATATAGAAGGATGCCTTTTGGTTTGTGTAATGCACCTGCTACATTTCAACGTTGTATGACTGCTATCTTTGAGGACATGTTAGGAAAATCTATGGAAGTATTTATGGATGACTTTTCTGTTTTTGGTAATTCATTTGAGGTTTGTCTAAAGAACTTGGAGTTAATGTTGAAACGTTGTATAAAATCTAACCTGGTTTTAAATTGGGAAAAATGCCACTTCATGGTAAAAGAGGGAATCGTTTTAGGACATAAGATCTCACACCTAGGTATGGAAGTAGATAAGGCAAAAATTGAAGTTATTTCAAAACTACCTCCCAAAAATGTGAGAGCCATTAGGAGTTTTTTGGGACACGCTGGCTTTTATCGTAGGTTTATAAAAGATTTTTCATTAATAGCCAGGCCGTTGACCAATTTACTCGGAAAAGATGTTCCATTTGTCTTTGATGAGAAATGTCTAAAAGCTTTTAATAGACTTAAGGAACTCTTAACTACTGCACCTATCATGACATCACCACTGGAGTCTACCTTTTGAGCTTATGTGTGATGCTAGTGACTATGCAGTAGGAGTAGTTTTAGGACAAAGACATGATAAGAAATTTCATGTAATATATTATGCTAGTAAAACCTTAACTGATGCTCAGGAAAATTACACTACGACAGAAAAGGAATTATTAGCAGTAGTATATGCATTTGATAAGTTTCGATCTATCTAGTCCTGTCTAAAACTATTGTTTATACTGATCATTCGGCACTAAAATACTTGTTCAATAAAACCGACGCAAAACCAAGATTGATTAGATGGGTTTTATTGCTTCAAGAATTTGACATAGAAATTCGGGATAAGAAAGGGGCAGAAAACTTAGCCGCAGACCACTTGTCTAGGTTAGAAAATCCGACCCTAGAAGCCATTGATGAGACAATCATATCTGATAAATTTCCGGATGAGAATCTATGTGCATTATTTGCTATTTTCTCACCCCCTTGGTTTGCAGATATAGCAAATTACTTGGCAGCCCGGACTCTCCCTAGTGATATCACTGCTCAACAAAGAAGAAAATTCTTTGCTGACCTGAAATATTACTATTGGGAAGATCCTTTTCTATTTCGAATATGTGCAGATCAGATGATCAGAAGTGTGTATCTCAAGAAGAAGGTTTCCAAATTCTGGAACATTGTCACTGCGGACCAACAGGCGGTCACTTAGCTGCAGCTAATACCGCCCGAAAAGTATTAGAAGCAGGCTTTTACTGGCCTACCATATTCAAAGACGCCGCAGCATTTACAGGATCGTGCGATGCCTGTCAGAAAGCGGGAACCATATCTTCTCGAAGTCTACCCCAACAGGCAATTCAAAGTGTAGAAATATTTGACATATGGGGTATAGATTTCATGGGTCCGTTTCCTTCCTCTTTTGGTATGAAGTACATCTTAGTAGCCGTAGAATATTTTTCAAAATGGCCTGAGGCACAGGCCCTACCTACTAATGATGCTAGAGCCGTATGCAAATTCCTTAAGCAGATTTTCGCCAGGTTTGGATGTCCAAAAGCCCTAATCAGTGATCGAGGTACGCACTTCTGCAACTCTCAATTGCAGAAGGTACTCCAGCAGTACGGAATTCAGCATCGCATTTCCACAGCCTACCATCCTCAAACCAACGGGCAGGCTGAGGTAACCAATAGGGGAATAAAGAGAATTCCTAGAAAAGACCGTGGGTGTTAACCGTAAGGATTGGGCCAATAAACTGGAGGATGCATTATGGGCCTTCCGTACAGCATACAAGACCACTACGGGGTTCTCACCCTATCGACTAGTCTACGGAAAAGCATGCCACCTTCCGGTTGAACTTGAACATAGAGCTTACTAGGCAGTGCAAAAATGCAATCTCAACGATAATTTAACTAAGGAACACCGAATTCTACAACTCAACAAATTGGATGAGTGGAGGCTCAAAGCCTACGAGAACTCACATCAGTTCAAAATGACAAGTAAACTCCGGCATGACAGACGACTCAGAGCCCAGAAAAATTTTGAACCAGGCGATAAGGTATTGTTGTACAACTCACGTTTCAAATCTTTCCAAGGAAAGCTGCATAGCTGTTGGTCAGGACCGTTCACAATCAAAGAAGTATCACCTTTCGGAGCATGTGACATCATGGATTCTGACGGCATTATTCAAAAAGTAAACGGACAACGCCTAAGATTTACAGAGAGCCGTTTGACTCGTCCGAGCAGACTGTGGACTTCACAGACTAAGGGAGTATCTCTTTCATTTTATTTCTTGTTTTGTTATTTCTATGTTCCTTCTTACCCGTAGTTAGTTGAATAAGTGTGGGGTAAGAATCTTTTCTTTCTGTTTTATTTCTTGTTTTCAAATAAGTGTGGGGTAATTAGATATGCATGAACACTAAGGACAGTGCCAGAATTAAGTGTGGGGTAGCAGTGCACGGTGCACTGTAGCAGTTTGCAAAAATTTTTTGCATGCTTTTGCTTGTTTTCCCCATATTTTCACACCCTTCCAAAAAAAATTTCAAAAGTTTTCCGTCTTTCAGGCTTCTAAATGCAGTATGCTTGGTTAAACAATTACTTATGTCTATGATATGTAGGTAGTATGTTATGGTTAGTAGGAGATAATTGATGACTAGTGCTGAACTAATTGATTAGGAATAGGGAATTCCTGATAACTGAGCACAACTTTGTCTGGATTAGAGACCTCGGCCAATTACCTTTTCAAGACTGAACTAGATAAAATTAGACCAGTTGTAGGATGCATTGACAATTGGAATGACTAGATGAGACTCTAAGCCAAAAGTGAAAATAAATTAAAGAAAGTTAATTAAAATAGGGTAGTTTGCCAGCGGCTTTCGCTACTCGAGAACCACTCCTTCGGGGAACTTAAAGCCTGATGCCCTAAGGTCATGTAGATCTGGGAGTCATCGGAGTGGGACTCGCTACATGGGTAGTTGAAGTTGACGTGTTCTAAGCATACTCAAAATACCCTAGAAAATCTATAAAGAAAATAACTAAATGCTAAAACATTAAAAATCTGATCACCGAAGCTCAGAACTCAAAACGTTGTCTGTTGTTAATATATCTAGCGATGGGTCGAAGTGTTATCTGGTAGTAGTTAAGACAAGAGTACATTGTGTTGACTATCTGGTCTGGACTAGTACACACACTACACATCAGGAAGACCTGATGCATTCCGATTGGTATGCTAAAAGATAGGCTTCATTTACCTATGTCGATTATGAGTAATTAAGGACTGAGTCTTACTAACTGTCACTTAGCATTCAATTATTGTCACTTAATCAATCAGAACCTAAGGCAGAGTACCTATCGTGTAGCTAGTCTGTTGGAAAGTATCTACGATTTTATTAAGTTAAATATCGTACTCCTAGGGAAGTGGCAACGGCTTAGTAGTAACTAGCCTTTTATCCTAACTCCTATCTTATGATCCAGTTATGCAATATTCATCAATAACTTTGATGAGAGGGTGATCCATTCTCCACTAGGTTTAAGTTTAATTAAGCCTAAAAGTGTTTTATAGATAATGTCCTGATTCTATGTTATATTGTTCCTACATGTTGATTGACCTATCTTCGAGTATTTTAGATGCATCTTAGCCTGGATTGCAACTATGTTCTGTGTCTAAAGGCTTACCACATCCGAGGTCTCTAATAAACCGCCCTACCTTAATGACGGCCCTACTCACGGTTCAAGACGAAGGCATCCATGAACGGTACCCTATGTTACTTCAGTATCATGTCGCTTGCCCTAGCCGCCGGCATAATCGGACTCAGCTCGGCCTACCTAGACTACTCTAACAAGCAGGGTGTTCAGCAGGTTATTTTATCTAACATGGCAGGCACCAATTGATGCTTGTTAAACTAAACAGGTTATGAATAGACCGTGGTTAGGAATTGTCTATAACCCTAACTTTAGTTTAAAAGAGCACATTAAAAATGCAGACATAGTGAATATTTAGCAGGTGGCTATTTCCGGTAAAACATAACAACTTCAACATATATAACAAATATTCATAAGAATCGTAATCTGATATTCAAATTAATATTTAGATAAAACAATTCGTAAACATACAGAACCTCGTCTAGGGGACCCACTGTCATAAAGTAATCACCACTCTATGCAGGTCCAGCCGGCGCTGCAGCTCTTGTATGCTCCTGACTGCTCGATCCTACTCTGCTCGGTAGAGCCTTCGGAGAATGCTCCTCAGACCTAGTAGCAATTGCTTTACCTTACATCCCGGGCTTAAGCAAATTGCCCTAATCTGACTAAGAACACGCACCCTATCTCTCTCTTAGGATCTCCTAATGAAATCCCGGTATTCTATGAATACCGAAAACGAACCTATCTATCGAGGCCTAAGATTTGAGACTATTTCTCAGAAACTAAGAAAACGAAACACGAAAGAAAGAAAGAAAACTAAAACTGAAACCCGAGTCTCTCAGTGACTTGTGTACTCGAGAATTGTACATTGGAAGTCTCTAAATGACTCAGATCGAGTGGAGAGGAATGAATTCAACTCCTGGAGGCCTGGGGTATTTATAGCAGCTTTCTGGAGTGAAAATCTCCAAAATATTCGATGTGGGACAAATTCTGGTGCTTCGGGACGCCCGTCCTAGATTGGGACGCCCTTCCTGGTGGTTTGACTGGGTCGGGATGCCCGTCCCGAATTCGGGACTCTCGTCCCGGACCGTTGACCAAGTCAGCATTTCCAAAAATTACATTTTTGCCCCAAAATTTGCTGTTTTCGTCCAATTTGCTCCTGGAACTTCCAAAATCGAAATTTAAGCAATTTTATGTCAATTTGATTCAATTAAGATCAAATACATTCAAATATTGCCCTAATTTATGTCTAAAAACATGCTAAAAAAGGTATACAATTTGTGCATATCAAGACCCTGTGACTAAGAAAAAAGTTCAACCTAGTTGTTGATTTGTTTTCTGCCTGATCATAACAAGCTACTAAAAACATCTAAGACCTTGTCATAGCAACCTAACCAGTCAGACCTGTGTTAAGACTTGTTTGAAGAATTTTTGGAATAAAAACATGACTAGGAATTTAAGTGACTGCACTACGGTTTAGAATCACTAACTTCAGGTAGACTTTGCTTGAGGACAAGCAAAAATCTAAGTGTGGGGTTATCTGATACGCAAAAATCGTATCACCTTTTTAGCATGTTTTTATGTAAGATTTCGGGTGAAATTGAGGGTAAATTGATCTTAATTGTTTGTTATTTACTCAATTTCAAAGTTTTTATGTTTTTGGAAGTGTCAGGTGAAAAGTAGATGAAAACAGCAAATTTTGGGGCAAAAACGCAATTTTTTGAAATGTTGACTTGGTCAAAGGGTCAGGACGGGCGTCCCGACCCAGTCAAAGCACCGGGATGGGCGTCCCGACCTGGTCAACAGACCAGGACAGGCGTCCCAATCCGGGACGGGCATCCCGAACCCCCAAATCCAGTCCCACACCGAAGTTTTGATGAAAAATCACCCCAGGAAGCTGCTATAAATACCCCAGGCCTCCAGCAGTTGAATTCATTCCTCTCCACTCGAAATGAGTCATTTAGTAGTTTCCAGTGTACACTTCTCCAGTACACAACTCACTCAGAGACTCGGATCTCAGTTTTCTTTCTTATTAGTGTTTTGTTTTAGTTTTTGAGAAATAGTCTCAGATCTTAGGTTTACTTAGATAGGTTCGTTTCTGGTATTCATAGAATACCCGGGATTTCGTTAGGAGATCCTAAGAGGGCTCTAGGCGTTCGAAGAGTCAGTCCACAAGGCTGGGCTTAAGTTGGGTATTAAGGTAATGCCAGTTACTAGGCTGAGGAAGCGTCCTCCGAAGATTCTAGTGAGCAGAGTCAGGGCAAGCAATACAACATATACAGCAGTACGCTCCATAGGCGAGACTACGTAAAGGGTGATTTCTTTATGGCATCATTCCCCATGTCCCTCTCTTATATGTTGTTATTGTGTTGTTCTAAATATTTATTATGAATACGAGATTACGATTTTTATGAATAGTTGTTTTATATGTTGACGTTGTTATGTTTTTCCGGAAATAGCCACCTGCTTAACATTCACTATGTCTGCATGTCTAATGTGCTCTTTTAAACTAAAGTTAGGGTTATAGACAATTCCTAACCACTGTCTAATCATAACCTGTTTAGTTTAACAGGCATCAATTTGGTGTTTGCCATGCTAGATAAAATAACCTGCTGAACACCCTGTTTGTTAGAGTAGTCTAGGGTAAGCCGGGCCGAGTCCGATTATGCTGACGGCTAGGGCAAGCGGTATGATCCCCGAAGTGACATAGGGCTTTCATGGATGCCTTCGTCCCGAACCGTGAGTAGGGCCGTCATTAAGGTAGGGCGGTTTATTAGAAACCTCGGATGTGGTACGCCTTTAGACACAGAACATAGTTGCAATCCAGGCTAAGACATGTCTAAAATACTTGAATATAGGTCAATCAACATATAGGAACATTATAACATAGAATCAGGACTTGTCTATAAATCACTTCTAGGATTAATTAGACTTAAACCTAGTGGAGAATGAATCACCCTCTCATCAAAGTATTCGATGAAGATTGCATAACTGGATCATAAGATAGGAGTTAGGATAAAAGGCTAGTTACTACTAAGCCGTTGCCACTTCCCTGGGAGTACGATATTTAACTTAATAAAATCGTAGATACTTTCCAACAGACTAGCTACACGATAGGTACTCTGCCTTAGGTTCTAGTTGATTAAGTGACAATAATTGAATGCTAAGTGACAGTTAGTAAGACTAAGTCCTTAATTACTCATAATCGACATAGGTAAATAAAACCTATCTTTTAGCATACCAATCGGAACGTCATCAGTTTCATTTAGATCAAATGTGATATCTTCATTTTCTACCCTTAGTTTTATTTGACCATTGCTGACATCTATCAATGCCTTAGAGGTAGCTAGAAAAGGTCGGCCTAGAATCAAGGGTACACTACCCTCGCCATTCATATCCATTAAACCAAAATCCACATGAAAGACAAATTTTCCAACCTTTACAAAGATTGCTTTGTTATATATGCTTTGCATGTTGAAGTTACACTCATTTTTTTGGAAAGGTCACCAGCTAAACATACATTATGACTGAATTATCTGCTTTCTCAATTAAACTAGAAGAACGGTTATAGGCAATTCCTAACCATGGTCTAATCATAACCTGTTTAGTTTAACAAACCTTAATTTAGGATAAAAAAGCATTAAGGTCTGCCATATTAGGTGAAATAACTTATAGATCACCATGTTTGTTAGAGTAATCTAATGAGGCTGAGTTTTTTCTCTATGTCGGCGTTAGGGTGAGTGTCATGAATTCTTGAGTGACACAGGTTTTCATGGATACCTTTAACTCAAATCGTGAGTAGGGTCATCATTAAGGTAGGGTGATTTATCAAGTAACTCAGATGTAGTACACAGGTAAGATACAATACATAATTGCTTTCTAGACCAAGATATATCTAAAATACTCGAAGATAGGTCAATCAACATGTAGGAACAATAGAACATACATCAGAATTTATGTCTATTTGATACTCTTGCATGCTAAATACTTATGTGCTATGTGTGATTGGGATCACCAATCAATCTCAAAGATATTGATTAAATATTCACACTTTATCAGGTCCACCGGTGCAACGACTACTTGTATACTCTAGGTTGCTCGACCTGACACTAATCAGCATAACCTTCGAAGAATGCTTCCTTAGACTAGTAGCGATTGCTTTACCTTACATCCTGGGCTCAAGAAATGCCCTATTGACTAGCTCTTCGCTCACCTAATGTCCTCCTAGGATCTCCTAACGAAATCTTGGGTATTCTATGAATACTAAAAACGAACCCTATCTAATCGAATTCTAAGAACATGAGATAAACACTTAGGAAGCAAAGAAAATGAGACGCTCTTTTATTGCTAAACTACTCGTGTGAGTGTAGAAAGATGCACTTGAATCACTAAATGACTTATATCTAGTGTAAAATGATAGACTTGAAGTCACTAAATGACTCAGATCGAGTGATGAGGGATGATTTCAACTGAGGAAGGCCTGGGGTATTTATAGTAGGTGAAATGAGTGAATTTCTCTTGGATTTCCTATGTGGGACAGAAATATGCTGCTCTGGACGCCCGTTTCGAACTCAAAAGTTCTGTAAATTGCGTTTTTGCCCCAATAATTTTTGTTTTCTTGCACATTTCACCTAAAACTTCCAAAATCACAAATTCTACAAAAATATGTTAATATCAATCAATTAAGATTGATTTGGTTCCCATTTTGCCTTAATTTATGCCTAAAACATGCTAAAAAAGTGATATGATTTGTGCATATCAATCATCCTCTGGCGTAAAGAAGTAGACATCGTGGTCGTCAGTCGAGTGGGTACTGGCATAATACTGATAAAATTCCTCTATCTGATTACTGTTGCTGCTACTGATGTTGGTATCTATCATTGTCAACCGACTATGGATATTCGCCATATCTCATCGATACTCAGCCTACAACTCTGCCATCCCATGTGCCATATACCGCTCGAAGGCAGTACATAGTACAAACATTGGGGCCAATGGTGCCTGTGCATAGATGGTCCCGGCGCCGATGGCTCTCCTGGCTGCTCTGTATGGATGGTGCACCTACCCTCTACATCTCGTACTACCATCCCCATGTTCCGGAGAACAGTCAAATTGTTGGGGATGGTGCACGGAGATATCTGAGTAAGCTTCGAGGCCTCAATATCCAACTCCAGGTAGTGGGCTATTCGGGTGATGAATGACCCAAGCCCCAGACACTGCTTTCGAGTGTCTGTCGCGAAGCCCCGCATGGCGAGGATGATAAACTTGCCCATGTCCACAGTGATGCCTTTGTGTACATGGGCCAGAAGGAATGCCTCTGTCTGTGTGACATTCCTCGAAACAATTCGGTGACCTACCAGCGTATGAGCTGCAATAGCATGTAAGTAACGGATGATCAAAAAGATACCTGAGGCCTTCGTAAGGTCGTGATGGTAGGGGGCTCCAGTCGTGTAGATCTGGGCCCAAGCGGTGGAGACGTCATTGGTGAAGTCTCTCACGGTCGACACGTATGTGGGAGTCTCCAATTCCTCCCGCTGCCAAACTCCAAGCCCAATGTTGAACTCAGCTACGCTCATCGACCGATCTATTCTACCTAGTCGGAAAGTGACATGCTCTCGCTGGAATGTAAATGAAGCATAAAACTCACATACCAGCTCCAGATAGGTGGGCTCAGTGACGATGAAGACGCGGTTGTAGGGAAGAATGTCGAGTATGCGCTGAATCTCCTACTCTACTCCAAGTGTCCAGACTGCAGTCCAGTCGAGCATCCTGCCTGCCAAAATGGATGTGTCACAGTGGTGATAGTCATCGTTGGGGTGAACGTGCGCGTTTTGAAGCCATCTTGAATAATTTGAACTTTTGCTTAAAAATTAAAATTTGGCGGGAAAATTCAAAATTTGGCATGAAAATTTTTAAATTCAAATTCTAGAAGCAAATTCGAATTAAGAGGGAAGGATTTGACTAAGGTGAAAATTTTAACTTTTGGCGGGAAAATTCAAATTTTGGAGGGAACTTTGAATTTAAGAAGAAATTAAAAAAATTCAAACATTCAAAAAATTTTAAACTTTTGGGGGGAAAAATTATAGAGTTAGAATTTTTGGTGTGAAAATTATGAGGGGGAGTGCCTCCATTTATAGAGGTTTTCTTCCCTCGAGACGCACGTCCAGCCGACGGGACGCTCGCCCCGATTGCTTCAGGGTGTGTGTCATGCCCGTTTTCAATTTTTATTATTTTTCCGAGCTTCTTTTTATTTTGCAATGTCCTGCAAACTCATTTACACAAAAATTATCTTCTAAGATCAAATTAATCATTAACAAATTATTATAGTGAAGTAATTTGATACAGAATTTGTTTTTGAAAAATTTCTAAAAAATTCTCTTTTTTCAGTTCAAAATTTCTTTGCCATAGTCATTTTTCATCTTTCATATAACAAATATTCATATGATTAAAAAATAAATTTGAAAAATAAATCAGAAATGAAAATTTTTCATATAAATGTTTCATCAAGAACATAAATCATTTGGATAGAAATTTTGAAAAATTAATAAAAACCCATTTATTGCTTTCGAAATAAGGATTAGGATAATGGGTAAATTATTAATTCACGTAATGATTCTAAACAGATGATTTATTTGCTTATGAAAAGAAATCTTCCCTTTTTCTTTGTCATTAGTTTCTCATTTCCCTTAGTTCAACTCTTACTACTTTTATCTCTTCTCGCTGCCTCCTTTGCTCATCACGTATCTCACTTAATTCTCGTAACAGGAGTGCATTTCTATCTTCCTGAAGATTCACCAAAGCTCTGAGTTGATCTACACGTGTGGTCATATTCAGTATAACCTGATCTGTGTGACAGAATCTATCTGCTATCGTCTGATCTATAGAATAGATCTTATTAGTCAGATTATCCATCTGCACAGATAAAACTAATTGAAAACCATTAGTGCTACCCCCGAATGAAGGTATGGTGTAAACTCTGGAGATGTGGGTGAATTCGAGATACGATCAAGAAAGGTTGGTAGATGATATGCACAAATCATATCACTTTTTAGCATGTTTTTTGGCACAATTTAGGGCGAAATTGGAGTTAAATCGTTCTCAATTGACTGTTATTATGCAATTTCGCAGTTTTTGTGATTTTGGAAGCTTCAGGTGAAATATGCAAGAAAATGGCAAATTTCGGGACAAAAACGTGATTTTTGGAAGTTCAGAAGTCAGGACGGGTGTCCCAAGACCAGGACGGGCGTCCTGACCCGGTCAAAGACCCGGGACGGGTATCTCGGACCCAGGATCAGTGTCTTGACCCGGTCAACAGGTTAGGATGGGTGTCCCAGATTCGGGACGGGTGTCCCGAACCCCTGTATAGACTCCCACATCATTTTATGCATAAAAAATCACTCAGTTCCCCTGCTATAAATACCTCAAGCCTTTCACAGTTGATTTCATTCCTCTCCACTTGATCTGAGTCATTCAGTAGCTTCCAGTACACAGTTTTCTACTGTCTACGAGTCATTCAGTGATTTCAGGTGTTTTCGTTCAAGTAGATTTCTAGTTTTCGAGAGTGTCTCGTGTTCTTTGTTTTCTGAGAGTCTATCTCAGATCTTAGAATACGACTAGATAGGGTTCGTTTTTAATATTTATAGAATACCCGGGATTTCGTTAGGAGATCCTAAGAGAGCACTAGGTGTTCGAAGAGTTAGTCAACAGGGCTTTGCTTAAGCCCGGGATGTAAGGTAAAGCAATAGCTACTAGGCTGAGGAAGCGTCCACCAAAGGTTCTGTCGAGCAGAGTCGGGTCAAGCAGTCCATGATATACAAGCAGTTGCTCCATCAGTGGACCTAATAAAGGGTGAATACTTTATGGTGGTGGTCCCCTTGTCCCTCTCTTTATATGTTTGTACTGTGTTTGTCCAAAGACCTATTTGAATATTAAATTATGATAGAATGTGTGTTTTGCATGTTGAAGATATTTACATTTTTTCGGAAAGGTCACCGGCATAATTATCATTATGATTGTATATCTACTTGCTCTTTTAAATTAGATGAACGGTTATAGACAACTCCTAACCACGGTATAATCATAACCTGTCTAGTTTATCAGGCCTTAATTTAGGGCTTTGTGTGCGGACGGAAGCATTAAGGTCTACCATATTAGATGAAATAACCTATAGATCACCATGTTTGTTAAAGTAGTCTGTGTAGGCTGAGTTCGTGTGTTTATGCCAGCGTTAGGGCGAGCGGCATGATCTCCTGAGTGACACAAGACTTTCATGGATGCCTTTAGCTCGAACCGTGAGTAGGGCCGTCAATGGCGATGGGGCGGTTTCTTAGATAACTCATATGTGGTACACAAGTAGAATCAGTATATAATTGCAATCCATACCAAGATATATCTAAAATACTCGAAGATAGGTCAATCAACATGTAGAAACAATAAAACATATATCAGAACACTGTATGTAAAACACTCGTGTATGCTTAAGTAAACTTGAACCTAGTGTAGAATGAATCAACCTCTCATCAAAGATTTTGATGAATGATTGCATAACTGGATAATAAAATGAAAGTTAGGGTAAAAGGATAGTTACTACTAAGCCGTTACCACTTCCCTAGGACTACGATAAATTCTTAAATTAAAATCGTAGGTACTTTCCAACAGACTAGCTACACGATAGGTACTCTGCCTTAGGTTCTGATTGATTAAGTAACAACATAGATGCTTAATGTGACAATTAGTAATTCTAAGTCCTTAGTTATTCATAATCGATATAGGGTAAATAAAACATATTTTTAGCATATCAGTCTGAACGCATCAGTAGAATTTCAAGAGCTCTCTGGATAGGAGTGTGAACTGGAGATTTTGGTTGTTCGTCCCTTGGAGGAAAAGTGTCTTAAGAGGGATCCACTTCTTCTTTAGAACTTGGTACACATGCGTTTAGGAATTTGTTTACTAAAGCACTAGTATCTTATCTCGAGTTTATTTCTATTGCTTGTGGAAGGTTAGCCCCTAGAGGTGCATAAATATTAGGGTTAGATGGTCCTTCTGGTTTCTTTTTCTTTCGAACAAGAGTTTCGGGGTTGTCTAATTGGTCTACTACTTTGTTAGTAGCTGCTCTTGTCCTCTTCATCTATAATTGCAAAGTCTGGATTAGATTAATTTCTAAAAATAATATTTTTAGAAATTATAAAAAAACAAATAGAAAAAAGTATAACCAAGAAAATTATAAAAATATGTTTTTATTTATTTATTTGTTTATTTTATTATTATTTTTTATAGCAGATTTCCTTAATATGCTTTTAGAAATTTTCTAAAATTTGATTAACCTAAACTTCTTAATTTTAGATAATTTCTAAAATTAATTATTTAAGGTAACCCTATAGAAAATTGATTGACTAATCCAAATAAAAATGATTGTTTACTAAGGTATAGATTCTACCCTAACTTAAGGCCTGTTAAACTAAACAGGTTATGATGCAGACCATGGGTAGGAATTGTCTATAACCGTTCATTTAGTTTAAAAGAGCAAACAGATAATCAGACATAATGTTAATTTAGCAAGTGACCTTTCCGGAAAAATGAGTAGAACCACGTGCAAAACATGTATAATATAGCAATCATAATTTAGTATTAAAATTGATGTTTAGACAAACATAACACAAAGATATACAGAGAGGATTTAGGGGACACCACCATAAAGTAATCAACCCTTTATCAGGTCCGCCGGCTTTGCCAATCCTTGTATACTTTGGGTTGCTCGACCTAACTCTGATCAGCAGAACCTTCGGAGAACACTTCCTTAGCCTAGTAGTTGTTTCTTTACCTTACATCCTGGGATTAAGCAATGCCTTGTTGACTAGCTATTCGCTCACCTAATGCTCTCTTAGGATCTCCTAACGAAATCTTGGGTATTCTATGAATACCAATGACGAACACTATCTAATCAAATTCCCGAAATCTGAGATAAACACTCAGGAAAAAAGAGAAAACGAGACACTCTTTATTGCTAGATGGCTTGTGTTCAATGTTGAGGGATATCTCTAACCTTCCAACCCCTAGGGTATTTATAGGTGTCAAACGGAAGAGGTTTTACATTAATTTTTGATGTGGGACAAAACTCTTCTGCTCGGGATGCCCGTCCTGAGCTTGGGATGCCGCTCCAGAAGCTTTGACCGGGTCAAGATGCCCGCCCCGAGCCCTTGACTCCGTCAGGGCAGGCGTTTTGGCTCCGGGGCACTCGCCCCGAGCTCAAAACTTCTGAAAATCGCATTTTGCCTCGATATTTGCTATTTTCATGCAATTTACTCCTGAAACTTCCAAAATCACAAATTATGCAAAAAGATATCAATTTCAATCAATTAAGATCAATTTGATTCTAATTATGCCCTAATTTGTGTCTAAAAATATGTTGAAAAGAAATATGATTTGTGCACGGTTCCAGACATTAACCGATATACTAGATGTACCAAGATAATTTCATACTTACAGAATAAACAGATATACCTAATGCACCATGATAGTGCCAGATGTATAAAATAAAAAGATGTATCAGATGCACTATAACAGTGCCAGATGTATAACTATCTCTTTTGTTATAGTTTGGTCATATCATATATCTGAACCTTAGATGATATAACATCTGCATAACCTGCTATGGTACAACCTTGCAAAATATACACGCTACCTTGTTGAACACCTTTCAAAGCTACATCAGAACCTTTGCAGACATGTATAATTAAAACCATTATTGTCTAGATCCATTAATGATATCAGATTCTTGGTCATGTGAGCACCATGTTTCACATTGTTTAATATACAAAATGTACTATCATGTGTATTTATCTTCATAGAGCCTATTCCAAACACCTTGCAGACAGAGTCATTTGTTATGGAGATACTACCTTTGTCTACCTGCTCGTAGGTTGTGAACCATTCTTTGTGCATACACATATGGTAGGATGCCCCAAAATCTAGAATCCACACATCTTTGTAACGTGTGTGTTCTCCAACCATTAAAGCTATATTGTCATCAGAATTTGTATCTACTTCTACTATAACTGCAGTGTCTGACTGATGTTCAAGCTCTTTCTTCTTCTTATTCGGGCAGTCATTCTTTCAATGCCTTTTTCTTTATAATAGTTGCATATGTCATTAGGTTTTGGGCCCTTTCTAATTGACTTTCCATAGCTACCACTACCACTAGCTACTAACCTAACATCACGATTATCAAAAACTATACGAGTCACCTTGTTTTGTAACTCTTTGGAATGAATGAATGATCTAAGATCATCTAGAGAAACTGTATCTTTTCCAACAATAAAAGATTGCACAAAATTCTCATATGATAATGATAAAGATACTAACAGAATTAGAGCTGCATCCTCATCTTCAACCTTAACATCAATATTTCGTAATTCTAATAAAATTGTGTTCAATTGATCTAAGTGATCTCTGAGTTGCGTACCTTCATGCATTCGTAGACTAAAAAAGACATATCAAGAGTAATTTGTTGGTTAAAGACTTCGTCACGTAGAGACTTTCAAGCTTTAACCACATACTAGAAGTAGATTGTTCATCAACGACTTCAATGATAACTTCATCAGCAAGGCACAACATGATTTTGGTGAGGGAAATCTCAAGCAAATAGAGGAATATGCTGGAAAAAATGATTGGAATTGTGTGGATCTAAGAGTGAAGGAGGATTGGTGATGCGTTCCGATCGACATGCTAAAACACAGGATTTATGTACCTATTTTGATTATGAATAATTAAGGATCGAGTCTTACTAATTATCACTTTTAGCAATATTTAGTGTCACTTAATCAATCAGAACCTAAGGTTGAGTACCTATCGTGTAGCTAGTTCTTTGGAAAGTATCTACGATTTTAATTTATTAATATCGTACTCCCAGGGAACTGGTATCGGCATAGTAGTAACTATCCCTTAATCCTAACATTTATCTTATCATGCAATTAATCAATCATTTAATCAATATCTTTGAGATTGATTGGTGATCCCAATCACATATAGCACATAAGTATTTAGCATGCAAAAGTATCAAATAGACATAAATTCTTATGTATGTTCTATTGTTTCTACATGTTGACTTACCTATCTTCGAGTATTTTAGATATATCTTGGTCTAGAATGCAATTATGTACTATATCCTGCTTGTGTACCACATCTGAGTTACTTGATAAATCACCCTACCTTAATGATGACCCTACTCACGGTTCGAGTTAAAGGTATCCATGAAAAGCTATGTCACTCAAGAATTCATGCCACTCACCCTAACGCCGGCATAGAGAATAAACTTAGCCTATGTCTATAAGATAACTCTTGCATGCTTATTGAATATGTGTTATATGTGGTTGGGATCACCAATCCATCAAAGATATTGATGAACGATTGTTTAATTGATGATGGGTTTCCGACCGATGTGCTAAATAGGTGTTATTTTACCCTATGTTGATTATGAATAATTAAGGACTGTGATTGACTAATTGTCACATTTAGTCTCTATGGTGTCACTTAATCAGCCAGAACCTAAGGCAGAGTACCTATCGTGTAGCTAGTCTGTTGGAAAGTATCTACGATTTTATTAAATAAATATCGTACTCCCAGGGAAGTGGCAACGGCTTAGTAGTAACTAGCCTTTTATCCTAACTCCTATCTTATAATCTAGTTATGCAATCTTCATCAAATACTTTGATGAGAGGGTGATTCATTCTCCACTAGGTTTCAGTCTAATTAAACCTAGAAGTGTTTTATAGATGAGTCCTGATTCTATGTTATACTCTTCCTATATGTTGTCTGACCTATATTCGAGTATTTTAGATATATCTTAGCCTGGATTGCAACTATGTTCTGTGTCTAAAGGCGTACCACATCCGAGGTCTCTAATAAACTGCCCTACCTTAATGACGGCCCTACTCATGGTTCGGGACAAAGGCATCCATGAAAGCCCTATGTCACTTCGGGGATCATACCGCTTGCCCTAGCCGCCGGCATAATCGGACTCAGCTCGGCCCCTACCTAGACTACTTTAACAGGCAGGGTGTTCAACACGTTATTTTATCTAGCATGGCGGACACCAATACTAATTGATGCCTGTTAAACTAAACAGGTTATGATTAGACCGTGGTTAGGAATTGTCTATAACCCTAACTTTAGTTTAAAAGAGCACATTAACCATGCAGACATAGTGAATATTTAGTAGGTGGCTATTTCCGGAAAAACATAATAACGTCAACATATAAAACAACTATTCATAAACATCATAATCTCGTATTCATAATATGTATTTAGAACAAAACAATAACAACATATAAGAGAGGGACATGGGGACTGATGCCATAAAGAAATCACCCTTTACGTAGTCTCGCCGACGGAGCGTACTGCTATATATGTCGTATTGCTCGCTCTGACTCTGCTCACCAGAACCTTCGGAGGACGCTTCCTCAGCCTAGTAACTGGGCTTTACCTTAATACCCAACTTAAGCCCAGCCCTGTGGACTGACTCTTCGAACGCCTAGAGCCCTCTTAGGATCTCCTAACGAAATCCTGGGTATTCTATGAATACCAGAAACGAACCTATCTATAGAAACCTAAGATCTGAGACTATTTCTCAGAAACTAAAACAAAACACTAATAAGAAAGAAAACTGAGATCCGAGTCTCTGAGTGAGTTGTGTACTAGAGAATTGTACACTGTACACCACTAAATGACTCAGATCGAGTGGAGAGGAATGAATTCAACTGTTGGAGGCCTGGGGTATTTATAGCAGCTTCCCGGAGTGAAAATCTCTGAAAAATTCGATGTGGGACAGCTTCTGGCGGCTCGGGACGCCCGTCCCGACCCTTTGACCGAGTCAACATTTCCAAAAATTGCGTTTTTGCCCCAAAATTTGCTGTTTTCGTCTACTTTTCACCTGACACTTCCAAAATCATAAAACCTATGAAATTAAGTGAATAACGAACAATCAAGATCAAATTACCCTCGATTTCACCCAAATTCATACATAAAAACATGCTAAAAAAGTGATACGATTTTCGCGTATCAGATAACCCCACACTTAGCTTTTTGCTTGTCCTCAAGCAAAGTCTACCTGAAGTTACTTAAATTCCTAGTCATGTTTTTATTCCAAAAATTCTTCAGACAAGTCTTAATACAGGTCTGTCTGGTTAGGTTGCTATGACAAGGTCTCAAATGTCTCTAGTAGCTTGTTATGATCAGGCAGAAAATAAATCAACAACTAGGTGGGACTTTTTTCTTAGTCACAGGGTCTTCCTGATGTGTAGTGTGTGTACTAGTCCAGACCAGATAGTCAACACAATGTACTCTTGTCTTAACTACTACCAGATAACACTTCGACCTATCGCTAGACATATTAACAACAGACAACTTTTTGAGTTCTGAGCTTTGGTGATCAGATTCTTAATGTTTTAGCATTTAGTTATTTTCTTTATAGATTCAGGGTATTTTGAGTCTGCTTAGAACACGTCAACTTCAACTACCCATGTAGCGAGTCCCACTCCGATGACTCCCAAATCTACACGACCTTAGGGCATCAGGCTTTAAATTCCCCGAAGGAGTGGTGCTCGAGTAGCGAAGGCCGCTGGCAAACTACCCTTATTTGATTAACTTCTTTTAATTTCTTTTCACTTCTAGCTCAGAGTCTCATCTAGTCATCCTAACTGCCAATATATCCACAACTGGTCTAATTTTATCTAGTTGAGTCTCGAACAGGTAATTGGTTGTGGTCTCTAATCCAGACAAAGTTGTGCTCAGTTATCAGGAATTCCCTATTCCTAATCAATTAGTCCAAGATAGCTATCAATTATCTCCTACTAACCATAACATACTACCTACATATCATAGACATAAGCAATTGTTTAACCAAGCATACTGCATTTAGACGTCTAAAAGATGGAAAAATTTTGAAATTTTTTTGGAAGGGTGTGAAAGTACGTGAAAACAAGCAAAATCATGCGAAAAATTTTGCACTCTGCTACAGTGCACCGTGCACTGCTACCCCATACTTAAGTCTGGCACTGTCCTCAGTGTTCATGCATATCTAATTACCCCACACTTATTTGAAAATAAGAAATAAAACAGAAAAGATTCTTACCCCACACTTATTTGAAAATAAGAAGTAAAACAGAAAAATAAAGGATTCTGTATGGGTAAGTAAGACATAAAATAAAATAATGCAAACAATTCTGCATGTCATATAAATCAAATTTGTACATAGATTTATACGTCATACAGCCCAGACATGTTTATACACATAGAACAAGAAAAACAAAAACGAAAGAAAAAAGAAAGAAAAGGAAAGAAGGAGAGAGAGACTAAGAACCCGGCGGATCGTTGTCCAGTGGACCTAAGTCTGCTAAGTCAAACTCAATGTTTTCCGCTACTCGGGAAGTCTGCTGATGTATCTCCTCAATCCTGCTGGTGTTCATGGCGATCCTATCATCTATCATCGCCAACCGTCTGTCAATCCTGTCCTCCATCATCGTCAGCCGTCTGTCAATCCTGTCCATATCTCGAATGTATCGGGCTGATAGTTCTACCAATCCGTGCGACATGTGTCGTTCGAAGGCAGTACGTGGCACGAACGTCTCGGATGGAGGGATATGCGCTGGAAATGCTTCCGATGCCGATGCCTGTCCTGTCTGCTCCGTGTGGATGGTGTCGCGGCCATTCACAGCCCGAACAACCATTCCCATGTTCCGTAGAATGGTAACGTCTGTGGGAATGGTGGTTGGGGCGACCAGAGTAAGCTCCGAGCCCTCTATGTCCAACTCCAGGTAGCGGGCTAGCCTGGTGATGTATGGTCCGAGTCCCAGACACTGTTTCCTAGTGTCTATAGCGAATCCTCACATGACGACCGCTATGAGTCTAGCCATCTCTACTGTAGATCCCATGTGCATGTTGGCTAGAAGGAACGTCTCCATCCGGGTGACAGTTCCGGGCGTTGTCAGTCGTCCTGACAATGTGTGTGCAATGATAGCATGCAGGTAACGAAGAGTAGGATAAATACCTGTGGCTTTTGCAAAGCTATGCTGGTATGGGACACGCGTCATGCAGATCTGAGCCCAAGCAGTGGAGACGTCTGCAGACGTGAAGTCTCGAACTGCTGTGGTGTATGCGGGCGTATCCAGCTCATCTCTCTGCCAGATGCCTAGGGCGATGCCGAACTCGGCCATGCTCATCGATCGATCTATTCCGCCTAAACGGAATGTGATATGCTCCTGGTGGCAGGTAAAAGATGCATAGAACTCACATACCAGCTCCAGGTATGTGGGCTCGGTGACGATGAATACTCGACTGTAGGGTGGCACGTCGAGTATGCGTCTAACTTCCGGCTCTACTCCCAGTGTCTGTACTGCTGCCCAATCCAGTGTTCTGCCCGCCAGTATAGTACGCCCGATGTACCCAGTGCATCTCTCTTGGTATGCTGTGCTGGAGGGAAACAGCATAAAAGGATGTGCCACTGAGGTAACTGTCATGGTAGATGTGGTACGAGCACGTTTGGGAGCCATTTAAAACGTATGAGAGAGTGTAGGTTGGAAAGAAAGCTTTAAACTCAAATTCTGGAGGTGAATTTGAATTCAGAAGGATGAAATTAGGTTAGGGACGGATTTTGAATTTTTGGCGGGAAAATCGAATTTTGGAGGGAAATTCAAATTTTTGGGTGAAGTTTAAAATTCAAATTTTGGAGGGAAATTCGAATTTTTAAACTTTGAAGAGTTTGCCAAAAATTTGTAGAGAGAAGGTAGAGAAATGTTTTTAGAGAGATGAATTTTTGGTTGTAGACTTGAGAGAAAATGAAAAAATTGAATTTTTATAGAAGGGGCGGCCTTCGGGACGCCCGTCCCGGAGGAAGGACTCCCGTCCAGAACCGGGACGCCCGTCCCGGGTTGCATCGGGACGCGTGCCAATTCCGGGAAAATTTTTTTTTTTCGTAATTCCCTGAAAATCTCAAGATACCAAAAATAATCATAATTCTTAACAAGGCTTCATGTTTATCCAATGAAATTCAGAAGTTGTTAAAAACTCAATGCAAAAATTCCTCAGTCTCTTTTCGAAAATTGTGACTACCCTAATTTTATCCTAACTTAAATTCAGCAAGAATTTCAGAAAAACAAAATTGAGTTTGTGCAATGTAATTAGTGGAAAATAAACTGTATTTTCAAAACTCTTGTTTTTCATAGAAATTCGAAATAAAATGTCTGAAGAAAATTGTTGAATATAAAGGACCCTTTAAAAATGTTTGAAAAAAAAGAAAAATAAGGGTCAATTATTCAAGTTTCAGTTCAAACGAATTATTTGTTGAAAGTAAAAGAATCTTCCCTTTTTAACGAATCCTATCTCTGATCTCATGTAGTTCTGTTCGAATGCTTCGCATTTCTATGCGTATGGTTCTCATCTCATCCCTCTGCCTGTTCTGCTCACTGCGTAAATCAGCCATCTCTCGGAGTAGTTGTGCACCTTGGTTCTCCTGAAGATTGACCGTGGCTCTGAGTCGATCTACGTTAGTTGTGATATTCAGACTTAGTTGGTCTAAATGACACAGTCTACTGGCAATCCCTTGGTCCATCTCATAGACCCTTTGAGTTAGCGTGTCTATCTGCACGGACAACATTGAATAATAACCGTTAGTACTCCCCGCAGATGAAGGGGTGCGCTCGTTAGGTGTTGGGGTGTATGCAGGAGAGGTTGGTGAATTTTGGGTTTGGTCAGTAGGGGGTGGATTTAGAGGAACTCTCTGGGCAGGAGGGTGAATTGGAGATCTCTGGGGTACTTCTCTAGGAGGGAAGGTATCCTCAGAAGGATCTTCTTCCGTGGGACTATGCTCACTGGTGTTCAGGAATCGTCTCACTAGTTCACTGGCATCAGGGCTTGAGTTTACTTCCACTGGTTGTGAAGGAAGAGTCCCTCGTGGTACTTCTGGTGCAGGCCTAGATGGGCCCTCTGGTTTTGTCTTCTTCGGTCCTGGAGTGTCAGGGTTTTCTGTCTTTTTGCCTGGTTAGTAGCTGCTTGTTCTCTTCATCTTTGAGTGCAAAGTCTGGTTAGAAATAACAAATAGCAAAAAGTAGGACAGTGAAACAAAAGCAAGAAAAATATTTTTATGGATTTTGATTTTTATTTAGAAAGCAGTAAATTTCCTTAATATGGTTTTAGAATAATTTTCTAAAATTTGATTATCCTAAGTGTCTTAATTCCAGATATTATCTAAAATTAATTAGTTATGATAATCCTATATTTAGGAAAGTGATTGTCTAACTAGTATAAGATAAGTTAAGTCAAAAGTCTAGGTTACTACCGCTACCTATCATAAGTTTCTAGAATTGTGGCCAATAATCCTAAATTCATTATGATATTTCCCCGGCAACGGCGCCAAAAATCTGATGGGTTTCCGACCGATGTGCTAAATAGGTGTTATTTTACCCTATGTTGATTATGAATAATTAAGGACTGTGATTGACTAATTGTCACATTTAGTCTCTATGGTGTCACTTAATCAGCCAGAACCTAAGGCAGAGTACCTATCGTGTAGCTAGTCTGTTGGAAAGTATCTACGATTTTATTAAATAAATATCGTACTCCCAGGGAAGTGGCAACGGCTTAGTAGTAACTAGCCTTTTATCCTAACTCCTATCTTATAATCCAGTTATGCAATCTTCATCAAATACTTTGATGAGAGGGTGATTCATTCTCCACTAGGTTTCAGTCTAATTAAACCTAGAAGTGTTTTATAGATGAGTCCTGATTCTATGTTATACTGTTCCTATATGTTGTTTGACCTATATTCGAGTATTTTAGATATATCTTAGCCTGGATTGCAACTATGTTCTGTGTCTAAAGGCGTACCACATCCGAGGTCTCTAATAAACCGCCCTACCTTAATGACGGCCCTACTCACGGTTCGGGACGAAGGCATCCATGAAAGCCCTATGTCACTTCGGGGATCATACCGCTTGCCCTAGCCGCCGGCATAATCGGACTCAGCTCGGCCCCTACCTAGACTACTTTAACAGGCAGGGTGTTCAACATGTTATTTTATCTAGCATGGCAGACACCAATACTAATTGATGCCTGTTAAACTAAACAGGTTATGATTAGACCGTGGTTAGGAATTGTCTATAACCCTAACTTTAGTTTAAAAGAGCACATTAAACATGCAGACATAGTGAATATTTAGCAGGTGGCTATTTCCGGAAAAACATAATAACGTCAACATATAAAACAACTATTCATAAACATCATAATCTCGTATTCATAATATGTATTTAGAACAAAACAATAACAACATATAAGAGAGGGACATGGGGACTGATGCCATAAAGAAATCACCCTTTACGTAGTCTCGCCGACGGAGCGTACTGCTGTATATGTCGTATTGCTCGCTCTGACTCTGCTCACCAGAACCTTCGGAGGACGCTTCCTCAGCCTAGTAACTGGGCTTTACCTTAATACCCAGCTTAAGCCCAGCCCTGTGGATTGACTCTTCGAACGCCTAGAGCCCTCTTAGGATCTCCTAACGAAATCCCGGGTATTCTATGAATACCAGAAACGAACCTATCTATAGAAACCTAAGATCTGAGACTATTTCTCAGAAACTAAAACAAAACACTAATAAGAAAGAAAACTGAGATCCGAGTCTCTGAGTGAGTTGTGTACTAGAGAATTGTACACTGGACACCACTAAATGACTCAGATCGAGTGGAGAGGAATGAATTCAACTGTTGGAGGCCTGGGGTATTTATAGCAGCTTCCCGGAATGAAAATCTCTGAAAAATTCGATGTGGGACAGCTTCTGGTGGCTCGGGACGCCCGTTCTGTTCTGTTGACCAGGTCGGGACGCCCGTCCCGGGTCCTGGACGCCCGTCCAGGTGCCAAGACTTGGTCGGGATGCCCGTCCCGACCCTTTGACCGAGTCAACATTTCCAAAAATTGCGTTTTGCCCCAAAATTTGCTGTTTTCGTCTACTTTTCCACTGACACTTCCAAAATCATAAAAACTGTGAAATTAAGTGAATAACGAACAATCAAGATCAAATTACCCTCGATTTCACCCAAATTCATACATAAAAACATGCTAAAAAAGTGATACGATTTTCGCGTATCAATTGAATAAATAAGATTATTGTTAGGATTAAGGGATAGTTGCTACTAAGCCATTATCAGTTCCCTGGGAGTACGATATTAATAATTTTAAAATCGTGGATACTTTCCAAGGACTAGCTACACGATATGTACTCTGGCTTAGGTTCTGATTGATTAAGTGACAACAATTCAATGCTAAAGTGACAATTAGTAAGACTCAATCCTTAATTACTCATAATCAATATAGGTAAACAAATCCTATCTTTTAGCATACCAATCAGAATAGCATCAGATTTTTGGCACCGTTGTCGGGGAACATTCATAAAATTTTAGGATTCCTGATCAAAATTCTAGAAGGTTATGATAGGTAATGGTAGTAATCTATACTTTAATAAACACTCAATCTTATTTAAATTAGTCAATCAATTTCCTAGACTACAGGATTATCATAATTAATCAAATTTTAGAACATCATTCTAAAACCATACTAAGGAAATCAAATTGGAAAAAACAGTTAAAAACAAAATAAATTCTTTTCTTTTCTTCTATAAATTCTATTTTCTAAAAAATATGATTTTCTAGAAAATAAAAGAAAAAAAATTTTGTTACAATTTTTTTCTCTGTTTGTTCGTTATTAAGTTTTTAAAATTTTTATTTCCCTTTTATTTGTATATTTCCCAATGTTGTGCTCTTTGAATTGTTTTTACTCCACTAACTTTTTGCTCAGACTTATGGTGTACTTTTGTAGGTTTATGACTCAAACCTCAGAAGCTGACCTTGAAACCCCAGTTGAAAACCCCGAAAACCTCATCCGTACAACTAACAGAAGAAGAGCAAAAATGGCTTCCGAAAGACCTCCACTCGAGTCCTACATCCAGCCACAAACCATACCGATGTCCTCCGCTATCAGGATTCTTGGAAATCCTCGCTAGGACCTTAAACAGAATGTGCTCCAATTAATAATCAATCGGGTTCAATTTGGAGGAACTACTGTCGAGAATCCCCTTGAGCACTTGACTGAATTTTTGGCCCTCTGCGAAGGTCTTAAAGGAGACAACACTGTGAAGGTGACTAAGCTGAACCTCTTACTCGATTCACTTATCGACAGAGCTAAAAGATGGTTGGCACACTTGCCTACTAACTCAATCATAACTTGGGATGAGTTAAGTAAGGCATTCTTGGAGGAATACTATCCTGCAATAAGAGTTTTAGAATATCGCAAAGCTCTTTCCAGTTTTACTCAAGTTGCAGATGAGACGGTAATCGAAGCTTGGGATAGATTCAAGGAACTCCTCAGGCTCTGTTCGCAACACGGACTTACTGATGCTCTGCTGATCCAACAATTTTACGGGGGTATGACAGAAATAGGCAAGCAAGTTCTTGATGGACTCAACCCTCAGTGCGATTTTAATGGCCTTAACGAAGTAGACGCTAGGAACGCCCTAGAGAGACTCTACAAGAATAGTAAGAATTGGCGCACAAGTGGTCGCACCAAGAAATAATCGGTTAATGTAGTTAATGCTTCTATCGATGAACAGTTCGAGGCATTCAAAGCTAGTGTCACTAGCCAGCTTAATACCTTCCAACAAGGAAAGAACATTTAGGCCGTATATCAAATCTACAAATTTTTCCAAGGACCGCATTCAGTGGGGATTGTTATGGAAATGGAATATTAACTGTTTCATAAGAAATAGAACAAGTTGAGGTAGTTAACTTTGCCCCTATGGGAAATACATACAATCCCAGCTGGAAGAACCATCCTGGATTTAGCTGGAGAAATAACTCTGGAAATGCAAATTTCCAAAAGCGAGCACCTCAGCAAATGCCCTATCTGCAGAACCAGCAAATCGCTTTGCCTACACCAAGGAACTATGTTGTTCTAGTCAACCCCATGCAAGAATTTCGAGATATACTAAAAAGCATTGCGAACTCCAACAAGGAAAGGATGGAGTCAAATAAAAAGGTTCAAGAGGCTCATGGAGAAAGGATTCAACAGAAATAGAATTGGCAGAAGCAGACCGAGCAGACAGTCAGAAACACACAAGCCGCCTTGCAGAACTTGGAGAGACAGATGGGGCAGCTCTCGACCCATTTATCTCACAGGTAGTGAGGAACACTACAAAGTAACACTAAAACCAACCCACAAAATGAATGCAAGACCATTACTTTAAGATCTAGTAAAGTTCTACATCCTTCTCCTTCAAAATCTTCTGATCCTCCTATTCGTGCAGGAAGAAGAAGGAGTTTATCCCTAAGTACCGACCAAGAGTACCTTACCCTTCAACACTGATGCAGAATAAAGATAAGGAGCAATTTGAAAAAAAATTCAAAACGTTTAGTTAGATTCATGTTAATTTGCCTTTGCTTGTGGTTTTTTCTGAAATGCCTAAATATGCTAAGTTTTTAAGGGAAATTATTAGTAATAAATGAAAATTTGACAAGGACAAAGTGGTTCTTAATGAAGAATGCTCGGCAGTTCTACTGAACAAATTGCCCTCCAAACTGAAAGATCCAGGTTGTTTTACTTTGCTATGTACATTTGGAAATATTATTAATATGCATGCATTAGTAGACTTAGGAGCCAGTATCAATTTAATGTCATCTAGTTTATTTGATAAATTAGGTTTGCATGAGTTGAAAACTTCTAGAATGTGTATACAACTTGCTGATAGGACAGTCAAAATTCCCAGAGGGATAATTGAAGACCTCTTAGTAAAAGTTGGAAAATTTGTCGTTCTTGTGGATTTTATTGTCATGGATATGAATGGCGAGGGTGGTGTACCTTTGATTCTAGGCCGACCTTTTCTAGCTACCTCTAAGGCATTGATCGATGTCAGTAATGGTCAAATAAAACTAAGGGTAGAAAATGAGGATATCACATTTGATCTAAATGAAACCCTTAAGTATCCCATGCATCTAGATGATATATGTTTCTATGTGGATGCTATTGACCAGTTGATTGAAGTTAACATGACAGATCTTTGATCAAACTATCCAGTCTTGAAAGACGACTCTTTGTAATTGGAAAGAACTGATCCCAGTTTGTCCAATAATGAAACTAGCTCTGATAATTTTGTTGAGATAGGTGCTCATGAGCTGAAAAAGGAACAAACATCATTCGAAGATCCACCAGACTTGGAACTGAAAGAACTACTAAAACATCTATGTTATGAATTCTTAGACGACAATAGAAAACTTCCTATCATTCTTGCAGCTGACTTGACTGCAGAACAATGGAAGTTGACTGTGGACATACTCAAAACGTACAAAAGAGCCTTTTGCATACAAAATTGCGGATATTCCAGGTATCAATCCGAGCTTTTGCTCGCATAAGATTCTTTTGGAAAATGAGTATAAGCCATGTGTGCAACCTCAAAGGAGGTTGGATCCTAATGTGTGTGATGTAGTTAAAAAGGAAGTCATTAAACTATTGGATGCTGGACTTATCTATCCTATCTCTGATAGTGAATGGGTAAGCCTGGTACATGTGGTACCTAAAAGGTGGAATAACAGTTGTTAGAAATGAGCATAACCAATTAATTCCTACTAGAACTGTTACTGGTCATCGTGTTTGCATTGATTATCGTAAATTAAACACTGCTACACAAAAGACCATTTCCCTCTCCCTTTTATTGACCAAATGTTAGAAAGATTATCTGGACATATGTTTTATTGCTTTCTTGATGGATTTTCTGGGCATTTCCAAATCCCAATTTCTCCAGAAGACCAACATAAAACTACTTTCACATGCCCTTTTGGAACATTTACATATAGAAGGATACGTTTTGGTTTGTGTAATGCACTTGCTACTTTCCAACCTTGCATGACTGCTATTTTTGAAGACATGTTAGGAGACTCTATGGAAGTATTCATGAATGATTTTTCAGTTTTTGGTAATTCATTTATAGTTTGCATGAAAAACTTGGAATCAATGCATAAACGTTGTATAAAATCTAATTTTGTTATGAAATGGGAAAAATGCCATTTCATGGTAAAAGAAGGAATTCTTCTAGGACATAAAATTTCACAGAAAGGTATGGAAGTAGATAAAGCTAAGATTGAAGTTATTTCAAAACTACCTCCACCCAACTCTGTAAGATCCATTAGAAGTTTTTTGGGACATGCTGGTTTTTACAGGATATTTATAAAAGATATTTCTCTATTAGCCAGACTATTGACCAATCTACTTAGCAAAGATATTCCTTTAGTTTTTGATGAAAAATATTTGAAAGCTTTTAACAAACTTAAGGAACTATTGACTACTACACCCATCATGACATCACTTGACTGGAATTTGCATTTTGAATTAATGTGTGATGCTAGTGATTATGCAGTAGGAGTTATTTTGGGACAACGACATGATAAGAAATTTCATGTGATATACTATGCTAGTAAAACCTTAACTGACGCTCAAGAGAACTAAACTACCACATAAAAGGAAATACTAGCTGTAGTATATGCTTTGGACAAGTTTCTATCTTATTTAGTCTTGTCCAAAACAATAGTTTATATTGATCATTCTGCAATAAAATATTTGTTCAATAAAATTGATGCAAAACCGAGACTTATCAGATGGGTTTTATTGTGATGTGCACAAATCATATCACTTTTTTAGCATGTTTTTAGGCATAAAATAAGGAAAAATGGGAACCAAATTGATCTTAATTGATTGATATTAACATATTTTGCATAATTTGTGATTTTGGAAGTTTCAGGAGAAATGTGTAAGAAAACAGCAATTATTAGGGCAAAGATGCAATTTTCAAAACTTCTAGTTCTGGACGGGCGTCCCGAGCACCAGAACTTGTCCCACATCGGAAATTTTGGAGAAATTCACTCCAAAAACCTTCTATAAATACCCTAGGCCTTCCTAAGTTGAAGCAATACCTCATTACTCAATCTTAGTCATTTAGTGACTTCAAGTGTACCATTTTACACTCGATACAAGTCATTTAGTGATTACAAGTGTATCTTTCTACACTCACACGAGTAGTTTAGCAATAAGAGAGTGTCTAATTTTCTTTTCTTTCTGAGTGTTTATCTCAGGTTCTGAGAATTCGACTAGATAGAGTTTATTTTTTGTATTCATAGAATACCCAGGATTTCATTAGGAGATCTGAAGGGGGCATTAGGTGAGCGAAGAGCTAGTCAATAAGGCATTGCTTAAGCCTAGGATGTAAGGTAAAGCAATCGCTACTTATCCAAGGAAGTGTTCTCCGATGGTTCTGCTGAACAAAGTCAAGTCGAGCAAGCCAGGATATACAAGTAGTCTCTCCGCCGGCGGACCTGATCCTCTCAGTATATTCTACGTTGTGTTCGTCTAAATATGAATTTGAATACTAAACTATGATTGCTATGTTATATATGTTTTGCATGTTGAAGTTATACTCATTTTTCTGAAAAGGTCACCTGCTAAATTAACATTATGATTGAATTATCTAGTTGGTATTTTAAACTAAATGAACGGTTATAGACAATTCTTAACCATGGTCTAATTCATAACATGTTTAGTTTAACAGGCCATGGGTTAGGGTAGAATATATTAAGGTCTGCCATATTAGGCAAAATAACTTATGATGCGTTCCGACTGATATGCTAAAATAGGAGTTATTTTACCCTATGTTGATTATGAATAACTAAGGACTTAGAATGACTAATTGTCATATTTAGTCTCTATGTTGTCACTTAATCAATCAGAACCTAAGGCAGAGTACCTATGGTGTAGCTAGTCTGTTGGAAAGTATCTACGATTTTAATTTAATCAATTTATCGTACTCCCAAGGAAGTAGTAATAGCTTAGTACTAACTATCCTCTTACCCTAACTCTTATCTTATGATCCAGTTATGCAATCGTTCATCAAATTCTTTGATGAGAGGGTGATTCATTCTCCACTAGGTTCAAGTCTATTTAAGCCTACAAGAGTGTTTTACAGACAATGTTCTGATTTGATGTTATACTATTCCTACATGTTGATTGACCTATCTTCGAGTATTTTAGATATATCTTGGTCTAGATTGCAATTATGTATTGATTCTACCGGTGTACCACATTTGAGTTACCTGATAAACCGCCCTACCTTAATGACGGCCCTACTCACGGTTCGAGCTAAAGGCATCCATGAAAGTCCTGTATCACTCAGGAGATCATGCCGCTCGCCCTAACGCTGGCATAAACACACAAACTCAGCCTACTTAGACTACTTTAACTAACATGGTGATCTATAGGTTATTTCACCTAATATAGCAGACATTAATGCATCCAATGGGAAGTCCTAAATTAATATCTGTTAAACTAAACAGGTTATGATTAGACCGTGGTTAGGAATTGTCTATAACCATTCATCTAGTTTAAAAGAAATTACAGTAGACATGCAGTCATAATGATAGTTAAGCTGGTGACCATTTCCGAAAAAATATAAATGACTTCAACATGCAAAACACATATTCATACAATCATAGTTTAATATTCATAATAGTTATTTGGACGAACACAGTACAAACATATAAAGAGAGGGACAAGGGGACCGATGCCATAAAGTATTCACCCTTTATGTAGTCCGCTGATGGAGCAACTACTTGTATATGTTGGACTGCTCAACCCTACTCTGCTCGGCAGAACCTTCGGAGGATGCTACCTCAGCCTAGTAGCTATGCTTTACCTTAATACCCAGCTTAAGCACAGCCCTGTTGACTGACTCGTCGAACACCTAGTGCCCTCTTAGGATCCCCTAACGAAATCCCGGGTATTCTATGAATACCAAAAATGAACATATCTAGTCGTATTCTAAGATTTGAGACAGACTCTCAGAAACGAAGAACACGAGACACTCTCTAAAACTATAAATATACATATACTAAAGCCTGAGATCACTAAGTGACTTGTATACTATAGAAAATTGTATACTTGAAGTCACTAAATGACTCAGATCGAGTGGAGAGGAATGATTTCAACTATTGGAGGCCTGGGGTATTTATAGTAGGGGAACTGTGTGAATTTCTCTCAAAACTTCTATGTGGGACTTTGACCAGGCATTTGGGATGCCCGTCCTGGATCTGGGACTCCCGTCCCAGCCTATTGACTAGGTTAGGACGGCCGTCCCATGTCTTGGACGCCCATCTTGGGTTCTGGACGCCCATCCCGACTTCTGAACTTCTGAAAATCACGTTTTTGCCCCGAAATTTACCATTTTCTTGCACTTTTCACCTGACACTTCCAAAATCACAAAAATTGTGAAATCGAGTTAATAATAGTCAATTGATAAAGATTTAACACCAATTTCGCCCTAAATTGTGCCGAAAAACATGCTAAAAAAGTGATATGATTTATGCATATCATATAACCCCACACTTTGCTTTTTTGCTTGTCCTCAAGAAAAGTCTACCTGAAGTTATTTATTTTAAATCATAGGTGCAGTAACTAAAAATTTCTAGCCATATTTTTATTCCAAAATTTATCACTGAATCAGATAATTCACAACACAGGTCCGAATGGTTCAGTTGCCATGACAAGGTCTCAAATGTCTCTAGTAGATTATCATGATCAAGTAGGGTTAACAACTTAATAACTAGATTGAACTCTTCTCTCAGTCACAAGGTCTTTCTGATGTGTAGTGTGTGTACTAGTCCAGACTAGATTGTCAACACAATATACTCTTATCTTGACTCTTACCAGATAATACTTTGACCGGTCGCTAGACATACTAGCAACAAACAACCTTCTGAGTTCTGAGCTTTGGTGACAAGATTTTCAATTAAGCATTTCAATATAAGAATACACTGGGCTATGTATTTTTAGATTGATTTTTTTTAGGGTATTTTGTGTTTGCTTTCACACGTCAACTTTAACTACCCATGTAGCGAGTCCCACTCCGATGACTCCCAGACCTACATGACCTTAGGGCATCAGGCTTTAAGTTCCCTTAAGGAGTGGTGCTCGAGTAGCAAAGGCCACTTGCAAACTACCCTATTTATTTAACTTTTTTCACTTTCAGCTCAGAGCATCATCTAGTCGGTTAGATTGCTAATATATCCTCAACTGGTATAATATTATTTAGCTATGTCTTGAAAAGGTATTTGGTTGAGGTCTCTAATCCAAACTAAGTTGTGCTCAAGTATAAGGAATTCCTTATTTCTAATTGATGAATTCAAGAAAGTTATCACGTTGTCTCCTATTGATCATAATATTCTACATACATATCATATACATAAGCATTTCTTTACCAAGCATAACTGCATTTTCAAGTCTGAAAGAGTGAAAATTTTTGAAAAATTTTGGAAAGGTGAAATTCTAGTGAAAATATGGGAAAATATGCAAAAACCTTTACTGCTACAGTGCACAGTGCACTGCTACCCCACACTTAAGTCTGACACTGTCCTCAGCGTTCATGCGTATCTAATTACCCCACACTTATTTGAAAAACAAAAATCGGAAAACATAACATATAAACTCTTACCCCACACTTATTTGATTAACTAACGGGTAGAGACAGAAAATAAAACAACAGAACAAAAAGGTAATATAAATAACAAAATAGAAAAAAAATTGAAGATAAAAATTAAAAGAGAACAAAATAAAAGTAGAGGAAGATGAGGATTAGAAAAACTCCCTTCTTGTCTCGAGCAGAAGGGTTTTCTCTGAGCTGTCAATTAGCTCTTCACCTTAGCCATGTGCTATTGCTGAGGCGTTCTTGACTCTGTAAGCTCTAGATACTGGAACGGATGACGTCAGCTCCTATCCTTCAATGTCAAGCTCCAGGTAGTGGCCTATCCGTTTGATGAATGGCTCGAGCCCCAAGGACTGCTTCCTCGAATCATTTGTAAAGTTTCTCACAATCATAGCAACATGTCCAGGAGGAACGTGTCTAGGAATGAGACTTCTTTGGATTGGTGTGCCTACTGCCAATGTCCGTGAAGGTATTGCATGCAAGTTTAGAATGGCAGAAAAGATACCTGAAGCTTTGGCGAAGCCGTGGTGGTAGGAGGCTCTAGTGGTGTAGATCTGGGCCCAAGTACTTGAGACTTCCACGGGGAAGTTTCTCACATCTGATTGGTATGTAGGGGATGCAAGCTCCTCCATTGCTATGCTCCTGATACAATGCCAAATTCCTCTATATCCCTCGACCGTTCGATACCACTTGGTAGAGCACTTGCTTGCACTGGTCTGGCTTTAATTGTTGCTTGTTTACTTTTTGAGAGGTGTCGTCTTAATCCATTATAACACATGCTCCATATGGTGACACTTCTATAACAGTAAACGGGTTTGACCAATAACAGTATCTCATCTGTTGATTCTGCGGGTAGGGACTTTGCTGTGGTGGTATCTTCTGGAAGTTTTCAACTTCAGAATTATTCCTCAGCTAAATCCCATATGATTTCTCCAGTTGGGATTGCATGCATTTTCTATTGGAGCAACATTCTGCAGCAACCTACTCCTGCTTCTTTTGGAATGGTCAGTATTCCATTCCCATAGCAATCCCTGCTAAATGCGGTGCTTGGCAGATTTCACAGATTTGATACATAGGTTGAACGTTTCTTCTTTCTTGATAGGCATTAATTTGACTGTTATCATTAGCTATTAATACCTCCAACTGCCCATCAGATGAAGCGTTAGCTGTGTTAACTGGCGGAAAACCATTTATCACTCATTAAGACATTGACACATCTGAATCTGGAAAACAGTTTTTCAAGGAATCTGCACATGTCTTTAACATCATTAGTAGGTAATGCTTGTGCTTCAAGCTGTTTTTGAAAAGTGTTCCATGACTACTATGATGTAATTGTTTTCACAAGAAGAAAGAGAAAAGGATTCAATCAATACCTCAGCTATCAAAGGTTGCAATACTCTGTATACGTCGCTGGGGTAGACGATCTCTGGAAGACGTGTTACCTTTAATTGGCGAGCATCGCGGGACTGTATCAAGGATATAGAATCCTTGAATATAATAGGCCAATAAGATCCTGCTTCCAATACTTTCCGGACAGTGTTGATAGCAGTCAATTGGTCTCCCGTAGATCCTTGATGGCATTGCTCCAGAATCTTGTGGGCTTCGTCTTTTTGAGACACATCTTCTGATCAATTACTCTGCAATAATTCAAAATAGAAAAGGAATCTTCCCAGTAGTAATATTTTAAATCAGCAAAGAATTTCTTCTTCTGCTGATAAGTCATATCACTTGGGAACAGTTCAGCGACTAGGTAGTTTGTAATATCGGTAAATCATGGAGGAGATTTATCATACATAGCAAACAATGCAAATAAATTCTTATCCAAAAATAATTTATCAGATATACTATCTCATCCATAGCCTCTAACTCAGGGTTTTCTAATCTAGACCAATGGTTTGCTTTCTAGATATTCATCCCCTTTTCTTTTCCCTTATTTCTATATCAAATTCTGGTAACAATAAAACTCAACTTAATCATTCTTGGTTCAACATTAGTTTTATTGAACATAGATATCTCAGAGTGATCAGTGTAAACTATTATTTTTAGACAAGACTAGATAAGATCGGAATTTATCAAACGCGTATACTACTGCTAGTAATTCCTTTCCTGTTGTAATGTAATTTTCTTGAGCCTCAGTTAAGGTTTTGCTAGCGTAGTATATTACATGAACTTTCTTATCATGTTTCTGTCCTAAAACAATTCTTACTACATCATTACATCACATATTAATTCAAAAAGCAGATTCCAATCAGGTGATGCCATAATGGGTGTAGTAATTCCTTTTGGTTTAAAAGATCTCATGCATTTATTGTCAAACAAAAGGAACATCCTTTCTCATTAGAATACTCAAAAGTCTGTCTATTAAAGAAAACTTATTTCATGATACGTCTAATAAATCTAGCATGACCTAAGAAAAATCTAAAATGATATTTCTTCCAAATTAAAACCTAAGCCAAAATTAACAGCTCAAAAGAAAAATATTCTTTCCTCATTTCCATATTTATTTTTTTCGAAGTTAAATAATAGAAATAACAAACAAACATGAAAACTGTAAACAGGAAAAATTTATTTCTTTAATTTTCTGCAAAATAATATTTTTCAGAAAATATAATTTTTAAAAGCAAAATTGTAAACAAGAAAAGAATTTGTTTTGTTTATAACTTTTTATATTTTTATATTTTGTTTTTTTAAAGCAATTTAAATTTCCTTAATACGGTTTTAGAATAATTTTCTAAAATTTGATTATCCTAAATGTCTTAAATTCACATAATGTCTAAAATTAATTAGTTATGATAACCCTATATTTCGAAAACTGATTGTCTAACTAGCATAAAATAAGTGTTTAGGTCTAAGGTATAGATTACTACCGTTACCTATCAAAAGCTTCTAGAATTGTGGCCAATAATCCTAAATTCATTATGATATTTCCCCGGCAACGGCGCCAAAAATCTGATGCGTTCCGACTGATATGCTAAAATAGGCGTTATTTTACCCTATGTTGATTATGAATAACTAAGGACTCAGAATGACTAATTCTCACATTTAGTCTCTATGTTGTCCCTTAATCAATCAGAACCTAAGGCAGAGTACCTATCGTGTAGCTAGTCTGTTGGAAAGTATCTACGATTTTAATTTAATCAATTTATCGTACTCCCAGGGAAGTGGTAACGGCTTAGTAGTAGCTATCCTCTTACCCTAACTCTTATCTTATGATCCAGTTATGCAATCGTTCATCAAATTCTTTAATGAGAGGGTGATTCATTCTCCACTAGGTTTAAGTCTATTTAAGCCTACAAGAGTGTTTTACAGATAATGTTCTGATTTTATGTTATACTGTTCCTACATGTTGATTGACCTATCTTCGAGTATTTTAGATATATCTTGGTCTAGATTGCAATTATGTGCTGATTCTACCGATGTACCACATCTGAGTTACCTGATAAACCGCCCTACCTTAATGACGGCCCTACTCACGGTTCAAGCTAAAGGCATCCATGAAAGTCCTGTGTCACTCAAGAGATCATGCCACTCGCCCTAGCACAGGCATAAACACACAAACTCAGCCTACTTAGACTACTTTAACAAATATGGTGATCTATAGGTTATTTCATCTAATATGGCAGACATTAATGCTACCAACGGGAAGTCCTAAATTAATGCCTGTTAAACTAAACAGGTGTCTATAACCATTCATCTAGTTTATAAGAAACTACAGTAGATATGCAGTCATAATGATAGTTAAGCTGGTGACCATTTCCGGAAAAATATAAATGACTTCAACATGCAAAACACATATTCATACAATCATAGTTTAATATTCATAATAGTTATTTGGACAAACACAGTACAGACATATAAAGAGAGGGACAAGGGGACCGATGCCATAAAGTATTCACCCTTTACATAGTCCGCTGATGGAGCAACTGCTTGTATATGTTGGACTGCTCGACCCGACTCTGCTCGGCAGAACCTTCGGAGGACGCTTCCTCAGCCTAGTAGCTATGCTTTACCTTAATACCCAGCTTAAGCACAGCCCTGTTGACTGACTCGTCGAATGCCTAGTGCCCTCTTAGGATCTCCTAACGAAATCTCGGGTATTCTTTGAATACCAAAAACGAACCTATCTAGTCGTATTCTAAGATCTGAGACAGACTCTCAGAAATGAAGAACACGAGACACACTCTAAAACTATAAATATGCCTATACTAAAACCTGAGATCACAAAGTGACTTGTATACTATAGAAAATTGTATACTTGAAGTCACTAAATGACTCAAATCGAGTGGAGATGAATGATTTCAACTGAGGAAGGCCTGAGTATTTATAGCAGGTGTTGCGTTTCCGACCGATGTGCTAAATAGGTGTTATTTTACCCTATGTTGATTATGAATAATTAAGGACTGTGATTGACTAATTGTCACATTTAGTCTCTATGGTGTCACTTAATCAGCCAGAACCTAAGGCAGAGTACTTATTGTGTAGCTAGTCTGTTGGAAAGTATCTACGATTTTATTAAATAAATATCGAACTCCCAGGGAAGTGGCAACGGCTTAGTAGTAACTAGCCTTTCTTCCTAACTCTTATCTTATAATCCAGTTATGCAATCTTCATCAATAATTTTGATGAGAGGGTGATTCATTCTCCACTAGGTTTAAGTCTAGCTAAACCTGAAAGTGTTTTAAAGATTAGATCCTGATTTTATGTTATACTGTTACTATACGTTGATTGACCTATATTCGAGTATTTTAGACATGTCTTGGCCGGGATTGCAATTATGTTCTGTGTCTAAAGGCTACCACATCTGAGTTTCTACGCTACCGCCCCATCGTTAAGGGTAACGACCCTACTCACGGCTCGGACTAAAGTCAGCAATGACCGCCCTATGTCACTTTGGGGATCATACTGCTCGTCGCATAACCGCAGACATAAAACTCTACTCAGCCTACCTAGACTACTTTCAACCAACGGGGTGTTCCGCAGATTATTTTATCTAGTATGGCAGACACCAATACTAATTGATGCCTGTTAAACTAAACAGGTTATGAATAGACCGTGGTTAGGAATTGTCTATAACCCTAATTTCAGTTTAAAAGAACGACAATAGACATGCAGACATAATGGATATTTAAGCAGGTGGCCATTCTAGAAAAACATAATACTTCAACATAAATAACAAATATTTATAAAAACATAATCTGGTATTCAAACAGTTATTTGGACAAACACAATAACAACATATAAGAGAGGGACAGGGGGACCGATGCCATAAAGAATTCACCCTTCACGAAGTCTCGCCGATGGAGCGTACTGCTGTATATGCCGTATTGCTTGACCCGACTCTGCTCGCCAGAACCGTCGGAGGATGCTTCCTCAGCCTAGTAACTGGGCTTTACCTTAATACCCAACTTAAGCCCAACCCTGTGGACTGACTCTTCGAACGCCTAGAGCCCTCTTAGGATCTCCTAACGAAATCCCGGGTATTCTATGAATACCAGAAACGAACCTATCTATAGAAACCTAAGATCTGAGACTATTTCTCAGAAACTAAAACAAAACACTAACAAGAAAGAAAACTGAGATCCGAGTCTCTGAGTGAGTTGTGTACTAGAGAATTGTACACTGGACACCACTTAATGACTCAGATCGAGTGGAGAGGAATGAATTCAACTGCTTGAGGCCTGGGGTATTTATAGCAGCTTCCCGGAGTGAAAATCTCTGAAAAATTCGATGTGGGACAGCTTCTGGCGGCTCGGGACGCCCGTCCCGATCTACTGACCAGGTCTGGACGCCCGTCCCGGGTCCTGGACGCCCGTCCCGGTGCCTTGACTTGGTCGGGACGCCCGTCCTGAACTTTTGACCGAGTCAACATTTCCAAAAATTGCGTTTTTACCCCAAAATTTGCTGTTTTCGTCTACTTTTCACCTGACACTTCCAAAATCATAAAAACTGTGAAATTAAGTGAATAATGAACAATCAAGATCAAATTATCCTCGATTTCACCCAAATTCATACATAAAAACATGCTAAAAAAGTGATACGATTTTCGCGTATCAGATAACCCCACACTTAGCTTTTTGTTTGTCCTCAAGCAAATTCTACCTGAAGTTACTTAAATTCCTAGTCATGTTTTTATTCCAAAAATTCTTCAGACAAGTCTTAATACAGGTCTGTCTGGTTAGGTTGCTATGACAAGGTCTCAAATATCTCTAGTAGCTTGTTATGATCAGGCAGAAAATAAATCAACAACTAGGTTGGACCTTTTTTCTTCGTCACAGGGTCATCCTGATGTGTAGTGTGTGTAGTAGTCCAGACCAGATAGTCAACACAATGTACTCTTGTCTTAACTACTACCAGATAACACTTTGACCTATCGCTAGACATATTAACAACAGACAACTTTTTGAGTTCTGAGCTTTGGTGATCAGATTTTTAATGTTTTAGCATTTAGTTATTTTATAGATTCAGGGTATTTTGAGTCTGCTTAGAACACGTCAACTTCAACTACCCATGTAGCGAGTCCCACTTCGATGACTCCCAGATCTACACGACCTTAGGGCATCAGGCTTTAAATTCCCCGAAGGAGTGGTGCTCGAGTAGCGAAGGCCGCTGGCAAACTACCCTTATTTGATTAACTTCTTTTAATTTCTTTTCACTTCTAGCTCAGAGTCTCATCTAGTCATCCTAACTGCCCATATATCCACAACTGGTCTAATTTTATCTAGTTAAGTCTCGAACAGGTAATTGGTTGAGGTCTCTAATCTAGACAAAGTTGTGCTCAGTTATCAGGAATTCCCTATTCCTAATCAATTAGTCCAAGATAGCTATCAATTATCATCTACTAACCATAACATACTACCTACATATCATAGACATAAGCAATTGTTTAACCAAGCATACTGCATTTAGACGTCTGAAAGACGGAAAAAATTTTGAAACTTTTTTGGAAGGGTGTCAAAGTACGTGAAAACAAGTAAAATCAAGCGAAAAATTTTGCAAACTGCTACAGTGCACCGTGCACTGCTACCCCACACTTAAGTCTGGCACTGTCCTCAGTGGTCATGCATATCTAATTACCCCACACTTATTGAAAATAGGAAATAAAACAGAAAAGATTCTTACCCCACACTTATTTGAAAATAAGAAGTAAAACAGAAAATAAAGGATTCTGTATGGGTAAGTAAGACATAAAATAAAATAATGCAAACAATTCTGTATGTCATATAAATCAAATTTGTACAGAGATTCATACGTCATACAGCCCAGACATGTTTATACACATAGAACAAGAAAAACAAAAACAAAAGAAAGGAAAGAAAAGGAAAGAAGGAGAGAGAGACTAAGAACCCGTCGGATCGTTGTCCAGTGGACCTAAGTCTGCTAAGTCAAACTCGAAGTTTTCCGCCACTCGGGAAGTCTGCTGATGTATCTCCTCAATCCTGCTGGTGTTCATGGTGATCCTGTCATCTATCATCGCCAACCGTCTGTCAATCCTATCATCCATCATCGTCAGTCGTCTGTCAATCCTGTCCATGTCTCGACTGTATCGGGCCGATAGTTCTGCCAATCCGTGCGACATGTGTCGTTCGAAGGCATTACGTGGCACGAACGTCTCGGATGGAGGGATATGCGCTGGAAATGCTTCCGATGCCGATGCCTGTCCTGTCTGCTCCGTGTGGATGGTGTCGCGGCCATTCACAGCCCGGACAACCATTCCCATGTTCCGTAGAATGGTAACATCTGTGGGAATGGTGGTCGGGGCGACTAGAGTAAGCTCCGAGCCCTCTATGTCCAACTCTAGGTAGCGGGCTAGCCTGGTGATGTATGGTCCGAGCCCCAGACACCGTTTCCTAGTGTTTGTAGCGAATCCTCGCATGACGACCGCTATGAGTCTAGCCATCTCTATTGTAGATCCCATGTGCATGTTGGCTAGAAGGAACGTCTCCATCCGGGTGACAGTTCCGGGCGCTGTCAGTCGTCCTGACAATGTGTGTGCAATGATAGCATGCAGGTAACGAAGAGTAGGATAAATACCTGTGGCTTTTGCAAAGCCATGCTGGTATGGGATGCCCGTCATGCAGATCTGAGCCCAAGCAGTGGAGATGTCTGCAGACGTGAAGTCTCGAACTGTCGTGGTGTATGCGGGCGTATCCAGCTCATCTCTTTGCCAGATGCCTAGGGCGATGCCGAACTCGGCCATGCTCATCGATCGATCTATTCCGCCTAAACGGAATGTGATCTGCTCCTGGTGGCAAGTAAAAGACGCATAGAACTCACATACCAGCTCTAGGTATGTGGGCTCTGTGACGATGAATACTCGACTGTAGGGTGGCACGTCGAGTATGCGTCTGACTTCCGGCTCTACTCCCAGTGTCTGTACTGCTGCACAATCCAGCGTTCTGCCCGTCAGTATCGTACGCCCGATGTACCCAGTGCATCTCTCTTGGTATGCTGTGCTGGTGGGAAACATCATAAAAGGATGTACCACTGAGGTAACTGTCATGGTAGATGTGGTACGAGCACGTTTGGGAGCCATTGAAAATGTACGAGAGAAGTTAGGTGGGAAAGAATGAAATTCGGTTAGGGAAAGAATTTTTGGCGGGAAAATCGAATTTTGGAGGGAAATTCGATTTTTTAAACTTTGAAGAGTTTGCCAAAAATTTGTAGAGAGAAGGTAGAGAGAAATAATTAGAGAGATGAATTTTTGGTTGTAGATTTGAGAGAAAATGAAAAAAATTGGACTTTTATAGAAGGGGCGGCCTTCGGGACGCCCGTCCCGGAGGAAGGACTCTCGTCCCGCTGGACGCCCGTCCAGAACCGGGACGCCCGTCCCGGGTTGCATCGGGACGCGTGCTAATTCCCTGAAAATCTCAAGATACCAAAAAATAATCATAATTCTTAACAAGGCTTCATGTTTATCCAATGAAATTCAGAAGTTGTTAAAAACTCTATGCAAAAATTCCTCAGTCTTTTTTCGAAAATTGTGACTACCCTAATTTTATCCTAACTTAAATTCAGCAAGAATTTCAGAAAACAAAACTGAGTTTGTGCAATGTAATTAGTGGAAAATAAACTGTATTTGCAAAACTCTTGTTTTTCATAGAAATTCGAAATAAAATGTCTGAAGAAAATCGTTGAATATAAAGGACCCTTTAAAAATGTTTGAAAGATAGAAAAAATAAGGGTCAATTATTCAAGTTTCAGTTCAAATGAATTATTTGTTGAAAGTAAAAGAATCTTCCCTTTTTAACGAATCCTATCTCTGATCTCCTGTAGTTCTGTTCGAATGCTTCGCATTTCTATGCGTATGGTTCTCATCTCATCCCTCTGCCTGTTCTGCTCACTGCGTAAATCAGCCATCTCTCGGAGTAGTTGTGCACCTTGGTTCTCCTGAAGATTGACCGTGGCTCTGAGTCGGTCTACGTTAGTTGTGATATTCAGACTGAGTTGGTCTGAATGACACAGTCTGCTGGCAATCCCTTGATCCATCTCATAGACCCTTTGAGTTAGCGTGTCTATCTGCACGGACAACATTGAATAATAACCGTTAGTACTCCCCGTAGATGAAGGGGTGCGCTCGTTAGGTGTTGGGGTGTATGCAGGAGAGGTTGGTGAATTTTGGGTTTGGTCAGTAGGGGTGGATTTATAGAAACTCTCTGGGCAGGAGGGTGAATTGGAGATCTCTGGGGTACTTCTCTAGGAGGGAAGGTATCCTCAGAAGGATCTTCTTCCGTCGGACTATGCTCATGGGTGTTCAGGAATCGTCTCACTAGTTCACTGGCATCAGGGCTTGAGTTTACTTCTACTGGTTGTGAAGGAAGAGTCCCTCGTGGTACTTCTGGTGCAGGCCTAGAGGGGCCCTCTGGTTTGTTCTTCGGTCCTGGAGTGTCAGGGTTTTCTGTCTTCTTTGCCTGATTAGTAGCTGCTCTTGTTCTCTTCATCTTTGAGTGCAAAGTCTGGTTAGAAATAACAAAACAAAAGTAGGAAAGTGAAACAGAAAGCAAGAAAAAATTTTTATGGATTTTGATTTTATTTAGAAAGCAGGTAAATTTCCTTAATATGGTTTTAGAATAATTTCATATTAAATTTGATTATCCTAAGTGTCTTAATTCCAGATATTATCTAAAATTAATTAGTTATGATAATCCTATATTTAGGAAAGTGATTGTCTAACTAGTAAAGATAAGTGTAAGTCAAAAGTCTAGGTTACTACCGCTACCTATCATAAGTTTCTAGAATTGTGGCCAATAATCCTAATTCATTATGATATTTCCCCGGCAACGGCCCAAAAATCTGATGGTTTCCGACCGATGTGCTAAATAGGTGTTATTTTACCCTATGTTGATTATGAATAATTAAGGACTGTGATTGACTAATTGTCACATTTAGTCTCTATGGTGTCACTTAATCAGCCAGAACCTAAGGCAGAGTACCTATCGTGTAGCTAGTCTGTTGGAAAGTATCTACGATTTTATTAAATAATATCGTACTCCCAGGGAAGTGGCAACGGCTTAGTAGTAACTAGCCTTTTATCCTAACTCCTATCTTATAATCCAGTTATGCAATCTTCATCAATACTTTGATGAGAGGGGATTCATCTCCACTAGGTTTAAGTCTAGAACCTAAAGTTTTATAGATGAGACCTGATTCTATGTTATACTGTACTATGTTGATTGACCTATATTCGAGTATTTTAGACATGTCTTGGCCTGGATTGCAATTATGTTCTGTGTCTAAAGGCTACCACATCTGAGTTTCTACGCTACCCCGCCCCATCGTTAAGGGTAACGGCCCTACTCACGGCTCGGACTAAAGTCAGCAATGACCGCCCTATGTCACTTTGGGGATCATACTGCTCGTCGCATAACCGCCGGCATAAAACTCTACTCAGCCTACCTAGACTACTTTCAACCAACGGGGTGTTCCGCAGATTATTTTATCTAGTATGGCAGACACCAATACTAATTGATGCCTGTTAAACTAAACAGGTTATGAATAGACAGTGGTTAGGAATTGTCTATAACCCTAATTTCAGTTTAAAAGAACGGCAATAGATATGCAGACATAATGGATATTTAAGCAGGTGGCCATTTCTAGAAAAACATAATACTTCAACATAAATAACAAATATTTATAAAAACATAATCTGGTATTCAAACAGTTATTTGGACAAACACAATAACAACATATAAGAGAGGGACAGGGGGACCGATGGCATAAAGAATTCACCCTTCACGAAGTCTCGCCGATGGAGCGTACTACTGTATATGCCGTATTGCTTGACCCGACTCTGCTCGCCAGAACCGTCGGAGGACGCTTCCTCAGCCTAGTAACTGAGCTTTACCTTAATACCCAGCTTAAGCCCAGCCCTGTGGACTGACTCTTCGAACGCCTAGAGCCCTCTTAGGATCTCCTAACGAAATCCCGGGTATTCTATGAATACCAGAAACGAACCTATCTATAGAAACCTAAGATCTGAGACTATTTCTCAGAAACTAAAACAAAACTAACAAGAAAGAAAACTGAGATCCGAGTCTCTGAGTGAGTTGTGTACTAGAGAATTGTACACTGGACACCACTTAATGACTCAGATCGAGTGGAGAGGAATGAATTCAACTGCTTGAGGCCTGGGGTATTTATAGCAGCTTCCCGGAGTGAAAATCTCTGAAAAATTCGATGTGGGACAGCTTTTGGCGGCTCGGGACGCCTGTCCCGGATTGGGACGCCCGTCCCGATCTGTTGACCAGGTCGGGATGCCCGTCCCGGGTCCTGGACGCCCGTCCCGGTGCCTTGACTTGGTCGGGACTCCCGTCCCGGGTTCGGTACGCCCGTCCTGAACCTTTGACCGAGTCAACATTTCCAAAAATTGCGTTTTTACCCCAAAATTTGTTGTTTTCGTCTACTTTTCACCTGACACTTCCAAAATCATAAAAACTGTGAAATTAAGTGAATAATGAACAATCAAGATCAAATTACCCTCGATTTCACCCAAATTCATACATTAAAACATGCTAAAAAAGTGATACGATTTTCGCGTATCAACAGGGGAACTGGGTGAATTTCTCTCAAAAATTCGATGTGGGACTTTGACCAGGCATTCGGGACGCCCGTCCCGGCCTGTTAACCAGGTCAGGACGGCCATCCCAAGTCCTGGATGCCCATCCTGGTCTGTTGACCAGGTCAGGACGCCCGTCCTGGGTTCTTGACGCGCATCCCGACTTCTGAACTTCTGAAAATCACGTTTTTACCCTGAAATTTGCCATTTTCTTGCACTTTTCACCTGACACTTCCAAAATCACAAAAACTGCGAAATTGAGTTAATAACAGTCAATTGATAACGATTTAACACCAATTTCGCCCTAAATTGTGCCTAAAAACATGCTAGAAAAGTTATATGATTTATGCATATCAACTTACAAATCACCATGTTTGTTAAAGTAACCTAATGAGGCTGAGTTTGGTCTCTATGTCGGCGTTAGGGTGAGTGCCATGAATTCTTGAGTGACACAGGTTTTCGTGGATACCTTTAACTCGAACCATGAGTAGGGTCATCATTAAGGTAAGGTGATTCATTAGGTAACTCAGATGTGGTACACAGGCAAGATACAACACATAATTGCATTCTAGACTAAGATATATCTAAAATATTCGAGGATAGGTCAATCAACATGTAGAAACAATAAAACATACATCAGAACATATGTCTATTTGATACTCTTGCATGCAAATTATTTATGTGCTATGTGTGGTTGGGATCACCAACTCATCAAAGTTATTGATGAATGATTGATTAATTACATAATAAGATGAATGTTAGGGTTAAGGGATAATTACTACTAAGCCGTTACCAGTTCCTTGGGAGTACGATATTAATAAATTAAAAATTGTAGATTCTTTCCAAAGAACTCGTTACACGATAGGTACTCTGCCTTAGGTTCTGATTGATTAAGTGACAACAATTAATGCTAAATTGACAATTAGTAAGACTCGGTTCTTAACTATTTATAGTCAACATAGGTAAATAAATCCTATCTTTTAGCATATCAATCGGAATTTAGCACATCAAATTTTTGGCGCCGTTGTTGGGGATACTCATAAAATTTTAGGATTCCTGATCAAAATTCTAGAGTCTTATGATAGGTAACGGTAGTAATCTATACTTTAATTAACAGCCATTCTTATTCTAATTAGTCAATCCATTTCCTAAAATATAGAGTTATCATAATTAATTAATTTTATAAATTATCTAAGATTAAGAAATTTAGGTTAATCAAATTTTAGAAAATCATTCTAAAACCATACTAAGGAAATCAAAATGAAAAATATAAAAATAAAAAAGTTAAAAACAAAATAAGTTTTTTCATCTGTTTACAGTTTCCTTGTTTGTTTGCTATTTTTATTTCTAAATTTCTGAAAATATTATTTTTAGAAAATGGTTCTAACCCAGACTTTGCACTTATAGATGAAGAGAACAAGAGCAGCTACTAACAAAGTAGTAGAATAGATAGAAAACCCCGAAACTCTTGTTCGGAAGAAAAAGAAATCGAAAGGACCATCAAACCCCGTAAATGAGGCACCTCTGAGAATTAACCCTCCACAAGCAATATAAATAAAATCGAGCCAAGATACTAGTGCTCTAGTGAATAGATTCCTAAACGCATGTGTACCAAGTTCTGTAGAAGAAGAAGATCCCTCGGAAGATACTTTTCCTCCAAGGGATGAAAAACCAAAATCTCCAGTTCACACTCCTATCCAAAGAGCCCCTGAGAACTTACCAACTTTTGACCGTACCTAGAATTCACCAACATCTCCAGCATTTACACCAGCTCCTAACGATAATACGCCTTCATCCGGGGAAAACGCTAATGGTTTTCAATCAGTTTTATCTGTGCAGATAGACAATTTGACCCACAGGATTTACTCTATGGATTAGACGATAGCAGGTAGATTCTGTCACTCACATCAGGTCGTACTGAATATCACCTCAAGTGTAGATCAACTCAGAGCTCTGGTGGATCTCCAAGAAGACCAAAATGCACTCATATTATGGGAATTAAGCGAAGTACGAGACGAGCAAAGGAGGCAACGAGAAGAGCGGAAATGAGGAATAAGGGCAAATAAAAAGGGAAGATTTTTTTTCGAGCAAATAAATTATCAGCTTAGAATAATGATATGAATTAATAATTTACCCATTATCCTAGTTTTTATTTCAAAATCAATAATTGGGTTTTTATTAAATTACTTTCAAAATTCTATTCAAATAATTTCTATTCTTTATGAAAAATTTATATGAAAGATTTTCATTCTTGATTTATTTTTCAAATATATTTTTCAAGTACAAGAATACTTGTTGTATGAAAGGTGAAGAATGATTATGGCAAAGGAAATTTTTGAACATAAAAAAAAATGAGAAACAAGAATTTTTGCGAGAATCTTTAAAAAACAAATTCTGTGTTAAATCGAATCACTATGATAATTTGTTTAATCTCAAAAGATAATTTTCGTGTAAAAGAATTTGCAAGAGTTTGAAAAATGAAAAGAAGCTCAAAAAATTGATAGCAATCGAAAATGGGCGTACCACGTATCCCAAGGCAATCGGGACGGGCGTTCCAAGGGAAGAAAATGCCTTATAAATAAGCACTCCCCCTTACAAATTCTTACACAAAAAATTATCTTCCCTCTCCAACAATTTTCTGTCTACAATTTTTCCTCCAAAAATTTGAACAATTTTGAATTTTCAAATTTTCAAGTTTTCCCTCCAAAATTTTGAATTTTTTAATTTCTTTATAAAATTCAAATTTTCCCGCGAAAAGTCAAAATCTCCACTTAAAGCAAATCTTCCCCTTTGAATTTGAATTGGCTTTCAAAATTCGAATTTAAAACTTTTTCCCACCAAATCTTGAATTTCCCCGCCAAAATTGAATTTTCACAAAAAGTTAAAATTTCTCAAATGGCTCCTAAACGCGCACGTGTCACCGTAGCAAGGACTGTCGCAGTTGTGACACATCCATTCATGCACTTCCCTGTAGTACGAGCCTATCAGGAAAGGAGCCAAGGATTCATCGGGCACTGCATTCTGGCAGGCAGGACGCTCGACTGGGTGGCAGTCTAGACACTTGGTGTAGTGTAGGAGATCATGCGCATGCTCGACACTCTTCCATACAACCGAGTTTTCATCATCACCGAGCCAACCTACCTTGAGCTGGTATGCAAGTTCTATGCTTCTTTCACATTCTAGTGAGAGCAGTTTACCTTCTGATTGGGTGGAATAGACAAGCCGATGAGCATGGCTGAGTTTGGAATTACGTTTGGAGTCTGGCAGCGAGAGGAGCTAGACACGCCTACCTACGTAACAGCCATGCGAGACATCACTTCCAATGATGTCTTCACCTCCTAGGCTCAGATCTGTACGACTGGAGTCCTCTATCAGCACGACTTCACAAAGGCCTCAGGCATTTTCCAGCCCTTCGCTATTTACATACCACCGCAGCCCATTCGTAGCAGGGCGACGAACTGCTGCAGGGAATGTCACCCAGATGGAGACGTTCCTTCTGGCCCACATGCACAGAGGTATCACTGTGGATATGACCAGATTCATTACTGTCGCCATGCGAGGCTTTAAGAAAAACACCAGGAAGCAGTATCTGGGGCTCGGGCCTTTCATCACCCGGATAGCACATTACTTGGAGTTAGACATCGAGGGCTCAGAGTTGACCCAGATAGCTCCGTCTACCATCCCTACCAACTTGACTATTTTCTGGAACATGGGGATGGTAGTTCGAGATGTAGAGGTTAGGTATTCCATACACACTGAGCAGCCAGGAGAGCCATCGATGTTAGGACTAGCCACGCAGCTGACACCTCTAGCTCTGACTTTTGTACCACGCACCGCCTTCGAGCGACACATGACACAGGGGCTGGAAGATCTGCAAGTCAGGCATAGCCTGGATATGGCAAATATCTAGAGGTAGTTGATGATGATAGATGACAAGGTCATCAAGAATAGCAGCCAGATGGAGGAGATGTATCAGTATTATGCCAGCAATTGGGATGACCATGAAGTCTACTTCTTTACGCCAGATGATGATTTGGGTTCTTAGTCTTCTTTCTTTTCTTTTTCTTCCCTAATCGTTTATATGCTTATATGATAGTCTGGGTTGTATAACATATACCTTTATGTATGACAAACTTTGATTTATATGATATAACAGCATTGTTGTTTTTGTTTCTTATTATTTCATTAAGTTTACTATTTTTCATTTTACTATTAATTTTTCAAATAAGTGTGGGGTGATAGGATATGCATGAACACTTAGGACTATCTTAAGTGTGGGGTAGTAGTGCACAGTGCACTCACATAAATATTTGCATGTTTTTCCATATTTTTCACTGAAATTGCACCCTTCCAAAAAACATTCAAAATTTATCACTCTTTCAAACTTCAAAATCAGTATTGATTGATTGAAGAGGTGCTTATGTCTGTGATATATGTTCAGTTAAGTGTTATGACCTTTAGAAAACAATTTGATTACTTTACTGAATTCATCACTTAGAAGTAGGGAATTCCTGATTTTCTTGAGCACAACTCAATTTGGATTAGAAAAATAAACCTAATATCTTTTCAAGCTAAAGCCAAATAATATTAGACCGGTGGAGAATATGTTAGCAACCTGAATGACTAGATGATATTCTAAGTTGAAAGTGTCATAGTTTAAAAGTAAAAAAGGGGTAGTTTGCAAGCGTCCTTTGCTACTCGAGTACCCCTTCTGAAGGGAATTTAATGCCTGATGCCCTAAGGTCATGTAGATCTGGGAGTCATCGGAGTGGGGCTCGATACCTGGGTAGTCAAAGTTGATGTGTGAATGCAAATACAAAGATACCCTGGAAATCAATTTAAACATACACCTAGTGTATTATTTTTATTGGGGATCGTAACTAGAAAGTATTGGCACCAAAGCTCAGAACACGAAAGGTCGTTTGTTTTGCAATTATATTTAAAAATTGGTCGAATTATTATTTGGTAACGATTTAGGAAAGTTTATTCTGAGTTGACAATCTAGTCTAGACTAGTTCACACACTACGCCTCAGGAAAACCTTGTGACTAAGCATAGAGCTCAATCAGGTTATTAAACTGTTTCAACTACATGGTCATGACACATTTACCAAACATTTGAGACCTTTCCATAGCAATTCGATCAGTCCATGTATGTTTTCTGAATCATCTGACTTAATGAGAAATTTTGCTAAAAACACAGCTAAGACCCTTGTTGTGATTGCACCTATGATTTAGCATTGACTAATTTCATATAGGTTTTCCTTGAGGACAAGCAAAAAGCTAAGTGTGGGGTTATATGATGTGCACAAATCATATCACTTTTTTAGCATGTTTTTAGACACTAATTAAGGTAAAATGGGAACCAAATCGATCTTAATTGATTGATATTAACATATTTTTGCATAATTTGTGATTTTGGAAGTTTCAGGTCAAATGTGCAAGAAAACAACAATTATTGGGGCAAAACTGTAATTTTTGGAACTTCTAAGTTCAAGACGGGCGTCCCGACCAGGTCAAAGGGCCAGGATGGCTGTCCCAAGCTCGGGATGGGCATCCCGAGCACCAGAACTTGTCCTACATCAGAAATTTTGGAGAAATTCACTCCAGAAACCTGCTATAAATACCTCATGCCTTCCTTAGTTGAAACAATCCCTCATCACTTGATCTGAGAATTCGACTAGATAGTGTTCGTTTTTGGTATTCATAGAATACCCGAGATTACATTAGCAGATCCTAAGAGGGCATTAGGTGAGCGAAGAGCTAGTCAACAAGGCATTGCTTAAGCCTAGGATGTAAGGTAAAACAATCGCTACTAGTCTAAGGAAGCGTTATTCGATGTTTCTGCTGAACAAAGTCAAATCGAGCAACCCAGGATATACAAGTAGTCGGTCTGCCGTCGGACCTGATAAAGGGTGAATACTTTATGGTGGTGGTCCCCTAGATCCTCTGTGTATATTCTGCGTTGTGTTCATCTAAATATGAATTTGAATACTAAACTATGATTGCTATGTTATATATGTTTTGCATGTTGAAGTTATACTCATTTTTTCAGAAAGGTCACCTACTAAATTAACATTATAACTGAATTATCTACTTGCTCCTTTAAACTAAATGAATGGTTATAGACAATTCCTAACCATGGTCTTATTCATAACCTGTTCAATTTAACAGGCCTTAAGTTAGGGTTGAATATATTAAGGTTTGCCATATTAGGCAAAATAACTTACATATCACCATGTTTGTTAAAGTAACCTAATGAGGCTGAGTTTGGTCTCTATGCCAAAGTTAGGGTGAGTGGCATGAATTCTTGAGTGACACAGGTTTTCATGAATACCTTTAACTCAAACCATGAGTATGGTCATCATTAAGGTAGGGTGATTCATCACGTAACTCAAATGTGGTACACAGGCAAGATACAGTACATAATTGCATTCTAGACCAAGATATATCTAAAATACTCAAAGATAGGTTAATCAACATGTAGAAACAATAAAACATACATTAGAACATATGTCTATTTGATACTCTTGCATGCAAATTATTTATGTGCTATGTGTGGTTGGGATCACCAACTCATCAAAGTTATTGATGAATGATTGATTAATTACATAATAAGATGAATGTTAGGGTTAAGGGATAGTTACTACTAAGCCGTTACCAGTTCCATGGGAGTACGATATTAATAAATTAAAAATCGTAGATACTTTCCAAAGAACTAGCGACACGATAGGTACTCTGCCTTAGGTTCTAATTGATTAAGTGATAACAATTAATGCTAAAGTGACAATTAGTAAGACTCGGTCCCTAATTATTCATAATCAACATAGGTCCCTAATTAGAGGCTATAGATGAATCGGTAATATCAGACAAGTTTCCGGATGAGAGTTTATGCACTATATTTACTATTTACTCTCCCCCGTGGTTTGCTGATATTGCGAATTATTTGGTAGCTCAAACTCTTCCCCGTGAATCACCACCCAACAAAGGAGGAAATTCTTTGTTGAGCTGAAATATTACTATTGGGAGGACCCTTTTCTGTTTCGAATATGTGCAGATCAAATGATCAGAAGATGCGTCTCTCAAGAAGAAGGTTTCTAGATCTTAGAACATTGCCATTGCGGACCTACTGGTGGCCATTTAGCTGCAACTAACACTGCTAGGAAGGTGTTAGAAGCAAGATTCTAGTGGCCCACAATATTCAAAGATGCTACATCTTATGTAAAGTCCTGCGATGCCTGTCAAAGAGCAAGAAACATATCTTCTCGAGATGGTCTACCCCAACAGGTGATCCAAAGAGTCGAAATATTTGACATATGGGGTATAGACTTCATGGGTCTGTTTCCTTCTTCTTTTGGAAATAAATACATCACAGTAGCAGAAGAATACTGATGGCTTCCCGACTGATATGCTAAAATAGGTGTTATTTACCCTATATCGATTATGAATAATTTAAGGACTTAGAATGACTAATTCTCACATTTAGTCTCTATGTTGTCACTTAATCAATCAAAACCTAAGGCAGAGTACCTATCGCGTAGCTAGTCTATTGGAAAGTATCTACGATTTTAATTTAATAAATTATCGTACTCCCAGGGAAGTGGTAATGGCTTAGTAGTAACTATCCTTTTACCCTAACTCTTATCTTATGATCCAGTTATGCAATCGTTCATCAAATTCTTTGATGAGAGGTTGATTCTTCTCCACTAGGTTCAAGTCTATTTAAGCATACAAGAGTGTTTTACAGATAGTGTTCTGATTTATGTTATATTGTTCCGACATGTTGATTGACCTATTGATATGCACAAATCATATACCCTTTTTAGAATGTTTTTAGACATAAATTAGGGCAATATTTGAATGTATTTGATCTTAATTGAATCAAATGGACATAAAATTGCTTAAATTTCGATTTTGGAAGTTTCAGGAGCAAATTGCACGAAAACAGCATATTTTGGGGCAAAAATGCAATTTTTGGAAATGCTAACCTGGTCAACGGGTCAGGACGGGCGTCCCGAATCAGGACGGGCGTCCTGACCCAGTCAAAGCACCAGGACGGCCGTCCCAATCCAGGACGGGCGTCCCGAAGCACCAGAAGTTGTCCCACATCGAAATATTTGGAGATTTTCACTCCAGGAAGCTGCTATAAATACCTCAGGCCTCCAAGAGTTGAAATCATCCCTCTCCACTCGATCTGAGTCATTTAGTGACTTCGATTGTACATTTTTCTCGAGTACATAAGTCACTGAGAGACTCGGGCTCAGTACAAGTTTATTTCTATTCTTAGAGAGTTTCTCGTTTTCTTTGTTTTCTGAGAGTCTGTCTCAGAATCTTAGATTATGACTACATAGGGTTCGTTTTTGGTATCATAGAATACCAGGATTTCGTTAGGAGATCCTGAGAAAGAGATAGGGTGCGTGTTCTTAGTCAGATTAGGGCAATTTGCTTAAGCCCATGATGTAAGGTAAAGCAATTGCTACTAGGTCTGAGGAGCGTTCTCCGAAGGCTCTACCGAGCAGAGTAGGATATAGGAGCTGCAGCGCCGGCTGGACCTGCATAAAGTGGTGACTACTTTATGATAGTGGGTCCCCTAGACGAGGTTCTGTATGTTTTTGAATTGTTTTGTCTGAATATTAATTTGATACTGAATTCTATATATCATACATGTTTTACAATTTGAGATGCTATTCATTTTCCCGGGAAGATCATAGAGCTAGAATTATCATTATGAATGTTGAACTGTCGTATCCTTTTAAATTAAACTAGGTTTATAGACAACTCCTAACCAAGGTCTGAATCATAACCGGTTTAGTTTAATAGACTGTAAAAGGTCTGCCAGATTAGGAAGAAATAACAAAACAGATCACCATGTTTGTTAGAGTACCCTAATAAAGCTGAGTTTGTACGCTAGGCCAATCCTAGGGTTAAGTAACTTGATACCGAAGTGACATAGGGTACCGTTCATGGATACTTTAATCCGACAGATGAGAAGGATCATCCCAAGGTAGGGGTGAATACACTATGTAACTCGGATATTGTAAACAGATGGTTACATTTCATAATTGCCTTAGAGATCAAGATATATCTAAAATGTTCGAAGATAAGGTCAAACAAATTGTAATAACTGAGCTTAAATTGATGAATGCATGTCTACTCTTGAATGCTATTTGCTTGTTATAGGTGATTGGGATCACCAATCAATCTCAAAGTATTGATTATCGATTGGCTGATTAGATAATAAGATGAATGTTAGGATTAAGGGATAGTTGCTACTAAGCTGTTACCAGTTCCCTGGGAGTACGATATTAATAAATTAAAATCGTAGATACTTTCCAAGAACTAGCTACACGATAGGTACTCTGCCTTAGGTTCTGATTGATTAAGTGACAACAATTGAATGCTAAAGTGACAGTTAGTAAGACTCAGTCCTTAATTACTCATAATCGACATAGGTAAATAAAGCCTATCTTTTAGCATACCAATCGGAACGCATCAGATTTTTGGTGTCGTTGCCTGGGAAATATCATAATGAATTTAGGATTAAAGGCCACAATTCTAGAGACTTATGATAGGTAGCGGTAGTAACCTAGACCTTTGACCTAACACTTATTTTCTGCTAGTTAGACAATCAAATTCTGAAATATAGGATTATCACAACTAATTGATTTTAGATATTATCTGAAATTAAGACACTTAGGATAATCAAATTTTAGAAAATCATTCTAAAACCATATTAAGGAAATTTAAGTGCTTTCGAAAAAAAAGAGGGTAAATTATCCCAGTAGCACTTGAACTTTTCAAAAATCCAGCTTTTGCACCTCTATTTATTTTTGCTTTGAATTGACACTCGAACTACCAAATATCACCTGTTTTGCACTCCCGTTCAAAATTTCCGTCAACCTTTATTTTCTGTCTATTTATCAAGGGCATTTTTGTCTTTTTAATTTAAAAATAAATTATATAAAAAAAACTTTTTCCACCCATCACTCACTTTCCCAATTTTTTCAGGGATTGTTCCTGAAGAAAGGGGGACGAAGAGGGAGATGGATGTGCTGTCTTATGCTTACAGAGACACAACAGCTTTAGCACAAAGCAGAACAATCGAGGACAGCCAGAACACGGTCGAAATGGTAAACAACAACAGAATCAAGGCTTTGCATGCGGAAGTTGAGGGCATGCGGAAGTTGAGGGCATGCGCTATCCGTTTGGTGAATTGGGTATTTATCTAACGGAGCCGGAGCTCCGGGAAACTGCTTATGAGATTCTAATCGGAGTTTGTAGGAGTTCAAGGGCCAGTAGGCCCTTGACTTACGTTTCCAATTCTGGAAAGAATTTGGATAGGGATACGTCTATTTCTTCTTCTTCGCCGTCGTTGCAGAAAAAATAACCTTTATTTAATTTAAAAATAAATTAAAAAAAAAAAACTTTTTCCACCCATCACTCACTCACTTACTTTCCCAATTTCTTCAGGGATTGTTCCTGTCAAATTATTCATGGAAAAATCGATATCAGTCATGTTTAATGACTGTATTGAAGAAGGAATTGAACGTGATAATTGATTATGGTACAGTAGAAAAACTCTGAGATTCTTCAATGATACGCGAAAATCGTATCACATTTTTAGCATGTTTTTATATATGTTTCAATGTGAAATTGAGAGTAAATTGACATTAATTGTTTACTATTTACTTGATTTCACGGTTTTTATGATTTTGGAAGTGTCAGGTGAAAAGTAGACGAAAACAGCAAATTCTGGGGCAAAAACGCAATTTTTGGAAATGTTGACCCGGTCAAAGGTCCGGGACGGGCGTCCCGACCCGGTCAAACCGCCAGGACGGGCGTCCTGAACCGGGACGGGCGTCCCGAACCTGGTCAACGAATCAGGATGGGCGTCCCGAGCCGCCAGAAGCTGTCCCACATCGAATTTTTCAGAATTTTTCACTCCGGGAAGCTGCTATAAATACCCCAGGCCTCCAGCAGTTGAATTCATCCCTCTCCACTCGATCTGAGTCATTAAGTGGTTTCCAGTGTACAATTCTCTAGTACACAACTCACTCAGAGACTCGGATCTCAGTTTTCTTTCTTATTAGTGTTTGTTTTAGTTTCTGAGAAATAGTCTCAGATCTTAGGCTTCTATAGAAAGGTTCGTTTCTGGTATTCCTAGAATACCCGGGATTTCGTTAGGAGATCCTAAGAGGGCTCGAGGCGTTCGAAGAGTCAGTCCACAGGGCTGGGCTTAAGCCGGGTTGTTAAGTAAAGCCCAGCTACTAGGCTGAGGAAGCGTCCTCCGAAGGTTCTGACGAGCAGAGTCGGGTCAAGCAATACGGCATATACAGCAGTACGCTCCATCGGCGAGACTTTGTAAAGGGTGAATTCTTTATGGCATCGGTCCCCCTGTCCCTCTCTTATATGTTGTTATTGTGTTTGTCCAAATACTGATTGGAATACCAGATTATGTTTTTATGAATATTTGTGATATACGTTGAAGTTATTATGTTTTTCTAGAAATGGCCACCTGCTTAAATATCCATTATGTCTGCATGTCTATTGCCGTTCTTTTAAACTGAAATTAGGGTTATAGACAATTCCTAACCACGGTCTATTCATAACCTGTTTAGTTTAACAGACATCAATTAGTATTGATGTCTGCCATACTAGATAAAATAATCTGCGGAACACCCTGTTGGTTGAAAGTAGTCTAGGTAGGCTGAGTTGAGTATTATGCCGGCGGTTATGAGACGAGCAGTATGATCCCCAAAGTGACATAGGGCGGTCATTGCTGACTTTAGTCCAAGCCGTGAGTAGGGCCGTTACCCTTAACGATGGGGCGGTAGCGTAGAAACTCAGATGTGGTAACCTTTAGACACAAAACATAGTTGCAATCCAGGCCAAGACATGTCTAAAATACTCCAATATAGGTCAATCAATGTATAGTAACAGTATAACATAGAATCAGAACTCATCTTTAAAACACTTTTAGGATTAATTGGACTTGAACCTAGTGGAGAATGGATCACCCTCTCATCAAAGTATTTGATGAAGATTGCATAACTGGATCATAAGATAAGAGTTAGGATAAAAGGCTAGTTACTACTAAGTCGTTGCCACTTCCCTGGGAGTACGATAATTATTTAATAAAATCGTAGATACTTTCCAATAGACTAGCTACACGATAGGTACTCTGCCTTAGGTTCTGGCTGATTAAGTAACACCATAGACTAAATGTGACAATTAGTTAATTCACAGTCCTTAATTATTCATAATCAACATAGGGTAAAATAACACCTATTCAGCACGTCGGTCGGAAACCGCATCAGATTTTTGGCGCCGTTGCCGGGGAAATATCATAATGAATTTAGGATTCCTGATCAAAATTCTAGAGACTTATGATAGGTAACGGTAGTAACCTAGACCTTAGATCTACACTTATCTTATACCAGTTAGACAATAAGTTTCCGAAATATAGGATTATCATAACTAATTAATTTTAGATGTTATCTGGAATTAAGACATTTAGGATAATCAAATTTTAGAACATCATTCTAAAACCATATTGAGGGAATTTAATTGCTTTCAAAATATTAAAAATCCGAAAAAATTGTACTTTTTCTTGTTTAAATGGTAAGTTATTCTCTTTTCCCTATCCTTTGTGTTTTCTTGTGAATAGTTGTTTTGTTTTGTTTTCTCTTTCTTCCAAGTTTTTCTTTAGTTTTCACTCTCCCTGTAACCTCACTAACCAGTTTGCTCAGGCTAAAACATGTTCTTCTCTGTAGTTGCATGACTCGATCTTCAAAAGCTAACCTTGAAACACCAGTTTAAAATCCTGAACGAATCATTCGCACAGCTAATAGGCGAAGAACAGAAATGGCTGCTGAAAGACCTACCCTTGAATCCTACATCCAGCCACAGACGATCCCACTCTCATCTGCCATCCGAATCCCTGGGAACCCTCGCTATGATCTGAAACCGAATGTGATCCAGCTGATTATAAATCGAGTTCAGTTTGGAGGAACTGCAGCCGAGAATCCGCTGGAACACCTATCTGATTTCTCTTCTCTCTGCGAAGGCCTCAAGGGAGATCATACTGCAGAAATAACTAAACTCAACCTGTTTCCCTACTCACTTAGGGACAGAGCTAAGAGATGGTTGGCCCAGCTACCTACTAACTCCATCACCTCATGGGACGAGTTAAGCAAAGCCTTCCTAGAAGAGTACTACTCTGCAGCAAGAGTCCTAGAATATCGAAGGGCTCTGTCTAGTTTCACTCAAGCTGCTGATGAGACAGTGATCGAAGCTTGGGACAAATTCAAGGAGCTACTCAGGCTCTGCCCCCAACATGGACTTACCGAGGCATTACTGATTCAGCAATTTTACGGGGGTATGTCAGACATGGGTAAGCAAATTCTCGATGGACTCAATCCTCAGAGCGGTTTCAATGGAATGAGTGATGTAGATGCTAGAAACGCTCTGGAGAGACTCTACAGGAACAGCAAGAATTGGCGCACAAGTGGCCGAGCTAAGAGTAAATGCGGTCGTTGCCTCCACTGATGATCAATTTGAGGCACTGAAGGCCAGCATTACTAATCAGCTGAATGCTTTCCAACAAGGGAAAAGCATTCAGTCAGTATACCAAGTCTGCGAGTTTTGCCAAGGACCACATTTCAGTGGGGATTGTTATGGTAATGGGATATTAACTGTCCCAGAAGAGATGGAACAAGTGGACGCAGTAAATTCTGCTCCTATAGGAAATATCTACAATCCCACTTGGAAGAACCATCCGGGATTTAGCTGGAGAAACAATCCCGGGGCTACTAACTTCCAGAAAAGAGTACCTCAGCAGCTGCCATATCCGTAGAATCAGCAAGTTGCTCTGCCTGCACCAAGGAATTACATCGTTCCAGCTGATCCCATGCAAGAATTAGAGACATGCTGAAGAGCATTTCCACTCCAACAAGGAAATGATAGAGTCCAACAGAAAGATTCAGGAAGCTCACGCAGAAAGAATCCAGCAACGAGAATAGACAGAAGCAGACCGAGCAAACAATCAGAAACACACAAGCTGCTATACAAACTTTAGAGAGGCAGATGGGTCAACTATCCACCCATTTCTCTCACAGGTCCCAGGGAACGCTACCAAGCAACACTGAGACCAACCCTCAAACTGAATGCAAGACCATCACTCTAAGATCTGGTAAAATTCTATCTCCATCTCCACCCAAACCATCTGACCCTCCATTCTTGTCAGGAACCAGAAGAAGGCTCCAAGGACCCAACGCCGACGGAGGTCGAAATCGAAGTAGCAAGGAAAGGGAAACGGAGTTTATTCCTGAGTACCGGCCAAAAGTACCTTACCCCCCCAGACTTAGGCACAATAAGATAAGGAGCAATTTGAAAAGTTTCTTAGAATTTTAGTCAGATTCATGTTAATTTACCTTTACTTGATGTTATTTCTGAAATGCCAAAGTATGCTAAGTTTTTAAAAGAAGTTGTTAGTAATAAAAGAAAATTTGACATGGACAAGGTGGTTCTTAATGAAGAATGTTCGGCGGTTCTGTTGAATAAACTACCGTCTAAACAGAAAGATCCTGGTTGTTTTACCTTGCCATGTACAATTGGAAATATTACTAACATGCATGCATTAGCAGACTAGGAGCTAGTATTAATCTTATGCCATCTAGTTTATTTGATAAATTAGGATTGCATGATTTGAAAACGACTAGGATGTGCATACAACTTGCAGACAGGACAGTCAAAATCCCCAAGGGAATATTGAAGACCTCTTAGTAAAGGTCGGAAAATTTGTATTTCCTGTGGATTTCGTTGTCATGGACATGAATGGGGAAGGAGGATGCCCCTGATCCTAGGTCGACCATTTCTAGCCACCTCAAAAGCATTAATAGACGTCAGTAATGGTCAAATCAAGTTAAGGGTAGGAAATGATGACATCACTTTAATCTAAATGAAACCCTTAGGTATCCCATGCATTTAGATGATACTTGTTTTTTGTGTGGATGCCATGGAACACTTGATTGCAATTAACGTGACAGACCTATGCTCAAACTATCAAATTCTAAGTGAGGACTCCCTAGAATTAGAGGAGTCTGAACTTAGCTCTTCTGAAAATGAAATTACTTCTGATAGTTTCACTGAGATAGGTGATGATGAGATGAAGAAAGAACGAACCTCGTTTGAAGATCCACCAGACTTGGAACTGAAGGAACTACCCACTCATGTGCTACGAATTCCTAGATGACAACAAGAAACTTCCCATTATTCTTGCAGCTGATCTGACTGCGAACAAAGGAAGCTGACTGTGGAAATGTGCAGAAAGCATAGAAGAGCCTTTGCCTACAAAATTGCGGATATCCCAGGTATTAATCCAAGCTTTTGTTCGCATAAGATTCTTCTAGAAAATGAGTATAAGCCATGTGTGCAACCTCAAAGGAGGTTGAATCCTAATGTGTGTGATGTTGTTAAGAAAGAAGTCATTAAACTGTTAGATGCAGGACTTATCTACCCTATCTCGGATAGTGAGTGGGTAAGCCCGGTGCAGGTAGTACCTAAGAAAGGCGGTATAACAGTTGTTAGGAATGAGCATAATGAACTAATCCCTACAAGAACTGTAACTGGTCATCGTGTATGCATAGACTATAGAAAATTAAATACGGCCACACGAAAAGATCACTTTCCCCTTCCTTTTATTGACCAAATGTTAGAAAGATTATCTGGACATGTTTTATTGCTTTCTTGATGGGTTTTCTGGTTATTTTCAAATTCCTATTTCCCCTGAGGACCAGCATAAAACTACATTCACATGCCCTTTCGGAACATTTGCATATAGAAGGATGCCTTTTGGTTTGTGTAATGCACCTGCTACATTTCAACGTTGTATGACTGCTATCTTTGAGGACATGTTAGGAAAATCTATGGAAGTATTTATGGATGACTTTTCTGTTTTTGGAAATTCATTTGAGGTTTGTCTAAAGAACTTGGAGTTAATGTTGAAACGTTGTATAAAATCTAACCTGGTTTTAAATTGGGAAAAATGCCACTTCATGGTAAAAGAGGGAATGTTTTAGGACATAAGATCTCACACCTAGGTATGGAAGTAGATAAGGCAAAAATTGAAGTAATTTCAAAACTACCTCCTCCCAAAAATGTGAGAGCCGTTAGGAGTTTTTTGGGACACGCTGGCTTTTATCGTAGGTTCATAAAAGATTTTTCATTAATAGCCAGGCCGTTGACCAATTTACTCGGAAAAGATGTTCCATTTATCTTTGATGAGAAATGTCTAAAAGCTTTTAATAGACTTAAGGAACTCTTAACTACTGCACCTATCATGACATCACCTGATTGGAGTCTACCTTTTGAGCTTATGTGTGATGCTAGTGACTATGCAGTAGGAGTAGTTTTAGGACAAAGACATGATAAGAAGTTTCATGTAAATATTATGCTAGTAAAACCTTAACTGATGCTCAGGAAAATTACACTACGACAGAAAAGGAATTATTAGCAGTAGTATATGCATTTGATAAGTTTCGATCCTATCTAGTCCTGTCTAAAACTATTGTTTATACTGATCATTCGGCACTAAAATACTTGTTTAATAAAACCGACGCAAAACCAAGATTGATTAGATGGGTTTTATTGCTTCAAGAATTTGACATAGAAATCCGGGATAAGAAAGGGGCAGAAAACTTAGCCGCAGACCATTTGTCTAGGTTAGAAAATCCGACCCTAGAAGCCATTGATGAAACAATCATATCTGATAAATTTCCGGATGAGAATCTATGTGCATTATTTGCTAGTTTCTCACCCCCTTGGTTTGCAGATATAGCAAATTACTTGGCAGCCCGGACTCTCCCTAGTGATATCACTGCTCAACAAAGAAGAAAATTCTTTGCTGACCTGAAATATTACTATTGGGAAGATCCTTTTCTATTTAAAATATGTGCAGATCAGATGATCAGAAGATGTGTATCTCAAGAAGAGGGTTTCCGAATTCTGGAACACTGTCACTGCGGACCAACAGGCGGTCACTTAGCTGCAACTAATACGGCCCGAAAAGTATTAGAAGCAGGCTTTTACTGGCCCACCATATTCAAAGACGCCGCAGCATTTACAGGATCGTGCGATGCCTGTCAGAAAGCGGGAACCATATCTTCTCGAGATAATCTACCCCAACAGGTAATTCAAAGTGTAGAAATATTTGACATATGGGGTATAGATTTCATGGGTCCGTTTCCTTCCTCTTTTGGTATGAAGTACATCTTAGTAGCTGTAGAATATTTTTCAAAATGGCCTGAGGCACAGGCCCTACCTACTAATGATGCTCGAGCCGTATGCAGATTCCTTAAGCAGATTTTCGCCAGGTTTGGATGTCCAAAAGCCCTAATCAGTGATCGAGGTACGCACTTCTGCAACTCTCAATTGCAGAAAGTACTCCAGCATTACGGAATTCAGCATCGCATTTCCACAGCCTACCATCCTCAAACCAACGGGCAGGCTGAGGTAACCAATAGGGGAATAAAGAGAATCCTAGAAAAGACCGTGGGTGTTAACCGTAAGGATTGGTCCAATAAACTGGAGGATGCATTATGGGCCTTCCGTACAGCGTACAAGACCACTACGGGGTTCTCACCCTATCGACTAGTCTACGGAAAAGCATGCCACCTTCCGGTTGAACTTGAACATAAAGCTTACTGGGCAGTACGAAAATGCAATCTCGACGATAACTTGACTAAGGAACACCGGATTTTACAGCTCAACGAATTGGATGAGTGGAGGCTCAAAGCATATGAGAACTCACATCAGTTCAAAATGACAAGTAAACTCCGGCATGACAGACGACTCAGAGCCCAGAAAAATTTTGAACCAGGTGATAAGGTATTGTTATACAACTCACGTTTAAAATTTTTCCCAGGAAAGCTGCGTAGCTATTGGTCAGGACCGTTCACAATCAAGGAAGTATCACCTTTCGGAGCATGTGACATCATGGATTCTGACGGTATTGTTCAAAAAGTAAACGGACAACGCCTAAAGATTTACAGAGAGCCGTTTGACTCGTCCGAGCAGATTGTGGACTTCACAGACTAAGGGAGTATCTCTTTCATTTTATTTCTTGTTTTTGTTATTTCTATGTTCCTTCTTACCCGTAGTTAGATGAATAAGTGTGGGGTAAGAATCTTTTTTTTTATGTTTATTTCTTGTTTTCAAATAAGTGTGGGGTAATTAGCTATGCATGAACACTGAGGACAGTGCCAGACTTAAGTGTGGGGTAGCAGTGCAGTGCACTGTAGCAGTTTGAAGCAGTTTGAAAAAATTTTCGCATGCTTTTGCTTGTTTTCCCTGTATTTTCACACCCTTCCAAAATTTTTCAAAATTTTTCCGTCTTTCAGACTTCTAAATGCAGTATGCTTGGTTAAACAAATTGCTTATGTCTATGATATGTAGGTAGTATGTTATGGTTAGTAGGAGATATTGATAGCTATCTTGGACTAATTGATTAGGAATAGGGAATTCCTGATAACTGAGCACAACCTTGTCTGGATTAGAGACCTCAACCAATTGCCTATTCGAGACTTAACTAGATAAAATTAGACCAGTTGTGGATATATTGGCAGTTAGAATGACTAGATGAGACTCTGAGCTAAAAGTGAAAAGAACTTAAGGAAGTTAATTACAATAGGGTAGTTTGCCAGCGGCCTTCGCTACTCGAGCACCACTCCTTCGGGGAACTTAAAGCCTGATGCCCTAAGGTCGTGTAGATCTGGGAGTCATCGGAGTGGGACTCGCTACATGGGTAGTTGAAGTTGACGTGTTCTAAGCAAACTCGAAATACCCTGAATCTATAAAGAAAATAACTAAGTGCTAAAACATTAAAAATCTGATCACCAAAGCTCAGAACTCAGAAAGTTATCTGTTGTCAGTATGTCTAGCGATAGGTCGAAGTATTATCTGGTAGCAGTTAAGATAAGAGTTCATTGTGTTGACTATCTGGTCTAGACTAGTACACACACTACACATCAGGAAGACCCTGTGACTAAGAAAAAAGTCCAACCTAGTTGTTGATTTTTTTGCCTGATCATAACAAACTACTAGAGACATGTGAGACCTTGTCATAGCAACCTAACCAATCAGACCTGTGTTAAGAATTGTCTGAAGAATTTTTGGAATAAAAACATGATTAGGAATTTAAGTGACTGCACTACGGTTTAAAATCACTAACTCCATGTAGACTTTGCTTGAGGACAAGCAAAAAGCTAAGTGTGGGGTTATCTGATACGCGAAAATCGTATCACATTTTTAGCATGTTTTTATATATGTTTTAATGTGAAATTGAGAGTAAATTGACATTAATTGTTTACTATTTACTTGATTTCACGGTTTTTATGATTTTGGAAGTGTCAGGTGAAAAGTAGACGAAAACAGCAAATTCTGGGGCAAAAACGCAATTTTGGAAATGTTGACCCGGTCAAAGGTCCGGGACGGGCGTCCCGACCCGGTCAAACCGCCAGGACGGGCGTCCTGAACCGGGACGGGCGTCCCGAACCTGGTCAACGAATCAGGACGGGCGTCCCGAACCGGACGGGCGTCCCGAGCCGCCAGAAGCTGTCCCACATCGAATTTTTCAGAATTTTCACTCCGGGAGCTGCTATAAATACCCCAGGCCTCCAGCAGTTGAATTCATCCCTCTCCACTCGATCTGAGTCATTAAGTGGTTTCCAGTGTACAATTTCCAGTACACAACTCACTCAGAGACTCGGATCTCAGTTTTCTTTCTTATTAGTGTTTGTTTTAGTTTCTGAGAAATAGTCTCAGATCTTAGGTTCTATAGAAGGTTCGTTTCTGGTATTCCTAGAATACCCGGGATTTCGTTAGGAGATCCTAAGAGGCTCGAGGCGTTCGAAGAGTCAGTCCACAGGGCTGGGCTTAAGCCGGGGGTTGTTAAGTAAAGCCCAGCTATAGGCTGAGGAAGCGTCCTCCGAAGGTTCTGACGAGCAGAGTCGGGTCAAGCAATACGGCATATACAGCAGTACGCTCCATCGGCGAGACTTCGTAAAGGGTGAATTCTTTATGGCATCGGTCCCCCTGTCCCTCTCTTGTATGTTGTTATTGTGTTTGTCCAAATACTGATCGGAATACCAGATTATGTTTTTATGAATATTTGTGATATACGTTGAAGTTATTATGTTTTTCTAGAAATGGCCACCTGCTTAAATATCCATTATGTCTGCATGTCTATTGCCGTTCTTTTAAAACTGAAATTAGGGTTATAGACAATTCCTAACCACGGTCTATTCATAACCTATTTAGTTTAACAGACATCAATTAGTATTGATGTCTGCCATACTAGATAAAATAATCTGCGGAACACCCTGTTGGTTGAAAGTAGTCTAGGTAGGCTGAGTTGAGTATTATGCCGGCGGTTATGAGACGAGCAGTATGATCCCCAAAGTGACATAGGGCGGTCATTGCTGACTTTAGTCCGAGTCGTGAGTAGGGCCGTTACCCTTAACGATGGGGCGGTAGCGTAGAAACTCAGATGTGGTAACCTTTAGACACAAAACATAGTTGCAATCCAGGCCAAGACATGTCTAAAATACTCCAATATAGGTCAATCAATGTATAGTAACAGTATAACATAGAATCAGAACTCATCTTTAAAACACTTTTAGGATTAATTGGACTTGAACCTAGTGGAGAATGGATCACCCTCTCATCAAAGTATTTGATGAAGATTGCATAACTGGATCATAAGATAAGAGTTAGGATAAAAGGCTAGTTACTACTAAGCCGTTGCCACTTCCCTGGGAGTACGATAATTATTTAATAAAATCGTAGATACTTTCCAATAGACTAGCTACACGATAGGTACTCTGCCTTAGGTTCTGGCTGATTAAGTGACACCATAGACTAAATGTGACAATTAGTTAATTCACAGTCCTTAATTATTCATAATCAACATAGGGTAAAATAACACCTATTCAGCACGTCGGTCGGAAACCGCATCATTCAACAAGAAAATCCCATCTGGGATTTTCCCCGAAATTGAGTTCAAAGATAAATCCAAATGCTCAAGATTCGAAAGACTGGCAAAAGTTTCCGGTATTTCTCCAATCAAATTTTCTCTGGCCAACCAAAGAAACTTTAAATTCCTCAAATTTCTGAACTCGGCTGGTAAAGCAGCCGGTGAGAATCCGTTATAAGACATCCTTAAATTTTCGAGTTTGGATAAATTTCCAATTTCAACAGGAAATGTACCGTTGAACAGATTTGCTTCCAAGTGCAAACTCTTCAACCCAGTCAATGTGCGTGATAAATAGAAAAATTTGACTGGAACAATCCCTGAAGAAATTGGGAAAGTGAGTGATGAGTGGAAAAAGTTTTTTTTTTATAATTTATTTTTAAATTAAAAAGACGAAAATGCTCTTGATAAATAGACAGAAAATAAAGGTTGACGGAAATTTTGAACGGAAGTGCAAAACAGGTGATATTTGGTAGATCGAGTGTCATTTCAAAGCAAAAATAAATAGAGGTGCAAAAACTGAATTTTTGAAAAGTTCAAGTGCTACTGGGATAATTTACCCAAAAAAAGAGGAAAAGTTTTTTTTTGAAATTTAAAACTCGAAAAAAAAATGTATTTTTCTTGCTCAATGGTTAGTTGTTCTTTTCCCTATCTCTTGTTCTTTCTTAGTTATTTTCTTAGTTGCTCTTTTTCGTGTTTTTCTATTATTTCGAAGAGATAAAAATGGAAATGAGGATAAAAATGGAAATGAGGGTTATAGACAATTCCTAACCACGGTCTAATCATAACCTGTTTAGTTTAACAGGCATCAATTAGTATTGGTGTCTGCCATGCTAGATAAAATAACATGCTGAACACCCTGCTTGTTAAAGTAGTCTAGGTAGGAGTCGAGCTGAGTCCGATTATGCCGGCGGCTAGGGCAAGCGGTATGATCCCCGAAGTGACATAGGGCTTTCATGGATGCCTTCGTCCCGAACCGTGAGTAGGGCCGTCATTAAGGTAGGGCGGTTTATTAGAGACCTCGGATGTGGTACGCCTTTAGACATAGAACATAGTTGCAATCCAGGCTAAGATGCATCTAAAATACTCGAAGACAGGTCAATCAACATATAGGAACAGTATAGCGTAGAATCAGAACTCATCTTTAAAACACTTTTAGGATTAATTAGACTTGAACCTAGTGGAGAATGGATCACCCTCTCATCAAAGATATTGATGAAGATTGCATAACTGGATCATAAGATAAGAGTTAGGATAAGAGGCTAGTTACTACTAAGCCGTTGCCACTTCCCTGGGAGTACGATATTTATCGTAGATACTTTCCAATAGACTAGCTACACGATAGGTACTCTGCCTTAGGTTCTGGCTGATTAAGTGACACCATAGAGACTAAATGTGACAATTAGTCAATCACAGTCCTTAATTATTCATAATCAACATAGGGTAAAATAACACCTATTTAGCATGTCGGTCGGAAACCCATCATAACGGCTTAGTAGTAACTATCCTCTTACCCTAACTCTTATCTTATGATCCAATTATGCAATTGTTCATCAAATTCTTTGATGAGAGGGTGATTCATGCTCCACTAGGTTTAAGTCTATTTAAGCCTAAAAAGTGTTTTACAGATAATATTCTGATTTTATGTTATACTGTTCCTACATGTTCATTGACCTATCTTCGAGTATTTTAGATATATCTTGGTCTAGATTGCAATTATGTACTGAGTCTAAAGGTGTACCACATCTGAGTTACGTGATAAACCGCCCTACCTTAATGATGGCCCTACTCACGGTTTGAGTTAAAGGCATCCATGAAAGTCCTATGTCACTTAGGAGATCATGCCGCTAACCCTAACGCCGGCATAAATGCACAAACTCAGCCTACTTAGACTACTTTAACAAACATGGTGATCTATATGATATTTCATCTAATATGGCAGACATTAATACTTTCGAAGGGAAGTCCTAAATTAATGCATGTTAAACTAAACAGGTTATGATTAGACTGTGGTTAGGAGTTGTCTATAACCATTCATCTAGTTTAAAAGAAACTACAGTAGACATGCAGTCATAATGATAGTTAAGCTGGTGACCATTTCCGGAAAAATATAAATACTTCAACATGCAAAACACATATTCTTAAAATCATAATTCGGTATTCATAATAGTTATTTGGACGAACACAGTATAGACATATAAAGAGAGGGACAAGGGGACCGATGCCATAAAGTATTCACCCTTTACGTAGTCCGCTGATGGAGCAACTGCTTGTATATGTTGGATTGCTTGACCCGACTCTGCTCGACAGAACCTTCGGAGGACGCTTCCTGATATGCGAAAATCGTATCACCTTTTTAGCATGTTTTTATGTATGATTTCGGGTGAAATTGAGGGCAAATTGATCTTAATTGTTTGTTATTTACTCAATTTCACAGTTTTTATGATTTTGGAAGTGTCAGGTGAAAAGTGGACGAAAACGGCAAATTTTGGGGCAAAAACGCAATTTTTGGAAATGTTGACTCGGTCAAAGGGTCAGGACGGGCATCCCGAACCCGGGACAGGCTTCCCGACCCAGTCAAACCATCAGGACAGTCGTCTAGGACTCGGGACGGGTGTCCCGACCTGGTCAACAGATCAGGACGGGCGTCCCAATCCGGGACGGGCGTCCCGAACCCCCAGAACCAGTCCCACATCGAATTTTGGATGAAAAATCACCCCGGGAAGCTGCTATAAATACCCCAGGCCTCCAGCAGTTGTAATCATTCCTCTCCACTCGATCTAAGTCATTTAGTGGTTTCCAGTGTACACTTCTCTAGTACACAACTCACTGAGAGACTCGGATCTCAGTTTCTTTCTTATTAGTGTTTTGTTTTAGTTTCTGAGAAATAGTCTCAGATCTTAGGCTTCTATAGATAGGTTCGTTTCTGGTATTCATAGAATACCCAGGATTTCGTTAGGAGATCCTAAGAGGGCTCTAGGCGTTCGAAGAGTCAATCCACAAGGCTGGGCTTAAGCCGGGTTGTTAAGTAAAGCCCAGGTACTAGGCTGAGGAAGCGTCCTCCGAAGGTTCTGACGAGCAGAGTCGGGTCAAGCAGTACGGCATATACAGCAGTATGCTCCAACGGCGTGACTACGTAAATGGTGATTTCTTTATGGCATCAGTCCCCCTTGTCCCTCTCTTTATATGTTGTTACTGTGTTTGTCCAAATACTTATTTGAATACAAGATTATGATTACTATGAATATTTGTTATGTTTGTTGAAGTTATTATGTTTTTCCGGAAATAGCTACCTGCTTAAATATTCATTATGTCTGCATGTCTATTGCCGTTCTTTTAAACTGAAATTAAGGTTATAGACAATTCCTAACCACGGTGTATTCATAACCTGTTTAGTTTAACAGGCATCAATTAGTATTGGTGTCTGCCATACTAGATAAAATAACCTGCGGAACACCCTGTTTGTTAGAGTAGTCTAGGTAGGCTGAGTAGAGCGTTATGCCGGCGGTTATGGGCAAGCGGCATGATTCTCGAAGTGACATAGGGCTTTCATAGCTGTCTTTAGTAGTAGCCGTGAGTAGGGCCATTTACCTTGGCGATGGGGCGGTAACATAGAGACTCGGATGTGGTACACCTTTACACACAGAACATAGTTGCAATCCAGGCTAAGATATATCTAAAACACTCGAATATAGGTCAATCAACATATAGGAACAATATAACATAGAATCAGGACTCATATATAAAACACTTCTAGGATTAATTAGACTTAAACCTAGTGGATAACGAATCACCATCTCATCAAAGTTATTGATGAAGATTGCATAACTGGATTATAAGATAAGAGTTAGGAATAAAGGCTAGTTACTACTAAGCCGTTGCCACTTCCCTGGGAGTACGATAATTATTTAATAAAATCGTAGACACTTTCCAACAGACTAGCTACAATATAGGTATTCTGCCTTAGGTTCTGGTTGATTAAGTGACACCATAGAGACTAAATGTGACAATTAGTCAATCACAGTCTTTAATTAATCATAATCAACATAGGGTAAAATAACACCTATTTAGCACGTCAACCGGAATCCCATCAGATTTTTGGCGCCGTTGCCGGGGAAATATCATAATGAATTTAGGATTATTGGCCACAATTCTAGAGACTTATGATAGGTAATGGTAGTAACCTAGACTTTTGAATTACACTTATCTTATACTAGTTAGACAATCACTTTCCTAAATATAGGATTATCATAACTAATTAATTTTAGATAATATCTGAAATTAAGACACTTAGGATAATCAAATTTTAGAAAATTATTCTAAAACCATATTGAGGAAACTTACGTGCTTTCTGAATAAAATTCAAAATCCATAAAAATATTTTTCTTGCTTTCTTATTTTATTTTCCTTTTTTTGTTATTTGTTATTTCTAACCAGACTTTGCACTCAGAGATGAAGGGAACAAGAGCCCAGGATATTCTGGACGAAGTAGAACATAACACTTCCCCAGAAATCCAAACAATTCCTGCTTCTCCCGAATATACTCCTAAATCCCCCGAATACACCCCGAAATCTCCTGAATATACTCCTGCATCCCCCGCACCTAACGACCAACCACCTTCATCAGAGGATAGCACTAACAGTTCTCAATCAGCCTTGGCTGCCCGGGTAGATGATATATCTCACAGGATAAGCGCTATGACTCAGACAATATCGGGCAGACTAAGACGATCATATCAGGCTGTTCTAACTTTAAGTTCTGAAGTAACCCAACTCAGAACCACAATAGAACGCCAAAATGTGCAATTACTCCGAGAGATGATGGAAATCTTAAAGGAACAAAGGAACCAGCAGGAGGAAATGCGCAACATACAAGAGAACTGCAAGAGATGCGAAACATTCAGGCGGAACTACAGGAGATCAGAGATAAGGGTCGTTGAAAAAGGGAAGATTCTTTTACTCTCAGCAAATAATTCGTTTGAACTAAACCTGAATAATTGACCCATATTTTCTATTTTTCAAATTCTTTTTAAAAGGGTCCTTTATATTCAACAATTTTCTTCAGACATTTTATTTCAAATTTCTATGAAAAACAAAACTTTTGCAATTACAGTTTATTTTTCACTAATTAAATTGCACAAACTCAGTTTTTGTTTTTGTGAAATTCTTGCTGAATTTAAGTTGGGATAAAATTAGGGTAGTCATGATTTTCGAAAAAATAAAAAAGTGAGACTGAGGAATTTTTGCATAGAGTTTTTAACAACTTCTGAATTTAATTGGATAAACATGAAGCCTTGTTAAAAATTATGATTATTTTGGTATCTTGAGATTTTCAGGGAATTACGAAAAAAAAATTTCGGAATTGGCACGCGTCCCGAAGCAACCCGGGACGGGCGTCCCTATTCTGGACGGGCGTCCAGCGGGACGGGAGTCCTGCCTCAGGGACGGGCGTCCCGATGGCAGCCCCTTCTATAAAAATTCAATTTTTTTTCATTTTCTCTCAAATCTACAACCAAAAATTCATCTCTAAAAATATTTCTCTCTATCTTCTCTCTACAAATTTTTGGCAAACTCTCCAAAGTTTAAAAATTCGAGTTTCCCTCCAAAATTTGAATTTTAAACTTCACCCAAAAATTCGAATTTCCCTCCAAAATTCGATTTTCCCGCCAAAAATTCAAAATCTTTCCCTAACCTAATTTCATCCTTCTGAATTCAAATTCACCTCCAGAATTTGAGTTTAAAGATTCTTTCCCACCTAAACTCTCTCGTACGTTTTCAATGGCTCCCAAACGTGCTCGTACCACATCTACCATGACAGTTACCTCAGTGGCACATCCTTTCATGCTGTTTCCCTCCAGCACAGCATACCAAGAAAGATGCACTGGGTACATCGGGCGTACGATACTGACGGGCAGAACGTTGGATTAGGCAGCAGTACATACGCTAGGAGTAGAGCCGGAAGTCAGACGCATACTCGATGTGCCACCTTATAGTCGAGTATTCATCATCACAGAGCCCACATACCTGGAGCTGGTATGTGAGTTCTATGCGTCTTTTACATGCCACCAGGAGCAGATCACATTCCGCTTGGGCGGAATAGATCGGTCGATGAGCATGGCCGAGTTTGGCGTCGCCCTAGGTATCTGGTAGAGAGATGAGCTGGATACGCCCGCATACACCACAGCGGTTCGAGACTTCACGTCTGCAGACGTCTCCACTGCTTGGGCTCAGATCTGCATGACGGGTGTCCCATACCAGCATGGCTTTGCAAAAGCCACAGGTATTTATCCTACTCTTCGTTACCTGCACGCTATCATTGCACATACATTGTCAGGACGACGGACGGCTCCCGGAACTGTCACCCAGATGGAGACATTCCTTTTGGCCAACATGCACATGGGATCTACGGTAGAGATGGCTAGACTCATCACGGTCGTCATGCGAGGATTCTCTACAGACACCCGGAAACAGTGTTTGGGGCTCGGACCGTACATCACCAAGCTAGCCCGCTACATGGAGCTGGACATAGAGGGCTCAGAGCTGACCCTGGTTGCCCCGACCACCATTCCCGCTGATCTTAATATTCTACGAAACATGGGAATGGTTGTCCGGGATGCGAATGGCCACTACACCATCCACACGGATCAGCCAGGACAAGCATCGGCATCGGAAGCATTTCCAGCGTATATCCCTCTGTCCGAGACGTTCGTGCCACGTACTGCCTTCGAACGACACATGTCGCACGGATTGGCAGAACTATCGGCCCGATACAGTTGAGACATGGACAAGATTGACAGACGGCTGACGATGATGGAAGACAGGATTGACAGACGGCTGGCGATGATGGATGACAGGATCGCCATGAGTACCAGCAGGATTGAGGAGATACATCAGCAGACTTCCCGAGTGGCGGAAAACTTCGAGTTTGACTTTACAGCAGAACTCGGTCCACTGGACGACGATCCGCCGGGTTCTTAGTCTCTCTCTCCTTCTTTCCTTTCTTTTCCTTTTGTTTTTCTTGTTCTATGTGTATAAACATGTCTGGGCTGTATGACGTATGAATCTATGTACAAAGTTGATTTATATGACATACAAAATTGTTTGCATTATTTTGTTTTTTTTTTTATTATTTCTCACCCATAGTGTGGGTAAGCATCTTTTCTTTCTGTTTTATTTCTTGTTTTCAAATAAGTGTGGGGTATTTAGATATGCATGAACACTGAGGACAGTGCCAGACTTAAGTGTGGGGTAGTAGTGCACGGTCCACTGTAGCAGTTTGCAAATTTTTTGCATGCTTTTGCTTGTTTTCCCCGTATTTTCACACCCTTCCAAAACTTTTTCAAACTTTTTCCGTATTTTAGACTTCTAAATGCAGTATGCTTGGTTAAACAATTGCTTATGCCTATGATATGTAGGTAGTATGTTATGGTTAGTAGGAGATAATTGATGACTATTGCTGAACTAATTGATTAGGAATAGGGAATTCCTGATAACTGAGCACAACTTTGTCTGGATTAGAGACCTCAGCCAATTGCCTGTTCGAGACTTAACTAGATAAAATTAGACCAGTTGTGGATATATTGGCAGTTAGAATGACTAGATGAGACTTTGAGCTAAAAGTGAAAAGAAACAAAAGAAAGTTAAATAAATGAGGGTAGTTTGCCAGCGGCCTTCGCTACTCGAGCACCACTCCTTCGGGGAACTTAAAGCCTGATGCCCTAAGGTCGTGTAGATCTGGGAGTCATCGGAGTGGGACTCGCTACATGGGTAGTTGAAGTTGACGTGTTCTAAGCAGACTCAAAATACCCTGAATCTATAAAGAAAATAACTAAATGCTAAAACATTAAAAATCTGATCACCAAAGCTCAGAACTCAAAATGTTGTCTGTTGTTAATATGTCTAGCGATGGGTCGAAGTGTTATCTGGTAGTAGTTAAGACAAGAGTACATTGTGTTGACTATCTGGTCTAGACTAGTACACACACTACACATCAGGAAGACCCTGTGACTAAGAAAAAAAGTCCAACCTAGTTGTTGATTTGTTTTCTGCCTGATCCTAACAAACTACTAGAGACATTTGAGACCTTGTCATAGCAACCTAACCAGTCAAACCTGTGTTAAGAATTGTGTGAAGAATTTTTTGGAATAAAAACATGACTAGGAATGCACATATGGTTTAGAATCACTAACTTCAGGTGGACTTTGCTTGAGGACAAGCAAAAAGCTAAGTGTGGGGTTATATAAAAAATCTGATGGGATTCCGGTTGACGTGCTAAATAGGTGTTATTTACCCTATGTTGATTATGAGTAATTAAGGACTGTGATTGACTAATTGTCACATTTAGTCTCTATGGTGTCACTTAATCAGCCAGAACCTAAGGCAGAGTACCTATCGTGTAGCTAGTCTGTTGGAAAGTATCTACGATTTTATTAAATAATTATCGTACTCCCAGGGAAGTGGCAACAACTTAGTAGTAACTAGCCTTTATTCCTAACTCTTATCTTATAATCCAATTATGCAATCTTCATCAATAACTTTGATGAGATGGTGATTCGTTCTCCACTAGGTTTAAGTCTAATTAATTTTAGAAGTGTTTTATAGATGAGTCCTGATTCTATGTTATATTGTTCCTATATGTTGATTGACCTATATTCGAGTGTTTTAGATATATCTTAGCCTGGATTGCAACTATGTTCTGTGTCTAAAGGTGTACCACATCTGAGTCTCTATGCTACCGCCCCATCGCCAAGGTAAATGGCCCTACTCACGGCTACTACTAAAGACAGCTATGAAAGCCCTATGTCACTTCGGGAATCATGCCGCTTGCCCATAACCGCCGGCATAACGCTCTACTCAGCCTACCTAGACTACTCTAACAAACAGGGTGTTCCGCAGGTTATTTTATCTAGTATGGCAGACACCAATACTAATTGATGCTTGTTAAACTAAACAGGTTATGAATAGACCGTGGTTAGGAATTGTCTATAACCTTAATTTCAGTTTAAAAGAACGGCAATAGACATGCAGACATAATGAATATTTAAGCAGGTGGCTATTTCCGGAAAAACATAATAACTTCAACAAACATAACAAATATTCATAGTAATCATAATCTTGTATTCAAATCAGTAATTGGACAAACATAGTAACAACATATAAAGAGAGCGACAGGGGGGACTGATGCCATAAAGAAATCATCCTTTACGTAGTCACGCCGTTGGAGCGTACTTCTATATATGTCGTACTGCTTGACCCGACTCTGCTCGTCAGAACCTTCGGAGGACGCTTCCTCAGCCTAGTAGCTGGGCTTTACTTAACAACCCGGCTTAAGCCCAGCCTTGTGGACTGACTCTTCGAACGCCTAGAGCCCTCTTAGGATCTCCTAACGAAATCCTGGGTATTCTATTGATACGCGAAAATCGTATCACATTTTTAGCATGTTTTTATATATGTTTTAATGTGAAATTCAGAGTAAATGGACATTAATTGTTTACTATTTACTTGATTTCACGGTTTTTATGATTTTGGAAGTGTCATGTGAAAAGTAGACGAAAACAGCAAATTCTGGGGCAAAAACGCAATTTTTGGAAATGTTGACCCGGTCAAAGGTCCGGGACGGGCGTCCCGACCCGGTCAAACCGCCAGGACGGGCGTCCTGAACCGGGACGGGCGTCCCGAACCTGGTCAACGAATCAGGACGGGCGTCCCGAGCCGCCAGAAGCTGTCCCACATCGAATTTTTCAGAATTTTTCACTCCGGGAAGCTGCTATAAATACCCCAGGCCTCCAGCAGTTGAAATCATCCCTCTCCACTCGATCTGAGTCATTAAGTGGTTTCCAGTGTACAGTTTTCCAGTACACAACTCACTCAGAGACTCGGATCTCAGTTTTCTTTCTTATTAGTGTTTTGTTTTAGTTTCTGAGAAATAGTCTCAGATCTTAGGTTTCTATAGATAGGTTCGTTTCCGGTATTCATATAATACCCGGGGTTTCGTTAGGAGACCCTAAGAGAGCTCTAGGCGTTCGAAGAGTCAGTCCACAGGGCTAGGCTTAAGCCCAGGACGTAAGGTAAAGTCTAGCTACTAGGTTGAGGAAGCGTCCTCCGAAGGTTCTGGCGAGCAGAGTCAGGGCGGGCAATACGACGTATACAGCAGTACGCTCTGTAGGCGAGACTAAGTAAAGGGTGATTTCTTTATGGCATCAGTCCCCATACCCCTCTCTTATATGTTTTATTGCTTTGTCCTAAACATCAATTATGAATATCAGATTATGATTTTATGAATAGTTGTTTTGTATGTTGAAATTATTATGTTTTTCCGGAAATAGCCACCTGCTAAATAATCATTATGTCTGCATGTCTAATGTAGTTTCTTTTAAACTAAAATAGGGTTATAGACAATTCCTAACCACGGTCTATTCATAACCTGTTTAGTTTAACAGGCATCAATTAGTATTGGTGTCTGCCATACTAGATAAAATAACATGTTGAACACCTGGCTTGTTAGAGTAGTCTAGGTAGGCTGAGTAGAGCGTTATGCCAGCGATTACGAGCCTTCAGAGTGATCCCCGAAAGTGACATAGGGCTTTCAGAACTGTCTTTGTTCAAACCGTGAGTAGGGCCGTTTACCTTAATGATAGGGGGCGGTAGCATAGAGACTCAGATGTGGTACACCTTTAGACACAGAACATAGTTGCATTCCAGGCTAAGATATATCTAAAACACTCGAATATAGGTCAATCAACATATAGGAACAGTATAACATAGAATCAGAACTTATCTTTAAAACACTTCTAGGGTTAATTAGACTTGAACCTAGTGGAGAATGGATCACCCTCTCATCAAAGTATTTGATGAAGATTGCATAACTGGATCATAAGATAAGAGTTAGGATAAGAGGCTAGTTACTACTAAGCCGTTGCCACTTCCCTGGGAGTACGATAATTAACTTAGTAAAATCGTAGATACTTTCCAATAGACTAGCTACACGATAGGTACTCTGCCTTAGATTCTGGCTGATTAAGTGACACCATAAGACTAAACGTGACAATTAGTCAATCACAATCCTTAATTAATCATAATCGACATAGGGTAAAATAACACCTATTTAGTACGTCAACCGGAATCGCATCAGATTTTTGGCGCCGTTGCCGGGGAAATATCATAATGAATTTAGGATTATTGGCCACAATTCTAGAGACTTATGATAGGTAACTGTAGTAACCTAGACTTTTGATTAACACTTATGTTATACCAGCTAGACAATCACTTTCCTGAATATAGGATTATCATAACTAATTAATTTTAGATAATATCTGGAATTAAGAGACTTAGGATAATCAAATTTTAGAAAATTATTCTAGAACCGTATTGAGGAAATTTACCTGCTTTCTAAATAAATTTTAAAACCCCTAAAAATATTTTTCTCGTTTTTCTTCACTTTCCTATGTTTGTTATTTGTTATTTCTAACCAGACTTTGCACTCAGAGATGAAGAGAACAAGAGCAGCTACTAACCAGGCAAAGAAAACAGAAAACCCTGACACTCCAGGACCAAAGAAGACGAAACCAGAAGGCCCCTCTAGACCCGCACCAGAAGTACCACGAGGGACTCTTCCTTCACAACCAGTAGAAGTAAACTCGAGCCCTGATGCCAGTGAACTAGTGAGACGATTCCTGAACACCCGTGAGCATAGTCCCACGGAAGAATCCTTCTGAGGATACCTTTCCTCCTAGAGAAGTACCCCAGAGATCTCCAATTCACCCTCCTACCCAGAGAGTTCCTCTAAATCCACCCCCTACTGATCAAACCCAGAATTCACCGACCTCTCCTGCATACACCCCAACACCTCACGAGCGCACCCCTTCATCTGCGGGGAGTACTAACGGTTATTATTCACTGTTGTCCGTGCAGATAGACACACTAACTCAAAGGGTCTATGAGATGGACCAAGGGATTGCCAGCAGACTGTGTCATTTAGACCAACTCAGTCTGAACATCACAACTAACGTAGACCGACTCAGAGCCACGGTCAATCTCCAGGAGAACCAAGGTGCACAACTACTCCGAGAGATGGCTGATCTACGCAGTGAGCAAAACAGGCAGAGGGATGAGATGCGAACAATACGCATAGAAATGCGAAGCATTCGGACAGAACTACAGGAGATCAGAGACAGGATTCGTTAAAAAGGGAAGATTCTTTTACTTTTTCAGCAAATAATAAGTTTGAACTGAAACTTGAATAATTGACCCATATTTTTCTATTTTTCAAACAATTTTTAAAGGGTCCTTTATTTTCAACAATTTTCTTCAGACATTTTATTTCTATGAAAAACGAAAATTTTGCAATTACAGTTTATTTTTCATTAACTAAATTGTATAAATTTTTGTTTTTTCTTGCTGAATTTAAATAAGAATAAAATTAGGGTAGTATGATTTTCGAAAAAGTGAGATTGAGGAATTTTTGCATAGAGTGTTTTTAACAACTTCTGAATTTCATTGGATAAACAGGAAGCCTTGTTAAAAATTATGATTATTTTTTGTATACTGAGATTTGCAGGAATTAAGGAAAAAAAAACAAATAAATTTTCGGAATTGGCACGCGTCCCGAGGCAACCCGGGACGGGCGTCCCGAAGGCCTCCCCTTCTATAAAATCTCAATTTTTTCATTTTTTCCTCAAAATTCACTTCCAAAAATCCACCTCTCTCAAATAACTCTCTCTCTTTTCCTTTGGCAAACTTTTCAAATTTCAAATTTCAAATTTCCCTCCAAAATTTAAATTTTAAATTTCCTTCCAAATTCGAATTTCCCTCCAAAATTCGAATTTCCCGCCAAAAATTTCGAAATCTTTCCCTAGCCTAATTTCACCCTTTTGAATTCAAATTCACCTCCAGAATTCGAATTCGAACCTTCCTTCCTACCTAAACTCCCCAAAAGTCTCTCAAACACTTTCAAACCAAATGGCTGCCAAACGTGCTCGTACCCCATCCACTATGACAGTTACCTCAGTGACACATCCTTTTATGCTGTTTCCCTCCAGCACAGCATATCAGGAGAGATGCACTGGGTACATCGGACGCACGATTCTAACGGGCAGAATGCTGGATTGGACAGCAGTACAGACACTGGGAGTAGAGGCTGAGATCAGACGCATACTCGATGTACTACCCTACAGTCGAGTATTCATCGTCACAGAGCCCACGTACCTGGAGCTGGTATGTGAGTTCTATGCATCCTTTGCATGCCACCAGGAGCAGATCACATTCCGCTTAGGCGGAATAGATCGGTCGATGAGCATGGCCGAGTTCAGCATCGCTTTGGGTATCTGGCAGAGAGAGGAGCTGGATACGCCCGCCTACACCACAGCAGTTCGGGACTTCACTTCTGCAGATGTCTCCACTGCTTGGGCTCAGATCTGTATGACGGATGTTCCCTACCAGCATGGCTTTGCGAAAGCCACAGGTATCTATCCTGCTCTTCGCTACTTACATGCCATTATTGCACATACTTTGTCAGGACGATGGACGGCCCCCGGGAATGTCACCCAGATGGAGACATTCCTCTTGGCCAACATGCATATGGGATCTACAGTAGAGATGGCTCGACTTATCACAGTCATCATGCGGGGTTTTGCTACGGACACTCGGAAACAGTGTCTGGGGCTCGGGCCATTCATCACCAGGATAGCCCGCTACCTGGAGTTGGACATAGAGGGCTCGGAGCTTACTCTGGTCGCCCCAACCACTATTCCCACAGACGTTACCATCCTACGGAACATGGGAATGGTTGTCCGGGATGCGAGCGGCCGCTACACCATCCACACAGAGCAGCCAGGACAGGCTTCGGCATCAGAAGCAGCTCCACCGCATATCCATCCATCCGAGACGTTCGTGCCACGTACTGCCTTCGAACGACACATGTCGCACGGATTGGCAGAACTATCGGCACGATACAGTCGAGACATGGACCGGATCGACAGACGGCTGGCAATGATGGATGACAGGATTGACAGACGACTGGCGGTGATGGATGACAGGATCGCCATGATCACCAGTAGGATTGAGGAGTACATCAGCAGACTGCCCGAGTAGCGGAGAACTTCGAGTTTGACTTAACAGACCTCGGTCCACTGGATGGCGACCCGCCGGGTTCTTAGTCTCTCTCTCCCCTTCTTTTCTTTCTTTTTCTTTTGTCTTTTGTTTATCTTGTTCTTTGTGTATGTCTGGGCTGTATGACTATGAATCTTTGTACAAAATTGATTTATATGACATACAGAATTGTTGCATTATTTGTCTTTTCTTGTTTTTTATTATGTTTTATTTCTTGTCTTCAAATAAGTGTGGGGTAATTAGCTATGCATGAACACTGAGGACAGTGCCAAACTTAAGTGTGGGGTAGCAGTGCACCGTGCACTGTAGCAGTTTGAAGCAGTTTGAAAAATTTTCGCATGCTTTTGCTTGTTTTCCCTGTATTTTCACACCCTTCCAAAATTTTCAAAATTTTTCTCTTTCAGACTTCTAAATGCAGTATGCTTGGTTAAACAAATTGCTTATGTCTATGATATGTAGGTAGTATGTTATGGTTAGTAGGAGATAGTCGATAGCTATCTTGGACTAATTGATTAGGAATAGGGAATTCCTGATAACTGAGCACAACCTTGTCTGGATTAGAGACCTCAACCAATTGCCTATTCGAGACTTAACTAGATAAAATTAGACCAGTTGTGGATATATTGGCAGTTAGAATGACTAGATGAGACTCTGAGCTAAAAGTGAAAAGAACTTAAGGAAGTTAATTACAATAGGGTAGTTTGCCAGCGGCCTTCGCTACTCGAGCACCACTCCTTCGGGGAACTTAAAGCCTGATGCCCTAAGGTCGTGTAGATCTGGGAGTCATCGGAGTGGGACTCGCTACATGGGTAGTTGAAGTTGACGTGTTCTAAGCAAACTCGAAATACCCTGAATCTATAAAGAAAATAACTAAGTGCTAAAACATTAAAAATCTGATCACCAAAGCTCAGAACTCAGAAAGTTATCTGTTGTCAGTATGTCTAGCGATAGGTCGAAGTATTATCTGGTAGCAGTTAAGATAAGAGTTCATTGTGTTGACTATCTGGTCTAGACTAGTACACACACTACACATCAGGAAGACCCTGTGACTAAGAAAAAAGTCCAACCTAGTTGTTGATTTGTTTTCTGCCTGATCATAACAAACTACTAGAGACATGTGAGACCTTGTCATAGCAACCTAACCAATCAGACCTGTGTTAAGAATTGTCTGAAGAATTTTTGGAATAAAAACATGATTAGGAATTTAAGTGACTGCACTACGGTTTAAAATCACTAACTCCATGTAGACTTTGCTTGAGGACAAGCAAAAAGCTAAGTGTGGGGTTATCTGATACGCGAAAATCGTATCACATTTTTAGCATGTTTTTATATATGTTTTAATGTGAAATTGAGAGTAAATTGACATTAATTGTTTACTATTTACTTGATTTCACGGTTTTTATGATTTTGGAAGTGTCAGGTGAAAAGTAGACGAAAACAGCAAATTCTGGGGCAAAAACGCAATTTTTGGAAATGTTGACCCGGTCAAAGGTCCGGGACGGGCGTCCCGACCCGGTCAAACCGCCAGGACGGGCGTCCCGAACCTGGTCAACGAATCAGGACGGGCGTCCCGAACCGGATGGGCGTCCCGAGCCGCCAGAAGCTGTCCCACATCGAATTTTTCAGAATTTTTCACTCCGGGAAGCTGCTATAAATACCCCAGGCCTCCAGCAGTTGAATTCATCCCTCTCCACTCGATCTGAGTCATTAAGTGGTTTCCAGTGTACAGTTTTCCAGTACACAACTCACTCAGAGACTCGGATCTCAGTTTTCTTTCTTATTAGTGTTTTGTTTTAGTTTCTGAGAAATAGTCTCAGATCTTAGGTTTCTATAGATAGGTTCGTTTCCGGTATTCATAGAATACCCGGGGTTTCGTTAGGAGACCCTAAGAGAGCTCTAGGCGTTCGAAGAGTCAGTCCACAGGGCTAGGCTTAAGCCCAGGACGTAAGGTAAAGTCTAGCTACTAGGCTGAGGAAGCGTCCTCCGAAGGTTCTGGCGAGCAGAGTCAGGGCGGGCAATACGACGTATACAGCAGTACGCTCTGTAGGCGAGACTAAGTAAAGGGTGATTTCTTTATGGCATCAGTCCCCATACCCCTCTCTTATATGTTTTATTGCTTTGTCCTAAACATCAATTATGAATATCAGATTATGATTTTATGAATAGTTGTTTTGTATGTTGAAGTTATTATGTTTTTCCGGAAATAGCCACCTGCTAAATAATCATTATGTCTGCATGTCTAATGTAGTTTCTTTTAAACTAAAATAGGGTTATAGACAATTCCTAACCACGGTCTATTCATAACCTGTTTAGTTTAACAGGCATCAATTAGTATTGGTGTCTGCCATACTAGATAAAATAACATGCTGAACACCTGGCTTGTTAGAGTAGTCTAGGTAGGCTGAGTAGAGCGTTATGCCAGCGATTACGAGCCTTCAGAGTGATCCCCGAAAGTGACATAGGGCTTTCATAACTGTCTTTGTTCGACCGTGAGTAGGGCCGTTTACCTTAATGATAGGGGGGGTAGCATAGAGACTCAGATGTGGTACACCTTTAGACACAGAACATAGTTGCATTCCAGGCTAAGATATATCTAAAACACTCGAATATAGGTCAATCAACATATAGGAACAGTATAACATAGAATCAGAACTTATCTTTAAAACACTTCTAGGGTTAATTAGACTTGAACCTAGTGGAGAATGGATCACCCTCTCATCAAAGTATTTGATGAAGATTGCATAACTGGATCATAAGATAAGAGTTAGGATAAGAGGCTAGTTACTACTAAGCCGTTGCCACTTCCCTGGGAGTACGATAATTAACTTAGTAAAATCGTAGATACTTTCCAATAGACTAGCTACACGATAGGTACCCTGCCTTAGATTCTGGTTGATTAAGTGACACCATAAGACTAAACGTGACAATTAGTCAATCACAGTCCTTAATTAATCATAATCGACATAGGGTAAAATAACACCTATTTAGTACGTCAACCGGAATCGCATCATCTATGAATACCAGAAACGAACCTATCTATAGAAGCCTAAGATCTGAGACTATTTCTCAGAAACTAAAACAAAACACTAATAAGAAAGAAACTGAGATCCGAGTCTCTCAGTGAGTTGTGTACTAGAGAAGTGTACACTGGAAACCACTAAATGACTCAGATTGAGTGGAGAGGAATGATTTCAACTGCTGGAGGCCTGGGGTATTTATAGCAGCTTCCCGGGGTGATTTTTCATCAAAAATTCGATGTGGGACTGGTTCTGGGGGTTCGGGACGCCCGTCCTGACCCTTTTACCGAGTCAACATTTCAAAAAATTGCATTTTTGCCCCAAAATTTGCTATTTTCGTCCACTTTTCACCTGACACTTCCAAAATCATAAAAACTGTGAAATTGAGTAAATAACAAACAATTAAGATCAATTTGCCCTCAATTTCACCCGAAATCATACATAAAAACATGCTAAAAAGGTGATACGATTTTCGCGTATCACTTCCTCAACCTAGTAGCTATGCTTTACCTTAATACCCAGCTTAAGCACAACCCTGTTGACTGGCTCTTCGAACGCCTAGTGCCCTCTTAGGATCTCCTAACAAAATCCCGGGTATTCTATGAATACCAAAAATGAACATATCTAGTCGTATTCTAAGATCTGAGACAGACTCTCAGAAAAGAAGAACAAGAGACACTCTAAAACTATAAATATACCTATACTAAAACCTGAAATCACTAAGTGACTTGTATACTATTGAAAATTGTATACTTGAAGTCAATAAATGACTCAGATCGAGTGGAGAAGAATGATTTCAACTATTGGAGGCCTGGGGTATTTATAGTAGGGGAACTGGGTGAATTTCTCTCAAAACTTCTATGTGGGACTTTGACCAGGCATTCGGGATGCCCGTCCTGGATCTGGGACGCCCGTCCCGGCCTGTTGACCATGTTAGGACAGCCGTCCCAAGTCCTGGACGCCCGTCCTCGGTTCTAGACGCCCATCCCAACTTCTGAACTTCTAAAAATCACATTTTGCCCTGAAATTTGCCATTTTTTTGCACTTTTCACCTGACACTTCCAAGATCACAAAAACTGTGAAATCGAGTTAATAACAGTCAATTGATAACGATTTAACACCGATTTCACCCTAAATTTTGCCTAAAAACATGCTAAAAAAGTGATATGATTTATGCATATCATATAACCCCACACTTAGCTTTTTTCTTGTCCTCAAGCAAAGTCTACCTGAAGTTATTGATTTTAAATCATAGGTGCAGTCACTTAAAATTTCTAGTCATGTTTTTAGTCCATAATTTATCACTAAATCAGATAATTCACAACACAAGTCTGAATAGTTTAGTTGCCATGACAAGGTCTCAAATGTCTCTAGTAGATTATCATAGTCAAGCAGGGTTAACAACTTAATAACTAGATTGAACTCTTCTCTCAGTCACAAGGTCTTCCCGATGTGTAGTGTGTGTACTAGTCCAGACTAGATTGTCAATGCAATATACTCTCATCTTGACTCTTACCAGATAACACTTCGACCCGTCGCTAGACATACCAGCAACAAACAACCTTCTGAGTTCTGAGCTTTGGTGACAAGATTTTCAATTAGGCATTTCAATATAAGAATACACTGGGCTATGTATTTTTAGATTGATTTTTTAGAGTATTTTGTGTTTGCTTTCACATGTAGCGAGTCCCACTCCGATGACTCCCAGACCTACACGACCTTAGGGCATCAGGCTTTAAGTTCCCTTAAGGAGTAGTGCTCGAGTAGCAAAGGCCGCTTGCAAACTACCACCCTATTTAGTTAACTCTTTTTTTTTCTTTTCACTTTCAGCTCAGAGTATCATCTAGTCATTTTGATTGCCAATACATCCTCAACTGGTCTAATCTTATCTAGTTAAGTTTCGAATAGGTATTTGGTTGAGGTCTCTAATCCAAACTAAGTTGTTCTCAAGTATTAGGAATTCCCTATTTCTAATCGATAAATTCAAGAAAGTTATCACGTTGTCTCCTACTAATCATAATATTCTACATACATATCATAGACATCAACAATTATTTACCAATCATAATTGTATTTTGAAGTCTGAAAGAGTGAAAATTTTTGAAATTTTTTTTTGGAAGGTTGTAATTCTAGTTAAAATATGGGAAAACATACATAACAAATTTATTGCTACAGTGCACTGTGCACTGCTACCCTACACTTAAGTTTGACACTGTCCTCAGTGTTCATGCATATCTAAACACCCCATACTTATTTGAAAAACAAAAGTTGGAAAACATGACATAAAACTCTTACCCCACACTTATTTGACTAACTAAGGGGAAGAGACAGAAAACTTAACAACAAAACAAGAAGGGTAATAGAAATAATAAAACATAACACGAAATGAAGATAAAAATTAAAAGAAAACAAAATAAAAGTAGAGGAAGATGAGGATTAGAAAAACTCCCTTCATGTCTCGAGCAGAAGGGTCTTCTCTGATTTGTCAATTGGCTTTTCACCTCAGCCATGTGCTATTGCTGAAAATGTCGTCGACTGTGTAAGCTCTGAATATTGGAGATGATGACTCTGCAGTGTGCTTCATATGGAGAGTGTATCCATCCTCTGGGTTGCGAACTACCATCCCCATGTTTTGAAGAACGGTCAGGTCTGGTAGATGGAGCTATCCTCGTCAGCCATGATTCCTTAATGTCGAACTCCAGGTAGTGGCCTATTCGTTTGATGAATGGCTCGAGCCCCAAGGACTGCTTCCTCGAATCATTTGCAAAGTTTCTTGCAATCCTAGTAACGTGTCCAGGAGGAACGTGTCTAGGATTGTGACTTCTTTGGATTGGTGTGCCTACCTGCCAATGTTTGTGAAGATATTGCATGCAAGTTTCGAATGGCAGAAAAGATACCTGAAGCTTTGGCGAAGCTTTGGTGGTAGGAGGCTCTAGCAGTGTAAGTCTGGGCCCAAGTATTTGAGACTTCCTCGGGGAAGTTTCTCACAACTGATTGGTATGCAGGGGATGCAAGCTCCTCCATTGCTATGCTCCTGATACAACGCCAAATTCCTCTATATCCATCAACCGTTCGATACCAATTGGTCAGTAGGTCACTTGCTTGTACTGGTATGGCTTTAATTGTTACCCATTTACTTTTTGAGAAGTGCACTTCTATAACAGTAAACGGGTTTGACCAATAACAATATCTCATCTGTTGATTCTGCGGGTAAGGACTTTGCTGTGGTGGTATCTTCTGGAAGTTTTCAGCTTCAGAATTAATCCTCAGCTAAATCCCATATGATTCCTCTAGTTGGGATTGTATGCGTTTCCCACTGGAGCAGCGCTGACTGCAGCAACCTGCTCCTACTTCTTTTGGAATGGTCAGTATTCCATTCCCATAGCAATCCCTGCTAAATGCGGTGCTTGGCAGATTTCACAGATTTGATACATAGGCTGAACGTCTCTTCTTTGTTGAAAGGCATTAATTTGACTGTTATTAATGCCTCCAACTGCCCATCAGAGGAAGCGTTAGCTGCGTTAACTGGTGGATGATACGCGAAAATCGTATCACCTTTTTAGCATGTTTTATGTATGATTTCGGGTGAAATTGAGGGTAAATTGATCTTAATTGTTTGTTATTTACTCAATTTCATAGTTTTTATGATTTTGGAAGTGTCAGGTGAAAAGTAGATGAAAACAGCAAATTTTGGGGCAAAAACGCAATTTTTGGAAATGCTGACTCGGTCAAAGGCTCAGGACGGGCGTCCCGACCCAGTCAAAGCACCGGGACGGGAGTCCAGGACTCGGGACGGGCATCCCGACTTGGTCAACAGACCAGGACGGGCGTCCCAATCCGGGACGGGCGTCCCGAACCCCCAGTTCAAGTCCCACATCGAAATTTTGATGAAAACTCACCCCGGGAAGCTGCTATAAATACCCCAGGCCTCCAACAGTTGATTTCATTCCTCTCCACTCGATCTGAGTCATTAAGTGGTTTCGAGTGTACACTTCTCTAGTACACAACTCACTCAGAGACTCGGATCTCAGTTTTCTTTCTTGTTAGTGTTTTGTTTTAGTATCTGAGAAATAGTCTCAGATCTTAGGCTTCTATAGATAGGTTCGTTTCTGGTATTCATAGAATACCCGGGATTTCGTTAGGAAATCCTAAGAGGGCTCTAGGCATTCGAAGAGTCAGTCCACAGGGCTGGGCTTAAGCTGGGTATTAAGGTAAAGCCTAGTTACTAGGCTAAGGAAGCGTCCTCCGAAGGTTCTGCCGAGTAGAGTCGGGTCAAGCAGTAACGACATATACAGCAGTACACTCCATCGGCGAGACTTCGTAAAGGGTGATTTCTTTATGGCATCGGTCCCCCTGTCCCTCTCTTATATGTTGTTATTGTGTTTGTCCAAATAACAGTTCTGAATACCAGATTATGATTATTATGAATATTTGTTATATATGTTGAAGTTATTATGTTTTTCTAGAAATGGCCACCTGCTTAAATATTCATTATGTCTGCATATCTAATGTCGTTCTTTTAAACTGAAATTAGGATTATAGACAATTCCTAACCACGATCTATTCATAACATGTTTAGTTTAACATACATCAATTAGTATTGGTGTCTGCCATACTAGATAAAATAATCTGCGGAACACCCTGTTGGTTGAAAGTAGTCTAGGTAGGCTGAGTAGAGTGTTATGCTGGTGGTTATGAGACGAGCAGTATGATCCCCGAAGTGACATAGGGCGTTCATTGCTGACTTTTGTCCGAGCCGTGAGTAGGGCCGTTACCCTTAACGATGGGGCGGTAGCGTAGAGACTCAGATGTGGTACACCTTTAGACTCAGAACATAGTTGCAATCCAGGCCAAGACATGTCTAAAATACTCGAATATAGGTCAATCAACATATAGTAACAGTATAACATAAAATCAGGATCTCATCTATAAAACACTTTCAGGTTTGGTTAGACTTAAACCTAGTGGAGAATGAATCATCCTCTCATCAAAGTTATTGATGAAGATTGCATAACTGGATTATAAGATAAGAGTTAGGAATAAAGGCTAGTTACTACTAAGCCGTTACCACTTCCCTGGGAGTACGATATTTATTTAATAAAATCGTAGATACTTTCCAACAGACTAGCTACATGATAGGTACTCTGCCTTAGGTTCTGGCTGATTAAGTGACTCCATAGAGACTAAATGTGACAATTAGTCGATCACAGTCCTTAATTATTCATAATCAACATAAGGTAAATAAATCATATCTTTTAGCATACCAATCGGAACGCATCAGAGTTTTGGCGCCGTTGCCGGGGAAATATCATAATAAATTTAGGATTATTGGCCACAATTCTAGAGCCTTATGATAGGTAGCGGTAGTAACCTAGACTTTTGATTTACACTTATCTTATGCTAGTTAGACAATCACTTTCTGAAATATAGGGTTATCATAACTAATTAATTTTAGATATTATCTGGAATTAAGACACTTGGGATAATCAAATTTTAGAAAATTATTCTAAAACCATATTGAGGGAATTTAATTGCTTTCGAAATTAAACATAAAAAGAAAAAAAATGTTAAAAATTTAAAATCCAAAAAGAATGTATTTTTCTTGCTCAATGGTAAGTTGTTCTATCACTTGTTCTTTCTTAGTTGTTTTCTTGGTCGTCCATTTGTCGCTCTTTTTCGTGCTTTTCTTTTTTTTTTAATTTCGAAGAAATAAAAATGGAAATGAGGATAAAATATATTTTCTTCTGAGTTGTAAAATTTACATTTTTATCGGAAAGAAATTCCATTTTAGAATTTTCTTAGAGTCATGCTTGCTTTATTAGGATGAGTTATGAAATAATTTTTCCTTAATAGCCAGACCTTGGAATGTTCTATTGAAAAAAAAGGATGTTCCTTTTGTTTTGCTGATAATTGCATGAGAACTTTTAAACCAAAAGGAATTACTGCACCCATTATGGCATCACCTGATTGAAATCTGCTTTTTGAATAATATGTGATGTAATGATGTAGTACGAATTGTTTTAGGACAGAAACATGATAAGAAAGTTCATGCATGATAAATTCCGATCTTATCTAGTCTTGTCTAAAAACAATAGGTGACACTGATCACTCCGAGATATCTGTGTCAATAAAACTAATGTTGAACCATACTTGATTAAGTTAAGTTTTATTGTTACTTGAATTTGATATAGAATGAAGAGATAAGAAAAAGGGTTGAAAATCTAGAAAGCAAACCATTTGTCTAGATTAGAAAACCCCGAGTTAGAGGCTAGTGTAATACTGATAAATTTTTGGATGAAAACTTATTTACATTGTTTGCTATGTATAATAATTCTCATCTGTGGTTTATTGCAAATTATCTAGTCACTAAATAAGTTCCAAGTGACATGACTTATCAGCAAAAGAAGAAATTCTTTGCTGATTTGAAATATTACTACTGGGCAATTTCTCTTCTATTTCAAATTTTTACAAATCAGTTGATCAGAAGATGTGTCTCAGAAGACGAAGGCCACAAGAGTTTGGAGCATTGCCCTAAAGAATCTACGGGAGACCAATTGACTACTATCAACACTGTCCGGAAAGTGTTGAAAGCAGGATCTTGTTGACCCACCATATTCAAGGATTTTGTATCTCTAATACAGTCCTGCGATGCTTGCCAAATAATAGGTAACGCATCTTCCAGAGATCGTCTACCCCAGCAACGTACACAGAATGTTGCAACCTTTGATATTAGGGGTATTTCAAATCCTTTTCTTCCTTTGAACATAATTACATCATAGTAGTCGTGGAACACTTTTCAAAATGGCCTGAACCACAGGCATTACCTACTAATGATGTTAAAGTCATGTGCAGATTCTAGTTGTTTTCCAGATTCAGAGTGCCAATGTCTTAGGAAGAAACGTTCAGCCTGTGTATCAAATATATGAAGTCTGCTAGGTACCACACTTTAGCAGGATTGCTATGGGAATGACCGACCATTCCAAAAGAGGTAGGAGTAGGTTACTGCAGAATGCTACTCCAATGGGAAATGCATACAATCCCAACTAGAGGAATCTATGATATGTAGGTAGTATGTTATGGTTTGTAGGAGATAATTGATGACTATTGCTGAACCTATTGATTAGAAATAGGGAAGTCTTGATAATTGAGCACAACTTAGTCTGGATTAGAGACCTCAACCAATTACCTTTTCGAGACTTAACTAGATAAAATTAGACTAGTTGTGGATGCATTGACAATTGGAAAGACTAGATGAGACTCTGAGCCAAAAGTGAAAAAGAAAAAAAAAGGTGAGCTAATTAAAATAGGGTAGTTTTCCAGCGGCCTTCGCTACTCGAGCACCACTCCTTCGGGGAACTTAAAGCTTGATGGCCTAAGGTCGTGTAGATTTGGGAGTCATCGGAGTGGGACTCGCTACATGGGTAGTTGAAGTTGACGTGTTCTAAGCAGACTCAAAATACCCTAGAAAATCTATAAACGAAAGAAATCAATAAATGCTAAATAGAATCTGATCACAAAAGCTCAGAACTCAGAAAGTTTTCTGTTGTCAATGTGTCTAGCAATAGGTCGAAGTGTTATCTGGTAACAGTTAAGACAAGAGTTTAATGTGTTGACTATCTGGTCTGGACTAGTACATACACTACACATCAGGAAGACCTTATGACTAAGAGAAAAGTTGAACCTAGTTGTTAAGTTACTTTCTGCTCAACCCTAACAAACTACTAGAGATATTTGAGACCTTGTCATAGCAACCTAACCAGTCAGACCTGTGTTAAGAATTGTCTGAAGAATTTTTTGAATAAAAACATGACTAGGAATGCACATATGGTTTAGAATCACTAACTTCAGGTAGACTTTGCTTGAGGACAAGCAAAAAGCTAAGTGTGGGGTTCTCTGATACGCGAAAATCGTATCACCTTTTTAGCATGTTTTTATGTATGATTTCGGGTGAAATTGAGGGTAAATTGATCTTAATTGTTTGTTATTTACTCAATTTCACAGTTTTTATGATTTTGGAAGTGTTAGGTGAAAAGTAGACGAAAACAGCAAATTTTGGGGCAAAAATGCAATTTTTGGAAATGCTGACTCGATCAAAGGCTCGGGACGGGCGTTCCAAACCCAGGACGGGCATCCTGACCCAGTCAAAGCACCGGGACGGGCGTCCCGACTTGGTCAACAGACCAGGACGGGCGTCCCAATCCGGGACGGGCGTCCCGAACCCCCAGTTCAAGTCCCACATCAAATTTTTGATGAAAAATCACCCCGGGAAGCTACTATAAATACCCCAGGCCTCCAGCAGTTGATTTCATTCCTCTCCACTCGATCTGAGTCATTAAGTGGTTTCCAGTGTACACTTCTCTAGTACACAACTCACTTAGAGACTCGGATCTCAGTTTTCTTTCTTGTTAGTGTTTTGTTTTAGTTTTTGAGAAATAGTCTCAGATCTTAGGCTTCTATAGATAGGTTCGTTTCTGGTATTCATAGAATACCCGGGATTTCGTTAGGAGATCCTAAGAGGGCTCTAGGTGTTCGAAGAGTCAGTCCACATGGCTGGGCTTAAGCTGGGTATTAAGGTAAAGCCCAGTTACTAGGCTGAGGAAGCGTCCTCCGAAGGTTCTGGCGAGTAGAGTCGGGTCAAGCAGTAACGACATATACAGCAGTACGCTCCATCGGCGAGACTTCGTAAAGGGTGATTTCTTTATGGCATCGGTCCCCCTATCCCTCTCTTATATGTTGTTATTGTGTTTGTCCAAATAACAGTTCTGAATACCAGGTTATGATTATTATGAATATTTGTTATATATGTTGAAGTTATTATGTTTTTCTAGAAATGGCCACCTGCTTAAATATTCATTATGTCTGCATGTCTAATGTCGTTCTTTTAAACTGAAATTAGGGATATAGACAATTCCTAACCACGGTCTATTCATAACCTATTCAGTTTAAAAGGCATCAATTAGTATTGGTGTCTGCCATACTAGATAAAATAATCTGCGGAACACCCTGTTGGTTGAAAGTAGTCTAGGTAGGCTGAGTAGAGTGTTATGCCGGCGGTTATGAGACGAGCAGTATGATCCCCAAAGTGACATAGGGCGTTCATTGCTGACTTTTGTCCGAGCCGTGAGTAGGGTCGTTACCCTTAACGATGGGGCGGTAGCGTAGAGACTCAGATGTGGTACACCTTTAGACTCAGAACATAGTTGCAATCCAGGCCAAGACATGTCTAAAATACTCGAATATAGGTCAATCAACTAATAGTAACAGTATAACATAAAATCAGGATCTCATCTATAAAACACTTTCAGGTTTGGTTAGACTTAAACCTAGTGGAGAATGAATCATCCTCTCATCAAAGTTATTGATGAAGATTGCATAACTGGATTATAAGATAAGAGTTAGGAATAAAGGCTAGTTACTACTAAGCCGTTACCACTTCCCTGGGAGTACGATATTTATTTAATAAAATCGTAGATACTTTCCAACAAACTAGCTACACGATAGGTACTCTGCCTTAGGTTCTGGCTGATTAAGTGACACCATAGAGACAAAATGTGACAATTAGTCGATCACAGTCCTTAATTATTCATAATCAACATAGGGTAAAATAACACCTATTTAGCATATCGGCTGGAAACCCATCTGCGGACAACCATTTATCACTCATCAAGACATTGGCACATCTGAATCTGGAAAACAGTTTTTCAAGAAATCTGCACATGTCTTTAACATCATTAGTAGGTAATGCATGTGGTTCAGGCCATTTCGAAAGTGTTCTACATCTACTATGATGTACTTGTTGCCAAAAGGAAGAAAGAAAAAGGATTTAATCAATACCCCAGATATCAAAGATTGTAACACTCTGTATACCTCGCTGGGGTAGACGATCTCTAGAAGATGTGTTACCTGTTATTTGGCAAGCATCGCATGATTGTATCAGAGATACAAAATCCTTGAATATGGTGGTCAATAAGATTCTACTTCCAACAATTTCCGGACAGTGTTGATAGTAGTTAATTGGTCTCCCGTAGATTCTTGCAATGCTTCAGAATCGTGTGGCCTTCGCCTTCCGAGATACATCCTCTGATCACTTACTCTGCAACAATTCGAAATAGAAAAGAGATCTTCTCAGTAGTAATATTTCAAATCAACAAAGAACCTCTTCTTTTGCTGATAGGTCATATCACTCAGGAATATCTTAGCGGCTAGATAATTTACAGTATCGATAAACCAAGGAGGAGAAATATTATACATAGCAAGCAATGAAATTAAATTCTCATCCAAAAATAATTTATTAGATATACTGTTTCATCAATAGCCTCTAACTCAGGGTTTTCTAGTCTAGACCAATGGTTTGCTTTTCTAGATATTCATCCCCTTGTCTTTTCCCCTTATTTCTACATCAAATTCAAGTAACAATAAAACTTAACTTAATCAATTATGGTTCATCAACAGTTTTATTGAACAGATATCTCAGAGTGATCAGTGCATACTATTGTTTTAGATGAAACTAGATATGAATCTATCATCATATACAACGACTAGTAATCCCTTTTCAGTAGTGGTATGGTTCTACTGGGCATCAGTAAAAGGTCTTACTTGCATAGTATATAACATGAATTTCTAGTCATGCCTTTTTCCTAAAACAAATCTTAATGCATCGTTACTAACATCACATATCAATTAAAAAAAACAATCTCCAATCGAGTGATGTCAGAATGGGTGCAGTGATAAACAGTTCCTTTAGTTTGTTTAAAAAGATATCATGCAGTTATCAGCAAAAACAAAAGGAACATCCTTTCTTTAGAATATTTAGAGGCCTGTCTATTAAAGAAAACTTATTTCATGATTCGTCTAATGAACCTAGCATGACCTAAGAAAATTCTAAAAGGATATTTCTTCCAAATTAAAACCTAAGCCAAAATTGACAGCTCAAAAGAAAAATATTCTTTCCTCATTTCCATTTTTAATTTTTTTCCGAAGTTAAATAATATAAATAACAAACAAACACGAAAACTATAAACAGGAAAATTTTATTTCTTTAATTTTCTGGAAAATAATATTTTTCAGGAAATATAATTTTTAAAAGCAAAATTGTAAACAAGAAAAGAATTTATTTTGTTTTTAACTATTTATATTTTTATATTTTGTTTTTTTTCGAAAGCAGTTAAATTTCCTTAATACGGTTTTAGAATAATTTTCTAAATTTTGATTATCCTAAATGTCTTAATTTCAGATAATGTCTAAAATTAATTAGTTGTGATAACCCTATATTTCAGAAAGTAATTATCTAACTAGCATAAAATAAGTGTTGGGTCTAAGGTATAGATTACTACCGTTACCTATCATAAGTCTCTAGAATTTTGATCAGGAATCCTAAATTCATTATGATATGTCCCCGGCAACGGCGCCAAAAATCTGATGGGCTTCCGACTGATATACTAAAATAGGTGTTATTTTACCCTATGTTGATTATGAATAACTAAGGACATAGAATGACTAATTGTCACATTTAGTCTCTATATTGTCACTTAATCAATCAGAACCTAAGGCAGAGTACCTATCGCGTAGCTAGTCTGTTGGAAAGTATCTACGATTTTAATTAAATTAATTATCTTACTCCCAGGGAAGTGGTAACGGCTTAGTAGTAACTATCCTCTTACCCTAACTCTTATCTTATGATCCAGATATGCAATCGTTCATCAAATTCTTTCATGAGAGGGTGATTCATTCTCCACTATGTTTAAGTCTATTTAAGCCTAAAAAGTGTTTTACAGATAATGTTCTGATTTTATGTTATACTGTTCCTACATGTTGATTGAACTATCTTCGAGTATTTTAGATATATCTTGGTCTAGATTGCAATTATGTACTGAGTCTAAAGGTGTACCACATCTGAGTTACCTGATAAACCGCCCTACCATAATGACGACCCTACTCACGGTTCGAGCTAAAGGCATCCATGAAAGTCCTATATCATTTACGAGATCATGTCGCTCGCCCTAACGCCGGCATAAACGCACAAACTCAGCCTACTTAGACTACTTTAACAAACATGGTGATCTATAGGTTATTTCATCTAATATGGCAGACATTAATACTTCCGACGGGAAGTCCTAAATTAATGCCTGTTAAACTAAACAGATTATGATTAGACCGTGGTTAGGAGTTGTCTATAACCATTCATCTAGTTTAAAAGAAACTACAGTAGACATGCAATCATAATGATAGTTAAGCTGGTGACCATTTCCGGAAAACTATAAATACTTCAACATGCAAAATACATATTCTTAAAATCATAATTCGGTATTCATAATAGTTATTTGGACGAACACAGTACAAACATATAAAGAGAGGGACAAGGGGACCGATGCCATAAAGTATTCACCCTTTACGTAGTCCGCTGATGGAGCAACAACTTGTATATGTTGGACTGCTCAACCCGACTCTGCTCGACAGAACCTTCAGAGGACGCTTCCTCAACCTAGTAGTTATGCTTTACCTTAATACCCAGCTTAAGCACAACCCTGTTGATTGACTCTTCGAATGCATAGTGCCCTCTTAGGATCTCCTAACGAAATCCCGAGTATTCTATGAATACAAAAAACGAACCCATCTAGTCGTATTCTAAGATCTGAGACAGACTCTCAGAAATGAAGAACACGAGACACTCTCTAAAACTATAAATATACCTATACTAAAACCTGAAATCACTAAGTGACTTGTATACTATAGAAAATTGTATACTTGAAGTCACTAAATGACTCAGAACGAGTGGAGAGGAATGATTTCAACTACTGGATGCCTGGGGTATTTATAGTAGGGGAACTAGGTGAATTTTTCTCAAAACTTCGATGTGGGACTTTGACCAGGCATTCGGGACGGCCGTCACAAGTCCTGGACGCCCGTCCTGGTCTGTTGACCATGTCAGGACGCCCGTCCTAGGTTCTGGACACCCATCCCGACTTCTGAACTTCTAAAAATCACGTTTTTGCCCCGAAATTTGCCATTTTCTTGCATATTTCACCTGACACTTCCAAAATCACAAAAACTATGAAATCGAGTTAATAACAATCAATTGATAATGATTTAACACCGATTTCGCCCTAAATTGTGCCTAAAATCATGCTAAAAAAGTGATATGACTTATGCATACCAATGTGGGACTTTGACCATGCATTCAGGACGCCCGTCCCGGCCTGTTGACCAGGTTAGGATGGTCGTCCCGAGTCCTGGGCGCCCATCCTGGTCTGTTGACCAGGTCAGGATGCCCGTCCCGGGTTCTGGACGCCCATCCCGACTTCCAAACTTCTAAAAATCACGTTTTTGCCCCAAAATTTGCCATTTTCTTGCATATTTCACCTGACACTTCAAAAATCACAAAAACTGCAAAATTGTGTTAATAACAGTCAATTGAGAACGATTTAACACCAATTTTGCCCTAAATTGTGCCTAAAAACATGCTAAAAGAGTGATATGATTTGTGCATATCATATAACCCCACACTTAGCTTTTTGCTTGTCCTTAAGCAAAGTCTACATGAAGTTATTTATTTTAAATCATAGGTGCAGTCACTTAAAATTCCTAGCAATGTTTTTATTCCAAAATTTATCACTGAGTCAGATAATTCACAACACAGGTCTGATTGGTTAAGTTGCCATGACAAGGTCTCAAATGTCTCTAGTAGATTATCATAGTCAAGCAGGGTTACCAACTTAATAACTAGATTGAACTTTTTTCTCAGTCCCAAGGTCTTCCTGATGTGTAGTGTGCGTACTAGTCCAGACTAGATTGTCAACACAATATAAGCTTATCTTGACTCTTACCAGATAATAGTTTTACCGGTCGCTAGACACACCAGCAACAAACAACCTTCTGAGTTCTGAGCTTTGGTGACAAGAATTTTCGATTAAGAGTTTCAATATAAGAATACACTGGGTTATGTATTTTTAGATTGAATTTTTAGGGTATTTTGTGTTTGCTTTCACACATCAACTTTAACTACCCATGTAGCGAGTCCCACTCCGATGACTCCCAGACCTACACGACCTTAGGGCATCAGGCTTTAAGTTCCTTTAAGGAGTGGTGCTCGAGTAGCAAAGGCCGCTTGCAAACTACCCTATTTTTTTAACTTTTTTCACCTTCAGCTCAGAGCATCATCTAGTCATTTAGATTGCTAATACATCCTCAACTGGTCTAATATTATCTAGTTAAGTCTTGAAAAGGTATTTGGTTGAGGTCTCTAATCCAAACTAAGTTTGCTCAAGTATCAGGAATTCCTTATTTCTAATTGATGAATTCAAGAAAGTTATCACGTTGTCTCCTACTGATCATAATACTCTACATACATATCATAGACATAAGCATTTCTTTGCCAATCATAACTGCATTTTGAAATCTGAAAGAGTGAAAAATTTTGAAAAAAAAATTGTATACTTGAAGTCACTAAATGACTCAGAACGAGTGGAGAGGAATGATTTCAACTACTGGATGCCTGGGGTATTTATAGTAGGGGAACTAGGTGAATTTTTCTCAAAACTTCGATGTGGGACTTTGACCAGGCATTCGGGATGGCCGTCACAAGTCCTGGACGCCCGTCCTGGTCTGTTGACCATGTCAGGACGCCCGTCCTAGGTTCTGGACGCCCATCCCGACTTTTGAACTTCTAAAAATCACGTTTTTGCCCCGAAATTTGCCATTTTCTTGCATATTTCACCTGACACTTCCAAAATCACAAAAACTATGAAATCGAGTTAATAACAATCAATTGATAATGATTTAACACCGATTTCGCCCTAAATTGTGCCTAAAATCATGCTAAAAAAGTGATATGATTTATGCATACCAATGTGGGACTTTGACCATGCATTCAGGACGCCCGTCCCGGCCTGTTGACCAGGTTAGGATGGTCGTCCCGAGTCCTGGACCCCCGTCCTGGTCTGTTGACCAGGTCAGGATGCCCGTCCCGGGTTCTGGACGCCCATCCCGACTTCCAAACTTCTAAAAATCACGTTTTTGCCCCAAAATTTGCCATTTTCTTGCATATTTCACCTGACACTTCGAAAATCACAAAAACTGCAAAATTGTGTTAATAACAGTCAATTGGGAACGATTTAACACCAATTTTGCCCTAAATTGTGCCTAAAAACATGCTAAAAGAGTGATATGATTTGTGCATATCATATAACCCCACACTTAGCTTTTTGCTTGTCCTTAAGCAAAGTCTACATGAAGTTATTTATTTTAAATCATAGGTGCAGTCACTTAAAATTCCTAGCAATGTTTTTATTCCAAAATTTATCACTGAGTCAGATAATTCACAACACAGGTCTGATTAGTTAAGTTGCCATGACAAGGTCTCAAATGTCTCTAGTAGATTATCATAGTCAAGCAGGGTTAACAACTTAATAACTAGATTGAACTTTTTTCTCAGTCCCAAGGTCTTCCTGATGTGTAGTGTGCGTACTAGTCCAGACTAGATTGTCAACACAATATAAGCTTATCTTGACTCTTACCAGATAATAGTTTTACCGGTCGCTAGACACACCAGCAACAAACAACCTTCTGAGTTTTGAGCTTTGGTGACAAGAATTTTCGATTAAGAGTTTCAATATAAGAATACACTGGGTTATGTATTTTTAGATTGAATTTTTAGGGTATTTTGTGTTTGCTTTCACACATCAACTTTAACTACCCATGTAGTGAGTCCCACTCCGATGACTCCCAGACCTACACGACCTTAGGGCATCAGGCTTTAAGTTCCTTTAAGGAGTAGTGCTCGAGTAGCAAAGGCCGCTTGCAAACTACCCTATTTTTTTAACTTTTTTCACCTTCAGCTCAGAGCATCATCTAGTCATTTAGATTGCTAATACATCCTCAACTGGTCTAATATTATCTAGTTAAGTCTTGAAAAGGTATTTGGTTGAGGTCTCTAATCCAAACTAAGTTTGCTCAAGTATCAGGAATTCCTTATTTCTAATTGATGAATTCAAGAAAGTTATCACGTTGTCTCCTACTGATCATAATACTCTACATACATATCATAGACATAAGCATTTCTTTGCCAATCATAACTGCATTTTGAAATCTGAAAGAGTGAAAAATTTTGAAAAAAAAAATTTGGAAGGGTGTAATTCTAGTGAAGTATGGGAAAACACGCAAAAACAATTTTACTGCTACAGTGCACTGTGCACTGCTACACCACACTTAAGTTTGACACTGTCCTCAGTGTTCATGCATATCTAATTACCCCACACTTATTTGAAAAACAAGAATAAAATAAAAACAAAACATAAAATTCTTAACCCACACTTATTTGACTAAGGGGAAGAGAGAAATAGAACAATCATAAGAAATCAAAATGTAATAAAAGAAACAACTGCTGTTATGTCATATAAATCAACGTCATACAAAGATTCATATTTCATACAGCCCATACATGATCACACACATAAAGCAGAAAAACGAAAGAAAGAAAAAAGAAAAGGAAAAGAAAAACTAAGAACCAAGCTCATCGTCATCGGGTGTATGGAAGTAGACCTCTGGTGGGGAAAGGTCTTCGACCAATCGGGAAGTCTGCTGAAAAATCTCCTCGACCCTGCTGTTGTTCATGCTGATTCTATCTTCCATCATCGACATCCACCTCTCGATGTTCGCCATGTCCCAGCTATGTCGGGCTGTGAGTTCTGCCAATCCTTGCGACATATGTCGCTCAAAGGCGGTGCGTGGGACGAATGTCTGGGTCGGAGGTATATATGCTGGGGTCGATCCCGGTGCCGATGCCTCTCCCTGCTGCAATGTGTGGATGGAGTAGCGCCCAGTTGCATCCCTTATGACCATTCCCATGTTCCGTAGATTGGTAAGGTCCGTAAGAATGGTGGTCGGGGCAACCTGGGTCAGCTCTGAGCCCTCGATGTCAAACTCCAAGTAGTGGGCTATCCTAGTGATGAACGGCCCCAGCCCTAGACACTACTTCCGAGTGTCCATAGCGAAACCCCGCATGATGATGGTGATGAGTCGAGCCATCTCTACTATAGTACCCATATGCATGTTGGCCAGGAGGAATGTCTCCATCTGGGTGACATTCTCGGGGGCCGCCCGACGTCCTGACAGAGTATGCGCTATAATAGCATGTAAATAGCAAAGAGCAGGATGAATACCTGTGGCTTTCGTGAAGCCATGCTGGTAGGGAGTGCCCGTCGTACAAATTTGAGCCCAAGCGGTGGAGACGTCTGCAGAAGTGAAGTCTCGAACTGCTGTAGTGTAGGCAGGCGTATCTAGCTCTTCCCTCTGCCAGATACCCAAGGCGATGCTAAACTCGACCATGCTCATCGATCGATCCGTTCCGCCTAGTCGGAATGTGATATGCTCATGTTGGAATGTAAATGAAGCGTAGAACTCACATACCAGCTCAAGGTAGGTCGGCTCAGTGATGATGAAGACTCTACTGTAGGGTAGTACGTCATGTATGCGTCGAATCTCCTGCTCAACCCCCAGTATCTGGAATGCTGCCCAGTCAAGTGTTCTGCCAACCAGTACACTGCGTCCAATGTGTCCATGACACCTCTCCTGATATGTCGGAATGGAAGGAAAGAGCATAAAAGGATGTGCCACATATGTGAAAAGTCATGGAAGAAGTAATACGAGCGCGTTTGGGAGCCATCTGTTTGAGAACGTTCGAGAGAATTTAAGAATTTTGGTAGTAAAGAAAATTTGAAATAGAAATTCTGGAGGTAAATTCAAATTCAGAAGGATGGATTTTGGTTAGGGAAGGATTTTGAGTTTTTGGCTGGAAACTCAAATTTTGGAGGGAAATTTGAATTTGGAAGGAAATTGAAAAGTTCAAATTTTGGAGGGAAATTTGAATTTTGAAATTTCAAGAGTTTGCCAAAAATTTGTAGAGAAAAGGTGGAGAGAATTTTGTAGATAGATGATTTTTGGTGGTTGATTTGGGAGGAAATGGGAAAAATTGAGTTTTTGTAGAAGGGGACGGCCTTCGGGATGCCCGTCCAGAAGTGGGACGCCCATCTCGGGCTGCCTCGGGATGCGCGCCAATTTCGGATTTTTTTTTCATAATTCCTTGCAAATCTTAATACACAAAAAACAATTATAATATTTAACAAGTCTTCACGTTTAACCTATAAAATTCAGAAGTTGTTAAAAACCCTTTGCAAAAATTCTCAATCTCTTTTAAAAAATCATAACTACCCTAATCATGTCCTAACCTCTATTCAGCAAAAATTCTAGAAGAACAAAAGACTAAATTTATACAATTTAATTAATGAAAAATAAACTGTATTTTTAACACATTTATTTTTCGTAAAGAATTTGAAAAATAAAATGTTTGAAGAAATATTACTGAATAAAATAAAAGACCCTTTTAAAAGTTTGAAAATAAAAAGCAGGGGTCAATTATTAAACTTTAGTTAAAACAATTTATTGGCTAAAAAATAAAAAGAATCTTCCCTTTTCAACGGTCTTTATTCCTGAACTCTCGCATCTCTACTCGCATAGCTCTCATCTCATCCCTTTGCCTACCCTGCTCACTTCGTATGTCAGCTAACTCCCGTAGTATCTGTGCACCTTGGCTTTCCTGGAGGCTTACTGTGGCCCTGAGTTGGTCCATGTTGGCTGTGATATTCAGAATGCTCTGTTCTAAATGACACAGTCTGCTTGCGATCGCTTGATCCATCTGGTAAATCCTGTGAGTCAAAGTATCTATCTGCATGGACAAAACTGACTGAAAACCATTAGTACTTCCTCCGGATGAAGGGGTGTGCTCATTAGGCATTGGAGTATACTCAGGAGATGTTGGTGAGTTTTGGGTTTGATCAAGGGGTTGTGGATTTCTAGGAACTCTTTGGGCAGGAGTGTGAATTGGAGATCTTTGAGGTTCTTCTCTTGGAGGAAAGGTTTCTTCAGAAGGATCCTCTTCCGTGGGACTGGGCTCAGGGGTGATCAGTAATCTTCTCACTAAATCACTGGTGTCTAAGCTTGAATTTATTTCTATAGGTTGTGGAGGATTGTTCTCCCGTGGTATCTCTGGTTCAGGCCTAGATGGTCCTTCTAGTTTCGTCTTCTTTCGACCTAGAGCGTTAGGGTTTTCTGCTTTCTTTGCTTGGTTTGTAGCTGCTCTTGTTCTCTTCATCTATGAGTGTAAAGTCTGGTTAGGATAATAATAACAAATAACAAAAACAGAAAGAAAGAAAAAAAAACAAAATACGGATAAATTTAAAAATAAGAAAAATATTTTTGAGTTTTAAATTTTTTTTTTGGAAAGTGGTTAAATTTCCTCAATACGGTTTTAGAATAATTTTCTAAAATTTGATTATCCTAAATGTCTAAAATTAATTAGTTATGATAACCCTATATTTCGGAAACTGATTGTCTAACTAGCATAAAATAAGTGTTAGGTCTAAGGTATAGATTACTACCGTTACCAATCATAAGTCTCTAGAATTTTGATCAGGAATCCTAAATTTGTTATGATATTTCCCCGGCAACGGCGCGAAAAATCTGATGGCTTCCCGACTGATATGCTAAAATATGTGTTATTTACCCTATATCGATATTGAATAATTTAAGGACTTAGAATGACTAATTGTCACATTTAGTCTCTATGTTGTCACTTAATCAATCAGAACCTAAGGCAGAGTACCTATCGTGTAGCTAGTCTGTTGGAAAGTATCTACGATTTTAATTTATTAAATTATCGTACTCCCAGGGAAGTGGTAACGGCTTAGTAGTAACTATCCTTTTACCCTAACTCTTATCTTTTGATCCAGTTATGCAATCGTTCATCAAATTCTTTGATGAGAGGTTGATTCATTCTCTACTAGGTTCAAGGCTATTTAAGCCTACAAGAGTGTTTTACAGATAGTGTTCTAATTTATGTTATATTGTTCCTACATGTTGATTGATCTATCTTCGAGTATTTTAGATATATCTTGGTCTAGATTGCAATTATGTACTTATTCTACTTGTGTACCACATCTGAGTTACCTAATTAACCGCCCCATCGCCATTGACGGCCCTACTCACGGTTTGAGCTAAAGGCATCCATGAACGTCCTATGTCACTCATGAGATCATGCCGCTCGGCCCAACGCCGGCATAAACACACAAACTCAGCCTACTTAGACTACTTTAACAAACATGGTGATCTATAGGTTATTTCATCTAATATGGCAGACCTTAATTCTTCCAACGGGAAGTCCTAAATCAAGGCCTGATAAACTAAACAGGTTATGATTAGACCGTTGTTAGGAGCTTTCTATAACCATTCATCTAGTTTAAAAGAGCAAGTAGACATGCAGTCATAATGATAGTTAAGCTGGTGACCTTTCCGGAAAAATGTAAATGACTTCAACATGCAAAACACATATTCATAAAATCATAATTTAATATTCATAATAAGTATTTGGACGGACACAGTACAGACATATAAAGAGAGGGACAAGGGGACCACCGCCATAAAGTATTCACCCTTTATTAGGTCCGCTGATAGAGCAACTGCTTGTATATGCTGGACTGCTCGACCCAACTCTGCTTGACAGAACCTTCGGAGGATGCTTCCTCAGCTTAGTAGCTATGCTTTACCTTATAACCCGGCCTCAACATAGCCATGTTGACTGACTCTTTGAACGCCTAGTGCTCTCTTAGGATCTTCTAACGAAATCCCGGGTATTCTATGAATACAAAAAACGAACCTATCTAGTCGTATTCTAAGATCTGAGACAAACTCTCAGAAATGAAGAACACGAGCCACTCTCGAAAACTATAAATAAACCTAAACTAAAAATATCTGAAATCACTAAGTGACTTGTATACTATAGAAAATTGTATACTTGAAGTCACTAAATGACTCAGATCGAGTGGAGAGGAATGAATTCAACTGAGGAAGGCCTGAGGTATTTATAGTAGGGGAATTGGGTGAAATTCTCTTCAAAAATCGATGTGGGACTTTGACCAGGCATTCGGGACGCCCGTCCTGGATCTGGGACGCCTGTCCCGGCCTGTTGACCAGGTCAGGATGCCCGTCCTGGTCTATTGACCAGGTCAGCACGCCCGTCCCGGGTTCTGGACGCCCATCCCAACTTCCAAACTTCCAAAAATCACATTTTTGCCCCGAAATTTGCCATTTTCTTGCATATTTCACCTAACACTTCCAAAATCAAAAAAACTGTGAAATTGTGTTAATAACAGTCAATTGAGAACGATTTAACACCAATTTCGCCCTAAATTATGCCTAAAAACATGCTTAAAAAGTGATATGATTTATGCATATCAAATACTTTTCAAAATAGCATGAGGCATAGGCATTACCTACTAATGATGCTAGAGTCGTATGTAGATTTCTTAGATAGTTATTTTCTTGATTAGATTGTCCTAAAGCCCTCATCAGTGACAGGGGAACACAATTCTGCAACTCACAATTGCAAAAAGTACTTCAGCAATATGGAGTGCAACATCACTTTTCTACAGCATGCCACCCACAGACCAATGGGTAGGTTGAGATAACCAATAGAGGAATTAAACAGATATTAGAAAAGACTGTACGTGTTAAGCGTAAGGATTGGGCTATAAAACTAGATGATGCCTTCTGGGCCTTTCGTACGACATATAGAACCTCTACATGATTTTCACCTTTAGATTGGTCTATGGAAAAGCATGCCATTTGCATGTCGAACTTGAACATAGAGCATACTGGGCGGTACAAAAATGCAATCTAGATAATACCATGACTAAGGAAAACCGAACTTTACAACTCAATGAATAGGATGAATGGAGGCTCAAAGCCTATGAAAATTCACACCAATTCAAAATGACAAGTAAACTCTGGCATGATAGGTGACTTAGATCCCAGAAATTTTTTGAATCGGGAGATAAAGTATTGTTATACAATTCACGTTTGAAGTTTTTTCGAGGAAAGTTGTGAAGCTATTGGTCAGGCTTGTTCACTATCACAGAAGTGTCGCCCTTTGGCGCATGTGGCACAATAGATTCTAAAGGCACTACTCAAAAAGTGAACGGGGAACGCTTAAAAGTCTACAAAGAGCCATTCAACCAGTCCGAGTAGATTGTTGTACTTTCTTAATAAGGGAGCCATATTCTTTTGTTTATTTTCTTTATTTCGTTGCTTCTTTTTATTTTTTATATTTTTCATTTTATTTTTCTTTTATTTTTCAAATCTGTGTGGGGGTGATAAGATATGCATGAACACTGAGGACAGTGTTAATCTTATGTGTGGGGAAATAGTGCACATGGCACTTATGTTTCAAATATTTGCATGTCTTTCTTATATTTTTCACTGAAATTTCACCTTTCCAAAAATATTTCAAAACTTTTCACTCTTTCAGACTTCAAAATCAGTATCGATTGATTGAAAACAACTTATGTCTGTGATATATGTTCAGTAGAGTGTTATGACCAATAGGGAGCATTTCGTGTTGGAGTTGGTAAATATTTCGAGGAACCCCCGCCTCGGAGGTCCCGCTGCCCGAATTGCGGGCGGGGGTTCCGCTACCCCGCTCGCCGATGAGAGGGCGGGGGCTCGAGGGTAGCGCCCCCGAAACACCAACGGGTTTAGGCCTAGTGATATGTAGGGTTTAGGCCCAGTGATATGTAGATAGGCCCATTGATATGTAGGGTTTAGATGCCTATATATAGGGATATCATTGTAACGAGTTAATTGAACCAATAAATAATAATAGAGAATTTCGTTTGTAGGACGTAGCCCTAATTTGGGTGAACCTGGGTAAATCGTGTGTTCTTATTTTATTATTGTTTTCGATTTCGTCTATCAAATTCATATTCTGCATCATTAAAATCCTACAAGTGGTATCAAAGCCAGGGTTTATCAGAGATGTCAGGAGGGTCGCGAATTGAGATAGAGAAATTCGATGGAAAGCGGTTCGATCTGTGGAAGATGAAGATGGAGGATCTTCTTTGTGATCGAGATCTATGGCCAGCAATCGAATTGGAAAGCAAAGGGCTTGATCCGGCTTTGTCTCGCAGACAACATTATGACGAACGTGATGAGCGAACTAACAGCCAGGGCTTTATGGCGGAATTTGGAGTCGCTATACCAAAGTAAGTCACTCGTCAATAAACTATTCTTGATTAAAAAGTTGTATAACCTTAGGATGCATGAGGGTGATTCGTTCGCCGCACATTTGAACGAATTTAACACATTGATCGGTCAACTTGTATCTATTGGCGTTAAGTTTGAAGATGACGATAAGGCAATAACACTACTTTGTTCATTGTCGGATTCATGGGATAATCTCATTGTGGTTTTTGGTGGTGGGAACAAAGAACTCTCGTATGAAACTGTGTGTGCGGCCTTATTATCAGAGGAGACACGAAGAAGGGGATCAGGGAATTCCAGTAAAGAGGCTCTTGCAGCTAGGGGTAGACCTACAGAGAAATCTCAAAATTTGAAAGGGTCCCGATCTAAATCTCGTGGGCGATCGAAGAGTAGAGAACCGAAGGTAAAATGCTAGAAGTGTGAAGAGTGGGGCCATATGAAACGAGACTGTAAAAACAAGGCGGTTCATAAAAGGGAAGAGGATTCATCCTCTGGAAAGGAAGTCGAGACGACAGGAGATATGTATGTGGCCACTGCGTGTATGGCGCAGTCAGACAAATACATCTGGTACATTGACACCGGTGCTTCATTCCACATGACACCTCATAGACACTGGTTTTGGGAATATGAGCAGTATGATGGTGGAGACGTCATGCTAGGAGATGATACCGCAGTTCAGGTTATTGGGCGTGGTCGCGTGAAGCTGAGGATGAAAGACAGCACAATAAAAACTCTTCCGAATGTGATGCACATACTTTCTACGAGTAAAAATCTATTATCAGTTGGCATGATGGCCGACTCAGGGGTTAACTTCAGTTGCAATAAGGATTCGTGCAAGATGACTCGAGGTTCCATTGTAATTGCATGAGGAGTCCGTTATGAGATGTTATACAAATTGTTTGCAGAAACAGTCACTCTCAGTGGCAGTTTCGTGTCCAAAAAGGCGAAGGAAGATGAGCATGATACTTCTCTGTTATGTCATCAGATTGGAGAAAAGGGTTTATCTACCTTATTTTCGAGCCAAATGGTGGAGGGAGTACCAGAGGGCTCTATGGGTTTCGGGTTCTATGAACATTGCATTTATGGAAAACAGAATCGAGTTAGTTTTCCACATAATGATGCAAGAACGTCAGAGCTTCTGGGACTAATCCACAGTGATGTTTTTGGACCTACTCCTACACCATCTATAGGAGGATCCAGGTATTATGTATCTTTCATAGATGACCTCTCACGATACAGTTGGATTTATTTTCTTAAAAGTAAATCTGAGGTGTTTGAAAAATTTCAAGAGTTTAAGGCTTTGATTGAAAATCAATTGGGCAGGAAAATCAAAGGAGTTCTCACAGATAACGGAGGTGAATTCTGCTCAAACGAGTTTGAGCAGTTCTGTGTGAAAAATGGTATAACAAGGTAAAAGACGACCTCATATACGCATCAGCATAATGGAGTGGCCGAAAGACTAAACCGGACACTCATGGAAAAGGTGAGGTGCATGCTGAGTTGGGCAGGGTTAGAACCTGAATTTTGGGCAGAAGCAGTTGCCAAAGCTTGTCACATGAAGAATAGGTCACCAACCACATCAGTGAAGAATCGTACACCATACGAGGTAGTGTTTGGGAAGAAGCCAAACCTGTCATACCTTCGCTTGTTCGGGTGTGATGCATATATTCATGTACCTAAGGAGAAGAGGGGGAAACTTGACAACAAGTCCAAGAAGAACATATTCATTGGATACAAGGAAGGGGTCAAAGGCTATAAGTTGTGGAATCCTGAAACAAGATCTATAGTCTACAGCAGGGATGTTATCTTTCGTGAAACTCAATCTCAGGCTAGTACACAGAAGCGGGATGAGCAAAACAAAGCAGTGGTGCTTGAAGAAGACATGAGAGATGAAGCTGAGGAAGTGGTGACACAAAGCACATCAGTTGAGAACCATTCTGATTCTGATTCTGACTTTGATTCTGATCAAGTCAGTTTGGTTGATGATGTTGATGAAGCTCCTGATATAGGTAATACATCGATTCTCAGGAGATCAACAAGGAACAGACGGGCGCCTCTACACTACGGGTTCAGTGCTTTGAGTACAGGTGAAGACCTACTTTTGTAAAAGATGCGAGATTAAGGGATGATGCAAATCAGTGGGAGCTCGCAATGATAGATGAGATACAGTCACTTGATAAAAATGAGACATGGAGCTTGTGCAAATTGCCTAAGGATAGAAAGGCGATTGGGTGTAAATGGGTATTCAAGCGAAAACTGAAACCAGATGGAACCGTGGAGAAATACAAGGCGAGACTGGTTGCAAAGGGGTATTCTAAGATCGAGGGAGTAGACTATGATGAGATCTTCTCACCAGTGGCAAAAGTGACCTTGATACGGTTTGTCATGTCCATAGCAGCGGCTTATGATCTTGAAGTGGAACAGATGGATGTAAAAATGGCATTCCTCCATGGTGATTTGGAGGAGGAGATTTACATGAGGCAACCAGAAGGATTTGAAGCAAAAGGGAAGGAGAATCTCGTGTGCAGGTTAAAGAAGTCTTTATATGGACTGAAGCAGTCTCCGAGGATGTGGTACCAAAAGTTTGATACGCACATGCTTCAACTTAATTTTGCCCGTTTAAATTCTGAACACTGTGTCTACGTGAAGAGGGCAGGTGATTAATTTGTGATTCTTACTCTCTATGTGGACGATATGCTACTAATTGGAAATAGCATGAAGATGGTAAAATGGGTGAAAGGTCAGTTGGCCAAGAATTTTGATATGAAAGACTTGGGGCCTACAACTTTTATTCTGGGCATGCAAATTAACAAGGATCGTGAGAAACGGAAACTGTGGCTAGGTCAGGAGAAGTATATCAACGAGATTTTGAATAAATTTGGTATGGCAGACTACCAACCTGTTGGTACCCCTATATCTACAGGGGCCAAATTGTCTGTGGACAGTGTCCAAAGACTGATGAGGAAGCTGAGGTGATGGCTCGAGTGCCATACGCTAGTGCAGTTGGTAGTTTGATGTACGCTATGATATGTACACGTCCAGATATAGCTCATGCAGTGGGAGTCCTGAGTAGATATATGTCCAATCTAGGTAAAGAGCATTGGACTGCGATCAAGAGAGTTTTCAGGTATCTTCGTGGAACTTCAAAATTGTCCTTGTGTTTTGAAGGAGAAGAAGTTGGAAAAGCTCTTGATATCATCGGCCATGTAGACGCTGATTGGGGAGCACATATAGATCGTAGGCGATCCACTAGTGGATATGTTTTCACACTATTTGGAGGTGCGGTGAGTTGGATGAGTAAGAGACAAAGCGTGGTAGCACTCTCCTCAACAGAAGCTGAATATATGGCTCTTACTCATGCTGGAAAAGAAGCTATATAGTTACGTCGTTTGTGTCTGGAACTTGGTTTTGAGCTAGGAGCCACGGAGGTGAGATGTGATAATCAAGGAGTTATTCATTTAGCTAAGAATCTGGCATTTCACTCAAGAACAAAGCACATTGACATTCAGTATCACTTCATTCGAGAGAAGGTGGAAAGGAAAGTGATTCAACTTACAAAGGTTGACACGATGAAGAATAGTTCAGACTTTCTTACTAAGGTTGTCCCAAGTACAAAGTTTGAATGGTGTTTTGTAGTGACTGGGTTGATGACGAATGACAACTAGAAGGCTCTCGCTTGCTCGATATATTCACCAAGTGGGAGATTGTTGGAGTTGGTAAATATTTCGAGGATACTTCGGGGGCGAAGCCCCCACCTCGGGGGTCCTGCCCAACGAGTTTACGCCTAGTGATATGTAGATAAGCCCATTGATATGTAGGGTTTAGACGCCTATATATAGGGATATCATTGTAACGAGTTAATTGAACCAAGAAATAATAATAGAGAATTTCGTTTGCAAGACGTAGACCTAATTGGGGTGAACCTAGGTAAATCGTGTGTTCTTATTTTATTATTGTTTTCGATTTCGTCTGTCAAATTCATATTCTGCATCGTTAAAATCCTACATTTCGATCACTTTGCTGAATTCATCACTTAGAAGTAGGGAATTCCTGATTTTTTAGCACAACTTAGTTTAGATCAGAAAAATCAACCATATATCTTTTTAAGCTAGAACTAAATAATATTTGACCATTTGAGAATGTGAGAGCAACTTGAATGACTAGATGGAATTCTTAGCTGAAAGTGCCACAGCTTAAATGTAAAAAGGGGTAGTTTGCAAGTATCCTTAGCTACTTGAGCACCCCTTCTGAAGGGAATTTAATGCCTAGTGCCCTAATGATACGCGAAAATCGTATCACATTTTTAGCATGTTTTTATATATGTTTTAATGTGAAATTGAGAGTAAATTGACATTAATTGTTTACTATTTACTTGATTTCACGGTTTTTATGATTTTGGAAGTGTCAGGTGAAAAGTAGACGAAAACAGTAAATTCTGGGACAAAAACGCAATTTTTGGAAATGTTGACCCAGTCAAAGGTCCGGGACGGGCGTCCCGACCCGGTCAAAACGCCAGGACGGGCGTCCCGAGCCGCCAAAAGCTGTCCCACATCGAATTTTTCAGAATTTTTCACTCCGGGAAGCTGCTATAAATACCCCAGGCCTCCAGCAGTTGAATTCATCCCTCTCCACTAGATCTGAGTCATTAAGTGGTTTCCAGTGTACAGTTTTCCAGTACACAACTCACTCAGAGACTCAGATCTCAGTTTTTTTTTCTTATTAGTGTTTTGTTTTAGTTTCTGAGAAATAGTCTCAGATCTTAGGTTTCTATAGATAGGTTCGTTTCCGGTATTCATAGAATACCCGGGGTTTCGTTAGGAGACCCTAAGAGAGCTCTAGGCGTTCGAAGAGTCAGTCCACAGGGCTAGGCTTAAGCCCAGGATGTAAGGTAAAGTCTAGCTACTAGGCTGAGGAAGCGTCCTCCGAAGGTTCTGGTGAGCAGAGTCAGGGCGGGCAATACGACGTATACAGCAGTACGCTCTGTAGGCGAGACTAAGTAAAGGGTGATTTCTTTATGGCATCAGTCCCCATACCCCTCTCTTATATGTTTTATTGCTTTGTCCTAAACATCAATTATGAATATCAGATTATGATTTTATGAATAGTTGTTTTGTATGTTGAAGTTATTATGTTTTTCCGGAAATAGCCACCTGCTAAATATTCATTATGTCTGCATGTCTAATGTAAGTCTCTTTTAAACTAAAATAGGGTTATAGACAATTCCTAACCACGGTCTATTCATAACCTATTTAGTTTAACAGGCATCAATTAGTATTGGTGTCTGCCATACTAGATAAAAAACATGCTGAACACCTGGCTTGTTAGAGTAGTCTAGGTAGGCTGAGTAGAGAGTTATGCCGGCGGTTTTGCGACGAGCAGCATGACCCCGAAGTGACATAGGGTACCGTTCATTGCTGACTTTAGTCCGGGCCGTGAGTAGGGCCGTTTACCTTAACGATGGGGCGGTAGTGTAGAGACCTCAGATGTGGTACACCTTTAGACACAGAACATAGTTGCATTCCAGGCTAAGATGCATCTAAAATACTCGAAGACAGGTCAATCAACATATAGGAACAGTATAGCATAGAATCAGAACTCATCTTTAAAACACTTTTAGGATTAATTAGACTTGAACCTAGTGGAGAATGGATCACCCTCTCATCAAAGTATTTGATGAAGATTGCATAACTAGATCATAAGATAAGAGTTAGGATAAGAGGCTAGTTACTACTAAGCCGTTGCCACTTCCCTGGGAGTACGATATTTATTTAATAAAATCGTAGATACTTTCCAATAGACTAGCTACACGATAGGTACTCTGCCTTAGATTCTGGCTGATTAAGTGACACCATAAGACTAAACGTGACAATTAGTCAATCACAGTCCTTAATTAATCATAATCGACATAGGGTAAAATAACACCTATTTAGTACGTCAACCGGAATCGCATCAGATTTTTGGCGCCGTTGCCGGGGAAATATCATAATGAATTTAGGACTCCTGATCAAAATTCTAGACACCGATCAAAATTCTAGATACTTATGATTGGTAACGGTAGTAACCTAGACTTTAGACCCAACACTTATGTTATACCAGTTAGACAATCAATTTCCGAAATATAGGATTATCATAACTGATTAATTTTAGATGTTATCTGGAATTAAGACACTTAGGATAATCAAATTTTAGAAAATCATTCTAAAACCATATTGAGGAAATTTAACTGCTTTCGAAAAAAAAAAGGAAAAAAATTTTTTTTTAAAATTTAAAATCCCAAAAAGAATGTATCTTTCTTGCTCAACGGTGAGTTGTTCCTTTTCCCTATCTCTTGTTTTTTTTTTAGTTGTTTTCTTAGTTGTTCTTTTTCGTGTTTTTCTTCCTTTATTTAATTTCGAAGAAATAAAAATGGAAATGAGGATAAAAAATATTTTGTTCTGAGTTGTAAAATGTTGGCTCAGGTTTTAATCTGGAAAGAAATTCCATTTTAAGAATTTTTCTTAGAGTCATACCGGCTTTATTAGGACGAGTTATGAAATAATTTTTCCTTAGTAGCCAGACCTTTGAATGTTCTATTGAAAAAAGGATGTTCCTTTTATTTTGCTGATAATTGCATGAGATCTTTTAAACCAAAAGGAACTACTGCACCCATTATGACATCACCTGATTGAAATATGCTTTTTGAATATGTGATGTAATTATGTAGTAAGAATTGTTTTAGGACAGAAACATGATAAGAAAGTTCATATGTGATAAAATTCCGATCTTATGTGGTCTTGTCTAAAAACAATAGGTTTCTTATGAAAATAATTACATCATAGTAGTCGTGGAACACTTTTCGAAAATAGCCTGAACCACAGGCATTACCTACTAATGATGTTAAAAGTCATGTGCAGATTCTAGTTGTTTTCCAGATTCAGAGTGCCAATGTTTTAGGAAGAAATGTTCAGCCTGTGTATCAAATCTGTGAAGTTTGCTAAGTACCACACTTTAGCAGGGATTGCTATGGGAATAACTGACCATTCCAAAAGAGGTAGGAGTAGGTTACTGCAGAATGCTGCTCCAATGGGAAACGCATACAATCCCAACTAGAGGAATTGTACGGGATTTAGCTGAGGAGTAATTCGGAAGCTGGAAACTTTCAGAAGACACCACCACGGCAAAACCCACACTCGCAGAATCAATAGATGAGATACTGGCAACAATTAAAGCCAGATCAGTGCAAGCAAGTGATCTACCAAGAGGTAACGAACGGTCGGCAGATATAGAGGAATTTGGCATTGTGTCGGGAGCATAGCAATGGAGGAGCTTGCATTCCCTGCATACCAATCAGCTGTGAGAAACTTCCTCGAGGAAGTCTCAAATACTTGGGCCCAGATCTACACAACTGGAGCCCCCTACCACCACAGCTTCGCCAAAACTTCAGGTATCTTTTCTTCCATTCGAGACTTGCATGCAATACCTTTACTAACATTGGCAGGTAGGCACACCAATCCAAAGAAGTCTCATTCCTAGACACGTTCCTTCTGGACACGTTGCTACGATTACGAGAAACTTTGTAGATGATTCGAGGAAACAGTCCTTGGGGCTTGAGTCATTCATCAAATGGATATGCCACTACCTAGAGCTCGACAATGAAGGATCGGAGCTGGCGTCATCCGTTCCAATATCTAAAGCTTGCAGAGTCAAGAGCGCCTCAGCAATAGCACATGGCTAAGGTGACGAGCCAATTGACAGATCAGAGAAGACCCTTCTGCTCGCGACATGAAGGGAGTTTTTCTAATCCTCATGATCCTTTACTTTTATTTTCTTCATTTTTGTGTCCTGTTTTGTTATTTCTTTGGTTGTTTTATTTTCTCTCTTACCCTTAGTTAGTCAAATAAGTGTGGGGTAAGAGTTCTTTGTTTTATTTTTGTTCTTGTTTTCAAATAAGTGTGGGGTAATTAGCTATGCATGAACACTGAGGACAGTGCCAAACTTAAGTGTGGGGTAGCAGTGCACGGTGCACTGTAGCAGTTTGAAAAAAAAAATTTCGCATGCTTTTGCTTGTTTTCCCCGTATTTTCACACCCTTCCAAAATTTTTCAAAATTTTTCCGTCCTTCAGACTTCTAAATGCAAATGCTATGCTTGGTTAAACAATTGCTTATGTCTATGATATGTAGGTAGTATGTTATGGTTAGTAGGAGATAGTCGATAGCTATCTTGGACTAATTGATTAGGAATAGGGAATTCCTGATAACTGAGCACAACCTTGTCTGGATTAGAGACCTCAACCAATTGCCTATTCGAGACTTAACTAGATAAAATTAGACCAGTTGTGGATATATTGGCAGTTAGAATGACTAGATGAGACTCTGAGCTAAAAGTGAAAAGAACTTAAGGAAGTTAATTACAATAGGGTAGTTTGCCAGCGGCCTTCGCTACTCGAGCACCACTCCTTCGGGGAACTTAAAGCCTGATGCCCTAAGGTCGTGTAGATCTGGGAGTCATCGGAGTGGGACTCGCTACATGGGTAGTTGAAGTTGACATGTTCTAAGCAAACTCGAAATACCCTGAATCTATAAAGAAAATAACTAAGTGCTAAAACATTAAAAATCTGATCACCAAAGCTCAGAACTCAGAAAGTTATCTGTTGTCAGTATGTCTAGCGATAGGTCGAAGTATTATCTGGTAGCAGTTAAGATAAGAGTTCATTGTGTTGACTATCTGGTCTAGACTAGTACACACACTACACATCAGGAAGACCCTGTGACTAAGAAAAAAGTCCAACCTAGTTGTTGAGTTATTTTCTGCCTGATCATAACAAACTACTAGAGACATGTGAGACCTTGTCATAGCAACCTAACCAATCAGACCTGTGTTAAGAATTGTCTGAAGAATTTTTGGAATAAAAACATGATTAGGAATTTAAGTGACTGCACTATGGTTTAAAATCACTAACTCCATGTAGACTTTGCTTGAGGACAAGCAAAAAGCTAAGTGTGGGGTTATCTTATACGCGAAAATCGTATCACATTTTTAGCATGTTTTTATATATGTTTTAATGTGAAATTGAGAGTAAATTGACATTAATTGTTTACTATTTACTTGATTTCACGGTTTTTATGATTTTGGAAGTGTCAGGTGAAAAGTAGACGAAAACAGCAAATTCTGGGACAAAAACGCAATTTTTGGAAATGTTGACCCGGTCAAAGGTCAGGGACGGGCGTCCCGACCCGGTCAAAACGCCAGGACGGGCGTCCTGAACCGGGACGGGCGTCCCGAACCTGGTCAACAAATCAGGACGGGCATCCCGAGCTGCCAGAAGCTGTCCCACATCGAATTTTTCAGAATTTTTCACTCCGGGAAGCTGCTATAAATACCCCAGGCCTCCAGCAGTTGAATTCATCCCTCTCCACTCGATCTGAGTCATTAAGTGGTTTCCAGTGTACAGTTTTCCAGTACACAACTCACTCAGAGACTCAGATCTCAGTTTTTTTTCTTATTAGTGTTTTGTTTTAGTTTCTGAGAAATAGTCTCAGATCTTAGGTTTCTATAGATAGGTTCGTTTCCGGTATTCATAGAATACCCGGGGTTTCGTTAGGAGACCCTAAGAGAGCTCTAGGCGTTCGAAGAGTCAGTCCACAGGGCTAGGCTTAAGCCCAGGATGTAAGGTAAAGTCTAGCTACTAGGCTGAGGAAGCGTCCTCCGAAGGTTCTGGTGAGCAGAGTCAGGGCGGGCAATACGACGTATACAGCAGTACGCTCTGTAGGCGAGACTAAGTAAAGGGTGATTTCTTTATGGCATCAGTCCCCATACCCCTCTCTTATATGTTTTATTGCTTTGTCCTAAACATCAATTATGAATATCAGATTATGATTTTATGAATAGTTGTTTTGTATGTTGAAGTTATTATGTTTTTCCGGAAATAGCCACCTGCTAAATATTCATTATGTCTGCATGTCTAATGTAAGTCTCTTTTAAACTAAAAGGGTTATAGACAATTCCTAACCACGGTCTATTCATAACCTATTTAGTTTAACAGGCATCAATTAGTATTGGTGTCTGCCATACTAGATAAAATAACATGCTGAACACCTGGCTTGTTAGAGTAGTCTAGGTAGGCTGAGTAGAGAGTTATGCCGGCGGTTTTGCGACGAGCAGCATGACCCCGAAGTGACATAGGGTACCGTTCATTGCTGACTTTAGTCCGGGCCGTGAGTAGGGCCGTTTACCTTAACGATGGGGCGGTAGTGTAGAGACCTCAGATGTGGTACACCTTTAGACACAGAACATAGTTGCATTCCAGGCTAAGATGCATCTAAAATACTCGAAGACAGGTCAATCAACATATAGGAACAGTATAGCATAGAATCAGAACTCATCTTTAAAACACTTTTAGGATTAATTAGACTTGAACCTAGTGGAGAATGGATCACCCTCTCATCAAAGTATTTGATGAAGATTGCATAACTAGATCATAAGATAAGAGTTAGGATAAGAGGCTAGTTACTACTAAGCCGTTGCCACTTCCCTGGGAGTACGATATTTATTTAATAAAATCGTAGATACTTTCCAATAGACTAGCTACACGATAGGTACTCTGCCTTAGATTCTGGCTGATTAAGTGACACCATAAGACTAAACGTGACAATTAGTCAATCACAGTCCTTAATTAATCATAATCGACATAGGGTAAAATAACACCTATTTAGTACGTCAACCGGAATCGCATCACCTAAGGTCGTATAGATCTGGGAGTCATTAGAGTAGGGCTCGATACCTGAGTAGTCAAAGTTGATGTGTGAAAGCAAACACAAAAATACCCTGGAAATCAATTAAAACATACACCTAGTGTATTTTTATTTGGGAATCATAACAAGAGAGTATTGGCACCAAAGCTCAGAACCCGGAAGGTTGTTTATGATGCTATTTTTATATTCGAAATAATTGGTTGAATTATTATTTAGTAACGGCCTAAAAAGTTTATTATGAATTGACAATCTAGTCTAGATAGTTCACACACTACACATCAGGAAACCCTGTGACTAAGTAGAGCTAGAACTTAGTTAGGTTTTTGAACTGTTTTAGCTTATAAGGTCATGACACATTTACTGAATAATTGAGGCATTTACATAGCAACTCGATCAGTCGATATTTGTTTTTTGAATGATCTGACTCAGTGAGAAATTTTGCTAAAACTATTGCTAAGAACGTTGTAGTGATTGCACCTATGATTTAGTCATTCACTAATTTCATATAGGTTTTGCTTGAGGACAAGCAAAAAGCTAAGCGTGGGGTTATATAATATGCACAAATCATATCACTTTTTAGCATGTTTTTACACACAAATTAGGGCAAAATGGAACCAAATCAATCTTAATTGGTTGAAATTGACATATTTTTGCATAATTTGTGATTTTTGATGTTTTTGAAGAAATGTGCTAGAAAATAGCAAATATCGGGGCAAAAGTGCAAATTTTGGAAGTTCTGAGCTCGGGGTGGGTGTCCCGGAGACAGAACGCCCGTCCCGACCAAGTTAAAGGGCCAAAACGGCCGTCCCCAAGTCAAGACGCCCGTCACCTGGTCAACAGCCCAGGACTGGTATCCCAAGTACCAGAGCTGAGTCCCACATCGGAAATTGAAGAGAAATTCACTCCTTTCACCTGCTATAAACACCCCAAGCCTCCAACAGTTGAAATCATCCATCAAAACTCAATAAAAGTTATTTAGCAACTTCGAGTGTCTCATTTTCTTTGTTTTCTGAGTGTTTATCTCAAATTTCGAGAATTCGATTAGATAGTGTTCATTTTTTGTATTCATAGAATACCCGAGATTTCGTTAGGAGATCCTAAGAGAGCATTAAGTAAGCGAATATCTAGTCAACAAGGCATTGCTTAAGCCTAGGATGTAAGGTAAAGCAATCGATACTAGTCTAAGGAAGCGTTCTCCGAAGGTTCTACTGATCAAAATTAGGTCGAGCAACCCAGTGTTCGCCTAAATAATAATTTGAATACTAAACTAGGATTGCTATGTTATATATGTTTTGTATGTTGAAGTTATGCTCATTTTTCCAGAAAGGTCACCTGCTAAATTAACATTATGACTAAATATCTGCTTGCTCTTTTAAACTAAATGAACGGTTATAGACAACTCCTAACCATGGTCTAATCATAACCTGCTTAGTTTAACAGACCTTAAGTTAGGATAAATTGTATTAAGGTCTGCCGTATTATGTAAAATAACCTACAGATCACCATGTTTGTTAAAGTAACCCAATGAGGCTGAGTTTGGTCGCTATGCCTGCGTTAGGGTGAGTGGCATGATTTCCTGAGTGACACAGGTTTTCATGGATACCTTTAACTCGAACCGTGAGTAGGGTCATCATTAAGGTAGGGTGAATACATCATGTAACTCAGATGTGGTACACAGGCAGATACAGTACATAATTGCATTCCGGACCAAAATATATCTAAAATATTCGAAGATAGGTCAATCAACATGTAGAAACAATAGAACATACATCAGAACATATGTCTATAAGATAACTCTTGCATGCTTAATGAATATGTGTTATGTGTGGTTGGGATCACCAATCCATCAAAGATATTGATGAACGATTGATTAATTGAATAAATAATATGATTGTTAGGATTAAGGGATAGTTGCTACTAAGTCATTACCAGTTCTCTGGGAGTGCGAATATTAATAATTTTAAAATCGTAGATACTTTCCAAGGACTAGCTACACGATAGGTATTCTGCCTTAGGTTCTGATTGATTAAGTAACAACAATTGAATGCTAAAGTGACAATTAGAAAGACTCAGTCCTTAATTGCTCATAATCAATATAGGTAAATAAATCCTATCTTTTTAGCATACCAATCGGAACAGCATCACCCTCTATATTCATCTACTTGACAAAACATGGCGTAAAATCCTTCTGTACGTAAAATAAATAAAAAATGTGACAAAGGATCTCCTTTGACGCAAACTCCAATTTGGACAAAATCTCCTCATAGGCTTCCTATTAATTAGAATGGAAAAGAAAATCGATGAAACCCACTACATTATCCAAGAACTTGAATTCGCTAGAGACACAATAACATATAAAATATTTGAGAAATAATCTCATTTTGTTCTATCATAAGACTTTCACATATCTAATTTCAAGCTCATATACTAATATGAAATAGCTTTATTAATAAACATATTATGAAAACCTTCAAAAACTATTATAGCATTATCAATAATTAAGCGTTCGAGAACAAAAGCAAACTGCAACATATCCACAATAGTAGGTAATACCCTCTTCAATCGATTACACAAAACTTTAGATAGAAGCTTATATAAAATATTACACAAACTAATTGATCTAAATCCTTCATATGCACAATATGAACTATCTTAGGAATAATAGCAATATACGTGTAATTGAGCTCTCTAAGATCAGCTTCATTCTCTTTAAACTTAGTGAAAAAATGCATAACATCAAACTTCATTGTTACCCAATAATGTTTAAGGAAAATACCTTTCATTCCATTTTGACCAGGAGCTTTTGTGTTAGGGAGTTACCTTAAAGCCTCTTCTACTTCCTCTTCTGTAATAGGATTAGCCAAGCATTCCTGATTTAACGCTAACACCCGAGCTATATTAGATCATTCATATTCAAGTCCCTTGCACCGGATGTTCAAAATTGCTCTTGAAAGAAATTTCACAACTGTATAATGAATCCCCTCCTCAAAATTTGACATATTTCCATCTTTACACAACCGAGTAATAATATTTCGTTGCCTCTTCCGAAAAGCCTACTGATATAAAAATGAAGTATTGTGATCCCATGCTTCAAACCACTTAGCATGACTTCGTTGCCTCCAATAATCTTCCTCCAAAACCAAAAGATCCTCAAGTACCTTAACTACCTCCATTTCTCGACCTTCTTCTAATGGAACATGATTGCGAATATTCTGAAGCAATGCCTTTGTGTTATAACAGAAGCATTTTGATAATAATTTGTTATGATAATAATTAACAAAATAAAAGAATAAAACACACAGAATTACGTGGTTCGCTATTATGAGATAGCTACATCCACAACAGAAAAAGGTCTTGATTCTTATTCAGATGGAGGCAGAGATTATAGATATTCTTCTAATGAAGAACAAATTACTAATGAACTAATTACATATGTTTCTAAACTAGATCTATTTATAGAAACATTTGAGGATTGCCTCAATCCTAATCAAATTAGGAATCAATGTCCTAATCATATTAGAAGATAATATTCTAATCAATAAGAGATGATATTCTAGTAAAGATATAATTATCCTTGAAAATAGGAGATAATTATCCTTGGAAATAGGAGATAATTATCCTTGGAAATAGGAGATAATTATCCTTGAAAACAGGAGATAATTATAGGAAACTCTTCTGTATGAAATCCCAAGAAAGTATGAAGCATAGTTGATTCAAGGCATTACTAGCAAATCTCCACCTTGACTTGAATCATGAGAATAAATAAATGTACCAGATGCAAATGCACAATAATAGTGCCAAATGTATAATTACTTCTAGAGAATAATTGATTCAAGACATTACTAACAAATCTCCACCTTGACTTGAATCCTCAAAATAAATAGTACGGGATACAAACACACAATAATAGTATCAGACCTACAATTACTTCACGAGACATAATTAATTCAAGACATTGCTACCAAATCTTCACCTTAACTTGAATCATCAAAATAAACAAATGTAGTAGATACAGATACGTAATAACATTACCGGAGGTAAAATTACCTCTTGACCTCTTAACCTCCACCTTCACTTGAATCCATCAAGAACAAACAAATGTACCAGATACACTATAATAGTGCCATAGTTCAAAATAAGAAAATGTACCAGATGTACTATATAGTTCTAGAGTTCAAAGTAAGCGAATGTACCAAATGTACTATATAATGCCAGAGTTCAAAATAAGCAGATATACCAAATGCACTGTGATAATATCAGACTTTTAGAATAAACAAACGTATCATGATTGTGTCAAACGTACATAATTAATAGATGTACCAAATGCACAATGACGATTCCAGATGTATCAGATACATCATGATAATGCCAGATGTACCAAGATTATTCTATACATATAGAATATACATATATACTAGATGCACTATGATAGGGCCAGATGTATGAAATAAACAGATGTAGCCGATACACCATTACGGTGCCAGACATGAATAGATATACCAGATGTACCAAGATAATTTCATACTTACAGAATAAACAGATATACCAGATGCACCATGATAGTGCCAGATGTATAGAATAAATAGATATATTAGATGCACCATGATAATGCCAGATGTATAACTATATATTTTGTTCTAGTTTGGTCATATCATCTATCTGAACCTTAGATGATATAACATCAGCATAACCTGCTATGGTACAACCTTGCAAAACATACACACTACCTTATTGAACACCTTTAAAGCAACATCAGAACCTTTGTAGACATGTATAACACAATCACTACCTTGAAAATTAAAACCATTATTCTAGAGATTGATATGCACAAATTATATCACTTTTTAGCATGTTTTTAGGCACAATTTAGGGCAAAATTGGAGTTAAATTGTTCTCAATTGACTGTTATTAACACGATTTCACAGTTTTTGTGATTTTGGAAGTGTCAGGTGAAATATGCAAGAAAATAGCAAATTTTGGGGTAAAAACGTGATTTTTCAGAAATTCAGAAGTCAAGATAGGCGTCTCAAGACCAGAACGGGCGTCCTGACCCGGTCAAAGACCCGGGACGGGTGTGCAAGACCTGGGACGGGTGTCAAGGACCCGAGATGGGCATCCTGACCTAGTCAACCGGTCGGGACGGGCGTCCCAAACTCGGGACGGGCATCCCGAATCCGTGAACAGTATCCCACATCGATTTCTGAAGAGAAATTCACTTAGTTCCCCTGCTATAAATACCCCAGGCCTTTCACAGTTGAAATCATTCCTCTCCACTTGATCTGAGTCATTCAGTGACTTCCAGTACACAGTTTCTACTGTTTACTAGTCATTCAGTGATTTCACGTGTCTTCGTTCAAGTAGATTTCTAGTTTTCAATAGTGTCTAGTGTTCTTCGTTTCTGAGAGTCTGTCTCAGATCTTAGAATACGACTAGATAGGTTCGTTTTTAATAGTCATAGAATACCCGGGATTTCATTAGGAGATCCTAAGAGAGCAATAGGCGTTCGAAGAGTTAGTCAACAGGGTTTTGCTTAAGCCCGGGACGTAAGATAAAGTAATAGCTACTAGGCTGAGGAAGCGTCCTCCGAAGGTTCTGTCGAGCAGAGTCGGGTCAAGCAGTCTAAAGTATACAAGCAGTTGCTCCATCAACGGACCTAATAAAGGGTGAATACTTTATGGCGGTGGTCCCCTTGTCCCTCTCTTTATATGTTTGTACTGTGTTTGTCCAAAAATATATATGAATATTAAATTATGATACTATGAATATGTGTTATGCATGTTGAAGATGTTTACATTTTTTCGGAAAGGTCACCAGCTTAATTAACATTATGTCTGTATATCTATTTGCACTTTTAAATTAGATGAACGGTTATAGATAACTCCTAACCACGGTCTAATCATAACCTGTCTAGTTTATCAAGCCTTAATTTAGGGCTTTGTGTGAGGACGGAAGCATTAAGGTCTGCCATATTAGATGAAATAACCTATAAAACACCATGTTTGTTAAAGTAGTCTAAGTAGGCTGAGTTCGTGTGTTTATGCCGGCGTTAGGGCGAGCGGCATGATCTCCTGAGTGACACAGGACTTTTATGGATGCCTATAGCTCGAACCGTGAGTAGGGCCGTCAATGGCGATGGGGCGGTTTATTAGATAACTCAGATGTGGTACACAAGTAGAATCAGTACATAATTGCAATCTAGACCAAGATATATCTAAAATACTCGAAGATAGGTCAATCAACATGTAGGAACAATATAACATATATCAGAACACTGTCTGGAAAACACTCTTATAGGCTTAAGTAAACTTGAACCTATTGTAGAATGAATCAACCTCTCATCAAAGATTTTGATAAACGATTGCATAACTGGATAACAAAATAAGAGTTAGGGTAAAAGGATAGTTACTACTAAGCCGTTACCACTTCCTTGGGAGTACGATAAAATTCTTAAATTAAAGTCGTAGGTACTTTCCAACAGACTAGCTACACGATAGGTACTCTGCCTTAGGTTCTGATTGATTAAGTGACAACATAGATACTATATGTGACAATTAGTAATTCTATGTCCTTAGTTATTCATAATCGATATAGGGTAAATAACACCTATTCTTAGCATATCGATCAGAACGCATCAGATTTTTTGCGCCGTTGTCGGGGAAATATTATAACGAATTTAGGATTCCTGATCAAAATTCTAGAAACTTATGATAGGTAACAGTAGTAATCTATACCTTAGACATATCACTCATTTTATGGTAGTTAGACAACCAGTTTCCAAAATATAGGGTTATCATAACTAATTAATTTTAGATATTATCTGAAATTAAGACATTTAGGATAATCAAATTTTAGAAAATTATTCTAAAACCGTATTAAGGAAATTTAACTACTTTCGAAAAAAATTAAAACCTGAAAAATATTTTTCTTGTTTTTAAATTTATCCGTATTTTTTTTATTATTTATTTTTGTTTTTCCCTTTTTGTTTGTTTTATTATTTGTTATTTTTATACGAACCAGACTTTACACTCATAGATGAAGAGAACAAGAGCAACTACAAACCAAGTAAAGAAAACAGAAAATCCAGACGCTCTAGGTTGAAAGAAGAAGAAACCAGAAGGATTATCTAGGCCTGAACCAGAAGTACCACGGGAGAACAATCCTCCACAACCGATAAACATAGACTCAAGCCTAGATACCAGTGATTTAGTGAAACGATTCCTGAACACCCGTGAACCCAGTCCCACCGAAGAGGACCCTTATGAAGAAACCTTTCCTCCAAGAGAAGAACCTCAAAAATCTCTCGTTCAAACTCCTACCCAAAGAGCTCCTAGAAATCCACAACCCCTTGACCAAAACCAGAACTCACCAACATCTCCTGAATACACTCCAACACCTAACGAGCACACACCTTCCTCCGGAGGAAGTACTAATGGTTTTGCAGTCAGTTTTGTCCGTGCAGATAGATACTTTGACCAACAGGATCTACCAGATGGATCAAGCGATCGCAAGCAGATTGTGTCACTCGGAACAGAGCATTCTGAATATCACAACCAACATGGACCAACTAAGGGCCACGGTAAGCCTCCAAGAGAGCCAAGGTGCACAGATACTACGAGAGTTAGCTGAAATTCGAAGTGAGCAAGGTAGGCAAAGGGATGAGATGAGAGCTATGCGAGTAGAGATGCGAGAGATAAGGAACAAAGACCGGTAGAAAAAGGGAAGATTCTTTTTATTTTTCAGCAAATAAACTGTTGAACTAAAGTTTAATAACTGACCCCTACTTTTTATTTTTGAAGTTTAAAAATAGTCTTTTATTTTATTCAGAAATTTTTCTTTAGACATTTTCTTTTTCAATCTTTACGAAAAACAAATGTGTTAAAAATACATTTTATTTTTCATTAATTTGTATGAATTTAATCTTTTGTTTTTCTAGAATTTGTTTTTCGCTGAATAGAAGTTAGGATATGATTAGGGTAGTTATGGTTTTTGAAAAGATAATAAGACTGAAATGTTTTTCAAAGGTTTTTAACAACTTCTGTATTTCATAGGCTAACCATGAAGATTTGTTAAAGATTATAATTGTTTTTGGTGTATAAAGTTTTGCAGGGAATTTCGAAAACGAAAAAAAAAATCGGAATTGGTACGCATCTCGAGGCATCCGAGACGGGCGTCCCAAGGGCAGTCCCTCTCTATAAATACTCAAATTTTTCATTTTCCCCCAAAAACAACCACAAAAAATCATCTCTCTACAAAATTCTCTCCAACTTCTCTCTAGAAATTTTTGGCAAACTCTTGAAATTTAAAATTTCAAATTTCCCTCCAAAAATTTGAATTTTTGAATTTCCTTACAAAATTCGAATTTCCCTCCAAAATTCGAATTTCCCGCCAAAAACTCAAAATCCTTCCCTAACCAAAATCCACCCTTCTAAATTCAAATTTCCCTCCAGAATTCGAATTTGAATTTTTTTCCTACCGAATTTGCAAAATCTCTCAACTTCTCAAACAAATAGCTCCGAAATGCGCCCGTATTACTTCTACGATGACTGTCACATCTGTGGCACACCCTTTCATGCTCTTTCCATCCATTCCGACATATCAGGAGAGAAGCCATGGACACATCGGGAGTAGCATACTGGTTGGCAGAACGCTCGACTAGGCTGCTGTTCGGACACTAGGAGTCGAGCAGGAGGTCCAGCGCATACTCGACGTGCTACCCTACAGTCGAATTTTCATCGTCACCGAGCCGACCTACCTCGAGTTGGTATGCGAGTTCTACGCTTCCTTTACATTTTAGCAGGAGCATATCACATTTTGACTGGGCGGAATGGATCGATCGATGAGCATGGCCGAGTTCGGCATCGCCTTGGGTATCTGGCGGAGGGAGGAGCTGGATACGCCCGCCTACACCACAGCATGCGAGATTTCACCTCTGCGGATGTCTCCCCCACTTGGGCTCAGATCTGTATGACTGGCATTCCCTACCAGCATGGCTTCACGAAAGCCACAGGTATTCATCTGGCCCTTCGCTACTTACATGCTATTATAGCACACAGTTTGTCAAGGACGTCGGACGACCCCCGGGAATGTCACCCAGATGGAGACATTCCTCCTAGCCAACATGTACAGGGGTGCTACGGTAGAGATGCCCCAGCTCATCACCATCATCATGTGGGGCTTCGCCATAGACACTCAGAAACAGTGTCTGGGGCTCGGGCCGTTCATCACCAAGATAGCCCACTACCTGGAGCTGGACATCGAGGGCTCAGAGTTGACCTAGGTTACCCCGACAACCATTCCTATAGACCTGACCATTCTACGGAACATGGGAATGGTCGTAGGGGATGCAACTGGGTTCTACTCCATCTACACGGAGCAGCAGGGAGGGTCATCGGTACCAGGATCGACCACAGAGCACATACCACCGACCCAGACATTCGTTCCTCGCACAGCTTCTGAGCGACATATGTCGCAGGGATTAGCAGACCTTACCGCCCGACATAGCCGGGATATGGCAAACATTGAGAGGCGGTTGTCGATGATGCAAGACTGAATCAACATGACCAGTAGTAGGGTCGAGGAGGTTTTTTAGCAGACTTCCCGGTTGGCTAAAGACCCCGAGGTCTACTTTTGTGCACCCGATGACGATGAGCCCGGTTCTTAGTTTTTCCTTTTCTTTTTCTTTCTTTCGTTCTTTTCTGTGCTTTATGTGTGTGATTATATCTGGGCTGTATGAAATATGAATCTTTGTATGACATTGATTTATATGACATAACATCATTGTTTCTTCTATCATATTTTGTTATTTCTTTTACTTTTGTTGTTTTATTTTCTCTCTTCCCCTTAGTTAAATAAGTGTGGGATAAGAGTTTTATGTTCTTTTTTATTTTTGTTTTTCAAATAAGTGTGGGCTGTTTAGATATGCATGAACACTGAGGGCAGTGTCAAACTTAAGTGTGGGGTAGCAGTGCACTGTGCACTGTAACAGTAAAATGTTTTGCATGTTTTCCCATATTTTCACTAAAATTACACCCTTCCAAAAAAAAATTCAAAGTTTTTCACTCTTTCAGACTTCAAAATGCTGTTATGATTGGTAAAGGAATGCTTATGTCTATGATATGTATGTAGAGCATTATGATCAATAGGAAACAACGTGATAACTTTATTGAATTCACCGATTAGAAATAAGGAATTCCTTATACTTGAGCACTAGTTTGGACTAGAGACATCAACCAAATACCTTTTTGAGACTTAGCTAAATAATATTAGACCAGTTGAGGATGCACTAGCAAGTTAAATGACTAGATGATACTCTGAGCTGAAGTGAAAAAGTTAAATAAATAGGGTAGTTTGCAAGCGTCCTTTGCTACTCGAGCACCACTCATTAAGGGAACTTAAAGCCTGATGCCCAAAGGTCGTGTAGATGTGGAAGTCATCGGAGTGGGACTCGCTACATGGGTAGTTAAAGTTGATGTGTGGAAGCGAACACAACAATACCTTGAACAATCAATCTAAAAATACATAGCCCAGTGTGTTCTTATATTGAAATTTTTAATTGAAAAAAAACCTTGTCACCAAAGCTCAGAACTCAGAAGGTTGTTTGTTGCTGGTATGTCTAGCGATCGGTCGAGGTATTATCTGGTAATAGTCAAGAGAAGACTATATTGTGTTCACAATCTAGTCTGGACTAATACACACACTACACATCAGGAAGACCTCGTGACTAAGAGAAGAGTTCAGTCTAGTTATTAAGTTGTTAACCCTGCCTGACCGTGATAATCTACTAGAGACATTTGAGACCTTGTCATGGCAACTTAACCAATCAGACCTGTGTTGTGAATCATCTGACTCAGTGATCAATTTTGGAATAAAAACATTGCTAGGAATTTTAAGTGACTGCACCTATGATTTAAAATCAATAATTTCATGTAGAGTTTTCTTGAGGACAAGCAAAAAGCTAAGTGTGGGGTTATATGATATGTACAAATCATATCACTTTTTAGCATGTTTTAGGCATAATTTAGGGCGAAATTGGAGTTAAATCGTTCTCAATTGACTGTTATTAACATGATTTCGCATTTTTTGTGATTTTGGAAGTGTCATGTGAAATATGCAAGAAAATAGAAAATTTCAAGGCAAAAACGTGATTTTTGGAAGTTCAGAAGTCAGGACAGGTGTCCCAAGACCAGAACGGGCGTCCCGTCCCAGTCAAAGCACCGGGACGGGCGTCCGGGCATCCTGACCTGGTCAATCGGTTTGGACTGGCATCCCAGACTCGAGACGGGCGTCCCGAATCCATGAACAGTATCCCACATCGATTTTTGAAGAGAAATTCACTCAGTTACTGATACGCGAAAATCATATACCAATTTAGCATGTTTTTATGTATGATTTAGGATGAAATTGATAGGAAATCGATCTTAATTGATTGTTATTTACTCGATTTCACAGTTTTTATGATTTTGGAAGTGTCAGGTGAAAAGTAGACGAAAACAGCAAATTTTGGGGTAAAAATGCAATTTTTGGAAATGCTGACTTGGTCAACGGTCCGGGACGGGCGTCCCGACCCTGTCAAACCACCAGGACGGACGTCCCAATCCAAGATGGGCATCCCGAAGCACCAGAAGTTGTCCCACATCGAAAGTTTTGGAGATTTTCACTCCAGAAAGCTGCTATAAATACCCCATGCCTCCAGCAGTTGAATTCATTCCTCTCTACTCGATCTGAGTCATTCAGAGACTTCCAGTGTACAATTCTTGAGTACACAAGTCACTGAGAGACTCGGGTTTTAGTTTCAGTTTTCTTTCTTTCTTTCGTGTTTTGTTTTCTTAGTTTCTGAGAAATAGTCTCAGATCTAAGGCTTCGATAGATAGGTTCATTTTTGGTATTCATAGAATACCGGGATTTCGTTAGGAGATCCTAAGAGAGAGATAGTGTGCGTGTTCTTAGTCAGATTAGGGCAATTTGCTTAAGCCCGGGATGTAAGGTAAAGCAATTGCTACTAGGTCTAAGGAGTGTTCTCCGAAGGCTCTACTGAGCAGAGTAGGATCGAGCAGTCAGGAGCATACAGGAGCTGCAGCACCGGCTGGACCTGCATAGAGTGGTGATTACTTTATGACAGTGGGTCCCCTAGACGAGGTTCTGTATGTTTACGAATTGTTTTATCTAAATATTAATTTGAATATCAGATTACGATTCTTATGAATATTTGTTTATATGTTGAAGTTGTTATGTTTTTCCGGAAATAGCCACCTGCTAAATATTCATTATGTCTGCATGTCTAATGTGCTCTTTTAAACTAAAGTTAGGGTTATAGACAATTCCTAACCACGGTCTAATCATAACCTGTTTAGTTTAACATGCATCAATTAGTATTGGTGTCTGCCATGCTAGATAAAATAACCTGCTGAACACCCTGCTTGTTAGAGTAGTCTAGGTAGGCCGAGCTGAGTCCGATTATGCCGGCGGCTAGGGCAAGCGGTATGATCCCCGAAGTGACATAGGGCTTTCATGGATGCCTTCGTCCCGAACCGTGAGTAGGGCCGTCATTAAGGTAGGGCGGTTTATTAGAGACCTCGGATGTGGTACGCCTTTAGACACAGAACATAGTTGCAATCCAGGCTAAGATGCATCTAAAATACTCGAAGATAGGTCAATCAACATGTAGGAACAGTATAACATAAAATCAGGACATTATCTATAAAACACTTATAGGCTTAATTAAACTTAAACCTAGTGGAGAATGGATCACCCTCTCATCAAAGTTATTGATGAAGATTGCATAACTGGATTATAAGATAAGAGTTAGGATTAAAAGGCTAGTTACTACTAAGTCGTTGCCACTTTCCTGGGAGTACGATATTTACTTAATAAAATCGTAGATACTTTCCAACAGACTAGCTACACGATAGGTACTCTGCCTTAGGTTCTGATTGATTAAGTGACAATAATTGAATGCTAAGTGACAGTTAGTAAGACTCAGTCCTTAATTACTCATAATCGACATAGGTAAATAAAGCCTATCTTTTAGCATACCAATCGGAACGCATCAGTTACCCTGCTATAAATACCTCAGACCTTTCACAGTTGAAATCATTCCACTCCACTTGATATGAATCATTCAGTGACTTCCTGTACATAGTTTTCTACTGTTTACTAGTCATTCAGTGATTTCAGGTGTCTTCGTTCAAGTAGATTTCTAGTTTTTGATAGTGTCTCATGTTCTTCGTTTTTGAGACTCTGTCTCAGATCTTAAAATACGACTAGATAGGTTCGTTTTTAATATTCATAGAATACTCAGGATTTCGTTAGGAGATCTTAAGAGAGCACTAGGCGTTCGAAGAGTTAGTCAACAAGGCTTTGCTTAATCCCAGGACGTAAGGTAAAGCAATAGCTACTAGGCTGAGGAAGCGTCCTCCGAAGGTTCTGTCGAGTAGAGTCGGGTCAAGCAGTCCAAAATATATAAGTAGTTACTCCATCAGCGGACCTAATAAAGGGTGAATACTTTATGGGGTGGTCCCCTTGTCCCTCTCTTTATTGTTTGTACTGTGTTTGTCCAAAAATACATTTGAATATTAAATTATGATACTATGAATATGTGTTATGCATGTTGAAGATGTTTACATTTTTCCGGAAAGGTCACCAGCTTAATTAACATTATGTCTATATATCTATTTGCTCTTTTAAATTAGATGAACGGTTATAGACAACTCCTAACCACTGTCTAATCATAACCTGTCTAGTTTATTAGGCCTTAATTTAGGGCTTTGTGTGAGGATGGAAGCATTAAGGTCTGCCATATTAGATGAAATAACCTATAGATCACCATGTTTGTTAAAGTAGTCTAAGTAGGCTGAATTCGCGTGTTTATGTCGGCGTTAGGGCGAGCGGCATGATCTCCTGAGTGACACAGGACTTTCATGGATGCCTTTAGCTCGAACCTTGAGTAGGGCCGTCAATGGCGATGGGGCAGTTTATTAGATAACTCAGATGTGGTACACAAGTAGAATCAATACATAATTGTAATCTAGACCAAGATATATCTAAAATACACGTTGATAGGTCAATCAACATTGTGGAACAATATAACATATATCAGAACACTGTCTGGAAAACACTCTTATAGACTTAAGTAAACTTGAACCTAGTGTAGAATGAATCAACCTCTCATCAAAGATTTTGATGAACGATTGCATAACTGGATAATAAAATCAGAGTTAGGGTAAAAGGATAGTTACTACTAGGCCGTTACCACTTCCCTGGGAGTACGATAAAATTCTTAAATTAAAATCGTAGGTACTTTCCAACAGACTAGCTACACGATAGGTACTCTACCTTAGGTTCTGATTGATTAAGTGATAACATAGATACTAAATGTGACAATTAGTAATTCTAAGTCCTTAGTTATTCATAATCGATATAGGGTAAATAACACCTATTTTTAGCATATCGATCGGAACGCATCAGAGATCCATTACTGATATCAAAATCTTGGTCATGTGACGGACATGTGTCACATTATTTAATATAACGAGTGTACCATCATGTGTTTTTACCTTTATAGAGCCTATTTCAAACACCTTGCAGACATAGTCATTTGTTATGGAGACACTAACTTTGTCTACCTGCTTGTAAGTCATGAACTATTTTTTGCATACACACATGGTAGGATGCCCCAAAATCTAGAATCCACACATCGTTGTAACTTGTTTTCTCCAACCACTAAAGTTATATCATCCTTATAATTTGTATCTACTTCTCCTATAGCTGCAGTGTCTGACTGATGTTCAAGCTGTTTCTTCTTCTTATTAGGGCAGTCATTCTTTCAATGTCCTTTTTCTTTACAATAGTTGCATATATCAATAGGTTTTGGGTCCTTACTAGTTGACTTTCCTTAGCTACCACTCCCACTAGCTACTAACCCAACATCTCAATTGTGAAAAACTATACGAGTCGCCTTGTGACCTAACTCTCTGGAATGAAGGGATGATCTAACATCTTCTAGAGAAATAAAATCTTTTCCAATAATAAAGTGGTGCATTCTGATTGATATGCTAAAAATATGTTTATTTACCCTATATCGATTATGAATAATTAAGGTCTTAGATTTACTAATTGTTACATTTAGCATCTATGTTGTCACTTAATCAATCAGAACCTAAGGCAGAGTACCTATCGTGTAGCTAGTCTGTTGGAAAGTACCTACGATTTTAATTAAAGAATTTATCGTACTCACAGGGAAGTGGTAACGGCTTAGTAGGAACTATCCTTTTACCCTAGATCTCATTTTATTACCTAGTTATGCAATCATTCATCAATATCTTTGATGAGTGGGTGATCCTTTTTACACAAGATTCAAGTTCATTAAGCATGCAAGAGTATTTTACAAACAAGTGTTCTAATGTATGTTATATTATTTCTACATGTTGACTGACCTATCTTCGAGTGTTTTAGATATATCTTGGTCTAGATTGCAATTATATACTGATTCTACTTGTGTACCACATTTGAGTTATTTGATAAACCGCCCCATCGCCATTGACGGCCCTACTCACGGTTCGAGCAAAGGCATCCATGAAAGTCTTGTGTCACTCAGGAGATCATGTCGCTCGCCCTAACGCCGGCATAGACACACGAACTTAGCCTCATTAGACTACTCTAACAAACATGGTGATCTATAGGTTATTTTATCTAATATGGCAGACCTTAATGCTTCCGTCCTCACACAAAGCCCTAAATTAAGGCCTGATAAACTAGACAGGTTATGATTAGATCATGGTTAGGAATTGTCTATAACTGTTCATCTAATTTAAAAGAGCAAGTAGACATGCAGTCATAATGATTAATTTAGCTGGTGACCTTTCCGGAAAAATGTAAATAGCTTCAGCATGCAAAACACATATTCATAACATCATAGTTTAATATTCAAATGGAGTTTTGGACAAACACAGTACAGAATATATAGAGAGGGACAAGGGGACCACCACCATAAAGTATTCACCCTTTATTAGGTCAGCTGATGGAGCAACTACTAGTATATCCTGAACTGCTTGACCCGACTCTGCTCGACAGAACCTTCGGAGAACTCTTCCTCAGCCTAGCAGCTATTGCTTTACCTTATGTCCCAGGCTTAAGCAAAGCCTTGTTGACTAACTCTTCGCTCACCTAATGCCCCCTTAGGATTTCCTAACGAAATCTCGGGTATTCTATGAATACAAAAAATGAACCCTATCTAGTCGTATTCTAAGATCCTGAGATAGTCTCTCAGAAAGCAAAGAACACGAGAAACTCTCGTATACTAAACTACTTGAAAGAAAACACCTGAGATCACTAAATGACTCGTATATAGTAGGAAAATGTATACTGGAAGCCACTGAATGATTCAGATCAAGTGAAGAGGGATGATTTCAATTGAGGAAGGCCTAGGGTATTTATAGTAGGGAAGCTGAGTGATTTTCTATTAAGAAAACGATGTGGGATTCTGTGCAGGGGCTTGGGACGCCCGTCCCGATCTGTTGATTGGGTCAAGATACCCGTCCCGGTCCTTTGACCGGGTCGGGACGCCCGTCCTGATCCACGAACTTCTAAAAATCACGTTTTTGCCCCGAAATTTGCTGTTTTCTTGCACATTTCACTTGAAACTTCTAAAATCACAAATACTGCAAAATTGTATTAATATCAATCAATTAAGAACGATTTATATCCAATTTTGCCCTAATTTGTGCCTAAAAACATGCTATAAAGTGATATAATTTATGCACATCATATAACCCCACACTTAGCTTTTTGCTTGTCCTCAAGTAAATTCTATATGAAATTATTGACATTCTAAATCATAGGTGCAATCACTCAAAGGTCCTAGCAATATTTTTAGCCAAAATTAATCACTGAGTTAGATGATTCACAAAACAGGCCTGGCCGGTCAAGTTGCTATGACAAGGTCTCAAATGTCTTAGTAGATTATCATGGTCATGCAAGTATAACAATTCAATAACTAGACTGAACTCTACTCTTAGTCACGAGGTCTTCCTGATGTGTAGTGTGTGTATTAGTCTAGACTAGATTGTCAACACAATATAGTCTTCTCTTGACTCTTACCAGATAATACTTCAACCAATCGTTGAACATAATAGCAACAAACAACCTTTTGGGTTCTGAGCTTTGGTGTCAAGGCTTTTCAATTAAAATTTTAAATAAAAGAAGACACTGGGCAATGTATTTTTAGATTGATTGTTCAGGGTATTTTTGTGTTCGCTTTCACACATCAACTTTAACTATCCACGTAACAAGTCCCACTCTGATGACTCCCAGATCTACACGACCTTCGAGCATCAGGCTTTAAGTTCCCTTAAGGAGTGGTGCTCGAGTAGCAAAGGACGCTTGCAAACTACCTTATTTGTTTAACTTTTTCACTTTCAGCTTAGAGCATCATCTAGTCATTCAAATTGCTAATACATCCTCAACCGGTCTAATATTATTCAGTTAAGTATCAAAAAGGTATTTGGTTGATGTTTCTAATCCAAACTAAGTTGTGCTCAATTATCAGGAATTCCCTATTTCTAATCGAGGAATTCAGTAAAGTTATCAACTTGTTTCCTACTGATCATAATGCTCTACTCACATATATCATAGACATAAGCATTTCTTTACCCAATCAATACTGAATTTGAAGTCTGAAAGAGTGAAAAATTTTGAGAAAATTTTTGGAAGGGTGCAATTTTAGTGAGAAATATGGGAAAACATGCAAAATTTTTACTACTATTATGCACTGTGCACTGCTACCCCACACTTAAGGTTTACACTATCCTCAGTGTTCATGCATATCCTATCACCCCACACTTATTTGAAAAACAAATGTTGGAAAAACATATAAAACTCTTACCCCACACATATTTGAGTAACTAAGGGGAAGAGAGAGAAAATAAAACATCAAAACAAAAAGGGTAATAGAAATAACAAATCAAATAAAAGAAACAAAAATAAAATAAAGAGAATGAAAAGAATACTCCCTTATTCTGAGAATTCAACAATCTGCTCAGACAAGTCGAGTGGTTCTCTGTAGAACTTTAAGCGTTTCACTTTTTGAGTGTTACCGTCAAAATCCATTATGACACATGCTCTAAAGGGTGATACTTCTGTGATAGTGAACGGTCCTGACCAACAGCTACGCAACTTTCCTGGGAATAATTTTAACCGCGAGTTGTATAACAGTACTTTATCCCCTGGTTCAAAATTCTTCTGGGCTCTGAGTCACCTGTCATGCCGGAGTTTACTTGTCATCTTGAATTGATATGAATTTTCATAGGCTTTGAGCCTCCATTCATCCAATTCGTTGAGTTGTAAAATCTGGTTTTCCTTAGTCAAGGTATTATCTAGATTGCATTTTTGCACTACTGATATGCATAAATCATATCACATTTTTAGCAAGTTTTTAGGCATGATTTAGGGTGAAATTGAGGGCAAAGTGGTCTTAATTGTTCGTTATTAACTCAATTTCACAATGTTTATGATTTTGCAAGTGTCAGGTGAAAAGTAGAAGAAAATGGCAAATTTTGGGGCAAAAACACAAATTTTCAGAAGTTCGGAAGTCGGGGAGGGCGTCCTGACCTAGTCAACAGGTCGGGACGACCATCCTGACCTGGTCAACAGACCGGGACAGGCGTCCCAATCCAGGACGGGCGGCCCAGACCAGAATTCAGAGTCCCACATCGACATTTTGAAGAAAAATCACTCCAGGAAGCTGCTATAAATACCCCAAGCCTTCTTCAGTTGAAATCATCCATCTCCACTTGATATGAGTCATTTAGTGACTTCAAGTGTACACTTTTCTCGAGTACATAAGTCACTGAGAGACTCAGGTTTAGTATAAGTTTTCTTTCTTTCTAGTTAGTGTTTCGTTTTCTTAGATTTTGAGAAATAGTCTCACATCTTAGGATTCGATAGATAGGTTCATTTCTGGTATTCATAGAATACCCGGGATTTCGTTAGGAGATCCTAAGAGGGCTCGAGGCGTTCGAAGAGTCAGTCCACAGGGCTGGGCTTAAGCTGGGTATTAAGGTAAAGTCCAGCTACTAGGCTGAAGAAGCGTCCCCCGAAGGTTCTGTCGAGCAGAGTCGAGTCAAGCAGTACGACATATACAAGCAGTACGCTCCATCGGTAAGACTAAGTAAAGGGTGATTTCTTTATGGCATCAGTCCCCCTTGTCCAAATATCAATTATGAATACTGGATTATGATTTCTATGAATATTTGTTTTATATGTTGAAGTTCTTATGATTTTCCAGAAATGGCCACCTCCTTAATATTCATTATGTCTGCATGTCTAATGTAGTTTCTTTTAAACTAAATGTAGGGTTATAGACAATTCCTAAACACGGTCTATTCATAACTTGTTTAGTTTAAAAGGCATCAATTAGTATTGGTGTCTGCCATACTAGATAAAATAACCTGCGTAACACCCTGTTTGTTAGAGTAGTCTAGGTAGGCTGAGTTGCGTTTTAATGCCGGCGTTAGGGCGAGCGGCATTATCCCCAAAGTGACATAGGGCTTTCATGGATGCCTTTAGCTTGAACCGTGAGTAGGGCCGTCATTAAGGTAGGGCGGTTTATTAGTTGACTCAGATGTGGTACACCTTTAGACTCAGAACATAGTTGCAATCCAGGCTAAGATGCATCTAAAATACTCGAAGATAGGTCAATCAACATGTAGGAACAATGTAACATAGAATCAGGACCTTATCTATAAAACACTTTTAGGCTTAATTAGACTTAAACCTAGTGGAGAATGGATCACCCTCTCAACAAAGTTATTGATGAAGATTGCATAACTGGATCATAAGATAAGAGTTAGGATAAAAGGCTAGTTACTACTAATCCGTTACCACTTCCCTGGGAGTACGATATTTAACTTAATAAAATCGTAGATACTTTCCAACAGACTAGCTACACGATAGGTACTCTGCCTTAGGTTCTGGTTGATTAAGTGACACCATAGAGACTACATGTGACAATTAGTCAATCTCAGTCCTTAATTACTCAAAATCAACATAGGGTAAAATAACACCTATTTAGCATATCAATCGGAAACACATCAGATTTTTGGCGCTGTTGCCGGGGAAATATCATATTGAATTTAGGATTCCTGATCAAAATTCTATAGAATTATGATAGGTAACAGTAGTAACCTAGACTTTAGACCTACACTTATCTTATGCTAGTTAGACAATCACTTTCCGAAATATAGGATTATCACAACTAATTGATTTTAGATATTATCTAAAATTAAGACACTTAGGATAATCAAATTTTAGAAAATCATTCTAAAACCATATTGAGGAAATTTAACTACTTTCGAAGAAAAAAAATTTTAAAATTTAAAACCTGAAAAAAATGTATTTTTCTTGCTCAATGGTAAGTTGTTCTTTTCCCTATCTCTTGTTCTTTCTTAGTTGTTTTCTTAGTTGTACATTTGTTGCTCTTTTTCGAAGAAATAAAAATGGAAATGAGGATAAAATATATTTTCTTCTGAGTTGTAAAGTTTTTGGCTTAGATTTTTATCGGGAAGAAACTCCATTTTAGAATTTTCTTAGAGTCATACCGGCTTTATTAGGATGAGTTATGAAATAATTTTTTCTTAATAGCCAGACCTCTGAATGTTGTATTGAAAAAAGGATGTTCCTTTTGTTTTGTTGATAATTGCATGAGATCTTTTAAACCAAAAGGAATTACTGCACCCATTATGGCATCACCTGATTGAAATCTGCTTGTTGAATTAAAATATGATGTAATGATGTAGTAAGAATTGTTTTAGGGCAGAAACATGATAAGAAAGTTCATATATGATAAATTTTGACCTTATCTAGACTTGTCTAGAAACAATAGGTTACACTGATCACTCTGAGATATCTGTGTTCAATAAAACTAATGTTGAACCATAATTGATTAAGTTAAGTTTTGTTGTTACTTGAATTTGATATAGAATGAAGGGATAAGAAGAAGGGTTGAAAATCTAGAAAGCAAACCATTTGTCTAGATTAGAAAACCCCGAGTTAGAGGCTATTGTAGTACTGATAAATTTTTGATGAAAACTTATTTGCATTGTTTGCTATGTATGATAAGTCTCATCTGTGGTTTATTATTGTTGCAAATTATCTAGTCACTGAATGAGTTCCAAGTAATGTGACTTATCAGCAAAAGAAAAATTCTTCGTTGATTTGAAATATTACTACTGGGCAGATTTCTCTTCTATTTCAAATTTTTGCAGATCAGTTGATCAGAAGATGTATCTCAGAAGGCGAAGGCCAGATGATTCTGAAGCATTGTAGGAATCTATGGGAGACCAATTAACTACTATCAACACTGTCTGGAAAGTGTTGGAAGTAGAATCTTGTTGACCCACCATATTCAAGGATTTTGTATCTCTGATACAGTCCTGCGATGCTTGCCAAATAACAGGTAACACCTCTTCCAGAGATCGCCTACCCCAACAAGGCATATAGAGTCTTGAAATTTTTAATATCTGAGGTATTGATTGAATCCTTTTCCCTTCTTCCTTTGAAAATAATTACATCATAGTAGTCGTGGAACACTTTTCAAAAATGGCCTGAACCACAGGCATTACCTACTAATGATGTTAAAGTCATGTGTAGATTCTATGAGAAGTTGTTTTCCTGATTCAGAGTGCCAATGTCTTAGGAAGAAACGTTCAGTCTGTGTATCAAATTTGTGAAGTCTGCTAAGTACCACACTATAGCAGGGATTGCTATGGGAATGAAATACGAACCATTCCAAAAAGAGGTAGGAGTAGGTTACTGCAGAATGCTACTCCAATGGGAAATGCATACAATCCCAGCTGGAGGAATCATACGGGATTTAGCTGAGGAATAATTCGGAAGCTAGAAACTTTCAGAAGATACCACCATAGCAAAACCCCTACCCGCAGAATCAACAGATGAGATACTGGCAACAATTAAAGCAAGACCAGTGCAAGCAAGTGATCTACCAAGTGATATCAAACGGTCGAAGGATATAGAGGGATTTGGCATTGTATCAAGAGCATAGTGATACGATCAAAAATCTGATGCGATTCCGGTTGACGTACTAAATAGGTGTTATTTTACCCTATGTCGATTATGATTAATTAAGGACTGTGATTGACTAATTGTCACGTTTAGTCTTATGGTGTCACTTAATCAGCCAGAATCTAAGGCAGAGTACCTATCGTGTAGCTAGTCTATTGGAAAGTATCTACGATTTTACTAAGTTAATTATTGTACTCCCAGGGAAGTGGCAACGGCTTAGTAGTAACTAGCCTCTTATCCTAACTCTTATCTTATGATCTAGTTATGCAATCTTCATCAAATACTTTGATGAGAGGGTGATCCATTCTCCACTAGGTTCAAGTCTAATTAATCCTAAAAGTGTTTTAAAGATGAGTTCTGATTCTATGCTATACTGTTCCTATATGTTGATTGACCTGTCTTCGAGTATTTTAGATGCATCTTAGCCTGGATTGCAACTATGTTCTGTGTCTAAAGGCGTACCACATCCGAGGTTTCTAATAAACCGCCCTACCTTAATGACGGCCCTACTCACGGTTCGGGACGAAGGCATCCATGAAAGCCCTATGTCACTTCGGGGATCATACCGCTTGCCCTAGCCGCCGGCATAATCGGACTCAGCTCGACTCCTACCTAGACTACTTTAACAAGCAGGGTGTTCAGCATGTTATTTTATCTAGCATGGCAGACACCAATACTAATTGATGCCTGTTAAACTAAACAGGTTATGATTAGACCGTGGTTAGGAATTGTCTATAACCCTAACGTTAGTTTAAAAGAGCACATTAAACATGCAGACATAGTGAATATTTAGCAGGTGGCTATTTCCGGAAAAACATACTAACTTCAACATACAAAACAACTATTCATAAAAAGCATAATCTGATATTCATAATTGATGTTTAGGACAAAGCAATAAAACATATAAGAGAGGGGTATGGGGACTGATGCCATAAAGAAATCACCCTTTACTTAGTCTCGCCTACAGAGCGTACTGCTGTATACGTCGTATTGCCCGCCCTGACTCTGCTCGCCAGAACCTTCGGAGGACACTTCCTCAGTCTAGTAACTGGGCTTTACCTTAATACCCAGCTTAAGCCCAGCCCTGTAGACTGACTCTTCGAACGCCTAGAGCTCTCTTAGGGTCTCCTAACGAAACCCCGGGTATTCTATGAATACCGGAAATGAACCTATCTATAGAAACCTAAGATCTGAGACTATTTCTCAGAAACTAAAACAAAACACTAATAAGAAAGAAAACTGAGATTCGAGTCTCTGAGTGAGTTGTGTACTGGAAAACTGTACACTGGAAACCACTTAATGACTCAGATCGAGTGGAGAGGGATGAATTCAACTGCTGGAGGCCTGGGGTATTTATAGCAGCTTCCCGGAGTGAAAAATTCTGAAAAATTCTATGTGGGACAGCTTCTGGCGGCTCGGGACGCCCGTCCTGATTCGTTGACCAGGTTCGGGACGCCCGTCCTGGCGGTTTGACCGGGTCGGGACGCTCGTCTCGGGTTCGGGACGCCCGTCCCGGACCTTTGACCGGGTCAACATTTCCAAAAATTGCGTTTTTGCCCCAGAATTTGCTGTTTTCGTCTACTTTTCACCTGACACTTCCAAAATCATAAAAACCGTGAAATCAAGTAAATAGTAAACAATTAATGTCAATTTACTCTCGATTTCACATTAAAACATACATAAAAACATGCTAAAAATGTGATACGATTTTCGCGTATCAGATAACCCCACACTTAGCTTTTTGCTTGTCCTCAAGCAAAGTCTACATGGAGTTAGTGATTTTAAACCGTAGTGCAGTCACTTAAATTCCTAATCATGTTTTTATTCCAAAAATTCTTCAGACAATTCTTAACACTGGTCTGATTGGTTGGGTTGCTATGACAAGGTCTCAAATGTCTCTAGTAGTTTGTTATGATCAGGCAGAAAATAAATCAACAACTAGGTTGGACTTTTTTCTTAGTCACAGGGTCTTCCTGATGTGTAGTGTGTGTACTAGTCTAGACCAGATAGTCAACACAATGAACTCTTATCTTAACTGCTACCAGATAATACTTCGACCTATCGCTAGACATACTGACAACAGATAACTTTCTGAGTTCTGAGCTTTGGTGATCAGATTTTTAATGTTTTAGCACTTAGTTATTTTCTTTATAGATTCAGGGTATTTCGAGTTTGCTTAGAACACGTCAACTTCAACTACCCATGTAGCGAGTCCCACTCCGATGACTCCCAGATCTACACGACCTTAGGGCATCAGGCTTTAAGTTCCCCGAAGGAGTGGTGCTCGAGTAGCGAAGGCCGCTGGCAAACTACCCTATTGTAATTAACTTCCTTAAGTTCTTTTCACTTTTAGCTCAGAGTCTCATCTAGTCATTCTAACTGCCAATATATCCACAACTGGTCTAATTTTATCTAGTTAAGTCTCGAATAGGCAATTGGTTGAGGTCTCTAATCCAGACAAGGTTGTGCTCAGTTATCAGGAATTCCCTATTCCTAATCAATTAGTCCAAGATAGCTATCAATTATCTCCTACTAACCATAACATACTACCTACATATCATAGACATAAGCAATTTGTTTAACCAAGCATACTGCATTTAGAAGTCTGAAAGATGGAAAAATTTTGAAATTTTTTTTGGAAGGGTGTGAAAATACAGGGAAAACAAGCAAAAGCATGCGAAAAATTTTTCAAACTGCTACAGTGCACCGTGCACTGCTACCCCACACTTAAGTTTGGCGCTGTCCTCAGTGTTCATGCATAGCTAATTACCCCACACTTATTTGAAGACAAGAAATAAAACATAATAAAAACAAGAAAAGACAGAATAATGCAACAATTCTGTATGTCATATAAATCAATTTTGTACAAAGATTCATAGTCATACAGCCCAGACATACACAAAGAACAAGATAAACAAAAGACAAAAGAAAAAGAAAGAAAAGAAGGGGAGAGAGAGACTAAGAACCCGGCGGGTCGCAACCCAGTGGACCAAGGTCTGTTAGGTCAAACTCGAAGTTCTCCGCTACTCGGGCAGTCTGCTGATGTATCTCCTCAATCCTACTGGTGATCATGGCGATCCTGTCATCCATCACTGCCAGTCGTCTGTCAATCCGGTCATCCATCATGGCCAGCCGGCTGTCAATCCGGTCCATGTCTCGACTATATCGTGCCGATAGTTCTGCCAATCCGTGCGACATGTGTAGTTCGAAGGCAGTACGTGGCACGAACGTCTCGGATGGAGGGATATGCGGTGGAGCTGCTTCTGATGCCGAAGCCTGTCCTGGCTGCTCTGTGGATGGTGGTGTAGCGGCCGCTCGCATCCCGGACAACCATTCCCATGTTCCGTAGGATGGTAACGTCTGTGGGAATAGTGGTTGGGGCGACCAGAGTAAGCTCCGAGCCCTCTATGTCCAACTCCAGGTAGCGGGCTATCCTGGTGATGAATGGCCCGAGCCCCAGACACTGTTTCCGAGTGTCCGTAGCAAAACCCCGCATGATGACTGTGATAAGTCGAGCCATCTCTACTGTGGATCCCATATGCATGTTGGCCAAGAGGAATGTCTCCATCTGGGTGACATTCCCGGGGGCCGTCCGTCGTCCTGACAAAGTGTGTGCAATAATGGCATGTAAGTAGCGAAGAGCAGGATAGATACCTGTGGCTTTCGCAAAGCCATGCTGGTAGGGAACACCCGTCATACAGATCTGAGCCCAAGCAGTGGAGACCTCTGCAGAAGTGAAGTCCCGAACTGCTGTGGTGTAGGCGGGCGTATCCAGCTCCTCTCTCTGCCAGATACCCAAAGCGATGCCGAACTCGGCCATGCTCATCGACCGATCTATTCCGCCTAAGCGGAATGTGATCTGCTCCTGATGGCATGCAAAGGATGCATAGAACTCACATACCAGCTCCAGGTACGTGGGCTCTGTGACGATGAATACTCGACTGTAGGGTAGTACATCGAGTATGCGTCTGACCTCAGCCTCTACTCCCAGTGTCTGTACTGCTGCCCAATCCAGCGTTCTGCCCGTCAGTATCGTGCGTCCGATGTACCCAGTGCATCTCTCCTGATATGCTGTGCTGGAGGGAAACAGCATAAAAGGATGTGCACTGAGGTAACTGTCATAGTGGATGGGGTACGAGCACGTTTGGCAGCCATTTGGTTTGAAAGTGTTTGAGAGACTTTTGGGGAGTTTAGGTAGGAAGGAAGGTTCGAATTCGAATTCTGGAGGTGAATTTGAATTCCAAAGGGTGAAATTAGGTTAGGGAAAGATTTCGAAATTTTTGGCGGGAAATTCGAATTTTGGAGGGAAATTCGAATTTGGAAGGAAATTTAAAATTTAAATTTTGGAGGGAAATTTGAAATTTTAAATTTGAAAAGTTTGCCAAAGGTGAAGAGAGAGAGTTATTTGAGAGAGGTGGATTTTTGGAAGTGAATTTTGAGGGAAAAAATGAAAACAATTGAGATTTTATAGACGGGGAGGCCTTCGGGACGCCCGTCCCGGGTGCAGGACTCCCGTCCCGCTGGACGCCCGTCCCGGGTTGCCTCGGGACGCGTGCCAATTCCGAAAATATTTTTTTTTTTTTTCTAATTCCTACAAATCTCAGTATACCAAAAATAATCATAATTTTTAACAATGCTTCATGTTTATCCAATGAAATTCAGAAGTTGTTAAAAAAAAACTCTATGCAAAAATTCCTCAGTCTCACTTTTTCGAAAATCATACTACCCTAATTTTATTCCTATTTAAATTCAGCAAGAAAAACAAAAATTTGAATTTATACAATTTAGTTAATGAAAAATAAACTGTAATTGCAAAATTTTCGTTTTTCATAGAAATAAAATGTCTGAAGAAAATTGTTGAAAATAAAGGACCCTTTAAAAATGTTTGAAAAATAGAAGAATATGGGTCAATTATTCAAGTTTCAGTTCAAACGAATTATTTGCTGAAAATAAAAGTAAAAGAATCTTCCCTTTTTAACGAATCCTGTCTCTGATCTCCTGTAGTTCTGTCCGAATGCTTCGCATTTCTATGCGTATTGTTCGCATCTCATCCCTCTGCCTGTTTTGCTCACTGCGTAGATCAGCCATCTCTCGGAGTAGTTGTGTGCACCTTGGTTCTCCTGGAGATTGACCGTAGCTCTGAGTCGGTCTACGTTAGTTGTGATGTTCAGACTGAGTTGGTCTAAATGACATAGTCTGCTGGCAATCCCTTGGTCCATCTCATAGACCCATTGAGTTAGTGTGTCTATCTGCACGGACAACAGTGAATAATAACCGTTAGTACTCCCCGCAGATGAAGGGGTGCGCTCGTGAGGTGTTGGGGTGTATGCAGGAGAGGTCGGTGAATTCTGGGTTTGATCAGTAGGGGGTGGATTTAGAGGAACTCTCTGGGTAGGAGGGTGAATTGGAGATCTCTGGGGTACTTCTCTAGGAGGGAAGGTATCCTCAGAAGGATCTTCTTCCGTGGGACTATGCTCACGGGTGTTCAGGAATCGTCTCACTAGTTCACTGGCATCAGGGCTCGAGTTTACTTCTACTGGTTGTGAAGGAAGAGTCCCTCGTGGTACTTCTGGTGCAGGTCTAGAGGGGCCTTCTGGTTTCGTCTTCTTTGGTCCTGGAGTGTCAGGGTTTTCTGTTTTCTTTGCCTGGTTAGTAGCTGCTCTTGTTCTCTTCATCTCTGAGTGCAAAGTCTGGTTAGAAATAACAAATAACAAACATAGGAAAGTGAAGACAACCGAGAAAAATATTTTTATGGATTTTAAAATTTATTTAGAAAGCAGGTAAATTTCCTCAATATGGTTCTAGAATAATTTTCTAAAATTTGATTATCCTAAGTCTCTTAATTCCAGATATTATCTAAAATTAATTAGTTATGATAATCCTATATTCAGGAAAGTGATTGTCTAACTGGTATAACATAAGTGTTAATCAAAAGTCTAGGTTACTACCGTTACCTATCATAAGTCTCTAGAATTGTGGCCAATAATCCTAAATTCATTATGATATTTCCCCGGCAACGGCGCCAAAAATCTGATGCGATTCCGGTTGACGTACTAAATAGGTGTTATTTTACCCTATGTCGATTATGATTAATTAAGGACTGTGATTGACTAATTGTCACGTTTAGTCTTATGGTGTCACTTAATCAGCCAGAATCTAAGGCAGAGTACCTATCGTGTAGCTAGTCTATTGGAAAGTATCTACGATTTTACTAAGTTAATTATCGTACTCCCAGGGAAGTGGCAACGGCTTAGTAGTAACTAGCCTCTTATCCTAACTCTTATCTTATGATCCAGTTATGCAATCTTCATCAAATACTTTGATGAGAGGGTGATCCATTCTCCACTAGGTTCAAGTCTAATTAATCCTAAAAGTGTTTTAAAGATGAGTTCTGATTCTATGCTATACTGTTCCTATATGTTGATTGACCTGTCTTCGAGTATTTTAGATGCATCTTAGCCTGGATTGCAACTATGTTCTGTGTCTAAAGGCGTACCACATCCGAGGTTTCTAATAAACCGCCCTACCTTAATGACGGCCCTACTCACGGTTCGGGACGAAGGCATCCATGAAAGCCCTATGTCACTTCGGGGATCATACCGCTTGCCCTAGCCGCCGGCATAATCGGACTCAGCTCGACTCCTACCTAGACTACTTTAACAAGCAGGGTGTTCAGCATGTTATTTTATATAGCATGGCAGACACCAATACTAATTGATGCCTGTTAAACTAAACAGGTTATGATTAGACCGTGGTTAGGAATTGTCTATAACCCTAACGTTAGTTTAAAAGAGCACATTAAACATGCAGACATAGTGAATATTTAGCAGGTGGCTATTTCCGGAAAAACATAATAACTTCAACATACAAAACAACTATTCATAAAAAGCGTAATCTGATATTCATAATTGATGTTTAGGACAAAGCAATAAAACATATAAGAGAGGGGTATGGGGACTGATGCCATAAAGAAATCACCCTTTACTTAGTCTCGCCTACAGAGCGTACTGCTGTATACGTCGTATTGCCCGCCCTGACTCTGCTCGCCAGAACCTTCGGAGGACGCTTCCTCAGTCTAGTAACTGGGCTTTACCTTAATACCCAGCTTAAGCCCAGCCCTGTAGACTGACTCTTCGAACGCCTAGAGCTCTCTTAGGGTCTCCTAACGAAACCCCGGGTATTCTATGAATACCGGAAACGAACCTATCTATAGAAACCTAAGATCTGAGACTATTTCTCAGAAACTAAAACAAAACACTAATAAGAAAGAAAACTGAGATCCGAGTCTCTGAGTGAGTTGTGTACTGGAAAACTGTACACTGGAAACCACTTAATGACTCAGATCGAGTGGAGAGGGATGAATTCAACTGCTGGAGGCCTGGGGTATTTATAGCAGCTTCCCGGAGTGAAAAATTCTGAAAAATTTGATGTGGGACAGCTTCTGGCGGCTCGGGACGCCCGTCCCGGTTCGGGACGCCCATCCTGATTCGTTGACCAGGTTCGGGACGCCCGTCCCGGTTCAGGACGCCCGTCCTGGTGGTTTGACCGGGTCGGGACGCCCGTCCCGGGTTCGGGACGCCCATCCCGGACCTTTGACCGGGTCAACATTTCCAAAAATTGCATTTTTGCCCCAGAATTTGCTGTTTTCGTCTACTTTTCACCTGACACTTCCAAAATCATAAAAACCGTGAAATCAAGTAAATAGTAAACAATTAATGTCAATTTACTCTCGATTTCACATTAAAACATACATAAAAACATGCTAAAAATGTGATACGATTTTCGCGTATCACATAGCAATGGAGGAGCTTGCATCCCCTGCATACAATCAGCTGTAAGAAACTTCCCCCGAGGAAGCTTCAAATACTTGGGCCCAGATCTACACCACTGGAGCCTCCTACCACCACGGCATTGCCAAATCTTCAGGTATCTTTTCTGCCATTCGAAACTTGCATGCAATACCTTTACTGACATTGGCAGGTAGGCACAACAATCCAAAGAAGTCTCATTCCTAGACACGTTCCTTCTGGACACGTTGCTACGATTACGAGGAACTTTGCAAATTATTCGAGGAAACAGTCCTTGGGGCTTGAGTCATTCATCAAATGGATAGGCCACTACCTGGAGCTCGACAATAAAGGATCGGAGCTGACGTCATCCGTTCCAATATCTAGAGCTTGCAGAGTCAAGAACACCTCAGCAATAGCACATGACTAAGGTGAAGAGCCAATTGACAGATCAGTTAGATGAATTCCTAGACGACAACAGAAAACTTCCCATAATTTTTGCAGCTGACTAGACTGCAGAACAACAGAAGTTGACTATGGACATACTCAAAACGTACAAAAGAGCCTTTGCATACAAAATTGCGGATATTCTAGGTATCAATCTGAGCTTTTGCTCGCATAAGATTCTTTTGGAAAATGAGTGTAAGCCATGTGTGCAACCTCAAAGGAGGTTGAATCCTAATGTGTCTAATGTAGTTAAAAAGGAAGTGACCAAACTATTGGATACTGGACTTATCTATCCTATCTCTGATAGTGAATGGGTAAGCCCGGTACATGTGGTACCTAAGAAAGGCGGAATAACAGTTGTTAGAAATGAGGATAACAAATTATTTCCTACTAGAATTGTTACTGGTCATCGTGTTTGCATTGATTACCGAAAATTAAACACTGGTACAAGAAAAAGGCCATTTCCCTCTCCCTTTTATTGACCAAATGTTAGAAAGGTTATCTGGACATATGTTTTATTGCTTTTCTTCATGGATTTTCTGGGTATTTCCAAATCCCAATTTCTCCAGAAGACCAACATAAAACTACTTTCACATGCCCTTTTGGAACATTTGCATATAGAAGGATGCCTTTTGGTTTGTGTAATGCACCTGCTACTTTCCAACGTTGATTTCAAACTCATATACTAATATGAAATAGCTTTATTAATAAACATATTATGAAAACCTTCAAAAACTATTATAGCGTTATCAATAATTAAGCGTTCGAGAACAAAAGCAAACTGCAACATATCCACAATAGTAGGTAATACCCTCTTCAATCGATTACACAAAACTTTAGATAGAAGCTTATATAAAATATTACACAAACTAATTGATCTAAATCCTTCATATGCACAATCTGAACTATGTTAGTTATAATAGCAATATATGTGTAATTGAGCTCTCTAAGATAAGCTTCATTCTCTTTAAACTTAGTGAGAAAATGCATAACATCAAACTTCATTGTTACCCAAGAATTTTTAAGGAAAATACCTTTCATTCTATTTGGACCTGGAGCTTTTGTGTTAGGGAGTTACCTTAAAGTCTCTTCTACTTCCTCTTCTATAATAGGACCAGCCAAACATTCCTAATTTAACGCTAAAACCCGAGCTATATTAGATCATTCATATTCAAGTCCCTTGCACCGGATGTTCAAAATAGCTCTTGAAAGAAATTTCACAACTGTATCATGAATCCCCTCCTCAACATTCGACATCTTTCCATCTTTACTACACAAGCGAGTAATAATATTTCGTTGCCTTTGCCGAAAAGCCTACCGATAAAAAAATGAAGTAGTGTGATCCCATGCTTCAAACCACTTAGCATGACTTTGTTGCCTCCAATAATCTTCCTCCAAAACCAAAAGATCCCCAAGTACCTTAGCTACCTCCATTTCTTGACCTTATCTAACGGAACATGATTGCGAATATTCTGAAGCAATGCCTTTGTGTTATAATGGAAGCATTTTGATAATAATTTGTTATGATAATAATTAACAAAATAAAAGAATAAACATTCAAAATTATGTGGTTCGCTATCCATGAGATAGCAACATCCACAACATAAAAATGTCTTGATTCTTATTCAGATGGAGGCAAAGATTATAGATAATCTTCTAATGAAGAAAAACTTACTAATGAACTAATTACATATGTTTCTAAACTAGATCTATTTATAGACACATTTGAGGATTGCCTCAATCCTAATCAAATTAGGAATCAATGTCCTAATCATATTAGAAAATAATATTCTAATCAGAATAGGAGATGATATTATAGTAAGGATATAATTATCCTTGGAAATAGGAGATAATTATCCTTGAAAACTGGAGATAATTATTGAAAACTCTTCTGTATGAAATCCCAAGAAAGTATGAAGCATAGTTGATTCAAGGCATTACTAGCAAATCTCCACCTTGACTTGAATCATCAGAATAAATAAATGTACCAGATGCAAATGCACAATAATAGTGCCAAATGTATAATTTCTTCTAGAGAATAATTGATTCAAGACATTACTAACTGATATGCACAAATCATATCACTTTTTTAGCACGTTTTTAGGCATAATTTAGGGCGAAATTGGAGTTAAATCGTTCTCAATTGACTTTTATTAACACAATTTCATAATGTTTGTGATTTTGAAACTGTCACGTGAAATATGCAAGAAAATGGCAAATTTCAGGGCAAAAATGTGAGTTTTTGGAAGTTCAAAAGTCAGGACGGGCATCCCAAGACCAGGAGGGGTGTCCTAACCCGGTCAAAGACCTGGGATGGGCGTCCAAGACCCGGGACAGGTGTCTAGGACTCAGGACGGGCATCCCGACCCGGTCAAAGCACCGGGACGAGCGTCCTGACCTGGTCAACAGGCCAGGACGGGCGTCCCGAGCCCCTGTACAGACTCCCACATCGTTTTCTGCATCAAAAATCACTCAGCTCTCCTGCTATAAATACCCCAGGCCTTCCACAGTTGATTTCATTCCTCTCCACTTGATCTGAGTCATTCAGTGGCTTCCAGTACACAGTTTTCTATTGTTTACAAGTCATTTAGTGATTTCAAGTGTTTTTCGTTAAAGTAGATTTCTAGTTTTCAAGAGTATCTCGTGTTCTTCGTTTCTGAGAGCCTATCTCAGATCTTAGAATACGACTAGATAGTTCATTTTTAATATTTATAAAATACCTGAGATTTCGTTAGGAGATGCTAAGAGAGCACTAGGCGTTCGAAGAGTTAGTCAATAGGGCTTTGCTTAAGCCCGGGACGTAAGGTAAAGCAATAGATACTAGGCTAAGGAAGCATCCTCCGAAGGTTCTGTCGAGCAGAGTCGGGTCAAGAAGTCCAGGATATACAAGTAGTTGCTCCATCAGCGGACCTAATAAATAGTGAATACTTTATGGTGGTGGTCCCCTTGTCCCTCTCTTTATATGTTTGTACTGTGTTTGTCCAAAGACCTATTTGAATATTAAATTATGATAATATGAATATGTGTTATGCATGTTGAAGATATTTACATTTTTCCGGAAAGGTCACTAGCTTAATTATCATTATGACTGTATATCTACTTGCTCTTTTAAATTAGATGAACAGTTATAGATAACTCCTAATCACGGTCTAATCATAACCTGTCTAGTTTATCAGGCCTTAATTTAGGGCTTTGTGTGCGGACGGAAGCATTAATGTCTGCCATATTAGATGAAATAACCTATAGATCACCATGTTTGTTAAAGTAATCTAAGTAGGCTGATGCGTTCCGACTGATATACTAAACTAGGTGTTGTTTTACCCTATGTTGATTATGAGTAATTAAGGACTTAGCCTGACTAATTGTCACATTTAGTCTCTATACTGTCACTTAATCAATCAGAACCTAAGGCAGAGTACCTATCGTGTAGCTAGTCTGTTGGAAAGTATCTACGATTTTAATTAAATCAAATATTGTACTCCCAGGGAAGTGGCAACGGCTTAGTAGTAACTATCCTCTTACCTTAACTCTTATCTTATGATCCATTTATGCAATCGTTCATCAATATCTTTGATGAGAGGGTGATTCATTCTCCACTAGGTTTAAGTCTATTTAAGCCTAAGAGTGTTTTACAGATAATGTCCTAATTCTATGTTATACTGTTCCTACATGTTGATTGACCTATCTTCGAATATTTTAGACATGTCTTGGCCTGGATTGCAACTATGTACTGAGTCTAAAGGTGTACCACATCTGAGTTACCTGATAAACCGCCCTACCTTAATGACGGTCCTACTCACGGTTCGAGCTAAAGGTATCCATGAAAACCCTATGTCACTTAGGGGATCATGCCGCTCTCCCTAACGCCGGCATAAACACACAAACTCAGCCTACTTAGACTACTCTAACAAACATGGTGATCTATAGGTTATTTCATCTAATATGGCAGACATTAATGCATCCCGACGGGGAAGTCCTAAATTAATGCATGTTAAACTAAACAGGTTATGATTAGACCATGGTTAGGAATTGTCTATAACCCTTCATTTAGTTTAAAAGAAACTACATTAGACATGCAGACATAATGAAAGTTAAGTTGGTGGCAATTTCCGGAAAATCATAAAGTACTTCAACATGCATAACAAATATTCTTAAAATCATAATCCAATAGATATAACAAATGTTTGGGCGAACACAGTACAGACATATAAAGAGATTGACAGGGGGACCGATGCCATAAAGTAATCACCCTTTACGAAGTCTCGCCGATGGAGCAATTGCTTGTATATGTTGGACTGCTCGACCCGACTCTGCTCGATAGAACCTTCGGAGGACGCTTCCTCAGCCTAGTAGCTGGACTTTACCTTAATACCCAGCTTAAGCCCAGCCCTGTTGACTGACTCTTTTAACGCCTAGAGCCCTCTTAGGATCTCCTAACGAAACCCCGGGTATTCTATGAATACCAGAAACGAACCTATCTAGTCGTATCCTAGGATCTGAGACTAACTCTCAGAAACAAAGAACACGAGACACTATCTAAGAATATAGAAAAACTTATACTGAGACCTGAGTCGCTAAGTGACTTGTATACTATGGAAAAATGTATACTTGAAGTCACTAAATGACTCAGATCGAGTGGAGAGGAATGATTTCAACTGAGGAAGGCTTGGGGTATTTATAGCAGCTTTTTGGAGTGATTTTCTCTCAAAACTTTGATGTGGGATTTTGAACTGTGGCTCGGGACTCCCGTCCTAGATTTGGGACGCCCGTCCCGGCCTGTTGACCAGGTTAGGACGGTCGTCCCGAGTCCTGGACGCCTATCCTGGCCTGTTGACCAGGTCAAGACGCCCATCCTGACTTCGGGACGCCCACCTCGACTTCTGAACTTCTGAAAATCGCATTTTTGCCCCGAAATTTGCCATTTTCTCCTACTTTTCACCTGACAATTCCAAAATCACAAAACTGTGAAATTGAGTTAATAACAATCAATTAAGAACGAATTACCATCAATTTCACCCTAAATTATGCCTAAAAACATGCTAAAAATATGATATGATTTATGCATATCATATAACCACACATTTAGCTTTTTGCTTGTCCTCAAGCAAAGTCTACATGAAGTTAGTGATTTTAAATCATATGTGCAGTCACTTCAAATTTCTAGCCATGTTTTTACTCCAAAATTCTTCATTGAATCAGATAATTCACAACACAGGTCTTACTGGTTAAGTTGCTATGACAAGGTCTCAAATGTCTCTAGTAGATTATCATGGTTAAGCAGGTTTAACAACTTAATAACTAAATTGAACTCTTCTCTCAGTCACAAGGTCTTCCTGATGTGTAGTGTGTGTACTAGTCTAGATCAGATAGTCAACACAATATACTCTCATCTCGACTATTACCAGATAACACTTCGACCCATCGCTAGACATACTAACAACAAACAACTTTCTGAGTTCTGAGCCTTGGTGACAAGATTTTCAATTAAGCATTTATTGATTTTTCTTTTATAGATTTTCCAGGGCATCAGGCTTTAAGTTCCCCTAAGGAGTGGTGCTCGAGTAGCAAAGGCCGCTTGCAAACTACCCTATTTAATTAACTCTTTTTATTTTTCTTTTCACTTTCAACTCAGAGCATCATCTAGCCATTTTGATTGCCAATACATCCTCAACTGGTCTAATCTTATCTAGTTAAGTTTTGAAAAGGTATTTGGCTGAGGTCTCTAATCTAAACTAAGTTGTGCTCAATTATCTGGAATTCCCTATTCCTAATCGATAAGTTCAAGAAAGTCATCACGTTGTCTCCTACATATCATAGACATCAGCAAATATTTACCAATCATACTGCATTTTGAAGTCTGAAAGAATGAAAAATTTTGAATTTTTTTTTGAAAGGGTGTGAAAATACGGGGAAAACATGCAAAATCTTGCAAAAATTTTCTACTACAGTGCACTGTGCACTGCTACCCCACACTTAAGTCTGACACTGTCCTCAGTGTTCATGCATATCTAAATTACCCCATACTTATTTGAAAACAAGAAGAGATAAAAACAAAATAGAGAACTCATACCCCCACACTTATTCGATTAACTAAGGGTAAGAAAGAAAATGAAACAATGAAAGAAATAACAAAATAACAAAACAAGAAATAAAATGAAAGAGATACTCCCTTATTCTACGAAGTCAACAGTCTGCTCGGACAAGTCAAAGGGTTCTCTGTAGATCTTTAAGCGTTGCCCGTTCACTTTTTGAATAGTGCCGTCAGAATCCATGATGACACATGCTCCAAAGGGTGATACTTCCGTGATAGTGAATGGGCCTGACCAACAGCTACGCAACTTTCCTGGGAAAAATTTGAAACGTGAGTTGTACAACAATACCTTATCTCCTGGTTCAAAATTCTTCTGGGCTCTGAGTCGCCTGTCATGCCGGAGTTTACTTGTCGTCTTGAATTGATGTGAGTTTTCATAGGCTTTGAGCCTCCACTCATCCAATTCATTGAGTTGTAGAATCCGGTGTTCCTTAGTTAAGCTATCGTCTAGATTGCATTTTCGCACTGCCCAGTAAGCTCTATGTTCAAGTTCAACCAGAAGGTGGCATGCTTTTCCATAGACTAGTCGATAAGGTGAGAACCCCGTAGTGGTCTTGTATGCTGTACGGAAGGCCCATAATGCATCATCCAGCTTTATGGCCTAATCCTTACGGTTAACACCCACAGTTTTTTCTAGGATTCTCTTTATTCCTCTATTGGTTACCTCAGCCAGCCCATTGGTTTGAGGATGGTAGGCTGTGGAAAAACGATGTTGAACTCCATATTACTGAAGTACCTTCTGCAATTGAGAGTTGCAGAAATGCGTACCTCGGTCACTAATTAGGGCTTTCGGACATCCAAATCTGGCGAAAATCTGCTTAAGGAATCTGCACACGACTCTAGCATTATTAGTAGGTAGGGCCTGTGCCTCAGGCCATTTTGAAAAATACTCTACAGCTACTATGATGTACTTCTTACCAAAAGAGGGAGGAAACGGACCCATAAAGTCTATACCCCATATGTCAAATATCTCTACACTTTAAATTACCTGTTGGGGTAGACTATCTCGAGAAGATATGTTTCCAGCTTTCTAACAAGCATCGCACGATCCTGTGAACGCTGTGGCGTCCTTGAATATGGTAGGCCAGTAGAAGCCTGCTTCTAATACTTTCCGGGCGGTATTAGCTGCAACTAAGTGACCGCCTGCTAGTCCGTAGTGACAATGTTCCAGGATTTGGAAACCTTCTTCTTGAGAGACACATCTCCTGATCATCTGATCTGCACATATTCAAAACAGAAAAGGATCTTCCCAATAGTAATATTTCAGGTCAGCAAAGAATTTTTTCCGCTGCTGACCAGTGATATCACTAGGAAGAGTGATACGCGAAAATCGTATCACATTTTTAGCATGTTTTTATATATGATTTAGGGTGAAATTGAGAGTAAATTGATCTTAAATCTTTATTATTTACGTAATTTCACAGTTTTTATGATTTTGGAAGTGTCAAGTGAAAAGTAGACGAAAACAGCAAATTTTGGGGTAAAAATGCAATTTTTGGAAATGTTGACTTGGTCAAAGGGTCAGGACGTGCGTCCCGAACCCAGGACGAGCGTCCCGACCCAGTCAAAGCACCGGGACGGGCGTCCCGAACCCCCAAATCCAGTCCCACATCGATGTTTTGATGAAAAATCACCCCGGGAAGCTGCTATAAATACCCCAGGCCTCCAGCAGTTGAAATCATTCCTCTCCACTCGATCTGAGTCATTTAGTGGTTTCCAGTGTACACTTCTCCAGTACACAACTCACTCAGAGACTCGGATCTCAGTTTTCTTTCTTGTTAGTGTTTTGTTTTAGTTTCTGAGAAATAGTCTCAGATCTTAGGCTTACATAGATAGGTTCGTTTCTGGTATTCATAGAATACTCGGGATTTCGTTAGGAGATCCTAAGAGGGCTCTAGGCGTTCGAAGAGTCAGTCCACAGGGCTGGGCTTAAGCTGGGTATTAAGGTAAAGCCCAGTTACTAGGCTGAGGAAGCATCCTCCGACGGTTCTGGCAAGCAGAGCCGGGTCAAGCAATACAGCATATACAACAGTACGCTCCATCGGCGAGACTTCGTAAAGGGTGATTTCTTTATGGCATCGGTCCCCCTGTCCCTCTCTTATATGTTGTTATTGTGTTTGTCCAAATAACAATTTGAATACCAGATTATGTTTTTATGAATATTTGTGATATATGTTGAAGTTATTATGTTTTTCTAGAAATGGCCACCTGCTTAAATGTCCATTATGTCTGCATGTCTATCGCCGTTCTTTTAAACTGAAATTAGGGTTATAGACAATTCCTAACCACGGTCTATTCATAACCTGTTTAGTTTTACAAGCATCAATTAGTATTGATGTCTGCCATACTAGATAAAATAATCTGCGGAACACCCTGTTGGTTGAAAGTAGTCTAAGTAGGCTGAGTAGAGTTTTATGCCGGCGGTTATGAGACGAGCGGTATGACCCCCAAAGTGACATAGGGCGTTCATTGCTGACTTTAGTCCGAGCCGTGAGTAGGGCCGTTACCCTTAACGATGGGGCGGTAGCATAGAAACTCAGATGTGGTAGCCTTTAGACACAGAACATAGTTGCAATCCAGGCCAAGACGTGTCTAAAATACTCGAATATAGGTCAATCAACGTATAGTAACAGTATAACATAAAATCAGGATCTCATCTATAAAACATCTTCAGGTTTAGTTAGAGTTAAACCTAGTGGAGAATGAATCACCCTCTCAGCAAAATTATTGATGAAGATTGCATAACTGGATTATAAGATAAGAGTTAGGAATAAAGGCTAGTTACTACTAAGCCGTTACCACTTCCCTGGGAGTACGATATTTATTTAATAAAATCGTAGATACTTTCCAACAGACTAGCTACACGATAGGTACTCTGCATTAGGTTCTGGCTGATTAAGTGACACCATAGAGACTAAATGTGACAATTAGTCAATCACAGTCCTTAATTATTCATAATCAACATAGGGTAAAATAACACCTATTTAGCACATCGACCGGAATTGAATCAGATTTTTGGCGCCGTTTCCAGGGACATATCATAATGAATTTAGGACTCCTGATCAAAATTCTAGACACTGATCAAAATTCTAGAGGCTTATGATAGGTAACGGTAGTAACCTAGACCTTAGACCTACACTTATCTTACACTGGTTAGACAATCACTTTCCTAAATATAGGGTTATCATAACTAATTAATTTTAGATGTTACGTGGAATTAAGATACTTAGGATAATCAAATTTTAGAAAATCATTCTAAAACCATATTGAGGGAATTTAACTGCTTTCGAAATTAAACATAAAAAGAAAAAAAATGTTAAAAATTTAAAATCCAAAAAAAAAGAATGTATTTTTCTTGTTTAATGGTAAGTTGTGCTCTTTTCCCTATCTTTTGTGTTATCTCCTTTTCATAATTGAATAGTTGTTTTGTTTTGTTCCCTTTTTGTTTTCGAATTTTTAATTTTTCATTTTCCCCGTAACCCCACTAACCAGTTTGAGCAGGCTAAAACGTGTTCTTCTCTGTAGTTGCATGACTCGATCTTCAGAAGCTAACCTTGAAACACCAGTTGAGAATCCTGAGCGAATCATTCGCACATCTAATAGGCGAAGAACAGAAATGGCTGCTGAAAGACCTACCCTTGAATCCTACATCCAGCCACAGACTATCCCAGTTTCATCCGCCATCCGAATCCTTGGGAACCCTCGCTATGATCTTAAACCGAATGTGATCCAGCTGATTATAAATCGGGTTCAGTTTGGAGGAACTGCAGCCGAGAATCCGTTGGAACACCTATCTGATTTCTCTTCTCTCTGCGAAGGCCTCAAGGGAGATCATACTGCAGAAGTAACTAAACTCAACCTTTTTCCCTACTCACTGAGGGACAGAGCTAAGAGATGGTTGGCCCAACTACCTACTAACTCCATCACCTCTTGGGACGAGTTAAGCAAAGCCTTCCTAGAAGAGTACTACTCTGCAGCAAGAGTCCTAGAATATCGAAGGGCTCTGTCTAGTTTCACTCAAGCTACTGATGAGACAGTGATCGAAGCTTGGGACAGATTCAAGGAGCTACTCAGGCTCTGCCCCCAACATGGACTTACTGAGGCATTGCTGATTCAGCAATTTTACGGGGGTATGTCAGACATGGGTAAGCAAATTCTTGATGGACTAAATCCCCAAAGCGGTTTCAATGGAATGAGTGATGTAGATGCTAGAAACGCTCTGGAGAGACTCTACAGGAACAGCAAGAATTGGCGCACAAGTGGCCGAGCTAAGAAGCAACCAGTAAATGCGGTCGTTGCCTCCACTGATGATCAATTTGAGGCACTGAAGGCCAGCATTACTAATCAGCTGAATGCTTTCCAACAAGGGAAAAGCATTCAGTCAGTATACCAAGTCTGCGAATTTTGCCAAGGACCACATTTCAGTGGGGATTGTTATGGTAATGGGATATTAACTATCCCAGAAGATATGGAACAAGTGGACGCAGTGAATTCTGCTCCTATAGGAAATACCTACAATCCCACTTGGAAGAACCATCCGGGATTTAGCTGGAGAAACAATCCCGGGACTACTAACTTCCAGAAAAGAGTACCTCAGCAACTGCCATATCCGCAGAACCAGCAAGTCGCTCTGCCTGCACCAAGGAAATACATCGTTCCAGCTGATCCCATGCAAGAATTCAGAGACATGCTGAAGAGCATTTCCGACTCCAACAAGGAAATGATAGAGTCCAACAGAAAGATTCAGGAAGCTCACGCAGAAAGAATCCAGCAGAACGAGAATAGACAGAAGCAGACCGAGCAAACAATCAGAAACACACAAGCTGCTATACAAACTTTAGAGAGGCAAATGGGTCAGCTATCCACCCATTTCTCTCACAGGTCCCAGGGAACGCTACCAAGCAACACTGAGACCAACCCTCAAACTGAATGCAAGACCATCACTCTAAGATCTGGTAAAATTCTATCTCCATCTCCACCCAAACCATCTGACCCTCCTATTCTTGTGCAGGAACCAGAAGAAGGCTCCAAGGACCCAACGCCGACGGATGTCGAATCGAGTGAAGTAGCAAGGAAAGGGAAGACGGAGTTTATTCCTGAGTACCGGCCAAAAGTACCTTACCCTGCCAGACTTATGCACAATAAAGATAAGGAGCAATTTGAAAAGTTTCTTAGAATTTTAGTCAGATTCATGTTAATTTACCTTTACTTGATGTTATTTCTGAAATGCCAAAGTATGCTAAGTTTTTAAAAGAAGTTGTTAGTAATAAAAGAAAATTTGACATGGACAAGGTGGTTCTTAATGAAGAATGTTCGGCGGTTCTGTTGAATAAACTACCGTCTAAACAGAAAGATCCTGGTTGTTTTACCTTGCCATGTACAATTGGAAATATTACTAACATGCATGCATTAGCAGACTTAGGAGCTAGTATTAATCTTATGCCATCTAGTTTATTTGATAAATTAGGATTGCATGATTTGAAAACGACTAGGATGTGCATACAACTTGCAGATAGGACAGTCAAAATCCCCAAGGGAATAATTGAAGATCTCTTAGTAAAGGTCGGAAAATTTGTTTCCTGTGGATTTGTTGTCATGGACATGAATGGGGAAGGAGGAGTGCCCCTGATCCTAGGTCGACCATTTCTAGCACCTCAAAAGCATTAATAGACGTCAGTAATGGTCAAATCAAGTTAAGGGTAGGAAATGATGACATCACTTTTGATCTAAATGAGACCCTTAGGTATCCCATGCATTTAGATGATACTTGTTTTTGTGTGGATGCCATGGAACACTTGATTGCAATTAACGTGACAGACCTATGCTCAAACTATCAAGTTCTAAGTGAGGACTCCCTAGAATTAGAGGACCTGAACTTAGCTCTTCTGAAAATGAAATTACTTCTGATAGTTTCACTGAGATAGGTGATGATGAGATGAAGAAAGAACGAACCTCGTTTGAAGATCCACCAGACTTGGAACTGAAGGAACTACCCACTCATCTGTGCTACGAATTCCTAGATGACAACAAGAAACTTCCCATTATTCTTGCAGCTGATCTGACTGCAGAACAAAGGAAGCTGACTGTGGACATGTGCAGAAAGATAGAAGAGCCTTTGCCTACAAAATTGCAATATCCCAGGTATTAATCCAAGCTTTTGTTCGCATAAGATTCTTCTAGAAAATGAGTATAAGCCATGTGTGCAACCTCAAAGGAGGTTGAATCCTAATGTGTGTGATGTTGTTAAGAAAGAAGTCATTAAACTGTTAGATGCAGGACTTATCTACCCTATCTCAGATAGTGAGTGGGTAAGCCCGGTGCAGGTAGTACCTAAGAAAGGCGGTATAACAGTTGTTAGGAATGAGCATAATGAACTAATCCCTACAAGAACTGTAACTGGTCATCGTGTATGCATAGACTATAGAAAATTAAATACGGCCACACGAAAAGATCACTTTCCCCTTCCTTTTATTGACCAAATGTTAGAAAGATTATCTGGACACATGTTTTATTGCTTTCTTGATGGGTTTTCTGGTTATTTTCAAATTCCTATTTCCCCTGAGGACCAGCATAAAACTACATTCACATGCCCTTTTGGAACATTTGCATATAGAAGGATGCCTTTTGGTTTGTGTAATGCACCTGCTACATTTCAACGTTGTATGACTGCTATCTTTGAGGACATGTTAGGAAAATCTATGGAAGTATTTATGGATGACTTTTCTGTTTTTGGTAATTCATTTGAGGTTTGTCTAAAGAACTTGGAGTTAATGTTGAAACGTTGTATAAAATCTAACCTGGTTTTAAATTGGGAAAAATGCCACTTCATGGTAAAAGAGGGAATCGTTTTAGGACATAAGATCTCACACCTAGGTATGGAAGTAGACAAGGCAAAAATTGAAGTTATTTCAAAACTACCTCCTCCCAAAAATGTGAGAGCCGTTAGGAGTTTTTTGGGACACGCTGGCTTTTATCGTAGGTTATAAAAGATTTTTCATTAATAGCCAGGCCGTTGACCAATTTACTCGGAAAAGATGTTCCATTTGTCTTTGATGAGAAATGTCTAAAAGCTTTTAATAGACTTAAGGAACTCTTAACACTGCACCTATCATGACATCACCGACTGGAGTCTACCTTTTGAGCTTATGTGTGATGCTAGTGACTATGCAGTAGGAGTAGTTTTAGGACAAAGACATGATAAGAAATTTCATGTAATATATTATGCTAGTAAAACCTTAACTGATGCTCAGGAAAATTACACTACGACAGAAAAGGAATTATTAGCAGTAGTATATGCATTTGATAAGTTTCGATCTTATCTAGTCCTGTCTAAAACTATTGTGTATACTGATCATTCGGCACTAAAATACTTGTTCAATAAAACCGACGCAAAACCAAGACTGATTAGATGGGTTTTATTGCTTCAAGAATTCGACATAGAAATTCGGGATAAGAAAGGGGCAGAAAACTTAGCCGCAGACCACTTGTCTAGGTTAGAAAATCCGACCCTAGAAGCCATTGATGAGACAATCATATCTGATAAATTTCCGGATGAGAATTATGTGCATTATTTGCATTTTCTCCCCTTGGTTTGCAGATATAGCAAATTACTTGGCAGCCCGGACTCTCCCTAGTGATATCACTGCTCAACAAAGAAAAAAGTTCTTTGCTGACCTGAAATATTACTATTGGGAAGATCCTTTTCTATTTCGAATATGTGCAGATCAAATGATCAGAAGGTGTGTATCTCAAGAAGAAGGTTTCCAAATTCTGGAACATTGTCACTGCGGACCAACAGGCGGTCACTTAGCTACAGCTAATACCGCCCGAAAAGTATTAGAAGCAGGCTTTTACTGGCCTACCATATTCAAAGATGCCGCAGCATTTACAGGATCGTGCGATGCCTGTCAGAAAGCGGGAACCATATCTTCTCGAGACAGTCTACCCCAACAGGTAATCCAAAGTGTAGAAATATTCGACATATGGGGTATAGACTTCATGGGTCCGTTTCCTCCTTCTTTTGGTATGAAGTACATCATAGTAGTTGTAGAATATTTTTCAAAATGGCCTGAGGCACAGGCCCTACCTACTAATGATTCTAGAGCCGTATGCAGATTCCTTAAGCAGATTTTCGCCAGATTTGGATGTCCGAAAACCCTGATTAGTGATCGAGGTACGCACTTCTGCAACTCTCAATTGCAGAAGGTGCTTCATCATTACGGAGTTCAGCATCGCGTTTCCACAGCCTACCACCCCCAAACCAATGGGTAGGCTGAGGTAACCAATAGGGGAATAAAGAGAATCTTAGAAAAGACTGTGGGTGTTAACCGTAAGGATTGGGCCAATAAAACTGGATGATGCATTATGGGCCTTCCGTACAGCATACAAGACCACTACGGGATTCTCACCTTATCGACTTGTCTATGGAAAAGCATGCCACCTTCTAGTTGAACTCGAACACAAAGCTTACTGGGCAGTACAAAAATGCAATCTCAATGAAAACCTAACTAAGGAACACCGGATTCTACAACTGAACGAATTAGATGAGTGGAGGCTCAAAGCCTATGAAAATTCACATCAGTTCAAGATGACAAGTAAACTCCGGCATGACAGACGACTCAGAGACCAGAAAAATTTTGAACTAGGAGACAAGGTATTATTGTACAACTCACGTTTAAAATATTTCCCAGGAAAGCTGCGTAGCTGTTGGTCAGGACCATTCACAATCACGAAAGTATCACCTTTCGGAGCATGTGACATAATGGATTCTGATGGCATTATTCAAAAAGTAAACGGACAACGCGTGAAGATTTACATAGAGCCGTTTGACTCGTCCGAGCAGACTGTGTACTTCACAGAATAAGGGAGTATCTCTTTCATTTTATTTCATGTTTTGTTATTTCTTTCAGTACTCTATGTTTTTTTTTCTTTCTTACCCGTAGTTAGTTGAATAAGTGTGGGGTAAGAATTCTTTGTATTTTGTTGTTTTATTTCTTGTTTTCAAATAAGTGTGGGGTAATTAGATATGCATGAACACTGAGGACAGTGCCAGAATTAAGTGTGGGGTAGCAGTGCACGGTGCACTGTAGCAATTTGCAAAATTTTTCGCATGCTTTTGCTTGTTTTCCCCGTATTTTCACACCCTTCCAAAAAAATTTCAAAATTTTTCCGTCTTTCAGACTTCTAAATGCAGTATGCTTGGTTAAACAATTGCTTATGTCTATGATATGTAGGTAGTATGTATGGTCAGTAGGAGATAATTGATGACTACTGCTGAACTAATTGATTAGGAATAGGGAATTCCTGATAACTGAGCACAACTTTGTCTGGATTAGAGACCTCAGCTAATTGCCTGTTCGAGACTTAACTAGATAAAATTAGACCAGTTGTGGATATATTGGCAGTTAGAATGACTAGATGAGACTCTGAGCTAAAAGTGAAAAGAAACAAAAGAAAGTTAATCAAATAAGGGTAGTTTGCCAGCGGCCTTCGCTACTCGAGCACCACTCCTTCGGGGAATTTAAAGTCTGATGCCCTAAGGTCGTGTAGATCTGGGAGTCATCGGAGTGGGACTCGCTACATGGGTAGTTGAAGTTGACGTGTTCTAAGCAGACTCAAAATACCCTGAATCTATAAAGAAAATAACTAAATGCTAAAACATTAAAAATCTGATCACCAAAGCTCAAAACTTAAAAAGTTGTCTGTTGTTAATATGTCTAGCGATTGGTTGAAGTGTTATCTGGTAGTAGTTAAGACAAGAGTACATTGTGTTGACTATCTGGTCTAGACTAGTACACACACTACACATCAGGAAGACCCTGTGACTAAGAAAAAAGTCCAACCTAGTTGTTGATTTGTTTTCTGCCTGATCATAACAAGCTACTAAAAACATTTGAGACCTTGTCATAGCAACCTAACCAGTCAGACCTGTGTTAAGACTTGTCTGAAGAATTTTTGGAATAAAAACATGACTAGGACTTTAAGTGACTGCACTACGGTTTAGAATCACTAACTTCAGGTAAACTTTGCTTGAGGACAAGCAAAAAGCTAAGTGTGGGGTTATATGATACGCAAAAATCATATCACATTTTTAGCATGTTTTTATATATAATTTAGGTTGAAATTGAGAGTAAATTGATCTTAAATGTTTATTATTTACTTAATTTCATAGTTTTTATGATTTTGGAAGTGTCGGGTGAAAAGTAGACGAAAACAGCAAATTTTGGGTCAAAAACGCAATTTTTGGAAATGTTGACTTGGTCAAAGGGTCAGGACGGGCGTCCCGAACCCGGGACGGGCGTCCAGGACTCGGGACGGGCATCCCGACCTGGTCAACAGATTAGGATGGGCGTCCCGAAGCCCCAGATCCAGTCCCACATCGATTATTTGATGAAAAATCACTCCGGGAAGCTGCTATAAATACCCCAGGCCTCCAGCAGTTGAAATCATTCCTCTCCACTCGATCTGAGTCATTTAGTGGTTTCCAGTGTACACTTCTCCAGTACACAACTCACTCAGAGACTCGGATCTCAGTTTTCTTTCTTGTTAGTGTTTTGTTTTAGTTTCTGAGAAATAGTCTCAGATCTTAGGCTTACATAGATAGGTTCGTTAGGAGATCTTAAGAGGGCTCTAGGCGTTCGAAGAGTCAGTCCACAAGGCTGGGATTAAGCTGGGTATTAAGGTAAAGCCCAGTTACTAGGCTGAGGAAGCGTCCTCCGACGGTTCTGGCAAGCAGAGTCGGGTCAAGCAATATGGCATATACAGTAGTACGCTCCATCGGCGAGACTTCGTAAAGGGTGATTTCTTTATGGCATCGGTCCCCCTGTCCCTCTCTTATATGTTGTTATTGTGTTTGTCCAAATAACAATTTGAATACAAGATTATTGTTTTATGAATATTTGTGATATATGTTGAAGTTATTATGTTTTTCTAGAAATGGACACCTGCTTAAATATCCATTATGTCTGCATGTCTATCGCCGTTCTTTTAAACTGAAATTAGGGTTATAGACAATTCTTAACCACGGTCTATTCATAACCTGTTTAGTTTAATAGGCATCAATTAGTATTGATGTCTGCCATACTAGATAAAATAATCTGTGGAACACCCTGTTGGTTGAAAGTAGTCTAGGTAGGTTGAGTAGAGTTTTATGTCGGCGGTTATGAGACGAGCGGTATGACCCCCAAAGTGACATAGGGCGTTCATTGCTGACTTTAGACCAAGCCGTGAGTAGGGCCGTTACCCTTAACGATGGGGCGGTAGCGTAGAAACTCAGATGTGGTAGCCTTTAGACACAGAACATAGTTGCAATCCAGGCCAAGACATGTCTAAAATATTCGAATATAGGTCAATCAACGTATAGTAATAGTATAACATAAAATCAGGATCTCATCTATTAAACATCTTCAGGTTTAGTTACACTTAAACCTAGTGGAGAATGAATCACCCTCTCATCAAAATTATTGATGAAGATTGCATAACTGGATTATAAGATAAGAGTTAGGAATAAAGGCTAGTTACTACTAAGTCGTTACCACTTCCGTGGGAGTACGATATTTATTTAATAAAATCGTAGATACTTTCCAACAGACTAGCTACACGATAGGTACTCTGCCTTAGGTTCTGGCTGATTAAGTGACACCATAGAGACTAAATGTGACAATTAGTCAATCACAGTCCTTAATTATTCATAATCAACATAGGGTAAAATAACACCTATTTAGCACATCGACCGGAACTGCGTCAAAGAGTCTGAGCTGCCAAGTAATTTGCTATATCTGCAAACCAAGGAGGTGAGAAAATAGCAAATAGTGTACATAAATTCTCATCTGGAAATTTGTCAGATATAATTGACTCATCTATAGCTTCTAGGGTCAGATTCTCTAGCATGGACAAGTGGTCTGCGGCTAAGTTTTCTGCCCCTTTCTTATCCTGAATTTTTATGTCGAATTCTTGAAGCAATAAAACCCATCTGATTAATCTTAGCTTTGCGTCGGTTTTATTTAACAAGTACTTTAATGCAGAATGATCAGTATAAACAATGGTTTTAGACAGGACTAGATAAGATCGAAATTTGTCAAATGCATATACTACTGCTAATAATTCCTTTTCTGTCGTAGTGTAATTTTCCTGAGCATCAGTTAAGGTTTTACTTGCATAATATATTACATGAAATTTTTTATCATGTCTTTGTCCTAAAACAACTCCTACTGCATAGTCACTAGCATCACACATTAGTTCAAAAGGTAGACTCCAGTCAGGTGACGTCATGATAGGTGCAGTAGTTAAAAGTTCCTTAAGTCTATTAAAGGCTTTTAGACATTTTTCATCAAAGACAAATGGAACATCTTTTCCGAGTAAATTAGTCAACGGCCTGGCTATTAATGAGAAATCCTTTATAAACCTACGATAAAAGCCAGTGTGTCCCAAAAAACTTCTAACGGCTCTCATAGTATTGGGTGGAAGCAGTTTTGAAATAACTTCAATTTTGGCCTTATCTACTTCCATACCTCGGTGTGAGATCTTATGTCCTAATACGATTCCCTCTTTTACCATGAAGTGGCATTTTTCCCAATTTAAAACCAAATTAGATTTTATACAATGTTCCAACATTAATTCCAAGTTCTTTAGACAAACCCCAAATGAATTTCCAAAAACAGAGAAGTCACACATGAATACTTCCATAGACTTTCCTAACATGTCCTCAAAGATAGCAGTCATACAACGTTGAAATGTAGCAGGTGCATTACACAAACCAAAAGGCATCCTTCTATATGCAAATGTTCCAAAAGGGCATGTGAAAGTAGTTTTATGCTGGTCCTCAGGGGAAATAGGAATTTGAAAATATCCAAAAAACCCATCAAGAAAACAGTAAAACATATGTCTAGACAATCTTTCTAACATTTGGTCAATAAAAGGAAGGGGGAAGTGGTCTTTTCGTGTGGCCGTATTTAGTTTCCTATAGTCTATGCATACACGATGACCAGTTACAGTTCTCGTAGGAATTAGTTCATTATGTTCATTTCTAACAACTGTTATACCGCCTTTCTTAGGTACTACCTACACCGGGCTTACCCACTCACTATCTGAGATAGGATAGATAAGTCCTGCATATAACAGTTTGATTACTTCTTTCTTAACAACATCACACACATTAGGATTCAACCTCCTTTGAGGTTGCACACATGGCTTATAATCATTTTCTAGAAGAATCTTATGCAAACAAAAGCTTGGATTAATACTTGGAATGTCTTCAATTTTGTAGGCAAAGGCTCTTCTATACTTTCTGCACATGTCCACGGTCAGCTTCCATTGTTCTGCAGTCATATCAGCTGCAAGAATAATGGGAAGTTTCTTGTTGTCGTCTAGGAATGCATAGCACGGATGAGTGGGCAATTCCTTCAGTTCCAAGTCTGGTGGATCTTCAAATGAATTCTGTTCTTTCTTCATCTCATCATCACATATCTCAGTGAAACTATCAGAGTTAATTTCATCTTCGGAAGAGCTGAGTTCAGTCTCCTCCAATTCTAGGGAGTCCTCACTCAAGACTTGATAGTTTGAGCATAGGTATGTCACGTTAATTGCAATCAAGTGCTCAATAGCATCCACACAAAAGCAAGTATCATCTAAATGCATGGGATACCTAAGGGTTTCATTCAGATCAAACGTGATGTCCTCATTACCTACCCTTAACTTGATTTGACCATTACTGACGTCTATTAATGCTTTTGAGGTAGCTAGAAATGGTCGACCTAGGATCAGGGGCACTCCTCCTTCCCCATTCATATCCATGACAACAAAGTCCACAGGGAACACAAATTTTTCGACCTTTATTAAGAGATCCTAAATTAATCCTTTTGGATTTTGACTGTCCTATCTGCAAGTTGTATGCACGTCCTAGTTATTTTCAAATCATGCAATCCTAATTTATCAAATAAACTAGATGGCATGAGATTAATACTAGCTCCTAAGTCTATTAATGCATGCATGTTAGTAATATTTCCAATTGTACATGGCAAGGTAAAGCAACCAGGATCTTTCTGTTTAGACGGCAGTTTATTCAGCAAAACTGCCGAACACTCTTCATTAAGAACCACCTTGTCCATGTCAAATTTTCTTTTATTACTAACGACCTCTTTTAAAAACTTAGCACACTTTGGCATTTCATAAATAACATCAAGTAAAGGCAAATTAACATGAATCTGACTAAAATTCTTAAGAAACTTTTCAAATTGCTCCTTATCTTTATTATGCATAAGTCTGGTAGGGTAAGGTACTTTTGGCCGGTACTCATGAATAAACTCCGTCTTCCCTTTCCTTGCTACTTTGGTTTTGACATCCGTCGGCGTTGGATCCTTGGAGCCTTCTTATGGTTCCTGCACAAGAATAGGAGGGTCAGATGGTTTGGGTGGAGATGGAGATAGAACTTTACCATATCTTAGGGTGATGGTCTTGCATTCAGTTTGGGGGTTGGTCTCAGTGTTGCTTGGTAGCGTTCCTTGGGACCTGTGAGAGAGATAGGTGGATAGCTGGCCCATTTGTCTCTCCAAGGTTTGTATAGCAGCTTGTGTATTTCTGACTGTTTACTCGGTCTACTTCTATCTATTCTCGTTCTACTGGATTCTTTCTGCATGAGCTTCCTGGACTTTCCTGTTAGACTCTATCATTTCCTTGTTAGAGTCGGCAATGCTTTTCAGCCTGTCCCTGAATTCTTGCATGGGGTCAAATGGAACGATGTAGTTCCTAGGTGCAGGCAGAGCGACTTGATGGTTCTGAGGATATGGTAGTTGCTGAGGCACCCTTTTCTGGAAGTTAGTAGTTCCATAATTGTTTCTCCAACTGAATCCCGGCTGGTTCTTCCAGGTGGGATTGTAGGTATTTCCTATAGGAGCAGAGTTAACTGCATCCACTTGTTCCATATCTTCTGGAATAGTCAATATTCCATTACCATAACAATCTCCACTAAAATGCGGTCCTTGGCAAAATTCACAGACTTGATATACTGGCTGAACGCTTTTCCCTTGTTGGAAAGCATTCAATTGATTAGTAATGCTGGCCTTCAATGCCTCAAATTGATCATCAGTGGAGGCGAGGGCCGCATTTACTGGTTGCTTCTTAGCTCGGTCACTTGTGCGCCAGTTCTTGCTATTCCTATAGAGCCTCTCCAGAGTGTTTCTAGCATCTACATCACTCATTCCATTGAAACCGCGCTGGGGATTGAGTCCATCAAGAACTTGTTTGCCCATGTCCGTCATACCCCCATAGAATTTCTGGATCAGCAATGCTTCGGTAAGTCCATGTTGGGGGCAGAGCCTGAGTAGCTCCTTGAATCTATCCCAAGCTTCGATCACCTTCTCATCAGCAGCTTGAGTAAAACTCGATAGAGCCCTTCGATATTCTAAGACCCTTGCTGCAGAGTAGTACTCTTCCAGGAAGGCTTTGCTTAACTCATCCCATGAGGTGATGGAGTTAGTAGGTAGCTGGGCCAACCATCTCTTAGCTCTGTCCCTCAGTGAGTAGGGAAAGAGGTTGAATTTGGTTACTTCTGCAGTATGATCTCCCTTGAGGACTTCGCAGAGAGAGGAGAAATCAGATAACTGTTCTAGCGGAGTTTTGGCTGCAGTTCCTCCAAACTGAACCCGATTAATAATCAACTGGATCACATTCGGTTTAAGATCATAGCGAGGATTTCCAGGGATTTGAATGGCGGATGATACTTGATGGGTTTCCAGCCGGTATGCTAAAAGATATGCTTTATTTACCTATGTCGATTATGAGTAATTAAGGACTGTGATTGACTAATTGTCACATTTAGTCTCTATGGTGTCACTTAATTAGCCAGAGACTAAAGTATCTATTAATTAATTAAGGCAGAGTACCTACTGTGTAGCTAGTCTGTTGGAAAGTATCTATGATTTTATTAAATAATTATCGTACTCCCAGGAAAGTGGTAACGGCTTAGTAGTAGCTAGCCTTTTATCCTAACTCTTATCTTATGATCCAGTTATGCAATCTTCATCAATGACTTTGATGAGAGGGTGATCCATTCTCCACTAGGTTTAACTCTAATTAATCCTAGAAGTGTTTTATAGATGAGTCCTGATTCTATGTTATACTGTTCCTATATGTTGATTGACCTATATTCGAGTATTTTACACATGTCTTGGCCTGGATTGCAACTACGTTCTGTGTCTAAAGGCGTACCACATTCGAGGTCTCTAAAAAACTGCCCTACCTTAATGATGGCCCTACTCACGGTTCGGGCTAAAGGAATCCATGAAAGCCCTATGTCACTTCGGGGATCATGCCGCTTGCCCTAGCCGCCGGCATAAACACTCAGCTCGGCCCCTACCTAGACTACTCTAACAAACAGGGTGTTCCGCATGTTATTTTATCTAGCATGGCAGACACCAATACTAATTCATGCATGTTAAACTAAACAGGTTATGAATAGACCGTGGTTAGGAATTGTCTATAACCCTAACTTTAGTTTAAAAGAGCACAGTAGACATGCAGACATAGTGAATATTAAGCAGGTGGCTATTTCCGGAAAAACATAACAACTTCAACATATAAAAAAAATATTCATGAAAATCGTAATCTCGTATTCATAATTAATTTTTGGAACAACACAATAACAACATATAAGAGAGGGACAGGGGGACTGATGCCATAAAGAAATCACCCTTTACGTAGTCTCGCCGATGGAGCGTACTGCTGTATATGTCGTATTGCTTGACCCGACTCTACTCACCAGAACCTTCGGCGGACGCTTCCTCAGTCTAGTAACTAGGCTTTACCTTAATACCCAGCCTAAGCCCAGCCATGTGGACTGACTCTTCGAACGCCTAGAGCCCTCTTAGGATCTCCTAACGAAATCCCAGGTATTCTATGAATACCAGAAACAACCTAAATATCGAACCCTAGGATCTGAGACTAATTCTCAGAAACTAAGAAAAACGAAAACACAAAAAGGAAAGAAAGAAAACTTTTACTGAAATCTGAGTCTCCGAGTGAGTTGTGTACTAGTGAATTGTACACTGGAAACCACTGAATGACTCAGATCGAGTAGAGAGGGATGATTTCAACTCTTGGAGGCCTGGGGTATTTATAGCAGCTTTCTAGAGTGAAAATCTCCAAAAATGTCGATGTGGGGCAACTTCTGGTGTTTCGGGACGCCCATCCTAGATTGGGACGGTCGTCCTGGTACTTTGACTGGGTCGGGACACCCGTCCTGATTCGGGACGCCCGTCCTGACCCGTTGACCAGGTCAGCATTTCCAAAAATTGCATTTTACCCCAAAATTTGCTGTTTTCGTCTACTTTTCACCTGACACTTCCAAAATCATAAAAATTGTGAAATTGAGTAAATAACAATCAATTAAGACCGATTTCCTATCAATTTCACCCTAAATTATATCTAAAAACATGCTAAAAAAGTGATATGATTTATGCATATCAGATAACCCCACACTTAGCTTTTTGCTTATCCTCAAGCAAAGTCTACCTGAAGTTAGTGATTTTAAATCATATGTGCAGTCACTTCAATTTTCTAGTCATGTTTTTATTCCAAAAATTATTCAGACATTTCTTAACACAGGTCTGACTGGTTAGGTTGCTATGACAAGGTCTCAAATGTCTCTAGCAGATTGTTATAGTCAAGCAGTTGACAACTTAACAACTAGGTTGAACTTTTCTCTTAGTCACAAGGTCTTCCTGATGTGTAGTGTGTGTATTAGCCTAGATCAGATAGTCAACACAATATACTCTCGTCTTAACTACTACCAGATAATACTTTGACCCTGTCGCTAGACATAATAACAATAGACAACTTTCTGAGTTCTGAGCCTTGGTGATCAGATTTTTAATGATTTAACATTTATTGATTTTTTTCTTTATAGATTCAGGGTATTTTGAGTCTGCTTAGAACACGTCAACTTCAACTACCCATGTAGCGAGTCCCACTCCGATGACTCCCAGACCTACACGACCTTAGGGCATCAGGCTTTAAGTTCCCCGAAGGAGTGGTGCTCGAGTAGCGAAGGCCGCTGGCAAACTACCCTTATTTAATTAATTTTCTTCTGTTTCTTTTCACTTTTAGCTCAGAATCTCATATAGTCATTCTAATTGCCAATACATCCACAACTGGTCTTAATTTTATCTAGTTAAGTCTCGAAAAGGTAATTGGCTGAGGTCTCTAATCCAGACTAAGTTGTGCTCAGTTATCAGGAATTCCCTATTTCTAATCAATAAGTTCAAAATAGTCATAAATCGTCTCCTACTAACCATACCACTCTACATACATATCATAGACATAAGCAAATGTTTAACCAATCATACTGCATTTAGAAGTCTGAAAGAGTGAAAAAATTTTGAAAAAAAAAATTGGAAGGGTGAAAATATGGGGAAAACAAGCAAAATCATGCAAAATTTTTCCCAAACTACAACAGTGCACTGTGCACTGCTACCCCACACTTAAGTCTGACACTTTCCTCAGTGTTCATGCATACCTAAACTACCCCACACTTATTTGCAAACAAGAAGAAATGAAAACAAAACAAAGAACTCTTACCCTACACTTATTTAACTAACTAAGGGTAAGAGAGAAAATAAAGCAACAAAACAAGAAGGATAAATGGAAATAACAAAACAGAACACAAAACAAAGAAAATAAAAGTAAAGGCATATGAAGATTAGAAAAACTCCCTTCATGTCGCGAGCAGAAGGGTCTTCTCTGATCTGTCAATTGGCTCTTCACCTTAGCCATGTGCTATTGCTGAGGTGTTCTTGACTCTACAAGCTCTAGATATTGGAATGGATGACGTCAGCTCCGATCCTCCATTGTCGAGCTCCCGGTAGTGGCATATCCATTTGAGGAATGACTCAAGCCCTAAGGACCGTTTCCTCGAATCATTCGCAAAGTTTCTCGTAATCGTAGCAACGTGTCCAGAGGAACGTGTCTAGGAATGAGACTTCTTTGGATTGGTGTGCCTACCTACCAATCTCAGTGAAGGTATTGCATGCAAGTTTTGAATGGTAGAAGAGATACCTGAAGCTTTGGCTAAGTCGTGGTGGTAGGAGGCTCCAGTGGTGTAGATCTGGGCCCAAGTATTTGAAACTTCCTCGGGGAGGTTTCTCACAGCTGATTGTATGCAGGGGATGCAAGCTCCTCCATTGCTATGCTCCTGATACAATGCCAAATTCCTCTATATCCTTCGACCGTTCGATATCACTTGGTAGATCACTTGCTTGCACTAGTCTGGCTTTAATTGTTGTCAGTATCTCATCTGTTGATTCTACGGGTAGGGGTTTTGCTGTGGTGGTATCTTCTAAAAGTTTCTAGCTTCCGAATTATTCCTCAGCTAAATCCCATATGATTTATCCAGCTGGGATTGTATGCATTTCCCATTGGAGTAGCATTCTGTAGTAACCTACTCCTACCTCTTGTTGGAATGGTCAGTATTCCATTCCCATAGCAATCCCTGCTAAAGTGTGGTACTTGGCAGACTTCACAGATTTGATACACAGACTGAACGTTTCTTCTAAAAAACATTGGCACTCTGAATCTGGAAAACAACTTCTCATAGAATCTGCACATGACTTTAACATCATTAGTAGGTAATGCCTGTGGTTCAGGCCATTTTGAAAACTGTTCCACGACTACTATGATGTAATTATTTTCAAAGGAAGCAAGGAAAAGGATTCAATACCCCAGATATTAAAGATTTCAAGACTCTATATACCTTGCTGGGGTAGGCGATCTCTGGAAGAGGTGTTACCTATTATTTGGCAATCATCGCAGGACTGTATCAGAGATACAAAATCCTTGAATATGGTGGGTCAACAATATTCTACTTCCAACACTTTCCGGATAGTGTTGATAGCAGTTAATTGGTCTCCCATAGATTCCTGCAATGCTTCAGAATCATGTGGCCTTCGCTTTCCGAGATACATCCTCTTATCACTTTACTCTGCAAAAATTTGAAATAGAAGAGAAATCTGCCCAGTAGTAATATTTCAAATCAGCAAAGAATTTCTTCTTTTGCTGATAAGTCATATCACTTGGGAATAATTAGCAGCTAGATAATTAGTAATATTAGTAAACCATGGAGGAGAATCATTACTCATAGCAAACAATGAAAATAGATCCTCATTCAGAAATTTATCAGATACTACTGTCTCGTCAATAGCCTCTAACTCAGGGTTTCCTAATCTAGACCAAAGGTTTGCTTTCTAGATTCTTAACCCTTTTTCTTACCCCTTCATTCTATATCAAATTCAAGTAACAATAAAACTTAAGTTAGTCAATTATGGTTCAGCATTAGTTTTATTGAACACAGACATCTCAGAGTGATCAGTGTAACCTATTGTTTTAGACAAGACTAGATAAGATAAGGATTTATCATACATGAACTTTCTTATCATGTTTCTGTCCTAAAACAATTCTTACTACATCATTACATCACATATTCATTCAAAAAGCAGATTTCAATCAAGTGATGCCATAATGGGTGAAGTAATTCCTTTTGGTTTAAAAAACAATCTCATGCAATTATCAGCAAAACAAAAGGAACATCCTTTTTTCAATAGAACATTCAAAGGTCTGGCTATTAAGGAAAAATTATTTCATAACTCGTCCTAATAGAGCCGGTATGACTCTAAGAAAATTCTAAAATGGAGTTTCTTCCCAATAAAAATCTAAGCCAAAAATTTTACAACTCAGAAGAAAATATATTTTATCCTCATTTCCATTTTTATTCGAAATTAAATAATAGAAAAAAAACACAAAGAAGAGCAACTAAGAAAACAACTACGGAAGAACAAGAGATAGGGAAAAGAACAACTTACCATTGAGCAAGAAAAATACAATTTTTTTCGGGTTTTAAATTTAAAAATTTTTTTTTCTCTTTTTTTTTCAAAAGCAGTTAAATTTCCTCAATATGGTTTTAGAATAATTTTCTAAAATTTGATTACCCTAAATGTCTTAATTTCAGATAATATCTAAAATCAATTAGTTATGATAACCCTATATTTCAGAAATTGATTGTCTAACTAGCATAAAATAAGTGTTAGGTCTAAGGTCCAGGTTACTACCGTTACCTATCATAAGTCTCTAGAATTGTGGCCTTTAATCCTAAATTCATTATGATATTTCCCCGGAAAAGGCGCCAAAAATCTGATGGGTTTCCAACCGGTATGCTAAAAGATAGGCTTTATTTACCTATGTCGATTATGAGTAATTAAGGACTGTGATTGACTAATTGTCACATTTAGTCTCTATGGTGTCATTTAATCAGCCAGAACCTAAGGCAGAGTACCTATTGTGTAGCTAGTCTGTTGGAAAGTATCTACGATTTTATTAAATAATTATCATACTCCCAGGAAAGTGGTAACGGCTTAGTAGTAGCTAGCCTTTTATCCTAACTCTTATCTTATGATCCAGTTATGCAATCTTCATCAATGACTTTGATGAGAGGGTGATCCATTCTCCACTAGGTTTAAGTCTAATTAATCCTAGAAGTGTTTTATAGATGAGTCCTGATTCTATGTTATACTGTTCCTATATGTTGATTGACCTATATTTGAGTATTTTAGACATGTCTTGGCCTGGATTGCAACTATGTTCTGTGTCAAAAGGCGTACCACATCCGAGGTCTCTAATATACCGCCCTACCTTCATGACGGCCCTACTCACGGTTCGGGCTAAAGGCATCCATGAAAGCCCTATGTCACTTCGGGGATCATGCCGCTCGCCCTAGCCGCCGGCATAAATGCTCAGCTCGGCCCCTACCTAGACTACTCTAACAAACAGGGTGTTCCGCATGTTATTTTATCTAGCATGGCAGACACTAATACTAATTGAATCCTGTTAAACTAAACAGGTTATGAATAGACCGTGGTTAGGAATTGTCTATAACCCTAACTTTAGTTTAAAAGAGCACAGTAGACATGCAGACATAGTGAATATTAAGTAGGTGGTTATTTCTGGAAAAACATAACAACTTCAACATATAAAACAAATATTCATGAAAATCGTAATCTCGTATTCATAATTAATTTTTGGAACAACACAATAACAATATATAAGAGAGGGACAGGAGGACTGATGCCATAAAGAAATCACCCTTTACGTAGTCTCACCGATGGAGCGTACTACTGTATATGTTGTATTGCTTGACCCGACTCTGCTCGCCAGAACCTTCGGCTGATGCTTCCTCAGTCTAGTAACTGGGCTTTACCTTAATACCTAGCCTAAGCCCAGCCCTATGGACTGACTCTTCGAACGCCTAGAGCCCTCTTAGGATCTCCTAACGAAATCCCGGGTATTCTATGAATACCATAAACGAACCTATCTATCGAACCCTAGGATCTGAGACTAATTCTCAGAAACTAAGAAAAACAAAAACACAAAAAGGAAAGAAAGAAAACTTTTACTGAAATCTGAGTCTTCGAGTGAGTTGTGTACTAGAGAATTGTACACTGGAAACTACTGAATGACTCAGATCGAGTGGAGAGGGATGATTTCAACTCTTGGAGGCTTGGGGTATTTATAGCAGCTTTATGGAGTGAAAATCTCCAAACATTTCGATGTGGGACAACTTCTGGTGTTTCAGGACGCCAGTCCTGGATTGGGACGGCCGTCCTGGTGCTTTGACTGGGTCGGGACGCCCGTCCTGATTCGGGACGCCCGTCCTGACCCGTTGACCAGGTCAGCATTTCCAAAAATTGCATTTTTGCCCCAAAATTTGCTGTTTTCGTCTACTTTTCACCTGACACTTCCAAAATCATAAAAATTGTGAAATTGAGTAAATAACAATCAATTAAGACCGATTTCCTATCAATTTCACCCTAAATTATATCTAAAAACATGCTAAAAAGTGATATGATTTATGCATATCAATACTGGAACAGTCTGTGGCTGGATGTAGGATTCGAGGGGAGGTCTTTCAGCAGCCATCTCTGTTCTTCGCCTATTAGCTCAACTAGGGTTTCAAGGTTAGCTTCTGAAGTTCGAGTCATGCAACTACAGAGAAGAATACGTTTAAGCCTGAGAAAATTGGTTAGTGGAGTAACACAGGAAGTGAAGGATTAGAAAAATTTGGAAGAAACAAATATTCAACTATGAAAGTACAATTAATACAAGAGATAGGGAAAAAGAACAACTTTCTGTTGAGCAAGAAAAATACATTTTTTTCGGGTTTTGAATTTTTAACATTTTTTTTTCTTTTTATATTTTTTTCGAAAGCATTTAAATTTCCTCAATATGGTTTTAGAATAATTTTCTAAAATTTGATTATCCTAAGTGTCTTAATTTCATATAAATTCTAAAATTAATTAGTTATGATAACCCTATATTTCGGAAATTGATTGTCTAACTAGCATAAAATAAGTGTTAGGATTAAGGTCTAGGTTACTACCGTTACCTATCATAAGTCTCTAGAATTTTGATCAGGAATCCTAAATTCATTATGATATTTCCCCGGCAACGGCGCCAAAAATCTGATGCGTTCCGACTGATATACTAAAATAGGTGTTGTTTTACCCTATGTTGATTATGAGTAATTAAGGACTTAGCCTGACTAATTGTCACATTTAGTCTCTATACTGTCACTTAATCAATCAGAACCTAAGGCAGAGTATCTATCGTGTAGCTAGTCTGTTGGAAAGTATCTACAATTTTAATTAAATCAAATATCGTACTCCCAGGGAAGTGGCAACGGCTTAGTAGTAACTATCCTCTTATCTTAACTCTTATCTTATGATCCAGTTATGCAATCGTTCATCAATATCTTTGATGAGAGGGTGATTCATTCTCCACTAGGTTTAAGTCTATTTAAGCCTAAGAGTGTTTTACAGATAATGTCCTGATTCTATGTTATACTGTTGCTACATGTTGATTGACCTATCTTCGAGTATTTTAGACATGTATTGGCTTGGATTGCAACTATGTACTGAGTATAAAGGTGTACCACATCTGAGTTACCTGATAAACCGCCCTACCTTAATGACGACCCTACTCACGGTTCGAGCTAAAGGCATCCATGAAAACCCTATGTCACTTAGGGGATCATGCCGCTCGCCCTAACGCCGGCATAAACACACAAACTCAGCCTACTTAGACTACTCTAACAAACATGGTGATCTATAGGTTATTTCATCTAATATGGCAGACATTAATGCATCCCGGCGGGGAAGTCCTAAATTAATGCTTGTTAAACTAAACAGGTTATGATTAGACCATGGTTAGGAATTGTCTATAACCCTTCATTTAGTTTAAAAGAAACTACATTAGACATGCAGACATAATGAAAGTTAAGCTGGTGGCCATTTCTGGAAAATCATAAAGTACTTCAACATGCATAACAAATATTCATAAAATCATAATCCAATAGACATAACAAATGTTTGGACGAACACAGTACAAACATATAAAGAGAGGGACAGGGGGACCGATGCCATAAAGTAATCACCCTTTATGAAGTCTCGCCGATGGAGCAACTGCATGTATATGTTGGACTGCTCGACCCGACTCTGCTCGACAGAACCTTCGGAGGACGCTTCCTCAGCCTAGTAGCTGGACTTTACCTTAATACCCAGCTTAAGCCCAACCTTGTTGACTGACTCTTCGAACGCCTAGAGCCCTCTTAAGATCTCCTAACGAAACCCCGGGTATTCTATGAATACCAAAAACGAACCTATCTAGTCGTATCCTAGGATCTGAGACTAACTCTCAAAAACAAAGAACACGAGACACTATCTAAGAATATAGAAAAAACTTATACTGAGACCTGAGTCGCTAAGTGACTTGTATACTATGGAAAAATGTATACTTGAAGTCACTAAATGACTTAGATCGAGTGGAGAGGAATGATTTCAACTAAGGAAGGCCTGAGGTATTTATAGCAGCTTTTTGGAGTGATTTTCTCTCAAAATTTCGATGTGGGATTCTGAACTGCGGCTCGGGACTCGCGTCCTGGATCTGGGACGCCCGTCCCGGCCTGTTGACCAGGTCAGGACGGCCGTCCCAAGTCCTAGACGCCCGTCCTGGCCTGTTAACCAGGTCAGGACTCCCATCTTGACTTCGGGATGCCCACCCCGACTTCTGAACTTCTGAAAATCACGTTTTTGCCCCGAAATTTGCCATTTTCTCCTACTTTTCACTTGACACTTCCAAAATCCTGAAAACTGTGAAATTGAGTTAATAAAAATCAATTAAGAACGAATTACCATCAATTTCACCCTAAATTATGCCTAAAAATATGCTAAAAATGTGATATGATTTATGCATATCATAGGCTGAGTTCGTGTGTTTATGCCGGTGTTAGGGCGAGCGGCATGAACTCTTGAGTGACACAGGACTTTCATGGATGCCTTTAGCTCGAACGGTGAGTAGGGCCGTCAATGGCGATGAGGCGGTTTATCTGATAACTCAGATGTGGTACACAAGTAGAATCAGTACATAATTGCAATCTAGACCAAGATATATCTAAAATACTCGAAGATAGGTCAATCAACATGCAGGAACAATATAACATATATCAGAACACTATCTGTAAAACCCTCTTGCATGCTTAAGTAAACTTGAACCTAGTGTAGAATGGATCAACCTCTCATCAAAGATATTGATGAATGATTGCATAACTGGATCATAAAATGAGAGTTAGGGTAAAAGGATAGTTACTACTAAGCCGTTACCACTTCCCTGGGTGTACGATAAATTCTTAAATTAAAATCGTAGGTACTTTCCATCAGACTAGCTACACGATAGGTACTCTGCCTTAGGTTCTGATTGATTAAGTGACAACATAGATGCTAAATGTGACAATTAGTAATTCTAAGTCCTTAGTTATCCATAATCGATATAGGGTAAATAAAACCTATTTTTAGCATATCAGTCGGAACGCATCAGATTTTTGGCGTCGTTACCGGGGAAATATCATAAAATTTTAGGATTCCTGATCCAAATTCTAGAGTCTTATGATAGGTAGCGGTAGTAATCTATACCTTAGATATAACACTCACTTTATTCTAGTTAGACAATCAATTTCCTGAAATATAGGGTTATCATAACTAAATAATTTTAGAAATTATCTGAAATTAAGAAACTTAGGATAATCAAATTTTATAAAATTATTCTAAAACCATACTAAGGAAATCAAATTTAAAAACAAAATAGAAAAATAGAAAAATAGAAAAATTTAAAAATAAAATAATTTCTTTTCTTTCCTTTTATTCTTTTAATTTCTGAAAAATATTATTTTCCAGAAATTAATCTAATAATTATTTCCTGTTTTCCTGTTTGTTTTGTTATTTTTATTTAATTTCGAAAAAGAAAGTATGGAAGTGAGGAGAAAAATATTTTCTTCTGAATTGTCAAATTTTGGCTTAGGTTTTAATTAAGAAGAAATTCCATGTTAGAATTTTCTTAGGGTCATGCTAGGACGAGTTATGAAATGATTTTTCCTTAATAGACAGACCTTTGAATATTCTATTGAGAAAGGATGTTCCTTTTGTTTTTGTTGATAATTACATGATATCTTTTTAAACAAACTAAAGGGACTATTTATTACTGCACCCATTCTGACATCACTTGATTGGAGATTGCTTTTTGAATTGATATGTGATGTTAGTAATTATGCAGTAAGAATTGTTTAGGACAAAGGCATGATTAGACATTTTATATACTATGCAAGTCAAACCTTTCTTGATGCTTAGTAGAACTATACCACTACTGAAAAGAAATTACTAGCTGTCGTATATGCTTGTGATACATTCATATCATACCTAGTCTAAAATAATAGTATATACTGATCACTCTGCTCTGAGATATCTGTTCAATAAAACTAATGTTGAATCAAGATTGATTGGTTGAGTTTTATTGTTACAAGAATTGGATATAAAATGAAGGGATAAGAAAAAGGGTTGAAAATCTAGAAAGCAAACCATTTGTCTAGATTAGAAAACCATGAGTTAGAGGCTATTGTTGATGCAGTAATATTGATAAATTTTTGGATGAAAACTTATTTGCATTGTTTGCTATGTATAATAATTCTCATCTGTGGTTTATTGATGTTGCAAATTATCTAGTCACTGAATGAGTCCCAAGTGATATGACTTATCAGCAAAGGAAGAAATTCTTTGCTGATTTGAAATATTACTACTGGGCAGATCTCTCTTCTATTTCAAACTTTTGCAGATCAGTTGATCAAAAGATGTGTCTCGAAAGACAAAGGCCACAAAATTTTGGAGCATTGTCATCAAAGATCTAAGAGAGGCTATTTGACTGCTAGCAACACTGTCCGGAAAGTGTTGGAAGCATGATATTACTGGCCCACTATTCAAAGATTTTGTATCCTTGATATAGTCCGACGATGCTTGAAAAATAACAGGTAACACGTCTTCCTGAGATCATCTACCCCAGCAAGGTATACATAATACTGATATCTCTTATATCTGGGGTATTGATTAAATCCTTTTTCTTTCTTCCTTTGGCAACAAGTACATCATAGTAGTTGTAGAACACTTTCAAAATAACCTGAAGCACAGGCATTACCTACTAATGATGTTAAAGTCATGTGCAGATCCCTTGAGAAACTGTTTTCCAAATTCAAATGTGAAATTTCTTGATAAGTGATAAAGGGTTGTCAGCCAGCTAACGCTTCTTCTGATGTGTAATTGGAGGCAGTAAAGGCTAATAACAACAGTTAAATTAATACCTTTCAACAAGGAAGAAACGTTCAGTCTGTGTATCAAATCTATGAAGTCTGCCAAGTACCTTATTTTAGCGGGGAATGCTATTGGAATGGAATACTGACAATTCCAAAAGAGGCAGGAGCAGGTTGGTGCAGTCAATACTGCTCCAATGGGAAACACATACAATCCCAACTAGAGAAATCATATGGGATTTAGCTGAGGAATAATTCTGAAGTTGAAAACTTCCAGGAGATACCACCACAGCAAAGTCTCTACCCGCTGAATCAACAGATGAGATGTTGTTATTGGTCAAACCTATTTACTATTATAGAAGTGTCGCCATACAGAGCATGTGTTATAATGGATCAAGATGACACTTCTCAAAACGTAAACGGGCAACAATTAAAGTCATACCAGTGCAAGCAAGTGACCTACCAAGTGGTATCGAATGGTCGATGGATATAGAGGAATTTGGCATTGTATCAGGAGCATAGCAATGGAGGAGCTTGCATCCCTTGCATACCAATCAGCTGTGAGAAACTTCCCCGAGGAAGTCTCAAATACTTGGGCCCATATCTACACCTCTGGAGCCTCCTACCACCACGGCTTCGCCAAAGCTTCAGGTATCTTTTCTGCCATTCGAAACTTGCATGCAATACCTTCACAGACATTGGCAGGTAGACACACCAATCCAAAGAAGTCACATTCCTCAAAACATGGGGATGGTAGTTCGGGACTCAGAGGGTAGATACCCTCTCCATACGGAGCACACTGCAGAGTCATCCACTCCAGTATCTAGAGCTTACAGAGTCGAGAACACCTCGGCAATAGCACATGGCTAAGGCGGAGAGCCAATTGATAGATCAGAGCAGACCCTTCTAATCGATACATGAAGGGAGTTTTCATAATCCTCATCTTCCTCTACTTTTATTTTGTTTTGTTTTCTGGTTATTTTATTTTGATTTCATGGTTTGTTTGTTTTTTCCTGGTTTTTTTAAATTCTTACTTCCCAAATAAGTGTAGGGTAAGAGTTTTGTTTGTCTTGTTTTTTTTCTTTCTCTTCCCCTTAGTTAGTCAAATAAGTGTGGGGTAAGAGTTTTATGTTTGTTTTAATCTCTGTTTTACAAATAAGTGTGGGATGATTAGATATGCATGAACACTGAGGACACTGTAAACATTAAGTGTGGGGTAGCAGTGCACTGTACATTGTAGTAGCAGTAAAAGTTTTGCATGTTTTGCCATATTTTTCACTAAAATTACACCCTTCCAAAAAAAATTCAAAAATTTTCACTCTTTCAGACTTCAAAATGCAGTTATGATTGGTAAAGAAATGCTTATGTCTACGATATGTAAGCAAAGCATTATGATCGGTAGGAAACAATGTGATAACTTTATTAAATTCCTCGATTAGAAATAGGGAATTCCTTATACTTGAGCACAACTTAGTTTGGATTAGAGACATCAACCAAATACCTTTTCAAGACTTAGCTAAATAATATTAGAACGGTTGAGGATGTATTAGCAATTTAAATGACTAGATGATGCTCTGAGCAGGAAGTGAAAAAAGTTAAATAAATAGGGTAGTTTGCAAGCGTCCTTTGCTACTCGAGCACCACTCCTTAAGGGACCTTAAATCCTGATGCCCTATGGTCGTGTAGATCTGGGAGTCATCGGAGTGGGATGGACTGATCAAGTTGTTATGGAAAGGTCTCAAATGTTCGGTAAATGTGTCATTACCATGTAGCTTAAACAGTTTAATAACCCGATTGAGCTCTACGCTTAGTCACAAGGTTTTCCTGAGGTGTAGTGTGTAAACTGGTTAGACTAGATTGTCAACTCAGAATAAACTTTCCTAAACCGTTACCAAATAATAATTCGACCAATTTTTGAATATAATAGCAAAACAAACGACCTTCCGGGTTCTGAGCTTTGGTACCAATACTTTCTAGTTACGATCCCCAATAAAAATAATACACTAGGTGTATCTTTAAATTGATTTCCAAGGTATTTTTGTGTTTGTTTTCACACATCAACTTTGACTACCCAGGTATCGAGCCCCACTCCGATGACTCCCAGATCTACATGACCTTAGGGTATCATACATTAAATTCCCTTCAAAAGGGGTACTCGAGTAGCAAATGACGCTTGCAAACTACCCCTTTTTTACTTTTAAGCTATGACACTTTCAGCTCAGAATATCATCTAGTCATTCAGGTTGCTAACACATTCTCGACCGGTCTAATAATATTTGGCCTTAGCTTGAAAAGATATTGGGTTAATGTTTCTAATCCAAACTGAGTTGTGCTCAAGAAAATCAGGAATTCCCTACTTCTAAGTGATCAAATTGTTTCCAAATGGTCATAACACTCTACTGAATATATATCATAGACATAAGCAGTTCTTCAATCAATCAATACTGATTTTGAAGTCTGAAAGAGTGAAAATTTTGAAAATTTTATTTTAATTTTTTTGGAAGGGTGCAATTTTAGTGAAAAATATGAAAAAACATGCCAATATTTACGTGAGTGCATTGTGCACTACTACTCCACACTTAAGATTAACATTGTCCTCAGTGTTCATGCATATCCGATCACGACACACTTATTTCAAAAATTAATAGTAAAATGAAAAACAGTAAACTTAATGAAACAACAAGAAACAACAATAAAAATGTCGTTATATCATATAAATTAAAGTTTGTCATACAAAGAGGTATATGTTATACAACCCAGACTATCACATAAGTATATAAACAATTAGGGAAGAAAAAGAAAAGAAAGAAGACTAAGAACCTAGATCATCATCTGGCGCAAAGAAGTAGACTTCATTGTCGTCCCAGTTGCTGGCATAATACTGATACATCTCTATCCGGCTGCTGTTCCTGCTGACCTTGTCATCTATCATCATCAACTGCCTCTAAATATTTGCCAAATCCAAGCTATGCCTGACTTGTAGATCTGCCAACCCTTGTGTCATGTGTTGCTCGAAGGCATTGCGTGGTACAAAAGTCGGGGCCGGAGGTGTTTGTTGTGTGGCTAGTCTTGATGTTGATGGCTCTCCTGGCTACTCCGTGTGTATGGAGTACATACCATCTGCATCTCAAACTACCATCCCCATGTTTCGTAGAACAGTCAAGTCGGTAGGGATGGTAGACGGAGGTATCTGGGTCAACTCTGAGCCCTCGATGTCTAACTCCAAGTAATGTGCTATCCGGGTGATGAAAGGCCCGAGCCCCAAAAACTACTTCCTGGTGTTTGTCGCGAAGCCTCGCATGGCGACAGTAATGAGTCTAGCCATATCCACAGTGATGCCTCTGTGCATGTGAGCCAGAAGGAATGTCTCCATTTGGGTGACATTCCCTGGAGTAGTTCGTCGCCCTGCTAGCGTATGGGTTGCGATGGTATGTAAATAGCAAAAGGCTGGAAATATAACTGAGGCCTTCGTGAAGCCGTGCTGATAGGGGACTCCAGTCATACAGATCTGGGCCCAGGCAGTGGAGACATTAGCGGAAGTGAAGTCTCGCATGACTGTTATGTAGGTAGGCGTGTCTAGCTCCTCTCGCTGCCAGACTCCAAGAGCAATGCCAAACTCGGCATGCTCATCGACTGGTCTATTCTACCCAGTCAGAAGGTAATCTGCTCTCTTTGGAATGTGAAAGAAGCATAGAACTCGCATACCAGCTCAAGGTAGGTCAGCTCGGTGATGATAAAACTCGGTTGTATGGAAGAGTACCGAGCATGCGCCTGATCTCCTGCTCTACACCAAGTGTCTATCCTGCCGCCCAGTCGAGCATCCTGCCTGCCAGAATGCAGAGCCCGATCAATCTCTGGCTCCTCTCCTGATAGGCTCGTACTGTAGGGAAGAGCATGAATGGATGTGTCACAACCATGACAGTCATTGCTGCAGTGACACGTGCGCGTTTATGAGTCATTTGAGAAATTTAAATTTTTTGTAAAAAATTCAAATTTGGCGGGGAAATTCAAGAATTGGCGGGAAAAAGTTTTAAATTCAAATTTTGAAAGCCAATTCGAATTCAGAGGGGAAGATTTGCTTTAGGTGGAGATTTTGACTTTTGGCGGGAAAATTAGAATTTTGGGGGGAAATTAGAATTTTATAAAGAAATTCAAAAATTCAAAATTTTGGAGGGAAAACTTGAAAATTTGAACATTTTATATTTTATAAATTTTTGGAGGGAAAATTGTAGAGAGAATATTGTTGGAGAGTGAAGATAATTTTTGGTGTAAGAATTTGTAAGGGGGAGTGCCTATTTATAAGGCATTTTCTTCTCTCGGGACGTCCGTTCCGATTACCTCGGGATGCATGCCACGCCCGTTTTTGATTTCCATCAATTTTTCGAGATTCTTTTCATTTTTCAAACTCCTGCAAATTCTTTTACACAAAAATTAACTTCTCAGATTAAACAAATTATCATGGTGGCTCAATTTGATACATAATTTGTTTTTTTAAAATTTCTCAAAAAATTCTTCGTTTCTTTTCCATTCAAAAATTTCTTTTGTCCTAATCATTCCCTATCTTCCATACAACAAATATTCTTATACTTGAAAAATTAATTTGAAAAATTAACGAAGAATAAAATTTTTCATATAAATTTTTCATAAAGAATAAAAATCATTTGAATAAAATTTTGAAAGGAAAGTAATAACAAAAAACCCAATTTATTAATTTTGAAATAAAAAATAGGATAATGGGTAAATTATTAATTCACATCATAATTTTACACAGATAAATTATTTGCTAAAAAAAAGAAATCTTCGCTTTATTTCGTATTTGCCCTTATTCTTTATTTCTCGTAATTCACCTCTTATTGCTTTCATTTCTTCTAGCTGTCTCCTTTGCTCGTCTCAAATTTCGCTTAACTCCCGTAGTATAAGTGTATTTTGATCTTCTTAGCGATTCACCATAGCTCTGAGTTGATCTACACTAGAAGTGACATTCAGTACAACTTGATCTGAATGACAGAATCTGCCTGCTATCCTCTGATCCATCGAGTAGATCATGTGGGTCAGATTGTCTATCTGCACAGATAAAACTGATTGAAAACCATTAGTACTTCTCCCGGATGAAGTTGTTTGATCGTTAGGCGTTGGGGTAAACTCTAGAGATGTAGGTGAATTCGGGGGGTATGATCGAAAATTGGCAGATTTTCAAGAACTCTTTGGATTAGAGTATGAACTGGAGATTTTGGTAGTTTATCTCTTGGAGGAAAGTATCTTCAGAAGGATCTTCCTCTTCAACAGAACTTGGTACACATGCATTCAAGAATTTATTCACTAGAGCACTAGTGTCTTGGCTTGAGTTAACTTCTATAGCTTGTGGAGGGTTAGTCTCCTGAGGTGCTTCGTTTGAGGGCTTAGATGGTCCTTCTGGTTTCTTTTTCTTCCGAACAATAGTTTCGGATTTTCTAATTTCTCTACTATTTTGTTAGTAGCTGCTCTTGTTCTCTTCATCTATAACAACAAAGTCTAGATTAGATCAATTTCTAAAAATTATTTCATTAAAAATAAGATAACAAATAGAGAGGAAAACTTGTAAACAGGAAAATTTTGTTTTTAACTTTTTAGAAAAAAAAATTTCGAAATTTGAAAAAAAAATTTCAGTTTGATTTCCTTAGTATGGTTTTAGAATGATTTTCTAAAATTTGATTAACCTAAATTTCTTAATCTTAGATAATTTCTAAAATTAATTATTTAAGATAATCTTATAGTTCAGAAAATTAATTGATTAATTTCAAATAAGCGTGATTGTTTATTAAGTTATATATTATTACCGTTAACTATCATAACCTTCTAGAATTTTGATTAAGAATCCTAAAATTTTATGAATGTTCCCTGGCAACGGCGCAAAAAATCTTATGTGAAAATTATGATTGACATGCTAAAAGATAGGATTTATTTACCTAGGTTGATTATGAATAATTAAGGACCGAGTATTACTAATTGTCACTTTAGCATTAATTGTTGTCACTTAATCAATCAAAACCTAAGGCAAAATATCTATCGTGTAGCTAGTTCTTTGGAAAGCATCTACGATTTTAATTTATTAATATGGTACTCCCAGGGAACTGGTAACGGTTTAGTAGTAACTATCCCTTAATCCTAACATTCATCTTATTATGTAATTAATTAATCATTCATCAATAACTTTGATGAGTTGGTGATCCCAACCACACATAGCACATAAATAATTTGCATGCAAGAGTATCAAATAGACATATGTTCGGAAGTATGTTTTATTATTTCTACATGTTGATTGATCTATCTTCGAATATTTTAGATATATCTTGGTCTAGAATGCAATTATGTACTATATCTTGTCTGTGTACTACATCTGAGTTACTCTGATGAATCACCCTACCTTAATTATGACCATACTCACGGTTTGAGTTAAAGGTATCCATGAAAACCTGTGTCACTCAAGAATTCATGCCACTCACCATAACGCCGGCATAGAGACCAAATTCAGCCGAATTAGGTTACTTTAACAAACATGGTGATTTATAAGTTATTTTGCCTAATATGGCAGATCTTAATATATTTTACCATAACTTAAGGCATGTTAAACTAAATAGATTATGAATTAGACCATGGTTAGGAATTGTCTATAACCGTTCATTTAGTTTAAAAGAACAAGCAAAAAATTCAGTCATAATGTTAATTTAGCAGGTGACCTTTCCAAAAAAAATGAGTATAACTTCAACATTCAAAACATATATAACATAGCAATCATAGTTTAGTATTCAAATTCATATTTAGACGAACACAACGCAGAATATACAGAGAGGATCTAGGGGACTACCACCATAAAGTATTCACCCTTTATTAGGTCCGCCGGCGGAGCGACTACTTGTATATCCTGGGTTGCTCGACCTGACTTTGTTCAGCAGAACCGTCGGAGAACGCTTCCTTAGACTAGTAGCGATTGCTTTACCTTACATCCTGAGCTTAAGCAATGCCTTGTTGACTAGCTCTTCGCTCACCTAATGCCCTCTTAGCATCTCCTAATGAAATCTCGGGTATTCTATGAATACAAAAACGAACACTAAATAGTCAAATTCTCAGAACCTGAGATAAACACTCAGAAAGTAAAGAAAACGAGACACTCTTATATTGCTAAACTACTCGTGTGAGTGCAGAAAGATGCACTTAAAATCACTAAATGACTTGTATCTAGTGTAAAAAGATACACTTGAAGTCACTAAATGACTCAGATCGAGTGATGAGGGATGATTTCAACTGAGGAAGGCCTGGGGTATTTATAGTAGGTTTCTGGAGTGAATTTCTCAAAAATTTCTGTTGTGGGACAAGTTCTGGTGCTCGGGACGCTTGTCCCTGTGCTTTGATCGGATCGGGCCGCCAGTCTCGAACTCAAAAGTTTCGAAAATTACGTTTTTGCCCCAATAATTGCTGTTTTCTTGGACATTTCACCTGAAACTTTCAAAATCACAAATTATGCAAAATATGTTAATATCAATCAATTAAGATCGATTTAGTTCCCATTTTGTTTTAATTGTGCCTAAAAACATGTTAAAAAGTGATATGATTTGTGCACATCAACTAATCCAAATAAGAATGATTGTTTACTAAGGTATAGATTCTACGCTAACTTAAGGCATGTTAAACTAAATAGGTTATGATGTAGACCATGGTTAGGAATTGTCTATAACCGTTCATTTAGTTTAAAAGAGCAAACAGATAATTAGACATAATGTTAATTTAGCAGGTGACCTTTCCCGAAAAATGAGTAGAACCTCAACGTGCAAAACTTGTATCATATAGCAATCATAATTCAGTATTAAAATTAATGTTTAAACGAACACAACACAAAGATATACAGAGAGGATCTAGGGAACCACCACCATAAAGTATTCACCATTTATCAGGTCTGCCGACGTTGCTAATACTTGTATACTTTGGGTTGCTCGACCTAACTCTGATCGGAAGAACTTTCGGAGAACACTTCCTTAGCCTAATAGCAATTGTTTTACCTTACATTCTGGGCTTAAGCAATGCCCTGTTGACTAGCTATTCGCTCACCTAATGCTCTCTTAGGATCTTCTAACGAAATCCCGAGTACTCTATGAATATCAAAGACGAACACTATCTAATCGAATTTTCGTTGGCAAAAGAGTGACGGCCATTGGCTAAGATTCAAACTCTATACATTGAAAAAAATAATTCTAAACAAGGATAAGTATAATTCTTACTAAATCAAAATCATATTATAGTTTTGAATGACTATTTTTAAATCTTAAAATTATAATTTAATCAACAGTAGAAAGAGTGTAAAATGATTATTAATTATTTTGTTTATTCTCTTAAATTATAATTAAAAATGTATTGTTTAATAATATTTTTATATATATTATTGAAAATACAAATATATTATTTTATTATGTACTAAGGTTTTCAAACCTTGATCCATATGCATTTCCATTAAACCAAATGAAATCAATATTGTTGGATTATATATCAAATCTCTATCCTATTAATTCTTATAAACATTCCCATCCACTTAATTTCATGGAATGCCTTGCACTTACCCAATTGCTTAGGGAGCTAATTTTGAAACAGGGGAAATTAAAAAGGAAATAGTTTAAAACCCCATATATATATAATTTTATATTTTTTATGATCCCAAATTGTACATAGTGTTATGGGTTGAATTTTCAAAAAATAATCAGAAATAATAATTCGTTTGTTCAATAAATAATTATTTAGTTATTTACACGAACAATTTTGTGCAACTTAAAAAAAGTAATTGGACAGAAATTCTTACCTTTTTCCTTTTCAAAATTATTTTGTATTAGACAAAAGACTCATTTCTATGTCAAATGTTTTCATAAGCTACCAGAAATTATTTATTTTAGCTCTTTATCTATTTCTTTTACTTGATTTTACATCTTAAATTTTATAAAATTTAATCCTCTAAATTATTTTGTATTTTTTTAGAAAATTTGATCATACATTTTAAATTTGTAGAATTTGTTCTTCTAGTTATTTTTGTTTTCTTTTAACTTAATTTTTAATCCTGAATTTTATAGAATTAGGCATTCTAACTATTGTCCTTTTTCTAACTTAGTCATCTAGCTAATTCTGTTTGTCCTTCCAATCAAATTTGTGAAAAATTCTAACTATCTGAATCACGTGACAAATAAATACTAAAGTTATGAAGAACATTTTAGATATTCTTCCTCTTTCCTAACTACTTCAATTATTATTATTATTATTATTATTATTTTGCTATGATTTAAAAAAAACAAAAACAAAACAAAATAAAACAAAGACAATTAGAGAAAAGAAGAAATTTTTATCAAGTGAGTAAAGTTTTGATTTAGGTTTACAAATGATGCCAGAATCCCTGTAAAGAAAATTTTATAGACAAATTTATTATGAAAACTAATTCCTCAAAAGTAAATTTAAAATTTTCTCTTCTTCTCTCTAACTATTTTACAATTTTTTTTGAAAATTACCAAAAGGAAAAAAAAGTGTGTTATAAAAATTATAATTTATCTGAAAGAACCAAGTGGAAAATAAAAATAGTTTAGTAGAGCAAGTTCTTAAGAATTTAAGATGTAGAACTAAATTAGGAAAAATAAACATAGTTAGGAAATGAATTTTTAAAAATTTAAAACAATACACCAGGTTTTAAACCAAAAAGGAAACAGAAAAGAATAATTATGGACTAAAATGGAAACTTTCCTATTTAAATATAAGAGAGATTTTTATCTTTTGTCCACTAACAATAATTTAGGGAAGAACGGAGTCAATAGGTTTTCTCTAGAAAAAAAAAAGAGAAAAAAATTAATAAAAAAAT